>OZ024928.1:185704683-188201617 GCA_964017235.1 Sabellastarte sp. h YS-2021 | reverse complement strand
GGTTTGGTTCTGAAAGGCAAACTTGTCCCTTTATGTTTTGCAACTCCATAAGGTGATCCCCATCTGGCCTGTGTCTTTATACTAAAATATTAAATCCAGCCATAAAGGTTAAAAGCTACAATCCAGGAGATGTACACAATACATTAGCCAGCCCTGTACAGGCCATACATTTTCTAGTCATTGTCCTCGGTTGTAAAAAAAATAGATTATTTGTTGTGTTGTCAGTGGTCATAACCCCCCGTCCCATTATTCTGGTGCACCAGTAGCCAACGACACTTTGGCAATAGCATTAATATTTGGCTTCATCAGCAAACATAATCAAACCTCTGCAAATGCAGTAGAGCCTGGAAATGTACTATTCATAGCTGTTGTTACCCACTTTCCAGCCCCATTCACTGTGACTTGTTCAAACAACTATTTTATTGAGACTTTTTTTTGTCCGGAGATATGTGAAGGCCCCATTAAAGCTTTCAATGTGCATGAAGTTGTAATCCAAAGCTGTTAACAGATTTATCTCCATTGTATTTTCCTGACAAATGGAATGGAGTTGTTTAGCTATGACAATTACAAGGCTGTAGCAATAGACATAGTTGCTGTCAGATGGTTTGGGGATTTTATTGTGTAATAACATTGACATGTGCTAAACATACAGAACTGGGATGTACTGTGTCATTAACACGGATCAGTTAGCCTTGTACAGGCCTCAATCCTCAGTCTCTGGTATATAATTCCATTCATTTATAGCCATTCTGGTTACCGTTACCACCAGACAACTGCTTTCTGGATCTGGTTAGTGGGGGACTTCATATTAGTAGAATTATTGAAATCATTTTACATCACTTTATATTCCATTTGACTTTTGAATGCAAATACCATTTTAGTGGTTAAGTCGTCACCATCAATGGTGGAGGAGCGTTGGTGATACAGTCTGTCAATTGTTCAACCATCTGAATTTCCATTGTGGCCAAATTATAAAAGATATCGACACATTCATTTTCATCAGTTGTTTTGTCTCCGATATCATATCTCTCATGAAACTGTATGATATTTACACTGGAGATGATAGAAGTGTGAACCTTGCATTACAGTGTGAAATTGACTGCCATTTAGCTGGCTGTAATCTGTTTTTATACCTTCTCTTGGCATGAGCCGAACCATTGCTCAACCAGGACAACTTTATCAGGAGTTCAGAGCTTCCTGGAGACAGAAAGCATTTCTGTCAACAATCCGGTTTGAGCTTTAGAGCTTCAAAAACAGGACTCCAGTGAGTTGCACTTAATTTGCCACAATCTCGAGTTAATTAACTGTAATGCATTACAGTTAATTGTAACTGTTACAAACATGGTATGACCTCTGAACAGACATTTTGATTTTTTATTATTTTAACTTTGCCAGAAAACAGTGCCTGGCATCTCACAACCGACTTTCTCCTGAACCTTGATGTTATATAGTCCGCGGATGTCACACCATGAGGATGACACAAAATCACAAGAATCATACCAATCTACACCCCTGACAATTCTGTGTGTTTCAATATATTCAACGGTTATGATTTGTTCTCAGACCTTTGTTGGCCTTATGGTGAACAGGTTTGGTGTTGGACACTTCTCCCATTCTGTAGAACTTGGTAACATAGAGCTGCCTAGACAGAGGGGCTGTGAGTGATATAACACCCCAAATTTGACATTTGTCTGACCTTGTTCTGTTTCCACTCAAGTCACTTTTGACACCTGTGTACTGTTAATGCTTTGGAAGATGAGGAAAAGTCACTGTGGGCAATCGTTCGCATGAAAACATACTATTAAGGTGTGTTTCATTATACGAATATCACACAGTAAATTCTTTATTATTTGAAAATGCATAAAATTTACAAACTTACCTAAACTAAATAAGAATTTTCCACACAAAGACTGTGTACTATAAAATTTGAAATATTGCAACCAGTGTCTCCTATTAGCATCAGATGACAGTGGAATTGCATGCCTCATTGACTACATCATGTTAAGCTAATCAGTTCTGTTACATTTCATCATAAAGCTTTTCAAAAGAAAAAAACTGGACACACAAAGGAGTCACGTGTAGTGCTGGTCCAGTATTAAAACATCCGACAGCCACCCCACTGCATCTACGATGATCAACCACCAGAGAATTATATCTAAAAAGTTACTTGTGATGTGTGAACATGTCAACATGGTTTAACAGCATTGTTTTCCTCCAGTTCTAACCTGACTACCTACAAAGTGAACTAAAATATTAAATCATAAGGTCTCTTTATAGAAAATTCTGCAGGCTGAAGCTGTTTAATAAATTAGTCTCTGATTTGTGCTCCTTTTAAATCAGTTATTTCCAAAATAGGCATTAAAGTTATGCTAGCATTTGGCTGTTAGAGCTCATGCAATTACTTCTGAACATAGATCATCAGTCACTAAAGTAAATACCTCTGGGTCAACTTCAGCTTCAAGACACTTTTCAGCGGACGGTCACACATAGATCCAGACCAAGTTTCCATTTAAACAGTTTGAATTAGAAATATGCAGGAGCTGATTTTTACAATGCATGTCCTTGCATCATATCAACCAATACTGTTCTGAGCCTTGCTTTGAGTCTTTGTCCTGTTCTCATCATCAAATATATTTCATACATAATGAAATCATCTGAACCCTAAATTCAACATCAAAGCCATCTCAGGCACAATTTAACCCTTCTCCTATCTCCTATCTATCCTATCTAACATATCTAACCTATCTGACACTGGTATGATGGCAATATCTAACCTATCTGACACCAGTATTATGGCAACATCTAACCTATCTGACACTGGTATGATGGCAATATCTAACCTATCTGACACTGGTATGATGGCAATATCTAACCTATCTGACACCAGTATTATGGCAACATCTAACCTATCTGACACTGGTATGATGGCAATATCTAACCTATCTGACACCAGTATTATGGCAACATCTAACCTATCTGACACCAGTATGATGGCAACATCTAACCTATCTGACACCTGTATGATGGCAACATCTAACCTATCTGACACCTGTATGATGGCAACATTTAACCTATATTAGTAATAGATTATTTATTATATTAATGCATTAATTTATTTTAAGGCACTTAATTTTGAAATACATCAAACTCTAAGGTCATTAGAACTCAAGGGTGAATCATTAACGTAAGACTATAGATGGGTGAAAAAGCCTGACAACAAAAGTATTTTCACAACAATGGGAGAAGATACTATAGTATTTCACCAGTAACTAAACGCACTGCCTTAACAGTTTCAGATGAAACATCATTAACCGTACTGTAAACAGTTTAAATTCCCTGTTATGACTCGGATGTGTGTTGTTAAGGTTTCTGTAAGGGTAAGCCAGAGTAAATCTTCTTTGAGCTGACATGCCCCAGGGATACAGAAAGCCAACCAGCTTATCACAAATCCAGATACATTGACTTTATTGCCATGGTTACCTGTGCAGTAAAAACAGACACTAAGCCAGCGTTGGATGACAAGGACTTGGGGGTTAATCCAGATTAAACCAGATTCATCTCAATCCCAGTGGATTGAAGGTTTTCAATTTATAAATTTTCAAAGCGTGTCTTGTGCCAAGTAAAACTGCTGCTAATATCAGTGTAGTATGATTGAAAGGAATACAACAGTTTATTGCAAAACAACATGTTCCCATTAATGTGAAAGGGTCATAATTCCTCAGTTAGCAATACGTTAGGTTTATACTTTTTATAATATACAAAATACAATTGCAGTGCACAGTTTTAAATTTCATAGATTTGTTTAATTATAACTTAATGTGAATATAGTCTGGCAGTAGGCCTATAATGTACTTGTCAAAATTTCCTTTCAACTGTCTTTTGGTTCATTCAACCTCCCTCTCCTAAAACCACAGTAGTTCTCCCAGCGAGTATGTTACACAACTCAACTGTATGTCTGGTTTACGGTAGGTTTACAATTTGAAGTAATACAAAAATCCACGATCCAGGGTATGGTTTACAATGAGGTTCAAGATGTGTTCCCAATACACAAGATATTTTCCTGATGGCTTCCCGATTGGCATTGCTATTGCCTCAGAAAATCTTCTGAGAGGTTTGTGATAGTTTCCCTATTGGTATCCAATTGGTTTACTATGGACTTAAGATGGAACAGATAGGTTTGCGATTGCTATAAGATGGAAAAAAATTTGCTGTATGAGTGTAAAATGGGTTTACGATCACTGTAAAATCTAAAAAGGTAATACGATAGGTTACGATGTCATAAATCTGATAAGAATCAGGAAAGGGTTGTGATCCTTTCAAGGCAGTTTTAAAATTCTCATACCTCAATCGCTGTACTTGTAAACCTATCAGGAAGTACTGTATTTTGCCATATAGGATCTCTGTACAATGGCTTTATGATCATTAAGATGTATAAAATTCAGTTCCCAATTATTAAATTTTCACAATCAGGATCAAGGTTTACGATTTATCGCAGAAATGGAAAAGCCCTCTTAGTAACCCAGATTAACAGTGTTCAGTCCATGAAGGCTGTTGGGGAATCAGTTAAGTTAGATCTCCTGTTCGACTACCAAAGAAAGCTAGGTTAGACAGGTTAGACAACCAGTTTTGCTGTTTCAATCTTGTCATTACTAAATCAGCCATTCTTGTGATTACCACAAATCCTGCAATTACCGTATGAGCCTTTTTCTGAATATTCGAAACACACTGAAATAAAAGATAGATTTTCATCACACTTCACAATGTCGCAAGGAGGATCAAGTACTCACATGCTTAGAAGGTTCGTCACGTGATCGACTGACAATTTCACAAACATTTTCTTATTGCAATATTTTGTTGGTGTATATAATTATAATTTTACTATAATCATTTCATCTTCCATATTTAACAAGTTTATTTTGTAATGTCCAATATACTAAATGCAGTTTATGCATAAAACATTGACAAAGTTTATTTGACGAAAAAAAAAATGTGGTGAAGCATTGAACAGATGTAGTAACATCTCCACGGAGTCCGGTAAGCCACACACAATCCAGATGAGCTACTATTTATAGCTTCTCCGGGGATCTTGTAGTATCCAATGAAATTGCTGTCCTTTTGTCTAGGGTCAAATATATACAAATAAAACCTACTTTTATTAGACCTTAAGGATGGGCATAAATGTTGTGTGAGCAGCCTGTTTTGGGATCATAAACAAAAGTTACACAACCTTTTTAAACTGTCCAAAGCAAGTACGATGAAAATGCAAAACATGGCTTAGATCCATGTTAGGAATGGTTTTCTACTTATTAAGTATTACTTAGAATTCATATTCATCAACCTCTATTTTGTTAAGTATTACTTAGAATCCAAGTTAGGAAAACTCCATAAACTTTGTATAGTAACTGTAGACTTCGAAACCTGTATATATAAGTTAGGAAGTCTTATTCCACAACAATTCTTACATAAGGTGTCCTTTGTTTTTTTCACCCGCCTTGTGTAAAATGGTGAAAAAGTGCAAAATTTTGCAATAAGCAATAGCAATAAAAATGCCTTTGAAATCTGCTGAAAAGCTCTTCCAATAAGATATAAAGGTTATGTAAAAATATGAGGACCTGAGGTTTGCACTGAAGACATTTCAGTCTCTTGACCCCAGCCTTCAGTGGGCGAGAGATAATAAGTCAGATTTTTTTTCTTGGAATCCCTAATGTGATATACAGAAAGATTGCTATTTTATGTGGCTACAAGAAGCCAGATATTTCTGGCACATATGGCCAGCATCATATTTCTGGTCATGCTAGTATATAATACTTATATTATAAAGCTTGTGTATCAAAAGTGGGCGGAGCTTAAATCTTTGGACTAAATAAAAAAGTAATATGTAATACATTGTTCTGCAAAATATAAAGAACCAAATCTATATTAATGTATACTTTGTCGAGCTCCAGTCATAAAAAAGGCTGTTAACATTTATAACAAGAATAACTGATGCATTGCTTCGTGAGATTCTTTTGAAGTTAGCTTCATCAGATTTGCGATATGGCTTATTGATAGCTTGCTTGATTTTCACGTCATTTTGTAAATAAAATGGCCGTCATATCACATGTCAAATAAAGGTCAAATAGGGGTCATCACATTAAAAAGGCCTTATAGCTCCCATATTATTGGTAGAAGGACCTCAGCATGTAAAAACATGAGCCGTGGATGTCCATGTGTCTAATTTTACCTTTGATCCCTGCTTCAAGGTTGAGCTACAACATTACACAAAGAAAGCCCTATATTCTTAATTATTGGTCTTTGAGTTTCAAATAATCATAATGATACTGGTTCAAGGTGACACTACTCCTTTTCAGAATTTGTCATCTGCTAGACCTCAGAAGACCATTTCTTCTGGCTGATGCCTTAGTTAGTAGAAGGTTAGATTATTGTAATTTCCTGCAATCTCTCACTCATTCTGAATTTAGAAGATTGCAGTGTGTTCAAAGCTCTTGTGGTAAACGATATTGACAGTGATCAATTAGACTACTGTAATCCCCTGCTAAATGGTGTCTACAGGGCCAGTGTTATTAAACTTCAGAAAGCTCAAAATGATCTCTGCCGCATTGTTTTCAGACTGGGCAGAATGTGTCATGTGACACCCTATCCAGAACAACTCCACTGGGGTCCAATTTCATATTGTATCCTTTTCGAAAATAGTCTGACTCATAGAAACTGACTATCAGGTACCTCAGTCAGGGTTAGAAAGGCAGGCGTGGTTTGGTCCCAGCTGCACCAGGGGAATGGTACAGACTCCCACTTAATGTCAGATCAGAATAGACCATTTCAGACTTAAGACGCCAACTCAAGACTTTACTGTTTAGATTAGCTGACCCACCCCCACTAGTCATCCTGTCCTAGCAGGTGCTAAGCGGGTTAGCATTATGACTTTTGCTTGGTTTTTGGAATGTTCCTGTTTCGATACAAGAGCATTAGATGATCCTCATCAAGTTTGTGCTGCACAAATTCTTTTATTATATTATTTTTTCGAGTAATAACCTGTCAGTATCTCGAAAAAAATGAATTAGAAATATTTTGAGAATTTCAAACCACTAGGGTTCTGCCAAGTCTACTGTGCCTCATGTTAAAATCATTTTTTTTTTCATATTTGGGTGTCCTAGGTTCACATGCTCCAAACCTTGATTGCGCAAACCCTCAGCAAAATACACTCCTATTTAGCTTTTACAAAATAAAAAAAATACATGAAAGGTCCCTCCTTCCCAAAATAGCCATATATATGTCATATCTAAATACAATGTACAAGGTTTATCCTAAAATTATATTTTCTGTGAGTATCCTTTAATAGAGTTCTCCTGAAAAATGCAGTGCCAATTGCTTCTGTAATCAAGGTTACTTTGTGAGTTTCTTTCCATCTCCCAGGGACACTTTGTTTTTGTGTGCAAGAACTGGCATTTTCTAGTTTGGCTGGAATTCACTGCCCATGGCCTGCCTACTTTAGCCTTCAAAGATGAAAGGCCACCATTGTATCTTAAGGTGTTAATTATAATTAAAACTTGAGATCATTGCTCAACTCATGCTCATTGTTAGACCCAAAGTGATGCATGTCAACAGTTTCAAATGCAAATTACATATTAGGCACTTTATGTGCTTTAGTATACAGAAGACATTTAATTCTAATTTTAATTGACTTTTATGGCACTTAATCATCACTAGCACTCAAAAGCAGACCTTTAAGTCACAATAGTTCATTTTCTTGAAATAAATTAACATAGAAGGTTGCAAAATTGTGATTTATGAAAACTTATGAAAACTTTAACATATGAAAATAATATGTCATATTTTGAGCACTAATAGTGAAGTTGATTAAAGGAAAACTTAGTAGTAAAAAGTAGTGTGATGAAAAATTCGAGACTTTCTTTATTTAAACGAGATATATCACCACTCTAGATAGATTCGTGCTGTAAACTTTAAAATGGTATATTATTTGTCAAAACCGAGCCAAAAATAACATTTTTATGAATTTTTAAAATTCAACAGGTTGCTATCCTAGCTTACCATAATATAACATTCCAAAATGGCGACCGTTTTTTAACGATTTCCATGCATATTCCTACCTTGTACATATCTAAGATCTGAGCTATTTGTCTTGAGACGTGTGAACTCACCATACAGCTTGTGTACGTAATCCTTCAGTTGACTGACTGGATCACAGCTATGAGGTGGGTATGTAGGTAATGATCTGATAGGCTAGGATATCAATGATGGCCGTCCATATTGCCAAATGGGCTTGACGGGCCATGCATTTGCCAGTAGGGGACACAGCTAGTGGTCTGTACCTTTGAGTATCTGGCACAAGAATACTGGGGGTTAAAGGTGAATAAGATGGGTCACGGTGACACAATGGTAACACACTCTCCTCCCACCTCTGAGGTGGGCGGTTCAAACCCTGAACCCTATATGAAAAAGATGGTAGTTTCTTACCAACTGTTGGCAGTTTACAGTACAGAACTGTAACCATGTAACCAACTGTATGTGCTGGTTTCCTCTGCCCATAAAACTACCTGTCTTGATATGGCCTATACAGTGTTAAAAGGGACATTAAAACCCATATAAACAAATACAAGTGAATAACAGATCACTTCTTTATTACGTCAATAACTGTCCCTGTACACTTGGCTTCAGGCATCTACTGGTCCAAATAGAAAGAACAATTAAAGTCTAATTGTAGCAGAAACATGTCAAATGATAAAACAGGTTAATTGTCCGTGTCATGAATAGTGATTTACTTTCAATAGGTTTTATTGGAGTGACACTGAAATATTATTGCTTCAATATTATTAAGTTATTGTAAATAAAACATGTAGGCATATCCAGTGGTTGAATTGATTCTGAATAATGATTAAGTGCAATAAAAATAACATTAGGTTATACAGACTCTGGGATAGTTCTATTTTTTATTTAAACAAATACCTTTAAGAAGTGTTAAGACGTAAAGGCTTAAATTACATCCCGATAATGGAGGGAGCTATCTGTATAACTTTGTTAGCAGGCCAGACAAGGTACTCTGATCTTGGATCGCTCCGGACTGATGAAACACCGCACTTCAAAGTCATACATTTTATGAGTTTCATGTCATGTCACCATAGACTTAATGGTGCAGAGTAAATCTAATCAGTTCTGTCATTAACAGCTCACATCAAAACCACAGGTTCATGTGAGTGCAGAGGCTTTAAACCCATATTACTGAGCTTTGATCTCTACATATTTATCTGTATCGTTGGGGAAATCGACAAAACCAGACCATAGATAGTTTTTCTCAGTTTTTAAGAGTTTCAAATACCGGTTGTCTTGCATCTGGAATGCAGCAGATCACACACTGTGACAAGATGACAAACTTCATACAGACGTATTTATTTATTTATTTGGGGTTTTAGGTGCTTTCAACACAGGTCATATCATGACGGGTACTTTTATGGGCAGAGAAAAACCAGTACATACAGCTGGTCAAGGTTCTGTACTGTAAACTGCCAACCATTTGTAAGCAACTACCAGCTTTCCCACATAATGTCTGGGGTTTGAACCACCAACCTCAGAGGTGGGAGGCGAGCGTGGTACCACTGCGCCACCTTGGCCCCTCATACAGCCATATCAAAACAGGCTCAGATGTCTCGTTGGAAAAGTGTGAACATGTATTAAATCATGCCTAAATAGGAATGTCCTAAGTAAAGACAAAACTTACACCAAAACCCGAGGGTTTGCATCTCATGTTAGCATCTGATGATAAAATTTCACGCCACATCAACTTAATGGTGTTGAGCAAATCAAATTATTTCTGCTTCATTTATGTGAGCGGGTTAAACCCAGAGGTTCTGGTATATCCAGCATCAAAGCTTTATGGCTGATTCAGGCAGTCCTTTGTTATTTGTTGCCTTGTATTTGACGAAAATTGCATTTCATGTGGACAGTTTAAAGGGATTTGGGGAGTATTAACACATTGAAGCACTTGGAAATCACCGTCCCCTGGTTTATTTTATAGAATCTTGTCACAACCGTGCAGGATTGAAAAGTGCCTGTCTTGAAACTCAATTCCATGGACATGACAATTTCATAGACAAGTTATTAGCACTTACACGACAAAAAAGGGAGTGTTTAGAATTGTTTCAGTCATTCTAACAAGTTCAATGCAGTTCACTCTGGAGTACTAAAAAATTCAGGAGCCTTTTTGCAGTAAAAAGCTTCCATCTTGTTTTTTTGGTATTCTCATAAACTTCTCCATTACAATATACGTTGGAAGAGCCCACACTCTTTTACAGAATAACAACGTACTAACTACCCCCCACCCCTTTGCCGTGTTTTAAATCACCTTTATAGTTTTTGATGGTTTTTATTGTAATATGAAAGACATTTGTTCCCCATCAGTGTATTATGTTACCTGATCCACGAGTGCAATGTACCTGTTAGTGACTTTATACTAGTGAGTTATGCTAATAACTGTAATGGTGAATATTTAATGCAGTGGCTGACCAGTAATAAATAGTACATGTATAACCTTCACATTATCTTCAGCCAATCAAATTTGGATATTTAGCACAAAGTTTATTTATTAATAAGAGGCCATATGCTTTTAATAGGCGCATTTCACAAACAAAAATCTGCTTAATCGGTGTAATCCAGATTCAGATGAGGCGTATTTCACAACCATAATCCGTCGAATCTAGATTCTTCAGATCAACAGATTCACTTGTGACGTGACTTGAATCTGGATTATGAATCCATTGTTCTACCTTGAGAGGTAGATCAGCAGATTCAGATTCACTGGATTGCCTATAATTCTTTGTAAAATAATGGCGGCAAAATGTGGCAGGAAATTTTTAACATTTGGGAAATTTTCATTATATTGTAATAATATAATATTACATTAATATATATTGATATATATTAATATATAATATTTAGGTTGGTTCATCTTATTTTTTTTATTTTTTTTTTCAGATCTACAGAAAATTGCATTTCACAATTTCAGCTAATCCAAAGAATCCAAATCTGAATCTGGATTGCACAGATTACGCAGATTTTTGTTTGTGAAATACGCCTATTTTGATTCTTTAGATTAGCTAGATTTGTGAAATGCAATTTTCTTTGTTTCCGAATCCAAAGTAAAAAAGAAGATAAACCATTATAAATATACTAAAAATGACTATTTTTTTAAAAATTTGCTGGCACAATTTGCTTGCATTATTTTGCAGAGCATTCTGGGTAATCCAATGAATCTGAATCCGTTGATCTACCTTCAGAGGTAGATCAACGGATTCATAATCTGGATTAGGATTCAAGTCACATCACAAGCGAATATGTTGAAGAATCTAGATTCGAGGGATTACAGTTGTGAAATACGCCTACTGTGTTCAGATCCAAAGGTCAAGGTGAAACTTGGTAGTCACTTCAGTTGATAGCTAATGTCTGATTGTTTATTGGGCAGAACTTTGATCAGTTACTATGTATTTTGCTTTCTCTTATCACCAAAACAATGAGTTTAAAGCTAAAATCAAGTCAAATCTTTTCTTCCATTCACTTTTGTATATGTTTGTGTTTGACAGGAGCCAGTAAAGAAAACCTTCTGCCAGTCACTGCGCCGTGACACCCACTGGAAGTGCCTTATCCTCAGTATGCTGATCTCGGGCTGCCTGGCAGCCATCGTGTGGTGTCGCCTGACCACGGTGTCTGACGAGGTGATGGGTAGCGGCAGTCCGTGTGAGGACGGGTACGTGTACATCCCAGTGGCTTTTGTACTTATGCTGTACTTGGTGTATCTAGTGGAGTGCTGGCACTGTCATACCCGTATACAGCTGCAGTGCAAGCTGGACGTCAGCACAGCCTACGACCACATCCGCGCCCTGCAGGAGGCCCTGCCCATAGTCTGGTGGAAGGCTCTGTGCTACCACTACGTCCGGCGCACACGCCAAGTGACACGCTATCGTAATGGCGATGCCTTCACCACCACACAGGTATATTACGAGCGGGTTAACTCCCACACGGCAAGCTCTGCCTTCAACTTCACACACTGTGGCATCAAGGACGTCAGCAAACAGCTGGTCAACCTGGAAAAATACCCTGCAACCAAGATCCGGATTTCCAAGGGTTTCTCCTTTGCCGTCCTGGATGCGGAGCAGGAGTATGAGGAGCAGCGGTCACAGTTCTTCCAGGAGCATGAGCGTTTGGATGATTACATGGAGACTAGGGAGGGTCTGGACTTGATGAACACAAGCTTCAAAGAGTATATGATCGCATTTGCTGATGCAGCCCACCTGCCTTGGTATGTGTCCCAGTCTGTCTTCTGGCTTGCCTCATTCTTGCTACTCTCCTGGCCTCTCAGGGTGCTTATTGAATACAAAACCGCTTACGTCCACTACCATGTACACAAGCTGTTCGGCACAAACCTCCTGGACACCGGACCCATAAGTCATATGACTCGCGACAATACCATTGCAAGCATGGAACTAGAAATGAATATCCGCAACAACAACAGCATTGTGCCAAGTTATTCAGAAGCCTTGCTTATGGATGCAGCCAACCAGAGGGTCAGTTACCATGAGAATACCAGACAGTCTGGATACACACCAATACCCGGCTCTGTGCATTACACATCCAAGTATTACAGTCCAAATGGAGACCTTAGCTATCACTCAGAGCGAGGTGGTTCTGTTGCAAGCTCCGACACTCAGCCTACACATAGTACAGGCAGAAATGTGATTCTGAGAATTCCGCAGACTGTGAGCAGTCGACTGAGAGGCAAGAGGCGCCAGTGGAGGAGACACAGTTACGCTGAAGTGTTACCCCTCAGAGACCTAAACACTGGGCAGTGTCCACGCAGTAGCAGCATGCTGGACCCCAGCCAGCTGAGAGCTGACACTGTGCCCATCAGTCGCAGCCTGGTAACTAGTGAACCTGATGTCATACAGGATGGGAGCACCCCAACCCCAGAGACTGGATCCCACCAAAGCATCAACCCGGATGTGATAGCTTCTGGCCATATGGTGAATCCTGATGTGGTTAACTGTGGTCATACAATGAACTCTAATGTACTTGGTGCTGGCAATATGGTGGGCAGTAAAGGTCATCTTGTTAGCCCTGATGTTATTGGCTGCAGTCACAATGTAAATCCTACTCTGAATGCCCGTGGGGTACATGTAGACACTATTATGGAGGTGGACTCTGACACAGGAAGTCCTCTTGCCAGACGCTCCTCCACTTCGTCCCTCCAGGAAAGTTCCGGATCCAACACGCCCCTACTGGGCGCCAGACACACCCAACGTGTTCAGCCAGTGCACGCCTGTGTTCATCCAACACCTGAAAGCAAAACGCTCACCTCTCAGTCTGCCAGGAACCATGTGACCTGTCAGATACACAATAGAGAGTGGCACGGAGAGTCTCCACAACCCAAACCTACAGACAGGCTGTGGTGTCATGATGGACACACCAGCTCACACCGTCTTACCAAGTCCAGCCAACCCACCCAGCCACTGAAATACACGCACACCACCCTACAGAGCCCCGAGTCTCCACCCAGCTATGAACAAGCCCTGGGTATGAATGTGCCGTACACATCAGAGCCAGCACCCTTCTCACGCTACTCACGGTTCTCTAGAGTTCCCTGCACGTGTCACCCCAGCCCCCACACACCCACCAATGGACTGACACCTAGTGGCTGGGTGGAGGCCAAGCAACTCAATGACAGGAACTCATTCAAAATCATGGAAACGGCTTTATGACAGCATCTTGTTGATAAGATGTAGTTAATACCAAGTCAGTTACCCTTGCCAGTGAATTTATTTCTAATACTGTCAATGCATCTTTAATGTGTGTGTTTTGTTTTTCAATTTTCTGAAACAAAAGAGTAGAGATAGTTACATGACACTATTAAACATAAGTGTTTCTTAGGTTGATTTTTACTGACATTGTACTTTATACATCGTTTGTATAAAACTTATATTTGAAAAAAAAATGTGACAGTTTGTGAAAGAACTTTTTTAAGCAAGCATGTACATGTTTTAATGTGTTACAAATAGACAAACTTTGTCCATCCGTACATAACACAATGATGGAGGAGTAGTGCATTCACCTTCCAGCCCAGCCATCGGTGTGAAAATTGCTCGCTGTTTGCTAATCCCCAGTAGTTTACAATGCACAAATTTGACCAACGATAAAGCAAACCTCTGTAACCACCTCAATATAAGCTGTACCATGTGTTCAAAATCACCACAAAACAAACTCAGTGAGGAGCTAGACTTTTCACGAAATTCCAAATATGCATATACCTTGGATTGACAATGATGGAAAAACTCAGTAAAAATGTTATAAAAGTAACATTTTGAGAAAAGAACAATTTTGTCATACATAAAACAATTCTTTTTCAGTTGCTACACTGATCAGTTTTTCAAGCTTTTTTCTGTTGTTCACACACAATTCATAAAGTCATTTCAAAATGATCAGAGCCATCTGTTCACAGTTCAGCTTCAACTTACTGACAGAAAGTGAGAAACCAGAAAGAATAAGTATTTCTGACTTCTGTGTAAACTTTTGACAAGAATATTTTGGAACATCTACACAGTTGACACCGTATCTATAATGGTGGAGGAGTGTAGTGCAGCAGCTTATCTGACCTTGAAGGACATCACATACAGGGTGAGGTTATAACCACCAGAAGCCCTGCTATTACCACCTGGTCCACCTCAGCATAGATATTACAGATTTTTGAAAACATGATTGAAAAGTCAAACATTGCATTTTATGTCCTGTTCAACAGACTGGGTCATAATGTGACAGGTTATCACTTGCGGGAGTCGAACTCACACATAGAGAACAGCCTATAGATGCCAAACTTGCTGACCCACTAGGTCACCAAAGACCTCTTACATGTCTGAAAAAGTACATTACTATGAATGGACACCTGAAATTGTATTTGAACCTTTCCAGTAACGAGTTATTTAGAATAAAGCCATTAAAATACATCCAACGATTACTTCTACAGTTAGATTGTCAACTAGCTAAAGTATTGCCAGATACCTCCCTTGAACATGACATGTCCTACTGGGACGGCCATCATGATGGTGACTGTACAATCTCTTATTGGGCTACCAGTACCTTCAAGCCCACATCAGTTCAATGCCAGAATCTACATATGCATTCAACAGTTTGGGGTAGTTTGTGTGTGCCAATAAAACCATTGTTCAGGCACCGAATCACAGCTAACTGAAAAAATCTGCATTTCCGTGCACTGAAACTTCTTTTATAGAATGGCCATGGACTGTTTTCTTTCTTATTAAAAACGGGTTATAAGCAGAATTGACACGAATTATTTTTTTCTGGTTTGCATGTGAATTAGGCCAGAAATAACACTTTTTGGTGTAAGAGTAGGCTTTGAATGGTTACTTTTATATCTGAAAGTGTACAACCATTACATAGGACTTGTCCATTTATTCAGTAAGAATCAATTTCAATTTCAGATATCATTTTACTGTCACTGAATTTTGAATATTAAGACTATCATATGAGTTAACTGATCCCCTACCCTCAAGTAAACAAATGATGTCGCCGAATTGCTCACTATTTTCTACAAACCTTTCTCAATACATGTAGATATCTGAATATCAACCATGTACAAACTTTCTTTGCAGTTTTTTAAGCGCAAGCCTCGAAAGAGCTTGCGCTTCTACAGATCATTTTTTTTTTTTGTCTCTGGACTTTGATGAAATTGACAACACCTGTGGATTCTGAATTTGCCTCTCTTGCTCTACAATAGATAAAACGACACATGTCCTTTTGGCTTTTTCCCATACATATGTCCTTCTTGCATCAGTCTTTCATGAATTGTGGCACAGAGTGATGACTGTTTCTCTGCTCACTGAAGTTAAGCAGCAATGGGCTATGTTAGTATTTGAATGGGCGACCATCTCAGTTCGGGACTAGCTGTGGGATGTGTCTGAGTTGGAATTTCTGTCACAAGACTTTTATCAATTCGAGTGCACTACTCACGTCTCTGATGGCTTTGCGCTGGTGCTAGGGGACCAAAACACCTTTTGGCCTGGTTACATTTGAATGTGGCCTGAGGAGGCACCTTGGCGGGTCTGAAGACAATTCCCACTTTCATAGTCTTCCCTATTTATGCCAGTGAAACTGCATTCAAATTTAACTATTTATTTAAAACTAGAATCAAGTAACAGCCTGGAAAATAAACTTCACAAAGTCTGCATTAAAAGAGGGATGTGGGTGTGGATGTTTTCATACTCGTCCAGAACACTGCAATCTTCTCTGTAACTGATGTCTTTAACCAATCAATGAATTGTTTTGTCGCCTCCACAGACTTTTCTATTACCTCGATCCCAGTGGCCAGTTATACAGCACCTGCCCCCCCCCCCCCCCCCGCATCAGTTAAACTGGTGTCCACATTGATCATCCCTCTGACAGTAGAGATAAGCCAGACTTTGGAAACCAGTCTGGATTAGCCAATGATTGACCCTGACCTAGGACATTACATCTGCATCCATCAGGACCAAGCTGACGTGTTACTGTCACGGAAGGAGTGCTCTGTGTTATGTTAGAAACAAGGCCTTGCATTTGTGACGATGTAATCTAATCTATGAGGAATTTATAGTGTTTAATACGTGTAAATAGCAAGCAGTGTAATTCAAAATACCAGTGGTCCACCTGGCATTTATCCACTGAATTCTGTGGGATGTGTTTTGTGACTTGGGTTTTGTTTTCAATACATACAAGTGTGACAAGTTACCGTGATGTATGGAAAATAGAACAAACGAAGAGAACATCAAATCTAAAGCATTGGGCTTGGAATCGCTAATATTAAAATATACTACAGAGAGAGGGTTTTCAGGCTGTCAGATCAAACAAACTTTTGACATTTTGTATTTACCAATGCTATTTCATTCAAATATATAAACAAAACAGAAAATTGTGACAAATGACCATTTTAATAAATTAAAACTAAATAAAATTTTTTGAAAAAACATTTTTATGACAGCTATGAGGTGTTTGTACAAGCACATCTCTCTCATTTTCTCCCTTGTAGTTTTAGATAAACAGTTACAGAAATGGGGTCCTCGAATAAAATATGCCAGCCAATAAACATGCCTAAAAAATAAAAAATTTTATATTTTGCATTTAAAGGAAGAAAGTTTTTTTTTTTCAGGACAAAAAAAAAGTATTAGTTATGGGATTCTCCTAAACAAACCCTATTGGAGTTGTTTTTTGTGCAAGAGGACATGTTATCTACATGAAGCAACAAACTAGTGCTACAACTCGGCCATTTGTAAAGACTCGATTATCGACCACCTCAAATCGATTAATCATTCGATTTAATTGACAGGGATTTCCTAGTAATATTTTAAAATAAAATATGCAAACTAGATTTCCGTTGCATTTCCGTTAAGATATCCTTGGCCAGGAAGTAGTCAAAACATCTGTATACATGGATCTATTATAAACATCTGAAATGTTTTGGATGGTTGTCGTGATGAGCAACTATAAAAGCTGGCACGTGAGGTGAAAGCTGGACATTTTTATTTATATATTTAACATTAATGAACTTTACCTGTTGTAAATTATCTTATTTTACTAGTTGGGTAAAAATAGGGGTTTAAATTGGAGTGATTCCATGCGGTTATACTTGAGGCATCGAAGGTGATCCCACCATCGATCAATGCGTTGAACAAACTAATCATTGCAGCACTGCAACAAAGACAACTGACCGCCGAGGTATCACATGACCTGTGTGAGAGTGCCTCCCTCTATAATCCCCGAGCCACGGCACTATGGCGGGTTTAAGACTTCATCATACTGATTATGTGGGGTCATGTGACACTTTCCTCATCCACCAACTGAGGGCTATCATTACACATGTTGGTTCATCACAGCAGAATTTGCCCAGTAACCATCAGATTACAAGACCGGCAGACTCCCCACCAGCCCGAACTGAGTAAACTGAAGAAATAGGCACATTAACAATCAATGATACTTTTATTACAGCTTATCACAGTTACAGATCATACAAGGAATAATTAACACAGAATCTTCTCTACACTCGCAGAAATGAGAATGTGTGCACGATATGTACAGCGGAAAAATACAAAATGTCACCTACTGCCGGGTGTGGTCATGTGACATGAATGGTAAACATTCAATTCAAAGGCCAATCTAAGAAACTGATAGAAAACTTATGCTTTGTATGCTGTGTGTTGATTGGTCGCCAATTTTGGGCACCGTCTCTAATTGTATATTCACTAGTGTGTACATTGTTTATTGATATTAGCGATATTTATTGTTTTTGAGCAGGCTTGCCAATATCAATGGCTAAAGATTTTATCAATATCACCATATTAAGTAAAACTGACAACTTACACTGCAAATATTTGAAATGAAGAGTAAATCTGAGGAAATTGTATACTTTCATCTCGCATTTTTGTAGTTTTCAATGCGTTTTTGATGAAAACTTCCGTGTTTTGTTTTGCTATATTTCACTTCCTGTTAGTGGTTGAGGATACGCTAGAACAAAAACTTTTTCAGTACCCCAGATTCGGTCTATTTGGTTGACAATATTACCCCCTCATCCCCCGATATCAGCCGATATTGAAATAGTTTTACATACAATATCGATATTGACACAGGTAAACAATTCACATACTAATAATCACCCCTTAAAAAGCATCCAAAGAGAATAGTTAGTCAGTGTACTTTTGTGTATGTTCTATGCATGAGTTTCACTTGTGTTTAACCATATCTTCAAATCCGACATTGCTACACAATAACCAAGCCTAACTGACAAGCTTGTGTAACTGTTGTACCAAATTACCACAACTGCAGAATATAAACGACTGCAATAAAACCAGGTTACACTCATCTATGGTAGAGACTTTGTCCAGCAACAGAAACCCAAAAGCTGAAGAATTGGAATATCACTTCATATATTTTCTGTTATTTTAGTTATAATTTTACAGAGACAGATACGAGCAGTAACTTATGTACTGGGGATATAGTTTTACCATTATTCTACTCTATAATGAATTCCCATTTTTCACTAAAATAACAAAATTTAACTTGATACTTTTTTAAAAGTTTCATAGCATGACTTTCCGCTGTTAGTAGTTTGTGAGAATATTTGCAAAGCCGCTGATATGAAACATGAGAGAACTGACTGTAATCGTTAACAGAATCGTTCCATTCCTCTATTTTGAAGAACAAGTTCTTGAATCCATCTGCACCTTACGCCTTCAGACGGCCCATATTTCATTAAAACAATAAAAAACCTAAACACAATCTGACTTAAAACTCAAGTTCACTAACTTTATCTCACAAAGGTATTTCCTATTTCAATTTATGGTTCACGAGTTCACTTATCACCAAACTAGTGACAGGTGAATGACAGGCCAGATTCGTCTGAAGGCCCCGGAAAACCAGCTTGGACGTTCACAGACTTTTATACTTTAACACCCTTAATATGGCCAAGTCAAGCGATATAATTAAGCAAATTCATTGTTCCTCTTCAAAATGAAACCCTGTAAAACATCGAACCCTCATATAACAAATAACAAGATTGATTTAATTATGTATTTTGTACATCTTGTTTAACATATTAATATCCACACTGTACTGGTGTGCCCCACGTGTAAAACACACTCAACCCTGCAGGTAATACTGATCAAATTCACGCCCAAGTCTTGACAAACTCTCCCCGCTGGTATGAGGATCTCCCCGTCCTGTTAAGGCACGGTCCCACCCAGCCGCCTCTGCCTCTCCTTCTCCCGGTTGTTGCTAAGAATCTGGTTGATGCAGTACTCACTTTCCTGGCCGCACTCAGTCAGCCGCAGATCCATGTGAGTGATGTGTTCATTCTCCTCCATACCTTCTTGTAACTGCTTGCCACCATCCTACACAATACAGTGAATACACAGAACAATACAGTGAATACACAGAACAATACAGTGAATACACAGAACAATACAGCGAATACACAGAACAATACAGTGAATACACAGAACAATGCAGTGAATACACAGAACAATACAGTGAATACACAGAACAATGCAGCGAATACACAGAACAATGCAGTGAATACACAGAACAATACAGTGAATACACAAAATAATACAGTGAATACACAGAACAATGCAGTGAATACACAGAACAATACAGTGAATACACAGAACACAAAACAATACAGTGAATACTAGGGGGTAAATCGTTTGGCTTTGTGGGTATCGATATTGAATGTAAAAATATTTCAATATCGGGCGATATCGGGGGGTTCATATTGTCTAACAAATAGTCCGAATTCGGGAAACTGAAAACGTTTTATTTTAGTGTTTCCCGAACCGCTAACAGGAAGCGAAATGAATCAAAACAAAACAATGCAGTTTTCATCAAAAACGCATTGAAAACTTCAAAAATGTGAGATAAAAGTGTACAATGTCTTCAGATTTTTGCTTTACTTCGAGTATTAACAGTGTAAGTTTACAGTTTTACTTAAAATGGCGATATTGAAATACATGTTTAGATCTCGATATCGGGAGTCCAGTTCCAAAACAATAAATATCGGCAATATCGATAAACAATTTACCCACTAGTGAATACACAAAATAATACAATACACAATCTAATACAATACACAGATCCATGTAACTTGATACAAGTGAACTGCTCATTTTCCTTCACTGCTTACATCTGCAATACAACATGTACAACACAACATAGACAACGCATACAAAAAACAAGAGTACTCAGAGAGTGCAGACCTCCGCCAAGGGAGCTCAATCCGGATCACTCCCAATATATATTCATGGATCCAGACAGTGATCCAGATCACTCCCAAAATCTAATTACTTGTTCCTTGTCCCATTTAGGACATATCCTGAAAATTTCATCAAAATCCGTCCATAACTTTTTGAGTTATCTGTCTTTAAAAATTACATTTCATGGATCCAGAAGATCCAGATAGTGATCCGGATCACTCCAAAAATTGAATCATTTTTTCTTTTACCTTTTCAGACATATCCTGAAAATTTCATCAAAATCTGTCCATAAGTTTTTGAGTTATCTTGTTCACAAACAAACGCACAAACTCACAAAGCCACAAACAAACCCAGGCGAAAACACAACCTCCTTGGCAGAGGTAACAACTGAATACAGTGCAAAGTGCATATAAAATACAGCACAAAAGTATTACAGATAGATACAATAAAAATTATACAAGTAATACACAAACACATAGACCCATGCCCTGGTTTTCCTAGAAAAACACTTAGAAGAGTGCTAACCTCTATCATAAGATGATCAACTACAGGACCTTCAGAAAATTCCTGGAAGATGAAAAGGCGCATCAAAGGAAAAAATCATTGTTCCAAAAGTTGAAGACACATATATTTGGTGAAGCTTTAACCTTGGAGAAACTGGGCAATCTGCAAGATTGGGGTAAACCATATTATTACATCATGATATAAGTAATCTCTTACCCTACTAAAACCTTTAAACTGAAAAAAAACAACTGTCACTTAGAATTCAGATTTACTGGAACTGTGTTTTGCTTGCAAACATCCATTTCTGAACATCATAGGTCAAAGGTTAAGAATAGGGTCTCCTGTCTCTCTCAACAGCTAGCTGAACACAATCAGGCAATTCTACAGATCATCAAGAACAGGTGTCATTTTTGTTGATGATGGATCACAAGGATTTATTGTCGTTATAAAAATGCCACTTTATGTCACTAGACCTACGAGTAACTTTACACACTGGATCCAATTACATTTTACACCCAGTATTTCCCCTGAATGGGGCAAAACTGACAGGATTCCTGGAAGTCTTTGAGTGCAGTTCATATCACAATTATACTGCCAGAAATAACATTTTATGGAGTATTTTATATCTTCCTCCATGTTCCATAAAAGTGACAAATACCTGACCACTGCACACAAAATGATGTCTTAAAACCACAAAAGTGAAATGTCACTTACTTTTTATTATTCAGGCTCAACAAGGGGACGACTTAATTCTATTCATGAATAATGGAGATGAATTAAAAGATAAACTTTAACTAGCTGGTTTTGTGAGGTAAAACAGTTCAAGCAAGAAATGGATTGAGAGCTCTATAATGTTATAACCCAGTTTGCTATGCAGTCTATTAAGGGGCTCAGAAAAAATCTATCAAAAGCTCGGCCAGAAAATACATAAAACTCACGAAAGTCACTCCCTCGAGTATGTAAACATTGGTAGCTTAAGGCGACCTCAAACTCAAGACAAACATTTCATATTTACTTTTTGGTGAAGCCAGAAGAAAAGTGAAAGCTTGCTTCACAACAACAAACAAGATGTGAAGATAAGCTTACATATCTTAGAGGTCTCATTTAATGCAGGATATTTCTGTTTATCAGTCTTGTATAATGCTCAGTGTGAGCGAATACCTTACTGACCTCAAATCTTATCACAAACCAACCCTGGCACTTCATCAGCCATAACCCTGTACGCTTGCAAACAACCAGCCCCTATAAACAGTCCAGATGACTCCACTGGGGAACACTGGTCTCAACCTTTGGTCTATCACTCTATCTCCCAAGGTCACTGGCGAGACATCGTTAAAAGTCCCACAAAAACTGGAATCAGACAAGCATCTGTAGAGTTACCACCGAATGGTTCTTTGTAAAGATTTTTTGCGTGTCTGTAGAGTGAGTGTATTTTGCGGTGCAGTGACAAGTACTCTTTGTACTCAGTACTCTGTCGTCGTTACTCTAATTTTCAACAGGTATTATACTAAGTTACACACTGGAACCAGTGTAGGAAATTCGTTGAAAATTACTGCAGGCCCACAGGACCTCCTACACCAAAAAGTTGCAGGCCCAGCTTGAAAGATACAGGTACTGCAGTTAATTTGAATAATTTTATATTTTTCTTTCTTTTTTTTCAACTTAGATTTGTAGCAATTAACTCACAGGTGTAAATATTTCATGCTTAGACTGGAACATTGTGAACGGAGAAGCACATAACGTTTGGGTCAGTTTGGCTTTGCATGTCCAGTGTGTCAGCGCATGCAGAAGTGAGGCCAAACAACTTGGAATTCTGCCGCAGAACACAAAATTTATCCTCATCAAGTAATCTCCACATCTGGTGGGTACATTTAGAATTTTCAGATGGCAATGTAAACAAAGGTGTTGGGAAGTTTCGCAGTCAAGACATTTCGCTGTATTGGTCATTTTGCTGCTGATTTAGTAAAAATTTGGTAAAAATGGGAGAGCTTTCACGTGAATTTCTCATAGTTTTGATGCATTATTTTATTACAAGTGGTTACATATTGGGTGCAAATGAGGAGATTATGAAGTTATGGAATTCTATGGGGGTTTTCCAGTAATATTCTATAAATAGAAGTTAAAAAGATGGCTGTTTGTGAGGCCATAGGCTTTGTAACAATATTTCAATAAAAATACTCTAATGAAAATTTACGGAAATCAGTGTGGTTTCCTAACAATATATTAAAGGCTGCTGAATACTTCACGGATGGACAAACTCATTAATATTCATAAAGTCACAGATGAAATCTATAGCAAGGAGTGCCAAGGACCCGATGTATATCCCAAATGATGTATATGGTATTTAGAATTAGATCCACCATGGTACCTAAATGATTAAAATCCATTCATTAATAAAGATTTTGTGTCACTTTAATCTAAAAAAAAAAAATAAAATTTTACCACGAATCCTCCAGTCAGGTTGAGTGACGCGAAAACTCCTGTAATCTAAACAAAGCAGGGTATAGCACCAGTAAATGTCTGGTAATATAGTCACGTTTATGCATTTTCATATCACCATGAAGGAAACAACATCCATATTTTTTTTATTATAATTGTTACACAATATTATTATTGCATAAACTGCAACTGAGTGTTTCCATCAATTGGGGTTTGTTTACTTTAATCTGAGAAGATATTCCAAGCTGTTTGTCTTCTCATCTCTGAATACGCAATCTGCGCATGTGCAACATTTATCCTCGTCAAACACATATACCAAGCGAAACTCTTCTAATATATGCAGAAGATGAGTTAAAAATTCGACAAAAAAGCACTGAGATCTTGTGAGAATACCCTATTCTCACGACAGTTACTGTTGGCTGAATGCATCAAATGAAATGAGCTCACTTTCTTGTCTTTTTCATCTATTTCTATGAGGAAACGCCTATGTCATTGCTTCCCATAATGGACAAATTTCTTCGGTCAGTAGTTGTTTTGACTGTTTCAACTGGCTACCAAAATAGATGCAGGACTACCGGTCCAACTGGAGACGAATTTTCCTGACCCGACCATATATTTGCCGGCCTCAGACCGCCGGTCCACCGCGAATGTCCCACACTGACTGGAACAGTATTTCAAAGTCCAACCGCTGCTTTGTGAGTTATTGGCAACTACGCTGGGACTTATAATTTCTGAATTGATACACTCGAGTAGAGTTGTTGATATGATAACTATGTGATATGTGAGAACTTCACTGATAATCAGTTAATGTCCTTGACGATATTTTCACCGTCCTTTTCTTTTGTAATTTTGAAGTAATTATGTCAGAATGGCCACCAAATGTTACTCTCTAAGTGTGAGCAATTTTAATGAAACTCTCTTATAAAACAGAACCAGTATACTGATTGTCAGCTTGTAAAATACTGAACAAGTTCAAAATACTATTGATCTATTTTGATGCAAAACAATTTTGCACTGCCAGGTTATTTATATACAAACACATGTCTGTATTTTTGGTGAAAAATACATGTGTATGATGTTCACTTGCCAACAATGTACACATGTATGTCAGCAGATTTCTGTGAAATGTTGTCACTTCAAAGACGTACCCTTCCATGTTTGTACAGGGGCCTGGTGAATATATGGCTTTTCAGTAGACAGCCTCCAACCCACAGCTGAAACCTGGGGCCGATTTCACAAAGGGACTTAAGTCCAGATTTAGACTTAAATTTAAGACTTTGGTCTTAAATTTTGTCAAACGAATGTTAAGTCTGTAAGACTAAGCGGATTTCACAAAGCAGCTAAGTCCATGAAATTGCTAAGTCAGTGGACTTAACTTTGAGTCTAGGAGGTAGTGGGCTTAAATTTTGTAAAGAGGACTTAAATATGGCCCCCATAACTTTTCTCCACTTCAAAATTTGAAATGGCTGTAAATAAAGTAGGTTTTCCATTTCAAAACAGCACTTTTCCTCAGATAAAATGCATTAAATAAAGGATATATGGCACCAATATTATATTTTGAATAGAAACTAGAAATAGGCCGCCCTGTTGATAGTAGATGCGAATAGAAACAGGATAGCATAGAAGAACACACATTATCATGTGTAATGTCCACCCATGAACCTTTTGCCCAAATTGTACAGTAGTCTTACAAGACCCTGTTTCATTTGTAAAATATATCAATGATGCTTAAATATTTGATAGTGTAGATGTAATTTATTTCAGCTTCATGCCTTTTTGCATTGGTTGGGTTGAAAATTTTGACGAAATCACTCTATCTTGCACGGTTAAGAAGATAGAAGCCAATTTCTGTTTTTCTATTTTTGGCAAAAATTTGAAAATTCAAAATGGCCGCCATTATTGGGAAAAGGAAATTTTTTTGAAAATTGCCAAGAGTACATTTCTTAGATACCCTATGGGTCGAAAATTTCAACAAAATAACTCTATTTTGCACGGTTAAGGCCAGTTTGTGTTTTTCCATTTTGGGCAAAAATTCGAAAATTCAAAATGGCTGCCATTTTTGGGGAGGGGAAAATTTTTTGAAAATTGCAAAGATTACATTCCTTAGATACCCTGTGGGTTGAAAATTTCGACGAAATCGCTCTATCTCGCATGGTTAAGGAGATAGAAGCAAATTTGTGTTTTGCCATTTTTGGCAAAAATTTGAAAATTCAAAATGGCCGCCATTTTAGGGGAGGGGAAAATTTTTTAGAAATTACCAAGAGTACAATGCTCAGATACCCTGTGGGTCGAAAAATTTTGACGAAATCACTCTATCTGGCACGGTTAAGGAGATAGAAGCAAATTTGTGTTTTGCCATTTTTGGCAAAAATTCGAAAATTCAAAATGGCCGCCATTTTTGGGGAGGGGAAAATTTTTTGAAAATTGCAAATATTACATTCCTTAGATACCCTGTGGGTCGAAAATTTCGACGAAATCGCTCTATCTCGCACGGTTAAGGAGATAGAAGCAAATTTGTGTTTTGCAATTTTTGGCAAAAATTCGAAAATTCAAAATGGCCGTCATTTTTGGGGAGGGGAAAATTTTTTGAAAATTGCAAAGATTACATTCCTTAGATACCCTGTGGGTCGAAAATTTCGACGAAATCGCTCTATCTCGCACGGTTAAGGAGATAGAAGCAAATTTGTGTTTTGCCATTTTTGGCAAAAATTCGAAAATTCAAAATGGCCGCCATTTTTGGGGAGGGGAAAATATTTTGAAAATTGCAAAGATTGCATTGCTTAGATACCCTGTGCGTCGAAAATTTTGCCGAAATCGCTCTATCTCGCACGGTTAAGGAGATAGAAGCAAATTAGTGTTTTGCCATTTTTGGCAAAAATTCGAAAATTCAAAATGGCCGCCATTTTTGGGGAGGGGAAAATTTTTGGAAAATTGCAAAGATTGCATTCCTTAGATCCCCTGTGGGTCGAAAATTTTGCCGAAATCGCTCTATCTCGCACGGTTAAGGAGATAGAAGCAAATTTGTGTTTTGCCATTTTTGGCAAAAATTCGAAAATTCAAAATGGCCGCCATTTTTGGGGAGGGGAAATTTTTTTGAAAATTGCAAATATTACATTCCTTAGATACCCTGTGGGTCGAAAATTTCGACGAAATCGCTCTATCTCGCACGGTTAAGGAGATAGAAGCAAATTTGTGTTTTGCCATTTTTGGCAAAAATTCGAAAATTCAAAATGGCCGCCATTTTTGGGGAGGGGAAAATTTTTGGAAAATTGCAAAGATTGCATTCCTTAGATACCCTGTGGGTCGAAAATTTCGACGAAATCGCTCTATCTCGCACGGTTAAGGAGATAGAAGCAAATTTGTGTTTTGCCATTTTTGGCAAAAATTCGAAAATTCAAAATGGCCGCCATTTTTGGGGAGGGGAAAATTTTTTGAAAATTGCAAATATTACATTTCTTAGATACCCTGTGGGTCGAAAATTTCGACGAAATCGCTCTATCTCGCACGGTTAAGGAGATAGAAGCAAATTTGTGTTTTGCCATTTTTGGCAAAAATTCAAAAATTCAAAATGGCCGCCATTTTTGGGGAGGGGAAAATATTTTGAAAATTGCAAAGATTGCATTGGTTAGATACCCTGTGTGTCGAAAATTTTGCCGAAATCGCTCTATCTCGCACGGTTAAGGAGATAGAAGCAAATTTGTGTTTTGCCATTTTTGGCAAAAATTCGAAAATTCAAAATGGCCGCCATTTTTGGGGAGGGGAAATTTTTTTGAAAATTGCAAAGATTGCATTCCTTAGATACCCTGTGGGTCGAAAATTTCGACGAAATCGCTCTATCTCGCACGGTTAAGGAGATAGAAGCAAATTTGTGTTTTGCCATTTTTGGCAAAAATTCGAAAATTCAAAATGGCCGCCATTTTTGGGGAGGGGAAAATATTTTGAAAATTGCAAAGATTGCATTGCTTAGATACCCTGTGCGTCTAAAATTTTGCCGAAATCGCTCTATCTCGCACGGTTAAGGAGATAGAAGCAAATTAGTGTTTTGCCATTTTTGGCAAAAATTCGAAAATTCAAAATGGCCGCCATTTTTGGGGAGGGGAAAATTTTTGGAAAATTGCAAAGATTGCATTCCTTAGATCCCCTGTGGGTCGAAAATTTTGCCGAAATCGCTCTATCTCGCATGGTTAAGGAGATAGAAGCAAATTTGTGTTTTGCCATTTTTGGCAAAAATTCGAAAATTCAAAATGGCCGCCATTTTTGGGGAGGGGAAATTTTTTTGAAAATTGCAAATATTATATTCCTTAGATACCCTGTGGGTCGAAAATTTCGACGAAATCGCTCTATCTCGCACGGTTAAGGAGATAGAAGCAAATTTGTGTTTTGCCATTTTTGGCAAAAATTCGAAAATTCAAAATGGCCGCCATTTTTGGGGAGGGGAAAATTTTTGGAAAATTGCAAAGATTGCATTCTTTAGATACCCTGTGGGTCGAAAATTTCGACGAAATCGCTCTATCTCGCACGGTTAAGGAGATAGAAGCAAATTTGTGTTTTGCCATTTTTGGCAAAAATTCGAAAATTCAAAATGGCCGCCATTTTTGGGGAGGGGAAAATTTTTTGAAAATTGCAAATATTACATTCCTTAGATACCCTGTGGGTCGAAAATTTCGACGAAATCGCTCTATCTCGCACGGTTAAGGAGATAGAAGCAAATTTGTGTTTTGCCATTTTTGGCAAAAATTCAAAATGGCCGCCATTTTTGGGGAGGGGAAAATATTTTGAAAATTGCAAAGATTGCATTGCTTAGATACCCTGTGTGTCGAAAATTTTGCCGAAATCGCTCTATCTCGCACGGTTAAGGAGATAGAAGCAAATTAGTGTTTTGCCATTTTTGGCAAAAATTCGAAAATTCAAAATGGCCGCCATTTTTGGGGAGGGGAAAATTTTTGGAAAATTGCAAAGATTGCATTCCTTAGATCCCCTGTGGGTCGAAAATTTTGCCGAAATCGCTCTATCTCGCACGGTTAAGGAGATAGAAGCAAATTTGTGTTTTGCCATTTTTGGCAAAAATTCGAAAATTCAAAATGGCCGCCATTTTTGGGGAGGGGAAATTTTTTTGAAAATTGCAAATATTACATTCCTTAGATACCCTGTGGGTCGAAAATTTCGACGAAATCGCTCTATCTCGCACGGTTAAGGAGATAGAAGCAAATTTGTGTTTTGCCATTTTTGGCAAAAATTCGAAAATTCAAAATGGCCGCCATTTTTGGGGAGGGGAAAATTTTTGGAAAATTGCAAATATTACATTCCTTAGATACCCTGTGGGTCAAAAATTTCGACGAAATCGCTCTATCTCGCACGGTTAAGGAGATAGAAGCAAATTTGTGTTTTGCCATTTTTGGCAAAAATTCGAAAATTCAAAATGGCCGCCATTTTTGGGGAGGGGAAAATTTTTTGAAAATTGCAAAGAGTACACTCCTCAGATACCCTGCGGGTCGAAAATTTTGCCGAAATCGCTCTATCTCGCACGGTTAAGGAGATAGAAGCAAATTACTCAAAAGTAGTACTGAAAATACACAATGAAGTACCTAAATGGCTATTACTCATGTACTGACAAAGCTATCAGTCCCAAATGCAATACCAAGCGAGCTATGGACATAACAATCTTGTATTCAAAATTGTAGTAAAATATCTTTAATTATTTTGGCTTAAATGCACGGAAACCAATGGGTACTGAAAATAGCTGTACTTAAGTATTACTCAGTAAGCAAAAGAGGTACAACAGCCAAAAGCAATCCCAAGCAAGCTACTGACCCAATAAGCCTGCATACCAAATTTGGTGACAATAGCTCTAATACTTTTCCTTTAAATGAGCGGAAACCATGCGTGACGCCGGACATCGGACGCCGGACGCCGGACATCGGACATCGGACATCGGACGGCGAAAAAAGCAAAAATAATATATCCACCCCCCAGGGGGGTGGACATAATAAAAGGTCACATGACACAGAAAACCACTGTGGTTATTTGATAAGCTTGGACTTAGCTAAGTCACCTTTGTGAAATCCATTTTAAGTCCCAGACCTAGCTAAGACCAAAGTCTTAGATTTAAGTCCCTGACTTAGCCAATAAAGTGACTTAGTTTAAGTCCTTTAGTGAAATCGGCCCCAGTAGTTATTAGAAAATCTAATACTTTTTAAGTGTTTCATGAAAATGCTATCAATACTGAGACACCGGCCTATCGACCCATCCCTAATAATAAAAGGATTTATTAGCTCTAACATATCTTGTGAAGACATTTCTAATTTTAAATTAAGACTCGCCTACATTCTGATCATATCACTGACCAGTAGGGATGGGTCTGTATGAAAAATATGTATATCGGAAGGTCGCCAATACAAAACCGTACCGATAACGGTATCCGGTATAACGGGACTCCGTGTTTTAGTACATTCCAAACAAACATGGACGTTTCCTCTTCACGACATTGCAATAAAAGTGGCCAAATGCACAAAATATGAGATAAAAGCTTATAATTTCTTCAGATTTCTTGTTTGTTCCCAATATTTTAAGTTTTCCCTTCAGTTATATGAGCCAACAAGCGAGATTGAGGTTATAAATTGTCGTGACCAACACATAGCAGTTCTATTCAGCGTAATCGCTAGAACTGTATAAAGTCAGCAAATGCATGAAAATTGGGGATAAAGCTTATAATTTCTTCAGATTTTGGGTATGTTTGTAATATTTTAACTTTTCCTTTCATTATATACACTGACAAGCGAAGTGGCGGTTCTAAAATTTCATCACAGTATTTTAGTAAAATGCTCTCGATACTGATATATCGGGCATACCGAGCCATCCCTACTGACAAGCAAACAAAATGTAAGATTTTTACAAACGCAGCTCGACTGCACAAAATCCAACCCATTATACTTACAGGGCCCAGTCTGTTGCCAGACAGGTCAAACTTGTTGACGGTGGAATTCTGTACAACAACCTGTGACAAGATAGCGGCAGTTGGCTCTGTCAGGTCGTTGCTGGCCATGTTGATCTCGGTGAGTGTGGTGTTTTTGAGTAGCGCCCTACACAGCGCCTGCCCTCCCTCGTCAGCCAGCCTATTAAGGCGGATGTCAAGTTTCTGGAGTGTGGTGTTTTTGGTGAGAGCATGGGCGATGGCCTGGGCACCCGCTGGTCGGATCACATTGTCCGACACATTGAGTTTCACCAGCTTGCTGTGGTTGTTGAGGAACTTGCCAATGGCCCTAGCACCCCGGTCGCCAATCTGGTTATGAGAGAGGTCGAGTTCGATCAGACCTGGGTGGTCCAGGATGTGACTGATCAACACACGCACTTTGTCGTCGTCCACTTTACTACGATGCAGCCGGAACACCTTGAGGTTCTTGCAGCTGGCAATACACTTGGCCAGCATCAGACAATCTCGAGCTGTGAACTGAAACAGATTCCATTCAAAGTTCATGCCGCAGTCCTTCACCCCGTAGGTCACGTGGAACTCCTGCAAATACGGCAGTTTCTGCAATACAGGAGCAAAGTCAAAGTGATCAATATCGGGGCCATCTCCCGAGTCACTTCCTGCATCTGATAGGTCGTCTCCCTCCCCCTTTGGGGTCTCCTTGACGGGTGGTAACAACTGTCCAATTTCTAGCCGTTTGATGTAATTTGCAGACAGTGGCATGGTTTCATACAGAAGGTTAGAGCTGGTGCTCTCTGGTACAAAGTTCTCAATAATCTTTTGCATATTCTTCTCAAAGTACATACGCTTCCAGCTGCCCCCATATGCAGTCACATCGCAGATGTCCCAGCGGGCCTTACAACAGCGTCGCCAGTAGCCTTCATCCTCAATCAGATTGGCCGTGACCTTCAGTGGTAGCTGAGTCGACAGCTTCTCCAGCACCTTCATCTTGTGCTTTGGCAACAGCTTATTCAACACCTTGGAATTGTCTGAAAGTACATGAGATTGTTGATGAGGTTATTGTGAGTCAGAGAATTAATGCCGAGACATGAATTCTACACTGGAAAATCATCAGCAAGAACAACTCTCGGTAGACCACAAACATTGTCACAGAAAGCCTTTGCAATATTTGACATAATCTTATTCCCACTGTAAGCATAACACTTACTATTTGTGCTTTCAAAACAAACAAAAAAGTATTTAAGGTATTCAGAAGCATTGATCAATATTCAGCAAATATGAATATTTTGCCTGCATTTTTGGTTAATATTTTATAAAACCCATTAAATTTTACTTAATTAAATGGTTTTCAACACAACCAAAAGTTTTCAAATACAGAATCACTAGACTGTTTACTAATTCCAGATTATCTGGTAATACAATGTTTACCTGGAAAGTTTGAGTTCAAGCAACTTACTCTCGAAGTTGGCGACAATATGTGAGATACAGAGCTCCCACAACAAGGGGACTGTTGCCAGAGACCACTCTGGATCCTCTGCAATGATTCTGCGCATGTTACGGAGATCAGCAGCTGGGTTGTCTTTGAAGCCCGTGGGCGACACTGGTTTTGGCCCATTGCTGTGGCGAGATGCGACAGAGCCGGCTCTGGAAGATGGCTTCAAGCCATCCTCAACACGAGCCGACGAGCCAGGGCGTGAATCTGCATCAGGCCTTCAAAAAATAACACTGCAGTTAACTACCATAACTGGTTTGAAAAAAAAAGAAAAAGTGAGTTGGTAAATTGAAAAACGTAAATAATATATTTCTTCAAAGTAAGTAACCTTAAAATTAGACATCAGAGCAATATCTTTAACATTAATCCCCACGCTGTAGCAAATAGCAATGTTAGTGCAAGTATTTTATAACATGTCCTGATATTCTAAGATTTTAGCATAATGTTAAATTATTTCACTTTCATGACATTAAATTTTTGCATGGGTATTTATATTATTTTCTGTTACACAAATTTAATGCACATTACAGTAAACACATATGCTATGGATAACATTTTGAATTATATTACATTAAAAGCTTTAGCTTATATTCCTATTGCACCAAATTATCAAATGACCTGTACTACAAATTGCTTCTTTAAAGTTCTTACATTCTGACAATTTTCCTCTATTAACCTATTTTTACAGCAAATCAGAAATACCAATGTATACCTATTTGTATATTTGTAGACACACTCATCCTTAACCTCTAACAAACAAATACAAGGCAGGCATTCATTTGTTAAAATTACCAAGGAAATATGAAATGAAATTACCAGAGGTATAAACAGGGACAAACCCCAATTCCCAAAAATAGCATGGTAAGATTTGTTTTAGTATATTTTGTAATTAAGTTTATTTTTGTCATTTACACCCCTTGGATTTGGAAAGTTCTGATTCTGAAGACCGTTTACCTTTCTGTCATGAACAATGATCATTATCAAAATTACCGCAACCAAAATTAATCAAACGTATAACAAAAAAATTAAATCCGCAGTATCTGGTTCGAAGCAACTGCATATTCATTTTAAAATACTGTAAAAACATCATCCAAAAACAAGGCTGGGAGCTTATAGTGTAAATGATCAAAAACATAAATATATAGAATTATGTCCATTGACTAATGACTATACATGTTGGCTATTTTGACAATAGACTCTGCAAATGATACTGGATAAAACAACCTTGTTGTACTTCACAACTATGAATAATTAGGAATGGGTCAGTATGCCTGGTGTCTTAGTATTGAGAGCATTTTACTGCAATACCGTTAAGAGATTTTACAACTGCCACTTTGCTAGTCAACACATATAATGAAAGCAACAGTGAACATGTTAGAAACATACAATATTTTAAGCTTTCCTTCAATTATGTGTTGACAAGCGAGGCCGAAGTTGTAAAGTGTCTTAACATGGCATTTCTGCTCAATGTAATGGTATCGGGCCGTTTTGACACCAGCGCCGGGTCGAAACGGCTCACTGCGCCGTTTCAACACCATGGTTAATTTACATTTATTACCTTTATCTGTAAACTTTTTTATATCTATAACTCACGTCATTATTATCATTTCTTATGTCTTTGTGTTTTGGCTTTTGTACTTGTAGTGCTTTTACTGTATTGCTGTTGAAATAAATGGATGTTATATTGAGAGATTTATTTGGAGAAATAAACCTGCCTGGTGTGAAAAACATAAAGGTATAGAGCAAAATCAAAAACTAAAAAACTGGATAAAACCTTTTGTTATGTGCCATTTGCCTTCAAATGACCTCTAAATGTTATAACGGTGTTGAAACGGCGCACATATTAAGTGTGCCAGGTCGAAACAGCGCATGGAGCTGAAACGGCCCGTAACATAATCACTATTAAAGTTTGCAAATGCATGAAAATATGGGATAAAATTTTACTGCTCAGCCAGTGAATTTCATCATCTGCACTTTATGATTAAATTAAAACATTTTTATACTCTATTAATTGCTGAATTACATATTAATATGGCAAGCTATGGTTACATATGTTTAAACAAAAATATTGCTATTCTTTGGGGGTTTAAACAGCAGAATTACCGGCAAGTCATGACCAAAACAACTCGCACACACAACTCGCACCCCAAAAACAAATAATGATATTTAACATACATCTATTCAAAAATATATACAGTTTCACATTAGGTTTCCTGGCAATATTTTATAAATAAAAAGCAGCTTATACATAAGGAAATATGAGGCCACAATGGGTTTCTAGCCATATTTTACAAACAGAAGATCCAGGCAACCAGTCTACTTTTTGTCTGCAAACATGATTAATTTAATTAACCAATGAAATCATTTGTTACTAAAACCTCACTCGAGACAAAGTTCTAGTGGTGGTGGACCAATTCACGCCTGGGTACCAATTCACGCCCACCCTCAATTTTCTTGAAGATTTATTATTTTTCATGCTTACCACATCATAGATGATCATCTAATGGATCATTTACATTTGTAATTTATTGTTTAACTGTGATTATTTGGGATAAATTTAGGGGTGGGCCGTGGGCGTGAATTGGTACCCGGGCGTGAATTGGTCCACCACCACTAGAGTGCAGCAATCCGTACTGTATCATATTTTATACGGAGCGGTTTTACTGTACCGCAGACACGCCCTAAATAAAAGTGCCGTTTTTAGCAATTCCATCCCTTTATTTTTATTGTAATACACTGGACTACTATTTATGAGGGTTGGGGGGCTTGGTATACGAGCATCTCATGACCACGGCAGCTCGTGACCAACAACTCGTACCCACAACTCGTACACAAAATTTTCTTTTTAAATATTGCAGGAAACCCCCACCGACTTCTGTCTGTTCACGGTTTTTTTTTCCAATTTGCATATTTTATTTTAAAATATTTGAGTAAGCTCCATGAACTTCTGTCTCCCCACGTTTTTTTTTCTAATTTGCATAATTTATTTTACCGTAAAATATTGCAGGAAAATCCACGGACTTCTGTCTCCTCACGATTTTTTTTTTGCTAATTTGCATAATTTATTTTATAATAGTTCTAGGAAGCCCTCTGAAGCCCCACGGAAGTACGATAATTTGAAGTATTTGATCTCTAACTGAACAGACATTCTTACATAAAATACTCGCTCTTCAAACAGCATTTCTATTTGTTAAATATAAAATATTGTTAGAAAACCCCACATAATTGGGTGATCTCATATTTCTTCATAAATATTATGAGTTGCATATACAAGTAATCAGTATTTGATATTCAAGCAGAAATAATGTTTGTGTACGAGTTGTGGGTACGAGTTGTTGGTCACGAGATGCCGTGGTCACAAGTTGCATATAAATCGGGGGGCTTGCCCCCATTTTTAATGTTAATTTAATTTCATATTTCCTTGACAATTTCGTGTAATTATGAAATATGGCGGATCACGTACCGTTGTCCCATGAAATTTTTCTTCTTCCTGTGTTTTTACCCGTTTCTACCCCATCGCGCATGCGCAGAAATGGTTATTATAAACCGAAAACACTTTATTTTATATAATATCCAACATATTGTTGAAAGTTATTGATATATGTACATTATATTTCTTAAACTATCATTTAACAACAATACAATAATAAATGAGATTATGGTGAGATCCGTGGTTTAGAAGGGACTTAGAAGAAAAATTTTACTTTCGGGAAAAATTTCACGTTACACCGGTAAAGTAATTGCCCCCAGTAAAATGCTCTCGATATCAAGACAACGGGTCTACCGACCCATCCCTAGTTGGAAATTTAGACCCTGCGAAGTTTCGCCTTCAGGTAAACCTCACACTGTGGTAAAATGCTGCCTATATCACAGTTTGTGTGGGATTATTCCTATCATACACTTAAAATGTATAAATAAATCATTTGCAAACATACATTTGTTCAACTTTATCCTCTGTTGCACACTTTTCTTCACTTTGGGATATATTTACACCTCTGTGAAGATGAAAAAGGAAACCGTTGTAACTACAACAACTATCTAGCGCATGCGTAGAACAACGGGGAACCTACTAAAATTAGGAATCCAGCAGTGCGTTTTGCTCATAAAGTCGAATATCGTTATCATCTTAGTAAACGTGGCATCTTATCTATCTTAATTTGATATTTTATAGCATTTATCTCAATTATTGATAGATCTTCAGGCACAATTGTACATAAACTTATTTAACAGTTGTCCAGTGAGCCAGGTCATACTGAAATGGCATTGGGATGGAAGGGATGCTATTCATATGGGGGAGAAGCAAACAGGCAAGTGTGGAGATTTATTCTGAAAGAGGCAATATATAATGCATTACCTACATTATGGAGAATGACACACAAATCTTGGAGCCTTCAAAGCAAAAATATTTTCAAAATGTTTGATTTGTAGATAGAAGTGTGGAAAGGAGCCACTGCTAGTTACTTGTGGTCAGGATGACTACACCTGGCGCTCTTAGTAGAAACTACTCCGTAGCAAGGATGGTCTAAAATAGCTCAGATAAATCACTAATCATGGCAAATTCTACACAGAATTGTAGCATCTGTAATATACTATTTTAGAGGTACTTTGCAATTTTTCAGCCTCATGTTTATGCATAATCATCTGGCAATCAACTTGACAAATTATTTGGATTTTACAATATTTTACACTAAAACAACAGAACTGCCATTTCTTGATAGAACTTAAAATTTTGATTCTCAATGACATTGACTTCAACTTTTGTTGACAGATATTGAAAAAATAGATGTTCTATTTTTTCATGCTTGTTAGGATTGTCAGAAACTGTAACATATACACACGGGCATCTCCCATTCTCAAATGACTCCATTGGTTCCCAGTTGAATTTTGATGCTTTTTCAAAACCCCAACTCTAGTTTATAAATTTCTTCACAGTGGTCATCAAAGTTATTTTGGTTCTTTTTTGTCTATAAAAGGTTCTTGGAGGGTCCTCAATTCTATCCATCTGTACATAAATAAAAAAATATTTTACCCACAGCTTTTCTTTAATGCTCCCATGGTTTGGAATGATTTACTTGATAGAATCTAATCAGTCCCAACTCTCACCATTTTCAGAAAAAAGGTTAAAAGTGTATTTCTTCAAAAGGCTTAGCATATACTTTATCTGTGATATTGGACTTGGCAACAGCCATGGAATGATAATTTTTTAACTGGATTCTGATGTTGCACCTTCGAGTCTGCCTGGCAGAGATTAAGTGCATGCTACAATAAAATAGAATAGAAAGCCAGTTGCATGAAAAACAGGTGTTTTCGTAAAAAGTAGTCTGATCGAAATTGTTGTGTTTCTGAAAAAGATTGCTTCAGTAAAAAGGGATTATCAGAGGCAGCTAGGCACTTAGAACAAAGGTAAGAGCAGTAAAATGATTGAATTAAAAATTGATTGGTGGGTAGATTTTTAATCTGATAATAGAGGCTTGGTACTCATAAAAATTGTAAAAATTTAAAAATAAAAGTATGATAAATCAACTACCGTAGCTGGTTTGACTAAAATCTAAATCTACTGCTTTACAGGCGCAATATCTTCCCCGAAGGGGAACTCAGTGCGCTAACTAATCATATATAATATCCGAGTCATAAGTGGGGGACGTGTCCAGGTCTGTATTCCGATGGTTGTGGGTGTGAACGTGGGGAAGAAAGCTAGTTCAGAAAAGCAGATTTGAAAAGGTGGGTTTTCAGGTGCTTCCTGAAGGATGTGACAGATGGACTGGTTCTTACATGGACAGGAAGTGAGTTTCAGAAAACAGGTGCATGATGGCTGAAAGATTTGGTAAGATACTTATGAGACTTATGTATTTTAGAGTCAAAAGAAGGCACTTGAAGGAATTTGTATTTTGGGATTCAGTAGGTACACTTGAACAAAGTGAAGATTAGTTCTTCCAAGTGACTTAAAATCTAGACCTGAGGGCATTATCCGAAGCTCAATAACCAGGATTTAAGATTATGTTGACAGAACTTCAGACCCCTCCAATCCAATAAAACACAAGAATTGGAATTTCCAATTTAAAGAAGATGTCTTCACAGAAGTTGAAATTCTGTCAATTTGAAGTTTTATTACTACATATACATTATGACATATTACACAACATATGCAATGATTTCAGATCATTCAAAAGCATCATAGTATCTTTCAAGTCTGACTGCAATAATTTTGTAGCTGCTTCTCTACCATCCAACAGGTTCACGTACTATTCAGTTCTCAATGGATTTTTGGTGCTCTCAGGTTCTCCAATTTCATTAAATGTTCATCTGGATGTCGAGTGTTACAACAGTTCCAGGTTTAATGACATCTTCAGTGTTGCAACATGGTTCAAGGTGTGACTAGCTCAACTCATATACTTAAGAACACTTGATGTATTTATCTCTACTTGTGAACTCCAATCTTGTCCACAATACTAGTTTGGGTCACTTTATATATGATCATGTTCTTACACTATAAGCTGCCAATTGAATTCCTTTTGCCTAGCAGCCAGCATTGAACAACAAGTCTCTTATCATCAGTATCACCAAATCAATATTGACCAGTTCCAGAATGACCTCAACAACACCCCATTGGTACTGTCTCAGAACAAAATGATCAGTATGTGAAACACGCATGCACCTATATATCATCTCACACTTGGCAAAACTGCAGTCTACAAAAGTGAGTGGTTTCACAACCGAGAATCTGCATAATCCATCGAATCTAGATTCAGATTTGGATTCGTTGGATTGGCTAGATTTATGAAATACAATTTTCTGTAGATCTGAATCCAAATTTAAAACATAACATAAACAAACATAAATATCATATATTAATATAAATTAAGATGCAGTATTGTAATATTATAATATCACAGTAAAATTAAAATTTGCCAAATATTAAAATATCCTGTCACATGTTGCTGCAATTATTTTTCAAAGAATTATGGGTAATCCAAGGACACTGAATCTGTTGATCTACCTCGAGAGGTAGATCAACGGATTCATAATCCAGATTCAGATTCAAGTCACAAAACAAGCGAATCCGTTGATCTGGATTACGGTTATGTGAAATACGCCTACTGGTGAATACTAAATCGTGCATATATTTAGTCTGAAAATTAAAGAGAGACAACTATTTTGTACTCGAGGAGAGAACAGTTTAATGCAGCATCAAGTCATTTCTTTAGTATTTAAGTTGTACAAACTAAAATAAATTACTGAATAACCATAATTGGTAATGCTTGTATATTAATGCAATAAAATTTAACTAAAACAAAAATTTTTCTGAAAATTAACTATTGTACTCCCATTTGAAGTGAAATGTTTTCAGTAAAAATTAAAGTGTCAGTGTGATTACACTGATTAATAAATCATCAGTCAGATTATTGTCTTAGACTGATAAAGTAGTAAACTTTAACTACAAAGTTAAATATATACTTCATTAACTGTTGTACTCCCATTTGAAATAAAATGTTTTCAATACCAAATTAAAGTTTCATTATGATTAATAAATCATCATTGTCATCTATTATTGTCTTAGAACATTTTATTCTTGTTTAATGTCTGTTTCTGGTAACATTGGTAACTCAGGTAACTTTGGTAATTGAAGAGTTGCAGATGTGGGTAAGTTATCATCAGCAGAGGTCATAGGCAGCTTTTTCTGGTTTTCACTGAAAAAAAATTATTTCTGTGAATGTTGGTTATGTTGCAGGTTTTAATAGGAATAAACAATTTTTAAAAGTAAAAACTAAATTATCACAAATGTACTTTTTTGCTTTAAATTTTAAAATTTAACTCTTAAAAATAATTACAGGGGTCCAATATATTCCAATTCACTTTCACAAAAATTTAGAATACTCAATACTTAGTTACCTTTCAATTCATTATGGGGTCATATTGGGAGAGGAAAACAGAGTATAAATGAGACAATAAAGAAGAGGCCATGACTTACTGTACCTGTGCAATTCAGCATGGGGTCACACTTGGAAAGGAAAACAGCGGATTAGGACAGACAATAAAGAAGAGGCCATGACTTGCTGTACTTGTGCAATTCAAAATGGGGTCACATTTGGAAAGGAAAACAGTGGATTAGCACAGACAATAGGTCATGACATATGCCTGTGCAATTCATTATGAGGTCACAGTGTGATAGGAAAAAAGTAGAACAAACAACAAATACAATTTTTTATTGAGTTTAATGTCACTTTCAAGTTTCAACACATAATATAGATCATATCATGGCGGGTATTTTAAGGCCTGAGGAAACCAGTATATACTAGTATTGGGTCAACTTTCTGCACTTTAAACAGCTGGTTATCCTTAAGCAAGTACCAACTATCCCACTTATAATTCTTTATTGATTACATTAATGGTATATTTTTATAGCAGTTAATCTTTGAATAAAAATTTGTTTCAGAGTTACATACCTGGTATTAAGGCTGGGGTCTGTCACTGAACTTGTAGATATGTTTGTCAGTTGAGCATTCCCCTTGCTTGTTAGAGCAGAGTGCAAAAATGCCAACTCATCTACAGTGCCTGAATCGAGACTGGCTCTATTTGGGACAACAGTGTTCCCAGTTGATGAGAACACTCGCTCAGATGGCGTAGATGTTGCTGGTATTGCCAAGAAGCGTTGTGCCAACACTTGCAAATTTGGATATCTGTGTTGGTTTAATTTCCACCATTGCAATGGTTCAGTGTTTGACCTTTTTTCTGAGAAATAGGCCTCAACTTCATCTTCCTCATCATCACTGTCAACGGTGTAAAAGTTGCCCATCAGAAATTTCATTGAACTTTCATGTTCTAGTTTTAGTCTTTTGGCTTCCGGCTCAGGAAACTCCTCCTTTATTTTAGGACCTTGGGACTTGTCAACACTTTCAGTTTGAGTATTTGCTTTCTTATCTCTTAATTTTGACACCTCAGCTTTGAGAAATGATTTCACCTGCTCCTTCTGATCTATATTAAACATTGAAAGCTTCTTGTGCATGGGGTTTAAGGCTGTCGCAGTTAGGCCTAGAATATCCTCCTGACCCACCTTAAACCTCCTCTCAAGTGATTGCATTATAGCTGTTCTGCACTTCTTGACTGATTCTGGAACATAATCATGATCTGTATCAGACTCGGGATCTTTGAGATGATTGGTAAGCAACATGATAATGATTGGATAAACATTACCCAATGTTGGGTAATACTCTCCGCTCATTGTTTGAGTGGCAATTTGAAGAGGCTTAAGAACTATTGTTAGATGTTCTGCAACAGACCAATCATTATCACTGAGTTCCAACATCTTTGCATCTTTCTCCTTTATAATCCCTCTATCATACAAGACAGCATACAGTGGGATTCTAAGCCGTACCAATCGTTCAAGCATTAAATAAGTTGAATTCCAGCGTGTTGCCACGTCTTGGATGAATGTTAAGCCTTTCCCTGGTTCCCCATCTTTCTGTGCTTTAACAAGTGCTTCACTGGCAGGCACAGATCTATGAAAAAACGAAACTATGTTTCGGCACCTTGCTATGCTTTTGGTAATTTCGGGCACTTTCAGCCCATCCTGAATTGATAATTGGAGTGTATGTCCAGCACATCCAATGTGGGGTGAACCATATATACGCATTGCAAGGTCCATGTTTGCTATTATCATGAGTGATGCAGGAAACCTCTTTTATGTTAAATTCTTCAATGATGCACTTTATAGCTTGTGCAATGTTTTCCCCTGTATGGCGATCTGTTATATTTCTTGTTGCCAAAATTTGAGATCGCAATTCCCAATTATCATTGACGTAATGGGAAGACAGCATGATATATCCCTGTGTTGCGTGGCTGGTCCACATGTCAGTTGTTAGAGCAATGCAATTCTGGGACTCAACCACTTTGAGCATAGTATCCTTGGCTTCTACATAAGACCTATGTACATAATTTCTTATTGTTGTGTGTGATGGCACAACATAAGAAGGCTCTAAGGTGGCAATAAAAGACTTGAAGCCTTTCCCATTGACAATACTTATAGGCCTGTAATCAATGGCACACATTTCAGCCAATTTTTGATTTATTAAGGCATATCTTTGCTGAGACATTTTTGGCCCACCAGTCTTGACAAAGTTCCTCATATCTGCTGTGGCACCAATCATTCTGGCCCCACCTAAGCCTTCCTTCCCTAAGTTATCTGTCCCCAGGGCTGCCGGATGACGGGCTTGTAAGTGGTTCTTCATGCAACTTGTCCCACCCATATATGACAGGGCAGAGTTACAGAGATTGCAAACAACTTTTGTTTTTCCATCAATTTCTTTTAAACTGAAGTGTTCCCACACTGAGGATCGTTTCTTTGGCATATTTTATGTAATGTTTACTACTTGTCAAAAGATAAATCTGAATTAAATCACTTCAATTTTCACAAAGAATATTATCAGTGTGTAGGCACCAAAATCACATAAAATCCAACATGGCGATTGTTTTGATCGAATTTAATTATTACTGGTTTAAAAATACGGCTAATAACAAAGCTCTGGTGTTTTGAAATATTATAGCATTTCCGGGATGAGAACTCGAGTAAAATATTTAAAACTCTTCAACACCAGTCGACATTTTGTTGGACTGTATTATGAGACGAATTTTAGTGTTTGCCTGCAATATGTCGGCTACTTCAAAGGGATTACTGTATTCTATGTCTTCTGCTGTTTTGATTTGTTTTTACAAAATTTGACCCTTATTTAACAAAAAGGTCATTAGAAATGATAATATTTTATTTATTTGTACATATTTGATGTTTTATTATTCTAATTTCAATATTTACAGGTGAGTATACATTGTACAAATTAATCGGAAAATCGCCGATTTTACACAGCGAATAACCGAATAGTTAAAATTCAAACCGCTTCCAGTCTATGAGATTGAATAATTGAACTGAGTGGATTTGTGTACATGGAAAAGAGGAGTGGCCCCAGGACAGAGCCTTGCGGGACACCAAATTTCAAATCCATGGGATGTGACAGTACAGAGCCTACCTTGACTGATTGAGTCCTGTCCGACAAGTAAGACTCGAACCAACTCAGAGCCAGTCCATTGATGCCATAGCATTCATGTAATCTATGGAACAGGATCGAGTGGTCAATCGTGTCGAAAGCTGCAGAGAGATCAAGGAGGGTTAGGGCTGTTGTACTGCCTTCAGACATATTGAGGAAAAGATCATCCTGTATATTTAGGAGGGCACTTTCCGTAGAATGGAACCGTCTATAGGCAGATTGGAAACCAGTCAAAAGACAGGACTCGTCCAGGTGAGACAGGAGTTGGGACGACACCACTCTCTCTAAGATCTTTGAAACAAAGTTTAAATTAGAGACAGGCCTATAGTTTTTAAGCACTTCTCTATCAAGGGTTGATTTTTTTAGGAGTGGAGTTACATGGGCCTGTTTGAAAAATTTAGGGCAGCTTCCTTCACGGAGTGATGCATTAATTACTGATGTGATATGAATTTGAATGAATATGGAGTAAACACAAGATGCAGTCAAACAGATCAAAGCTCTACAAGCAAATTTCTTGGTGCAATAGACTGGCCAATACAGTTAAGGGTTCCTATTATACCAATCTCGTCACCACAGTGATAACCTCAATAAGGTTAGGGAGTCTCTAAGGAAGGTGTTGACCCGCAACTCAGAGACTCCTCTGCCTGCTCATGTATAGCTCAAAAATAAAAGCCTTGCAGATAAATTTGCTTATTTTTCTATGATTAAATAAGCAAAATTAGGGATTCATTACCTACTTCTGGTTCTTCTACTGATGTATCCTCTGAGGCCGCTTGTTCAAACCCCGGATCCTATGTCGGAAAGTTGGTAGTTGCTTGATGGTCAGCAGTTTCAGTACAGAACCTTGACAAATTATATGTACTGGTTTCCCCTGCCAATAAAACTGCCCATAGTAATATGACCTATACAGTGTTGAAAGTGACATTAAAACCCAAATAAATGAATAAATCTACTGGTGCACCTACTTCAGCAACTCTTGCTTTCAATGCTATTAAGTCTGTAAGAGAAGATGACATCCGAAAGATTATCAATGAGTCTCAGATTAAGTCATGCTTATTGAACCATATACCGACATTGCTCCTTAAGGATTGCTTTGATATCATTTTGCCTTCCATAACATAATCAAGTTGGTAAATTATTCCTTCAGTGAAGATTAATTTTCTGAGGCATCCAAAAAAGCTGTTGTCACCCCTGTTATTAAGAATGCTTTGCTACCCGGTAATGAGCTTAAGAATTACTCTCCAGTGTCTGGATTCTGCTTCCTTTCCAAATTGAGTATTTCATTGATTAGCAGTTAAAATCCCATATCAATGGAAAATTATTGGACAATCCTCATCAGTTAGGTAACAAACTGGGTCATTCTACTGAAACTGCTTTACTGTCAGTAAAAAATGAGGTGAACACACTTGGTTGGTGTTGCTTGACCTGTCAGCAGCTTTTGATGCTATTAGTCGTAATATTCTCCTTGGCTATCCCAAATCCTTGTTCTCTCTTAGTAGAACTGTCCTTAAGTGATTTGTCTCCTACCTGAGCAATCATTGCCAGGCCATTAAGACAGGTATGACACTCTATATATCTCAACAGGGCAAGCTCCATCATTGGCCTTTATCCAAACATAAAATTCCATTTTTATGCAGATGACTTCCAGTCCATCTATCTCACAAGAATGCTGCTGTTCTTACCAAGCTGAACCCCTGCCTTCAAGATGTACAAACACTGGATGGCTCTCAGTAAATTGAAACTCAAACCTGATAAAACTGATTTTGTTTTTGGCTCTGAGCCTTAACGTCAGAAATTCTCCACTAATTTTCCTGTCAATATTCTTGAAACACTGCTTCATCTGGCTGACATTAGCAAAATTCTAGGTGTGTGGTTTAATGAATTTTCTTTCTCAGAACACATTCAGAATACTTGTAAAGCCTACTTCCACGAAATGCTGGACCGTTGGCAAATTAGACATTAGCTGCTGTCCTTGCTGTAAGTGTAATGGTTAGTAGTCATCTGGACCATTGTTACTCTCTGATTAAAGGTTTGCCATGTTTCAAACAACACAAGCTATTCAGAATACTCTTGCAGGCATTGTCACAAATCATAGAACGTCTGCTCATGTCACACCCATCCTACAGCAATGATATAAATAAGAACAGCAATCTACCTACATTCTCATAACTGTTTTCTTTCAAAATTTCATCTACACAATTAATTTTGACAGAACAAAACATTGATAACGACTGTGTTTGCTCGTACTTGGATATGGTACTGCTTCTGGAGGTTTCACTGATGCTGAGGATTGTGACTTCATTTTACAGTGTTTTTGTAACATCATTCAGACAAATATCGCTCTTTACAAAGCTGGAGTTCCTTTCTCAAGCAATGTCACTCCCTCTTATTTGTGTGATGGCAAACTTCAAAAAGAATCTGCAATATTTTGTGAGCCTGATCTATCCACCACTTGAAAGTTGTAAGGCTCGATATATGTGTACTAGAGGGCAGTTACTATAGTTTAAACAGCCTATGAGACAGATGGAAACTTTTACACTCTAGATTTTGCTGACCATCATTCTCTCTAAAAATATTCCTTCAACAGAATACTATGTTTCTCAATCAAAGTTAGGGTTTTATATCCCATTCAACAGTAAGGGTCAAATACAGTTATGTTATAAGTCTATTTTTCTGCACATGAAATTGTGAAAACAACAGATAGAGAAACAGATTGATCAATATTGTTCACAGAAGTGTTGTGATATCCCAGTCTACAGTAACACTGAGTGACTCATGCTTCCTAAACTGTGTACTTTCCACTTATGAATATGCAAAATATCAGATCACATGACATAGCTATATTGCGTTTCATTGTTTGTACTAAATTATAAAGATCTTTAATTATCAGGATCTGGGTGATCTCATCACTAACAAAACAAGACATATCAAAAACCAGATTAAACCGCAACATAAACTGTTTCTTAAGAAAAAACTTTTCTTGAGCATGAATATCTTAGTGCACTAAACATACAAGCAAGTAAATTCAACACAGTGTTTATCCAACTTTTCAGACACTCAGAATAATAGCCTCAAATTCCTAAACCTCTAATGTGTTTCGTGCTAAACAAAATGTACATGTATTTGTTAATTCTTGTGAAACTTATTTGTGACACTTATACATTTATTGTAAAAATGAAATAAAGATTTTAGGGAAAAATAAGGCCATTTTAATTAAAAAGTACTATTGACCTAAATCACATCATTTAAGAGTACATTACACTTTATTGTAACACTTTCAGTCTCATGTATGAATACATATGTAAAAAGAAAATGCTAAGAATTTATAAAGAAAGAACTTGTAAATCTATCTAACCAAATTTATGTAACAAGTTAACTATTAACATATTTAATATTTAAATGTAATATTTATGAAAAAAAAATTCATTTTGTACTGTGTATGGAATAGCACTGGAAATGGGTCTTGATGGAGGGTTTGCTCCCAAGGTCCCTAGCACTACTGTGAAAAAGGGTAAATAAACTTATGTTATTGGATCAAAAAATATTACTTAATGTGACTGTGAACTTTAGTTTTTATAAAGCACTAAACAGATGAAAAATCAATCCTCGTTATGCTAACAAATGTAACAAAACAATTTTGATAAATATGCCGATCTGCCCCGGGATGAACAAAGTTGGGACATGCACTCTCACTTACAGGATGATCCGTTTAAGATGTTCATTAACTTTCTTTAATAACATTTGTCTACGAGGTAGATTTTTCTGTAACATCACACCATTAAATAAACATTGTGTTTTATAGATAATGTGAATAATTTTATTGTCTTTAACATTTGTAGAAGTTGCAATATTATCAAATTATTGAGCGATAATTCAATATATGCAGTCGGAGAGGGCCAGTCGGAGAGACAGTCTCTACTGTACTGCTTCCCTGCATAAGTTGGCCGCAGTCATAAGTTGGCCACCCTCACCACAGCTTCACAGGGCTTTAACATGAGTGGCCTACTACACTCTGAAATCATGTATTATTGTTAAAGTTATTAGTGGCTTCTTACCAGTAAACGCCCATGTTGTACTGCTCAGCTACCCAAGTTCGTCGCCTACCCATGTTCGTCACCTGCCTTAAAAACTGAAAAGGACAAGCAATATTCATACTGAAATAAGTGGAACAGGTGCTTATAACATTCATGTATTACCCTACAAATAAAGATAATTGCTAATAGGTTTTAACATTGTCAATAAACGCAGGTGACGAACTTGGGTAGGCGACGAACTTGGGTAGCTGAGCAGTAGTTAATATTTTGAATTTAACTTAGATTTACAGCTTTATATTTTATTCTTCGACCACCAGATTATCAAATGATACTGCCTTGCTACCAATTATCGCCGGGTACCAATTATCGCCAAACAGAATTCAAATAGATATAACTTCACCAAAGTAGCATCCCAAGTCTAGCAAATAAGGTAAAGCTATTTCCAAAGTGAATGGAACAAATACACAACAAAAAGCCTTCAAAATATATAACCATAGCTGAAATATGAACATTTTATTTCCTGGTGGCGATAGTTGGTAGGCGGCGATAATTGGTAGCAAGGCAGTATACACTACAATTAATAACTGAGATACATTTTGTTACATTTGTTTCAAAGCTTTATATTTTAACATTTTATCTCTATTATCGGCCGTTTTTACCACAAACCGGAAATACCAGTGAACACCCATTTTGTAGATATATAGAAGCATTTGTCCTTGACCTCTGACAAAAAAATATAAGGCGGGCGTCCACTGGTAGGCGGGCGTTCACTGGTAGAAAGCCACTATATTGTATACAACAGTTTTCATTGGTGTACAATAACCTATTTGTCTTTCTGGAGCCTGTAGATGAGCCGCGGCCAACTTATGACTGCAGCCAACTTATGCAGGGTAGCAGTAGGCATAACTTGGCCGCAGACATAACTTGGCCACCACTCATTTGAATGGTTGCACAGGGTTTAAAATCTTATTATATAGCCGATGTACGGGTTTTCGATATATTCACGTTTTCGATAATTTAAACAATAAGCTCACAGTCTCGTTTTTTGGATGACACTTTATAATATTTTAGAATAAATATGCAATTACACTGAACCAGAGACTTCATGGATTTAATTTTGTTGTTATATTTCTGATCAGTTGGGTTACGTTCGTTTTGATAAACATCATTGTCCATTTACGTTGTCATATCAAAACCCGTCAATCGAGGATAATAGACCATTCAAGAATGATACAGGCCATTAAATTTATTGAAATTTCAAAATATGATGATGGCGGCCAAGTTATGTCCGCGGCCAAGTTATGCCTAGAAGCAGTAATATTTAAAATTTATATTATGTTACAAGTTTAGCTTATATTGTTCTGAAGAAAATGATCAAATGACATACAATACAATTGATACTTTGATTATGCTGTTCAATAATTCTTTGAAAGTGTTATATTTTGACAATATGTCTCTATTACAGGCTGTTTAAACTGCAAACTGGAAATACCATCCCATTTTGTTTGCAAATAGAAGCATTTGTTCTTGAACTCTAATAAAGATATACACCTGGTAACAGTCATCCAAATGTAACAGTAAAACTGAACGCAAATATAAATTGTAATTCACATTGGTTGTAGGTTGTAGGTGTGTAACATCATCTTTTGACCTTGATTTGACCTTGCCATAGTGACCTTGACCTATAAAATTGTGTCCGGGCTATATGTTGGAAACCATAAGGTGTAGGAAGTTGATACTTCATAGGGACATTGATTGGGGGTTGTAGGTGTGCAACGTCATAGTGTGACCTTGATTTGACATTTGACCTTGCTGTAGTGACCTTGACCTATAAAATGTTGTCCGGGCTATATCTCAGAGACCAAAAGGTGCAGGAAGTTAGTGCCTGGTAAGGACATTTGTTGGGAGTTGTAGGTGTGCAATGCTATGTTGAGACCTTGATTTGACTTTGCTGTAGTGTCCTTGATTTATAAAATCTTGTCTGGGCTATATCTCGGCAACCATAAGGTGTGGTAAGTTGATACTTGGTAGGGGCAGTGGTTGGGGGTTGTAGGTGTACAACATTATAGTGTGATCTTGATTTGACCTTTGACCATGAGTTTTAAAATCTTGTCTGGGATCTTGAATTCTGTAATGTGTAGAAGGTTAACACTTAGTAGGGACTTAATAGTCTTGTTTTTTAATACTTCATCTTTACACACATTTTCTTTCTTTTAGACATTATTTTCTTTACTTTAACATTGTTTGGAGCTTTATATAACTGACACTGCTCTGAAAGTATTTGGATCTTTGTACTGTTTCATTACTTCTATATCTCATGGTGTTGAAAAATAGTTCCCCAGGCTGTGGGGTACGACCATCTCTGATGCTATTTTTTGAAAACATGAACTCCACTCATTATAGAAAAAGTAATTAAGCCCCCGTCAGGGACCCTAATTTGTTTTCACTGAAGTTTGACTGATCACCGCCGCCACCGCCGCAGGATTATGGTCTCCCTTGAATAACTTCTTGGGCTTTCAAATTTTTCTTTCCTTCTTATCTTTCTTTAAAACTATAGGGGCGAGAAAAATTTTTGGGATACTTTGCGCAGACCTTAAGCTTTACTTAAGGTAACCTTAAGCATTTTTCAAAAACACCCCGTCATCGCATTTTGGAAAAAACCACACACACCTGTGCTATAAAATTTATCAGGTACATTCTAGACCAAATTTCGAAGGTCAGAAAGGATTTTCGCATCAATCGGACCATAGATGCCTGAATGGGAGGCATTTTATTTTCTCAAAAACGGTCAGGATTTCGGCATTTGTTGGATAACTTATTCAGCTACTTTTTGATAATCTTTCACATGCCGAAGTTTTAGCCCTGTATCTGCAATCTTAAGGTCACCTTAATGTCAAAAAAGGGGTTTTAGCCCTCCAGTTCACTTAGTTTTTCACTTTTTTCAACCAAACTTGGCATATTTATTAAGATTTGCCAAAGGAATATCCTGACTTTATGGTGACCTTAAACTCCAAATGTTAATGGACCTATGGCCTGCTTAAAGTCATCAAATTGGAATAAAATGCTCTGGTTCCTTTCTTTTTCCATTTTTTTATATCTAAATTATCACTGGTATTAAAATTAGGGCTGCAACGATTCTTTGGTTACTCGGAAACAAAACGATTCAGTTCAATACTCGAGGCAAGAAAAGCGAACCGGGTCTTCGAAAACAACTAAACATAGACATAAAATCTACTACAAAATTCTATTTTTTTCTTTAAATATATGAATATATTTATATATTTTACTAATATAAGGCGCTTCCATTTCAGTGTTTTATATTTTAAGTATTTGCAAACTTTAATTCTTTGTGTAACAACGTTTTATAAGACGGCATTTTATTATAACGTATTTCGAAGATGCCGCAAATCTCGCAATATAAAGATGGTTAAAGTTTCTTATATTTTGGATTATCAATGCGTCTTTTTCCCAAAATTCAATAAATTATCAAAATTCTTTCCTGTTGTGTGGTTTGTAACCATTTTATAAGGCATTATATGTCAAAATATGAAGCAGTTTATTTCGTGGTCGATAATCAAGCGATTAACTGAGTCAGAGTCGATTCTTAAACGAGGAATCAAGGCGCATTTTGGGCTCGCTTGCAGCCCTAATTAAAATCTCAATATGAATGGAGTGGTAGCCACCTTAAAGTGAAATAAGGAGGTTTTCAGCCTCCAATTATCTTATTGTTCAACTGACCTTGGTTAAACTTTGCACACCTATAAAGGATGGCAAAAGGGACATTCTTATTTTCTGTCCACCTTGAAGTCCACCTATGGCCATCTTACAGTAAAAATGGCTTTTCAGCCCCCAACTGACTCAACAAACATCAGTTAAACTTGACACATTGATTAGGCTTACTCACAGGAAGGTTTCTTTAGCATTAATTTACCATTCATACAATTATAAGCATTACCAACATATTGCATATGTTAACATCCTTTATGGATTACTTCACACTTTTTCATCAGGGCCGCTTCGTTTTTGTCAGCAAAAACCTTTTTCTAGTTTCTTTTAATATTTTATGTTCAGTACATTCCCCATCACATCATACAGGCTTTTATTGTTGCTTTGTTCACAATACTAATGTTGTGAATGTGTGGTTTGTTACCAGGGAGAAGTCAGTTGCACCCCAGGTCTCTTCATTGTAAGCCATTGGTTCTCCACAATGCACAGTTCCTCATTGTCAGTGGTCCAGCACTCAACAGTGTGAGGAATACCAGCTTTTATAATAGAGGTAGGTCGCAGAGGTGTTAAAACGTTTCCAAATATTTGTCATTGAATAGAGAAATTTATATTTCTCAGTAAAGAATTTAAAAACAGCTACTCTTTCTGGTTCAGATTTGGTGCTGCAGTTTGTATAAATACATGTCAATGTGTATTGATTTTTTACATCACTGAGTTAATGAACTTGTACTTGTTACCAATTGACCAGTACTCTGCCTTTAAAACAGCCCATTCAGAAAATTACAAATAGTATGTGTACAAGAAGTTAGATGGACAGTTAGGTTCTTGAGGTTCCACTTTTTTTTTCTGTCAGTACATAGATCTACCAGTCAGTTTGTTATGATGCCCCAAAAGTTTGGGATGACTTGCCAGGTAATATCTGCTTAGCCACTTCTCGTTTCTCATTCATTGAAAAAGCTGAAATCCTATCTCTTGGCAAGAGTATATTTTTAATGTCCCAAGATTTTGTATTTGACATTTTGTCTCCCACCAGCAGCCGAAGGCCGTGAGTTTATAAAACACCTTCCGTATGTGTGGGCGTGCATCCGTTTTTTAAAACTTTTACATAATCCTTTTCATTTATAAAGGTATCTTCACCAAATTTGCAGAGAATGTTTACGGCTATGAAAATTACTGTGCCAAATTTTGGCCTCATTTTTATAAACAAAATGGCTGCCATAGCTGATTGTTTGAAAATTGTTAAGATGCTCCAAAACTTGAAATATTTCAGGTAGCTTCATCAAATTTGCACAAAAGATATATGGCTAGGAAAGCAAGCATGATGGTAATTTTGACCTAGTTTCAAAAACAAAATGGCTGCCATATTACATGTTTAATGTCGAAAGGGGTTATCCTATTAAAAAGGCCTTAATTCTCCCCTATCGTTGCTGTCAGGGGTTCAGAATGTAAAAACAACTTGTAGGAAGTCATGGCCTGAGAATCTTTTAAAAGTGTTGAGTTACACCTTTGACCCCTGCTTCAAAGCAAAGTGGGGTCATCACACTAAAAAGTTCTTATAGTTTCCTACTTTCCTTATTATTGCTCCTAGGGCTTCAGAATGTAAAAACAGCCCACAGGAATTAGTCATGGTTTGCAAGTGTTTTGCCTGTGAAAATTTTTGACCTCATTTTGAAAACAAAATGGCCGCTATAACTGATTGTTTCAAAATGATCATTAAGATGTTCTCAATCTTGAAATATTGCAGCTAGCCTCATCAAATTTGCACAAAAGATATATGGCTTTGAGAAATAGTGTGATAGTAATTGTATCCCCGGACGAAAGTCGGGGATACTTAGGATTCAGTACGGTCACGCCGCCGCCGCCGCAGAGATTTCCTTTTGGACGCGATAACTTAAAAAATATTTTAGTTAGAACTTTCAAATTTGGTATGTGGGTACATATGGGCAATGCCATGAACGCTATTGTTTTGTGACCTTGACCTTCAATCTCAAGGTCACTGGTGGCCTCTTAAAGGTCAGTTTTTGGCCATTTTTTCACTTTTTGGCCCAGTTCTCCTATACAGAAAGTCAGATCATCCTATGGCTGGTATATATAATACATATATGTCCTCTGTAAGCATGCAGAAACTTGACCTTGAAGCTCTTCATTGAAGGTCATCCACTGACCGCCAAAGTACCTGACCGAGGGTCATTTTTGGCCCTCTATTTGTTTGTTTGTTTGTGAACAAGATAACTCAAAAACTGACAGATGGATTTTGATAAAATTTTCAGGATATGTCCAAAATGGTAAAAGGAAGATATGATTAAATTTTGGGAGTGATCCGGATCACTGTCTGGATCTTCTGGATCCATGAAATTTAATTTTTAAAGACAGATAACTCAAAAACTTATGGGTGCATTTTGATAAAATTTTCAGGAAATGTCCTTAATGGGACGAGGAACAAGTGATTAGATTTTGGAAGTGATCTGGATCACTGTCTGGATCATCCGGATCCAGGCTGCCAGATGTGTTTGTGTACAATATAGCTCAAAAACTTATGGATGGACTTTGATGAAATTTTCAGGATATGTCTGAAAAGGTAAAAGGATGAAATGGTTGAATTTTGGAAGTGATCCGGATCACTATATGGATCTTCTGGATCCATGAAATGTAATTTTTAAAGACAGATACCTCAAAAAGTTATGGATGGATTGTTTCAGCAAATGGCCTAAATGGTACAAGGAAAAAGTGATTAAATTTTTGGAGTGATCTGGATCATCTGGATCCAGGCTGCCACATAATCTTGGGATGGACTTTGATATTTTTAGGATATGTTACAAATGGTAAAAGGAAGAAGTGGTAAAAGGAAGAAATGATTCAATTTTGCGAGTGATCTGGACCACTATCTGGATCTTCTGGATCCAAGAAATGTAATTTTTAAAGACAAATAGCTCAAAAAGTCATGGATGGATTTTTATGAAATTTTCAGGAAATGTCTTAAATGGGACAAAGAACAAGTGATTAGTTTTTGGGAGTAATCTGGATCACTGTCTGGACCATGTGGATCCAGGCTGCCAGATGTGTTTGTGTACAGGATAACTAAAAAACTTATGGACGGATTTTGATGAAATTTTTAGAATATGTCTGAAAAGGTGAAAGGATGCAATGATTGAATTTTGGAAGTGATCCGGATCACTATATGGATCTTCTGGATCCATGAAATGTAATTTTTAAAGACAAATATAAGTGAAAGAACTAGTGATTAGCTTTTGAGAGTAATCTGGTACTATGGAGAATCCTGACCTGGTGCTCCAGGAAACAGGCTCAAGACCGACATATTCACACCTTAACTATGTCCCGTCCGGGGATACACTGCGTCGAGATGCAATGTCAAGTTTTAACCTTTGTTTTGAAAACATAATGCTCACTATAACACATGTTTAATGTCAAATGGGGTTATTGTATTAAATGTAGAAATAGACAACGATGAGCGAGGGGTTATAGGAAATTTTACAACGATTAGCAATATTAGGATCACGAAGGCAGAGCCTGAGTGATTCTAATGCGGTAATCGTTGTAAAATCTCCTATAACCCCGAGATCGGAGTTGTCTATTTCTATTCTAACATGACATTTTAAAAGATCTTACAAAAATTAGTTTTGAAGCTATTTTGTACAAAAATGTACAAATATTCTATAAAGATTCATATCAGTATATTCTTAGTTCAAATGTAAGAATCCCTGAATATCGTATTTACCATTATTTGTCTATTTAATGAAAAAAATCCAGGCTGTTACTTCAAGTTTTCTTTTTGTGGAACAGCATTGTGAGCGATAAAATAGAACTCACAAGGTTATGCGGGGTTTTACAGAGCAATTTTTTATTTATTAGCCAATCAGAATTGCGGACACAGCCGTGTCATGTTAGAATAGGCCTTATATCTCCCCTTTCTTTGCTCCTGTGGGTTCACGGTGTGAAAAAAATTTACAGGAAGTCATGGCCTGACACTCTTTTCCAAATGTTGAATTTGACCTTTGATCCCTTCTTCAATGTCAAGTATGGTTATCTTACTTCAAAGGCCTTATATCTCCCTTAGATCTCCACTATTACTGATCTTAAGACCTGAGATAAATACTGCTGCAGTAGTCTTGTTTATCCTGCAAAGTACTTTCGTCATTTCATGGAGATTATCATACTTTTATCAGATGGTCTTACTGCTGGTGTATTGTCCTATGGCAGTGTGGAATGCAATGCTTACAAGAAGGTCCTGGTGATATGATGGTATGGTTACATGACATTTTGACATGACGGTATGGTTACATGACATTTTGACATGACGGTATGGTTACATGACATAGTAACATGATGGTTTAGTTACATGGCATGGTGACATGATGGTATGGTGACATGACGGTATGGTAACATGACATGGTAACATGACGGTATGGTTACATGACATGATGACGTGATGGTATGGTTACATGACAATGACATGCTGACATGATTGTGTGGCTACATGACATGCTGACATGATGGTATGGTTAGATGACATGGTAACGATGGTTTGGTTACATGACATGTTGACATGATGGTATGGTTACATGACATGCTGACATGATCGTATGGCTACATGACATGGTGACAAGACGGTATGGTTACATGACATGGTGACATAACGGTATGGTTACATAACATGGTGACATGATGGTATGGTTACATGACATGGTGACTTGACGGTATGGTTACATGACATGCTGACATGATGGTATGGTTACATGACATGATGGTATGGTTACATGACATGCTGACATGACGGTATGGTGACATGACATGGTGACATGATGGTATGGTTACATGACATGATGGCGTGGTTACATGACATGGTGAAATGATGGTATGGTTACATGGCATGGTTACATGACATAGTCATATGATGGTATGGTTACCTGACATGGTGACATGATGGTATGGTTACATGACATGGTGACATGATGGTATGGTTACATGACATGGTGACATGATGGTATGGTTACATGAAACTGTGACATGATGGTATGGTAACATGACATGGTTACATGATGTACCAGATTGACCTGATGGTTCTGTAAAATACAGAAGATGATCTTTATGGTTATGTGTATTTGTTAGTGAGTGGGCCTAGTCTCTGGGATGGTGTCACTGGTGTCAGTAATGCTGGGAAAAAGCGAGGACGAGGAAAACGAGTTGGAAGAAAGAGAGTAACAGATCTCAACAGAGGTCAAAAACTCGGGACAGGTAAGTCATACAAATGTTCTTATTTCCTGTGATTCCCGTGTTTATTTTTTGAATGATTTATTCTGATATTCTGACTGTGATTTTTATATTCTGGCTGTTTTATACTTTTAGCACTTTGTTTGTAGGTGCAGCCAACATCCTGTGGCCTGGTTTGAATTCCAAAGTTCTGGCTAATAAGACCAGATTAGACATGAAGAAATTGCCTCCCAACCCCAACTATCAAAATGAGTTGGTGAAACTTCGAGAACAAATGGGACGGATCTCACACAAAGGCGAGCCGCCACTACTCAGAGGATGGACGGGCTCCTGGCCTGCTGGGAAGAGTGCGGGGCCACCAGATCCAGTGAACAAGTGTAAGTGTGGTGTTGCCTGATCCATTAAACAAGTATTAGTGTGGAGCTGCCTGATCCAGTGAACAAGTGTAAGTGTGGTGCTGCCTGATCCAGTGAACAAGTGTTAGTGTGTTGCTGCATGATCCAGTGAACAAGTGTAAATGTGGTGCTGCCTGTTAACCATTGAATAAGTGTAAATGTGTTTCTGCCTGATCTAGTGAACAAGTGTAAGTATGGTGCTGCCTGATCCAGTGAACAAGTATAAGTATGGTGCTGCCTGATCCAGTGAACAAGTGTAAGTGTGTTGCTGCATGATCCAGTGAACAAGTGTAAGTGTTTTGCTGCATGATCCAGTGAACAAGTGTAAGTGTGGTGTTGCCTGATCCAGTGAACAAGTGTTAGTGTGGTGCTGCCTGATCCAGTGAACAAGTGTTAGTGTGGTGCTGCCTGATCCAGTGAACAAGTATAAGTATGGTGCTGCCTGATCCAGTGAACAAGTGTAAGTGTGTTGCTGCATGATCCAGTAAACAAGTGTAAGTGTTTTGCTGCATGATCCAGTGAACAAGTGTAAGTGTGGTGTTGCCTGATCCAGTGAGCAAGTGTAAATGAGGTACTGCCAGATGCAATGAACAAGTGTAAGTGTGTTGCTGCCTCATCCATTAAACAAGTATAAGTGTGTTGCTGCCTGATCTAGTGAACAAGTGTAAGTATGGTGCTGCCTGATCCAGTGAACAAGTGTTAGTGTGGTGCTGCCTGATCCAGTGAATAAGTGTAAATGTGGTGCTGCATGATCCAGTGAACAAGTGTAAGTGTGGTGCTGCCTGATCCAGTGAACAAGTGTTAGTGTGGTGCTGCCTGATCCAGTGAACAAGTATAAATGTGGTGCTGCCTGATCCAGTGAACAAGTGTTAGTGTGGTGCTGCCTGATTCAGTGAACAAGTGTAAGTGTGGTGCTGTCTGATCCAGTGAACAAGTGTAAGTGTGGTGCTGCCTGATCCAGTGAACAAGTGTTAGTGTGGTGCTGCCTGATCCAGTGAACAAGTATAAGTGTGGTGCTGCCTGATCCAGTGAACAAGTGTAAGTGTGTTGCTGCCTGATCCAGTGAACAAGTGTAAGTGTTTTGCTGCATGATCCAGTGAACAAGTGTAAGTGTGGTGTTGCCTGATCCAGTGAACAAGTGTTAGTGTGGTGCTGCCTGATCCAGTGAACAAGTGTTAGTGTGGTGCTGCCTGATCTAGTGAGCAAGTGTAAGTGTGGTGCTGCCTGATCCAGTGAACAAGTATAAGTATGGTGCTGCCTGATCCAGTGAACAAGTGTAAGTGTGTTGCTGCATGATCCAGTGAACAAGTGTAAGTGTTTTGCTGCATGATCCAGTGAACAAGTGTAAGTGTGGTGTTGCCTGATCCAGTGAGCGAGTGTAAATGAGGTACTGCCAGATGCAATGAACAAGTGTAAGTGTGTTGCTGCCTGATCTAGTGAACAAGTGTAAGTGTGGTGCTGCCTGATCCAGTGAACAAGTGTTAGTGTGGTGCTGCCTGATCCAGTGAATAAGTGTAAATGTGGTGCTGCATGATCCAGTGAAGAAGTTTTAGGGTGGTGCTGCATGATCCAGTGAACAAGTGTAAATGTGGTGCTGTATGATTCAGTGAACAAGTGTTAGTGTGGTGCTGCCTGATCCAGTGAACAAGTGTAAATGTGGTGCTGCCTGATCCAGTGAACAAGTATAAGTGTGGTGCTGCCTGATCCAGTGAACAAGTGTAAGTGTGTTGCTGCATGATCCAGTTTGAACAAGTGTAAATGTGTTTCTGCCTGATCCAGTGAACAAGTGTAAATGTGGTGCTGCCTGATCCAGTGAACAAGTATAAGTGTGGTGCTGCCTGATCCAGTGAATAAGTGTAAGTGTGGTGCTGCCTGATCCAGTGAACAAGTATAAGTGTGGTGTTGCCTGATCCAGTGAGCAAGTGTAAATGAGGTACTGCCAGATGCAATGAACAAGTGTAAGTGTGTTGCTGCCTCATCCATTAAACAAGTGTAAGTGTGTTGCTGCCTGATCCAGTGAACAAGTGTAAGTGTGTTGCTGCATGATCCAGTTTGAACAAGTGTAAATGTGTTTCTGCCTGATCCAGTGAACAAGTGTAAATGTGGAGCTGCCTGATCCAGTGAATAAGTATAAATGTGGTGCTGCCTGATCCAGTGAACAAGTGTTAGTGTGGTGCTGCCTGATCCAGTGAATAAGTATAAGTGTGGTGCTGCCTGATCCAGTGAACAAGTGTTAGTGTGGTGCTGCCTGATCCAGTGAACAAGTGTAAGTGTGGTGCTGCCTGATCCAGTGAATAAGTATAAATGTGGTGCTGCCTGATCCAGTGAACAAGTGTAAGTGTGGTGCTGCATGATCCAGTTTGAACAAGTGTAAATGTGTTTCTGCCTGATCCAGTGAACAAGTGTAAATGTGGTGCTGCCTGATCCAGTGAACAAGTGTTAGTGTGGTGCTGCCTGATCCAGTGAACAAGTGTAAGTGTGGTGCTGCCTGATCCAGTGAATAAGTATAAATGTGGTGCTGCCTGATCCAGTGAACAAGTGTAAGTGTGGTGCTGCATGATCCAGTTTGAACAAGTGTAAATGTGTTTCTGCCTGATCCAGTGAACAAGTGTAAATGTGGTGCTGCCTGATCCAGTGAACAAGTGTTAGTGTGGTGCTGCCTGATCCAGTGAACAAGTGTAAATGTGGTGCTGCCTGATCCAGTGAACAAGTGTAAGTGTGGTGCTGCCTGATCCAGTGAATAAGTATAAATGTGGTGCTGCCTGATCCAGTGAACAAGTGTAAGTGTGGTGCTGCATGATCCAGTTTGAACAAGTGTAAATGTGTTTCTGCCTGATCCAGTGAACAAGTGTAAATGTGGTGCTGCCTGATCCAGTGAACAAGTGTTAGTGTGGTGCTGCCTGATCCAGTGAACAAGTGTAAGTGTGGTGCTGCATGATCCAGTGAACAAGTGTAAATGTGGTGCTGCCTGATCCAGTGAACAAGTGTAAATGTGGTGCTGCCTGATCCAGTGAATAAGTATAAATGTGGTGCTGCCTGATCCAGTGAACAAGTGTTAGTGTGGTGCTGCCTGATCCAGTGAACAAGTGTAAGTGTGGTGCTGCATGATCCAGTGAACAAGTGTTAGTGTGGTGCTGCCTGATCCAGTGAACAAGTATAAGTATGGTGCTGCCTGATCCAGTGAACAAGTGTAAGTGTGTTGCTGCATGATCCAGTAAACAAGTGTAAGTGTTTTGCTGCATGATCCAGTGAACAAGTGTAAGTGTGGTGTTGCCTGATCCAGTGAGCAAGTGTAAATGAGGTACTGCCAGATGCAATGAACAAGTGTAAGTGTGTTGCTGCCTCATCCATTAAACAAGTATAAGTGTGTTGCTGCCTGATCTAGTGAACAAGTGTAAGTATGGTGCTGCCTGATCCAGTGAACAAGTGTTAGTGTGGTGCTGCCTGATCCAGTGAATAAGTGTAAATGTGGTGCTGCATGATCCAGTGAACAAGTGTAAGTGTGGTGCTGCCTGATCCAGTGAACAAGTGTTAGTGTGGTGCTGCCTGATCCAGTGAACAAGTATAAATGTGGTGCTGCCTGATCCAGTGAACAAGTGTTAGTGTGGTGCTGCCTGATTCAGTGAACAAGTGTAAGTGTGGTGCTGTCTGATCCAGTGAACAAGTGTAAGTGTGGTGCTGCCTGATCCAGTGAACAAGTGTTAGTGTGGTGCTGCCTGATCCAGTGAACAAGTATAAGTGTGGTGCTGCCTGATCCAGTGAACAAGTGTAAGTGTGTTGCTGCCTGATCCAGTGAACAAGTGTAAGTGTTTTGCTGCATGATCCAGTGAACAAGTGTAAGTGTGGTGTTGCCTGATCCAGTGAACAAGTGTTAGTGTGGTGCTGCCTGATCCAGTGAACAAGTGTTAGTGTGGTGCTGCCTGATCCAGTGAGCAAGTGTAAGTGTGGTGCTGCCTGATCCAGTGAACAAGTATAAGTATGGTGCTGCCTGATCCAGTGAACAAGTGTAAGTGTGTTGCTGCATGATCCAGTGAACAAGTGTAAGTGTTTTGCTGCATGATCCAGTGAACAAGTGTAAGTGTGGTGTTGCCTGATCCAGTGAGCGAGTGTAAATGAGGTACTGCCAGATGCAATGAACAAGTGTAAGTGTGTTGCTGCCTGATCTAGTGAACAAGTGTAAGTGTGGTGCTGCCTGATCCAGTGAACAAGTGTTAGTGTGGTGCTGCCTGATCCAGTGAATAAGTGTAAATGTGGTGCTGCATGATCCAGTGAAGAAGTTTTAGGGTGGTGCTGCATGATCCAGTGAACAAGTGTAAATGTGGTGCTGTATGATTCAGTGAACAAGTGTTAGTGTGGTGCTGCCTGATCCAGTGAACAAGTGTAAATGTGGTGCTGCCTGATCCAGTGAACAAGTATAAGTGTGGTGCTGCCTGATCCAGTGAACAAGTGTAAGTGTGTTGCTGCATGATCCAGTTTGAACAAGTGTAAATGTGTTTCTGCCTGATCCAGTGAACAAGTGTAAATGTGGTGCTGCCTGATCCAGTGAACAAGTATAAGTGTGGTGCTGCCTGATCCAGTGAATAAGTGTAAGTGTGGTGCTGCCTGATCCAGTGAACAAGTATAAGTGTGGTGTTGCCTGATCCAGTGAGCAAGTGTAAATGAGGTACTGCCAGATGCAATGAACAAGTGTAAGTGTGTTGCTGCCTCATCCATTAAACAAGTGTAAGTGTGTTGCTGCCTGATCCAGTGAACAAGTGTAAGTGTGTTGCTGCATGATCCAGTTTGAACAAGTGTAAATGTGTTTCTGCCTGATCCAGTGAACAAGTGTAAATGTGGAGCTGCCTGATCCAGTGAATAAGTATAAATGTGGTGCTGCCTGATCCAGTGAACAAGTGTTAGTGTGGTGCTGCCTGATCCAGTGAATAAGTATAAGTGTGGTGCTGCCTGATCCAGTGAACAAGTGTTAGTGTGGTGCTGCCTGATCCAGTGAACAAGTGTAAGTGTGGTGCTGCCTGATCCAGTGAATAAGTATAAATGTGGTGCTGCCTGATCCAGTGAACAAGTGTAAGTGTGGTGCTGCATGATCCAGTTTGAACAAGTGTAAATGTGTTTCTGCCTGATCCAGTGAACAAGTGTAAATGTGGTGCTGCCTGATCCAGTGAACAAGTGTTAGTGTGGTGCTGCCTGATCCAGTGAACAAGTGTAAGTGTGGTGCTGCCTGATCCAGTGAATAAGTATAAATGTGGTGCTGCCTGATCCAGTGAACAAGTGTAAGTGTGGTGCTGCATGATCCAGTTTGAACAAGTGTAAATGTGTTTCTGCCTGATCCAGTGAACAAGTGTAAATGTGGTGCTGCCTGATCCAGTGAACAAGTGTTAGTGTGGTGCTGCCTGATCCAGTGAACAAGTGTAAATGTGGTGCTGCCTGATCCAGTGAACAAGTGTAAGTGTGGTGCTGCCTGATCCAGTGAATAAGTATAAATGTGGTGCTGCCTGATCCAGTGAACAAGTGTAAGTGTGGTGCTGCATGATCCAGTTTGAACAAGTGTAAATGTGTTTCTGCCTGATCCAGTGAACAAGTGTAAATGTGGTGCTGCCTGATCCAGTGAACAAGTGTTAGTGTGGTGCTGCCTGATCCAGTGAACAAGTGTAAGTGTGGTGCTGCATGATCCAGTGAACAAGTGTAAATGTGGTGCTGCCTGATCCAGTGAACAAGTGTAAATGTGGTGCTGCCTGATCCAGTGAATAAGTATAAATGTGGTGCTGCCTGATCCAGTGAACAAGTGTTAGTGTGGTGCTGCCTGATCCAGTGAACAAGTGTAAGTGTGGTGCTGCATGATCCAGTGAACAAGTGTAAATGTGGTGCTGCCTGATCCAGTGAACAAGTATAAGTGTGGTGCTGCCTGATCCAGTGAACAAGTGTAAGTGTGGTGCTGCATGATCCAGTGAACAAGTGTAAATGTGGTGCTGCCTGATCCAGTGAACAAGTATAAGTGTGGTGCTGCCTGATCCAGTTTGAACAAGTGTAAATGTGTTTCTGCCTGATCCAGTGAACAAGTGTAAGTGTGGTGCTGCATGATCCAGTGAACAAGTGTAAATGTGGTGCTGCCTGATCCAGTGAACAAGTATAAGTGTGGTGCTGCCTGATCCAGTGAATAAGTATAAATGTGGTGCTGCCTGATCCAGTGAACAAGTATAAGTGTGGTGCTGCATGATCCAGTTTGAACAAGTGTAAATGTGTTTCTGCCTGATCCAGTGAACAAGTGTAAATGTGGTGCTGCCTGATCCAGTGAACAAGTATAAGTGTGGTGCTGCCTGATCCAGTGAATAAGTATAAATGTGGTGCTGCCTGATCCAGTGAACAAGTGTTAGTGTGGTGCTGCCTGATCCAGTGAACAAGTGTAAATGTGGTGCTGCCTGATCCAGTGAACAAGTGTAAATGTGGTGCTGCCTGATCCAGTGAACAAGTGTAAATGTGGTGCTGCCTGATCCAGTGAATAAGTATAAATGTGGTGCTGCCTGATCCAGTGAACAAGTGTTAGTGTGGTGCTGCCTGATCCAGTGAACAAGTGTAAGTGTGGTGCTGCCTGATCCAGTGAACAAGTGTAAATGTGGTGCTGCATGATCCAGTGAACAAGTGTAAGTGTGTTGCTGCCTGATCCAGTGAACAAGTGTAAGTGTGTTGCTCCATGATCCAGTGAACAAGTGTAAGTGTGTTGCTGCCTGATCCAGTGAACAAGTGTAAATGTGTTTCTGCCTGATCCAGTGAACAAGTGTTAGTGTGGTGCTGCCTGATCCAGTGAACAAGTGTAAGTGTGGTGCTGCCTGATCCAGTGAACAAGTGTAAGTGTGTTGCTGCCTGATCCAGTGAACAAGTGTAAGTGTGTTGCTGCCTGATCCAGTGAACAAGTGTAAGTGTGTTGCTGCCTGATCCAGTGAACAAGTGTAAATGTGGTGCTGCATGATCCAGTGAACAAGTGTAAGTGTGTTGCTGCCTGATCCAGTGAACAAGTGTAAGTGTGTTGCTCCATGATCCAGTGAACAAGTGTAAGTGTGTTGCTGCCTGATCCAGTGAACAAGTGTAAATGTGTTTCTGCCTGATCTAGTGAGCAAGTGTAAGTGTGTTGCTGCCTGATTCAGTGAACAAGTGTTAGTGTGGTGCTGCCTGATCCAGTGAACAAGTGTAAGTGTGGTGCTGCCTGATCCAGTGAACAAGTGTTAGTGTGGTGCTGCCTGATCCAGTGAACAAGTGTAAGTGTGGTGCTGCCTGATCCAGTGAACAAGTGTAAGTGTGGTGCTGCATGATCCAGTGAACAAGTGTTAGTGTGGTGCTGCCTGATCCAGTGAACAAGTGTAAGTGTGTTGCTGCCTGATCCAGTGAACAAGTGTTAGTGTGGTGCTGCCTGATCCAGTGAATAAGTGTTAGTGTGGTGCTGCCTGATCCAGTGAATAAGTGTTAGTGTGTTGCTGCCTGATCCAGTGAACAAGTGTTAGTGTGGTGCTGCCTGATCCAGTGAACAAGTGTTAGTGTGGTGCTGCATGATCCAGTGAACAAGTGTAAGTGTGGTGCTGCATGATCCAGTGAGCAAGTGTTAGTGTGGTGCTGCCTGATCCAGTGAACAAGTGTTAGTGTGGTGCTGCCTGATCCAGTGAACAAGTGTTAGTGTGTTGCTGCCTGATCCAGTGAACAAGTATAAGTGTGGTGCTGCATGATCCAGTGAACAAGTGTAAGTGTGGTGCTGCCTGATCCAGTGAACAAGTGTTAGTGTGGTGCTGCATGATCCAGTGAACAAGTGTAAGTGTGGTGCTGCCTGATCCAGTGAACAAGTGTTAGTGTGGTGCTGCCTGATCCAGTGAACAAGTGTTAGTGTGGTGCTGCCTGATCCAGTGAACAAGTGTTAGTGTGGTGCTGCCTCATCCAGTGAGCAAGTGTTAGTGTGGTGCTGCCTGATCCAGTGAACAAGTGTTAGTGTGGTGCTGCATGATCCAGTGAACAAGTGTTAGTGTGGTGCTGCCTGATCCAGTGAACAAGTGTAAATGTGGTGCTGCCTGATCCAGTGAACAAGTATAAGTGTGGTGCTGCCTGATCCAGTGAACAAGTGTTAGTGTGGTGCTGCCTCATCCATTAAACAAGTGTAAGTGTGTTGCTGCCTGATCCAGTGAATAAGTATAAGTGTGGTGCTGCCTGATCCAGTGAACAAGTGTAAGTGTGTTGCTGCATGATCCAGTGAACAAGTGTAAGTGTGGTGCTGCCTGATCCAGTGAATAAGTATAAGTGTGGTGCTGCCTGATCCAGGGAATAAGTGTAAGTGTGGTGCTGCATGATCCATATTTTTCAGATCATGTCATGCTGACTTTGTGTTGTTTTGCATGTGATGTCGGTGTGTTTTGTTTTTCAGACGAATTCACTGGCTTTGATAGCCGCATCCTGCAACTGAAGACAGTGTCTAATGTGACGGGCACGCTAGGGAAGAAATACACCATCACCTGCTTTGTGGTGGTGGGAAACAAAAACGGACTGGCAGGTCGGATTCTGCACATTTTATATCAGGAAAATATAAGATTGTATTTGATCCAGTGAATAATTTCATGGCAACATATTTTTATCTCCCGCCGGGCTTTAGCCCAGGAGGGAGATTATGAAATGATGCCTGTGTGTGCGTGCGTTAGTGTGTCACACAGATTTTTCCAAAACTACTACAGCTACAGATTTCTTGTAAATTAATTTTCCCAATGAATTTTCACACCCTTGAATTTTTTTGGGTTTGATGGACTTAGGCCTGAAGATAAGTGAGTAATAGCAATCTTAGCTACTTTGAGTAAAGGACTTATAACTCAAAAACCATTGCACTTACAGGTTTTTCTTGAAATATGTTGTTCAGCTACTTTGTCCTTAGCTATAAGATGGTACATAGTTTGGGGTCCCATTGCATGCTATAAGTGAGTAATAGCTATTTTCTTATTTTTATTATCCACCACGCGACGTATTTGCCCTAAATACGGGGAAATACAGACCGGAATGTATTTTTTTTGTATACACCAGCGCCCCGGTACTATGGATAATGAGTGGGAATAACTTCCGGTTTTTCAACAATATCTCGGAAAGTATATAACTTACAAATATGTATAATATATCATTAGAAAGGTGTTCTTACAGCGCTTCTACTCGTGTGAATTACATAAAAATCCATGTAGAAATAATTGAGATATTGCAAGTTAAAGATTGAAGTTTTTATATTCACTGTTGCTACTGGTCTTTGATAGTTTTTCACATTCTCTCATTAAAAATTCGTGTTATTTAACCCATAAATCATACAAAATGGTGGATAATAAAAGTAAAACAACCCTCATCAGACATATACAGAAAAAATATATCACTTATGAAGATTAACAATATAATACTCGTGCTACGCACTCGTATAATATTGTTATCTTCATTCGTGATATATTTTTTCTGTATATGTCATTCGGGAAGTTTTCCTATTGTAGCAAAATAATGGCATAAGTAAATGTCGAATCTCTTCAAAAGTATTAAAGTTAGGGAAATCTTTTCAATATGTTATTCATCTACTTTTTGGTAAGCTATCACATAGTAAAGTTTCACACCTGTTGCACATTGCATAGCTGAGTAATAGCTACTTTGAAATTTTGACTGTTGAGTAAATCCATTGTAACTCCAAAACTATTGCAGTTAGAGTATTTTCCCAAAATATGTTGTTCAGCTACCTTTTCCTTAACTATAAGATGGCATATAGTTTGGGGTTCTATTGCATGCCATAAGTGAGTAATAGCTATTTTCTTATTTGTAGCAAAATAATGACATAAGTAAATGTCAAATCTCTTCAAAAGTATTAAAGTTAGAGAAATATTTTCAAATATGTTATTCATCTAGTTTTTGATAAGCTATCAGATAGTAAAGATGCAGACCTGTTGCACATTGGATAGCTGAGTAATAGCTACTTTGAAATTCTGACTGTTGAGTAAATCCATTGTAACTCAAAAACTACTGCAGTTACAGTATTTTCCTAAAATAATTTGTTCAGTTACTTTTTCCTTAACTATAACATGGCATATCGTTTGTGGTTCCGTTGCATGTCATAAGTGAGTAATAGCTATTTTCTTATTTGTAGCAAAATTATGATGGAAATAAATGTCAAATACCTTCACAAGTATTAAACTTAGGCAAATCTTTTCATTCGTTATTCATCTAGTTTTTGATAAGCTTACTTTCCTGTGCCCTTTATATTTTTGTTGCTTTTGCAGATCTAGGTCAATAGCTAAGTGAGTAGATAGCTGAGTAATAGCTACTAAAATGAGTAAATGTCTTTTATCTCTAAAAGTATTATAAATTGGCAATTTCTTCTAAATAAGTCATTCACCTACTTTTGGGTGATCTACCACATAGTGAAGTTGCACAACTATAGCTCTTTGCATAACTGAGTAATAGCTACTAAAATGAGTCAATACCCTTTATCTTTAAAAGTATTACAGATATGCAATTTCTTCTAAATAAGTCATTCACCTACTTTTGGGTGATCTACCACATAGTGAAGTTTCAGAACTATAGCTCTTTGGATAGCTGAGTCATAGCTACTAAAATGAGCAAATGTCTTTTATCTCTAAAAGTGTTACAGATAGGTAATTTCTTCTAAATAAGTCATTCACCTACTTTTGCATGATCTACCACATAGTAAAGTTGCAGAACTGTAGCTCTTTGGATAGCTGAGTAATAGCTACTAAAATGAGCAAATGTCTTTTATCTCTAAAAGTATTACAGGTAGGTAATTTCTTCTAAATAAGTCATTCACCTACTTTTGGCTGATCTACCACATAGTGAAGTTGCAGATCTATAGCTCTTTGCATAGCACACTCATAGCTACTAAAATTAGTAAATGTCTTTTATCTCTAAAAGTATTGCATATAGCAATTTCTTCTAAATAAGTCATTCACCTACTTTTGGGTGATCTACCTAATAGTAAAGTTTCAGATCTATATCTCTGTGCATAGCTCAGTCATAGCTACTAAAATGAGTAAATGTCTTGTATCTGTAAAAGTATTGAATATACACAATTTCTTCTAAAGAAGTCATTCACCTACTTTGGGGTGATCTACCACATAGTGAAGTTGCAGAACTGTAGCTCTTTCCATAGCCGAGTAACAGCTACTAAAATGATTAAATGTCTTTTATCTCTAAAAGTGTTATGAAGAGGCAAATTCTTCTGAATAACTGATTCACCTTTTGGGTGATCTACCGCATAAAGAAGTTGCACATCTATAGCTCTTTGCATAGCTGAGTCATATACCTGCTAAAATGAGTAAATGTCTTTTATCTCTAAAAGTATTGCAGATAGGCAATTTCTTCTAAATAAGTTGTTCACCTACTACTGGGTGATCTACCACATAGTGAAGTTGCTCAACTGTAGCTCTTTGCATAGCTGAGTAACGGGTACTAAAATGAGTAAATGTCTTTTATCTTTAAAAGTATTGGACATAGACAATTTCTTCGAAGTAAATCCTTCACCTACTTTTGGGTAATCTACCACATAGTGAAGTTGCAGAACTGTAGCTCTTTGGATGGCAGAGTAATAGCCACTAAAATGAGTAAATGTCTTTTATCTCTAAAAGTGTTCAGGTAGGCAATTTCTTATAAATATGTCCTTCCCCTACTTTGGTTGATCTATTACATAATACAGTTGCAGAACTGTAGCTCTTTGGATAGCAGAGTAATAGTTACTAAAATGAGTAAATGCCTTTTGTCTTTAAAAGTATTGCAATCAAACATTAAAGTGCCTCTTGCTTGTTGTCACTTCTACATGTGCCTCCATCTCACAAGAAAATTTATATTCCACTATCTTTAGTACATCGAAGTTTTATATGGCGGGAGATAAATGCATGCGTCAGAATGCTTGTTACTGATATTTTGGACTTTCATCAACATTTCAGGAAATGTTTATCCCAAAAAGGAAGTGGCCTGATTTGGTTTTGTGGGTTATCTTGTTTTTGGAAGCTGATCCTCCATTAAACAAGTATTACTGAGGGTGTATTTAATTGAGGTTTTTTTTTTTTAAAAACATATGCTTTTTATCACACAGAATGCAATGCCTATATTATGCTTATATGTTTTATCAAAAGATATAGTGACAAAACTTCTGGAAAAAAAATTAACTGTTTCCTGTAATATCCCCTTAAATATCAATAGTATGCAAATTAATTTTAACATTTATATATTTATATTCATTGGGTAAGGGGCAAATTTTTAAATTCATCAACTGGACCCAAGGGTATTGTAATTAGATCTGATTGTCCATTAATACGCTAAACTCGAGAACTGTATATTGGATCTAGGTGATATTGTCTTATAATGTAGTGACTACTTCTCAGTCCTCAAAAAAAGAATTGAAAATAGCATGGTTTGAAATATTATGTAAGAGGACATTGTGGATGATGAACATTTGTGGTGCTTAAGTAACTTAAAATTGTGCATGGCAAGGACCCCTTGTGGTGTTTAGCAACTATCTGCAGACTCCTCAGAACAGAATTACCTTTGGTACAGTTGATTATTGCTTTGTTGGGGGAAGACGCATTAAATACAGATTTTTTTTCTTTTGACATTTATAGTAAAATTTTCATGCAAAATGTTATGAATAGCTCGATGTCGGCCCTGGAGGTTTAAGGTAGTGTATTATTGGTATCCTCCTTGCTGTACCAGTCTGACTGCAGGTGTAGTAATACTGACCCTGTTCTCTTCTGTCTTCAGGTTTTGCTCAAGGAAGGGCAACCACGGGAAAAGCTGCAATACGTATTGTGAGTACACATTGTGCTGTTCCTAGGTAACTTCAGTGAACTAAGTGACTGATGTGCATATACAATAAATTGCATAAATATTTCATATAATAAACCTACATAATGGCAACTTATCTCTTTCCACTTGTATTTCACCTAAAATATGTAACTTGACCAAAATATATTTATAAAAAGCCAGAAAAATAAAGTCAATGGTGTTGCATTCAAAATTAATTTAAAACACCGATATAACTTCAGCGTACATCATGGTTACCAGCAGTAGACATGATCATGATAACAAATGTGCCCCAGTCTAGTTACTTATGAGAACAGAATAGCCTTTAGCCATAGATATTTGAATAAAATCACAATAATTAAGCGGCCCGTCAGGGGCACTTATTTGTTTTCACTTAAGTTCGGCAGATTATGGTCTCCCTTGAATAACTTCTTGGCCTTTCAAATTTCCTTTCCTTCTTTTATTTCTTTAAAACTATAGGGGCAGGAAAATTTTTTGGGATACTTTGCGGAGACCTTAAGCTTTACTGGTCGGAAAGGATTTTCTGATCAATCGGACCATAGATGCCTGAATGGGAGGCGTTTTATTTTGAATTCGTAAATTTTTTTTAAAATGGGTACTAAATGGGTCAGGATTTCGGCATTTTGTTGGAATAACTTCTTCAGCCAGCTTTTGATAATCTTTCACATGCCGAAGTTTTTAGCCCTGTATCTGCAATCTACAAGGTCACCTTAATGTCAAAAAAGGGGGTTTTTAGCCCTCCAGTTCACTTAGTTTTTCACTTTTTTCAACCTTATATAGTAAATCTTTTTGGGGGTAAACATTTGAAACAAGAACATTTATCTTTAGGTTCATGAAAGTAGAGCCTTGTGGAAAGAATGCCTTGTCTGTTTTGAGAGAATGGAAAAAACCTTAATAATATGTAAAAACCTCAGAGTTTCATGATATTTAGATATAGAGTTGTGTGTGACTTAAAAATGTTAACAATAACATCTAGCAACATGACTTTACGTATTTTTTTCCACAATGAACAATAAAGGATTTCACAAATACGATTATCTTAAGCATATTTATCTTATAAAAATATAAAATAGCAATGAATTTTCAGAGGCATAAAATGTCTCAAAGATATAGAACATATGAATGTCCCTATCTATAGCCAATTATAGTTTACTACAGTGTATCTTTATCATTAGCCGAGCATGTTACTATCATCTTCGCGATTTGCGACGAATTCACAAATTCCTTAGTGATGAAACTGCAATACTTCTGGCTAATGCTATGGTCTAGACTACTGTAACTCTTTACTTTATGGGGTAAGCAAGTCCAACATAGCTAAACTACAGGGTGCAACTGATACAGTTTTTACCCCACAGCCCTCAAGGGCTGTCAGGGTATTGTTTTCACCCATGGTGTCCGGATGGGCGGGTGGGCGGGCGGCGGGAAAAAGTTTGTCCAAACTGTATCTCAGAAACTGTAAGGTGTAGGAAGTTGATACTTGGTAGGGACATTGGTTAGGATGTGTAGGTGTGCAACGTCATGGTCTGACCTTGATTGGACCTTTTGCCGTCGTGACCTTGACCTATAAAATCTTGCCCGGGCTATATCTCGGAAACTGTACAGTGTAGGAATTTGGTACTTGGTAGGGACATTGGTTAGGGGGTGTAGGTGTGCAACGTCATGGTCTGACCTTGATTTGACCTTTGACCTTGCTGTAGTGACCTTGACCTATAAAATCTTGTCCAGGTTTTATCTCGGAACCGTAAGGTGTAGGAAGTTGATGCTTGGTAGGGATATTAGTTAGGGGGTGTAAGTGTGCAACGTCATGGTCTGATTTTGATTTGACCTTGCTGTAGTGACCTGGACTTATAAAATGTTGTCAAGGTTATATCTCGGAAACCGTAAGGTGTAGGAAGCTGATACTTGGTAGGGACATTGGTTAGGGGGTGTAGGTGTGCAACGTCATGGTCTGACCTTGATTTGATCTTTGACCTTGCTGTAGTAACCTTGACCTATAAAATCTTGTCTGGGCTATATGTCGGAAACCGTAAGGTGTAGGAAGTTGATACTTGGTAGGGATATTGGTTAGGGGGTGTAGGTGTGCAACGTCATGGTCTGACCTTGATTTGATCTTTGACCTTGCTGTAGTAACCTTGACCTATAAAATCTTGTCTGGGCTATATGTCGGAAACCGTAAGGTGTAGGAAGTTGATACTTGGTAGGGATATTGGTTAGGGGTGTAGGTGTGTAGCGTCATGGTTTGACCTTGATTTGACCTTTGATCTTACTGTAGTGACCTTGACCTTTAAAATCTTGTCCAGCCTATATCTCGGAAACCGTAAGGTGTAGGAAGTTTATGCTTGGAAGGGACAATGGTTAGGGGTTGTAGGTGTGCAGCATCATGGTGTGACCTTGATTTGACCTTTGACCTTGTCGTAGTGACCTTGACCTTTAAAATCTTGTTGCACCTTTGGGTCTCTCTTTTGATGCAGATTAAGCACTGTTAAATCATTAGAATTCATTAAGAATTTTACTTTTACAACTTCCTATTGTAACAGATGGAATTTCATCAAGTGAGCCACAGATTTTGCTCCAACACCACATATAAGCATTCATTGAATGTATTGCCACTTCTGTATGCATGGTAATATTCAAAACATCCAAACCATAATTCGGGCATGCCAGATGTAGATAAAGAGTGTCGTAATGTATAGTTTACTGATTAATGCTGTCATCTTGTTTTTGAATTCTCTTGTTTTAATGCTTCATCTTTACATGTATTATCTTGCTCTTAGACATTATTTTTTCTATTTAAACATTGTTTGGGCCTTTATATAACTGACAGTGCTCTGAAAGTATCCTGAACTTTGTACTGATACACTACTTCTATATCTCATGGTGTTAAAAATATTTCCCTAGGCTGTGGGGTACAGGCATCTCTGATGCTATTTTTAGATAATCCACTTTTCCATCACATACAAAACAAAGTAAAGCTTACCTTCTCCTTACAGTCTCATAACACAACTACTACAGCTTTATTGTATCCCCGACGCGAAGCGGGGATACTATGGATTCATCATCGTTGGCGTCCGCGCCCTCGTCCGCGTCCGCAGAGATTTCTTGTTAGCGACCTACAGTCCACATTTCTTTCCGGATTTCTTTCATATTTGGCAGGTGACTTGATATGGTAGAGGACTCGCCACCCTATCTTTTTGGTAGGCTTTATGTCTAAATTAGGCCTGTGGTAGACAAAAATGTCTAAAATGTGGAATATTGCTTGTTAGCGACCTACAGTCCACATTTCTTTCCAGATTTCTTTCATATTTGGCAGGTGGCTTGGTATGCTAGAGGACTCGCCACCCTATCTTTTTGGTAGGCTTTATGTCTAAATTAGGCCTGTGGTAGATAAAAATGTCTAAAATGCATTAAAAGTCATGAAATCATGCACTAAATCACTTATAACTTGAAAAGTGTTGCATTTAGAGCATTTTGTTAAAATATGTTATTCAGATACTTTTTTCATAGCTACAACGTGGTGAGTAACTTGGGTGTCTGTCTCAATAGCTAAGTGAGTAATAGCTACTTTTGGGCTTTTCAGTAACTTCCATCATGAGTAAAATCAATTGTAACTTGAAAACTATTGCATTTACAGAATTTTGTATAAATATGTTATTCAGCTACTTTTATGTCAGCTATAACATAGTAAAATTTCAGACCTGTAGCTCATGGCATAGCTGAGTAATAGCTACTTTTAGGTTATCACTGTTGAGTAAATTACTTATAACTTCAAAAGTATTACATTTAGAGTATTTTGTTTCAATATGTTATTCACCTATTTCGGAGTCAGCTATAACATAGTGAAGTTCCAGACCTGTGGCTCATTGCATAGCTGAGTAATAGCTACTTTGAAGTTCACACTGTTGAGTAAATCAGTTGTAATTGGAAAAGTATTGCATTTACAGAAATTTGTGTAAATATGTTATTCAGCTACTTTTGGGTCAGCTATAACATAGTGAAATTACAGACCTGTAGCTCATGGCACAACTGAGCAATAGCTATTTTCAGGTACTGACTGTTGAGTAAATGACTTGTAACTTGAAAAATAGTGCATTTGGAGTATTTTGTTAAAATATGTTGTTCGCCTACTTTTGGGTCAGCTATAACGTCGTGAAATTACAGACTTATAGCTCATGGCATAGCTGAGCAATAGCTATTTTCAGGTTGTCACTATTGAGTAAATCAGTTGTAACTTGAAAACTATTGCATTTACAGTATTTTGCTTAAATATGTTGTTCACCTAATTTTGGGTCAGCTATAACATAGAAAAAATTCAGACATGTAGCTCATTGCATAGCTGAGTAATAGCTACTTTGACGTTATCACTGTTGAGTAAATCAGTTATAACGTGAAAACTATTACATTTACAGTATTTTGTTTAAATATGTTATTCAAAACAAAAAAAAATATTATAGCTAGCCTTCTCAAGTTTGCAAAGTATATTGCAGGGTGCACCACAGTACTCTATTAGTAGGCTTTATGTCTAAATTAGGCCTGTGGCTAAATTACTTGCCTACTAAAAATGAGTAATTCTGCATTTTCACTAAAAGTATTGCAGATAGCAAATTTTTCTTAAATAACTCATTCACCTACTTTTGGGAGAGCTTTCACATGCTGAAGTTCCAGACCTGTAGGTAATTACGCACCTACTCAAAATGAGTAAATGCGAATTATCTCTAAAAGTATTGCAGATAGCCAATTTTTGTCAAATAACTCCTTCACCTACTTTTGGGAGAGCTTTCACTTGGTGAAGTTTCAGACCCGTAGGTAATTACTCACCTACTCAAAATGAGTAAATGCGAATTATCTCTAAAAGTATTGTAGATAGCGAATTTTTGTCAAATAACTCCTTCACCTACTTTTGGGAGAGCTTTCACTTGGTGAAGTTTCAGACCTGTAGGTAATTACTCACCTACTCAAAATGAGTAAATGCAAATTATCTCTAAAAGTATTGCAGATAGCCAATTTTTGTCAAATAACTCCTTCACCTACTTTTGGGAGAGCTTTCACTTGGTGAAGTTTCAGACCCGTAGGTAATTACTCACCTACTGAAAATGAGTTAATGCAAATTATCTCTAAAAGTATTCCAGATAGCCAATTTTTGTCAAATAACTCCTTCACCTACTTTTGGGAGACCTTTCACTTGGTGAAGTTTCACACCTGTAGCTAATTATTCACCTACCCAAAATGAGTAAATGCTAATTATCTATAAAAGTATTGCAGATATCCAATTTTTTATCAAATAACTCATTCATCTACTTTTGGGAGAGCTTTCACATGGTGAAGTTCCAGACCCGTAGGTAATTACTCACCTACTGAAAATGAGTAAATTCGAATTATCTCTAAAAGTATTGTAGATAGCCAATTTTTCTCAAATAACTCATTCGCCTACTTTTGAGAGAGCTTTCACTTGGTGAAGTTTCAGACCCGTAGCTAATTATTCACCTACTCAAAATGAGTAAATGCGAATTATCTCTACAAGTATTGCAGATAGCCAGTATTTCTCAAATAACTCATTAATATGAAAACAACTTATAGGAAGGGCTGCAAATCTTTTCATGTGGTCAGATTTGACCTTGGGCCCCTCCTGCTTATTATTGGTCCTAGAGGTTTGCAATGTGAAAACGACTTATAGGAAATCATGGACTGCGAATCTTTTGATGTGGTCAGACTTCACCTTGGGCCCCTGCTACAGGGTCAAATAAGGGTAGCCAAACTTAAAAGTGCTTTCAGCTTGCTTATTAACGAAAAATGCTTTTTATCTTCTAAACTATGTTAGTTGGCCTTTGTCGGTGGATACATCCAGCATCTGGCCACAGATGCGTCCTTTTTCTAGTTAACTCATGTCTCCATCCGGGCCGCTCATTTTTGTTAGCAAAAACCTTTTTCTAGTTCAATATGGAGTTTCAATCTCGACGAAGTGGCAAGTGCCTAAAGAATAAATGTTTTTTATGTTATTTTCCAAAAATGACAAGAATCTAAAAATTAACAATCTTGTCAATTTCAGTGATTGAGAAAAAGTATATGGGAAGTTTTCTTAAGTTACAGGATATTCGGACCTGTAACTCCAGAAAGCTAAAGATCTGTGAGACGAGTTACCAGTCTGGGAGATGGGGGAGGTGTATGTACACTGTATTAATCACTACACACTATCTGCTGAATTTAGAATTGTATGAAGGCAGGTATTGTGCTGGTGTGTGCGGACATTGTTACACATTTGTCGTCTGCAGGCAAAGAACCGTGCAGCCCGGAACCTGCTGTACATCCCCCGCTACAAAGACCACACCGTCTACCACAACATCTTCAGCCAGTACCACAGGTCCAAGATCATGGTGCACAAAAAGAGAAAGGGTAGGCCAGTGTGAATAATGGGTGTGAACAAATGTACAGGTGTGAACCAATGTACAGGTGTGAACCAATGTACAGGTGTGAACAAGTATACAGGTGTGAACCAATGTACAGGTGTGAACAAGTGTATCGGTGTGATCAAGTGTACAGGTATGAACAAATGTACAGGTGTAAACATGTGTACAGGTATGAACGAATGTACAGGTGTGAACAAGTGTACTGGTGTGAACAAGTGTACAGGTATGAACAAATGTACAGGTTTGAACAAATGTACAGGTGTGAACAATTGTACAAGTGCGAACAAGAGCACAGGTGAAAATCAGATATACTAGTGTTCTCTCGAGGCCATGTCTGCATGTCAGTGACGCAGAAAAATTCAGCATGACACACTAGAAATCACACGTGTCTGTTATGACGCAGTATTTTTATTAAGCGTCCCGCAAGGGACGCTTGTTTGTGTATGGGAGAGCTTCCGGCTCCGCCGGCTCCGCATTTTGTTTTCCTTATAACTCTGTAACCGTTAGGCGGATTCTTTTCAAATTTGGCAGGTTTAGGCAGTAGCCTTGGGGAATTTTTTTGAATATGCTGCAGTGACATTTCAACCAATCAGAGAGGTCACATGACCAAAAATGTCTTTTTTCGATGGGGAAGCTTCTCCGGATGATAACTTGAAAGGAATTTTATCAATTCACCTGAAACCTGGCAAATGCATTCATTCTATTAAAATCTGGAAATCATTAGATTTTGGCATTGATTGGTCAAGAAATGGCCGAGTAATTAAGGATTAATTAATCATTACGAATTTTCCAAATAAGGAAAACACAAAAATGCTTATATCTCGAAAACGATTTCGACGAAATTTTTGACCCGCAGAGTATCTCTGCAGAGTAGTTATCCCAATTTTGAAAAAAATTTTGTCTCGCCAAAAATGGCGGCCATTTTGAATTTTCGAATTTTTCGCAAAAATTGCAAAACACAAAAATGCTTATATCTCAAAAACCCTGCTAGATAGAGCGATTTCGACGAAATTTTTGACCCGCAGGGTATCTCTGCAGAGTAGCCATGCCAATTTTCAAACAAAAAATTTCTCGCAAAAAATGGCGGCCATTTTGAATTTTCGAATTTTTTGCAAAATTGCAAAACACAAAAATGCTTATATCTCGAAAACTGTGCTAGATAGAGCGATTTCGACGAAATTTTTGACCCGCAGGGTATCTCTGCAGAGTAGCCATGCCAATTTTCAAAAAAATTTTGTCTTGCCAAAAATGGTGGCCATTTTGAATTTTCGAATTTTTGCGCAGAAATTGCAAAACACAAAAATGCTAATATTTCGAAAACCGTGCTACATAGAGTGATTTCGACGAAATTTTTTATCTTCAGGGTATCTCTGCAGAGCAGCTATCCCAAAGAGCTTTCACTTGGTGAAGTTTAAGACCCATAGCTAATTGCTCACCTACTCAAAAAGAGTAAATGCGAATTACCTCTAAAAGTATTGCAGATGGCCAATTTTTCTCAAATAACTCATTCACCTACTTTTGGAAGAGCTTTCACATGGTGAAGTTTCAGACCCATAGCCAATTACTCACCTACTCAAAATGAGTAAATGCGAATTATCTCTAAAAGTATTGCAGATAGCCAATTTTTCTCAAATAACTCATTCGCCTACTTTAGGGAGAGCTTTCACTTGGTGAAGTTTCAGACCCATAGATAATTATTCACCTACTCAAAATGAGTAAATGTGAATTATCTCTTAATAGTATTGCAGATAGCCAATTTTTCTCAAATAACTCATTCACCTACTTTTGGAAGACCTTTCACACACGAAAATGAAAAATTGTGAATATCTCGGAAAAGCTATTTCTTCTGCTTTAATGCTCGGCGGGAGATACACACCACGGCAGTGGTCTTGATAAAAATTTTTGTCTCCCCAAAAATGGTGGCCATTTTGAATTTTCAAAGTTTTTGCAAAACACAAAAATGCTTATATCTCGAAAACCGTGCTATATGGAGTGAACTCAACAAAATTTTGGACCTGCTGGGTATCTCTGCAGAGTAGCCATGCCAATTTTCAAAATATTTTTGTCTCGCCAAATATAGCGGACATTTTTAATTTTTTGCAAAACATTTTTAATTTTTTGCAAAACACAAAAATGCTTATATCTTGAAAACCGTGCTAGATAGAGCAGACTGCGCTGACTTTGGTTGCCACAACAGTATAAGGCTAGAAACGAAGCATTTTCTTAATACTTTAGCACTCACCTTTATATCCTTTTCGGGACGCTTTGTTTTTGCTATGCAAAAACATTATCTTTTTTTTTTGCGAGCAATCCTCTAGTTGAGATTGTTGGGGAGGAATAATGGCATATGATAAGCTATATTTGCATAGAAATCTGAAACAATTGAAGCGGTATCATTTCCCGCCATCTTGTTTGTTTATATGCGAGTCGACATGTGAAGGAAATAGGAAACATTTTTTTTGTTGCAAAACAGACTAAAGCTTGGAAACGCTTCAATCCAGAAATTGCAGTGACACTTTAAACGTATTTACAGGGAACGGAACAAAACTGACTATATCTTTGCAACTACTCGGTAGATTTTCTTCAAAGAAAGCAAACAAAAGTGTAATAAATCGCTTTTACAATTATATATGTGTAGGGCTGGGACGGGTGCTGAACGGCACCGAGTACTCCCCCTCTCACAATGGGCCCGAATTCGAGTAACGGCAAGATTTAGTGTCTACCATTAGAAGCCTTCTGTAAACAGATAGTCAGTTCCGGAAACGAAACTTTTGAAGAAAAACGTCTTCTATTTGACCAGATGTTATAGAATATGGAGTAAATTATATATTTTCAAGCGAAAATAACAACTTTAATTGATATTATGTGACGGAAATGCTGAAATGTAGCATATTTTACACAAGCGTTTCATTACGTGGGCGATAATACAATACCTCGTGAGTAACCGATGATTTAAAATGGACTCAAGTACTAGCAAAGATAGACTTGTCTATCGAGGCTCGAGTACTCGTTCACAGCCCTATCTATGTGTAACTTGATAAATTGCATTTACAGTGGTATTTTGTATGCGTAACTAAAATAAAACAGCCTCATAAATCAATTTTCAACCAAATTCCAGTGAGATTAAGGGTGTCAGCTGGTGTTAAATGTTTTGTAAATATTTAAAAAAAAAAAAAAAAGACTATTTTACCTACACACAAGCAATAATAGCAGGGCAAAGGTATTTGGTTTTCAGCCAAATTCCAGTAAGATGGAAAGTGTCAGCTGGTCTTCATGTTTGGCAAATATTTAAAAAATACTTCACCTGTACACGGAACAATAACAGTTTTCATGTTTTTTGCCCACAAAAATGTCTTGGATTGGATACAGTTCAGGATCCCTAGATACCTGTTTTAAATGAGTTTAATTGTTCCCCAATTGTTATTTTAGTGCATTAAGTGTTTTGAATATAGCACAGTTACCTAGAATCAATGAATTTATTCCTTTTCTTTCAAGTATGCTATATCAGGTGTGTTGATTGCAGCACATTTTAGCTTAGATGAAGTATTCTGTTCCACGTTTAATCAGGTTACGGACTGAGATGTCATCGAGCCATCAAAACAGTGTGCGAGCAGATTGGTATCACGGATCTACACGTCAAAGTGGAGGGCAGTACCAAAAACATCCAGACTGTAGTCCGAGGCTTTTTCCAGGCCTTGTTAAGTCAGGTATCATAAACACTTAATTAAGTTCTGCTAAATAAGCACCTATTGCGGGCAGCCTGTTAAAATAGATTCATTCATGTCCTGTTAAGTCAAGGGGCAAGGTATCTCCATGTAAAAGCTGTTAAATCTCAGATCAGAATGGTAATGAGTTCATAAGATATTGGAATGATGGTTATATGAAGGAGGTTCAGATTTGTGTTGTATTGGTGGTAACTCTACCAGTAGTGATGCATGTTAACACATTTGTAGAATGTGCTTAATAAGCTACTTGAGGTTATCACTGTTGAGTAAATCAGTTGTAACTTGAAAACTATTGCAAAAGTGCTTCTAACTCACTTATTATTAAGCTTCCCGCAAGGGACGCTTGTTTGTATATGGGAGGAAATCAGGCTCCGCCGGCTCCACGTTTCATTTTCCTTATAACTCTGTGACCGTAGGGCATATTCTTTTCAAATTTGGCAGGTGTATGCAGTAGCCCTGGGGAATATTTTTGACTATGCTGCAGTGACATTTCGACCAATCAGTGGGGTCACATGACCAAAAATGTCTTTGTTCGATGGGTAAGCTTCTTCGGATGATAACTTGAAAGGGATTTTATCTATTCACCTGAAACTTGGCAAATACAGTAGAATCTCTATTATCCGAATCTTCAATTATCCGACCTCAAACCCACTCTCCCAGCTCCATTTAAGCCTGTTATTTTAGCCCTTCTATTATCCGACCCTTCTATTATCCAAACCAACTGTTCCTCCCCCAAGAAGGTCGAATAATAGATGTTATACTGTACATTCATTCCATTAAAATCTGGAAATCATTAGATTTAAGCATTGATTGGTTAAGAAATGGCTGAATAATTAATTATTAATTAATCGTTACGAATTTTCCAAATAAGGAAAACACAAAAAATGCCTGTATCTCGAAAACCGTGCGCAATAGAGCGATTTCAACGAAATTTTGAACCCACAGGGTATTTCTGCAGATTAACTAACACATTTTTTCCAAAAAAATTGTGTCTCGCCAAAAATGACAGATATTTTGAGTAGCCATCTGGATTTTCCAAAAATTTTGGTCTCCAAAAATGGCGGCCATTTTGAATTTTCAAATTTTTCGCAAAAATTGCAACACACAAAATGCTTATATCTTGAAAACCATGCTAGATAGAGCGATTTCGATGAAATTTTTGAAAATTTTTTGAAATTTTAAAAATAATTGTGTCTCGCAATATATGCCATTTTTGTGACTGCTCAATACCTAAATACTACGCAGCCTTTGGTTGCCACAACAGTACAAGGCTATAAGCAGAGCACTTTCTTAATACTTTAGCACTGACCTTTATATCCTTTTTGGGACGCTTTGTTTTTGATGTGCCAAAACATTATCTTTTTTTTGCAAGCGATCCTCTAGTTATCATTATTTCTGCAGGAATCCCAGCAGGACCTCTCCAGTCAAACTCTTGTAGAAGTGGTGGAGACCTGCCCTGAATGTGTGACTTGTACTGTTAATCAGATTTATTTTGTCTGTAGGAAACACACCAGGAGCTTGCGGACCGCATGCAATTGCACGTAGTGGAGACTAATCCGGAACATGCGAGTCGTCCCGCTGTGGTGGCCTCCCCCTCCCTGGGAGAAGTGAGGGACACGCCCGTCCACAACGACTGCCCATACATGGACACACAGCTCAACTGGCTCTACTTTGGCGACAAGCACGAATACATAAAACCCGAGCCCAAACCCTTCTACTGGCGTACACCCGGCTACCGACGCAAGATGACGTGGTTACACATTAACAGAAACCAGTACGATGCACAGATGCTACGCAGGGCAGGGCTCTGGTGAAAAGATTGGAGAATTAAAACTAGAGATGGGACAAGTCAGGTTATCTTTGACAATAGCTATGTTTGCAGTGAAATAGTTCTATGTTCTGGTGGGACGTGGCCATAAGCAGAGAGGCAAGATTGGACTGTCTAGCATTACATTTACCAAAAAGGTGTGAACTTCTGACAAAAATATCAATCTAGTTATAAGACAGCAGGGCCTGCAGTGAAAGACATGAGCATGAAAAAACATACAGAAGTAGAGAAGACTAGAGCTGTAGTGTGACCTGGGGAAGTAGGTTTATTTGTAGCGAGATTTTATTTTGTAACTTCTTTTGTAGCTTGTGAAATAAAGAATCAATGAAGACATTCAACCCCTGTTGACTTGGAATGTGTTACGTAGAACTTGTATTGGCCCTAATCTGTACACTAATCCAGTAGTGGATTGTATTGCCATCATATTAACAAACATTCCTATTCTTACAGTACTCCAGTTCCAAGAAGTTTCTTCAGCAACAGAGATTTCCTAATGAAAAAGAATAACAAAAATGTCAAAGAATTTTAAAAATTTGCTATAAACAATATACTTCTGAGAATAATACGTTAAGCTTGTGAACTATTTGAATGTTAATGCAATGTGTTTTTGGTGTAGCTACTTTATCCATATTGTCATTATTAGATTTCTAGGAATTTCCAGCAGTTTTAAAATTCCTTTTCTTAGAATTTTCTTCTTTTTCTAAGTATTTCATCACAGGCCGTCACATCTGTGTTGGTTTGACTCCCACAAGTGACAATGCCGAGTACCTGTCCCAATATGACCCAGTCTGTTCAATGGCATGTGTAACACCAACTTTGCCACTCTAAGAATAAGAATGCATGTATACATCCTCATCTCGGAGTTCGAGTGGTTAACTCCTCTGTGTCCACCGGTTGGTTCTAGCTCCTGGCACCCTGTTGGTTACACGGAGCTGTTTTCTGGTGAAGGGAATGTATAACACCAATTTTAGAATGTGTACACTGTGCCAGCCTGTGAGTTGTAGTTTCTTTACGCTTACATGTTTCATGTAATGGCCATTGAGTAGCTTGTGTGACCTGCATTATTATGTCCACCCCCCTGGGGGGTGGATATATTATTTTTGCTTTTTTCGCCGTCCGATGTCCGGCGTCCGGCGTCCGATGTCCGGCGTCACGCATGGTTTCCGCTCATTTAAAGGAAAAGTATTAGAGCTATTGTCACCAAATTTGGTATGCAGGCTTATTGGGTCAGTAGCTTGCTTGGGATTGCTTTTGGCTGTTGTACCTCTTTTGCTTAGTGAGTAATACTTAAGTACAGCTATTTTCAGTACCCATTGGTTTCCGTGCATTTAAGCCAAAATAATTAAAGATATTTTACTACAATTTTGAATACAAGATTGTTATGTCCATAGCTCGCTTGGTATTGCATTTGGGACTGATAGCTTTGTCAGTACATGAGTAATAGCCATTTAGGTACTTCATTGTGTATTTTCAGTACTACTTTTGAGTAATTTGCTAATATCTCAGAAACCGTAAGAGATAGAGCGATTTCGTCGAAATTTTGGACCCACAGGGTATCTAAGGAATGTAATATTTGCAATTTTCAAAAAATTTTCCCCTCCCCAAAAATGGCGGCCATTTTGAATTTTCGAATTTTTGCCAAAAATGGCAAAACACAAATTTGCTTCTATCTCCTTAACCGTGTGAGATAGAGCGATTTCGTCGAAATTTTCGACCCACAGGGTATTTAAGGAATGCAATCTACAATTTTCCAAAAATTTTCCCCTCCCCAAAAATGGCGGCCATTTTGAATTTTCGAATTTTTGCCAAAAATGGCAAAACACTAATTTGCTTCTATCTCCTTAACCGTGCGAGATAGAGTGATTTCGTCGAAATTTTCGACCCACAGGGTATCTAAGGAATGCAATCTTTGCAATTTTCCAAAAATTTTCCCCTCCCCAAAAATGGCGGCCATTTTGAATTTTCGCCAAAAATGGCAAAACACAAATTTGCTTCTATCTCCTTAACCGTGCCAGATAGAGCGATTTCGTCAAAATTTTCGACCCACTGGGTATCTGAGCATTGTACTCTTGGTAATTTTTAAAAAATTTTCCCCTCCCCAAAAATGGCGGCCATTTTGAATTTTCGAATTTTTCCCAAAAATGGCAAAACACTAATTTGCTTCTATCTCCTTAACCGTGCGAGATAGAGCGATTTCGTCGAAATTTTCGACCCACAGGGTATCTAAGGAATGTAATATTTGCAATTTTCAAAAAATTTTCCCCTGCCCAAAAATGGCGGCCATTTTGAATTTTCGAATTTTTGCCAAAAATGGCAAAACACAAATTTGCTTCTATCTCCTTAACCGTGCGAGATAGAGCGATTTCGTCGAAATTTTCGACCCACAGGGTATCTAAGGAATGCAATCTTTGCAATTTTCAAAAAATTTTCCCCTCCCCAAAAATGGCGGCCATTTTGAATTTTCGAATTTTTGCCAAAAATGGCAAAACACCAATTTGCTTCTATCTCCTTAACCGTGCCAGATAGAGCGATTTCGTCAAAATTTTCGACCCACAGGGTATCTGAGCATTGTGCTCTTGGTAATTTTTCCAAAAATTTTCCCCTCCCCAAAAATGGCGGCCATTTTGAATTTTCGAATTTTTGCCAAAAATGGCAAAACACTAATTTGCTTCTATCTCCTTAACCGTGCGAGATAGAGCGATTTCGTCGAAATTTTCGACCCACAGGGTATCTAAGGAATGTAATCTTTGCAATTTTCCAAAAATTTTCCCCTCCCCAAAAATGGCGGCCATTTTGAATTTTCGAATTTTTGCCAAAAATGGCAAAACACAAATTTCCTTCTATCTCCTTAACCGTGCGAGATAGAGCGATTTCGTCGAAATTTTCGACCCACAGGGTATCTAAGGAATGCAATCTTTGCAATTTTCCAAAAATTTTCCCCTCCCCCAAAATGGCGGCCATTTTGAATTTTCGAATTTTTGCCAAAAATGGCAAAACACAAATTTCCTTCTATCTCCTTAACCGTGCCAGATAGAGTGATTTCGTCAAAATTTTCGACCCACAGGGTATCTGAGCATTGTACTCTTGGTAATTTTTAAAAAATTTTCCCCTCCCCAAAAATGGCGGCCATTTTGAATTTTCGAATTTTTGCCAAAAATGGCAAAACACTAATTTGCTTCTATCTCCTTAACCGTGCGAGATAGAGTGATTTCGTCGAAATTTTCGACCCACAGGGTATCTAAGGAATGCAATCTTTGCAATTTTCAAAAAATTTTCCCCTCCCCAAAAATGGCGGCCATTTTGAATTTTCGAATTTTTGCCAAAAATGGCAAAACACAAATTTGCTTCTATCTCCTTAACCGTGCCAGATAGAGCGATTTCGTCAAAATTTTCGACCCACAGGGTATCTGAGCATTGTGCTCTTGGTAATTTTAACAAAATTTTCCCCTCCCCAAAAATGGCGGCCATTTTGAATTTTCGAATTTTTGCCAAAAATGGCAAAACACAAATTTGCTTCTATCTCCATAACCGTGCCAGATAGAGCGATTTCGTCAAAATTTTCGACCCACAGGGTATCTGAGCATTGTGCTCTTGGTAATTTTAACAAAATTTTCCCCTCCCCAAAAATGGCGGCCATTTTGAATTTTCGAATTTTTGCCAAAAATGGCAAAACACTAATTTGCTTCTATCTCCTTAACCGTGCGAGATAGAGCGATTTCGTCGAAATTTTCGACCCACAGGGTATCTAAGGAATGCAATCTTTGCAATTTTCAAAAAATTTTCCCCTCCCCAAAAATGGCGGCCATTTTGAATTTTCGAATTTTTGCCAAAAATGGCAAAACACCAATTTGCTTCTATCTCCTTAACCGTGCCAGATAGAGCGATTTCGTCAAAATTTTCGACCCACAGGGTATCTGAGCATTGTGCTCTTGGTAATTTTTCCAAAAATTTTCCCCTCCCCAAAAATGGCGGCCATTTTGAATTTTCGAATTTTTGCCAAAAATGGCAAAACACTAATTTGCTTCTATCTCCTTAACCGTGCGAGATAGAGCGATTTCGTCGAAATTTTCGACCCACAGGGTATCTAAGGAATGTAATCTTTGCAATTTTCCAAAAATTTTCCCCTCCCCAAAAATGGCGGCCATTTTGAATTTTCGAATTTTTGCCAAAAATAGCAAAACACAAATTTCCTTCTATCTCCTTAACCGTGCGAGATAGAGCGATTTCGTCGAAATTTTCGACCCACAGGGTATCTAAGGAATGCAATCTTTGCAATTTTCCAAAAATTTTCCCCTCCCCCAAAATGGCGGCCATTTTGAATTTTCGAATTTTTGCCAAAAATGGCAAAACACAAATTTCCTTCTATCTCCTTAACCGTGCCAGATAGAGTGATTTCGTCAAAATTTTCGACCCACAGGGTATCTGAGCATTGTACTCTTGGTAATTTTTAAAAAATTTTCCCCTCCCCAAAAATGGCGGCCATTTTGAATTTTCGAATTTTTGCCAAAAATGGCAAAACACAAATTTGCTTCTATCTCCATAACCGTGCCAGATAGAGCGATTTCGTCAAAATTTTCGACCCACAGGGTATCTGAGCATTGTGCTCTTGGTAATTTTAACAAAATTTTCCCCTCCCCAAAAATGGCGGCCATTTTGAATTTTCGAATTTTTGCCAAAAATGGCAAAACACTAATTTGCTTCTATCTCCTTAACCGTGCGAGATAGAGCGATTTCGTCGAAATTTTCGACCCACAGGGTATCTAAGGAATGTAATCTTTGCAATTTTCAAAAAATTTTCCCCTCCCCAAAAATGGCGGCCATTTTGAATTTTCGAATTTTTGCCAAAAATGGCAAAACACAAATTTGCTTCTATCTCCTTAACCGTGCGAGATAGAGCGATTTCGTCGAAATTTTCGACCCACAGGGTATCTAAGGAATGCAATCTTTGCAATTTTCAAAAAATTTTCCCCTCCCCAAAAATGGCGGCCATTTTGAATTTTCGAATTTTTGCCAAAAATGGCAAAACACCAATTTGCTTCTATCTCCTTAACCGTGCCAGATAGAGCGATTTCGTCAAAATTTTCGACCCACTGGGTATCTGAGCATTGTACTCTTGGTAATTTTTAAAAAATTTTCCCCTCCCCAAAAATGGCGGCCATTTTGAATTTTCGAATTTTTGCCAAAAATGGCAAAACACTAATTTGCTTCTATCTCCTTAACCGTGCGAGATAGAGCGATTTCGTCGAAATTTTCGACCCACAGGGTATCTAAGGAATGCAATCTTTGCAATTTTCAAAAAATTTTCCCCTCCCCAAAAATGGCGGCCATTTTGAATTTTCGAATTTTTGCCAAAAATGGCAAAACACCAATTTGCTTCTATCTCCTTAACCGTGCCAGATAGAGCGATTTCGTCAAAATTTTCGACCCACAGGGTATCTGAGCATTGTGCTCTTGGTAATTTTTCCAAAAATTTTCCCCTCCCCAAAAATGGCGGCCATTTTGAATTTTCGAATTTTTGCCAAAAATGGCAAAACACTAATTTGCTTCTATCTCCTTAACCGTGCGAGATAGAGCGATTTCGTCGAAATTTTCGACCCACAGGGTATCTAAGGAATGTAATCTTTGCAATTTTCCAAAAATTTTCCCCTCCCCAAAAATGGCGGCCATTTTGAATTTTCGAATTTTTGCCAAAAATGGCAAAACACAAATTTCCTTCTATCTCCTTAACCGTGCGAGATAGAGCGATTTCGTCGAAATTTTCGACCCACAGGGTATCTAAGGAATGCAATCTTTGCAATTTTCCAAAAATTTTCCCCTCCCCCAAAATGGCGGCCATTTTGAATTTTCGAATTTTTGCCAAAAATGGCAAAACACAAATTTCCTTCTATCTCCTTAACCGTGCCAGATAGAGTGATTTCGTCAAAATTTTCGACCCACAGGGTATCTGAGCATTGTACTCTTGGTAATTTTTAAAAAATTTTCCCCTCCCCAAAAATGGCGGCCATTTTGAATTTTCGAATTTTTGCCAAAAATGGCAAAACACTAATTTGCTTCTATCTCCTTAACCGTGCGAGATAGAGTGATTTCGTCGAAATTTTCGACCCACAGGGTATTTAAGGAATGCAATCTTTGCAATTTTCCAAAAATTTTCCCCTCCCCAAAAATGGCGGCCATTTTGAATTTTCGAATTTTTCCCAAAAATGGCAAAACACAAATTTGCTTCTATCTCCTTAACCGTGCGAGATAGAGCGATTTCGTCAAAATTTTCGACCCACAGGTATTTCAGCATTGTATTCTTGGCAATTTAAAAAAAAATTTCCCGTCCCCTAAAATGGCGGCCATTTTGAATTTTCAAATTTTTGTCAAAAATGGCAAAACACAAATTTGCTTCTATCTCCTTAACCATGCGAGATAGAGCGATTTCGTCGAAATTTTCAACCCACGGGGTATCTAAGGAATGTAATCTTTGCAATTTTCAAAAAATTTTCCCCTCCCCAAAAATGGCAGCCATTTTTGAATTTTCGAATTTTTGCCCAAAATGGAAAAACACAAACTGGCCTTAACCGTGCCAAATAGAGTTATTTCGTTGAAATTTTCGACCCATAGGGTATCTAGAAAATGTACTCTTGGCAATTTTCAAAAAAATTTCCTTTTCCCAAAAATGGCGGCCATTTTGAATTTTCAAATTTTTGCCAAAAATAGAAAAACAGGAATTTGCTTCTATCTTCTTAACCATGCCAGATAGAGTGATTTCGTCAAAATTTTCAACCCAACCAATGCAAAAAGGCATGAAGCTGAAATAATTTACATCTACACTAACAAATATTTAAGCATCATTGATATATTTTACAAATGAAACAGGGTCTTGTAAGACTACTGTACAATTTGGGCAAAAGGTTCATGGGTGGACATTACACATGATAATGTGTGTTCTTCTATGCTATCCTGTTTCTATTCGCATCTACTATCAACAGGGCGGCCGATTTCTAGTTCTTTATGTATCGAGCTCAGTTTGTATGATACTGCTCATTTAAATAAATCAAGCCATGCATTAACAAGAGATTTTAATGTATTTTTGCGGCCAGTGCTTGCACCATGTTGTACTCACACTGAGGAAGCCTGTACTCGTCATGCTGTAAGGCAAAAGCATGATCTAACCAAATCTCCACTGTCATTTCAGTGTTATGAAATTTTTAAGGCGAATAAAATTTTGTTACCTTTTTGAGAGAATAAAGCCACAGTAAAGAGTCTGACAATATGTGCACAGATTTCAATCTTATCTGCCACAAAGTTTCAAGTGTACATTTTTAATGTGTACAATATTAAACCTAAAGTATGAATACTTTTGTGTACCCACAATATCATAATTTTGAAATTACAATCACACTTTGTGATATCACTACCTAGTATTCCGAATAACATGGGAAATAGTTTGCATCACCATGAGATATAGAAATAGTGAAACAGTACAAAAAATAGGATACTTTCAGAGCAGTGTCTTTTGTATAAAGGTCCAAATAATGTGTAAGTAGAGAAAATGTATGTAAAGATAAAGTACTAAAACAGGACAATTCAATATTAAGATGAAGGCATTGATCAGTAAACTAAAAAAATAGCATCAGAGATGCCCGTACCCCACAGCCTGGGGAAATAGTTTTGAACACCATGAGATATAGAAGTAGTGAAACAGTACAAAGATCTGGTTACTTTCAGAGCAGTGTCAGTTATATGAAGCTCCAAATAATGCTCCTTGTGGTTTCTGACATATAGCCCGGACAAGATTTAATAGGTCAAATCAAGGTCACACTATAACCCCCTAACCAATGTCCCTACCAAGTAACAACTTCCTACACCTTACTGTTGCTGATATATAGCCCAGACAAGATTTTATAGGTCATGGTCACTATGGCAAGGTCAAAGGTCAAATCAAGGTCACACTATCATGTTGCACACCTGTAGCCCCTAACCAATGTCCCTACCAAGTATCAAATTCCTACACCTTATGGTTGCCGAGATATAGCCCAGACAAGATTTTATAGGTCTAGGTCACTACGGCAAGGTCAAAGGTCAAATCCAGGTCACACTATGACATTGCACACCTACACCTCCAACCAATGTCCCTACCAAGTATCAACTTCCTACACTTTACAGATTTCGAGATATAGCCCAGACTAGATTTTATAGGTCAAGATCACTATGGCAAGGTCAAATCAAGGTCACACTATGACGTTGCACACCTACAGCCCCTAAGCAATGTCCCTACCAAGTATCAACTTCCTATACCTTACGGTTGCTGAGATATATCCCGGACAAGATTTTATAGGTCAAGGTCACTATGGCAAGGTCAAAGGTCAAATCAAGGTTACACCATGACGCTGCACACCTACAACCCCTAACTGATGTCCCTACCAAGTATCAACTTCCTACACCTTACATTTGTCGAGATATAGCCCGGACAAGATTTTCAAACTCAAGGTCACATCAAGGTCACACCATGACGTTGCACACCTACACCCCCTAACCGATGTCCCTACCAAGTATCGACTTCCTACACCTTATGGTTTCTGAGATAAACTTTTTCCCACCACCCGGACACCATGGGTGAAAACAATGCCCCGACAGCAGTTAAGGCCTGTGGGGTAAAAATGACATGCTCCTAATTGTGGAAACTGAATCAAGTCTCTATTGCACAAAGTATCTTCGAACTGAACTTTGCCTTGACCAACACAATCACACAGTGCAGGTTTAATATTTTTCATTGGAGGATGTTGCGCCAATTTTGCGCGATTTTAAATGTTTCTATTCTATTCCATGTCCTCTCAATGTTTGAATGTAAATCTTTATGCTTCGAAGAATCTGCTAGGACAAAGACCAAGAGCTATAAACATTTGCATGATTTGATTGGACTCTGGTTTCCTGTACGAGGCTGGAGTAACAGTTCACCAGTGTTACTGTACAGAACCTGTGTGTGTGCCATCACTGTTTAGTGGGACGACATCCCATTGCCTGATTTCAGCTGTCTTTGTTTAAAGACACAGAAAAGAGGTCAGTAACTTGTTAAAGTTTGGACATTTAACAAATTACCCACATATTTTAATACCAAAGTTTGATCAACAGCAAAACCTGAATGAAAGCTCTTAGGCTTGTGAGTAACAGCTGCTGTCTGATTTACAACAACTGGGTTGTCAATGATGTTTCTTCTGTATTGTTTGGAGAGCTTTAAATTCTACAATAAACACAAGATATTTGTATGCTAGCCAAAGCTTCACATTTCCAGAAAAACAACTGCACTGAACAACACATTTATTTGCTTAGAATTTGCATAAGTTGTGTCACTAGAAGGAACATTAATATGCACCATAAAGGGAGAACAAAATAAATACTGTACATATTATAATAAACAAGAACACTTGCATAACTTGTAAATAGCATATTACAGCAAACAGTGTGACTAAACTGATAACAATCCAGTAACGCATTCATGGTTATAATTTACAAGGTCAAAAAGCTCTCAATACTGGCAACCACAACAATATAGAAACATGAATATGTTACAAAACCCAATCCTTCACTGAAACTTCAATAAATCAGCAAAGTATTTGCATATTAATTATTGAAACACTGTAAAATATCATGACTTCAATAAATGCATGTGACATAAAGAGTTTGTTACAAAACCCAATCCTTCACTGAAACTTCAGTAAATCAGCAAATTATTTGCATATTAATTATTGAAACGCTGTAAAATATCAAGACTTCAATAAATGCATGTGACAAAGAGTTTGTGAAATAAATGTGAAAATAAGGAAACCCAGTCATTTCTATAAGTGTTATAAATTTGTTATTATAAAGACCGGAAGTGTGCAGACTACAAAAAACAATGCAGTGCGCATATTTCTGCATACAATTATCTGAGGCAATAACTGGACGATCGCCGATAATAGAGAATTAAACGATACAGACAAAATGTAGTGCCACAACTAGGTGTGTACAGAAACATATTTACAATAATATTTATGGATTAATAAATGAAACCGGTCTTTATAATAGAAATAAAGTCCTCTGTTTTGTGATTTATAACCCCAGATAATTCACAACTTTCCGGCGAATAACGGACGAGCGCGTAGAATTATCTGGGGTTATAAATCACAAAACAGAGGACTTTATTTCTACAATATTGGTCCTCAAGAGTCTGACTACTGACACTGACAACTAAGGTGTACGTGGGTGAAAAGGCTGGCAAAAATGTCTGCAACAGGTAACTACAGCAAGTTGAGAATAACTGATTATAGACTATACAGTGATGTTCCCCATTGGGCCTGTATTTACAAAGATTCTTACACTGTTACTTAAACTCAGACACATAATCTCAGTTTTTATCTCATCTGAGCTTATGTTGAAATTGTTATTTTCAAAAGTAATCTCATAAGATTTTGTGCTAAAAACTCCAGTGTTGGTTTGATGACAATACAATCTGTACCTGATATATTTCCAGTCGTAAAATCATTGGTTTTCAGGGCGACTTTAAATATGCACACATGGAGAACCAAAACAAAGGAAAACACAGGGTGTATCCAGTCGTGGAAAACCTGAAAAAGTCATGGAATTCCATTATTTTTCCAGGCCATGTTATGCCATGAAGCATGTAAAAGGTCCTTGATTTTAAAGCTTCGGTCATGGAGAAGTCATTGAAAAAGTATTGAAATTTAGTGGATACACCCTGAAAACAGGCAGCCAAATGTTCATCTTTGAATTGAAGTGTAAACTCAAAATATGAGTTAATGTAGCAGTTTTAAGATGACTTTTAGAATTTTCTATACTGTGAAAACTTTGAGTTTAAGCATAAACTGATAAAAATGAGTGCATGAGCAAGTTTTAACACAAGCTTAACAATCTTTGTAAATACTAGCCCGGGATTATTCAACAAGTCTCACAAACCATGAAGTTAAGGATGAAACAGTAACCCTAGTACTTGAATTTTAGGCTTTACAAACAGATGCTGCCATTTGTAACCAGTTTACTGAGTAAATCCGTCAATGAAAGTTCATTGTAATATAAGACTAAGTCTCTTCCAAACCCATTTTAAATCCTTTCAAAGATGCTTGACACTTTTTTTACAAAGTTAAAAAGGGACCTGAGAAGTATATCAACCAATCAGAGATTATGTGACAAAATGTGTGTTCAGTTTTGATGGTAGATAGCTGTGTTAAAACAACTTGGTATTATATTGTAAAGAACTACAGTTTTATTTACTTGAATAAAGGTTTCTGTTTAATTATAACAAAGACAAAAACAATCCTTGAACACCATGAGAGAAGCATTTGTAGTAAATTAGTAAATAGCAATTAACTGGTAACAAACTGGTGACTTTAAACAGCCAACAACACATTAGATGGGCTGCTTCACCCTTAAACTAGGGAAGTAACACATTTGGGAAATAACTGACTAGATGTGGGCCTTAAAAGTATATACAAACACAACATACAATAATAACTGTAATACTGATCATTGTGAGGTACCAATACCTCAGTAAACACATTAACTCAACCAATACAACTAGAACATGTGACAACATACACATTCTTAAACAATATTTGGAAGACTTAAAATGGAAAATATTGTAGCCGAGTTGAGATTTAATGACAGAATAAATAGCACCACCATTTACAGCAAAAGCTGCAATAAAAACACTTGCATACATTCATTGGACCTTGCATTGTAAACACAGACTACAGTGAAACAGTGCACAGCAAAATCATGATAAAATACATGGCATAAGGCTGAAAACGACTGCAAAATTGCTTTAGAATATTTGGTCACAGTCTATCAGCTGAATATTCAAACACATACAGTATAACATTGTTCATCAGGCCTTCTATAATCCAAATCTCTGGATTAACCAATCTGTACTCTTGTCTCCCTACAGTCATGTATAATGCACCATCTAGCACAAGTGATAATACAGGATTTTGCAATTTTCGGAAGCTATTAATTCTAATGCTTAGTAAAGCATACCGTCAATAGAAATGCCTAACTTCTGTGTTTTAATTGGGGAGGGATCAATTTATTTATGTAACCCAAAATAGACAGCTTCTTTGATAATGCACTTCTCGCTGAATGTGTGTCTGATTGTGTCTTGCATTTAAATCTCCTGGAGTAGGTCAATTCACAGACTGAGAACGTGTATTAAAAGACAAATGTCAAAAATAAATTCCCAGTCGAACACAGCCAATGACTGGAAGTGTGTTCTATTGCATTTCGCATAAATAATATCCCAGAGTATGTCGATTCACAGACTGCCAACGTGCATCAAAGGAAAACGTCAACACTGCATTACTGACTGAACTCGACCAGCTCAGGTCTGTGTTATATTTTAAATTTTAAACAAGAGGAGAGTGCCCGTGAACGGGCACTGTGTCAGCTGACTGAGTGTTTTTGATTTGTGAAGGTGATTAGAGGACAGAATAATTATCAGGAAAAGGGCTGTACAGAAATACAGTAAATGGTAACTGAACAGCAAGTTCGAAAGAAATTCCGAAGCTGACAGAAGAAAAGGATAAAAAAGTTGTGCCCTGTAAATGGTATTATGAAGGAAAATAACAAGGTAATTGTTTAAGTGTAAAAAATAGGTTAAAACATATTTAAAGAAATACTACAAATGCAATATCCTCGTTCAACCTTGAAGAAGGGGTCCAAGGTCAAATCTAACCACACAAATACATTCCCAGCCCATGATTTCCTATGGTTTACCATTCCAAACCTCTAGGACCAATTATAAATGAGTTATAAGCACTTTTAAGCTTGGCTGTCCTCATTTGACCTTGAAGGAGGGGTCCAAAGGTCAAATCTGACCATACCAAAAGATTCCGAGCCAATGATTTCCTATGGGGATGGTTTACCATCCCAAATCTCTGTCACCAATAATAAGCGAGTTGTAGGCACTTTCAATTTTCGCTATCCTCATTTGACCTTGAAGGAGGGTTCCAAGGTCAAATCGGACCATATCAACAGATTCACAGCCCATGATTTCCTGTCTGTTTACCATCCCAAACCTCTGGGACCAATAATAAGCGAGTTATAAGCACTTTTAAGTTTGGCTATCCTTGTTTGATCTTGAAGGAGGGGTCATTGAAGGTCAAATCTGACCACACCAAAAGATTCCCACCCCATGATTTCCTACAGGTTGGTTTATCATCCCAAACCTCTAGGATCAATAATAAGGGAGATATAAGCACTTTTCATGACTGACAAAAAACACCTGTGGCGGCCATCTTGTTTCTCAAAATGAGGCCAAAAATATTCCCAGACAACATTTTATGGTTATTAATATATACTGCAAACTTAAGAAAGCTAGCTATAATATTTTTTTTCGTCAGAGCAGTAATGGTGAAATCTCTCTCTACACACTGCGGCTATCCAGTGGATACAATGATTTACTCAACAGTGAGAACCTGAAAGTAGCTATTGCTCAGCTATGCCATGACATAGAGGTCTGCAATTTCACTATGTTATAGCTGACCAAAAATTCTGTGAATAACATATTTAACAAATTACTCTAAATGTAATAGTTTTCAAGTTACAACTGATTTACTCAACAGTGAGAACCTCAAAGGAACTATTACTCAGCTATGCAATGAGCTACATGTCTGAAATTTTACTATGTTATAGCTAACCCAAAAGTAGGTGAACAACATATTTAAGCAAACTACTGTAAATGCAATAGTTTTCAAGCTACAACTGATTTACTCAATAGTGAGAACCTGAAAATAGCTATTGCTTCGCTATGCCATGAGCTATAGGTCTGTAATTTCACTATGTTATAGCTGACGCAAAAGTAGGTGAACAATATATTTTAACAAAATACTCCAAATGCAATATTTTTCAAGTTATAGCTGATTTACTCAACAGTCAGTACCTGAGAATAGCTATTGCTCAGTTGTGCCATGAGCTATAGGTCTATAATTTCACTATGTTATAGCTGACCCAAAAGTAGCTGAATAACATATTTGCACAAATTTCTGTAAATGCAATAGTTTTCCAATTATAACTGATTTACTTAACAGTGAGAACTTCAAAGTAGCTATTACTCAGCTATGAAATGAGCCACAGGTCTGAAACTTCACTATGTTATAGCTGACCCCAAAATAGGTGAATAACATATTGAAACAAAATACTCTAAATGCAATAGTTTTCAAGTTATAAGTGATTTACTCAACAGTGATAACCTAAAAGTAGCTATTACTCAGCTATGGCATGAGCTACATGTCTGAAATTTTACTATGTTATAGCTGGCCCAAAAGTAGCTGAATAACATATTTATACGAAATTCTGTAAATGCAATAGTTTTTAAGTTACAAGTGATTTTACTCATGATGGAAGTTACTGAAAAGCCCAAAAGTAGCTATTACTCACTTAGCTATTGAGACAGACACCCAACTTACTCACCATATTGTAGCTATGAAAAAAGTAGCTGAATAACATATTTTAACAAAATGCTCTAAATGCAACACTTTTCAAGTTATAAGTGATTTACTCAACAGTGATAACCTAAAAGTAGCTATTACTCAGCTATGCCATGAGCTACAGGTCTGAAATTTTACTATGTTATAGCTGACCCAAAAGTAGCTGAATAACATATTTATAGGAAATTCTCTAAATGCAATAGTTTTCAAGTTATAAGCGATTTACTCAACAGTGATAACCTAAAAGTAGCTATTACTCAGCTATGCCATGAGCTACAGGTCTGAAATTTTACTATGTTATAGCTGGCCCAAAAGTAGCTGAATAACATATTTATACCAAATTCTCTAAAGGCAATAGTTTTTAAGTTACAAGTGATTTTACTCATAATGGAAGTTACTGAAAAGCCCAAAAGTAGCTATTACTCACTTAGCTATTGAGACAGACACCCAACTTACTCACCATATTGTAGCTATGAAAAAAGTAGCTGAACAACATATTTTCACAAAATGCTGTAAATGCAACACTTTTGAAGTTATAAGTGATTTAGTGCATGATTTCATGAATTTTAATGCATTAAAAATTATTAAAAAAATTTATTAAAAAAAAAGTAAGACAGATCCAGGTCTCATACTCACACAACAGAATCTACCTCTGGCCTAGTACATATATGCAAGATATGAGAGAAATCCCTGCAATAGTCACTGAGAAAATTGTGATAAAAAGTTGAAATTTTCACACTTTTGGTGGGGGTACCCCCCTTGTAATGTCTCTAGCAAACAGACGAACAGACAGATTTGCATGCCTTGAACAATTTTTCATCCTCGATAGATAAGGTATCTTTTAAAAAAAACAGCATGTCTCTAGGCCTTGTAGTTTTGGAGAAGAAGTTGTTCACGCGGACGCGTACGCGGACGCGTACGCCCACGCCGCAGAGTGATGACATAATGTCAGCTGACTGACAAGTCAGCTGACATAAAAATGAACATATAGATAGAAACGAATCATTAAGTCACAATTAAAAGGTCAGTCACATTATATTACGCAAATACATTAAACTGCTTCATTAACCACCCAGGTACATATGTAGTGCCTAAAATCGTTCTTTCTTCAATTATCGCCCACTTGGTAACCCCAGACAGATTTCAGCAGATTTTGGGTATTCAAACTCCTCACTTATCTGAATTAAAGTGTGTCTCCGATACAGTTTGGATAAATGAGGTTCAACTGTGTATTTGATATCTGTAAGATGATACAACTCCTGGTTTGCTCCACTATATATGGTCTTTCACTGGTCGGTCAGACCAAAATGTTCACCACAAACACATATTTTGGTATACATGAAATAAGTCACTTTCACTTTAACCTGCAATAAATATATAACAAGTACAACAAAAAAAAACATTTTTCTGTATACAAAGTTTGCATATTAATATAAACCTTCAAAACATAACAACATACTAAAACTGAGAATTTTTTTTCAATATAAAATAACTTGTTTTATAAAGGTTTTATGAAAAAAAGATTTGAATACACCAAATACTTATTATCACTGAAATAAATATGCAACTAGATTGGGCCAACTCGGCGCCAACATATCCCCAGACAGGTCATCACTCACGCCACAGGTTTTGATCGGGAATTTTTTAAAACATAATTACCCATTATTATATGAACTTCAGCACATCAATCTACTCTGTTTATATCTTCCAAGGAAGATGGTGTATCCCCAGACGCCGAATACATAACTCAAATTATATTTTCAATCTTCCTGCAATGATAACTCTAAACCTATTTTCAAAGTATTTAAATGATTGATGATTGAATGTCCATTCTAAAATAATAATCCCAAAAGAGCATATCTGTTTCTATATTTGTTGACAAATAAAATATTATTTTTAACTCAACTCATCATACTTTTCAATCTTCCTTCAAAGTATTTAAATGATTGATGATTCAATGTCCATTCTAAAATTCATAATCCCAAAAGCGCATATCTGTTTCTATATTTGTTCACAAATAAAATATTATTTTAAAAAAAATTATTTATATTATTATTTTATTATATTATTTTTAGAATTTGCAAATTGTTTTCAGTTATTCATTTCCTCTATACCTATATATGTGGTCAATATATATGCAACCTAAATATGTGACACAATCTCAGTTCTGACTCCCCTTTGTGTTATATGTAATGAAGCCCACCACCTCCCAGCCCCACCCCTCTCCCCTTCTCCACACCTCTCTCACTATTACACAAGATCTGCAACCCCATTGAGTTCTTTGTTTCTCATCTGATATCATTAAATACCTTTGTTTATTTAGTGTCACTCAATATAGCTGGAGGTCCCAGAGGTGGGTGGGGGGAATCCGGGTGGGGGATGCATAAATGGTAAACAAACAATCTATATGAAAGGGGTACTCAAATACAAAAAGAATTGAGAATTTTAAGTATGTGATTATCAACTGAAATGAGTTCATAACTGTAGGAGCTGTGTCAAAATTAACTGAGGCAAGTTGAATAAAACTGGGCTAGTTGAGGGTTAAAAATCCCCTAGTTTTACTACATAAGGATATAATTTCATTAATATTGGGACTTAAAGCTCACTTAAAGTGTCCATTTTGTCTACTTGAATATGTTTAACCAGTTTCATTTTAAAAAGTTAAAAACTCAGCAAGCAGAGGTATAACACACAAAAATAAGTTCTTAAAAGACTAAGATAGCCATAACATTATTAATATTCAAAATTTAAATAGACAGGCATTTCCTTTTAAAAATTCAAAGATTTCAGCTCTATAACCCACATAGTTTGACAGTTACTGGGCTTTAAAGTGGCATAATGTCCATAAATTGGGTTTCTGTGGGCATTTTACAATTGTTAAAGAGACCTTAGCAATTAAACAACAGATCTGAAACTTTTTGGGGGACATGCATAACAAACAAAAATTATATATAATACAGTTTAAGACTTGTCACACTAAGCATTTCCAAATAACAGGGCAAAATACGGAAAAAATGTCCAAAAAGGCACTTGGGCGAGTGTCTATGGCCCTCATACACAGGTTAAATGTCTACTAAAAACCTTGATTTTCGGCATATGTAAAAAGGACATAATAATGCATTCCCAGATGGGATTTCAGCTCCATTAATCACATAGTTTAACAGTCACAGGGCTTAAAGGTGGTAAAAAGTCCAAATATTGGGTCTCTGTGGGCCTTTTAGAGATCTCGATGTGGCTTTCAAATTAAAGCTTCAGACTTAAAATTTGTTACATACTAAGATTACACATAGAATATGTATCTAATAAAGTTTGAAACTTCTCAGACTTACCATTTCCAAGTTACAGAGCAAAATATGTGAAAAATGTCTTAAAAGGGTCACTCAGGTGGGTGTTTAAGGTCCTCATACACAGGTTAAATGTCTACTTGAAGCCTTGATTTTTGGCACATGTAAAAAGAACATAATAATGTATTCCCAGATGAGATTTCAGCTCTATCAGTCACATAGTTTAACAGCCACAGGCCTTAAAATTGGCAAAAAGTCCAAATACTGGGTCTTTATGGGGCCTTCTAGAGACCTAAATGTGGCCTTCAAATTAAAGCCTCCTCAGACTTAAAATTTGTCACATACTAAGATTACACATAGAATATGCATCTAATACAGTTTGAAACTTCTTAGACTTACCATTTCCAAGTTACAGGGCAAAATATGTGAAAAATGTCTAAAAATGGTCACTCGGGTGGGGATTTATGGTCCTCATACACAGGTTAAATGTCTTCTTAAAGCCTTAATTTTTGGCACATATATAAATAACATACTAATATCTTCCCAGATAGGATTTGAGCTCTATCAGTCACATAGTTTGACAGTCACAGGGCTTAAAAGTAGCAAAAAGTCCAAATATTGGGTCTTTGGGAGCCTTTTAGAGACCTCAATTTGACCTTCAAAATTAAAGCTTCAGACTTAAAATCTGTTACATACTAAGATTACACACAGAATATATATCTAATACAGTTTGAAACTTCTCAGACTTACCATTTCCAAGTTACAGGGAAAAAGATGTGAAAAATGTCTTATAAGGGTCACTCGGGTGGGTGTTTATGGTCCTGATACACAGGTTAACTGTCTATTAAAGGCCTAAATGTTGGGGCACATATAAGAAAACACATAGATATATTCCCAGATGATATTTAACTTAGATGAGAGACATAGTTTGAAAGCTACAGTGCTTGAAAGTGGCAAAAAGTGCATAAATTGGGTCTCTGTGGGCACTTTTGAGACCTTAAGTCGACCCCTTTGGGTAAACCTACAGCCCTAAAATTTTCTACAGACAAGGATTACATATCAAAGTTATACCTAGCGCAGTTTGAGACTCATCAGAATTACCACTTCCAAATTATAGGGCAAAATATGTGAAAAGTATAGCAAAAAATCCCCAAGTGGGGGTATTTATGGGCCTCAAACACAATTTTCTCCTCAACTTAAAGGCGTGATTTTCGGCACATGTACTAAGAACATATTAATGTGTTGTCATAGTTTGTGACCTACAGGGCTCTAAGTGGCCAAAAGTCCAATTTCTGACCTTAAGGTGGCCATAAGTTCTTTTTTACTGGGAGTTTAAGGTCACCTTAAAATAGGGATCTTCCTTTGGGCACCCTTAACATGTGTACCAAGTTTGAAAAAAAAATATTAATTTGTTTTTGAGTTATCGCGTCCACAAGGAAATTTCTACGGCGGCGGCGGCGGCGCGACGGACCTGAATCCAATATATCCCCGACTTTCGTCTGGGGATATAATTATATTATTCTAGGTAGACTTTTAATTTGTTAACAACCATATATGGTATCACATCTTATACCATAATTATTAACATCAGATTTACCACTCATGATGTGAAAACTCTACTGAACAAAGCCTAAACAGTAACCTCGTTTTTTATAATACTACAACTTAATGAACTGATACGGGTACAACATTGATTGCCACACATAATGTAGGTTATATCATGCTGAGGAATTGAGAGGATAGGGGGAAATCAATGCAAATACTAGTGCATCAGTTGGCCCAGTAAAACTTCAAGAAATATACCTAAGAAGTTTTTCAAAGGCACTTGTGTGGGAAAGTTTAACAATGGCACAATTGGTCACATAGAATAGATTTCTTATAATTATTTAGAGCTGGATGAGAAAGTTTGAAACTAAATGTCACCATTATGAAAAAATGATTTCAAAAATGTAACCCAAGAGATTTACAGTGAAAGTACAATCAAAAGGGCAAAACATACTCAACAGCACAGCTGCACAAGGGATTGCAGTAAAGAATGATTGTCCTTGGAAGATTTTTTGTCAAAATTTCCAAGTATTAAATGTTACATAAATACACCCTCTACACTGTGCAGATCATTTTACAATGTATCAGAATTGCAATTCAACAATTTAGTGTGATATTTTAAAGGTTTAGATATAGCCTAACCATAGAGTTGATGACGTCAAACCAGTTATTGCCTGCCAAAACCAACTGATGTCCAGTCACAAACTGCTGTGAACTTCATATACATAGGCAATTTTTTTTCTGAAATAAAACCAAATAAAATATGAAATTTCATTAAAAATCCAGCATTTGATAACCTTTAAAAACATATCATTGATATATTTAATAAAACTGGGCAATAAATTTGTATATGTAATACTTAAACAACAACTGGTTCTCAACATACCTAACCAGCTGTTAGTTTTCACAATATACCACCTTTCCATTGAAAACCTTAATTCTGTGCACTCTTTAACCTTTTCTACAACTACACCCCTAACCCCTACCCATGGCTATTTGCTGCACCCAATGAACTCAGGTATCCCTCTTCTCATGACTCTGTAGCTCTTCCTTCCTCCGCTCGACATCATCCTCTAGTTCCTCTGGCATCTTCAACAGACGGATCACAACGTTGTCATCACGGCCTTGAAACAACATCTCCCCATCAAACTTCACCAGACCCTGTTTGCGTGCCCTGATCAGCATGCCCACCAGTTTGTTGGAGATCTTAGTATATGCTTCAAATAATGTGCCAAACTTAATGGCAAATTGGGTGTCTGAGACCTGCAGGCCCAAACCTTGGATGACGTGACACAGTTCTATAATCTCACCACTGATGCGTACACCCGCCTGCTTGCCTCGATACTCTGTCTTGGTTCCTTCCTTTGGACGCCCGTACCCCTCCTTGTGACCTTGGATCTCCTGCATGTGAAGCATCCCATGATAAGGCAGTAAAGACTTTTTAGCTGGTGCAGACGAGCCTCCTTTATTCCATGAATTTATTCTGGAGTGAACACTTGTGTCATGAAATAATCGTGGCAGGTTCTCTTGTTTTTCCTCTCCCATTTCTCCTGTTAAAAAAAACACAACTGCTACAGGAGGGGATTGCAAAGCAAATGGCCTTGTTCAAAATTCACTGGACATTAATGACTGAGGTACATCTCATGACCATGGTAAATTGCATATGAAAATCCCCAAATTCAAAATCTGTGAATATTTGAAAATCCATATAATAGTTAACAAAGTGACTCCTGTCACAGCATCAGAGTTTCAGTAATCAGTATTATATATATTTTACTTTATGATACCATCTTAACCACTTTTCAATTCACTAATGAATATTCTTGAGTTTACGTCTTTCCTTTTGTCATCCATCTTTGTGCACCTACAAGGCTGCAAGGGCCAGCATGGAGTCATCTGCACATTCCAAGAAAATATGAGGTCACAGAATTCCAAAGGATTTTCTGGGAATTATTTATTAACAACCTAAAATACTGTTTTATGATCTTTATGTACTCAAGTTTACATGGAATAACAAGAACTAATACACATACTGCCTCACTACCAATCATCGCTGGGTACAAATTATCGTTAGGCAATTAAAATTCAAATAAACATAAATTAACCAAAAGTACATTCCAATTCTAGTAAACAAAGTATAAATATTTCTAAGGCTGTGATAGGTTACCCGGTTACCCGAAAACAATCCAAATTCTTTGAGAAACCGAGTACAAACTGGTGAACCAGGTAGCCGAAAAAATATTAAATATACTGTAAAATGTTGAGATACTTTGGTAAACCTTAGTATTCTGTCAGATTTACATAGCCAGTCAGATTTACCCCCTGCAAATAGCCAATTTTGACATTTTGCCTTATATCTCCTTTATTCTTGCTTTTAGAGCTTTAGAATGTATTAAGAGGTATTGGGAAACCATATGTGAAGAGTTTAGATAGCTGGTCAGATTAACCCCCTGACCGCCCCTTATGGGTCAAACTGGGGTCATAAAAGCCGATTTTGTGTTTTTGCCTTATATCTCCTTTATTCTTGTTTTTAGAGCTTTTGATGTGTGTGTTAAGAGGTATTGGGAAACCTTATGTGAAGAGCATAGATAGCCGGTCAGATTTACCCCCTGACCCCCCTTAACCGAAAAAATATTAAATATACTGTAAAATGTTGACCTTAGTATTCTGTCAGATTTATCTACCTAATATTAGTTTTTCACATAATTTTCCTTATTAAGTGTCCCTGAAAAGGGCACTTATTTGTTTTTGCGCCAGTTTCCTCGCTGCTGCCGCCGCATTATGGTCTCCCTTGAATATCTCCCTTATCACTGGAAACTTTTTAACCATATTTGGCAGTTATGGGAAAATTTTTCCACATGCTTAAATCTGACCTTTCATCTTAATCAAGGTCACATGATCAAAAAATAGGTTTTTTTTGGGTACACCTGCCAGTCATCACCGCTCAGCAAAATCTACTGACCGCAGAGGCCTGTAATGTTACAGACATGTTCATACTATCAAAAATGAGAGCTGATTTGATTTTGGGAGCGATCTGATGACAATTGACTGATTTATGAGTGATTTTCTCACACCTACCAACCATAAATCTTAAAATTCATGTGAACCCCCCTATTATCTTCTTAAGTATTGTATTTAGAGCCATAAAATGTATTGGGAGGTAGTAGGAAACCATGTGTGAAGAGTCTAGAAAGCAAATCAAATTTCCCCCCGACCCCCCTGTAGGGGGTCAAACTGGGGTCATAAAATAGCCGATTTTGACATTTTGCCTTACATCTCCTTTATTATTGGTTTTAGAGCTGTAGAATGTGTTAAGAGGTATTGGGAAACCATATGTGAAGAGTCTAGATAGCCAGTCAGATTTACCCCCTGACCCCCCCCCCCCCCCCCCCCCCCCCCCCCCCCCCCCCCCCCGCTTATGGGTCAAACTGGGGTCATAAATAGTCGATTTTGTCTTTTTGCCTTATATCTCCTTTATTCTTGCTTTTAGAGCTTTAGAATGTACTAAGTGGCATTGATAAACCTTATGTGAAGAGTCTACATAGCCGGTCAGATTTACCCCCTGACCCCCCCTTATGGGTCAAACTGGGGTCATAAAATAGCAGATTTGATCTTTTTACCTTATATCTCCTCTATTATTGTTTTTACAGCTTTAGAATGGATTTCATATAAGGAGAGTCTAGATAGCCAGTCACATTTCCCCCCTGACCCCCTCTTGTGGGTCAAACTGGGGCCATAAAAGAGCAGATTTTGTGAATTTTTTTGCAGATTTTTTTGTGTTATTCAAAAAGTGTCCTGAGTTAGCAACAAGGGTGTACTGCTCAGCTACTCAAGTTTATCGCCTACCCAAGTTTGTTGCTTGCATGTTAACTTGGGTAGGCGATGAACTTGAGTAGCTGAGCAGTACACCCTTGTTGCTAACTCAGGACACTTTTTGAATAAATGGTGTAAATACTAAATACACAACAAAAAAAATAATAGAATATCTGGTTATCCTTATCATACGAAAAGAGCAGCGGCAGTCTAGCAGTCATTAAAAATTATCCTGTATAAAATGCCTCCTTGTCAATTAACAACAACAAATTGGTATTCCTGGGATTTTCATTCTATTTTTAACTCGGGACACTTTTAAAAAATATGCTATTTCCTTAAATCAAAGGTAAAAGTGATTTTTATTATATCCTGTGTTTATTGATGTTTTAACATATACTATGTTACATAAAACAAAACATTACACACATTAACAAGGATATACGTTGTGCCTATGGGACATTGATTTCAGCAGTGTATGTTGATTTCGCCACCATAGATTTCGCCACTACTTTCACAGGGAGTCTTGGTTTCGCCACCAATGGGGGATGTTTTTGCCACTATTTAAAAAAATGTTCAAACTTTCATCCTCGGTACTATTTACTCCATTTCAGAAGGGTAAGGAGGATAAACTGGGTCAATAAAATTTGTTTCATAAGTGATATTCATTTAATACAACAGTAAACTGCTACACATATTTAAATATGGCAAAATTTTAATAAAGGGAACAGTAAGATTAAAAGTTAACACATCTTGCACACAAAATGAAGGAACATTAATGTGAAAATGTAGCACGTCACACATTCAGTGAATGTAAGTCATGTTAATCAAATATAAAGGCAACCTAAAGGTGTATGTGCAGATTTTTCCAAATTCAAAACTTTTTTCAAATATAAATTCAATCTAAAGGTAGTGCTGTAACGAGTTGACCGAAACTCAAGTCGTAACTCGGTGGTCGATATTTGGGACCACATCGATTTACATAATTTAAACTCGAGTTTTTAAGAAATAAATTATGATATACTAGTCTTGTTATAAAACCAGCACTTTTACAATTTATCTAACCATAAAGACAAAAAATACAATGAGAAATGGCCGTTTTTTTATTTCCTTATTTACGTGGATGTTCCATAATGTGCTCATACATACCTGTACAATTTAACCGGCAACAGAATATATTTCCTGGTACTAAATGGTACTAAATACGTCAATGGCGGATCCCTTGATGACAATATTTGGACATTATTATTTTATTTATATTTGTGTCATTTACTCGAGTTCAACTCGCATCTAACAAGCGAGCGTCGATCTACAGAAATCACTGTTGATTACAGCTCTAGCTATCTAAAGGTGAATTTGCAGATTTTCCTTAATTTGAAATCAATGGGGGACAAAAATTGTTTGATCATTATTAAAATAAATCTTAATGAATGACAACTGACCCACTTTAATTCTTGTGGAACTATTGAAGTAAAATATATATGGTTTTGTATGAAGCCACACCTTTATTTTTATCTGAATAAACCCTGTGGCTAACTTTTTACCAAATTACATCACTTTGATGTGAATAATGATCAATATGTGCTATGGTAAGAAGCCACATCTTGATTTGTTCAGTGTACCAGATGCAGTAAGAAGTCTTATCTAATTCTCTAGATAATTAAGCGTCCCGCAAGGGACGCTTGTTTGTGTATGGGAGAGCTTCCGGCTCCGCCGGCTCCGCATTTTGTTTTCCTTATAACTCTGTAACCGTTAGGCGGATTCTTTTCAAATTTGGCAGGTTTAGGCAGTAGCCTTGGGGAATTTTTTTGAATAAGGAAAACACAAAAATACTTATATCTCGAAAACCGTGCTAGATAGAGCGATTTCGACGAAATTTTTGACCCGCAGGGTATCTCTTCGGAGTAGTTTTCCCAATTTTCAAAAAATTTTTGTCTCGCCCAAAATGGCGGCCATTTTGAATTTTCGAAATTTTCGCAAAAATTGCAAAACACAAAAATGCTTATATCTCAAAAACCGTGCTAGATAGAGCAATTTCGACAAAATTTTTGACCCGCAGGATATCTCTGTGGAGTACTTTTCCCAATTTTCAAAAAATTTTTGTCTCGCCAAAAATGGCGGCCATTTTGAATTTTCGAAATTTTCGCAAAAATTGCAAAACACAAAAATGCTTATATCTCGAAAACCGTGCTAGATAGAGCGATTTCGACGAAATTTTTGACCCACAGGGTATATCTGCAGAGTAGCCATGCCAATTTTCAAACAAAAAATTTTGTCTCGCCAAAAATGGCGGCCATTTTGAATTTTCGAATTTTTCGCAAAAATTGCAAAACATAAAAATGCTTATATCTCGAAAACCCTGCTAGATAGAGCGATTTCGACGAAATTTTTGACCTGCAGGGTATCTCTGCACAGTAGCCATGCCAATTTTCAAACAAAAAATTTCTCGCAAAAAATGGCGGCCATTTTGAATTTCGAATTTTTCGCAAAAATGCTTATATCTCGAAAACCGTGCTAGATAGAGCGATTTCGACAAAATTTTTGACCCACTGTGTATCTCTGCAGAGTAGCCATGCCAATTTTCAAAAAATTTTATCTTGCCAAAAATGGCGGCCATTTTGAATTTTCGAATTTTTGCGCAAAAATTGCAAAACACAAAAATGCTAATATTTCGAAAACCGTGCTACATAGAGCGATTTCGACGAAACTTTTTATCTTCAGGGTATCTCTGCAGAGCAGCTATCCCAAAGAGCTTTCACTTGGTGAAGTTTCAGACCCATAGCTAATTGCTCACCTACTCAAAAAGAGTAAATGCGAATTACCTCTAAAAGTATTGCAGATAGCCAATTTTTCTCAAATAACTCATTCACCTACTTTTGGGAGAGCTTTCACATGAAGTTTCAGACCCATAGCCAATTACTCACCTACTCAAAATGAGTAAATACGAATTATCTCTAAAAGTATTGCAGATAGCCAATTTTTCTCAAATAACTCATTCACCTACTTTTGGGAGAGCTTTCACATGGTGAAGTTTCAGACCCATAGCTAATTATTTACCTACTCAAAATGAGTAAATGCTAATTATCTGTAAAAGTATTGCGGATACCCAATTTTTATCAAATAACTCATTCACCTACTTTTGGGAGAGCTTTCACTTGGTGAAGTTTCAGACCCATAGCTAATTACTCACCTACTCAAAATGAGTAAATGCGAATTATCTCTAAAAGTATTGCAGATAGCCAATTTTTCTCAAATAACTCATTCACCTACTTTTGGGAGAGCTTTCACATGGTGAAGTTTCAGACCCATAGCTAATTATTTACCTACTCAAAATGAGTAAATGCTAATTATCTGTAAAAGTATTGCGGATACCCAATTTTTATCAAATAACTCATTCACCTACTTTTGGGAGAGCTTTCACTTGGTGAAGTTTCAGACCCATAGCTAATTACTCACCTACTCAAAATGAGTAAATGCGAATTATCTCTAAAAGTATTGCAGATAGCCAATTTTTCTCAAATAACTCATTCACCTACTTTTGGTAGAGCTTTCACTTGGTGAAGTTTCAGACCCATAGCTAATTACTCACCTACTCAAAATGAGTAAATGCGAATTATCTCTAAAAGTATTGCAGATAGCCAATTTTTGTCAAATTAATCATTGACCTACTTTTGGAAGAGCTTTCACTTGGTGAAGTTTCAGACCCATAGCTAATTACTCACCTACTCAAAATGAGTAAATGCGAATTATCTCTAAAAGTATTGCAGATAGCCAATTTTTCTCAAATAACTCATTCACCTACTTTTGGGAGAGCTTTCACTCTGTGAAGTTTCAGACCCATAGCTAGTTACTCACCTACTCAAAATGAGTAAATGCGAATTATCTCTAAAAGTATTGCAGATAGCCAATTTTTCTCAAATAACTCATTCACCTACTTTTGGGAGAGCTTTCACTTGGTGAAGTTTCAGACCCATAGCTAATTACTCACCTACTCAAAATGAGTAAATGTGAATTATCTCTAAAAGTATTGCAGATAGCCAATTTTTCTCAAATAACTCATTCACCTACTTTTGGGAGAGCTTTCACTTGGTGAAGTTTCAGACCCATAGCTAATTACTCACCTACTCAAAATGAGTAAATGCGAATTATCTCTAAAAGTATTGCAGATAGCCAATTTTTCTCAAATAACTCATTCACCTACTTTTGGGAGAGCTTTCACTTGGTGAAGTTTCAGACCCATAGCTAATTACTCACCTACTCAAAATGAGTAAATGTGAATTATCTCTAAAAGTATTGCAGATAGCCAGTTTTTCTCAAATTAATCATTCACCTACTTTTGGGAGAGCTTTCACTTGGTGAAGTTTCAGACCCATAGCTAATTACTCACCTACTCAAAATGAGTAAATGCGAATTATCTGTAAAAGTATTGCAGATAGCCAATTTTTCTCAAATAACTCATTCACCTACTTTTGGGAGAGCTTTCACTTGGTGAAGTTTCAGACCCATAGCTAATTACTCACCTACTCAAAATGAGTAAATGCGAATTATCTCTAAAAGTATTGCAGATAGCCAATTTTTATCTCCCGCCCTGCTCGCCGGAGGGAGATTATAATTTGCACCATGTGCGTGTGTACGTGCGTGCGTGCGTGCGTGCGTGTGTCACGCAGTTTTCTCTGAAACTACTACAGTTACACATTTTTGGTAAATCACAAGTCCTAATGAATTTTTTTGCTCTTCAATATTTTTGGGGTTTGGTGAACTTTGGCCTACTTTTGAGTGAGTAATAGCTATTTTAGCTAATATAATTATATGGCTTATAACTCTGAAACTATTGCATTTACAGTATTTTGTTCTAATATGTTGTTCAGCTACTTTCTCCACAGCTACAACATGGTCGGTAGTTTGGAAGTGTATCTCCATAGCTAAGTGAGTAATAGCTACTTTGTCAATTTTTAATTATAACCATAATGAGTAAATGGCTTATATCTTCATAAGTATTGCAGCTACACAATTTTGTTCCAATATGTTGTTCAGCTACTTTCTCCACAGCTACAACATGGTCAGTAGTTTGCAAGTGTATCTCCATAGCTAAGTGAGTAATAGCTACTTTTTCAATTTTTAATGATAACCATAATGAGTAAATGGCTTATATCTTCAAAAGTATTGCAGCTACACAATTTTGTTCCAATATGTTGTTCAGCTACTTTCTCCTCTGCTACAACATGGTCAGTAGTTTGGAAGTGTATCTCCGTAGCTAAGTGAGTAATAGCTACTTTTTCAGTTTTTAATGAGAACCATAATGAGTAAATGGCTTATATCTTCAAAAGTATTGCAGCTACACAATTTTGTTCCAATATGTTGTTCAGCTACTTTCTCCACTGCTACAACATGGCCAGTGGTTTGGAAGTGTATCTCTATAGCTAAGTGAGTAATAGCTACTTTTTCAATTTTTAATGATAACCATAATGAGTAAATTGCTTATATCTTCAAAAGTATTGCAGCTACACAATTTCTCTCAAATATCTTGTTCATGTAATTTTTTGTGAACTGTAACATATTTAAGTTTCACAACTGTTGCTCGATGTACAAGTGAGTAATGGCTACTTTGTTGCTACTTTTAGTGAAACTGTGAAAAATCAGAAATATCTCTCAAACTGTAAGATATAGAGCAATTTCGAGCAAAGTTTTGACCCACAGGGTAGTACTAGAGTATCCTATTGCTAAGGGGTAAAAAGTTTGGTGAACTTTGGCCTACTTTTGAGTGAGTAATGGCACTTTTTACCTAATATAATTATATGACTTATAACTGTCAACAGGGTTCGAAACTAGCGCCGGTCCGCCAGTCCGTGACTGACAGAAAGGCTTGTGGACTGATAAGTATTCAGACCCAGCCAGTCCCATAGACCAGGAAGGTTATATGACCTGTGCCTGCCCCAATTATGGGTTGGATGGTTTGAATATTATCAGAACATACCAAAGTGGGAAACTGTCAAAATGCAAATCTCCCCAGTACAATTATAAGCGCCTTGCATAGTCGAATTATGGTTTGGATGTTTTGAATATTACCTGACATACAGAAATGGTAATACAGTCAAAGAATGCTAAAATATATAAAAATCATAATTTTGTTTTCAGACAATGTAATAAACAATACAGTGATATAATAATACAGCATAAATAGAACAATACAATATAGTAGGACCTCTATTATCCGACATTATTGGGGGAGCAACAGTTAGGTCAGATAATAGAAGAGCTAAAACAACAGGTTTAAATTTTGTTGTAAAAGTGGTTCTGTGGTTGAGAATTGAAAATTCTAATAATAGAAGGTAGGATAATAGAGGTTCTACCTTACTTAAAATGCCAAAATCTTGCGATCTGTAACATAGGACATAGGAAAAAAATTACTGGGACTCCATTTTTTGGAGGTCATGTAGTGCCATGGACTCTCGCTTCAGAGGTGCTTCACAATTACTGAAACATACATCTAGGGAGCATTTCACTTCCTTTCTAGCATTTCATAGGTTAAAGATGTGAAAAGTGTTTACAAACATGTTTGCAGTCTAGCACTTGTACAAATAATCTTCCATGAAAGTTTCGTTGACCTCTGCAGGGGTGGATCCAGCCTTTAAGTAAGGTGGGGGTTCACATCATAGTAAGGTGGGGGTTCACATCAGACATACCATAACTAAGGGGGTCGGGGGGGGAATGCCCCCCCGGGAAAAAAATTAATTTTTGGTAAAAATATAGTGCATTTCCTGTAAATTTAACACCACTCTCAAGAAATAATTTTGTACTTTGGGTTGAACCCCTTTACATTATTTTTCAAGGGGGGGTTCGAACGCCCTGAACCCCCCCTGGATCCGCTAGTGCTCTGATGTTGTCACTAAAGATATATTGTCATAGATGTTGCATTAATGTAAATATCATCACTTACAGTGTGTGATAATTACTGCCCTGTATAATATATATTTTAATAACCGTGTAGCAATTTTTTATTCTCATGTTTGCATATCGGACTGATAAACTTTCTGACGGACCAGTAACTTCCGCAAGTTGTCAGTCCTGTGGTCCCGAAACTATTTTGGCTTAGTTTCGTACCCTGACTATCAATGAGTAAATGGCTTATATCTTCAAAAGTATTGCAGCTACACAATTTTGTTCCAATATGATGTTCAGCTACTTTCTCCACAGCTACAACATGGTCAGTAATTTGGAAGTGTATCTCCATAGCTAAGTGAGTAATAGCTACTTTTTCAATTTTTAATGATAACCATAATGAGTAAATGGCTTATATCTTCAAAAGTATTGCAGCTACACAATTTCTCTCAAATATGTTGTTCATGTACTTTTTTGTGAACTGTAACATATTTAAGTTTCACAACTGTTGCTCAATGTACAAGTGAGTAATGGCTACTTTATTGCTACTTTTAGTGAAAATGTGAAAAATCAGAAATATCTCTCAAACCGTAAGATATAGAGCAATTTCGAGCAAATTTTTGACCCACAGGGTAGTACTAGAGTATCCTATTGCTAAGGGGGGAAAGGTTTGGTGAACTTTGGCCTACTTTTGAGTGAGTAATAGCGCTTTTACCTAATATAATTATATGACTTTTAACTGTCAATGAGTAAATGGCTTATATCTTCAAAAGTATTGCAGCTACACAATTTTGTTCCAATATGATGTTCAGCTACTTTCTCCACAGCTACAACATGGTCAGTAATTTGGAAGTGTATCTCCATAGCTAAGTGAGTAATAGCTACTTTTTCAATTTTTAATGATAACCATAATGAGTAAATGGCTTATATCTTCAAAAGTATTGCAGCTACACAATTTCTCTCAAATATGTTGTTCATGTACTTTTTTGTGAACTGTAACATATTTAAGTTTCACAACTGTTGCTCAATGTACAAGTGAGTAATGGCTACTTTATTGCTATTTTTAGTGAAAATGTGAAAAATCAGAAATATCTCTCAAACTGTAAGAGATAGAGAAATTTCGAGCAAATTTTTGAACCACAGGGTAGTACTAGAGTATCATATGCTAAGGGGAAAATGGTTTGGTGAACTTTGGCCTACTTACTCACCTCCTCAAAATGAGTAAATGCGAATTATCTCTAAAAGTATTGCAGGTAGCCAATTTTTCTCAAATAACTCATTCACCTACTTTTGGGAGAGCTTTCACTTGGTGAAGTGTCAGACCTGTAGCTAATTTCTCAGCTACTCAAAATGAGTAAATGCTAAATATCTCGAAAAGTATTGCAGATAGCCAATTTTTCTCAAATAACTCATTCATCTACTTTTGGAAGAGCTTTCACATGGTGAAGTGTCAGACCCATAGCTAATTACTCACCTACTCAAAATGAGTAAATGCGAATTCTCTCTAAAAGTATTGCAGATAGCCAATTTTTCTGAAATAACTCATTCACCTACTTTTGGGAGAGCTTTCACTTGGTGAAGTTTCAGACCCGTAGCTAATTACTCACCTACTCAAAATGAGTAAATGCTAATTATCTCTAAAAGTATTGCAGATAGCCAATTTTTCTCAAATAACTCATTCATCTACTTTTGGGAGAGCTTTCACTTGGTGAAGTGTCAGACCTGTAGCTAATTTCTCACCTACTCAAAATGAGTAAATGCTAAATATCTCTAAAAGTATTGCAGATAGCCAATTTTTCTCAAATAACTCATTCATTTACTTTTGGAAGAGCTTTCACATGGTGAAGTTTCAGACCCATAGCTAATTACTCGCCTACTCAAAATGAGTAAATGCGAATTATCTCTAAAAGTATTGCAGATAGCCAATTTTTCTCAAATAACTCATTCATCTACTTTTGGAAGAGCTTTCACATGGTGAAGTTTCAGACCCATAGCTAATTACTCACCTACTCAAAATGAGTAAATGCTAAATATCTCTAAAAGTATTGCAGATAGCCAATTTTTCTCAAATAACTCATTCACCTACTTTTGGGAGAGCTTTCACTTGGTGAAGTTTCAGACCCGTAGCTAATTACTCACCTACTCAAAATGAGTAAATGCGAATTATCTCTAAAAGTATTGCAGATAGCCAATTTTTCTCAAATAACTCATTCATCTACTTTTGGGAGAGCTTTCACTTGGTGAAGTTTCAGACCCGTAGCTAATTACTCACCTACTCAAAATGAGTAAATGCGAATTATCTCTAAAAGAATTGCAGATACCCAATTTTTCTCAAATAAGTCATTCATCTACTTTTGGGAGAGCTTTCACTTGGTGAAGTTTCACGCCCGTAGCTAATTACTCACCTACTCAAAATGAGTAAATGCAAATTATCTCTAAAAGTATTGCAGATAGCCAATTTTTCTCAAATAACTCATTCATCTACTTTTGGAAGAGCTTTCACATGGTGAAGTTTCAGACCCATAGGTAATTTCTCACCTACTCAAAATGAGTAAATGCGAATTATCTCTAAAAGTATAGGAGATAGCCAATTTTTCTCAAATAACTCATTCATCTACTTTTGAGAGAGCTTTCACTTGGTGAAGTTTCAGACGTGTAGCTAATTGCTCACCCGCTCAAAATGAGTAAATACTAATTATCTCTAAAAGTATTGCAGATTTGCAAATTTAATAAGTAAATTAAATTTTTATAAGTTAATACCCTATCCAATGGACAATAGCTTATCCGGTCGGCGCAGACCGGCCCGCCAAACGTCAGAAAAAGACGTCCTGTGTCTCCACCGGCTAGGCCGGCCCAGTGCTGTGCACTCGCCAGATGGCGTGTCGTACTTCCTTCCTGTCTAGACAGAGTGACGTCATAGCATCTTTTTCGTTGTCTAAAACTCTTAGGCCCCTAGTAAGCTGATAGCGGGGTCGGTGGGAGGGTCTTGTGTGTCCATTGGATAGGGTATTAACTTATAAAAATTTAATTTACTTATTAAATTTGCAATTTTATTGCGTTAATACATCCTATCCAATGGACAATAGCTGAATAACTACCGCTTGGTAGGCGGGTAAGTTACTAGGGACTAAAGAACTTGAACTCATTTTGGCATAGTGACAATGCCTTCTAAAGCCCGGGTAGACCTTGAAGTCTAAACCCCCTAGGGCTATGGTCGAATATCATCATCCGGTTATCCGGAATGGAACCGTCAGAGTCGACCTTGCCCCCCCCCCCTTTTTTAACAGACCTGCTCAGAGGTAGGGGAAGAGAGGGATGAGTTCAGTCCCATAATTTAATCCTCCCAGAGGAAGTACGTGAGAGATTTTTTTTTTTTTTTTTTTTATATATATATTCCTTAATTATATGTGCAATATTTACAAATATGTACAAGTATTTACATATGTACATTTCTCCTCTAGGTGCCAGTCTGTTGGTGGATCTGCTGGGCAGCCACAACTGGTCCGAGATGGTAGAGCTCTGAGTCAGCCCAAGCCACATCCTTCAGATAAAATTGGGTGAAGGTATTATGAGATTTCCAGTGGCAGGCTGCTAGGATCTGCTCTAAGGAAACTCCCGACTGGAAGGCCTTAGAAGCCGCAAAGGCCCTGACATCATGAGCTTTAACTTGATGTAGGGTGTGGGCCTGTTGATCAGAGAGCTCATAGCATAGGATCACAGTTTGTTTGATCCATGAGGAGATAGTGGCAGGGGAGATGTCTTTGTCGAAACCTTTCTTGAAGGAGATAAAGACTAACTCCTTGCTCTGTCTGAGGTCTGACGTCCTGTCCAAGTAGTAGCGCAAAGCTCTGACTGGACACAAGGATCTGTCAGACTTGAGGGATTTATCTAGAGTAGGAGCCAGGGCTGGTATGACCACTGGGGCTACACTCTCTGGACCCTCCTTGGCCAGCTGATTCTTAGAAAGAAAGCTGGGAGATGGAAAAAGGGACACCTTAGACCAATCGGATTGGTGTCTGATGTTCTTGTGCTGCCAAGCATGGATCTCACTCCTTCTTTTGCCAGAGCCCAGGGCCAAAAGGAAGACAGTTTTGAAGGTCAGATGCTTCAGAGATGCCTCCCTAAGAGGTTCGAAAGGGGCCTTTGTCAGCTGGTGTAGTACCAGGGAAAGGTTCCAAGAAGGTATTCCCCTCCGCCCTTTGGGTCTATCTCTGTGGAAACTTTCCAAGAGACGAGTGAGATTATCATCTTTGCTGATATTGACTGTTGTAGGACCCAGTTTATCAGCAATGGCAGATCTGTATCCATCAATGGTGCTGGGCTGTAACTTCTTGTCCTCAAAGAGGTACATTAGGAAGTCAGCTACCGACTTTATAGGTGGTGCCCTGAAGTCCACCTGATTAGTGACACACCACTTTGTAAAAATGGTCCACTTCGCCTCATAGACTGATCTGGTAGATCTTCTTTGAGGAGCCTCAATTCTTGCTGCCACTGCCTCAGAGAAGCCCTGTTCTTTGATAGTTGTGGCTCTAGGAGCCAGGCATGGAGATTTAGATTGGTCAGATTTCTGTGAGGGATCTGATTGAAAGGCTGTGTTAGTAGATTGGGCAGGTTGGGAAGGCTGAGAGGGACCTGGCTGGACATGGTCACCAGGTCCCAGAACCAAGGCATGTTGGGCCACCCCGGGGCAATCAGAATGAGTCTCTTGCACGGGGAGTCCAATAGCTTTTCCACCACTTTGCCCAATATGGCTGTCGGTGGGAAGGCGTATGCATCCAGATCGTCCCATGGCAGGGTAAGTGCATCCACTGCCACAGCCAGGGAGTCCGGTACTGGAGAGACAAACTGAGGCAACTTGTGGTTGAATCTCGTGGCAAAGAGATCTATTTGAGGCCAGTGCCACCGGTTGCATATTTGTTGAAAAACCTCCGGAAGGAGGGACCACTCTGTTTGGATGGTCTGACCCAGCCTGGATAGTTTGTCTGCTATCACATTGAGATGGCCTGGGATGTGCCGAGCTTTTAGAGTCACTTGTCTCTGGGAACACCAGGTCAAGATTCTCCACAGTAGGGCACACAGTGGGCCTGACCTCATGCCTCCTTCCTTGTTTATGTAAGCTACCACTGTAGTATTGTCGGTTGCCACTAGAACTATTTTGTCTACACAGAGGTCTTGGAACTCTTTGAGGGCTAGTAACACTGCTTTGAGTTCCAGATAGTTTATGTGCAGTTTGCTTTCCGGTACTGACCAGGACCCTCTTGCAGTGAACTCGTTTAAGTGAGCGCCCCACCCTTCTTTTGATGCGTCTGTAAACATCTGCAGAGCATGCCTTACTGGGTGTAATGGTTGACCTTGAAGTACATTGTCTTCATCTAGCCACCATTGTAAGTGAGGGTGTAGGGTTCTCGGGAGGGGGATAATCTTCTCTAGAGATTCTGGTACCCTCCAATTGTTTTTGAGATGCCACTGTAGGGGTCTCATGTGCAGTCGGCCGAGGTGAACTTGTTTCTCTGTGGCTGTCAGGAGGCCTATCAGGGACATGAACTGTCGAACCGGACAGGCCAGTAATAACAGAAGTACTTGTATCTTGTCCTGAAGGCTTTGCCACCGGTCCGGGGTCGGTCTGACCCGGCCGGACCTGAGATCGAACTGGTAACCTACAAAGTTGAAGACCTGCTTGGGTTCCAGCTCTGATTTTTCTAAATTCACCAACCAACCGAGGTCCTGGCACATCCTGACCAGGATTTGGGTGTGATGGAGACAAGTTTCTTGGGATCTGGCTCTCACCAACCAGTCGTCTAGGTACTGGTGGATTCTTATACCCTTGTTTATGGCCATCAGTTTCACTTCCTTTGCCAAAACAGTGAACTCCATGGGCGCTGTGGACAGACTGAAGGGCAATGCCTTGAATTGGTAAGTCCGGCCTTGGACATGAAACCTTAGGTATTTCCTTGATTGTTCCTGTATTGGAATGTGGAAGTAGGCATCCTTGAAGTCTACTGAGGTGACCCACTCCCCTTGTTGCAGAGATGTTCTGATGGTTTCCGGTGTCTCCATCTTGAATTTCTCCACCTTGAGGAAGAGATTTAGTTTGCTCAGATCCAGAATTGGCCTCCACTTGTTGTTTGGTTTTGGGACCAAAAAGAGTCGGTTGAAAAACCCCAGAGATGATTGATTTCTGACCAGCTCTACTGCATTTTTGTCTATAAGCTGATGTAATGCCTCCAGCAGGTAGCTGTTCCTGTGGGGATTGCCATAGCAGCTTACGACAGTTGGTGACCTTGTAAGATTTGGCCGGGTCCGGAAGGGGAGGGTGTAACCCTCCCTCAGGATTTGAACTATTTTCGGACCGGCCCCTAGATTCAACCAGGTTTTCCAAAATTTTTGTAGTCTGGCCCCTACAGGCAGATTTCCGGCAGCATGTTTGACACTTGTTACAGATTTGGCACAAGACAATGGAATGACACAAGAAACACTTTTCACAGACTTTAATGTGTAATCTTTGTAAGTACAAGTTACTGGCCCGGGACTTATTTCTTTCTTTTGTGAAAGCCCGGGCGCAGTAGGAACATTTGTGACAACATGAGCTTTTACATTTGAAATTACAGGAGGAATTACAGTCTGTGGAAGGCTCCCGGCCAGCAGTCTGTTCTGCAATGGTGTCATACAGTAACTGTCATTTATATGACTGCTGGCCCTTGGCCGGTCGGGATGAGTAATATGAAGAACGTCCTTTCCCTTTCCTGAACGACTTTTTGCCTATGGTTTTCCAAGCCGGCTTTTCAGGTCTGGTGTCTTTATTGGTGTGTTTCTTGTCCGGCCGTTCATAAGGGTGGAACCGACCTTTACCCTGCTGAGGTGCAGTGTGACCTTTTGCCTCAAATTGTGCGATCTCCTCTTCTGCCCGCTTAATAGTTGAGTCCGGGAAGAGTGTAGGTATGTGTAGTGGGGCAGCTCTCAAGGCTGTGAGAGTATCTTGCTTTATGCCTGTCCTGAGGTGGCTAAGATACGCGTCCCTGCGGACGAGGGTGAGGTTTCCCATTGTTATGAATACGAATTCTGACAAGTGTTCCATTGACTTTGCGGCTGCCTGTGAGATACTTGAATTGAAGTCAAGCAGGTAGTTAAGTTCGTCAATAGCCACCGAACTCTTTGAGGAGCCCTTCCCTTTATTCTCAGAGGCCAAAGTTTTGATGTGATCCTTCATGTTCTGTTGCACTCTAAACAAGCACCGGTTGAAACTAGCTGCTTGGTTACACACTATAGAAGCCTCCCTAGCCGACCTCTCCCACCGGCGCAATGTTTCCTGGGCAATCCTGCGTGAAGCTGGTGGGGTGGATGATAGGCCGGTATACCGGGCAATCCGGCTATAACTGCTGTTGAGCTTGGAGGCGTCGGTACTCCAGGTAGTAACTTTATCCAGGTCTAGTTGAGAGTCGGTGTGGAGCCCGTACCATTTTGCCTGTGAACGGGGAGGTCGGAGAAAAACATCCTTAGCCAAACCACCGGCTTCTGAGCCACGGGAGGGGTAACCCTCAGTGAGTGTCAGATTTAGCTTTCCCAGTTTTTTACAGAGCCACTCCTCTGTTGGCATTTTAACGGATACTTTTCCAGGTGTCACAGTCTTAGGCCCTGCGAAGGGATTATCGTCTGAGGTGGCTGTTGTGTTATCGACTTCTGGAATGTGGGACCAACCCATATAACAGCGAATGCCCTGCATAGTCTCTCTATAGTTCTGTTCTTCTGAAATGGGTTGGTCCTGCTCCGTCACTGTCTGATCCGGATCTTCAGAAAGTTCGCCCTCCTCAGTGTATAAATCCAATGGAGGTCGGTCCGACTGGACACTGTCTGCGTCTGAAGAAAGACTGGAAATACTATCCCTTCTAGAGGCATGAGGGGCAGGAGAGCCGGTGTCGGCCGGTTCGGTAGACAGAGGTCGGTCGGTGACAGATGGTCGGCTCTGAGAAGAGTCCAGCATGGGGGTAGGTCGTTTACTAACAGTTTGACTGGCAGGCTGATGCACAGAGGCAGAGGAGCCTTGTCCAGGAAACTTGGAGGCTGGGGTCGGTCGACTGACAGTTGAGGTAGGTCGGCTGGACTTAGTTTTACTGGCCGGCTGATGCTGGGTAGCAGAGAAGCCTGTACCAGGAAACTTAGCTGAAGAAGTCTGCTTATCGGTCACTGCTTTACTGGTAGGCTGATGCTTTTCAGCAGAGAAGCCATTGCCAGGAAGCGTGCTGGAAGTTGAAGGTCGGATAAACGGCTCAGACACATTTTCAACCGAAGATGGAGGTGAATGGGTAGGTGTTACCTTCACGTTAGCAGAGAATGATGGTTCAAAGTTCTTTGATAAAATCAAAGCTTCCAAGCGGTTAAAACGTTCCGCCCATTTATTATCCAGTTCGGCAATTTTCGTGTCTGCACTGCTTTGACTTGAAGAAGTAGAAGCTTTTGCAGGGGAAGATATGTCTTTCTTAGTGTCCTTTTTAACATCTTTCTTTTGCTTTTTCTCTGGTGGAGGGGCAGGTTTAGGTGACTTAACAGATCCTTGGTTATCGACTGCCCCTATGACAGCTACATTGGCTGGGTCCACTAATTCTTCCGCTTCGTTTGAAGGGGTAGGGATGACTTTCTTAGCTTCACGCTTTTCCTTCTTTAATCTATAAGAAGGTGTAGCTAACTGTTGACGCTGTTCCTCAGAAAAAGCTTTACATATCTGACAATTGTCTGAATGAGGTTCTTTAACACACGAGTCAGAGCCCTTACCCTTCTCCCTACAGTGTGCACAATACAAATGAGTGTCGAAACTAGCCATAGCGTGTCCACAACTCCCCCTGCGTTGTCCTGGAGAAGACATGATGATAATACTTCCCGTTGAACACAAATATAAAGCTTCTAAACAGTATGGCTGATGAAAAATTAAAATAATATCTGGCTGAAGAAAATTCCTGTGCACAAGCCACGCGCCAAACGAAAAAGATGCTATGACGTCACTCTGTCTAGACAGGAAGGAAGTACGACACGCCATCTGGCGAGTGCACAGCACTGGGCCGGCCTAGCCGGTGGAGACACAGGACGTCTTTTTCTGACGTTTGGCGGGCCGGTCCGCGCCGACCGGATAAGCTATTGTCCATTGGAGAGGATGTATTAACGCAATAAAAAGCCAATTTTTCTCAAATAACTCATTCATCTACTTTTGGAAGAGCTTTCACATGGCAAAGTTTCAGACCCATAGGTAATAACTCACCTACTCAAAATGAGTAACTGCGAATTATCTCCAAGAGTATTGCATATAGCCAATTTTTCTCAAATAACTCATTCACCTACTTTTGGGAGAGCTTTCACTTGGTGAAGTTTCAGACCCGTAGCTAATTACTCACCTACTCAAAATGAGTAAATGCGAATTATCTCTAAAAGTATTGCAGATAGCCAATTTTTCTCAAATAACTCATTCATCTACTTTTGGAAGAGCTTTCACATGGTGAAGTTTCAGACCCATAGCTAATTACTCACCTACTCAAAATGAGTAAATGCGAATTCTCTCTAAAAGTATTGCAGATAGCCAATTTTTCTCAAATAACTCATTCACCTACTTTTGGGAGAGCTTTCACTTGGTGAAGTTTCAGACCCGTAGCTAATTACTCACCTACTCAAAATAACTAAATGCTAATTATCTCTAAAAGTATTGCAGATAGCCAATTTTTCTCAAATAACTCATTCATCTACTTTTGGGAGAGCTTTCACTTGGTGAAGTGTCAGACCTGTAGCTAATTTCTCACCTACTCAAAATGAGTAAATGCTAAATATCTCTAAAAGTATTGCAGATAGCCAATTTTTCTCAAATAACTCATTCATTTACTTTTGGAAGAGCTTTCACATGGTGAAGTTTCAGACCCATAGCTAATTACTCGCCTACTCAAAATGAGTAAATGCGAATTATCTCTAAAAGTATTGCAGATAGCCAATTTTTCTCAAATAACTCATTCATCTACTTTTGGAAGAGCTTTCACATGGTGAAGTTTCAGACCCATAGCTAATTACTCACCTACTCAAAATGAGTAAATGCTAAATATCTCTAAAAGTATTGCAGATAGCCAATTTTTCTCAAATAACTCATTCACCTACTTTTGGGAGAGCTTTCACTTGGTGAAGTTTCAGACCCGTAGCTAATTACTCACCTACTCAAAATGAGTAAATGCGAATTATCTCTAAAAGTATTGCAGATAGCCAATTTTTCTCAAATAACTCATTCATCTACTTTTGGGAGAGCTTTCACTTGGTGAAGTTTCAGACCCGTAGCTAATTACTCACCTACTCAAAATGAGTAAATGCGAATTATCTCTAAAAGAATTGCAGATACCCAATTTTTCTCAAATAAGTCATTCATCTACTTTTGGGAGAGCTTTCACTTGGTGAAGTTTCACGCCCGTAGCTAATTACTCACCTACTCAAAATGAGTAAATGCAAATTATCTCTAAAAGTATTGCAGATAGCCAATTTTTCTCAAATAACTCATTCATCTACTTTTGGAAGAGCTTTCACATGGTGAAGTTTCAGACCCAAAGGTAATTACTCACCTACTCAAAATGAGTAAATGCGAATTATCTCTAAAAGTATAGGAGATAGCCAATTTTTCTCAAATAACTCATTCATCTACTTTTGGAAGAGCTTTCACATAGCAAAGTTTCAGACCCATAGGTAATAACTCACCTACTCAAAATGAGTAACTGCGAATTATCTCCAAGAGTATTGCATATAGCCAATTTTTCTCAAATAACTCATTCACCTACTTTTGGGAGAGCTTTCACATGGTGAAGTTTCAGACCTGTAGCTAATTACTCACCTACTCAAAATGAGTAACTGTGAAGTATCTCTAAAAGTATTGCAGATAGCCAATTTTTCTCAAATAACTCATTCATGTACTTTTAGGAGAGCTTTCACTTGGTGAAGTTTCAGACCCGTAGCTAATTACTCACCTACTCAAAACGAGTAAATGCGAATTATCTCTGAAAGTATTGCAGATAGCCAATTTTTCTCAAATAACTCATTCATCTACTTTTGGAAGAACTGTCACATGGTGAAGTTTCAGACCCATAGCTAATTACTCACCTACTCAAAATGAGTAAATGCGATTTATCTCTAAAAGTATTGCAGATAGCCAATTTTTCTCAAATAACTCATTCATCTACTTTTGAAAGAACTTTCACATGGTGAAGTTTCAGACTCGTAGGTAATTACTCACCTACTCAAAATGAGTAAATGCTAATTATCTCTAAAAGTATTGTGGGTACCCAATTTTTCTCAAATAACTCATTCATCTACTTTTGGAAGAGCTTTCACATGGTGAAGTTCCAAACCTGTAGGTAATTACTCACCTACTCAAAATGAGTAAATGCGAATTATCTCTAAAAGTATTGCAGATAGCCAGTATTTCTCAAATAACTCACTTCACCTATATTTTGGGAGAACTTTCAATTAGTGAATTTTCAGATCCATATCTAATTACTCACCTACTCAAAATGAGTAATTGCCTATTATCACTAAAAGTATTGCAGATAGCCAGTATTTCTCAAATAACTCATTCACCTACATTTTGGAGATATTTCACATGCTAAAATTTTTTTATGAATTATTAAAATAATTTTTAATGCATTAAAATTAATGAAATCATGCACTAAATCGATTGTAACTTGAAAAGTATTGTATTTAGAGCATTTTGTTAAAATATGTTATACACCTACTTTTTCCCACAGCAACAACATGGTGAGTAACTTGGGTGTCTATCTCAATAGATAAGTGAGTAATAGCTACTTTTGGATTTTTCACTAACTTCCATCATGAGTGAAATCACTTGTAACTTGAAAACTATTGCATTTAGACCTTCAGGGTAGTACAAGAGTGTCCTATGCAAAGGGGAAAGATTTCAATTTTCGCCACTTTTGGCGGCCATCTTGTTCTCAAATTAATCATTCACCTACTTTTGGGAGAGCTTTCACTTGGTGAAGTTTCAGACCCATAGCTAATTACTCGTCTACTCAAAATGAGTAAATGCGAATTATCTCTAAAAGTATTGCAGATAGCCAATTTTTCTCAAATAACTCATTCACCTACTTTTGGGAGAGCTTTCACTTGGTGAAGTTTCAGACCCATAGCAAATTACTCACCTACTCAAAATGAGTAAATGCGAATTATCTCTAAAAGTATTGCAGATAGCCAATTTTTCTCAAATAACTCATTCACCTACTTTTGGCAGAGCTTTCACTTGGTGAAGTTTCAGACCCATAGCTAATTATTCACCTACTCAAAATGAGTAAATGTGAATTATCTCTAAAAGTATTGCAGATAGCCAATTTTTCTCAAATAACTCATTCACCTACTTTTGGGAGAGCTTTCACTCTGTGAAGTTTCAGACCCATGGCTATTTATTCACCTACCCAAAATGAGTAAATGCTAATTATCTGTAAAAGTATTGCCGATACCCAATTTTTATCAAATACTCATTCATCTACTTGTGGGAGAGCTTTCACATGGTGAAGTTTCAGACCCATAGCTAATTACTCACCTACTCAAAATGAGTAAATGCGAATTATCTCTAAAAGTATTGCAGATAGCCAATTTTTCTCAAATAACTCATTCACCTACTTTTGGGAGAGCTTTCACTTGGTGAAGTTTCAGACCCATAGCTAATTACTCACCTACTCAAAATGAGTAAATGTGAATTATCTCTAAAAGTATTGCACATAGCCAGTTTTTCTCAAATTAATCATTCACCTACTTTTGGGAGAGCTTTCACTTGGTGAAGTTTCAGACCCATAGCTAATTACTCACCTACTCAAAATGAGTAAATGCGAATTATCTGTAAAAGTATTGCAGATAGCCAATTTTTCTCAAATTAATCATTCACCTACTTTTGGGAGAGCTTTCACTTGGTGAAGTTTCAGACCCATAGCTAATTACTCGTCTACTCAAAATGAGTAAATGTGAATTATCTCTAAAAGTATTGCAGATAGCCAATTTTTCTCAAATAACTCATTCACCTACTTTTGGGAGAGCTTTCACTTGGTGAAGTTTCAGACCCATAGCAAATTACTCACCTACTCAAAATGAGTAAATGCGAATTATCTCTAAAAGTATTGCAGATAGCCAATTTTTCTCAAATAACTCATTCACCTACTTTTGGGAGAGCTTTCACTTGGTGAAGTTTCAGACCCATAGCTAATTATTCACCTACTCAAAATGAGTAAATGTGAATTATCTCTAAAAGTATTGCAGATAGCCAATTTTTCTCAAACAACTCATTCACCTACTTTTGGGAGAGCTTTCACTCTGTGAAGTTTCAGACCCATGGCTATTTATTCACCTACCCAAAATGAGTAAATGCTAATTATCTGTAAAAGTATTGCGGATACCCAATTTTTATCAAATACTCATTCATCTACTTGTGGGAGAGCTTTCACATGGTGAAGTTTCAGACCCATAGCTAATTACTCACCTACTCAAAATGAGTAAATGCGAATTATCTCTAAAAGTATTGCAGATAGCCAATTTTTCTCAAATAACTCATTCACCTACTTTTGGCAGAGCTTTCACTTGGTGAAGTTTCAGACCCATAGCTAATTATTCACCTACTCAAAATGAGTAAATGTGAATTATCTCTAAAAGTATTGCAGATAGCCAATTTTTCTCAAATAACTCATTCACCTACTTTTGGGAGAGCTTTCACTCTGTGAAGTTTCAGACCCATGGCTATTTATTCACCTACCCAAAATGAGTAAATGCTAATTATCTGTAAAAGTATTGCCGATACCCAATTTTTATCAAATACTCATTCATCTACTTGTGGGAGAGCTTTCACATGGTGAAGTTTCAGACCCATAGCTAATTACTCACCTACTCAAAATGAGTAAATGCGAATTATCTCTAAAAGTATTGCAGATAGCCAATTTTTCTCAAATAACTCATTCACCTACTTTTGGGAGAGCTTTCACTTGGTGAAGTTTCAGACCCATAGCTAATTACTCACCTACTCAAAATGAGTAAATGTGAATTATCTCTAAAAGTATTGCACATAGCCAGTTTTTCTCAAATTAATCATTCACCTACTTTTGGGAGAGCTTTCACTTGGTGAAGTTTCAGACCCATAGCTAATTACTCACCTACTCAAAATGAGTAAATGCGAATTATCTGTAAAAGTATTGCAGATAGCCAATTTTTCTCAAATTAATCATTCACCTACTTTTGGGAGAGCTTTCACTTGGTGAAGTTTCAGACCCATAGCTAATTACTCGTCTACTCAAAATGAGTAAATGTGAATTATCTCTAAAAGTATTGCAGATAGCCAATTTTTCTCAAATAACTCATTCACCTACTTTTGGGAGAGCTTTCACTTGGTGAAGTTTCAGACCCATAGCAAATTACTCACCTACTCAAAATGAGTAAATGCGAATTATCTCTAAAAGTATTGCAGATAGCCAATTTTTCTCAAATAACTCATTCACCTACTTTTGGGAGAGCTTTCACTTGGTGAAGTTTCAGACCCATAGCTAATTATTCACCTACTCAAAATGAGTAAATGTGAATTATCTCTAAAAGTATTGCAGATAGCCAATTTTTCTCAAACAACTCATTCACCTACTTTTGGGAGAGCTTTCACTCTGTGAAGTTTCAGACCCATGGCTATTTATTCACCTACCCAAAATGAGTAAATGCTAATTATCTGTAAAAGTATTGCGGATACCCAATTTTTATCAAATACTCATTCATCTACTTGTGGGAGAGCTTTCACATGGTGAAGTTTCAGACCCATAGCTAATTACTCACCTACTCAAAATGAGTAAATGCGAATTATCTCTAAAAGTATTGCAGATAGCCAATTTTTCTCAAATAACTCATTCACCTACTTTTGGGAGAGCTTTCACTTGGTGAAGTTTCAGACCCATAGATAATTATTCACCTACTCAAAATGAGTAAATGTGAATTATCTCTTAATAGTATTGCAGATAGCCAATTTTTCTCAAATAACTCATTCACCTACTTTTGGAAGACCTTTCACACACGAAAATGAAAACTTGTGAATATCTCGGAAAAGCTATTTCTTCTGCTTTAATGCTTGGCGGGAGATACACACCACGGCAGTGGTCTTGACAAAAATTTTTGTCTCCCCAAAAATGGTGGCCATTTTGAATTTTCAAAGTTTTTACAAAACACAAAAATGCTTATATCTCGAAAACCATGCTATATGGAGTGAACTCAACAAAATTTTGGACCTGCTGGGTATCTCTGCAGAGTAGCCATGCCAATTTTCAAAATATTTTTGTCTCGCCAAATATAGCGGACATTTTTAATTTTTTTATTTGTTGCAAAACACAAAAATGCTTATATCTTGAAAACCGTGCTAGATAGAGCAGACTGCGCTGACTTTGGTTGCCACAACAGTATAAGGCTAGAAACGAAGCATTTTCTTAATACTTTAGCACTCACCTTTATATCCTTTTCGGGACGCTTTGTTTTTGCTATGCAAAAACATTATCTTTTTTTTTTTTGCGAGCGATCCTCTAGTTTGGATTTGAAAGAGACAAGTATTTAATCCTAAATTGGACTAAACCCTTTGGCTAACTTTTTCAAGTGTTATGACTGAATATTGATTGCATTACTTTGAAGTTAAATATATGTGGTGTAGTAAGAAGCCATATCTTTGTTTGTTTACTGTGTCAGATACATTAAGAAGCCATAACCAATTCTCCAGATAATTTGTCATGAACAACATATATACGTATTCAAATTTTTAATTATAATGAAAACTAGACCTAGCGCATCGGAGAACCGATGCAAATTGTATCCACCAGAAGAAAACTCACCAAAGCCATTCTAACATCGCTTAACCTTGAAGGAGAAGCCCAAAGTGAAATCTGACCATATCAAAAGATTCTTAGCCCATGATTTCCTATAGGTTGGTGTGACACTGCAAACCTCTGGGAATATGAATATTGTTTGTTTGTTTATTTGGGATTTTACGTCGCTTTCAACACTGTACAGGTCATATCACGACGGGTAGTTGGAAGGGCAGAGGAAACCAGTACATATAGTTCGCTAGGGTTCTGTACTGTAAACTGCCGACCAACGGCAAGCAACTACCAGCTTTCCCACTTACGGCCATGACGGGGATCGAACCCCGGCCGCAGAGGTGGGAGGCGAGAGTGTTACCACTCTGCCACCGTGGCCCCCGGGAATATGAATAAGCAAGATATAAACACTAATTTTGGCAATCCTCATTTGACCTTGAAAGAGGGGCCAAAGGTCAAATCCGATCACACCAAAAGATTTCCTGCCCATGATTTTCTAGATTTTGGTTTACCATTCCAAAGCTCTAGGACCAATAATAAGTGAGTTATAAGCACTTTTAAGTTTGGCTATCCTCGTTTGACCTTGATGGAGGTTCCAAGGTCAAATCTGATCACAGCAATAGATTCCCAGCACATGACTTTGTGTACTATCCTCGTTTGACCTTGAAGGAGGGGTCCAAGGTCAAATCTGACCACATCAAAAGATTCCCAGCCCATAATTTCCTATAGGTTGGTTTACCATCCTAAACCTCTAGGACCAATAATAAGCGCACTATAAGCACATTTAAGTTTGGCTGAGCTCATTTGACCTTGAAGGAGGGGTCCAAGGTCAAATCCGACCACACCAAAAGACTCAGCCTATGATTTCCTATAGGTTGGTTTACCATCCCAAACCTCTAGGACCAATAATAAGCGAGTTATAAGCACTTTTAAGTTTGGCTATCCTCGTTTGACCTTGAAGGAGGGGTCCAAAGTCAAATCCGACCACACCAAAAGATTCCCAGCCCATAATTTCCTATAGGTTGGTTTACCATCCTAAACCTCTAGGACCAATAATAAGCGCACTATAAGCACTTTTAAGTTTGGCTGAGCTCATTTGACCTTGAAGGAGGGGTCCAAGGTCAAATCCGACCACACCAAAAGACTCAGCCCATGATTTCCTATAGGTTGGTTTACCATCCCAAACCTCTAGGACCAACTAGAGGATCGCTCGCAAAAAAAAAAGATAATGTTTTTGCATAGCAAAAACAAAGCGTCCCAAAAAGGATATAAAGGTGAGTGCTAAAGTATTAAGAAAATGCTTCGTTTCTAGCCTTATACTGTTGTGGCAACCAAAGTCAGCGCAGTCTGCTCTATCTAGCACGGTTTTCAAGATATAAGCGTTTTTGTGTTTTGCAAAAAATAAAAAAATTAAAAATGTCCGCTATATTTGGCGAGACAAAAATATTTTGAAAATTGGCATGGCTACTCTGCAGAGATACCCAGCAGGTCCAAAATTTTGTTGAGTTCACTCCATATAGCACGGTTTTCGAGATATAAGCATTTTTGTGTTTTGCAAAAACTTTGAAAATTCAAAATGGCCACCATTTGTGGGGAGACAAAAAATTTTGTCAAGACCACTGCCGTGGTGTGTATCTCCCGCCGAGCATTAAAGCAGAAGAAATAGCTTTTCCGAGATATTCACAATTTTTCATTTTCGTGTGTGAAAGGTCTTCCAAAAGTAGGTGAATGAGTTATTTGAGAAAAATTGGCTATCTGCAATACTATTAAGAGATAATTCACATTTACTCATTTTGAGTAGGTGAATAATTATCTATGGGTCTGAAACTTCACCAAGTGAAAGCTCTCCCAAAAGTAGGTGAATGAGTTATTTGAGAAAAATTGGCTATCTGCAATACTTTTAGAGATATTTAGCATTTACTCATTTTGAGTAGGTGAGTAATTAGCTATGGGTCTGAAACTTCACCATGTGAAAGCTCTCCCACAAGTAGATGAATGAGTATTTGATAAAAATTGGGTATCCGCAATATTTTTACAGATAATTAGCATTTACTCATTTTGAGTAGGTGAATAAATAGCTATGGGTCTGAAACTTCACAGAGCGAAAGCTCTCCCAAAAGTAGGTGAATGAGTATTTGATAAAAATTGGGTATCCGCAATACTTTTACAGATAATTAGCATTTACTCATTTTGGGTAGGTGAATAAATAGCCATGGGTCTGAAACTTCACAGAGTGAAAGCTCTCCCAAAAGTAGGTGAATGAGTTGTTTGAGAAAAATTGGCTATCTGCAATACTTTTAGAGATAATTCACATTTACTCATTTTGAGTAGGTGAATAATTAGCTATGGGTCTGAAACTTCACCAAGTGAAAGCTCTGCCAAAAGTAGGTGAATGAGTTGTTTGAGAAAAATTGGCTATCTGCAATACTTTTAGAGATAATTCGCATTTACTCATTTTGAGTAGGTGAGTAATTTGCTATGGGTCTGAAACTTCACCAAGTGAAAGCTCTCCCAAAAGTAGGTGAATGAGTTATTTGAGAAATATTGGCTATCTGCAATACTTTTAGAGATAATTCGCATTTACTCATTTTGAGTAGGTGAGTAATTAGCTATGGGTCTGAAACTTCACCAAGTGAAAGCTCTCCCAAAAGTTGGTGAATGATTAATTTGAGAAAAATTGGCTATCTGCAATACTTTTAGAGATAATTCGCATTTACTCATTTTGAGTAGGTGAGTAATTAGCTATGGGTCTGAAACTTCACCAAGTGAAAGCTCTCCCAAAAGTAGGTGAATGATTAATTTGAGAAAAATTAGCTATCTGCAATACTTTTAGAGATAATTCGCATTTACTCATTTTGAGTAGGTGAGTAATTAGCTATGGGTCTGAAACTTCACCAAGTGAAAGCTCTCCCAAAAGTAGGTGAATGAGTTATTTGAGAAAAATTGGCTATCTGCAATACTTTTACAGATAAATCGCATTTACTCATTTTGAGTAGGTGAGTAATTAGCTATGGGTCTGAAACTTCACCAAGTGAAAGCTCTCCCAAAAGTAGGTGAATGATTAATTTGAGAAAAACTGGCTATCTGCAATACTTTTAGAGATAATTCGCATTTACTCATTTTGAGTAGGTGAGTAATTAGCTATGGGTCTGAAACTTTACCAAGTGAAAGCTCTCCCAAAAGTAGGTGAATGAGTTATTTGAGAAAAATTGGCTATCTGCAATACTTTTACAGATAATTCGCATTTACTCATTTTGAGTAGGTGAGTAATTAGCTATGGGTCTGAAACTTCACCAAGTGAAAGCTCTCCCAAAAGTAGGTGAATGAGTTATTTGAGAAAAATTGGCTATCTGCAATACTTTTACAGATAATTCGCATTTACTCATTTTCAGTAGGTGAGTAACTAGCTATGGGTCTGAAACTTCACCAAGTGAAAGCTCTGCCAAAAGTAGGTGAATGAGTTATTTGAGAAAAATTGGCTATCTACAATACTTTTAGAGATAAATCGCATTTACTCATTTTGAGTAGGTGAGTAATTAGCTATGGGTCTGAAACTTCACAGAGTGAAAGCTCTCCCAAAAGTAGGTGAATGAGTTATTTGAGAAAAATTGGCTATCTGCAATACTTTTAGAGATAATTCGCATTTACTCATTTTGAGTAGGTGAGTAATTAGCTATGGGTCTGAAACTTCACCAAGTGAAAGCTCTTCCAAAAGTAGGTGAATGAGTTATTTGAGAAAAATTGGCTATCTGCAATACTTTTAGAGATAATTCACATTTACTCATTTTGAGTAGGTGAGTAATTAGCTATGGGTCTGAAACTTCACCAAGTGAAAGCTCTCCCAAAAGTAGGTGAATGAGTTATTTGAGAAAAATTGGCTATCTGCAATACTTTTAGAGATAATTCGCATTTACTCATTTTGAGTAGGTGAGTAATTAGCTATGGGTCTGAAACTTCACCAAGTGAAAGCTCTCCCAAAAGTAGGTGAATGAGTTATTTGAGAAAAATTGGCTATCTGCAATACTTTTAGAGATAATTCGCATTTACTCATTTTGAGTAGGTGAGTAATTTGCTATGGGTCTGAAACTTCACCAAGTGAAAGCTCTCCCAAAAGTAGGTGAATGAGTTATTTGAGAAATATTGGCTATCTGCAATACTTTTAGAGATAATTCGCATTTACTCATTTTGAGTAGGTGAGTAATTAGCTATGGGTCTGAAACTTCACCAAGTGAAAGCTCTCCCAAAAGTTGGTGAATGATTAATTTGAGAAAAATTGGCTATCTGCAATACTTTTAGAGATAATTCGCATTTACTCATTTTGAGTAGGTGAGTAATTAGCTATGGGTCTGAAACTTCACCAAGTGAAAGCTCTCCCAAAAGTAGGTGAATGATTAATTTGAGAAAAATTAGCTATCTGCAATACTTTTAGAGATAATTCGCATTTACTCATTTTGAGTAGGTGAGTAATTAGCTATGGGTCTGAAACTTCACCAAGTGAAAGCTCTCCCAAAAGTAGGTGAATGAGTTATTTGAGAAAAATTGGCTATCTGCAATACTTTTACAGATAATTCGCATTTACTCATTTTGAGTAGGTGAGTAATTAGCTATGGGTCTGAAACTTCACCAGTGAAAGCTCTCCCAAAAGTAGGTGAATGATTAATTTGAGAAAAACTGGCTATCTGCAATACTTTTAGAGATAATTCGCATTTACTCATTTTGAGTAGGTGAGTAATTAGCTATGGGTCTGAAACTTCACCAAGTGAAAGCTCTCCCAAAAGTAGGTGAATGAGTTATTTGAGAAAAATTGGCTATCTGCAATACTTTTAGAGATAATTAGCATTTACTCATTTTGAGTAGGTGAGTAATTAGCTATGGGTCTGAAACTTCACCAAGTGAAAGCTCTCCCAAAAGTAGGTGAATGAGTTATTTGAGAAAAATTGGCTATCTGCAATACTTTTACAGATAATTCGCATTTACTCATTTTCAGTAGGTGAGTAACTAGCTATGGGTCTGAAACTTCACCAAGTGAAAGCTCTGCCAAAAGTAGGTGAATGAGTTATTTGAGAAAAATTGGCTATCTACAATACTTTTAGAGATAAATCGCATTTACTCATTTTGAGTAGGTGAGTAATTAGCTATGGGTCTGAAACTTCACAGAGTGAAAGCTCTCCCAAAAGTAGGTGAATGAGTTATTTGAGAAAAATTGGCTATCTGCAATACTTTTAGAGATAATTCGCATTTACTCATTTTGAGTAGGTGAGTAATTAGCTATGGGTCTGAAACTTCACCAAGTGAAAGCTCTTCCAAAAGTAGGTGAATGAGTTATTTGAGAAAAATTGGCTATCTGCAATACTTTTAGAGATAATTCACATTTACTCATTTTGAGTAGGTGAGTAATTAGCTATGGGTCTGAAACTTCAAGTGAAAGCTCTCCCAAAAGTAGGTGAATGATTAATTTGAGAAAAATTGGCTATCTGCAATACTTTTACAGATAATTCGCATTTACTCATTTTGAGTAGGTGAGTAATTAGCTATGGGTCTGAAACTTCACCAAGTGAAAGCTCTCCCAAAAGTAGGTGAATGATTAATTTGAGAAAAACTGGCTATCTGCAATACTTTTAGAGATAATTCGCATTTACTCATTTTGAGTAGGTGAGTAATTAGCTATGGGTCTGAAACTTTACCAAGTGAAAGCTCTCCCAAAAGTAGGTGAATGAGTTATTTGAGAAAAATTGGCTATCTGCAATACTTTTACAGATAATTCGCATTTACTCATTTTGAGTAGGTGAGTAATTAGCTATGGGTCTGAAACTTCACCAAGTGAAAGCTCTCCCAAAAGTAGGTGAATGAGTTATTTGAGAAAAATTGGCTATCTGGAATACTTTTAGAGATAATTCACATTTACTCATTTTCAGTAGGTGAGTAATTAGCTATGGGTCTGAAACTTCACCAAGTGAAAGCTCTGCCAAAAGTAGGTGAATGAGTTATTTGAGAAAAATTGGCTATCTGCAATACTTTTAGAGATAAATCGCATTTACTCATTTTGAGTAGGTGAGTAATTAGCTATGGGTCTGAAACTTCACAGAGTGAAAGCTCTCCCAAAAGTAGGTGAATGAGTTATTTGAGAAAAATTGGCTATCTGCAATACTTTTAGAGATAATTCGCATTTACTCATTTTGAGTAGGTGAGTAATTAGCTATGGGTCTGAAACTTCACCAAGTGAAAGCTCTTCCAAAAGTAGGTGAATGAGTTATTTGAGAAAAATTGGCTATCTGCAATACTTTTAGAGATAATTCACATTTACTCATTTTGAGTAGGTGAGTAATTAGCTATGGGTCTGAAACTTCACCAAGTGAAAGCTCTCCCAAAAGTAGGTGAATGAGTTATTTGAGAAAAATTGGCTATCTGCAATACTTTTAGAGATAATTCGCATTTACTCATTTTGAGTAGGTGAGTAATTAGCTATGGGTCTGAAACTTCACCAAGTGAAAGCTCTCCCAAAAGTAGGTGAATGAGTTATTTGAGAAAAATTGGCTATCTGCAATACTTTTAGAGATAATTCGCATTTACTAATTTTGAGTAGGTGAGTAATTAGCTATGGGTCTGAAACTTCACCATGTGAAAGCTCTCCCACAAGTAGATGAATGAGTTATTTGATAAAAATTGGGTATCCGCAATACTTTTACAGATAATTAGCATTTACTCATTTTGAGTAGGTAAATAATTAGCTATGGGTCTGAAACTTCACCATGTGAAAGCTCTCCCAAAAGTAGGTGAATGAGTTATTTGAGAAAAATTGGCTATCTGCAATACTTTTAGAGATAATTCGCATTTACTCATTTTGAGTAGGTGAGTAATTGGCTATGGGTCTGAAACTTCACCATGTGAAAGCTCTTCCAAAAGTAGGTGAATGAGTTATTTGAGAAAAATTGGCCATCTGCAATACTTTTAGAGGTAATTCACATTTACTCTTTTTGAGTAGGTGAGCAATTAGCTATGGGTCTGAAACTTCACCAAGTGAAAGCTCTTTGGGATAGCTGCTCTGCAGAGATACCCTGAAGATAAAAAATTTCGTCGAAATCGCTCTATGTAGCACGGTTTTCGAAATATTAGCATTTTTGTGTTTTGTAATTTTTGCGCAAAAATTCGAAAATTCAAAATGGCCGCCATTTTTGGCAAGACAAAATTTTTTTGAAAATTGGCATGGCTACTTTGCAGAGATACCCAGTGGGTCAAAAATTTCGTCGAAATCGCTCTATCTAGCACGGTTCTCGAGATATAAGCATTTTTGTGTTTTGCAATTTTGCGAAAAATTCGAAAATTCAAAATGGCCGCCATTTTTTGCGAGAAATTTTTTTTTTGAAAATTGGCATGGCTACTCTGCAGAGATACCCTGCGGGTCAAAAATTTCGTCGAAATCGCTCTATCTAGCAGGGTTTTTGAGATATAAGCATTTTTATGTTTTGCAATTTTTGAGAAAAATTCGAAAATTCAAAATGGCCGCCATTTTTGGCGAGACAAAATTTTTTTGAAAATTGGCATGGCTACTCTGCAGATATACCCTGTGGGTCAAAAATTTCGTCGAAATCGCTCTATCTAGCACGGTTTTCGAGATATAAGCATTTTTGTGTTTTGCAATTTTTGCGAAAATTTTGAAAATTCAAAATGGCCGCCATTTTTGGCGAGACACAATTTTTTTGAAAATTGGGAAAAGTACTCCGCAGAGATATCCTGCGGGTCAAAAATTTTGTCGAAATTGCTCTATCTAGCACGGTTTTTGAGATATAAGCATTTTTGTGTTTTGCAATTTTTGCGAAAATTTCGAAAATTCAAAATGGCCGCCATTTTGGGCGAGACAAAAATTTTTTGAAAATTGGGATAACTACTCCGCAGAGATACCCTGTGGGTCAAAAATTTCGTCGAAATCGCTCTATCTAGCACGGTTTTCGAGATATAAGCATTTTTGTGTTTTCCTTACTTGGAAAATTCGTAATGATTAATTAATCATTAATTACTCGGCCATTTCTTGACCAATCAATGCCAAAATCGAATGATTTCCAGATTTTAATAGAATGAATGTATTTGCCAAGTTTCAGGTGAATTGATAAAATTCCTTTCAAGTTATCATCCGGACAAGCTTCCCCATCGAAAAAAGACATTTTTGGTCATGTGACCTCTCTCATTGGTTGAAATGTCACTGCAGCATATTCAAAAAAATTCCCCAAGGCTACTGCCTAAACCTGCCAAATTTGAAAAGAATCCGCCTAACGGTTACAGAGTTATAAGGAAAACAAAATGCGGAGCCGCAGGAGCCGGCGGAGCCAGCGGAGCCGGAAGCTCTCCCATACACAAACAAGCGTCCCTTGCGGGACGCTTAATAATAAGCGAGTTATAAGCACTTTTAAGTTTGGCTATCCTCGTTTGACCTTGAAGGAGGGGTCCAAGGTCAAATCCGACCACACCAAAAGATTCCCAGCCCATGATTTCCTATAGGTTGGTTTACCATCCTAAACCTCTAGGACCAATAATAAGCGAGTTATAAGCACTTTTAAGTTTGGCTATCCCCGTTTGACCTTGAAGGAGGGGTCCAAGGTCAAATCCGACAACACCAAAAGATTCCCGGCCCATGATTTCCTATAGGTTGGTTTACCATCCCAAACCTCTAGGACCAATAATAAGCGAGTTATAAGCACTTTTAAGTTTGGCTATCCCCGTTTGACCTTGAAGGAGGGGTCCAAGGTCAAATCCGACCACACCAAAAGATTCCCAGCCCATGATTTCCTATAGGTTGGTTTACCATCCCAAACCTCTAGGACCAATAATAAGCGAGTTATAAGCACTTTTAAGTTTGGCTATCCTCGTTTGACCTTGAAGGAGGGGTCCAAGGTCAAATCCGACCACACCAAAAGATTCCCAGCCCATGATTTCCTATAGGGTGGTTTACCATCCCAAACCTCTAGGACCAATAATAAGCGAGTTATAAGCACTTTTAAGTTTGGCTATCCTCGTTTGACCTTGAAGGAGGGGTCCAAGGTCAAATCTGACCACACCAAAAGATGCCCAGCCCATGATTTCCTATAGGTTGGTTTACCATCCTAAACCTCTAGGACCAATAATAAGCGAGTTATAAGCACTTTTAAGTTTGGCTATCCTCGTTTGACCTTGAAGGAGGGGTCCAAGGTCAAATCCGACCACACCAAAAGATTCCCAGCCCATGATTTCCTATAGGTTGGTTTACCATCCCAAACCTCTAGGACCAATAATAAGCGAGTTATAAGCACGTTTAAGTTTGGCTATCCTCGTTTGACCTTGAAGGAGGGGTCCCAGGTCAAATCTGACCACACTAAAAGATTCCCAGCCCATGATTTCCTATAGGTTGGTTTACCATCCCAAACCTCTAGGACCAATAATAAGGGAGATATAAGCACTTTTCACGACTGCAAAGAAACGCCTGTGGCGGCCATCTTGTTTTTCAAAATGAGGCCAAAAATATTCCCAGTCAAGATTTTATAATGAAGAACATATCCTGCGAATTTGAGATCTCTACCTATAATACCCTTTGCTCTAGAGGGCCACCAAAAGTCCTTGTTTAAAGTTGAAAAACGCCCGTGGCGGCCATCTTGTTTTTCAAAATGAGGCCAAAAATATTCCCAGGCAAGATTTTATGGCTATGAATATATCCTGCAAATTTGAGAAGACTAGCTATAATATTTTTTTCGTTAGAGCGGTAACGGTGAAATCTCTCTACACACTGCGGCGGCAGCGGCGTAGGCGTAACGAAGTCAAATCCATAGTATCCACCGGTGGATACAATTAATCTACATATCTAACAAAATTATAAAAGGTGGCGAAATCATCCCTCTGTGGTGGCAAAATCAATGCACTTGTGAAACATGTGGCGAGATCTATGGGTGGTGAAATCTATTGTGGCGAAATCATATACAATCTTAGTAACTGATTTCAGCAACGTGACTGTATATCTGCACTGGCTGACATCTTAAAAGTGTCATGTCTATCATCTCAGGAATAATAAGGTAAAAATTATTCAAAAAATATATTATTTTGGTAGGGTTATGGTAAATACACTTGTGTATTATTGATAAATGGGTGGTGTGTTTATTTTTAAGGAATGTCTATCACTTTTGTGTATGGTGTCCCGAGTTAAAACCTTCCTGAGTTAGCAACACAGGTAAGCAAAGCCGTCCACTGTCTCCCATCATGTTTCATTTTGCTCTCAAATTTTCAAATCTCCCAAGTCTCGGTTTAAGGCTATAAGCCATGGTAAAATTACCCGAACGCCATGGTTTGTAGGGGATTATTCCATGGTTGAACGCCAGGGTATGCGAGCAGCTCGTGACAAATAACCCGTACCCACAACTTGTTCCCCAAATTTTTTTTTAAATATAGCAGGAAACCCCGACTTCTGGCTGCCCGGGTTTTTTTTCAATTTTGTATATTTTACTTAAAAATATTGAAGTTAACTCCACGGACTTCTGTCTCCCCGTTTTTTTTCTAATTTGCATAATTTATTTTAAAATATTGCAGGGAAAATCCATGGACTTCTGTCTCCTCACGTTTTCTTTTTTCTAATTTGCACAATTTATGTTATAATAGTTCTAGGAAGCCCTCTGGGAATTCCATGACCTCACATTTTCTAATTTGCATATTTTATTTCATAAGATTGCTAGGCAACCCCCACGGAAGTAGGATTTGAAGTATTTGATCTGTAACTGAACAGATGTCCTTACTTAAATACTATTTATAAATCTATTTATTAAAGGTAGAGGATATTTACCCAACAGCTGTGTACGCTAGGTCAGTTTCACTGCTAGCGTACCCAACGGTTGTGTACGCAAGATCTATTTGACTGCTAGCGTACCCGACGGTTGGGTACGCAAGATCTATTTGACTGCTAGCGTACCCAATGGTTGGGTACGCTAACAGAGATATCAGTCTAGCGTACCCAACGGCTGTGTACCCAAGATTTATATCAGTGCTAGTGTGCCCAACGGCTGTGTACACACACTACTGGCATACCCAACTACCCTGCACCCCAGGCATTGAACCCTATGTTCCCAAAGGCTGTGTACACTAGATCAGTTTCACTGCTAGCATAGCCAATGGTTGGGTACGCTAACAGGGATATCGGTCTATCGTACCCAACGGCTGTGTACGCAAGATTTATATCAGTGCTAGTTTGCCCAACAGCTGTGTATATACACTACTGGCATACCCAACTACCCTGCACCCAAGGCACTGAACCCTATGTTCCCAATGGCTGTGTACACTAGATCAGTTTCACTGCTAGTGTAGCCAACGGTTGGGTATGCAAGATGTATTATACTGCTAGCGTTCCCAATGGTTCTGTACGCTAGCAGGGATATCAGTGTCAGTCTAGCGTACCCAATGGTTGTGTACATAAGATCTATTTCACTGCTAGCATACCCAACGGTTGTGAACGCTAGCAGTGATATTGGTCTAGCATACCCAACGGTTGTGTACGCAAGATTTATATCGCAGCTAGCCTACCCAATGGCTGTATACATACACTACTGGCATACCCAACTACCCTGCACTCAAGGCAGTGAACCCTATGTTCCCAATGGTTGTGCACCCTAGGTCAATAACTTTCTTAGCATACCCAACAGTTGTGTATGCAAGATCTATTTCACTGCTAGCCTACCCAACGGTTGTGTACGTTAGCAGTGATATGGGTCTAGCTTACCCAAAGACTGTGTATGGAAGACCCATATCACTGCTAGCATACCCAACAGCTGTGTATGTACACTGACGGCATACCCAACTATCCTGCAATCAAAGCAGTGAACCCTTTGTTCCCAATGGTTGTGCACCCTACATCAATAGCATTGTTAGTGTACCCAACTGTTGTGTACACAAGATGTATTTCACTGCTAGTGTACCCAACAGTTGTGTACTCTAACAGTGATATCGGTCTAGCCTACCCAACGGTTGTGTACACAAGATCTATATCACTGCTAGCATACCCAACAGCTGTGTATGTAGACTAATGGCATATGCAACTCTCCTGCATCCAGTTAAAGCACTAAGTTCTGTTTTCCCAATGGTTATGTACCCTAGATTAACGTCATTGATATTTTCTTTTGTTAGTGTAACCAAAAGCTGTTTAAGGTACTGGCATACCCAACTACCCTGTACCCAAGGCAGTAAACTCTGTGTTCCCAATGGTTTTGCACCCAAGATCAGTATCATTGCTGGCATACCCAGTGGTTGTGCACACAAGATCTATATCGCTGCTAGTGTACCCAACAACTCCAATATTTTTACAGCCTGCCCAATTTCTCATTACCCAAGGCAGTATGCACTCAATGGTTGTGCACTCGATATCAGTACCCTTCATAGCTTATTCAACAGGTCTGTATCCAAGGCATGGTGAAGTAATTAATTTTTAAGGAATTTTTTTGAATAGTCAGAAATGGGCCAAGGACCACTCTCTGAATTAAACTTATTCAGCTTATTGTTACATTTTAACAAAGTTAATTTAAGGAAGAAGTGATTAAAATATGGGTGCATTAGCACTGATCTTGTGTACATAGCCGTTGGGTACGCTAGCGATGATATAAATCTTGTATACACAGCCGTTGGGTACGCTAGACCAATATCACAACTAGCGTACACAGCCGTTGGGTAAATAACCACTCCGTTTATGTAAATATAAAATATTAGTCGAAAACCCCACATAATTGGGCGATCTCATATTTCTTCATAAATATTATTGTAGCGACGATCGCTTTTATGGTATTTTGTGTTATGATGAATATCGGGAGTTTACGGGAGTTACGGGCGATATTCAGGGGTTTTTGGATATAATTAAATGGTTTCTTGGGGTTTGGTTGTGTAATGGTATTAAATATTTGATTTACTAACCTGTGGGTATTGTGGGAATTTGGTCTTTATTTATATTTGTGGAACTCACATGTTTTGGTAGCCATGTTTGACCTTGTTTACTATCCTGGTATTTTGGGTCTATTTTTTATAAACAAATCAGGGAACTGGTATTTGGTTCAAGGATGTGGGTCAAAGGTGCTGACACCAAAGACTTGAGTAGTTCACTTTTTGGCTATAAAAGGGGGTGCATTTCCCACATTCTGGGCTGACCTTTCATTGAACACACTGTTCTTGCCACTAAGCCTTAAAGCTTTGTCAGCTATGGAAAGGTAACTGAACAACTATGTTCTGTTTTAGGTTTAGTTAAGTTACTGCTTTTAGTGGTTTTAATCCTTGGCTAATGGGGAAGATATTTTAGATGGAATTTTGATACCTTGAATTAATATCAAAGATGTATTAGGTGGGGATTAACTTGGTTGGTGGGGAATATTCTTGGGGAGTCAGGTTTGGGGAATTGGGTTATATGATTTTCTTATGTTGAATTAAAATGTTGACACAATAATTTCTGTTCCAGTTTGTTTATCTGTTTGGCATAATAAAAGTCATTTGTTTAGAATGGGTTTTAATTAATTGTGTTAATGTGCCTTGATACATAATTTAGCTCGGGTCGCTACAAATTTGGTGGCAGTGGTGGGATTGATAAAAATCAGTGGGATTGATTAAATAGAAATCAGTTGGGAGGATAAAAGACAGAAATCAGTCAAGGGAAAAATGAAATAAAAGTAGACAGGTGTTATTTTATAGAATTGTAGGCGGTAGTAAATAATATTGGCCAGGGGAATTTGATGGACAGTTGGAGATAATTTGAAATACTGTATTTTGTGTAGTATTGTGCATTTTGTGGGGCATAGTGAAAATAATTTGGGTATTTGGTAGATATATTTAATGTTGTGTATGATAAAAACTTAGTATAAAGTGTAGTATTATACATATTTTAATTTGTGTAGTTTTGTTTGATTGTAGTAATGTAGATAAATGAATTTGAATAGTTTAGTTTAAATGCATACTTGATTTTGTGTAGTTTAGTTTCATTGTATGCAGTGTTAGTTCCTTTCTGTTTTAAATGGAAAGTAGTGATCCAGGTGATAATTCACTTTAGATTTTTATGGAGTTCCTTGATAAGGTTGACATTATGGAGGGGCAGTATGTTGAACAGAACTTCAGGAATCCAAGGGGGGGAGGGTGTCCTGTTAGTGAAAAGCCTGTTAGAGTTGACACTCCTTTACAATCCACTCTTAGGCAAGGTGAAGGATTTCCTATTGAAAACAATGCTGTTGCCTATGTTGAAAATGGTTCAACAGACTGGTAAACCATGTATGGTAGGGCCTCAAGACTATGTGGGGGTTAGACATGAGTCTTATCCAAAGGATTATGGAGGGTTCAGACAAGCATTTTGTCCAACTGTTGGTCACTTTGTGAGAGCTGGTAACACTGTCCAAGGAAGGGTACAAACTCCAAGGCGTGATTTCCAAGAGGAGGGAGTGGTCATTGACAGGGATGGTGGTTATATCACATATGAAAGACAAGGATATTTGAATCCAAACACTGAGGTTCACAGTGGGCCATACCCTAGACAAGTCCCCAGATGTAATTTTCAAGAGGAGGGAGTGGCCTTGGACGGGGTTGGTGATCATATCACACATGAAAGGCAGGGTTATTTGAATCCAACAACAGAGGCTCAAAGGAGGCAATACCCTAGACATAATGTCCAAGATGGAGGAATAGTCTTGGGTGGGGATTGTGGTCACATTATGCGTAGAAGGCAGGGTTATACTACTTCAAATATAGACAGTCATAGTGGTCCACAACATCCTTCACATGTGTCTATGAATAGGTTGCCCTTGAATAGGACATTTTCACCCAAACAAACTGTGACTGGTTCTAAGCATAAGAAACCACCACCTTTTGATGGTACAGGGAGTGTGAGAGACTTCTTAATTCAGTTTGAAATGATATCTCAGATATGTCAGTGGGATCAGGCTATGATGGCTTTAGAATTGGCGGCATGCTTAACGGGTTCAGCTCTTGAAGTGCTGGGGGATTTAGAGCCCAGGGAGAGAAGTAATTACAGCACCCTTGTCTCTGCACTCTTAGCTAGGTTTGAACCTGAGAACCAAACACAACTCTACAAGGCTCAACTAAGGGGTCGGGTTAGAAAGAATAATGAATCTCTGCCAGATTTAGCACATGACATCAAACGTTTGGTCTGTAAGGCATACCCTGAATTGCCAAATGAGATGAGAGATGTTATTGCAAAAGATGTTTTTCTGGAGGCACTTAATAATAAGGAAATGGAGTTAGTTGTCTTTCAGAGTCAAATTGGATCTTTGCAGCAGGCTTTAGGTGTAGCGGTGGAGTATGAGGCATTCCAACTGAGTAGGCAACGTAGGGTTCCTAATTATATCAGGGAATGTGTCACTGAAACAGAATTGTCAGAAAATCATGATAACCTAGCTTTGAGACTTGGTCAGTTGGAAGAAAACATTGACAAGATACTTAAAATAACTACAGATGAATCAAAAATTTCAGAAAAGACTCCCAAGGCTGGTAAAAAATGTTTCTCATGTGGGGAAGATGGGCATTTTAAAGCAAATTGTCCCAATGCTAGGCAATCCTTGAAACAATGTTACCTGTGTGGGAAATTGGGCCATGTTATGTCCCAGTGTAAGATGCAGAAAGATGCAAGTAGGATAAGCATGACTTTGTGTCTGCTTTGTGGAAGTACTAGCCACTTCATGGTTGATTGTGAGGTTTTCAAACAAATCAACAGAAGTTCTGATCAGGAGGGTTTAAACACCAAGTAGCTGATGTTGTGGGTCGTACATCAGCTAAGGAATCTGAATGTGATGGACCCATTGTTGCAGTGAGTAATTGTGTGGATGGGTTGTATCTAGAGTCAAGAATGTGTGGCCTGCAGATAAGTTGTTTGGTAGATACAGGGGCAAATAAGTCAATCCTTCATCCAAAGAAGTACTTTGCGATATCAGCAGGGGTTAGACCTCCATTGGTGCCCTCAGGAAGTCATATTAGAACTGCTAATGGTGACAAGATACCAGCATTAGGACAGACTCAATTGACTTAGATTTTCCAGGTATAAGTGCCATAAGTCATCCAGTAATAGTGGCAGATACTGAGGAATCATTGATCTTAGGGCATGATTTTCTCATGCAAAATAAGTGTGTAATCAACATAGCTGAGAGAAAGATATTGTTTGATGGGAAACCTGTTGAGTGTTCACTGCAAAACAAACTGTCTTCATTGTTTAGAGTTAGGGTCTCTGAGAGTGTTGTTATACCTGCAAACAGTGAGATGATTGTTCCTGGTTACATATGTAGAGAAGATAATGAGGTTCTAGCTAAATTAGCCATCTTGGAATCTACAGAAGGAACAAGTAGTAAGGGTTTGCTTTTCGCAAGGTCAGTTGTTGCACCCACTTCACAGGCAATACCCCTACGTATGTTGAATTTGGATGATAATGCTAAAAAACTTGACAAGAACACTGTGGTAGGAACATGTGACCCTGTACTGGAAGTTTTTGATAGTGTTTCTTCAGACCATGATATTTCTGCAGCAAGGGTAGGGAAAGTTGAGCATTCTGATAACAACAGTTCTGACCTGCCAGATCATTTGAAAGTTATTTTGGAAGATTGTATCAAAAACTTAGATACATATCAGCAAGCTGCTGTAGAAAGTTTAGTGAGGAAATATAGTGATATTTTTGCAGTAAACAAGACTGATAGGGGAAGAACAGATTTGGTACAACACCGAATTAACACTGGTAGTCATCCACCCTTTAAGCAAAGACCTAGACATTTGCCTATTTCTCAGAGGGAAGTGGAAAAGGAGGAGATTGAGAAAATGTTGTCTTCTGGGGTTATAGAGCCTTCAGAAAGCCCTTGGGCATCTCCAATTGTCCTTGTAAGGAAGAAAGATGGCTCAATACGATACTGTATTGATTATAGGCAATTGAATGACATACCATTAAGGACTCATATCCACTGCCTCGTACCCAGGATTGCTTAGATGAACTTTTGAGTTCTTTGAGGTTTTCTACACTTGATTTGCAAAGTGGGTATTGGCAAATTGGGGTTCACCCGGAGGATAGGCCAAAGACAGCATTTGTCAGTAGGAGTGGGCTGTATCAATTTAATGTGATGCCCTTTGGGTTAACTAATGCCCCGGGGACATTTGAGAGACTGATGGAGAAGGTTTTGAAGGGTTTACAGTATGAAACATGTCTGGTTTACCTTGATGATATCATTGTCAAAGGACGAACATTTGAGGAGCATTTGAAAAATCTTAGTCAAGTTTTTGATAGATTCACAGCTGCTGGCTTAAAGCTTTCCCAAAAAAAGTGTACAATCTTTCAGAAAAGTGTTACTTTCCTTGGTCATGTAGTTTCAGAATTTGGCATTTTCACAGATCCTGCAAAAGTTGTGGCAGTTAAAAATTGGCCAAGACCCGGTTGTGTCAAAGAGGTGAGAAGCTTCCTAGGGTTTTGTTCATATTACCGGAAGTTCATAAAAGATTTTGCAACTATAGCCAAGCCCTTAGTGAAACTTACTGAGAAGAATGTGAAATTTGGTTGGACAGATGAGTGTGAGGGCTCTTTTAATAGACTGAAAGGTGTCATGACTGAAGCACCTGTCTTGGCATATCCAGATATGACAAAAAAGTTTGTCCTAGACACTGATGCCAGTGGTGTGGGAGTAGGGGCAGTTTTGTCACAGGTGTATGATGGGAATGAGTGATTGGTTATTTTAACAAATTGCTTTCAAAAACAGAGCGAAGGTACTGTGTTACAAGACGTGAGCTTTTAGCTGTGGTAGAAGCTGTGAAACATTTCCATCATTATCTGTGTGGTGTTCCCTTTGAGATAAGATCTGATCATGTTTCACTTCGATGGCTTCTTCATTTAAAAAATTTGGAAGGTCAGTTAGGCAGGTGGAGTGAGCTCCTTGGAACGTATAATTTCACTCTTACTTATAGGGCCGGCAGACAGCACACCAATGCAGACTTTCTATCCCGTCCCCCATGTGTAAGTTGCCAGTATTGTGAGAGGGTAGTGTCAAAGCATTGTGAGACTATAGAAGAATGTCATCATGGTGAGGAGAGGAATGTCTTGAGAAATATTGTTTCGCGAGATAATGCCTTTGATAGGATAGACAGTTGGCTTGAGGGTAAGACGAGTAGTGCCTTGCATAAGCTCCAAGAGGAAGATCCAAGTCTAAGTGTCCTTGTCAAGAAGAAAGTGGCAGGAGAAGATAGACCAAAGTGGGAGGAATTGTCTTCTTTAGATCGGGATCTAAAGCATTATTGGTCTCAGTGGGATAGGTTGCTTGTGAAGGATAGTCTCCTGTATCGGCAGTGGTTTGGTCCATCTCAAACTCAACTAATTTTACAGCTGGTGTTGCCAATGTGTCTTAGAAAAGAGGTTCTATCACTCTTGCCTGAACTAAAGTGTTCTGGCCATTTTGGAATGAAGAGAACTATTGGTAGACTTCGAAGACGGTTTTATTGGGTAGGATACAAGCAGGATGTCAGAGATTGGTGCATGAAATGTGAAAAGTGTCAGAAAAGAAATTTTCCCTCGAAACATCCTAGGATACCACTGAAGCAATATCCAGTTGGGGTACCTTTTGAAAGAGTGGGAATAGATATATTAGGCCCACTTCCTGAGTCTAAAAGAGGTAACAAATACATAGTTGTGATTGGGGATTACTTTACAAAGTGGATAGAAGCTTTTGGAGTTCCTGATATGGAAGCAGAAACAGTTGCCAGAGTTTTGATGGAGGGGTTCATTGCCAGGTTTGGCTTGCCAAAACAAATCCATTCTGACCAGGGTAACCAATTTGAGTCCAAGCTTTTTCAATCACTCTGCAAATTGCTGGGAATTGACAAAACATGTACTACCGCTTACCATCCCCAGAGCAATGGCTTCATTGAGAGGTATAATAGGACTCTTGAGAATATATTAAGCAAGTTGATTGACAATGAACAGAGGAGTTGGGATGATGCTTTACCTTATGCAATGATGGCATATAGATCATCAATTGACTAATCAGTCACCTGCAAAGATGCTTTTAGGGAAGAGAAATTCAGTTACCCGTAGATTTGTTACTGGGTTGTCCTCCAGATTCAGTTGTTTTTGAGGGTGATGTAGCTTCATATGTAGAAGGATTGAGAGATGTACTTAGGAATGTTCATGAATATGCTAGGGAATATATGGTTGAGGCTAGTGAGAAGCACAGGCGAGGTTACGATCACAGGATCAACTATAAGAGCTATAAGGCTGGTGACAGTTTTTTCTTATTTGAGCCAATCAGGAAAAAGGGTATATGTCCAAAGTTTGAAAGTCTGTGGACTGGACCTTGGGTCATACTTGAGAAAGTTTCTGATTTGATCTACAAGATTCGTAAGACAGCTGGATCCCATCCAAGATATGTACATCATGATAGGTTAAAAGTTTGCTATACCCCAACTGAGACACAGGCCACAAAAATTAGGGAAGCCCAACAGCCCTTAGTTTGTCCTGAAACAGTTCAAGAGGTTGATCAGGGAATGGGATTGGAGAGTGAAATAGCTGACATTGGTCCCTCTAATCTTGGAAATGAGGTAGGAGGTGAGGGTCAAAAACAAAGTTCAGGGGTTGTTACTAGGAGTGGGCGTAAGGTGAAGACACCCCGTTATTTGAGTGATTATGCTTAAGGCTTGTTTTTGTGTGTTTTGTTGCAGGAGTTACACATGCAGTAGGTGCATCTTTACCACCAAGCATAAGGAAACATTGGACAAACACTGGAAGAGGGTGCATGGTGTTAAGAGGAGGTGTGGCTGGGGTTGTCAATTTGTGTACCCAGAGGTGGATTCCAGAAGATATCAAAAACATGTCGATAAACGCCATGCTGGCCAACCATTCAAAGAAGGGATTGTGATTGGGAAAGGCAAGAGGGCAACTGGGTCAGCAGTAGAGAAAGTTGCATCCGTAGCAATTCCTACTGATAGTGCTGTTGACATTCCCGACTGTTTTGGATCCACTGACCCATTGCATCTTTGCAATTCATCCTGGGAGGAAGAGCCAGAAGGTGGCTTCATCGAATTACTGGAGGAGGCAGGCATTCCTAAAATTCCACTGAGCCCAGTGAAGCCAAGGATTAATGAGAATGGGGTTGAAGTGATAAATGGGATACCCAATGGAGAAATGAAGAGGAATTTATGAAAGTGGACATCCCTAAACGCAATATAGCAATGAGAGATCCTCGTGTAAAAAGAATGTAAGATGAGATAATAAAATGTTACTGTGTAATATTTTTGGTTGTTTTTTTTTTCTTCTGTTTGTCATGAACTTTAGTTCTGAAGTCCCTGAGCTTAGTATCGTGAACTGTCATATTATATAAATATATATAAATAGACAATGGTATGAACTAATGTTCTACAGGTGGCTGATGAACTGGTGTTCTATTGTTAACTTGAGTGGATTCATCGTGGTGATAAAATTATGTTTTGGATTATTTTTAGTTTCAGGTTTGAACTTTTGTTATAGTTCCTGAGTTGCAGCGACAGATCCATGACGTGGATAATATTAAACATTATGTTTTAGATGATTTCCAGTTCTAGGTTCTTGGGCATGAACTCTTGTTCTAGTTCCAGAGTTGCGGCAGATCATGAATTGTAGGAAACTTTGAAAAGTTATGAGCAAAGTGACTGTCCGGCATGGAATGTGGTACAGGATGATTTGCCAGGGAAGATCATTTTTTGCTGATGTATATAGTGTAATATAAATTCATTACCTGTATGAAGATGTGGTTAGCAAGGAGGGGATTCCTGGGGAGGGATGAGTCAGGCACAGGATTCCTGAGGATGGAGGATCCGGTCAAGGAGTTCCTGATGTGTTTGGAGGCTGTTAGAGGTGACAGTGGACATTTTGTTAAAAAGACTGTAGATAACTTTTGTAATTATCATGGATTGCATAGTATATGATGTTTTTTTCCAGGTATTGTGTTTCGACTGTATGATTATTTCAGCTTGTATTCTTTTTCAGATGTTGTATAATGATTTTTGTTGTACAATTATAGATTGGTAAATATAGTGAATCTTGGTTCAGGGACGAACCAATATTTTTGGGAGATGGGAGGAAATGTAGCGACGATCGCTTTTATGGTATTTTGTGTTATGATGAATATCGGGAGTTTACAGGAGTTACAGGCAATATTCAGGGGTTTTTGGATATAATTAAATGGTTTCTTGGGGTTTGGTTGTGTAATGGTATTAAATATTTGTTTTACTAACCTGTGGGTATTGTGGGAATTTGGTCTTTATTTATATTTGGGGAACTCACATGTTTTGGTAACCATGTTTGACCTTGTTTACTATCCTGGTATTTTGGGTCTATTTTTTATAAACAAATCAGGGAACTGGTATTTGGTTCAAGGATGTGGGTCAAAGGTGCTGACACCAAAGACTTGAGTAGTTCACTTTTTGGCTATAAAAGGGGGTGCATTTCCCACATTCTGGGCTGACCTTTCATTGAACACACTAATTCTAATTCTAATTCTAATTGGACTTTTATAGCGCTTAATCTCCCCAAACAAGAGGACTCTAAGGCGCAACAAAACAAAAAGCAGTCAACAAAATTCTGTGTCCAGGGACATAACAGGGGTCGAACACCACGGAGAATGCCAGGGGGATGATTCAGGCTAGGGTGGATATGCTTTGGTGTACAGGTAGGTTTTAAGCTGTTTTCTGAAGGAGGCCAGGGATGGAGAGGCACGAATCACATCAGGGAGAGTATTCCACACAGTAGGAGCATCAAACGCAAAACTATTACCAAACTGTTTGACAGATTTATGAACAGAGGGGCAGAACTTTGGAATAACTAGGAAATTACCACCACTTTGACTGCGCCTGGTACTATAAGAACTGCTGTAGGAAGAAAGATGTGGTGAAAAATACCTGGGAAAACCTGTGTGAAGATACTTATAAACAAGTGTGACTGTCTTGAACACAATGCGCTGTTCAACAGGAAGCCAATGCAGTTTCTTTAGCACAGGAGTTATGCTGGTGTATCGACTGGTGTTTGATACAATTCTAGCTGCACTATTTTGGATGCACTGTAATTTGCGTAGATTGAACTTGGACAGGCTCCTGAAAAGTGAGTTGCAGTAATCCAACCGACTACTAACAAGAGCGTTGGCTACAAGCACAGAAACATCATGAGTAAGAAACCGCCTGACATGTCTGAAGTCACGGAGTTTAACAAAACAACTTTTGCAGACATTCTGAACATGCTTGGACAAAGAGAAATCTGAATCAAACCACACACCCAGATTTTTTACTGAATCTGCAGGGCAGAGTGAGTTGCCCAGGATATCAATTGGAAAACATGCTTTCAACTTATCCCTTTGTCTCTTCGAACCAAAGATGATAAACTCAGTCTTATCAGGATTCAGTTTGAGCTTACTAGTTGTCATCCACTCTTTAACATCATTTAGGCACTTATTTAGCTTTTCAAAGGCAGCAGATGCATTCTTCTGGGATAAATGTATATAAAGTTGGCTATCATCTGCATAGAAATGAAACTTTATTCCATTATGTTTACTGATAATGGAACTGAGGGGGGTAGTGTACAATGAGAACAACAAAGGACCCAGGACAGAACCTTGGGGAACACCAAATAGGAGTTTACAAACATCTGACAAAGTAGAACCAATTTTTACTGATTGGTAACGGTCCATTAGGTAGGATGTGAACCATTTCAGAACGGAGCCACTGACCCCAAACCAGTTTTGGAGGCAACCCAGAAGAGTAGAGTGATCAATGGTGTCGAAGGCAGCAGACAAGTCAAGCAATACCAAGGCAGTGGATTCGCCTCTTGACAATGATAAGTGAACCTCATTTTTTATGTAGAGAAGAGCAGTCTCAGTTGAATGGCCCGCCTTATATGCCGACTGGTACGGGTTGTCTAAGTTATTGGCATTAATATGTTCTAACAGCTGCTTAGCAACCACACGTTCTACCAATTTAGATATAAAACTGAGACCTGATACAGGGCGATAATTCTTAAGGTCATTTGAGGGAAGATTTGGCTTTTTAATAAGTGGAGTGACCACAGCAGATTTGAAGGCATCAGGAACGCATCCCTCCATGAGTGAGCAGTTGACCAGCTTTGTAAGGGATGGTAGCAATATATCAATGCATTCCTTAATCAGGAACACACTGTTCTTGCCACTAAGCTTTAAAGCTTTGTCAGCTATGGAAAGGTAACTGAACAACTATGTTCTGTTTTAGGTTTAGTTAAGTTACTGCTTTTAGTGGTTTTAATCCTTGGCTAATGGGGATGATATTTTAGATGGAATTTTGATACCTTGAATTAATATCAAAGATGTATTAGGTGGGGATTAACTTGGTTGGTGGGGAATATTCTTGGGGAGTCAGGTTTGGGAATTGGGTTATATGATTTTCTTCTTGTTGAATTAAAATGTTGACATAATAATTTCTGTTCCAGTTTGTTTATCTGTTTGGCATAATAAAAGTCATTTGTTTAGAATAGGTTTTAATTAATTGTGTTACTGTGCCTTGATACATAATTTAGCTCGGGTCGCTAAATTTAGACGTGGTTACCTCGGCTCTACTTTACTTGCAAGTAAGTAGAGCCGAGGTAACCACGTCTACATAGACCGAGTTTCTGTCCCGTCGCCTATTGTTATTGATGTACTGATGGACACAATGGCGATGGACAGAGCTCACATGTACTTGTTTTCTGTGTAAATTCTGAACTGTGGGGAATTATTATATTCATTTTAAAAAGTTACTGTAATGTCTATTATAGCTGTATCCAGTTTCCAGTTCATATGCTGATAAATTAAACTATTTTTAGAAGCCAGGAATTTTTTTGTGGAGAACTATGTAATGTTAAAGGTTTGTTTACATTTTGAAAATAGGTTGAAATATATACATGCCAGTTTGATTGGCATGAAATATAGGTGAACGGCACATGTACATACCTTAAAGAAACCAAATAGCACTTTATACTTGTGGTAAAATGTTAGACGTGGTAACCGCGGCGATCGACCCTATCGGGATCTAACGCCGTGGTTCCTCCCCATTTAAAAGTAGAGATTTTCAAATATTAGGTTACTCACCATCAGAACTATATGTGAAACGATAACACAAGTAAAAGATTGTAATAATATTTAAATTATCAATCCAATAATGCTATTTTATGTGTATAATGTTACATAATAACTTTTAACAACAATGTTTATACTTTTCATCCTCCATGTTGAAATTCTGATTGGTTTGAATTTATTGCCGTTCATATGCGGTATCTGCTAAACCTCGGATTTCTATAATTCCCATTTCCAGGACTCTTTGGTATATTTGAAAGTGTAGTTCTGTAATTTGTGTGATTTCTTTTACAATTTAATTTATTGTAGGTGGACTACAAATGCAAAGTTTTGTGTTATTTCTATTAATATGTTTTCAATATATGATACATGAAGGTTTTGTAATTCTTCAAAGAACAGCTTTATATTTAGATATACGGATTGCTATATGAAATGATGTATCAATACGAAAAATACACTGAAAAATAATTTTAATATATTAAAATTATGTATACATGTATGTCCATTTTGTGGACAGTGACCAGTCCATCCTTAACCAGGAAGATTTTATATTGCATTTAAGTGTGAATTGATTTCTTGCACCTATTTCTGGTTACTGTATTTAATATTTTTAAGTGGTTTAAACTTCTTGAATTGCTTTTGGAAATATTTTGAATTTCCCTGAAAAGTTACCAATGTAACAATAATTCTGATAAAAAATTGTAATCTTTTGTCAGGATTCCTGATCCAAATATTTAAATTATAGTTTCTCACTACTACTTGGCTTAAATACTTATTTTTTAATGTTTAATAAAAATTATTTCACTGCAAAAAAATTATTTGTAATATTATGGTCTGCAAAAGTATGTGAATGTAATGAGGGATCATTTCTGTAGTACTTTGTAAGAAACAAAGTTCTTAAGCAAACACTAATATTACTGTGTTGTGATTTTTTAAATAAAATAATATTTACATAACACTACTGGCCTCTTAACTTTTTAAAAAAATTTCTCCGATTTGCAGTAAGGTTTCATATGTGGGCCAAATAGAAAGGTTTATATTAACGGCTATAAATATGAATCAATTATTTCAGTTATGGTACACAATATGGCGGACATAGAATAAAAACAAGGTAATATAAGGTGTTACACTGAAATAAGTGTATATTTAATGTGAGTTAAGTACGAAGTATTGTTGTTTGTTGAATATATTTCCATTTAAATGCACTTAACACGCCAATGAATGTCTAGGTTGTAAATATTTGAAAATCTCTACTTTTAAATGGGGAGGAACCACGGCGTTAGATCCCGATAGGGTCAATCGCCACGGTTACCACGTCTAGTAAAATGTGTACAAATATGCCGTTCAAAATTTACATGTGAGCTCTGTCCCTCGCCATTGTGTCCATCAGTATATCAAAAGCAATTGGCGACGGGACAGAAACTCGGTCTACGTCTACGCTACATTATGAGCTGCATATACAAGTACTACTGTATTTCATATTCAAGCAGAAATAATGTTTATTCTTATAAAATGTTTGTGTACAAGTTGTGGGTACGAGTTGTTGGTCACGAGATGCCGTGGTCACGAGTTGCATCTAAATCGAACGCCAGTGTACTACGACTCTGAACGATAATTCAAGATTCATATTCAATATAATTTGCAGGAAATGTAATTTATTTTGTATGAGATTCTCGGTTGCAGTAAAATAAAAGAATACATACCCCCATTCACTAAAACAAGTAAAAGTTTATATAGTGAAATATTTTACCTTTCGAAGTTTGGTCTCAGCTTTCTTTTTCCTTTTTTTTCTTTTTTTTTTTTTTTTTTTTTTTTGTGGCTAGTTTAACGGATTTGTCACTAAAGCACCGACGGTGCCTGTGGGACTGTTCGCTATTGTGATATAATCGTAAAAATACAAGCTTCAGATTTTCCTTGGTTGGGCTGTTTCCTCTGCAATTCAGCACATATATCCCAGCAGGCACACACATTGAAATGTCATTGATTTAGAATTGAAAACAGGTCCTGATGTTGAAATCCGTGTTACTACCAACTACTAAAACGAAGTTACTTTTCTGACATGACAAAGTAATGATATTTTGACCAGAAATCATGGTGATTTATGGTTGAAAAATTGACACTGACACAATTTCAACATTATTTCAAAGCTGGATTTCTGACTGGAAAAAGTAGTGATAGTTCATAAAAAATCACCACTACGTAAATCAAGTTATGTTTTCTGACATGAAATCTGAGTCATGTTATTAAACAGAAAACAGGTTAAATGTTGGGAAATGAATGACTAGTCATTTTTATGACTAGTCATTTTTTTAAATATTTATTTACCCTTTTGACTAGTGAACATTGATTGAAAACTTTCTATAGGGAGATACAGTGATTAAGTCTAACTTTTGGAAAGAACTATTATTGCAATAGTTTTTGAATTTGTAGGTATTTGTAAAGCAAAAACTAATTTTTAAAGATTATAAAGATGATAAGGATTATGTGTGCATGTACTTGTACATTTTTATCCATTCTCCTTATTAATTTATAGCAACAACAAAACTGATGCACGCAAATATAATTTTTATAATTATATATTGATTAATACAATTCCTGATAATTAAAAAAAAAATCAAGTCAAACTTATCTTAAATGAAAAAAAGATAAATTCAAACTTATTCATTAAAACTTAGTAATGTCAATTTGTTTGTCAAATGCTCCCACACAACAGTGAGGTGATGGGGTTCCTGGTTTTTCTTATCTGTACCCTGCTACACAGAAAATTAGGCCTGTGACTAAAAGTAATTAGATAACACAGCAGGGGTGGAAGTGGGTATTTACCTTGTTCAATTGCATGCATTGTGTTTACTTCTTTAGGTCTGTTTTTTGTGGTCAGAACTGACAAGTAATTAAAGTGGGGAGTAATGGGTGGAGTTCTACAAATGTGGCTATTCTTGTGGGTTTTTTTGCAGTTTATATGACAAAGTTGTAGGAGACACAAGCATCGGAACTGAGCATTGTGGCTTTGCTACATAATTATAGCTTCTTTATAATTACAATATAATTATAGCCAACTTAATAAAGCATTTGAAAGAAACTGATTGGATAAAATACTGAAGATATAAATAATGTCACTACTGTTTGTTTTTTACAAAGAAAAGATATAAATTTATTTAAACTTTCACAAAAGAATTTCAATTGAAGACATTGAATAATACCAATCCTATTAATAACATAAAAATAGATATATAGTTGGAAAATATGGATTTACATATCTTGAGCAAGTACATTTAAAGCTGATGCAAAATTATGTGTCATTCCAATTGTAACATTGTGTATTATGGAGCCTAGTGTATCTCCATCCATAGAGAATTGTACAATGTAACACATTAAGCAGTTGCTTTACAGAAGTCCTAGAATAAAGATCACTTATAGCTTACTCCACTTCTTGTGATTATTAATATATATAAAATATACACACAAGAACATTACATGGTGTCAGATGTAAACTGGGATTATTCTCACATTGAATGTAATAGTTAAACAGTTACAATGGAAGGAATAAAAATATCTCCTTTGGATATGTGTGGTGATAATCTCTCAGAAAGTTGGAGGAGATGGTCACAAACAATGAAACTGATTTTAACTGGACCACTCTCCAAGAGATCAAATAAAGAAAAGTGCGCGTTCTTTCTCTTGTACATTGGTCAAGAGGCTAGAGATGTCTTCAACACATGGACACTGGCTCCCAATGACGAGGACAAACCGGACATTCTGTTTGATAAATTCGAAGACTACTTCAAACCAAAGAAAAATCTAACAGTTCTGAGGCATAAATTCAACAGCAGGGTTCAAGGTGCTTCTGAATCAGCAGATCAGTTCATCACAGATTTGAAGCTCCTGTCACTTGACTGTGAGTATGGTGGCCTACGTGATGAAATGATTAGAGATCGGATAGTCGTTGGTGTTTACTCAGAGGAAGTTAAGGAAAAACTTCTACAAGAAGCCAACTTAACCCTGGATAAGTCAGTTGAGATTATCAAAGTGGTTGAAGGGTCAAAACGGCACATCAAATCCATGGCAAATGGAACCGAATCGTCCATTGATGCAGTCCGGAAAAGTGCACACAAGGGAGTAAAGCAAAAGGTGACAAAACAAGCCAGCAACTCGAAACAGTGTGGAAGATGTGGGGAAAAACACGAAAAAGGTCAGTGCCCGGCATATGGGAAAAAGTGCTTGAAATGCAACAAGCGGAATCATTATGCAAAAATGTGCAGGGGTCACAAAGCCGTACACAGTGTCGAACAGCCACAATATGAAAGTGACAACAGTGAAACTGGAGTAGCTCACTTCATTGGTGCAGTACACAACTGTGAAGAAAGGAATGAAGCAAGTGTCACATTACTTCTCGGTAATAAGAAGTCAGCTCTCAAATTCAAGTTGGACACAGGAGCTCAGGTAAACATAATTCCTGCAAAATTGTTCAAAAATATGAACTTACCGGAGGCCAAAGTTCACTCCACAAACACTAAGTTAACAGGTTATGGAGGACTCAACTTGAAAGTTAAAGGTACTTGTGACATTAAATGCTCATACAAAGATGCTGAAAATGTTTCAAAGTTCTACATTGTAGAAACAGACTCTCCAGCAGTACTTGGTCTACAGTCATGTATAGATCTAGGCCTTATACAGTTAGTAATGTCAGTGTCTGAATCAACTGGCATCAGTGATACACTGGAGAAGTATAACAATGTGTTTACAGGACTTGGATGTCTGAAGGATCCCTATCACATACAGATTGATGAGTCTGTCAGTCCAGTAGTACACCCACCTAGAAGAGTCCCAGCAGCCCTGAGGGACCGATTGAAGTCAACGCTTTGTGACATGGAGCAAATGGGGGTGATCAGAAAAGTGGATGAGCCAACAGATTGGGTCAGCTCAGTGGTCATAGTGGAGAAACCAAACTCCAACAAGCTGAGAATTTGCCTGGACCCAAAAGACCTGAACAACGCCATCAAACGGGAACACCTGGAGTTACCCACTCTGGAAGAAATCACATCAAGGATGGCTGGTGCAAAGGTTTTCTCAAAAATAGACCTCAATCATGGCTATTGGCAACAAACCCTGGATGAGGAAAGCCAACTTTTGACCACTTTCAACACTCCGTTTGGTCGCTACTGCTATATAAGACTTCCCTTTGGCATCAAATGTGCACAGGAAGTATTCCAGAAGAGAATCTCACAGCACTTTGACAGTATGCCGGGTGTAGAAACAGATATTGATGACATTTTGATATGGGGTGCCACAGAAGATGAGCATGACAGCAGACTGGAAAAAGTCTTGAAGAAATGTGCTGAACTGAATTTAACACTAAACAAAGACAAGTGCAAGTTCAAAGTTGAGACTGTGACATACCTAGGGAATATCATCTCAGCTGATGGAGTTAAACCAGACAGTGAAAAGGTGAGAGCTATCATGGACATGCCTCCACCTACAGATCGCAAAGGAGTTGAAAGACTTTTAGGTACTGTGAATTACCTAGCAAAGTTCGTACCTAAAATGTCAACAGTGATGGAACCAATAAGAATCCTTCTGAGAAAGGATACTGAATTTGCTTGGTTAAAGCCACAGCAAGTCGCATTCACAAAAGTCAAAGACATTCTTAGTCATTCGCCTGTTCTGCAATTCTTCGATGTGAAGAAACCAGTGAGAATCAGTTGTGATGCTTCCAAATCAGGCCTTGGAGCAGTTCTACTCCAGGACAACAAACCAGTTGCCTTCGCCTCAAGGTCAATGACTGATGCAGAAACAAGGTACGCACAAATTGAAAAAGAATTGTTAGCCGTTGTCTTTGGCATGGAGAGGTTCCACCAGTTCACATATGGCCAAGATGTAGTGGTTGAAAATGATCATCGTCCATTAGAGCAAATTATGAAAAAGAAGCTCAGTGCAGCTCCACCCAGACTCCAACGCATGTTACTCAGGCTACAGCAGTATAACTTCAAATTAGAGTACAAGCCTGGGAAAGAGCTAATTGTAGCTGACATGCTGTCACGTGCCTGCACACCAGATGCAGAAAGTTGTACAGCAAATGATGTAGTAAAACATGTGCAAACCGTTGTAAGCAATATTCCAGTAGCTGCAAACAGAATTGAGGATATCAAGAATGCAACCTCAGTGTGCACAGACTTTTGTCAACTGAGAGACATTATCTTGAATGGTTGGCCCGACAGTAAGGTCAAGGTCCCATATGCACTGCATGAATATTGGAATTGCAGAGACGAATTAACAGAAACTGATGGTCTAATCTTAAGAGGTGACAGGATAGTGATCCCAATAGCACTTCGCCCAACCATGTTGAAACTCCTACATGTCGGACACATGGGAGTAGACAAAACCATCAAGAGAGCCCGAGATGCTATTTACTGGCCTAGCATTGATGCTCAGATCAAGGACATGATCCTGAAATGCGCAACCTGTCTAGAAAATAGAAATCCAAACCAGCAGCGTGAACCACTGATATCTCATGAAATCCCTGATCGACCATGGCAAAATCTGGCAACGGATCTATTTCAGTTGAATGATCGCAATTATGTACTGGTAGTGGACTATTACAGCAGGTACTTCGAAGTCGCTCATCTGAACACCACAAAAGCAACAAGTGTAATAAACCAGATGAAAGTGATGTTTGCCAGACATGGAATTCCGTCAAAGGTCACTTCAGACCAAGGACCACAGTACAGTTGTGCAGAATTTCAAGAATTCGCAAAGTCGTGGGGTTTTCAACACATAATGTCCTCACCTTATTGTGCAAAGAGTAATGGTCTTGCGGAAAGGACTGTTCAGACTGTGAAAAACATTCTAAAGAAGTCGGCAGTAGACAACACAGATCCACTGCTTGGGTTCCTTGAGTACAGGAACACACCAATTGATGGCATAGCCTCCCCAGCTGAGTTACTCATGGGTCGCAAACTCAGATCCATCCTTCCAGCTTTGCACCAAAGCTTGAAGCCGAAACTTCAAAATCCCAAACAAGTGAAAGCTGCTCTGTGTAAAAAACAGACAAGGCAAAAACATTATTATGACAGACATACCAAGATCTTGAAATCACTAAAAGAGGGAGAGAAAGTTAGAATTCTACAACAAAACAAATGGGAGCAAGCCACTGTCAAAGAGAAGCTGAACACACCACGGTCATATTTAGTGACAACACCCAATGGAAGTGTGTATCAAAGAAATAGATCACATATTCTCAAATCCAATGAAGGCCAGGGGATAGAGGATTGCAGAGATGAGTCAAACACCAAAACAGCAAGTGTCAAACAGCCACCAATGGGAAAAAACAATTGGGCCTCAAACAAACAATTTACAACCAGATATGGAAGAACAGTCAAGCCAGTGGTTAAATATTAACTCTAATAAATTGGATATTATTACACATTTAGATATTACTCAAATGACATTGATAATTATACATATTGTGTTCTGTACTTTGTTCATTTGCAGAATGAACTGTTTAATGTTTAAACACCCTTGAGTTATAATCACACAACTTTGGAGCATAGTGTAAGTTGAATTCCAGTGAAAACTTTACACACATTTGATAACTGTTCTTGCAAATGATTATCACAAAACTGTACAGAGTGCAGTAACTGTAACCAGGTAACTAATCTTTGAACAGAGACCATTTGTCCTAAAAAAAAAAAATAAAAAAAAAAATTGTGTAAAAGATAAAAGACCAGTGTACATGTGTAAACACACATACCGACCTTCTAGACATCAGTAGAGGGATAATTGTATAAACAGTTAAACAAAGTCAGTAATAATGGGGGTATGAAAGTGCAAGTTTGAAAGTGTGAAACTATAATGCATGTATCCTGGTGAAGTGTAAACCCATCAATCTAACTTGCAGTGGTGTTGTAATTGACTACACATGTTATTTGTAAAAACCACAAAACTCAAGGAGACTGCATGAGGTCAATGAAAAGGAAAAATAATGCAAGAAGAATCTGAACAAATTTTCATAATGAAGTCTTAAAGAACTTGTGTTAAAAAATTTATACTTTATAATTAATTAAAGATAAATTAATTATCCTCAAAAGGGAGCATGTAACATTGTGTATTATGGAGCCTAGTGTATCTCCATCCATAGAGAATTGTACAATGTAACACATTAAGCAGTTGCTTTACAGAAGTCCTAGAATAAAGATCACTTATAGCTTACTCCACTTCTTGTGATTATTAATATATATAAAATATATACACAAGAACATTACACCAATGTTATCAGAAATAGAATATTGAATATACAATAATTCATGAAAACATGTCATCTTGAAAAGAAATAATTACTTTGAAGTTGTATCCAAATTGTAAAATATGTATATGGATAGTTATTGTATAATATTATTAAGAAGCTATAATTATGACACACAAGCTACAATGATTCAAATAAAGATGACAATGAAAATAACCTGATTTTATCCAATGAATTCAACTCTATTTCATATATTGGATCCAACCAAAACCTGTTTGCAAAATCTACATGTACTTCAACCAGATTTCACCCATAAATACAACCAGATGTCAAAAGTTGATTTCAACATGATTTCACTGGTTGGATATAACCAAAAACGGTTTGCAAAATCTACACATATTTCAACCAGATTTCACCCATAGATTTCAACCAGATTTCAACAGTTGGTTTCAACATGGTTTCACCAGTTTGATCCAACCAAAAACAGTTTGCAAAATCTACACGTATTTCAACCAGATTTCACCCATTGAATTCAACCAGATTTCAACATTGGTTTCAACAAGTTTTTACAGGTTGGATCCAACTAAAAACGGTTTGCAAAATCTACACATATTTCAACCAGATTTCTATGTTGGATTCAACCTGATTTCAAAAGGGTTATTCGATTCACAATCACTTGGTAATATGAATCATGATCTAAGTGATCAGTCTCTCTCGTAGGATCACTTGGTGTAATGATTTTAGTTGCACAAGAGGCCCCAATCGAATAGAAAAGATCACTTCGGATCACTAAAATCAAATAAGCCTACTGTTGCATGCCTGCTGGGATAGTGGGCAGTAGCAGAAAATGTTTGGGAGGGGTGTGCAAAGCACCTCTTGATCAGCCATGGGAGAAGGGTTGTGGAGAACATCTTTGGTATTTTGGCCAGTAGGTTTCGGGTCCTGGAATGCATCATGCAGCAAGAGCCTGGTGTGGTTATGCACATTGTCACAACCTGCCTGGTTCTCAAACCCCTACCCAAAATGTCTGTTTTCAAATAAAATGGAATTAATTGATTGAAGTTTGAAAACCTCCTTGCTAATTTCTTGCTTTGGATGAGAGAGGTTTGTAGGGTTTGAACCTTCCCCAATTTGACTTTAAACTGGTTTGGACTTTAGATAACACAGGTGTGGCAGGATTTGAAACCAGGACACCTTTAGTTGTATTTTTTGGGGTCGGGGTTTGAGGAGTTTAGGCCCTGTGGCATTACAGTTTGTATGAGAGGATGGGGAAGAGTTTGAACCTTGGGCACTTTTTGGGGGGGAGGGGGGGTTGTTTTAGGACATATCTTTTTTTATGTGATTTCGGCTTGGTTGAAGTGAAATCCGTGTGTTGGAATTTTTTAGGAGTTTTTGTATTTTGTGACTTTGAGGGATTTTTAAAATTTTATTTGAACAGGTCAGCTGATTAATTGTTTTGGAAGATTTAACAGCCCTGTAAAGGTCTTTAAAAAATTTTTAGCTAAAAGCTGAATTTTGGACAGACACTATCTTTTTCAGTCTACTTCAATCTTTTCCATCACAAACCCCCATGCTTTGGATTGGGATGGCTTCTTTTGAAATCGAGTACACAATAGCCATCTGATGGGTTTATAATCCCCCTGAATGTCACGATCATGGTTTACAATGGAAAAGCTGAAGATTGAGTTCTGATCAGCAAATATTTGGGATGGTAACTCGATCAGGGAGGACTATCACAATAGTGGCACAGCCCTCTAAGAAAGTCAGAGGATTTATTCTAAAATGTTGTATTAGCTTTTCTGACAACTGAAGAACTGCATTGGGTGGACATGACATGTTGTGTGTAAATTGTTTACTTCATTTTCATCAAAGTTATCGATAAAGACCATAATTAATGGAATTATAAAAAGGATATATGATAAATATAAAAGTTGGTGACTACATTGGTACCTTTAAAAATGTTTTTGTGGGATATAAAGTAGGATTTAAAGTAAATCTATATACTGATTATTTTGTTTAATCTTATTGAAACTCAATAATGGCCGTCAGTGAAGTCTTTTTATGGTCAAGTTTATAGAAGTGTGAAATGTACTTGGTGGACTTGGACAATTGCTGACTTTTTCAATCACTTATATAAAAGTACTGATATTGGACTTCAACATTTGTGTTAAACTGGGAATTCTCAGCCAAGATTTTGGACACTGAATTAGATTCAACCATAATCAGTTTTTCATATTCTTGCTGTGACTTTTTATGGAGAAGGGGAATGTGTGAGTGGTTGGCACACTGTAACCAGAAAAAGGAATAATTGCATGAGAACAGAGGTGAGGATTGTGAGGTTATTATATCCACTTTTATGAAGGCCCAAATGAATATTCACGAAAACAATGTTTACTCAAAGGATAACATTTCTAGTGAAATCAGGATAGACATAGCACAGACTTGGAAAAAAGAAACCGACGAGTACCTTTTCCATGAATTTTATAAAGATGTTCAAGATCTTCTGGAGGACACCAACTCTGATTATACCCTCATATGTGAGGATTTTAATCTAATCTTAAATCCAGATCTGAACTTCTATAATTATAAATACATAAACAACCCTCGGACGAGATAAATAGTACTAAACATGATGGTTGATTTATGTGATGTATCACACTTTTCACATGGAGGCGGAAAAAACCAGTGAAACAATCTAGAATTGATAACTTTTAGCCTCATCAAATATGCTCAACATAATTAAAAAGTGTGATATAAATTTAAGTTACGGATCAGATCACTCTTTGCAACAATTGGATATTATACTCAATAATTTCAAAAGTGGAAAGGGGCTGTGGAAATTTAACAATAGTCTTTTAGAAAATAAGGATTTCCTAACACTTATTAATTCTATAATTGATGAAGAAAAAGCTTAATATGCACTTCCAGTCTACGATCTTAAATTTTTGGAAAGAACCTTTTCTTCAATCTCTATGACAATAGAACCTGATGCATTTCTTGAAGTACTTTTGCTTAGAATTTGTGGGGAAACTATTAAATTTGTGTCGATGTTGAAAAAAACCAACTAAATGCTGAAAAGAATTTAATAGCTGATATAAAAGCTCTAGAATCTGCACCTCAGCTGAATTCCATAAATTTTGAACTTCTTTTAGACAAAAAAGCAGAGCTAGAGCAGTTAAGAAATGTTCAAATGAAAGGTCAATCGGTTAGAGCATGATTTCAGTGATTACAAGGAGAAAGGCCTTCTAAATATTTTGCAACTTTGAAAATAAAAATTACATTGAAAAAACCTTAAGCTTAGCAATGGTTCTATAGTTACCAAACAAGAAGAGATGCTGCACCACATAAGATTGTTCTATGAGAATCTTTTCAAAAATATAGATAAAAATTTATTATATATGGATTTTTAAAAAATGGGGTTGGAACAACGTACACCTTTAGAGTGAATGGGAACTTTAACAACAGTTCAGGAAATTGGAGTAGTACTAAAGAGAATGAAATCAAATAAATCTCCAGGTGTAGATGGGATTACCTTAAAGTTTGAAAGTCTTTTTGGGAAAAACAAAATACTTTGTAATGGAAGCCATTAACTGTGGTTTTCATAAAGGTAGTTTATCTATTTCAATGCGCCAGTGCATAATTACTTGTTTACCAAAACCTAATAAGATCGCCCATTTATTAAGAATTGGTGCCCAATCTCTTTGCTTAGTGTGGTGTATAAATTAGCTTCAGGTGTTTTTGTAGACAGATTAAAGCCCTCTTTGAACCAAGTTATTTTAAAAATAAATAAATAAATAGATCTACCCATAAACTATGTGTTGCAATATGACCCTGGAGTACTCCTCCAGCACTGAGTCATCATATATCACTTATTCAGGTAGCCTTTTTAAAGAGGATTTAGTTAGTAGTCTTTTAGTAGTCTTTGGGCTATGCCTACAGCCTACTATAAACAGTGTAGGAAAATTATAATCAGTTGGAGCTTGATTTTGTCAGCGTTTTTTACTTTTTACTAGTAACTGATACAAAATTGTTTAAAACATATATATAGTCTGCATTTCTGTATAGCTGCTGTGTATTTGTATTTGTGTACTTTTTTATGAAGAATACATTTAAGCTTGTGAAGCTTTCATAAAGATTTGTTGATTTTTTTTCTCAATCAACATTTTTTTTGCCAAAGGATAAAGTACACATACACTTCTGGTAAATAAAATTTATATTTTAGTATGTTGTTATATTATGGCCAATGTATACTTTCAGTAAAGCAGGGGTTGTTGGTGTGCTGAGTGAGTGTGTTGGCCTGATATATAGCTCAAATTAGTGGCTTATATTTCGACTTTCCTTCTAGGAATGGTCTCATCAGAGGCTTGGTAGGTTTTGATTCTTGACCTCCTGAAGTACTTTTTTCAGCTCCTGCAGGCTCCGGATTTTGACCAGTTGCCCCGGATTTGGTAGTAGTTAATTTTGGTATAATTGGTACTAAGACTATTTAAAAGAAGTTTTACATGAGTCTAAAAGGTAAGTACTAGATATTTCAGGTGAGAACAAGTTGGTTGCCATGGTAATACTTGCTTCAGCTCTAACCCATTGCCCCTTAGCGACTTAAGGAGGTTAGGTGGTTACCATAGCTATTCCATATTTGGTATTTTGGTCAAGATTGTAGTTATCATTTCATAAATCTCATGGGATTATTATGATAACTACTTATGTTGGTTGATATTATCAACAGAGACAACAAGTGTTTTAACCACCTTTTATTGGTTTTATTTATTTTACTGCAATTTAACTGAAAAATAAAATAAATCATCATGTGTATGTGGTTTACAACATGGGGTATTGTTTATGAATAAATAAATCAATATAATATAGTATGTTGTTTTATTTAATCCTCATCTGAACTGGAAACATCATCAAATAGGTCACAGAGTCCATCCTTGAAATGTTCATCTAAGATGATGGCTTTTTCATCTGTTGATGCTGTTGGTCTGACATTGTTAGGTTCTTCATCAATGTGGATGATTTCAGGTTTTGTTGGGTTGTAGGCTTCATTGAGTAGGGAGACCCAATCAGTATCTGTGTGTGTTTTGTGTGCATGTGAAGCTGGTGTCCTATGTTGTTCAATTTCGTATGGGTAATACTTCCATATAGTTTAGTGAGTTTCTTGTGTGTGTTCACTGGTTTTGTACTATTATTTTTGCGAGGTAGTTTAGTAATGGTGATGTCACACTTCTCCTTCATCTGTTCCTGTAAGAGCTTACTGATGGTGCTACTATCCCATTGTACTCTTTTACGTACTTTCAATTGGTCAGGTTTGTATGTGGGTTTGATGTTGGTTATGTCTGTAGTGATATTGTCATCACTCATGTGTGAGTGTATTTCATCAGTGAAACTAGGGGTGTTTGCGATAGCTGTGGCTGCAATAGGTTGTTTATGTGTGTTTGTTGTTGTGGTGGTTGAGTTGGTCATAGTAGTTGTAGTACATGTGTTGGTCATAGTGCTACTAATTACTGGTGGGATGGCCAGAGTATTGGTTGTGGTATGATTGTGTGCAGTGTTTCTGATTGATGTTTGATATCAATTAGTTGTCTGTGTGTTGGTACTATACTGGTGCTGTTGTTAGTGCAGATGAAAATCTGGTGAAAGGGAGTGTAAGTGGCGATATGTAGGCCACTTTGAAGTGTTTTGATGTCATCTGGATCTAGTACCACTAATGGGTTTGTGTTGGTTGATTTGTCATGTGTAGTGACATGGTTTGTGTTGGTGTGTTTGTGTTCTTTTTTCACAGCCCATTTAATATCATGTGCACTTTTGGTTTGGATGCTGATACTCTTGCACATAACTAGTGGATAGTTAGAGTCCAATTGTGTTGCATTAGTAGTTTGAGTTGCTGGAGTTAAGAAGTTGGGTGAGTTTGCCTGTGCTGTTTCAGTGTGGATGTGGCTTGACACTGATTGGGTCTCCAGTGTGCTCTCCAGCTCTTCTAATAATGCAAAGAAGTCAGGTGGGATATCACTGTCTCTGAAGGTTGATGATTTTGGAGGTGACTTCACAGAGGTGGTGGGTTTGACATTGTTTGTCCTGGTATGGTGTCTAGATGCATGCCTCTCTAAATCGTGGAGTCTTGTGTATTTGTTTGTACAGATGGTACAGTCATAGGTCTTATTAAGATGTTTGGTCTGTATGTGCCGATCTCTATATTATTTCCTGCTCAATGTTTTATGGCATATTGTGCAGGAATAAAAGGTTGCCTACAACATTTGTATAAAAAGTATAGTTAATATAAATGAGCTTTTAAGAAGACTGTGTGGTTTCACATCTTTGTTAACTAGAAATTTTAGTTAATTTCATGTTAATTATAATGTTTTGTTTATTTACTATCAGACAATTTATAATGGCCAGATACTTATTTGTAGTATACACCATAGTAATTCATTCTAAGCTAATTTGGTACAAAGAATGTGACAAAGGTACAGATTTAACATAAAGATATAGTTAAAATTAGGTTAAATAACGGACAATTGTTGATATCATTATTTATGATGTTTTTATAGAATTAAGATAATTCTATAGGACAAGAATAATAATAACAAATTATTTATTTAAAATAATTTATAGCTGGATAATACATACCTTATTGTCTATTTTTATGTGTGTGTATATTTACGCATAAAAATACGAATTAATTGATATACACCAAAGACATTATATATATTTTTTTTTCAAATATAAATAGTTTATTTATGATAAAATTATTATTTAACAAATAGATATTTATTAAAATGGTGTGGTAGGTGTTCTAAGAATATATGTTAGAGTAAATACCTTATTTAAAATAGTATATAAATAAAGTAATGTAACTGACCTTTTTGGTTCATCCTCCATTATTGTGTTTATGAGTTAACCAAATATTAATCGGATTTTAAAGTGTTAATCACTTGGATTAGTAAAACATACACTTGTTTAAGTATATGTCCGCCTTGTTGAATTTTTAAATTCAAAATGACCAAGGTATCTGATGGTTGTTAGGTTACCAGGTGTTACCAAGATAGGTAAGTTGGGGGCATTATGATGAGGTAATGACGTAATTGTGTCAATGCATGATGCTATAGTGTTGGCATTATGTCATAACTGGTTTTCATGGGTTATTTAACCCTTGTATATAATATAATACCAATATTAAAATATAAGAGTGTAGGGTGGTATCTGGACAAAAATACCATTGAGAGGAATTATATTATACATACTGGTTGATGCCAAGTGGTGCAATTGTGGGGATGTCCCAGATGTATTTGAGTTCAAGCTTTCTACGGTTACTCATACAATCTGGTCCTGTCTTATTGCCCAACCATTGCACTACACTAAATCTCATGTGTTTGTAAGAGTGGTCTTCAGCAGTGAAATATCTTGATACTGGTGTTGATAATTTATTAGGATTTTTGACACTTGCTATATGTTCATAAATCCTTTTTCTAAAGGGTCTCCCTGTTTCCCCTATGTATTGTTTATTGCATTTTGTACAATGAATTAAGTATATTATATTGTAAATTTCACATGTGATTCTGTGTTTTGGTCGTAGGTTTCTACATTGGTGAGTAGAATTAGTGTGTGTACTAATAAAGGTGGTTATTTTATGTAATTTTGGGCAGTAGGTGCATTTAGCTAACCTAGTGCATACGGGTGGGAGGGAGGAAATGTCTTGTCTGGCTTCCTTGGGTGGGTAGCTGACTGTGTTTGATGTTAGAATATCCCTTAAGTTTGGGAGTCTTCTATATCCTATGAGGGGTTTGTCAGGGAAGATTTGTTGTAAATCTTCTGTGTTTTCTATAATATTCCAATTGTCTCTAATGATTCTTGAAATATTGGGGTTCCTGGGATTAAATGTAGTCACTAATACTTGTGGTGATTTTATTTTCCTGTTTTTGGTTTCTAGCAGGTCATTCTGTGAAAACCTGGCTGCCCTTTTGTAATGGTTGACTAGGGTTTTACGTGGGTAGCCTCTGTCTAGTTAATATTTGCTTATTTCATGGGTAAACTTGATGGTTTGATGAATGCCGTTGAGATATTCAACAAATTTATTCAATTGTTCTTCACCATGTGTCCATACCATGAATATATCATCTATAAACCTTTTCCATAATAACCTTTTCTTTGTTCTTTTGTGAGGTTATTTTGTTTACTTTTTTTGATTTTACTATTGAGTAGGCAAGTTTTGAATGCTTGTTTAAACACATTCAAGGAAATATGAGTGTTTGTAGGCTTCCTGAACTAAGGCCTTTCTGAAGTATGTGAGAATAAGAATATAGTTATCAAGAAAGCAGACAAAGGTTCAGTAGTAGTCATGAACACTGTTGATTACTTACGAGAGGGTTACAGACATTTAAGTGATTCTAATTATTATACACCTCTCAAGGAAGATCCTACAAAAACAGTGAGTGAAAAAATCACACAATCACTAATTACCATGAGAAGCAGAGGATTGATCAGTGAACAAAATCTAGATTACCTCTCGCCCGATAAATGCACAATAGGCCACTTTTACCTATTACCAAAGATTCACAAAAAGAATATCCCAGGAAGACCTATCTGCAGCTCTGTCACCCTTCCAACTGCAAATATAAGCAAGTTTGTGGATGCACATATACACAAATATGTACCCACAACCAAATCCTACATTAGGGACACTCAGGATTTCATCAGCAAGATAAAAGAAATTGGACCAATACCTGAAGGTTCATTCTTAGTAACATTAGATGTAAGTTCACTCTACACAAATATCCCAAATCAAGAGGGAATCACAGCAGTAGCCGATCAATTAAGGAAAGACCCTACTAAGACCAGTATTAGTACTTACATACTAGATTTACTTAAACTGGTTCTACACAACATGTATTTCGAGTTCAATGGAGATTACTTCCTACAAACAGGAGGAACAGCTATGGGCACTGCTCTAGCACCAAATTATGCCAACATTTTCATGGACAAATTTGAGACAAGAGCACTCGAGAATTACCCACTTAAACCCTTATTATGGAAAAGGTTTATAGATGATATATTCATGGTATGGACACATGGTGAAGAACAATTGAATAAATTTGTCGAATATCTCAACGGCATTCATCAAACCATCAAGTTTACCCATGAAATAAGCCAAGAAGAAATTAACTTCTTAGACACCACAGTAAAAATCCTACCCAATAGATATTTATACACCACCCTGTATAACAAACCTACTGACACCCATCTATACCTACATTACCAATCAGCACAGCCCCACAGTGTGACTGCAAATGGACCATATGGCCAGTTCTTACGTATTAGAAGAATCTGCACTTTGGATACTGATTACCAAATCCATGGCGAAAAATTGATCAAATATTACCTAGACAGAGGCTACCCATGTAAAACCCTAGTCAACCATTACAAAAGGGCAGCCAGGTTTTCACAGAATGACCTGCTAGAAACCAAAAACAGGAAAATAAAATCACCACAAGTATTAGTGACTACATTTAATCCCAGGAACCCCAATATTTCAAAAATCATTAGAGACAATTGGAATATTATAGAAAACACAGAAGATTTACAACAAATCTTCCCTGACAAAACATCAAACACAGTCAGCTACCCACCCAAGTCAGCTACCCACCCAAGGAAGCCAGACAAGACATTTCCTCCCTCCCACCCATATGCACTAGGTTAGCTAAATGCACCTACTGCCCAAAACAGTGTGCGAAATTCGCGGTGGCCCGGTGGCCAGGGGCCCCCCTTTTTAAGTTAGGGCCACCACAACTTGACTTTCATGGGCCCCAATGGGCCACCAAATTGACTACAACATGCCTTGTGTGGTAATACAATCCAGTGTGCTGTCATTTTTTCTTAATTGGTTTTCTTTCCCCATGGGTCCTTAATTATGCATTGAGTTTTCCATATTCCAGATTGAGTTCACCCTTAATAAGCAGCTAAACTCGGACACTGTTTCTCTCACTCTTCCAAGAGTTAGTACACCAAGTGAGAAGACTGCAGAAAAAAAACGATCAATACATATGCTTTATTAGCCTGGCCTTCCAGGCTGTCTCTACCGTAATGCAAACGTAAAATATTTTTTGCCATAATGCACACTGTATCAGAGGCCTTTCCAGTCTGGGAGTTCTCCTCAGCAAGCTAGTCTAAGTAAATAATTGAGAGCATTATGAAAAATACTTATAATGCAATCAAACAGTTGTGTCTATATTATACATATAAACACCTGTGGCAAGGCTAATGCTTTATAACCAGTACACTGACAAGCTTCCCCCCTCACTCACACAAAACTGCCTGTGGAGAAGAATTTTCAACCACACATACACACACTCACTGTCTAGCTTGAACATGCCAGGAAAGTGGACTGAATACAGGTACCGGGTATATGTGTCTCTTAACCCCCCTCCCTTCACACAAGTATAGTTGTTCCACTTATCCACAAGTAAAAAAGGCTTGTTTAGCGGCAGACACTCTGTCTAAATTGTATGAAAAGAAAAACATTATTTCTTTGAAGTTTAAAGTAATCATAAAACTTGCAAAATTTAAATGTCTTGTGTAAAATTCATTGGGATAAGCATGAAAAAGACTTAAGTTTTATTTTTAATGCTGGAGGATAGGAGAGGGTTATTGTGATCAGTTTGTTTCTGTCTGTCTGTCTGTGCACGTTTCGTCCTTAAAACTCAAAAACTGTAACACCAATCAAGCTTAAATTTGGTGGGTAGATATTTCATGGGGTACCGATTGATTCTTCTAAATTTGGTGTAATTTGTTTTTCTTATTTTTAATTGGGCTTTTACAGTGAAATCTCCTTCTCTTCTCACAGATGTAAAAAATCAATATTTTGGTTTCTGGTGATGTTATTACTTAATGATGTCACAATGCAATTGTTATTGTGAGGTCACAAGCCTAGGGTGTGATACTTGTTGGCTTTACGTAAAAATATTTCTTCCCGTTTTGTCTTGAAATTGACATAAAGATAATAAAGAGGGGGTGGTGTATTCATCATTTTTATTAATTATTATTTCTGTTTTATGTTCTCTTTTTTTCAATTCCTCGACAGGCCATCAAAAAAAAAATTACCATGAGTGATTTTTACTAAAAAGTGACTTGTAAGCAATATTTTTTTACCTCACCAAGCAGTTTATGATCCTGTGTGCTAATTATCTATTTTATTTGTCTGTCTCTCTGTTTTGTTTTTTTTTGTGTGTGTGTGTGTGTGTGTGTTTGTGTGTGTGTGTTTAGATTACTCCAGAACTAATGAACATATCTTTATTGAAAATTTTTGTGGGTAGGACCTGGCCAAAGGAAAAAGTTGCTAAAAAAGAAAAATCTAGATCTTATTTTAGATACAAAATAATCATGAGTTTTCAGAGGTCCCATTTAAATGCATTTTTAATGACTTTAGCTTTCTACTTGATATTTCTTCAAAAATTAATTTACATGTTTGATTTTATTTGATTGTCTTCCTTACAATACTTTGTATCACTTGAGAGACTGGTCACATGGAGTCGAGCGTTTTGCTCTGAGTGCATCTAGTATAATTTGTATTCAAGCTTGAAGTTAAGTAAAGAAATTTAACATAAATCACTTTTGTATCTTTTTGACGTGTCACTTTTAATAAATTAAAAAGACAATTTGTTAGAAAAAAGTATTTAAAAAGTTTAGGGCCATCAAGTTTTAACAGGGGCCACTGAACTTCAGAACCTAGTGGCCCTATGGGGCCACCATTGCTTGGCAACGAATTTCTCACACTGGCCCAAAATTACATAAAATAACCACCTTTATTAGTACACACACTAATTCTACTCACCAATGTAGAAACCTATGACCAAAACACAGAATCACATGTGAAATTTACAATATAATATACTTAATTCATTGTACAAAATGCAATAAACAATACATAGGGGAAACAGGAGACCCTTTAGAAAAAGGATTTATGAATATATAGCAAGTGTCAAAAATCCTAATAAATTATCAACACTAGTATCAAGACATTTCACTGCTGAAGACCACTCTTACAAACACTAGATTAAGTGTAGTGCAATGGTTGGGCAATTAGACAGGACCAGATTGTATGAGTAACCGTAGAAAGCTTGAACTCAAATACATCTGGGACATCCCCACAATTGCACCACTTGGCATCAACCAGTATGTATAATATAATTCCTCTCAATGGTATTTTTGTCCAGGTACCACCCTTCACTCTTATAATGTATACTTTCACCTTTTGGGTTTTGCAAATGTTGGACAAAGTTGGGGTTTTACGTCCCGTTCAACAGCCAGGGTCATATTGGGACAGGTCCTCAGTATTGCCACTTGTGGGACTCGAACCCACAGAGGTGACAGCCTATGATTAGATGCCAAACTTGCTAACCACTAGGCCACTGAGGACCTTGCAAATGTTGGAAAGGAAATGTTTGGCAAAGGTTAAAAAATGATTAGTATGTAAACCATTTACAATAGAATGTTTTTAATGTATACTGTTTATCAAACGTTTAATGATAAATGTTAGAAAACAGTACAAATGAACATAATAATGTTTGAATAATAATGGGCTCAGAGATCAAATTCAATATCTTTTTAAAGGTTGCTCAATTATAAAAATATTATTAGATAGTGGCCTAGAAATTGTACCCCATTCAATTCTATTTTAGGGATTGTATGTGGAGCAATTTTTGGCAAAGTCCTCTAAAATTCCATATAATTGCTCAGTGCCATCTTTGTTTGGACATTTTGAAGGTAAATGTTTAATAAGCATTATGAAAATATGGATATGAAACCGTTTTTGATAGATTGTTTTTATCACATTTCAAAAAAAGTTTTACAATGATGGATATGAAATCCAAGTGCTATTAAAAATATGTAAAACATTTTCAGAGCAAACATTTACAAAGCATTTACATTTCTCAACATTTTATGTGTACTGTTTATTAAACATCTCATTATGTACCTTAGGGGGTCAGATATATTAAATCTTTAAGCCTCTGATGAGACCAATTCCACTGAGAAGGTCGAAATATATGTAATAACCTACCATATATCATGTATTCTTGTATTGGCACTCAGCATATTCTTAAGTCTTTACTTACGGGCACCAACATGTCTGAAAGTGTCAGTCAAGCTACTCTAGCCACTGCCATGGACACCTTAGGCGTAGAGTCTAATACAGGTATCACACCTGCTCTGGGCACACCAATCCCCAGAACAACCCTGAGTAAAGAAACAGTCAAATTGCTAGATAGTGTGGCTACTAAGTTAGGTCAAACAAAAGATCAGACATCCAATCAACCTAACAAAAGAAGGTGCCTGGAAGCACCTGAGGGGGACATTAGGAGCTCTTATCCTAAGGAGAGGAAAACACTCTATCTTAAAACTAAGACCTTACACAAAAAGAAACTAAATCTGGCAACCATGCCAAATGTAAACCTAAAAGTAATTGGCTACCCAATAACACCCACATCTCACTTAAAGCTTCAAACTAGCTTTCAAGAATAACTTACTATACAGCAAACCCACCACGAACAAACATAACAATCTTACCATACAACAAAGATGTGGTCTTCTGGCACTACCAAAAAATCCAGAAATTGTTATCAAGAAAGCAGACAAAGGCTCTGCAGTAGTAGTCATGAACACTAAGGACTACTTGAGAGAAGGATACAGACAAGTGTTGTACCAAAACTTCTATACTAGGATTGGATCAGACCCAACAGCTGAAGTCTCTGAAAGAATTACAGAAAAACTAATTTAGATGAGATCCAAAGGTCTAATTTCAGAGAAAAACTTTAAGTACCTAAAACCCAAAGACTGCAAACATGGTCAATTTTACCTATTGCCGAAGATCCACAAAAAGGGCATTCCTGGAAGATTTGAAACCAAAGCCCTATCCAACTTCCCTCAAAAACTACTAATATGGAAAAGGTTCATAGATGACATTTTCCTCATATGGACTCATGGGGAAGACTCATTCAAGGAATTTGTTGATTACCTTAACTCCTTACACCCAACTATCAAGTTCACATCAGAGTCTAGCACGAAAAGTGTTAACTTCTTAGACACAACAGTCAAACTTGATCAGAACAGAAACATAATCACTACTCCCTACAACAAACCAACTGACACACATTTGTTTTTGCATTACACAAGTGCTCATCCAAATAATGTCACTACTAAAGGTCCCTACGGGCAATACTTACGCCTTAGGAGAGTCTGCACCCTAAACAAAGACTTTGAGGAGAACGCAGACAAATTAACTGAGTATTACCTTAAAAGAGGATACCCCAAGAAACAACTAAAAAACCATTATGATAGGGTTAAAAAGTTCAGACAAAAAGAACTTTTAGAAACAAAACCAAATAAAAACAAGTCAAGCACACCTCCTGTCATGGTAACAAAATACAATCCTAAAAATCCAAACATTAAGAAATTTATCCATTCAAATTAGAACATTATCGAACACTGTGATGATATAAAGAAAATATTCACACAGAAACCTTTGATTGGATTTAGAAGATTGCCTAACTTACGAGATATACTCATAAAAAATAAGATATCTTATCCTGCTACACCAACTATCACCACTACAGACAAACCAAAAATCTGCACTAGATTCGGGAGATGTACATACTGTCCTAGACTTACTAAGATCACACACTTCAAGAGTCACCACACTGGGAACACACACAAATGTACAAACCTACCCAAAAAGTCTTGGTTGACTTGTGAGATTAGTAATATTATTTATTTAATTGAATGAACAAAATGTGGGAAACAGTACATTGGAGAAACTGGAAGAGCATTCAGACTAACAATGTATGAACATATAGCAAGTGTCAAAAAGACAAACAAACTCAGAGACACCAGTCTCAAAACACTTCCACTCAGAAGATCACTCACACATGAACATGAGATTTAGTGTGATACATTGGCTGGGCACTAAAAATAACCCAAAAACTCAAGATGTGCGCAGAGCAAAAGAAATGGAGTTTATTTGGGAAGTCCCCACCATAAACCCAATTGGCATCAACCAAATTGTGTAAATTTCCCTCTTATTGATATAATTGGTGCCCATATACCCTTATACCCAAACTCTTTTTGTTTCTATATTAGGAATTTTGCACTAAGTGACCCTATATAGCATTATTATGAACATCAGTATGTCACCACTATGATGCACATAATGACGTATCACGTAATTTCACCACATAGGTAAATATCATAGCAATTGCTGTGAAATCTCCCATGTCCCTAAGTAAACATCAGTGAGCTTAAAATTTCAAATTAATTTCACTTCAGGATCTAGTGAAGGTAATACATGTTTCTGAAGAGGTTATAATTACATATTTTCCAGGCCGGTATTATAACTATAACTTTACCACCACTGGAGATAATGTGTACGTAGTACTTTTTTATAAATATATCATAAATATATTGATATTCTAACATAATACATAATTATGCAATTATTCTTAAATTTAAAAAAGATTTAAGACATAATTCAACAAATATTTAATAAACACCATAATCTGTACAAATGCATTCATACTTAATAAAACGCATATAGTTATTTTAAGTGTGATATATGAATTTGTATATAAGAATATTCTTCATGATGGCCTTATTAATAATTATTATTTAAAAAAAAATAATTAATAATTATTATTATAATATATACAAGGCTTTATTTATATCCTCTCATAATTATGTGTATTTACCAATAAATACACGCATATAGAATTCAATATGGCTTGCATTCATATTTTCAGGACAAAACATTATTATTGCCATACCTGTCACAAAACCTTTAGTAGGAAGTATTATCTGGATAGACATATAAGAGAGGTTCACCTCAATAACAGCATCAATTGTTCAATATGCAACAAAACCTACACTAGAAAGGAGGACCTTAAAAGGCATGTAAGGAGCACCCCACTCCTCTGACACCCGCTCCAGTAGCCACATCAGTTGCTGATTGGGACATTCCCCAGAGCTTTTATGACCTACTTGATGAACTTGAGAGTAGTGAATTAGAAGTAACTAATGCCAGCCAGCCCAGTTTAAATAAAGCTACCCAAACTGCAGGTACCAAGCTTACCTCATGTGAAACTAAACATAGGTCAATTAATGCAGAGCCCAAGAAAACTGCTGATACAGGTACAAACACCGACCCTTTGATAATATTAGCACTCAAAGACATTCAAGATCTGATCAATGAGTTTAAGTTAATTTCTTTTGAAATACCAGAAGTATTTATCCAAACAACAAATAGCCTGATTACAACAAAGTCCAAATTTGAACCCAAATATGTCCCCACATCTATCTCAGACAAAACCTGTACTGAGAAAGAATCTAACATTAGCAAATAGTAAAATAATCTATGGCAAAGAAAAAATGTGAAACTATCACCAAAGTACAAAATTTGAAAATCCAAAGAGAGGTCAAAAAACCTAATCTGGATAAGCCAGTGGATAAGTATTACCCCAGACTTCGTGAGCAACTAAAAACTAAGCCCAAATATGCACATGTCAGAAAGAAACCCAACCAAACTGGACTGGCTGGCTGAAGTTCAGAGAGCAGCCACTGAACTGGATGAACAACAAAAAAATATATGATAAAGTACATTTAACAACCACATATATATGTTTTCACCACACTAACCACTAACAGGCCCAAAACAAAAAATATTGATAATTCACAAATAATCAATATTTGGATACCCCGGTGCAATTGATGGAGCTTGCCAGAGCCACAAAAAGTACCTTAAGGGGTCAGATATATGAAATCTTTAAGCCTCTGAGGAGACCAATTCCACTGAGAAGGTTGAAATATATGTAATAACCTACCATATATCAGGCATTCTTGTATTCGCACTCAGCATATTCTTAAATCTCATGATGAATGTTTGAAAAAATATTTCCAGCATAATCTTCATTTCTTCAGCTATTTTATAAATGTTTACAATACATATTCAGTCAAACGTGGCTTCTTGAGTTATTTTATAAAGGTTTAATAAATGTTTCCAGTAAAAAGGTTTGTATAGAGAATATTTTGGGGGGGTTTTATGTTGCTTTCAACACTACACAGGTCATATCACAATGGGTAGTTTTCTGGGCAAAGGAAACCAGTACACACAATTGGTCAAGGTTCTGTACAGTAAACTGACAACCACTGGTAAGCAACTACCAACTTTCCCACAAAAGGTCCTACTTCAGAGGTGGGAGGTGAGTGTTACCACTGTGTCACCATGGCCCCTGAGAATGTTTATAAAAGGTTTTTTCAAACATTACAGCATAAAAGTTTACTTGGAAACAATTAAATTATTTAAAATTTGGAATTTATATACATGTACACTGATCAAATGAACCTCATGTTTTTTTTTCTTTGAAGATGTTTTAACTGCAGAAACACTATGTGAAGTTTGCCAGATAACAGAAATTTTGTTTAAGTATATGTGCCAGGTGTGGTTTTAATTGTCTGAAACTATGTAAGGTGCAACCAAAAACTATATATTATGTTAAGATGGCCAAAGCCTCTTAAATACAGGAACTCCATGTAAAAATATCATAAAAATCTCTGGGTAAACTTAATCACTGTGTTAAGTGCCAACTTATGCTAATGTTATTAAACAGTAAGTCAGTTGGGGGCTCAAACTTGAAAATTTTAATTACTTAAATGTAGCTTTTATAAACTACAAACTTACCACTATGTGGAACTGAATACTATCTCGGGAGGCCACAGGCATCCGGCCAACGTCTGAATCCCTCTGTCCTGAGAGTGTACCATAGCTGTGTAATTCTGTGCATCATCTTTTTCTTGTTGTAAATTTAGACCACACCCCCTCAGCTGTAATACAGCGGGCAGGCAGGGTGGGACTCTCTTCAGTTCCACTGCAATGAATACAAGCCCTGGGATTGAAATCTCATGAATTTGCCACCCTAAATATGAGATTATGGCACACCTAACACTTAATACATTATACAATTTAATACAATAATAATAAATATAAGACATTACCATAGCATCCTGAGGAGGTAACCAAATACCTAGACTAAGGGATTAGACACCTGAAGACTTTGTTGCAGCGGATGTGCCCCCCTTCTTTTCTTTCCAAGGACAGCTGTTCTGAGGGGAAGGGTCTAGGACTTGTCTTGCTACTACTGGACCCAGGTACATATTGTCGTTGTCTGACCAAGTAAGGGCTTTTAGGTAAAAATTTGTAAATGTTTTGTGAGCTTTCCAGTGACAGGCTTGCATGATTTGGTCTAACGAAACCCCCACCATAGAAAGCCTTAGAGGCCACAAATGCCCTAATGTTATGTGCTTTAACTTGGACCAAGTCCAAGGCTTGTTGGTCTGCTTGTTTGTAACAAAGTAGGATAGTTGGTTTTAGCCAAGAAGAGAGTGTAGCAGGTCTGATGTCTGAGGTGTGTCCTAAAAAGTAGGGATCAAGACCCCCTTAGGTATTTGGTTCCATCCAAATAATACCTCTCCTTTGAATTGTCTATCTACAATGGTAGTCAAAGCAGGAATAGTAACCGGAGACACACTTTGGGAAACTTCTCTTGCTAGCTAGTTTTTGGCTATGAAATCTGAAGAAGGGAACAAAGCAACCTTTTCCCATTGGCCTAGATTAGAAACCTTGTTTGCAACCCCGGCATGAATTTCGCTGGGGTGCTTACCAAAGGCCAAATCTAGCAAGAAAGCAGTTTGAGAGTCAGATGTTTGAGATCTGTGTCTTTCATAGGCTCAAAGGGTGCTTTTGTGAGCTCATTAAGCACAACAGAAAGGTTCCATTTTGGAAGATTCCTGGAACTTTTGGGACGATCCCTATTAACCTGTTAAGCTCTGAGCTTTGAGAAATATGAAGCACCATAGGGCCCAAGGTGTCAACAATGGCCGTCCTATAACCATCAATGGTCGAAGGGCACCAGTTTAGATCTTGGTACAGGTACATGCAGAAGTCTGAGACTTGCTTTAAAGAGGGAGTGAAGAAATCCACCAAATTTTCTCTGCATCATTTCTCAAATAGGGCCCACTTTGACTTGTAGATGGTCCTTGTTGATGGCCTTTGAGGGGCAGCAATCTCTCTGCCACCTCCACAGAGAAGCCTTGTTCTTGGAGCTGTCTACTCCTAGACACCAGGCATGGAGGTTGAGATGTTGTGGGTTGCTGTGAGACACATAGTTGTGGGACTGTTTGAGAAGAGTTCTTCACACTGGTAGTTGAATTGGGATCTCTGTTGAGAGCTGCACTAGGTCCCAAAACCAGGGCATCCCTGGCCAGCCTGGGGCTATTACAATGATCAAACAACTGGATTGCCTGATTTTTTTGGATCACCCTGTGAAGGAGAGAGGGTAAGCATAAGCAGTGAGACCCAACCAGTCTATGTTTAGAGCATCTATGTCCCAAGCATTTTGGTCTGAGACTGGAGATACATACAGTGAAAGTTTGCTGTTCAGACGATTTCCAAATAGATCTACAAGAGGAGTGAACCACTTTTGACAGATCTGTTTGAACACCTGTCGATACAGTGACCATTCTGGTGACTGGACTTGGTTCGACCTGGACAGACACCCTGGAATGTGTCTGGTTTCTAAGATTATCTGGTAATGATGGCACCAGGTAATGATCTTCCACAGGAGAGCGCACATCCCCGCCGAGTGGGTTACTCCTTGTTTGTTTATGTAGGCTACTACTGTTGAGTTGTCCGTAGCAACCAACATTGTTTGGTTGTGACACTGGCCCTTGAACCTTTGAAGAGCCAGAGAAACCGCCTTCAATTCTAAAACATTTGTGTAGCCTTTTTTCCCTGTCTGACCACAGACCCTTTGTAGAGGCTTGCTCTAAGTTAGTACCCCAGCCTTCGTTTGAGACAGCAGTAAAGAGTTGGATACTATGGTCTTTGGGATGAAGGTCTGCACCTTTCATCATGTTTGTGGGATTCTGCTACCACTCTAGGTGTTCTGAAATGGTTTCTGTCCAAGCAAGGAGGGTGTCCAACGACTGAGGATATCTCCAGTGCTCCTTGAGGTGAAACTGAAAGAGCCTCATGTGAAGGCGTCCCTCCGGGACCATTTTCTCTGTTGAGGCGAGCAACCCAATTAGCGACATCAAACATCTTGCAGTCAAAACCTGTTTTCAATCCTGAAGTTTGAGCCATCTCTCTTGAGTGGGTCTTACAAGGGCTGAATCTAGATGATATTTGTAGCCCACGAACGAAAACACTTGAGTAGGTTTTAGTTCGGATTTCTCCCGATTTATTATCCACCCTAAGGACTGAGTCAGGTCTATCACTGTTTGAGTGTTCACCTGTGCTTCTCCCTGAGACTGTGCCCTGATAAGCCAGTCATTCCGGTATGGTGAAGTCTGATTCCTCTTGTCAGGGTCATCAGCTTCACTTCTTTTACATTGTAAAGACCTGTGGGGCCGTGGCTAGCCCGAAGGGAAGGGAGGTGAACTGGAACACCTGTGACTTGTGGAAAAACCTTGGGTACTTCCTTGAGTTTGGGTGGATGAGGATGTGAAGGTAGGCATCTGATACGTCTATCGACAACACCCATTCCCCTGGAATCAGAGAGGTCCTGATGGATTCCATTTTGAACCTTTTTACAAGTAGGAAGGTGTTGAGCTTGCTTAGGTCTATTACTGGCCTCCACCTGACTAGAAAAAGGTGACTGTAAAACCCGAGAGATTTTACATTTTCCACCCTTTTCTTGGACAGAGGAGACTGGATACAAGAGGCCAGAGCTTGCTCTTTTTAAAGTGCCTTTTATCCTGATTGAATCAGGGGAACTCTGGCTAAATTTGGTTTTGAGATAAATGGAAGAACGTGACCATTGGTGATAATGTTTAACACGTTGTTTGAACATTTGTTTGCTAGCCAATCTCTGCTGAAAGAACAGAGGCGATCTCCTACTGGTGGACTTAGGGAGGCTTTTAAGGAGTCTTCCGACAAAACGATGGAATCCCCACAGTTTTGGGGATACAAAGTACCCATTTTAAAAATATTTATGAAAATCAAACACCTTATATTCAGTCATCTATGTTCCGATCAATCCGTCAATTCTTCCCGACATGCGGATTTAGTTCTAGAATATACCAAAACAGGCAATCTGATGTATGCAATTATCTCCCGCCAAGATGGAGGAACATGTAAAATTGACAATAAGCAAGAGGCACTTTAATGTTTGACTGCAATACTTTCAAAGATAAAAGGCATTTAGTCATTTTAGTAGCTATTAGTCTGAAATGCAAAGAGCTACAGTTCTGCAACTTTACTATGTAGTAGATCATCCAAAAGTAGGTGAAGGACTTATTTAGAAGAAATTGCCTATCTGGAATACTTTTACAGATAAAAGACATTTACTCGTTTTAGCAGGTATGACTCAGCTATGCAAAGAGCTATGGATGTGCAACTTTACTATGTGGTAGATCACCCAAAATGTGAATGAGTTATTCAGAAGAAATTGCCTATCTGTATCACTTTTAGAAACAAAAGACTTATTTAGAAGAAATTGCCTATCTTAAATGCTTTTAGAGATAAAAGGTATTTACTCATTTATGTAGCTATTATTCAGCTATGCAAAGAGCTACAGTTCTGCAACTTCAATGTGTGGTAGATTACCCAAAAGTAGGTGAATGACTTATTTAGAAGAAATTGCCTATGTGCAACACTTTTAGAGATAAAAGACATTTACTCATTTTAGCAGGTATGACTGTGCTATACAAAGAGCTACAGTTCTGCAACTTCACTATGTGGTAGATCACCCAAAAGTAGGTAAATGACTTATTTAGAGGAAATTGTGTATTTGCAATACTTTTACAGATAAAAGTCATTTACTTATTTTAGTAGATATGACTCAGCTATGTAAAGAGCTATAGATCTGCAACTTTAGTATGTGGCAGATCATACAAATTAGGTGAATTTATTTATCACCAAAAATTACTCTATCTCGCACTGTTTCCAAGATAATAAGTTTTTGCATTTTTACATAGAAATTCAATATGGCCGTCAAAAATGGTGAAATTTTTGGCAAAAAATTGCAGGTGACTCTGTGTACACCCTACGGGTAAAAAAATTTGTCGAAATCTCTCTATCTCGCACCGTTTCCGAGATAAACGCGTTTTTGCATTTTTCGCAGAAATTCAAGATGGCCGCCAAAAGTGGCGGGAAAATGTTGTTTTGCAAATCATCACCAGTAGGCTCTGTAGATACCCTGTGGGTCAAAAATTTCGTCGAAATCCCTCTATCTCGCTCCGTTTACAAGATAAACATGCTTTTACATTTTACACAGAAATTCAAGATGGCCACCAGAAATGGCGGAAAACGATTTTTGGGAAAAGTTGCTAATAGACACTGCAAAAATTTCATCAAAATCGCTGTATCTTGCCGCGTTTCCGAAATGAAAGCGTTTTTGCGCTTTACGCAGAAATTCAAGATGGCCGCCAAACGTGGCAGGAAAACTATTTTTGGGAAAATTCGCCAGTAGAGTGTCCAAATACCCTACAGGTCAAAAATTTCGTCAAAATCGCTCTATCTCGCTCCTTTTCTGAGATAAATAAAGATAGATGTCATTATTTTGCTACAAATAAGAAAATAGCTATTACTCACTTATGGCATGCAATACAACGCAAAACTTTATGCTATGTTATAGTTTAGTACAAAGTAGCTGAATAACATATTTCAGGAAAATACTCTAACTGCAATAGTTTTACAGTTACAATGGATTTACTCAACAGTCACAATTTCAAAGTAGCTATTACTCAGCTATCCAATGTGCAACAGGTCTGAAACTTTACAATGTGATAGCTTACCAAAAACTAGAAGAATAACATATTTGAAAAGAATTCCCTAATTTTAATACTTTTGAAGATATTTGACATTTACTTATGTCATTATTTTGCTACAAATAAGAAAATAGCTGTTACTCACTTATGGTGTGCAATGGACCCCAAAGTATGCACCACCTTATAGCTAAGGACAAAGTAGCTGAACAACATATTTGAAGAAAAAGCTGTAACTGCAATAGTTTTTGAGTTATGAGTTCTTTACTCAAAGTAGCTAAAATTGCTATTACTCACTTATCTTTAGTGCATAAAACCAAGCAAATTTTCAAGGGCATGAAAATTCATTGGGACAATTGATTTACAAAAAATCTGTACCTGTAGTAATTTTGGAGAAATCTTCGTGACACACTAACGCATGCATGCACACACAGGCATCATTTCATAATCTCCCTCCCGGGCTAAATCCCAATGGGAGATAATTTTATACAGTAGCGCTGGTGCATCTGGCTTTTCCCGAAACCTGAGGACAGAGTATTTTTGACAAATGCTTAAGGTGACCTTATATAAAGTGACCTTATATAAGTTTTGAGCGAGGTATAGGATATCTAATACCCTATTTCACTTATCAATCTGATGAGAAATGCATGTTTTTTTAATATTATGGCCTCCTCCACCCCTTATGTAGCAGTTATACATCCAAGGATACCCTACGGATATAGGCCACAGTTCATATATGGTAACTGACACGGATGGATCTCCTTTGGATTGAGGTTTTTTTTTTGGGGGGGGGATTTTGGACCAGTGAGTGATTTACAGACGCTCCACGGAAAACTCTACGGTTGATAAGAATGCCACAAGGACATTAGGGACGCATTTCATCGCTTGCGGATCATCCACGGATACACGTCCGTGACCACCCGCAGTGCAATGGAAACACTCCCCCCCCCAGATACTCGCGAATTGTTTTTAAGAATTAAAATTTTTCTTGTGGATGTCAACTTAACTTATGTCGATAAGGAAGCTTTAGCATAACACTGCAGGTGTCTCGCTGGGAGCTATTGACCACTGGATACCAGGATCCCAATGGCTATAAAAGAGGTAAAGGTCAGGGCACTAGCCAGATAGATTTTTGATGCCAATATGAACAGACAGGACAGAAATCTTGCAAATTCAACTCTTACTCTTAGAAATGGAGAGGCAGTTAGTCATCATTTCAGCTATGATAGAGAGGCTGAGGAGATGGGGTGTGCAAGTAAGACAGCGAAGACACAGAAGATATTGGTTCATGGCTAACCCAGGCAGGGGGTGAAGAGGGTCAGTACACCAGAGGGAGAGGACCTGGATGAGAGAGCCCCAGAGTCTAGGACTCAAGTTGGCAGTCACCCTCAGACATCTGGCCACTGGAGACTGCAACACTACCCTGCAGTATGCCTTCAGGGTGGCCAGTTTGACCATCAACAAGTTTGTGCCTGAGATCTGTGACGCTATCATCAGGGCCTATTGAGATCAGATAGAGGACTGGTTGAAGTTCGAGTCCATCTTCCACCGGAGATGGGACATTCTGCATGCCCTAGGTGTCCTGGATGGAAAGCATATTCCAATCATATCTCTACAAGGAGGAGGCAACCTCTACTACAACTACAAGGGCTTCCACTCTATAGTACTCTTGGCCCTGGTGGATGGAGACTACAAGTTCCTCTGGGTGGAGGTGGGGGCTGCCGGATCAAGCTCAGATGCTCGGATTTTCAAGCACTGCAATTTGAGGCACAAAATAGAGGAAGGCAGCATCGGCATCCCTGAGAGTGAATCCCTGGGGATCGGTGGACCAAAGGTGAACTTTTCATCCTCGGGGACGACGCCTCCACCCTCAAGCTCTGGCTAATGAAGCCGTACTCAAGACGTGGTATGGACTTGAAGGAGAGAGTCTTCAACTACAGGATCAGCCGGGAAAAGAAGGGTGCTTGAGAACCTCTTTGGAATCCTCACATTTCACTTTAGGATCTTCCAGAAGCCAAGGCATCAGGAGCCGCCAGTGGTGACCAGGGTGGTCATGGCCTGTGTGGTACTGCACAACCTACTGAGGAGCAGATACATGTATGGTTTGCTGTGGAGCGTGGCCATGGATCTGCTGTTGAGCTGGTGCATGTGACTGAGTAAATGTCTGTTAAAAGTGCTGCTGTGAATGTTGTAAATGCTGCAGCTGTGGAAGTGTTTGTGGTACTTGTGTAAATGTCTGTTGCATCTGCTGCTGTGGGGCCCGCATCTGGGTGCGAAACAGAGGATACTGGTGTGTGCGGTTGAGGCTTGGCTGTACGTAGCGTTCTGGGCCATACTTGTGCCGATTGTGTTGGTACATTTGCTGCAGCTTGTCCCTGTGTGTAAGTCTCATCACTGAGTTGAATGTTTCTTGTTGAAACTCGTCATATGAGTCGCTTGTTAGTTGTACCACCTCCACCTTTAGAAAGCCACAGAAGCCAAGTCTTGGGTTATCAGGCTTGTCATCACTCAGCTTTTTAACCACAATGTCTTTTAACTCTGTTATCCATCTCTGAGATTCTACAAGAGCTGATTGGAGGTTGGATTCTGCTAACCTTGAGGTCACACTGATGCCACACGATCTAGTAGTAGGGGTATGTGTATCCAGGTTGGACAGGTCTGCTGGGTCATCAGTGCAATCTGGGCGAGAAGTGTCCTGGAACGGTTCCATCTGCACAGTCTCCCATCTGGATGATGAGCCCACTGCAGATCCCTCAGGAAGTCAAAATTGTCTCTAGTCAATTTCTGCCTCTCTGTCAGCTGTGGTTCCCCCTGGCCCGACTTCATGTGAGTGACCTTTCCGAAGAATGAGTGCTGTCTCTGAAACCATCTTTGGCAGGCATCTTTGTCCATATAGTTCTCCTTACAAAACTTATCCCATACAGCCTCCCTCTTTGACCTATCCTTGTAGTCCATTAAACACTTGAGAATTTCATTGTCACACAAAATGTCCACTAATTTCTGCTCCTCAGCAGTGAACAGAACAGTGGGTTTCTTGCTTCTTTTCTCAGCCTTCTCTTCTAATACATGTTGCCCTTCCCTGGTCCTTGACTTGCCCTTGCCCTTCACCCCCCTCCCCCCCAGCAGCCTGTGTGTCCTGTGTGTCAGCAATGTCCTCATCACTTGAATCAGAATCCTGCTGTGTCTCAAGTGCAATGTCACCCTGTTCTGTATACAACATCTGCAGAGGATCCTCTACTCTCACCACCATATCCTCCACCCCAGCTGTCTACTGGCTCTGCTGAGTTTCTGGTACACAGCTCATCTCGTCCACCTCTGGACTCCTGGGCTGGGCCTGGGTGAACATCCTCTCCGTATTATAACTGCTTCTCCTCTTTGATCTTTTTTTTGGTGGCATTTTACAAAAATATTCACCAAATTTCCTTTTCAAAAAAAAAAAAAAAACAAAGTCTCAATAATTTTGACTAATATGCCAGCATAATATATCCTCAAATATCTCCAGTATCAGTTGTAAAAATGTTGAATTAATGTATCCTCATCAAAATTCAAAATGTGTATGAGCAAAAGCCAAGCCAAGTGCCCTTTATATATTGCTTTCATCCATGAGAAAGCGTCTTTCCATAACTTCCTGAAAAGCGTGGGAAACCACAAATCTATCCATAAACCCTGTCTTTATTGTTCTTGAGGCGTCCTAATCATCTGTAAACCCCATCCCTATTATCCTGGGACACGTCTGTGAATGTCCGTGCATATATGTTACGCCCAATCCACGAAATTGCCCATTTCGTGAAATAGGCAAGAATTTTGCCCATTTCATGAAATAGGCAACTGACTTGCCCATTTCGTGAAATAGGCAATTTGTTCAATTATGGCCTGCCCATTTCATGAAACAGGCAATCTTATGTATGAAAATATAATTTCCATGCATTGAACAACAAAAGTCTTTGCCAATATCTTTAAGAAACTTCCTATTGTGTATAGAAGTTTTACAAATATGTAACAAATATTGAAACTGTTATTTCAAAAGAAAAAGGTAACTAAATTGTGTTTTTCTGTCTCAATATGTTAAAGTTTTGTTTGATAGTCATATGAATGTAACTAAATTATTACACAGTTAAAAGTAGCATTAATAAAATATCTACTTTGAACAGTAACTTATTTACACAATTTACAACTTTAAAATATTTATGTCACAAAAATATGAAATAAAAGGGTCCATTGTTCAATGTACATTCTTTAGTCTTAGACCAAAAGCTAAACTGTAAATTGTGTGTCCTAATTAATGAAATGCATTGGAATGGCCTCTTTCAGTAAGATTAGCATTCTTTTTATATGGGTTCAAACCTATAAGTATTGTGAATTGCAATTAACCATTGGGCCCTCTACAAACACAGGGCCGGAGGTGTGGTTACAATTGGATTATGTGGTTACAAAGGTTTAACATAAATTTTGTGACAATGTGGATAAATAACAAGACAATATGCTATGACTTGTAAATCATAATCACTGAAGATGGTATTCATTTACTATAAGTATAGTATAAAATCTATTTGATGTTTGAGTTGAAGAAAGATGTTTTTATTTGAATAACTAATGTCTAATTGTGTGAAATATATTTTGTGTCAATAAAAGTGTACCAGCATGGTTAATTATTTTATAAAAAAATATAAAAATAAGTGTGAAATAGTGTTTATAGTAACATTTAATCAATAAAATATTTTTATGTATGAAAATTTATTTTTCATACATGGTATTGCTCATTTCATGAAATAGGCAACCCAAGTTTTGCCCATTTCATGAAATGGGCAAGCAAATACTGGATAAATTGCCTATTTCGTGAAATGGGCAAGTCACTTGGCTATTTCGCGAAATGGGCAATATCCTTGCCTATTTCACGAAATGGGCAATTTCACAGATTGGGTGTAACATATACACAAGAAAATTTCCAGGACCATTCTGAGTGGAAATTTTTACCGAGCCTTCATTGGCATAGAAGAGTCAAGGATGTTAGGGATGCCACAAGGACATCCTGGATTGGTAGAAGGACGTTAGGGATGAGTTACGGATATCAATTACAGACTAGATTTATCGCATCACAGACCCAATGCAAATTGTATCCACCAGAAAGAAAACTCACCAAAGCCATTCAACTATCACTTAACCTTGAAGGAGGAAGGTGAAATCTGATCACATCTGTGATTCCTAGCCCATGATTTCCTATAGGTTGGTTGCACATTGCAAACCTCTAGGCCCAATAATAAACCAATTATAAGCAGTTTTAAGTTTCGGTATCCTTGTTTGTCCTTGAAGGAGGGGTCCAAGGCCAAATCAGACCACATCAAAAGAATCTTAGCCCATGATTTCCTAAAACTTAAGTTTCACATTGCAAACCTCTAGGACTAATAATAAGCGAGTTATAAGCACTTTTAGGTTGCCCCATCCTCGTTTAACCTTGAAGGAGGGGTCCAAGGTCAAATCCAACCACACCAAAAGATTCTCAGCCCATGATTTCCTACAGGTTGGTTTGCCATTCCAAACCTCTAGGACCAATAATAAGCGAGTTATAAGCACTTTTAAGTTTGGCTATACTCGTTTGACCTTTAAGGAGTGGTCCAAGGTCAAATCTGACCACACCAAAAGATTTCCAGCCCATGATTTCCTATGGGTTGCTGTGCCATCCTAAACCTCTAGGACCAAAAATAAGCGAGTTATAAGCACTTTTAAGTTTGGCTATACTCGTTTGACCTTAAAGGAGTGGTCCAAGGTCAAATCTGACCACACCAAAAGATTTCCAGCCCATGATTTCCTATGGGTTGCTGTGCCATCCCAAACCTTTAGGACCAAAAATAAGCGAGTTATAAGCACTTTTTATGTTTGGCTATACTCGTTTGACCTTAAAGGAGGGGTCCAAGGTCAAATCTGACCACACCAAAAGATTTCCAGCCCATGATTTCCTATAGGTTGCTGTACCATCTCAAACCTCTAGGACCAATAATAAACGAGTTATACAAGAACATGCCCGCATTGGCATTAAAGAAAACTGACAGTGTGTATATATAAATTTTATGGTTTGGATATATTACTTTAATACCTTGACACCAGCACCATGGTACAAAGCTCAGCTGGGGTGTACCTCAGAATAGTAAGGTGTAAGATGATAATACTTGGAAGGGAGCATGTTAGCAAAATAATTGTGTGACCATCAGTTGACCTTTAACCTTAGTAGTGACCTTGGCCTCATAAATCCTGTGCAAGCTAAGTTTTTAGATGCTGTAGGATGCATGAATTTGATGTTTGGTATGGGTACTATTTGGGGTGAAGATGTGTACCATCTTGATGTGGCCTTGATTAGACCTCATTGTGACCCTGACCTTTTAATAATTATAATCATGGCAGGGTCATATCCCAGAAACTGTAAAGTGCTGTAAATAGACCTTTAATCTTGGCTCTGCCAGGGCATGCTCAACTACCGTATCTACAAAAATATTTCATCTATTACAAAGATATATGTTTTGCTGTATCAAATTATTAATGTGTTCTTTTGTACCGTTGTGCTAATCTCTATTAGCAGCTATAATTCATTAAATAAATGTTTATCGGTTTTAGGCTGAATTGTTATGTTTGATGTTATATTTAATTATCCTTACATTCATTGTTACCCCACAGCCCTTAAGGACTGTCGGGGTATTGTTTTTTCGCTGGGGGTTAATAGGTGTGCAGTGTAATGTTTTGACCTTCAATCATGCTGTAAAAACCCTGACCCTTAAAATCTTTTTTTCCAGGCAATATCTCTGAAACTGTAAAGTGTAGGAAGTTGATTGTTGGTGGGGACATTACTGGGGGGTTGTGGGTGTGCTTCTTGTTATTGAATTGTCTTGCTTTTTAATACTTTGTCTTTGCATGCATTTTCTTTTTCAGAGATGTTACTTTCTGTGTGTAAATAACATTTGTATTTTTTAGCTGACACTGTTGTGAAAGTATCCTGATCTTTGTACTGTGTTCACTACTTCTATACCTCATGATGTTGAAACTATTTTTCCCAGGCTGTGGGGTACGGGCATCTCTGATGCGATTTTCTCTATATTAACCTAAACTGTTACATAACTGACAGTTTGCTCTGAAGTCTTCTGAACGGTGGGCTATTTTCAACTCTGTATTATGTGGTGTCAAGAACCACCTCCCTAGGATGTATGATAGGAGCATCTCTGACACTTTCTTCTGTATAATACAATGGGTATATATGGTCAGACAATTTTTAAAACAAACTGAAGATGTATGTACTTATCCAGATATATTTTAAGAGTGCCTTTCGAAGTATCCTGACACAATTAGTTTTTTTTTCTTGTTTTGAGGAAACAATTATGCCAAGTACTTCCAGATTGTATATATTGTGTTATATTCACAGTTATTTGTTGATTTGCACTAGTTTTGAATTATTTGTCATATTTTTCGAAAATAAAAAATGGATATCATGCTGTATATAGGAAGAATGTAACAAAATATAAATATGAAAACAGCAATACAAAAACTAGACCAAGGACGCATCTGTGGCCAGATGCAGGATGTATCCACCGGCAAAGGCCAAAGTAGCTATTACTCAGCTATGCCACAAGCTAGAGGTCTGAAATTTTATTATGTTACAGCTGACCCAAAAGTAGGTGAATAACAGATTTGCACAAAATTCTCTAAATGCAATAGTTTTCACGTTACAAGTGATTTTACTCATGATGGAAGTTAGTGAAAAGTCCAAAAATAGCTATTACTCACTTAGCTATTGAGATAGACACTCAAGTTGCTCACCATGTTGTAGCTATGGAAAAAAGTAGCTGAATAACATATTTTAACAAATGCTGTAAATGCAATACTTTTCAAGTTATAAATGATTTAGTGTTGAGTAAGAATCTCAAAGTAGCTAGTACTCAGCTATGCAATGAGCCACAGGTCTGGAATTTTACTATGTTATAGCTGCCCCAAAATAGGTGAATAACATTTTGAAACTAAATAATCTAAATGCAACAGTTTTCAAGTTATAAGTGATTTACTCAACAGTGATAACCTAAAAGTAGCTATTACTCAGCTATGCCATGAGCTATAGGTCTGAAATTTTATTATGTAATAGCTGACCCAAAAGTAGATGAATAACATATTTGCACAAAATTCTGTAAATGCAATAATTTTCAAGTTACAAGTGATTTTACTCATGATGGAAGGAAGTGAAAAATCCAAAAGTACTCACTTAGCTATTGAGATAGACACCCAAGTTACTCACCATGTTGTAGCTATGGAAAAAGTATCTGAATAACATATTTTAACAAAGTGCTCTAAATGCAATATTTTTCAAGTTATAATTGATTTAGTGCATGATTTCATTAATTTTAATGCATTAAAAATTATTTAAAAATACTTTAGCATATGAAAGCTCTCCAAAATATAGGTGAATGAGTTATTTGAGAAATACTGGCTATCTGCAATACTTTCAGTGATAATAGGCATTTACTCATTTTGAGTAGGTGAGTAATTAGCTACGGATCTGAAAATTCACTAATTGAAAGCTCTCCAAAATGTAGGTGAATGAGTTATTTGAGAAATACTGGCTATCTGCAATACTTCTAGAGATAATTCGCATTTACTCATTTTGAGTAGGTGAATAATTAGCTACGGGTCTGAAACTTCACCTAGTGAAAGCTCTCCCAAAAGTAGGTGAATGAGTTATTTGAGAAAACTTGGCTATCTGCAATACTTTTAGACATACTTCACATTTACTCATTTTGAGTAGGTGAGTAAGTAGCTACGGATCTCAAAATTCACTAATTGAAAGCTCTCCAAAATGTATATGAATGAGTTATTTGAGAAAAATTGGCTATCTGCAATACTTTTAGAGATAATTCGCATTTACTCATTTTGAGTAGGTCAATAATTAGCTAGGGGTCTGAAACTTCACCATGTGAAAGCTCTCCCAAAAGTAGGTGAATGAGTTATTTGAGAAAAATTGGCTATCTGCAATACTTTTAAGCGATAAGCCACCTGCCAAATATGAAAGAAATCTGGAAAGAAATGTGGACTGTAGGTCGCTAACAAGAAATCTCTGCAGACGCGGATGATGATAAATCCATAGTATCCCCGCTTCACGTCGGGGATACAATTATAGAGGTATTGAAATTATTTTCGAATAAAGTTCTTGATGAAGAGGGGACAGCGGGCTTTCTGTCACAAATTGAAGGGGTTTTTTTTGTGTTTGTATCAGTAAATGTTAATTATTAAGAATTAAATGTCAAACCTTTTTAAAATATGTAGCATGAATGTCAGGGGTTTGGCTGGTGAAGAGAAAAGAAAGGATGTGTTTAATTGGCTGAAGCAAAAGAACTACCAAATATATTGCTTACAGGATGTCCATGTGAGCTCAAAAAATAAGACAGCATTTATAAGGGATTGGGATGGTGAAGTAAGGGGTTGCAATACTCTTTAATGGGAAACTAGATTTTTAGGTTTTAAGCGAGGAAAAGGTTGTTTCAGGCAATTTTTTGATGCTTGAAATAGAATTGGGCAAAATAAATCTGCAGTTAGCGGTCATTTATGAACCCAATCAAGACTCTCCGGAATTTTATAATGACTTGAAAAACAAAATGTTGGCACAAAACAATTTTTCTGTAATAGTATGTGGGGACTGGATCTTAGTTTTAGACTACAAACATGATACTCACAGATATGTTAGAGAAAACAATGTTAAGGCCAGTAATGAAGTATTGGGAATGATGCAAAACCTTGGTTTGATTGACACATGGTGGGCTCAAAATCCTGCGGTAAAAAAATTTATTTGGGTCAGTGGAAAAAAAGCGATCAAAATGGCCAGACTAGATTTCTTCCTGGTCTCTCCTGACATTCATGCCAAAGTTGTAGCGAACAAAATTAGTTATGGCTATAGAAGTGACCATTCTCTCGTAAGTCTTGAAATAGAATTGACAGAGGTAACTCGTGGAAAAGGCTTTTGGAACTTTAACTCTTCCCTGTTAGTTGATCCAGAATATGTAAATTTACTTAAACAGGTAATAGAAGAGGTAAAAGAACAATTTAGTGAACACCATTCCAGTCAAACAATACTTGAAATGATTAAATTAAAAGTTGGGGGGGGGGTCACTATTCCCTATTGTGCCAGAAAGAAAAGAATAACTTTGGAAGCAGAAAAAACAATTGAAAAGGATATAGATAACTTAGAGGCTAAATTAAATCCAAACACCAGAGACAACATAGATTTGTTAGAAAATATTCAAGCACTGAAGGATGAATTACAAAGGATTAGACAAGCAAAAATAAAAGGGGCCATCATAAGGGCAAAGGTAGAAGGTTACTACAATTTTGAAAAACCAACAAAATATTTTTGTGATTTGGAAAAACGAAATTATATAAATAAGGTAGTCCATAGACTAAGATTCAAGAATAATATGGTGACAAACCAAAACGACATTTTAGAAATAGCAAATATTTCTACAGTGATTTACTACAAAGTAAAAGGCCTGTGAATTCAATGCAGAGTCATGAATATTTTGTAAGTGATACCAATATCAATTCTCTATCAAATCAGGAGAAAATGTTATATGAAGGACTTGTGAATAAGGCAGAATTACTGTAGGTTTTAAAGAGTATGAAAAATGGAAAGTATCCTAGTACTGATGGATTTACCTCAGAATTTTACAAATTCTTCTGGGTAGATATAGGAAATGAAGTTCTCAAAAGTTTGAATGAAGCATTTTATACAGGAGATAAATTTTTTATATATTTTATATCAACTACTCAAAAACAGGGAATCATAACACTTCTCCCAAAAAATAATAAACCCAAAAAATAAGAGAATTTATTAAAAATTAGAGACCAATAACCCTCTTGAATGTAAAATACAAATTACTTGCTGGAGTCTTAGAAGCATGAATCAAGAAAGTGCTACCAAAATTAATTGCAGATGACCAAAAAGGTTTCATAAAGGATAAGTACATAGGTGAAAATATCAGAACTACTTTTAATAGAATACAATATTCTAAAATAAGAAAACTGATGGGTATGTTACTGCTCATAGACTTTGAGAAAGCATTCGACTCTTTAGAATAGGATTTCTTACTAATGGTTTTGAAAGCATATAATTTTGGTTCTGATTTTGTTTCATGGTTTTTAGTTTTGTGTGCAAATAGTAATAGCTGTGTAATAAATAATGTTTTTTTCTAAATCCTTCCAAGATTGGCCGCTCATATAGACAGGGAGATCCTCTTAGTCCATATCCGTTTATTTTAGCAGTAGAACCACTTGCTGGGGCAATAAGGAATAGTGACACAATACATGGAATAAAAGCAAATAATAAGGAATTACGGATTGGAATGTATGCTTAAGACACCTTTTTAATTCTTGATGGCACAGAAAAGTCATTAACAGGAAGTTTACATATTCTCGAATCATTCTATAAATGTTCTGGACTAAAGATAAATAGGAGCAAAACACAGAGAGTTTGGTTAGGTAATAGTACTACCAAACCACAAATTTTGTCTAAATTTAATTTAAAATTTTCTAGTAATTTTGAGCTGTTAGGAATAACTTTTGATTTAGACATTAAAAAGATGATAGCAAAAAATTTTGACCAAAAAATTATTGAAACAGAAAAGGTGTTAAATCTCTATTAGAAATTTAATTTAAGTCTAATTGGAAAAGTAAATGTTATTAAAACCTTAGCTTAACCAAAACTTGTTTATGTGTTTACAGTACTCCCAAACCCTGACAATAGCACATGGGTAAAAACAAGAAAAATATTTAAGGATTTTCTCTGGGGAGGACAGGTTAAAATTGTTAAGCAACTGGAAAAGACTATTGAGGAAGGCGGATTAAAACTAATAAATATTGACCTCTTTAATAAAGCCTTAAAGTTATTATGGATTAGAAGATTAATCACAACTTCAGGAAATTGGCAAAATATCTTTATCTCTGATATTTATGCACATAAAAAACTAATATGGGAGTTAGATCAACATACACTTGACAGAATTCAGTCTGAAACTGCCAACCCCTTTTGGAAAAATATTATAAATATCTGGAAAGAATTCAAGAGTCCTTCCAAGGAGAAATTGATCCACAAACATACCCTATTTAGGTATTAAGATTATAAAAATAATAGTAATTTAACAAAAGAAATTCCAAGGTTAGTAAATAAGGGAATTCGGCGCATCAGTGATTTGTTAAGTAATACAGAAGGACTTTATGGATACCAGGAATTCAAACAGACTTATAATGTTGATCTAAATTTTGTGGATTTTATAGTCTGACACATCAAATCCCCAGAAAATGGGGGCTATCCAGTGCCAGAAAAATAAAGTGAGTGTAAAACAAAAAGTCTTGGAGGACATCCTAATAGTAACAAAAGTGTGCAAATTTGTTTCACAAGATGAATTAAAAGACATTGGTCCAATAGAATTTTTATTAGGAGGAATGAATGGTCACAATAAGACAAATCTAAATTGATTATTCACACTAATGCAAAAAGATATATTTGTGACAAAATCTTGCAGTTCAGTTCTTTGTTTTGACAGTTTCATCAGATTTATAAAGTATCATTACAATATGGAAAATGGTATTGCTTTCTATAAGCTAGGTAACATAGAGAAACATTTAAAGAAATGGAGTTATTTAAAAAACACATTGTAAATAATAGTGTCTTGAAACAGTTTTGTACCTTCTGTTCTTGTGTAATTGTACTTTTTTTGTCTCTGTTTTCTATCATAATGGTATGTACATACAAAAAGTATAAATAAAAAAAATAGGCGAGTTATAAGCACTTTTTATGTTGGGCTATACTTGTTTGACAAATCTGACCACACCAAAAGATTGCAAGTCCATGATTTCCTACAGGTTCATTTACCATCCCAAACCTCCAGAACCAATAATAAGCGAGTTATAAGCACTTTTAAGTTTGGCTATCCTCGTTTGACCTTGAAGGAGGGGTCCAAGGTCAAATCTGACCACACGAAAAGATTCCCAGCCCATGATTTCCTACATGTTGGTTTACCATCCCAAACCTCTAGGACCAATAATAAGTGAGTTATAAGCACTTTTAAGTTTGGCTATCCTCGTGCGACCTTGAAGGAGGGGTCCAAGGTCAAATCTGACCACACCAAAAGATTGCCAGCCCATGATTTCCTATAGGTTTCCATCCCAAACCTCTGGGACCAATAATAAGGGAGATATAAGCACTTTTCATGAATGACAAAGAAACGGCCATGGCGGCCATCTTCTTTTTCAAAATGAGGCCAAAAATAAACCCAGTCAAGATTTTGTAATGAGGAACATATCCTGCGAATTTGAGATCTCTACCTATAATAAATAAAAAAATAAATCCCTAACTTTCATCTGGGGATATAATTAAAGTTGCCAATATAAATACAGGACTGATCATTTGTACTGTACTTTTGCTAGAAGCCCACCCTAAAGGTAGCACACATTATATGTATGGTACCTATCAGGTAAATCTAGCTACCAGTATTACATGAGTGAATCATCAAACATGAAGGGAAATACTGGTTAGCAATGAAGTTGAACACATCCAAGCTATATTATGATCAGATATGCTACGTAGCAGCAAAATTTTATCTGAAATTGCTGTTGCTATTGACACGGGGATACACAGTTCCAGAAATATATGAGACATTTCCTTAAAATATAGGAAATACAAGAGAATTTATGCAAAATATAGGAATTTTTTCCTTCTCTCTAAAATATAGGATGTGGGCCTGAAATACAGGAGAATATAGGAGATATAGGAATAAAAGCTTTGACGCCATGCGATTTCCTATAGGTTGGTTTCACATCCCAAACGTCTAGGAGCAATAATAAGGAACTAACAAGCACTTTTAAGTTTGGTTATCGTTTGACCTTGAAGGAAGGGTCCAAGGTCAAATAAACCACATCAGAAGACTCACAGCCATGATTTCATATAGTTGGTTTTACATCCCAAACCTCCAGAACCAACAATAAGCGAGTTGTAAGCGCTATTTTAGTAGGTTTTTTACCAACCAATAATTGCCCATCAATACGTCAATTAAGGCCCAACTGATCTCAAAATCGACTGGCACCTAGATTTTGATGTGAAGAATATGTTTAACAAATTTCTTTTACCTGCAGTGTGTACTTTCTAAAAAAAATCTGGTGAAACAGATTAAAAGAAAAATATGAGGGTCTGAAATGCCCCAAAAGGTGGGTTGCGCAGGCAGCAATAAGGTTAGCGACTGGTGCAATTAAATTTAGAAACAAGGAAAGAAATGTTAGGTCATCCAGTTAAGGTAAATGCATTAGATGTGCTAAGAAATGTAATCTAGCTAGTTTTCGAGTTAGAGTTCGGAAACAGAAATGTTGGACAAATGGACAAAAAACGGACAAATGAACATACAGAATTACACCAATTTCCAAAGCAGCTTAGCTATGATAGCGATCTATCTCCCTATCATAGTTTGAATTCGATTGGACAAAGTTTTTTTGAGTTAAGAGTTCAGAAACTAAAATTTTGGAGGAAAATAGACAAAAACAGACAAATGAACAGACGGAACTTAGCTATGATGGTGATCTATCTCCCGGTCAAGTTTGAATTCAACTGGACAAATCGTTTTTGAGTTAGAGTTCGGAAACTAAAATGTTGACGGACAATGGATAAAAACAGACAAACGAACACACAGAATTACACCAATTTTGAAAGCAACTTAGCTTAGATGGTCATGTTGACGGACAATGGATAAAAACAGACAAACAAACACACAGAATTACACCAATTTTGAAAGCAACTTAGCTTAGATGGTCATCCATCTCCCTGTTTCGGAAACAAAAATATTGACAGACTGACGTCAGACCCATCAGTCAAATAGGCGGGTTTTTTACATGCAACCCGTCTAAAAATGGTTTTGATATGTGTCCTTGATAAGGGTGAAAGGTTAAATTTCTGCTTGTCAAAAAAGTTTCCATGCCTATAGAAAGTAATCATTTTGATAGGCCTAATATCAAGAGAGATATTCAAGGAAGATGGGAGTCCGAAAACTGGGGGTGAAAACAATAAGGGTCCCCTTTTGAAGGGACGCTTAATTATATCAGATGCAATGCAGACAGGATGACTAGCAGAGCCAGAATTATAAAATATAGATGGCCAAACAGGGTTATAACAAAGCATCAGGATGCTTTGAACTAATGAAGGGATATGAAAACTGAAGATCTGACTACCGTCAGCAGTTTAGGGCCAAAAAATTAACATTAGAATAAAACATACAAACACTGATAAACTATTTTATTCGAAGACAACAGGACGGATTGAATAAAACTAATTGTTATGTAATGTTTTATTAAATATATTTTTGTATCTCATTGCACAAGTGTCGTCAAATACACAATTTCTGTACAATATATACAGATACTTAACATACTGCAGTTTCAGTGTACAAAAATAATTTACATATATATTTACATTTAAAAACAAACATTATAAAAAGTGCAAACGTTATAAAAATATGATTAATGTAAAGAAATACTAAATAATAGAAAACAATGATTTCAGTCTATAAATTTACAATTAGACCTGTGGTAGCATCTCCTATTCCTACGGTTCGTATTCCCAGTGTATATCTATATCCACTTACCAAACGAGAAATCCACTGGAGCAGCAACCTTAAAGTTACTAAAATTAAATTATACTTGGAATTTAAAGTTACCACAAAGTGGACATCTTCCTGTGACTGATTTCACAAAGGGACTTAAGCCCAGACTAAGACTTAATATAACTCTTTGTTCTTAAACTTTGTCAACAGAATAGTAAATCTGTAGTCTTAGACTTACTGGATTTCACAAAGCACCCAATTCCATAAATTGCTAAGTCAGTTGATCTAACTTTAAGTCTGGTAGGTAGTGGGCTTAAATTTTGTAAAGAGGACTTAAATATGAGATGAAAGACTGTGAAAGGCTATGCTAGCTTAAATGTGGCCACCATAATCTTTTCTCCACTTCAAAAATTTGAAATGGCTGTAAATCAAGTATAATTATACAGAAAAATCTCACTGAAGTACTCTTTGGGAAGTTTATATGTGGTAACAAGGTTTTCCATTTGTAAACAGCACTCATCCTTAGATAAAATGCATCAAATGAAGGATATATTTCACCAATAGTATATTTTGAATAGATATAAAAGGTCACACAACACAGAAAACCACTGTGGTTATTTGATAGGGTTAAACTTAGCTAATTCACCCTTTGTGAAATCCATTTAAGTCCCAGACATAGCTAAGACCAAAGTCTTAGATTTAAGTCCCTGACATAGCAAAAAACTTGGCTAAGTCTGAAGACTTTTGGTGTTTTTCCCCTGGGGACATACATGTATTACAACCAAAAAGATAATACAAATCTAAATCCATCACTGAGTTGTTGAATATCAGCCATTTGAGTGGTAACATTAAAGCCACAATAATCATGTTATTTTGGGAACTTTGAGGTTACCGTAAAGTGGGAATCTGTGTGAACCCTAAGTGGACCCACATAACAAATACTAATGGAATCTTCTATGTAGTTTATAAGGAGTCATTAGAGCAGTAAACCAGTAACCTTAAAGTCTTTACACTTGAGTTAGCTTTTGAACTTAAGGTTACCTATGGATGAGACACTGTGACAAACTGCATGCACACATAAATAACATCTTATAATCTCCTGTGGGAAATAAAAAGCAGCTCACAAAACCTGTTTTAGACAATATACTACTCAAAAGAACATCAGACTGAAAATGAATCATGGTAGTCTGTAAATCTGTATGTACAAAAACAATGGTTGTATGTGACTGCATGAAATGTAAGGGAGAACTAATTTGCACTGATATATAGCACTATGCAGTAATTGATACTATTTTGTTTTAATTTATTCAGACATGCTGAGACTACTATATATCTCTCACTTTGTATTCTTTGCAATCAGGCTTTTTACCAATTTTGCCTCAATCTTCAGCTGTGAAGACTATTAACAACAATATCCACCCTGATATTGCAATACAAATCACAAAGGATTAAACTAATTTTGACAAAATATCAAACTGAAATTGGAACAGTGATAATGTGATCACACTCTACATGAAATTGTTGAAACTGATACATTTTCAAACATATACCCACAAACTGATCATGTCTTCCTGGTAATTTTGGTTTCACATTTCAACATGTAGCTTCTATTAATGGAACATCGCTCAAGATAACTATGAAAACTAAGTTTTGCATTGACACAGGAAACCTGACATGTAAAATCACAAATGAAGAAACTGTACTGACCAGAACTGGTCACTGACATTATTATTGCTTGGCAAGCAAGAGAGACGTACATGTAACCCTTGCTAGAGCCGACTTTCAGCACTAATTAGAAGATATCCACATTGTATAATTGTTCAGTATTATTTCTGTTCAAGTTTTGGTGTCAGGAATATAAACAACAGTCGTATAACACAACCTGACCAGAACACCAGACAATGTGAAAATGGTTATAGCACACGCCCTTCTTATTATTTGTACATCATTTTGTATCCAGTAAACTTATACTTGTATACAACAAAGACACTGATTAACATTCTCTCCCTCCTTCAGTAAAAATGTGAGAGAACACAGTCTATCAAAGATTTGACACAACCAAAAAATATCACAAAGTGCAATCTCATATTATCAACAGCTCATCAGTTGAACACGTGTGCTTGTATTTGCTGTTAGCACACACAGTTCAACAGGTACACATTGGCAGTGATTCATCACTAGACTTTATGGCACAAACTTTTCCAAATCTTCTACAAGCACTGAGTATTTTGGCTCAACAAACAGTTTATGTACACTGTACGCATGCAAAACAACACAAAATCAAGCACTATCTAAAATGTTCTCTGTGAAAGCTGACATCACTGAAAAGAAGGTTGCTTATGGGTGAACTGCATGATTCCCTGTAGTTCTGTGTAACATTGGAAGGCAGAAAATAGTGTCATGTGCCAATCTACAAACTGTAACCCATATTTTTCATCTATCTGCCCACTAGCAATCCACTTCATTTTATTAAAACAAAGAGCATCAGAGATGACCATATCCCATAATATTGGGAAGTAATGGTCATGGGTCAAAGGTCCCCCCCCCCCCCCCCCCCCCCCCAAGTTCACATCATGTTGTCTCACACATACAACCTGCAGTAAACATACCTACCAAGTAACAACTTCCCACACCTTACAGTTTCCAAGACATAGCCAAGACAACATTTAAAGGATGAGGTCAATACGGCAAGATCAAAGGTTGAGTCAAGGTAACACCATGACATGGTACAGTTACATTCCCCAAATCAATATCTCTGGTATCAGCTTCCAACACCTTTCAGATTTCAAGATATAGCCCGGAAAAGATTTCACAGGTCAAGGTCACTACCGTAAGGTCAAAAGTCAAATCAAGGCCACACCATGACATTGCACACCTACACCCTCAAATTAACATCCCTACCAAGTATCAATTTCCTACACCTTACGTTCAATGACATATAGCCTGGTCAAATCAATGCCATACCATGATACTGCACACCTATATCTCCAAACAATGTCCCTACCAAGTATCAACTTACTCAAGTTTTTAACTTCTTACATCTTACAGTTTCAAGGTTATAGCCCGGACAAGATTTTAAAGGCCAAGGTCACCATGGTAGGGTCAAAGTTGACACCATGATAATATATATATCCCTATAATCATAATATATATGATAATATATATCACTGTGCCCAGTTACTTGCAGATGAAGAACACTGCATTCCTTGCTTGCTCTCATAATACGACAGAAGAAATATGTGAATCTGACAGTCACACCAAAGATGATCAAAGTTGGCCAGCACCGGAAAGGATAGAACATAGAGCTAACTCACCACTACGGACACTTGTGAACTTGTTCCCACAATATGTAAACACAACAGACATAAAACTACTGTGTTTATTTCAATGTGTAATCTTTGCTCTGGCACCTCTCTATAAACCACAGATGACGGCTGTTCATATAATGCTGTACCAGCTCTGTTGCTGGGGAGTAATTCTCTCATATATATTCAGCATTATTTTTCAGGTCATTTAAGGCGATTGTAGATTTGGTGAAGTCACTGGACAGGAGCATAGCCAGCACAGCAGTATACTGATCTGTAGGGAGTGACACGGATAACATCCTCAGTACCACTGATCACTGGATTTACTGCCATACACAATGTATTCAGAGGTCACTCGGGAGTTATTGGTCTTGGTATCAGATGTTGCAATTTTAACTGACATAATGATTCTGATATTTAACATTAATGTGTCACGGCAATTCCAATATAATTTTCATAACATTTGTGAGCAATTCCTTTAACAAGATTATGTAATTTTTACTTACTAATGATCAAAGTTTTTATATTACAGGTGACATGATATACTTGGTGATGTAATTTATGTCTTACTGCAATGCCTTATTTTCAGTGATGTCAAATTCATGCTACAATTCTTTGTTGCAATTTTTAAACATGTTATACAAAATAATTTCAGATAAACTGAGCGCACGATTAATTATAAAGTCACACATTTTACAAAATCAATAATACTTCAATATTATTGAATACAGAAAATCAACTTAAATTTTAACATTGCTTTTAATATTGCTATTTTAACTCAATACCAACACTATTCTGTGCTGCCTTACATTGAAGGTTTAGTGTGACTCCCGTATCAACATCTGTTCTGACAATCAGCCAGATTTCTATGGACGTTTACAGTCCTTGGTTCTGTAATTTAGAAATTCAAATTGCATTGTTTCAGAGCGCGTCTCTTGCATTAGCACAAAACTGGTGCTTGAAATACTCTCCTGAATCTTTGTGAAAACACATTGCAAATGTCACAATGTCTATCTTACTAATATGTTGACTGTTTAAGCTGCTTGGGTGGATGACATATACTTCACCTTCAGGTTACATTCACTCACAGTTACAAGTTGGTATTGGTACAAAAGTAGAAAGTGCAATTGCAGTTCCAACCAGCAGAAAGTCCAATTGCAATTACTTCCAGTATATTTCAAATGCTACCAAATAGGACCTCCCACCGTAGTCAACGATATAGAAGTTTATTCATAAATGCAGCCATGATAGAAATTTGGGTTAAGTTGCTGATTTGGAATTACACTGATCAGGAAGAAATCACTACCAATATGGATTAATATCAATGAACCTGATTGGTAAAAATTTGAAGCTGTTTTCTTCCTGTTGATGCTGATTGTTTTGTTAGCCGAATTACCAAATGAAGAACAAACAGGGCTGACACTTACTCAAGATCCAGTCACACACACTGACAAAGAGTTGAAATCTGACATACAACAGGAATCTATACACAAAATCAATACACTGAAAATGCACATATCCAAAGCACTCTGTGGTGAAGTGTGGCACCAGCCTCATTCTGATTAGCTTCTATACACTGTGACGAGAGGCTCGTCGTGTTTTGTATCGCTGAAAGGACTGTGTTCTCACAGATTTGGCCCTGAATGAAGTTGATGAGTGGACAAGTTTACACTCCAGCATCACTCACTGTTCCACAAACTTACCCTTCAGATGCTTCACCCTGCATGAGACACCACTGCCTTGGGTCAGTTTACCTTTTAACTTGGGAGTACTGAGTAGAGGACCTGGGTGAGGAGTTTTTCACACGCACGGAGTTCTCCACGATATCCAGTCATGCGATTTCAAAATAACATTTATATTGTCACAGTAACAATCAGACTGCTCCCTGATATGATTTAGCACAGCTGGAATACGGAAATACTATTTGCTAATTTTATACACAAAAGTGTATATTTTTCTTTTGATAAGATTATGCACTGACACACAATATCCCAACAACTCTCTGTAAAGTACACAACCTACTTTACCCCTTAGAGGATGATAATCCAATTTCTGCTTGAAAAAACTGCGTTTGTATCAGTGACCCTAATTTACAACTGATCAAACTGATTGTTTATTTCCTGTTTGTGTTGATTTAAGGCATGCCTGGATTAACACACCAAGCAGTACACGTGTCAATTTCATTGGATAATCTTTTAATGTCACCATATTCCAGTGATCATATCCGAATACGGAAATGCTGTACATAGACCCCAGTACAGAAGTAGTGTACGTATGATTAGAGTACAGGTGTGCTGTACACAGACCCCAGTACAGAAGTAGTGTACGTATGATTAGAGTACAGGTGTGGTGTACAGAGACCCCAGTACAGAAGTAGTGTACGTATGATTAGAGTACAGGTGTGCTGTACACAGACCCCAGTACAGAAGTAGTGTACGTATGATTAGAGTACAGGTGTGGTGTACAGAGACCCCAGTACAGAAGCAGTGTACGTATGATTAGAGTACAGGTGTGCTGTACAGAGACCCAAGTACAGAAGTAGTGTACGTATGATTAGAGTACAGGAATTATGTAAGCATGCTTTGAACACCGGATCTCTCTCCATCTCACAATACTGTGCTTGTTGTGAAAATGCTATAAGGTGAATGTCTATCAGATCCTATTCCCTGGCCAAGTTACCACACAACTAATCTGAAGGGACACTTGAAGTGGGGAGAGCACTGCCATTTCCACAATCTCTACACTCTACCCATCTGTCTGTCAATAGTTTAATACAGTTTGGCATCCCTTCCCTTGTATTGCTGTACTGCCTTTCAAAGTTACACTGTTAAAAGTCATTAGTTTGGATACCTCTCACTGACTCTACCACCTGTAAATTATACGGGCCCACAAGCCGGCTAAAGTGTTGCTATCTCTAACTCATGAGCCAAGCCAGTATCCATCTCTACCCTTCAGACTGCTCTCCCTACTGTCGGTCTATATTCTGAAAGAACCACTCCGTGAATTTGCGTAGCTGTGCTGCAGCGGTCTGGCTCTCTTCTTGTAACTTCCTGTTTTCACGCCGCAGATGATTCATTTCCTCCTCCAGCTGAGATTTCTCCTCCCTTTCCTGAAACACAAGGTATTGGTGATACGAGGGTTACTGCTTCACTAAGAACAAGTTATCTGTGTTAAGAGTGTTACTGTTTTATGAGGACCATGTTAGTGTTACTAGTGATGAGTCTCATTGTCTTTTGTAACAACTGAGTCAAAAATCAGTTGTATCTGTAAATCTTTAGCGAAATGACCATTAACAATGTATCTTTATTCTGTTATAAGAAGAAAAAGTTTAAATTAGTTAATGAGAACAAATTTATATACCTTATTTCTCTAACTCTGGACTATGAGCAATTTTCACTTATTGATTAACCTGTCACACCTTTCCACACACCTGCAGAACCTGTTTAATTCAAAGTTTCACTTGTCATATCTTTCCACTCACCTGTACAACCTGTTTAACTCAATGTTTCACTTGTCATATCTTTCCACTCACCTGTACAACCTGTTTAACTCAATGTTTCACTTGTCCTATCTTTCCACTCACCTGTACAACCTGTTTAATTCAAAGTTTCACTTGTCATATCTTTCCACTCACCTGTACAACCTGTTTAATTCAAAGTTTCACTTGTCATATCTTTCCACTCACCTGTACAACTTGTTTAACTCAATGTTTCACTTGTTATATATTTCCACTCACCTGTACATTCCACTCACCTGTACAACCTGTTTAATTCAATGTTTCACTTGTCATATCTTTCCACTCACCTGTACAACCTGTTTAATTCAAAGTTTCACTTGTCATATCTTTCCACTCACCTGTACAACTTCTTTAACTCAATGTTTCACTTGTTATCTTTCCACTCACCTGTACATTCCACTCACCTGTACAACCTGTTTAACTCAATGCTTCACTTGTTATATCTTTCCACTCACCTGTACATTCCACTCACCTGTACAACCTGTTTAATTCAAAGTTTCACCTGTCATATCTTTCCACTCACCTGTACAACCTGTTTAACTCAATGTTTCACTTGTCATATCTTTCCACTCACCTGTACAACCTGTTTAATTCAAAGTTTCACTTGTCATATCTTTCCACTCACCTGTACAACCTGTTTAATTCAAAGTTTCACTTGTCATATCTTTCCACTCACATGTACAACTTGTTTAACTCAATGTTTCACTTGTTATATCTTTCCACTCACCTGTACATTCCACTCACCTGTACAACCTGTTTAATTCAATGTTTCACTTGTCATATCTTTCCACTCACCTGTACAACCTGTTTAATTCAATGTTTCACTTGTCATATCTTTCCACTCACCTGTACAACCTGTTTAATTCAATGTTTCACTTGTCATATCTTTCCACTCACCTGTACAACCTGTTTCTCCAATTCAGTCACTCTACTCTCCAAAGTTTTGATTCTTTCAGATTTACTGCCATCTCCTCGACCCCATGACCTACAGACACAGCAAAACATTCACATGGAACAAAGAATGACTCATCTAATGTAACACTTTGTGAAGGAACACAACACCATATACAGTCAACACTGATGAATGGCAAAATCAAAGAAATTTATGTAAAAACTCTGTGGACATTACTGATTTTAATATTTCTTCAAATGTACTGATGAAATTTATAACATTCCACGCATCTATCACATAGCAATTTGAGGAATGAATAGTACTTTACCAGCTATTACTCACCAAGTACTGCTACCAGTAACCTACCACTAAGTACTGAAATGGTGCTTTTCAAGTAATTTACCATTTACATCTCACTGAGTCATTACATGTTGCAGTACATGTTTGACTATTCACATAGTATTTTTCCAGGTATTTACTATCTGTATTATCCAGTACTTCTGGCAGTACATATTTCTAATTTACCACTTTGGAAATCATCGAGTAATCCTGCCAGTAACTGACAACTTGAGTATTCATATGGTACCTTTTCAGTAGTTTACCATGTGTTTAGGAACTCACCCAGTAGTCTTTGCACTATGCTGTATATTTGGTGAGGCAGTGTTGTCTCCGCCTGCCCGGTGGACCTCCTCATTTCCTGTACGTGTGTCACTCAGGTCCTGACTAGAGCTGCTCGTTGCTGCTGCTTTACTGCTGCCTGCAGGATATACATTAATGTTTTGAAATCAAAATCTCTACATTCCTGGGAAATACAATCGGGGTCAATAGTCAGTAACCTTCTTATCCTTAGGAGTACTCTCACAGTAGTGTTTAGGAAAAAAATCTGAGACTAATCAAATGCCTGAGAATAAGATTTTTTTAAAGTTACCATAAAATGTATTTCTAATACAGGTTTTGACAAATAATTCCCTTTGTGATGACAACTAAAATAGGAAAGCTCAATGTTTTCTCTACAGCCGCTACATCTCAGCTGTCATTGCGCTCTTCAGAAATCTGAAAATTCTGAGGTATTACATCACACCTCTGACCTTATAATCCTACTGTCCACTGTAAGATCATACATCAAACTAGAAAAACATTTGCAGAGCACAAACCTCCACCGAGCAGCTCCTTTCAACCCCTATGTTTTCCTGTTCTTGATTATGTGTAATTTTGTTAGGATTTGGATCAGACTTAGGTATCCTACAGACACCATTGTGGCTGTGTCCTGTATGAGTTGGCCAGCAATCTGACAATTAAGCAGGTATTATACACACAGAAACATTACATGCTCCTTATACAATCCATGTGCTCCTAAAACATGTTGTCCTTGGCAGCAGTAACTAAGGTATTGTAAAATGTAATTTTACTCACACTATGACATATGGCAAACACTACTAAATCAGTACAAAGACAACTGAAAATTGCAGCAAAATGTGCCAAACCTTATTAAAATCTGTTTATATTTATCTCAACAAAGGGATTTAAATGTCTTTACTACTGTTTATTCTCTAGTAAAAATAGCGCTAAATGAGCAGTTTTTGGTTATTAACATTTCATGAGATGAAAGTGACTTTGAGGATATCCACATATGACAAAGACATGTCTACCCCCGCTATTCTCCGTCTCAGACCCTGGGTCATCCTCCCGTTGGCAGGGCTTCCTTCTCAGCAGCTTGTACTTGAGCCACACACTCATGTCTCCAGTCAGCAGACACACAGAAGCCACAGTCAGCAGTTGTGTTTCAAAGATACATCTTACAATGACTGTCCACAGTCAGCAGGTATAAGACAAGTTGTGTTTCAAAGATACATCTTACAATGACTGTCCACAGTCAGCAGGTATAAGACAAGTTGTGTTTCAAAGATACATCTTACAATGACTATTCACAGTCAGCAGGTATAAGACAAGTTGTGTTTCAAAGATACATCTTACAATGACTATCCACAGTCAGCAGGTATAAGACAAGTTGTGTTTCAAAGATACATCTTACAATGACTATCCACAGTCAGCAGGTATAAGACAAGTTGTGTTTCAAAGATACATCTTACAATGGCTATCCACAGTCAGCAGGTATCAGACAAGTTGTGTTTCAAAGATACATCTTACAATAACTATCCACAGTCAGCAGGTATAAGACAAGTTGTGTTTCAAAGATACATCTTACAATGGCTATCCACAGTCAGCAGGTATCAGACAAGTTGTGTTTCAAAGATACATCTTACAATGACTATCCACAGTCAGCAGGTATCAGACAAGTTGTGTTTCAAAGATACATCTTACAATGACTATCCACAGTCAGCAGGTATAAGACAAGTTGTGTTTCAAAGATACATCTTACAATGGCTATCCACAGTCAGCAGGTATCAGACAAGTTGTGTTTCAAAGATACATCTTACAATGGCTATCCACAGTCAGCAGGTATAAGACAAGTTGTGTTTCAAAGATACATCTTACAATGACTATCCACAGTCAGCAGGTATCAGACAAGTTGTGTTTCAAAGATACATCTTACAATGGCTATCCACAGTCAGCAGGTATAAGACAAGTTGTGTTTCAAAGATACATCTTACAATGACTATCCACAGTCAGCAGGTATAAGACAAGTTGTGTTTCAAAGATACATCTTACAATGACTATCCACAGTCAGCAGGTATAAGACAAGTTGTGTTTCAAAGATACATCTTACAATGGCTATCCACAGTCAGCAGGTATCAGACAAGTTGTGTTTCAAAGATACATCTTACAATAACTATCCACAGTCAGCAGGTATAAGACAAGTTGTGTTTCAAAGATACATCTTACAATGGCTATCCACAGTCAGCAGGTATCAGACAAGTTGTGTTTCAAAGATACATCTTACAATGACTATCCACAGTCAGCAGGTATCAGACAAGTTGTGTTTCAAAGATACATCTTACAATGACTATCCACAGTCAGCAGGTATAAGACAAGTTGTGTTTCAAAGATACATCTTACAATGGCTATCCACAGTCAGCAGGTATCAGACAAGTTGTGTTTCAAAGATACATCTTACAATGACTATCCACAGTCAGCAGGTATCAGACAAGTTGTGTTTCAAAGATACATCTTACAATGGCTATCCACAGTCAGCAGGTATCAGACAAGTTGTGTTTCAAAGATACATCTTACAATGACTATCCACAGTCAGCAGGTATAAGACAAGTTGTGTTTCAAAGATACATCTTACAATGGCTATCCACAGTCAGCAGGTATAAGACAAGTTGTGTTTCAAAGATACATCTTACAATGACTATCCACAGTCAGCAGGTATCAGACAAGTTGTGTTTCAAAGATACATCTTACAATGACTATCCACAGTCAGCAGGTATAAGACAAGTTGTGTTTCAAAGATACATCTTACAATGGCTATCCACAGTCAGCAGGTATAAGACAAGTTGTGTTTCAAAGATACATCTTACAATGGCTATCCACAGTCAGCAGGTATAAGACAAGTTGTGTTTCAAAGATACATCTTACAATGACTATCCACAGTCAGCAGGTATCAGACAAGTTGTGTTTCAAAGATACATCTTACAATGACTATCCACAGTCAGCAGGTATAAGACAAGTTGTGTTTCAAAGATACATCTTACAATGGCTATCCACAGTCAGCAGGTATAAGACAAGTTGTGTTTCAAAGATACATCTTACAATGACTATCCACAATGATTAACACATTAAACCAGTGTATATTTTGCACTACATTTTATCACTTGAAGTGAAGTGTCCAGTTTTACCCAAAACAAGAACAGTACACTCCATTGGACCATTGGTGTGCCTCTATCACACGATGTCATCGTCACACATGTATGTTATATATTCCCGTTCAACACCCACTGAACTGATGAACACATGTTTTCGGCAATTATTCCTGTCATTCCATCTGTGAGACTTCTATTTATCTCTATCTTAAATCCAATCACCAAATAACAACAGCACACACAGGAAACTGAGTATTGGGTTTAGCACAATGAACACACGTCATGCCACATGTTCAAAGTTAACACCACAACTGCACAATACAACTGAAGTCTGCTCAATAAACTCCCTTGTATTGCCATGTAGTGCCTTGTATTTCCATATATTGCCTCATACTGTCTGCAATTGTTTTTTACACACAGTTCAAGTCTCAGTGGCTTACATACTGTTTACAGGTTTGCTTGCAGCTCAATAACCCACAAATACACTCCATTTACAGCACTACCTTACTATTGTTATGAGTGGAGGATACTAAAACACAAACTGGGGCACATTAAACTAACACTAAAGCCCTGCAATGTCCACACACTTCTACAGCCACAGTTATTGAGAGCACACCTGAGTCATGTGTCCCCAACACTCTCACCTCAGCAATGATAGGGGACAAAGGCTGAGATCAGCTCACTGAGAGGGGGGGGGGGGGGGGGGACACACAGCTGTGTATTGAGAATATACTCAACAGCACTGGGGGGGGGGGGGATAATACTTGATGTAGGTGAAGCTGTTGCTCAGTCTTATCTCTCTTGCCCAAATATTCAATGTAATGCAGACTGTTTCACTCTTCATACACAAAGTTGCCCATTCATGTTTTTATGAACCCTCCATTCTATGAAGAAATTGCCACTGTCCTGCATGTCTGGATACTTGAGACTGTGCTGACAAATACTCTGTGACCAGGGGAAATGGAGACATAATGAAAGCGGTGATGGTTGATAACACAAATAATGCAGTCTTTTAGAGGACAGATTGCCATAGGAGAGATTACTGTGTTGGAAACAAGTACATTCTTTTTCTGTGAATGTTTCAATACATGCTGTCATTCTGTAGTCCAAACATTAAAATATCACTATCTGAGAAAATTAACGTAAATTCTGTGAATACTTTCAAAATTCTTTGAAGAGAAGAGAGACCATGCACATAGTGTAGGGGGTCTCAATGATCTAAAGACTTTCATCAAAGTTCTGAAGAAAAATCCAAATGATTTGCAGAAAAGGTTTAACTGGAGATGAGAATCTATTATCATGGAGGTGATTATAAGTTACCTTTTGACTGATATTAACCTGTTCACATAGTATAAGAGCTGTTATCCTGAGGGGCTGGGTGTGTGACACTGACTGGACAGCATTCACACAACATGATAACAGATCACACTGGAATGTGACTGTCCCTGTAATTTCTGTCTACAATCCTTGACAAGTTGTTCTACTCATCTCCCCCAGCATGTACAGTATTCACTATTCAGATACTAGTATCTCCCCTAGTTCAACTTATTACAACAACACACCAACTTGATACGAATGCAGTAAAGTGTCTAGACCTGTCAATGTGCCATCCTCCCATGTACACTAATATTACTGCACATGTCAGACCACTGAGACCACGCCAGGCTTTTTATGAGGCTGTTGCTGCCACTTTTACCCCAACACTTACCCTGTCACATGACCTTTCTTATGAGGTGCTGAGTGGGATTAAAGCCACTATTATATGTGTTACTGGCAACAACATATGGCCTGCTGATGGCTATTAATACACATAACTTGAGTGTTCTGGCTGTCAGACATGACCTATCTTACAGCCGACGTAATCACCCCTTTTTTCAGACAAGTAATGTAAATGTGACACTTCTATGGCACACAGAAACAGTCAAATGGAGAGGAAAAAGATTCATCCTCTGGAGAGGTTTCATCAAAATCTATGGGCTGGATTATGGAGTGAAAGCTGTTTTATACAGGCAGATATCACTCACAAAGCAGATACTGTCACAGTCACACCCCCCCACCCCCCCACCTCGCTTGTTGATGGTAACTTCCCTCTTGTCTTCTTCTGTCTATTAACAACCTGAGCAGAAACATTATCTTGGATATACTGTTCCCTGTGGAATTGCAACTGAAGTAATAAAATGCTGTTTTAGTATGAATATTTATACAAGACATTCTCCTTTATAAAAAAAATAAATCTTCATTTACACCCAGATAAGTAACCCTCTCTGAGTAGTTTTCCCTCTGATGTAATAAAGGCATTAACTCCTTTGAGCTCTTATTGCATCAACATTTATCTATATATGTCCTGCTCATCACCACAGACACACAACAGAAACACGCCAGCTACAGACAGTCCACTCTGGTCACACACACACTAGTCTGTAGCTACAGTTTTGTTGTGTAACCAAACCCTCCGCTATCCTACCAAGCTGGCAGAGTAAGAGTGTGTCTAGATAACATAAACATCATCAAACAGTAAGCTACCATAGCAAAAACAAGAATATATATTAATTTGCAAATTGTAAAAGCAAAAATGAGTTTATAAAATCAAATCTGGGAAAAATGACAATGGGTCAATATTTCTCACTGGGGGAACAATTTACATTTTCAGTGAATCATTATGGGGAAAACATTTACGTGAACACATTCATTCGAAAGGAAATATCCCCAAATAACGCCCTGCTAAATTTCGAGCTTTCTGATGAACAAAAAACATGCAAGAAGCCAGTGCAGAAAGAATTCACTTGCAAGGCAAACATTCTTCAGATCAAATAAATCTCATCAGTCATCAGGGAGTTGGAGGACCTTATCTATGGACATTTACCCTCTTTAACTGCTTTATTAAGACAGGTCTTCCTAGTTCCCTGGGAATCAAATTTTACCTGTACAAGAATCAGGAATTCTGTGTTTTCATTAAGTGCTTTATAATCTGTCAATAAGAAGATTGAATAGTGTAATAATATTACAACAGACTCCCATACTCATATTCTGGCATCTGAAATTCCATTTTACCAACACAGTCACTGTTCTCCACAGAAGCTTCTTTTCGATTTTATGCTTCTATTCCGAGAATGAACATAACCGTAGACTTGCTCCAAGTCTTTGTATTTCTTATTCCACCAAATTTGACATACATGGAAACATTATGAATCATTTCCATCTTTGGTCAATCTTTATTGAGATTTCCTGTTTATCATTGAAAATACAGTTAGCAAACTGATTTGTAATTGTCAATTTAAGATAAGTTTTCAGAATGTGTGATTAAAAATTGTTGACCTTATTTGATCAATCTCTGCAGTAGATTAAGTGGATTTAATATTTGTAATTGGCAAAAGGGTGCTGAAGATCTGTGTTTTTACTTTTTAGAAATATAATGCAAATTGTAGACACAAGTTACTGATTGGACAGATGGAAACCTGCACTAAGTCGCAACATCCAGCCATAGAATGAAATGAAAACTCTGTAAAAATATCAAAGCTTTCCTTAATTCCCAATGACTCACTCAGACCTGGCACATTACAACAGAGAGCAGCTATTTTCATCCCCCTGAGAATTACAGAGGAAATTGCTTTTAAAAACAAACAACAATAGAAAGCTGTGTGAGGCACAGAGAGTGGCTAACTTCTCTGTAGAACACAAACAACATGCTAACTTAAAGCAGGAACTGTAAGGCATTGACTTGGGGAGGTGAGAGATGACTTTACTGAAAATAAATTCCTTCACACAATGCAGTAAAATGCAGTAAAACTAAAGCTTTCAAAGAGTGATGGAGTATTTTGTGTAGAATACTGGGTTATTTGTGGAACAGAAGCAATAACTACTTTTCACTTGAACAGGATCAATTCTGAAAATGTACATATAAAAATTAATATAAGATGGGCCAGATTCTATTAAATTTCAAGGAAAATATGTAAAAGAACTCCTACAAACCAAAACAAAAGTGACATCCATCATGTACTTTTTGGAATTTTAGCAATTAGAGTGATAATGATATCTTCATAAAGATGGTTTTAAAACCAGTTTATCAAGTACTCATATATGCCTGAAATCTCTCAATTTCAGAACTTTTTAATGATGTCATTCAAATCAAACTACAAAATACTAAATACATAATTCTGTGGCATGGTATCAAATGCTTGTTTTTGAAATTTTTGCACCAAATTTATTTTCAGTGTTTAGTCAAATCGCAAAGACCAATAGTAAAATATTTTGATGTTCCATTATATATGTTCCACATAGATTTAAATACATTGTTTTTTGCACTTAATAATCTTTTTATATACACCATACAGTGACATCATTAGGTTCTAGTTATAGCCACATTCCACTTATACCTTCACACGTACTGTTACATACAGCATCCTTTAATATAGAAACCTTACAAGTGGTTCCACATTCCTAGATGGTCAACTTACACCTGGTCAGACTGTTCTACTGATACAGTGTCTACTCAAGTTAAGAGTTCTCAGGTAAGACAGTACAAATACTACAAAACAGCCTGGTTTAAGCCCCCAAACAGCTTTAACTGTGACGGTTTCATGATTTAAAAAAATTTTTGGATTTGCCCTGAGCATACAAAGTGTTCATACAAAGTGTTCATACAAGACAGAGCAAAAGTGAAGAGATAGAAACTCAGTCTAATGTCATCATACTTTTCTTAACCTCGATTTCTGTTCCTACAGAAACCCTTGTTCAAAACTCAGTCTAATGTTATATTTCTAATGCTTAACCTCCACAAACTTAAACTCCCACAATCAGTTCAATCACAGAACACAACTAGAAATAGGATGCTTTGTTGATAGTAGCTGCAACATATGAAAAGAAACAGGATAGCATAGAAGAACACACATTATCATGTGTAATGTCCACCCCATGAACCTTTTGCAAAAATTGTACAGTAGTCTTACAAAACCCAGTTTCATTTGTAAAATATATCAATGACACTTAAATATTTATTAGTATGCATGTAAATTATTTCAGCTTCATGCCTTTTTGCATTGGTTCAAAATTTGCTCAAAATCACTCTGTCTCTAAAGGTTTTTGACATAACCAACATTTTCGATTTCCGATAAAATTGAAGATGGTGGGCGAAATTTGACTGTTTTCAGAGGCAATATACCAAATATCTCCAATATCCAAATGGTCAAAATTAGCTTGAATATGCTCTCTCCCTTACGGTTTTCGAGATAAACGACATTTTCAATTTCCGCGAAAATTCAAGATGGACAAAATTCTGGAAGTTCAACTTTTTTCACAGGCACTACTATATCTAAGGTCTCTAGTACCCAAAGGGTCCAAACATTGCTCGAAATCACTTTATCTCTAAGGGTTTTTGAGATAAATGACATTTTCACTTTTCGCCAAAATTCAAGATGGCAGCCAAAATCTCGTTCCCAAGATAAATGCGTTTTTGCATTTTACGCAGAAATTCAAGATAGCCGCCAAAAATGGCGGCAAAGCGATTTTTGTGAAATGTTGCCAATACACTCTGCAGATACCCTGCGGATTAAAAATTTCATCAAAATCGCTCCGCGCAGGGTATTAAAAATTTCATCAAAATCGCTCTATCTCGAACCGTTTCCAAGATAAATGCATTTTTGTGTTATACGCAAAAATTTAAGATGGCCGCCAAAAATGGCGGGAAAGTGATTTTTGTAAAAAGTCGCCAGTGGACTCTGCAGATAACCTGCAGGTCAGAAATTTCTTCGAAATCACTCTATCTCAAACGGTTTCCCAGATAAATGTGTTTTGCATTTTACACAGAAATTCAAGATGGCCACCAAAAAATGGCGTGAAAGGATTTGTGCACAATGTCGTCAGTACACTCTACAGATACCCTGCGGGTCCAAAATTTTGTCGAAATCGCTCCATCATGTACCGTTTCCGAGATAAATGCGCTTTTGCGCTTTACGCAGAAATTCAAGATGGCTACCAAAAAAGTGGTGGGAAAGCGATTTTTTTCGAAAAGTCCCCAGTAGACTCTGCAGAAACCTGGCTGGTCCAAAATTTCGTCAAAATCACTCTATCTCGCACGGTTAAGGAAATAGAAGCAAATTTGTGTTTTTGCATTTTTCGCAACAATTCAAAAATTCAAAATGGCAGCCATTTTTGGGGAGAGGAAAATTTTTTGAAAATTCGCAAGAGTAGATTTTCTGGATACCCCGTTGGTCGAAAATTTCAACAAAATCGCTCTATCTCGCACGGTTAAGGAGATAGAAGCAAATTAGTGTTTTTGCATTTTTGGCAAAAATTCGAAAATTCAAATGGCCGCCATTTTTGAGGAGGAGAAAATTTTTTGAAAGTTGTCAAGAGTACATTGCTTAGATACCCTGTAGGTAAAAATTTTCGACGAAATCGCTCTATCTTGCACGGTTTAGGAGATAGACTTATTTATGTTTTTTGCTATGTAGCTATTACTCAGGAGGCTAAAGCTATTACCATCAACAACAATACCAAGCAAGCAACTGACCCTATAAACCTTCACACCAAATTTTACAAAGATGAGTTATATATGTTGACTTTAAAAGAGTGAAAACAGAAATGCAATTCAGAATAGGCTCAAAGTAGCAAAGCAGCTATTACTCAGATAGCTACAAAGCTATCATCGACCAAAAGCTATGCTGGCCAAACTATTGACCCAATTATCCTTCATGTAAATTTTTGTGAAGATAGAAAACAATAACATAATAGCTATATAGCACAGTAGCTATTACTCAGTTAGCTTTAAAGATATTATCACCAAAAGCAATCCCAAGCAAGCTACTGATCCAACAATCCTCCATCCCAAATTTGTGCTTATTTTGTTTTTTTGACCCGTCATGTCCCTCGACTATCCCTTTTTGCCCTCATGCACATAAGAGGATGTTGAGTCAATTTTACGCTATATAAATATTTCTATTCTATTCTCTGTACTAACAGAAGATACACAAAACACAAACCTTGCCCGTTCAAAACTTATTCAGCCTTCGGATGTGTTTGGGCCATTTACCAGACATGCTTGGAAGCATGAAAAATATCAGGTGGAAACAGAACAGTGTTGGTTTACGTCCGTTTCAACCGGCCATTACAAGACAGGTCCTCGTCATGTGAACCACTCACTTACTGGGGAAAGCAATAACCAAGTGTGTTTCAGCTGATAGTTCAAATAGTTTAACACCACTCACAAGAAATAGCTTCTCTAAAGTACTGATCAAAAATACAGCTCACCCCTCAATACTGATTTTCAAAATATTACATTAACACTGAAAGGGATTTAAAGAGAGGTTTGTCCTACAACAAACTTTTTAGTGAAGAAGACGGTAACCTGGAAACCTATTTCCCGACCCAAAGACACTGATCCGGCTACCTTCTGTTTCCTTGTAATCAAAGCCGGTTTCCTCACAGATTCATTATTTTTACATAAGTTTACCAAAATATTCAACTACAGAAATGGTTCACAATGTTTTATTATATTCTATCAATATATCACTCATTTTGTCCTCAAAAGTCTTCAAAAAGCACATTGTGGTTCATATTTATATGCGAGTTACAGCTCATGTACACATTTCAAATCTTATGCCTTGGCGTTTACTAAATCAAACGCACCTGGTTTTTTGCAAATTTCCACTCTTGGTATATGGGTCTAAAACTTGCATTCAACCAGAACACTAATTTTTGGATAAAATCAAAAAGATGCCTTTGCAAAAATCCTCTGGGCAAAAAATTTGGCCAAAATCACTCCATCTTGCACCATTTCCAAAATCAATACTTTTAGTGCTTTATGCACAAATTCAAGATCACCGCCAAAAATGGCACTGAAAAAGTATATTTTGGGAAAAAAAGGACAATGCCTTTGAACATACTTTTCGGGTAAAAAACCTGGCTGAAATCACTCTGTCTCACAAAGTTTCTGAGATAGATGCATTTTACACAGAAATTCCAGATGGCTAAGAGTGGTGTGAGAACCTTCTCTTTTCTTTTTTTTAAAAAGTGTACATATGATTCTACCACAGCTCTCTGGGCTGAAAAATTCAACTGATATCACTCATCTGGCACCGTTTCTCAAATAGTAAGGACTTTTCATTTTCATTGTTTACAAAAACTTTCGTGTTTAATAAGCAATATGTCCGCTTGTTTTAATACTCCCTAAATTTTTCATTTTTAGGCATCTATATAAAAACTAGATTGGGCCAACTCGGCACCAACATATCCCCAGACAGGTCATCACTCATGCCACAGGTTTTGATCGGGAATTTTTTATGTAAGCCATTTGTTGTATGCCATAAATCTTTGGAAAAGTTATATGAACTTCAGCACATCAATCTACTAAGTTTATATCTTCCCAAGGAAGATGGTGTATCCCCAGACGCCGAATACATAACTCAACAGAGCATATTTTCAATCTTCCTGCAATGATAACTCTGAACCTATTTTTAAAGTATTTAAATGATTGATGATTGAATGTCCATTCCAAATTAATAATCCCAAAAGAGCATATCTGTTTCTATATTTGTTGACAAATAAAATATTATTTCTAACTCAACTCATCATACTTTTCAATCTTCCTGCAAAGGGTGACTCTGAACCTATTTTCAAAGTATTTAAATGATTCATAATCCCAAAAGCGCATATCTGTTTCTATATTTGTTCACAAATAAAATATTATTTAAAAATTATATATTATTTATATTATTATTTTATTATATTATTTTTAGAATTTGCATTGTTTTTCAGTTATTCATTTCCTCAATTCCTATATATGTGGTCCATATATATGCAACCTAAATATGTGACACAATCTCAGTTCTGACTCCCCTTTGTCTTATTAGATAATGAAGCAAACCCCATCTCCCAACCCCACCCCACCCCTCTCCCCTTCTCCACACCTCTCTCACTGTTACAGAAGATCTGCAACCCCACTGAAAAGTCTGGTTCTTTGTTTCTCATTTGATATCATTCAATACCTTTGTTTATTTAGTGTCACTCAATAGCTGGAGGTCCCAGAGGTGGATGGGGGGTGGGACTACAAAGAGATAGAGTGCTACAGCACAAATGGTAAACAAACAAAAGGGGTAATCAAATACAAAAAGCTCAGTTAATCTTATCACTAAAATAAAATCAAATATATAAATAAGGAATGTCAAACAGGAAAATTATATACCTCCAGAATTAAATATAAATTATCAAACCACAAGAACAGATTTATAATAATAATTCAGAATTGAGAATTTTAAGAATGTGATTATCAACTGAAATGAGTTAGTAACTGTAGGAACTGTGTCAAAATTAACTGAGGCAAACTGAATAAAACTGGGCTAGTTGAGGGTTAAAAATCCCCTATTTTTACTACATAAGGCTATAATTTCATTAATATTGGACTTATAGCTCACCAGAAAATAACAGTGTCCATTTTGCCTACTTGAATATGTTTAACCAGTTTCATTTTAAAAGTTAAAAACTCAGCAAGCAGAGAGATAACACACAAAAATAAGTACTTAAAAGCCTAAGATAGCCATAACATTATTAATAAAAATTTAAATAGACAGGCACTTCCTTTGAAAAATTCAAAGATTTCAGCTCTATGACCCACATAGTTCGACAGTTACAGGGCTTTAAAGTGGTATAATATCCATAAACTGGGTCTCTGTGGGCATTTTACAATTGTTAAAGAGACCTTAGCAATTAAACTACAGAGCTGAAACTTTTGGGGGGACAAACATAACAAACAAAAATTATATATAATACAGTTTAAGACTTGTCACACTAAGCATTTCCAAATAACAGGGCAAAATACGGAAAAAAATGTCAAAAAAGGTCACTTGGGTGAGTGTTTATGGCCCTCATACACAGGTTAAATGTCTACTAAAAGCCTTGATTTTCGGCACATGTAGAAAGGACATAATAATGCATTCCCAGATGGGATTTCAGCTCCATCAATCACATAGTTTAACAGTCACAGGGCTTAAAGGTGGCAAAAAGTCCAAATATTGGGTCTCTGTGGGCCTTTTAGAGATCTCGATGTGGCCTTCAAATTGAAGCTTCAGATTTATAATCTGTCACATACTAAGATTATACATAGAATATATATCTAATAAAGTTTGAAACTTCTCAGACTTACCATTTCCAAGTTACAGAGCAAAATATGTGAAAAATGTCTTAAAAGGGTCACTCGGGTGGGTGTTTATGGTCCTCATACACAGTTTAAATGTCTACTTGAAGCCATGATTTTTGGCACATGTAAAAAGAACATAATAATGTATTCCCAGATGAGATTTCAGCCCTATCAGTCACATAGTTTAACAGTCACAGGGCTTAAAGGTGGCAAAAAGTCCAAATACTGGGTCTTTGGGAGCCCGTCAGAGACCTCAATGTGGCCTTCAAATTAAAGCTTCAGACTTAAAATTTGTCACATACTAAGATTACACATAGAATATGTATCTAATACAGTTTGAAACTTCTCAGACTTACCATTTCCAAGTTACAGGGCAAAATATGTGAAAAATGTCTAAAAAGGGTCACTCGGGTGGGGATTTATGGTCCTCATACATGGGTTAAATGTCTATTAAAGGTCTAAATTTTGGAGTACATACAAGAAAAACATATTGATATATTCTCAGATGATATTTCACTTAGATGAGAGACATTGTTTGAAAGCTACAGTGCTTGAAGGTGGCAAAAAGTCCATAAATTGGGTCTCTGTGGGCAATTTTGAGACCTCAAGTCGACCTAACAGGTAAACCTACAGCCTTTAAATTTTTCACAGACAAGGATTACATATAAGAGTTACACCTAGAGCAGTTTGAGACTCATCAGAATTACCACTTCCAAATTATAGGGCAAAATATTTTAAAAATCTAGGAAAAAAGTCCTAAGTGGGGTCTTTATGGGCCCCAAACACAATTTTCTCCTCAACTTAAAGTCTTGATTTTCAGCACATGTACTAAGAATATATTAATGTGTTCTCAGGTAAAATTTAAGCCAGATACGCCTCATAGTTTGTGACCTAGAGGGCTCTAAGTGGTCAAAAGTGCAATTTCTGACCTTAAGGTGGCCATAAGTTCTTTATTATTGGGACTTTAAGGTCACCTTAAAATAGGGATCTTCCTTTGGGCATCCTTAACATGTGTACCAAGTTTGAAAAAAATATATTAATCCGTTTTTGAGTTATCACGTCCACAAGGAAATTTCTACGGCGGCGGCGGCGGCGCGACGGACCTGAATACAATATATCCCCGACTTTCGTCTGGGGATATAAATATACTTGTGACTTCTGTAAGATGTGAGTCCCCACTTTACTAAATGGCCTCACATGCCTTGTCTGGCTTCATAAAAGACCTTGTAGACATTTCATTTACTGTCATTAGCTTATTCTTCCATATTTCAATACATCCACTGAACTTTGGCCACAAAGAACACATCAGTAATTCTCACTATTTCCCTTACACAGACTTTACACAACTCCCTAGCACGGCTATCACTACAGTGGTTTACACATTTAACTTGCAGGGATTTGACCCGACTGATTTTACAAAGCTCACTGACACAACCTTCACATTACACTGACAGGGATTTTAAGTGACTGATTTTACAGAACTTACTGACAGCCATTGACAAAACATCCAAACAAGTTTGTTTTTTTTTCAAATAATATTGTAGGGATATCTGCTGCAGAAAACTTGTCTAGTTCATCAAACTGAGCTTCACTCAGTTATCCACATTGCCTGACGTGTTCACAATGTCAGATCACATGTCACAACAAATCTACATAACACAGTGCTGGATGACCTCGTATGAGTCTATTACAAGTTTAAATAATCAATTCATGTACCTACTCAGCTTCTAGTCTTCAGAAAACACAGAAAGAAATTAATCTTTCAAATTTCCCTCTTGTACAAATATCCCAACTGTAGGAACCTTAACTTGGGTATCAGTATGGGATCTGCAGTGTTCGCTTTCGAGCGCGATTTCGTGAGTTTGTACACACTCTGGGGCGAGTTGTCGCAAAACCAACTCACCAACGCGTCTGTCCTGTCGCTACCAGGCGAAACACTCAAAACTGACTGAAGAAATTATCGGAAGCAACGACGTACATATTTTCCTCAAAGAAATGTTTGAGAAAAGCATGAAAAACAGTTTATTTTATTTTATATATCCAGCTAACAGTAATTCATGTGAGAATTCGGGTATTCTCGCGAGATTTTTTTAAACTCGTCTTCTGCTTATAGTGTCACAGGCGAAACAGTCGAAACAACTACTGACCAAAGAAATTTGTCTATTATCAGAAGCGACGACGTAAATATTTCCTCATAGAAATAGGTGAGAAAGACATGAAAGTGAGGTTATTTTATTTGATAAATCCAGCTAACAGTAATTCACGCGAGAATTCGGGTATTCTCACGAGATTTCCATGCTTTATGTCTAATTTTTAACTCGTCTTCTGCTTATAATGTCACAGGCAAAACAGTCGAAATAACTACTGACCAAAGAAATTTGTCTATTATCGGAAGAGACAAACATATATTTCTTCAAGAAAGAGAAGAAATGCAATTTATTTATTTATTTGATGAATCCAGATAACAGTAAAATAAAAAAAAAATAATAAAAAAAAAACAGTAGCACCCAGCCATTAAGCCATTAAGATGTGGTTTAGCAGTGAAATTTAAAAAAAATAAAAGACAAATAAAAACAGCATTAAATATATTATTTATTTGAACTTTTAGTTTAGCTTCTATATCTTACTATTTAAATAAAGATTTTATGCAGTCCCAAATTGGAACTAAATATTTCAAAATATCTTGACGTAAAACATGTCTCACATTTTTTCACAGTTGTCTCGCCTTTTCAAGTGAAGGGAGACAGTCTGTCTCGCATTCATTTTTGACCAGAGCAAACACTGGGATCTGGTCACACTCAACCGCCCTGTTTAATTGTGTTCACTCATCCAGTACATGGATCTGTTGCCCTCAAATCCATCTGGACACTTTACAATACACAACATGAGCCGGTACTTGTGAGGACAACACCAACCCATCAGTTTATGTACTTGCACTGTAATTTTACATTCATGTTACACTATGTGCACAACACAAGTTGTTACTTGTTAGAGGCTAACTCCAATTCATTAGTTCATGTATTTGTTTTGCAGTTTTACTTTCATGTAAAACACAAATTGGCCAGCTCCAATCCAATAGTTTCAGTACTTGCACTGCAGTGTTACTTCCATGTTACGCTCTGTGTCGACTTGATTTGGTACTTATTAGGTAAACCCTTGTGTATGTACCTGTAGTGTTACTTCCATGTTACGCTCAGTACAATACAACTGGCTATTTGTTAGACCACACCCAATCGGTTAAGTTTCACTTCAATATTACACTTGTCTAATGCTGTCCACTCACCTGACAAAACTTTACTTGCAGTGTCCACCAGGGCGCTCCACTCCAGGCCTGACTCTGGGTCGGGCAGCGGGATGTTGGGACTGCTCTTGTTGTGAGGTTTTCCCACGTGAAGCCGAGATTCTGACCTGAAATATTACATTCAATGCCTTTACAATCATCACCACGTCATAGTTTCAATATTTATACAGACAAATATTGTTCTATACGTCCTCTTTTCTCTCAATATCAGATCACCTTGGCTTGTTGCCCTTCACTTTTTTCACTCCATTAGATGATTCAATACTTGTTACTGCTATATTATCACTTCAACTGTTTTGTTCTGAATATTCAGAAGATTGTTGTATTCCACACTTCCCCCTGCTCTGGTCACTTTTGCAGAATTCAATATATGGAAGAACAAGTAGCTTTGTCATCAAACTCCTGACACCTGTCACCACCTCACCTGTACTGTTATGGTGCCAATGTAGAAAATAGCGACCATTCTCTTTAATATACATGGAACATGTTCCATTTAATGGAGTGAGTTTTGTATTCTGTTGGCCCAAACCTGACCTCACTGTCTTAATTATAGTGACACATGTGTTACATTCAACCTGTATGAACAACCCCTCACCTGGGCTCACTGGCTCTGTTATAGTGAAACATGTGTTACATTCAAACTGTATGAACAACCCCTCACCTGGGCTCACTGGCTCTGTTATAGTGAAACACGTGTTACATTCAATCTGTGTGACGAACCCCTCACCTGGGTTGATTGGCTTATAGTAAAACATGGGTTTCTTTCAATCTGTGTGAAGAACCCCTCACCTGGGTTCACTGGCTTATAGTAAAACATGGGTTTCTTTCAATCTGTGTGAACAACCCCTCACCTGGGCTCACTGGCTTACAGTAAAACATGGGTTTCTTTCAATCTGTGTGAACAACCCCTCACCTGTGCTCACTGTCATGTCCTGCTGCCTGTGGAGTCACTGTTGAGGAGAAGATGACGTCACTCCCCACGCTGTCGCCACCTAGAGGACGCTGCGTGAAACTCACTGTGCCACACATGCTCTCATCAGAAAGAGTGCGGAGTAGACGACGAGGCCGAGGGGAGCGGGGATACTGCAGGAGTCCCTGTGTGAGAAAGTGAAAGTGAAACTAGAGACTGCACTGAATGGGGGTATTACAAGAGTCCCTGTGTGAGAAAAGAAAGTGAAACTAGAGACTGCACCGAATGGGGGTAGTACAGGAGTCTCTGTGTGAGAAAGTGAAACTAGAGACTGCACTGAATGGGGGTAGTACGAGAGTCCCTGTGTGAGAAAAGAAAGTGAAACTAGTAGGGCAGGGTCTGTAGCAGATTTCCCATTTCGGTATCGCGCCAATGTAAAACTGTACCGATTCCGGGATACTGAAAGAAAAAAATTGCGTTCTAGCATATCCCCAATCGAATGGGGATATGCCAGAAGTAAGATTCGCAAAAGGAAAACATTGCAGTTCTGAAAGAAATCAATATAAAAGTGCTAAACTATATAAAAATACGGGATAAAAGTTTATGATTTCTTCAGATTTGAGGTTGGTTTCTAATACTTCACGTTTTCTCACAATATTACATACTGACATTCAAAATACCAATTGTAAAGTGTCGCCAAGGTGTTGAAGTGAATTGGTCTCGATACCGAGATACCGGTGTTACCGACCCTGCCCTAGAAACTAGAGACTACACTGAATGGGGGTAGTACAGGAATCCCTGTGTGTGAAATAAATTGAAAATACTGAACAAAACATTGGGCGCTTTTTTATAAGAAAATAAACTGCTTCTGCTTGGACTTCATTGTCATTTCAATCACAAAATAGTCTCCGTGTCACCATTTCGTGGGTGGTGAGTGAAGGCATTGATCATCATTGCAAGAAGCTATTTAATACTATGCAAACAGGAAGCTTGAAATCCTTGTAGTTTTTAGAAGGTTGCTGGCAAAGCTGAAGACAAAAAAAAGCATTACAATCATCTCATTCACAGCTATCATTAACTGTATATTTTTTGGAGAAACAACAGATTTTCAATTTTTACCACCCTCTTTTGGGTCTTACTACTTACCACATCACCATCTATTCTCACATTTCTCCCACAAACCATTTCTCTGTCATCTCATTTTAACCTCCTTACCACCTCCCCGGGGAGCTGTTTTAACACACTCTTACCCTCTCCCTAGGGTCCTACTACTAACCACATTACCACCTATTCTTACTCTTTTCTTGCAGGCCATTTCCCTCTCATCCTATTTTAGCCTCTTTACTATCTCCCTGGGGCTATGATTCTATGCTCTCTTACCATCTCCCTGGGGTCCTCTGAGAAGGAGTCATCTGGGTTGAGAATGAGGCGTTTCAGATCCTGTTCCAAGTTACTGGAGGATTTAGCAGTGGCAGGTGCGGAGACTTTGCGCTGACCAGACACCCGCGGACGCCCTTCCTCTATAACACTAGGTACAACATGCAAACGGGTTAGACAGCGGTGTCAGATCGTAGATTGAGCCACAAATTACAAATTTTAGTCTATGACACTGACGGCATCAACATCCAAATTAGTGTGTTGTGTTATTTGGTTGAATCACAATAAGATGAATCAGTTTATATCATTAGCCCACTTCAAAGAACAACTAACCATTAATTTGAATGTATTACACTTGGATATATCATTACCCAAATTTCATTAACAACTGACCATTAATCTGAATATATTACACTGGATATATCATTACCAAAATATCATAAATAATCAACTGTTAATTTGAATACATTACACTGGATATATCATTACCAAAATATCATAAATAACCGACTTTTAATTTGAATACATTACACTGGATATATCATTACCAAAATATCATAAATAACCGACTGTTAATTTGAATACATTACACTGGATATATCATTACCAAAATATCATAAATAACCGACTTTTAATTTGAATACATTACACTGGATATATCATTACCCAAATTTCATAAATAACCGACTGTTAATTTGAATACATTACACTGGAAATATATCATTATCCTACTTTCATTTACAACTGACTATTAATTAATCTGAATGCATTACACTGGACCTCACAGTTAACAGTAAGAAGAACCTAAAGGTAAACCCGAACACACACTAATACGTTTTATGTAAGCAAGAAGTCTTTCTCTCCATATAACTTACACAAGTTACAACAGGCTTAGAAAGTCTCACCTTCTAGACAGACTGTCTTTGTCTCCCTCATGTATGGAGCTTTCAAACCGCAGAGATTTGTTCATCAGGTCTTTACTGTCTGCAAATGTAACAGTAAACAAATGTAAACGTTCACCCAGTACACCATAGAATACCTCCACACTAAAGCTAGGACTCTATTTGATAACAAGGAATTTATTATAAACATTGAAAAACAATAGGGGCCCGAGACACAGTATTTGGTCGAAACGTTGAATATACCAATCATTTTGCATGTACTTTCTCTCATTTCTAAGCATCTTTGGATCAATTTTTAATGCAAATCTCAGAAAGATTATACTTTATTCAGAATCACATGATGAAGCTGCCAATTGACATTGTGATTCTAAGTACAAAATCGTGATATCAGAGTTACACAAAATATTCTTTACTAAATATTCTTCCCTATGACAATACAGACAAAATGACACTGAATGAACATTTTGTGATCATAACATAAATATGTGATCATAATATAAATATTTCATGAGTCAATAATAGCATTTCTGTTTTATGATGGTAGATCATCACCGTGACAACTGGACGATATTGACACTGTGATGTCAGTTTTGTCTCACAATGACTGCACTAGGCTTATCAGCAATCCTCAAAATATGAGTATCTGATATGGTACTTCACACCATCCATACACTGTTCTTTCCCTTGTTTCTCCCTTTGTGTTCATGTACTTATACATACTGTTGGCCTGCTGAGTATATGGTAGCCATACCTGAGACCATATGATACCATACTCTTACCTTTACCCTGTTCCTCCCTCTGTCTCCATGCACTGATGTCCCCCGCTGATACGTAGGTATTGCCACTCTGTCGAGTGTCCTTCACACTAGGGCTGACGTAGGGCCGCGGTGCCAGGTTACTGAAGCTCATGGTTTTACTGGTGGGGAGAGGAGCCTTGCTCTGCTTGCTAGACAGGAAGTCCATGCTGCTACTGGTGGTCACATGACTCCAGTAAGTGGGCTCTGTACTGGCGGGAGATAAAGGCCCCATTTGACTGGAGAGCTGCAGAAAATCAGCAAACTTAACAGCTGTTTGAAGTACTGGAGAAACCTTGCATTATCTCAAAGTAAAATGTTTATTTTAATTGTAAATACTTTTGTGTTAGATACTTTAATAGCTTTGGGTGTAAGTTACTGACCTGTTGTTAATACAGGATCCTCCACAAGGATAATTTGATTCAGCGCTAAGCTAAGCGCTAAATACTGTATTTTTGAAGAAGTTAGTGGAACTTAGAAACACAGTTTATTGTAATTATGGGTTGGATGTCTTACAGTTATAATATCCCTAATGTGTCATAAATACTGTTAAAATATGTTTTTGTCAGTTTATTACAGTGATGAAAAGAAAGACTTGTCACAGAGCTACTTACTGAACCTTTTGTCTCTTTATAAGCTGGGTAAATCTTCCAGTGGCCGCTATTCCGACCTAAAACACAAGGTCATCAGCGTATAATTAACGCAATGACTTCCATAAAAATCCATTCATAGTGTTGTACTACACCCTGCAATGTTCATAAACAATCACAAATATACGGTCTAACTTACAGAGTAACTTAATCAGGTGTCCTACCATACACTCAGTGCATTGGCCATACAAACTCAGTCTGTCAATACAGTCAAATACAGTCTCTTGCATAAAACCTGAACTGTCTAATGCAAATTCAGAGCTGAAATGCATTAGGTAACTAGACTAAGGACGCATCTGTGGCCAGATGCTGGATGTATCCACCGACAAAGGCCAACTAACATAGTTTAGAAGATAAACAGCATTTTTCGTTAATAAGCAAGCTGAAAGCACTTTTAAGTTTGGCTACCCTTATTTGACCCTGTACCAGGGGCCCAAGGTGAAGTCTGACCACATCAAAAGATTCGCAGCCCATGATTTCCTAGAAGTCGTTTTCACATTGCAAACCTCTAGGACCAATAATAAGCAGGAGGGGCCCAAGGTGAAATCTGACCACATGAAAAGATTTGCAGCCCATGACTTCCTATAAGTTGTTTTCATATTAATGAGTTATTTGAGAAATACTGGCTATCTGCAATAATTCTAGAGATAATTCGAATTTACTCATTTTCAGTAGGTGAGTAATTACCTACGGGTCTGGAACTTCACCATGTGAAAGCTCTCCCAAAAGTAGATGAATGAGTTATTTGATAAGAATTGGATATCTGCAATACTTTTAGAGATAATTAGCATTTACTCATTTTGAGTAGGTGAATAATTAGCTATGGCTCTGAAACTTCACCAAGTGAAAGGTCTCCCAAAAGTAGATGAATGAGTTATTTGATAAGAATTGGATATCTGCAATACTTTTAGAGATAATTAGCATTTACTCATTTTGAGTAGGTGAATAATTAGCTACAGGTCTGAAACTTCACCAAGTGAAAGGTCTCCCAAAAGTAGGTGAAGGAGTTATTTCACAAAAATTGGCTATCTGCAATACTTTTCGAGATAATTTGCATTTACTCATTTTCAGTAGGTGAGTAATTACCTACGGGTCTGAAACTTCACCAAGTGAAAGCTCTCCCAAAAGTAGGTGAAGGAGTTATTTGACAAAAATTGGCTATCTGCAATACTTTTAGAGATAATTTGCATTTACTCATTTTGAGTAGGTGAGTAATTACCTACAGGTCTGAAACTTCACCATGTGAAAGCTCTCCCAAAAGTAGATGAACGAGTTATTTGATAAGAATTGGATATCTGCAATACTTTTAGAGACAAGCATTCTGCCGCATGCATTTATCTCCCGCCATATAAATGAGATGTACTAAAGATAACATATTTTAACAAGGTGCTCTAAATGTAATACTTTTCAAGTTATAATTGATTTAGTGCATGATTTCATGAATTTTAATGCATTAAAAATTATTTAAAAAATTCATTAAAAAAATTTAGCATGTGAAAGCTCTCCAAAATGTAGGTGAATGAGTTATTTGAGAAGTATCGGCTATCTGCAATACTTTTAGTGATAATAGGCAGTTATTCATTTTGAGTAGGTGAGTAATTAGCTACGGATCTGAAAATTCACTAATTGAAAGCTCTCCAAAATGTATGTGAATGAGTTATTTCAGAAATACTGGCTATCTGCAATACTTGTAGAGATAATTTGCATTTACTCTTTTTGAGTAGGTGAATAATTAACTACGGGTGTGAAACTTCACCAAGTGAAAGCTCTCCCAAAAGTAGGTGAATGAGTTATTTCAGAAAAATTGGCTATCTGCAATACTTTTACAGATAATTCACATTTACTCATTTTGATTAGGTGAGTAATTAGCTACGGGTCTGGAACGTCACCACGTGAAAGCTCTCCCAAAAGTAGATGAACGAGTAATTTGATAAAAATTAGATACCCGCAATACTTTTAGAGATAATTAGCATTTACTCATTTTGAGGAGGTGAATAATTAGCTACGGCTCTGAAAATTCACCAAGTGAAAGCTCTCCCAAAAGTAGGTGAATGAGTTATTTGATAAAAATTGGCTATCTGCAATACTTTTAAAGATAATTCACATTTACTCATTTTCAGTAGGTGAGTAATTAGCTACGGGTCTGGAACTTCACCATGTGAAAGCCCTCCCAAAAGTAGATGAATAAGTTATTTGATAAAAATTGGATATCCGCAATACTTTTAGAGATAATTCACATTTACTCATTTTGAGTAGGTGAATAATTAGCTACGGGTCTGAAACCTCACCAAGTAAAAGCTCTCCCAAAAATAGGTGAATGAGTTATTTCAGAAAAATTGGATATCTGCAATACTTTTACAGATAATTCACATTTACTCATTTTGAGTAGGTGAGTAATTAGCTACGGGTCTGGAACTTCACCATGTGAAAGCTCTCCCAAAAGTAGATGAACGAGTAATTTGATAAAAATTGGATATCCACAATACTTTTAGAGATAATTAGCATTTACTCATTTTGAGTAGGTGAATAATTAGCTACGGGTCTGAAACTTCACCAAGTGAAAGCTCTTCCAAAAGTAGGTGAATGAGTTATTTAAGAAAAATTGGATATCCCCAATACTTTTAGCGATAATTCACATTTACTCATTTTGAGTAGGTGAGTAATTAGCTACGGGTCTGGAACTTCACCATGTGAAAGCCCTCCCAAAAGTAGATGAATAAGTTATTTGATAAAAATTGGATATCCGCAATACTTTTAGAGATAATTCACATTTACTCATTTTGAGTAGGTGAATAATTAGCTACGGGTCTGAAACCTCACCAAGTAAAAGCTCTCCCAAAAGTAGGTGAATGAGTTATTTCAGAAAAATTGGATATCTGCAATACTTTTACAGATAATTCACATTTACTCATTTTGAGTAGGTGAGTAATTAGCTACGGGTCTGGAACTTCACCATGTGAAAGCTCTCCCAAAAGTAGATGAACGAGTAATTTGATAAAAATTGGATATCCACAATACTTTTAGAGATAATTAGCATTTACTCATTTTGAGTAGGTGAATAATTAGCTACGGGTCTGAAACTTCACCAAGTGAAAGCTCTTCCAAAAGTAGGTGAATGAGTTATTTAAGAAAAATTGGATATCCCCAATACTTTTAGCGATAATTTACATTTACTCATTTTGAGTAGGTGAGTAATTAGCTACGGGTCTGGAACTTCACCATGTGAAAGCTCTCCCAAAAGTAGATGAATGAGTTATTTGATAAAAATTGGATATCCACAATACTTTTAGAGATAATTATCATTTACTCATTTTGAGTAGGTGAATAATTAGCTATGGGTCTGAAACTTCACCATGTGAAAGCTCTCCCAAAAGTAGATGAAGCAGTTATTTGAGAAAAATTATGTCATTATTTTGCCACAAATAAGAAAATAGCTATTACTCACTTATGGCATGCAATAGAACCCCAAACTATATGCATTTACCCTACAGTCACAATTTCAAAGTAGGTATTACTCGGCTATCCAATGTGCAACAGGTCTGAAACTTTACTATGTGATAGGTTATCAAAAACTAGATAACATATTTGAAAATATTTCCCTAACTTTAATACTTTTGAAGATATTTGACATTTGCTTATGTTGTTATTTTGCTACAAATAAGAAAATAGCTATTACTCACTTATGGCATGCAATACAACCCCAAAATATATACCATCTTATAGTTAAGGACAAAGTAGCTGAACAACATATTTGAAGAAAAAGCTGTAACTGCAATAGTTTTGGAGTTACAATGGATTTACTCAACAGTCACAATTTCAAAGTAGCTATTACTTAGCTATGCAATGTGCAACAGGTCTGAAACTTTACTATGTGATAGCTTACAAAAAAAGTAGATGAATGACATATTTGAAAAGAATTGCGTAACTTTAATACTTCTGAAGATATTTGACATTTACTTATGTCATTATTTTGCTACTAATAAGAAAATAGCTATTACTCACTTATGGCATGCAATAGAACCCCAAACTACATGCCAGCTTATAGCTAAGGACAAAGTAGCTGAACAACATATTTGAAGAAAAAGCTGTAACTGCAATAGTTTTGGAGTTACAATGGATTTACTCAACAGTCACAATTTCAAAGTAGCTATTACTTAGCTATGCAATGTGCAACAGGTCTGAAACTTTACTATGTGATAGCTTACAAAAAAGTAGATGAATGACATATTTGAAAAGAATTGCGTAACTTTAATACTTCTGAAGATATTTGACATTTACTTATGTCATTATTTTGCTACTAATAAGAAAATAGCTATTACTCACTTATTGCATGCAATAGAACCCCAAACTACATGCCAGCTTATAGCTAAGGACAAAGTAGGTGAACAACATATTTTACGAAAATATTGTAACTGCAATAGTTTTGGAGTTACAATGGATTTACTCAACTGTAGAATTTCAAAGTAGCTATTACTCAGCTATCCAATGTGCAACAGATCTGAAACTTTACTATGTGATAGCTTATGAAAAAGTAGATGGATAACATATTTGAAAAGAATTCCCTAACTTTAATACTTTTGAAGATATTTGACATTTACTTATGTCATGATTTTGCTACAAATAACAAAATAGCATGCAATAGAACCCCAAACTATGTACCATCTTATAGCTAAGGACAAAGTAGCTGAACAACATATTTTAGGAAAATACTCCAACTGCAATAGTTTTGGAGTTACAATGGCTTTACTCAACAGTCAGAATTTCAAAGTAGCTATTACTCAGCTATCCAAGGTGCAACAGGTCTGAAACTTTACTATGTCATAGCTTACCAAAAAGTAGATGGACAACATATTTGAAAAGATTTCCCTAACTTTAATACTTTTAAAGATATTTGACATTTACTTCTTCTGTTATTTAGCTACAAACGAGGAAATAGCTATTACTCACTTATGGCAAGCAATAGAACCCCAAACTATGTACCATCTTATAGCTAAGAACAAAGTAGCTGAACACCATATTTTAGGAAACACTCTAACTGCAATACTTTTTTAGTTACAATAGCTTTACTCAACAGTCAGAATTTCAAAGTAGCTATTACTCAGCTATCCAAGGTGCAACAGGTCTGAAACTGTACTATGTCATAGCTTACCAAAAAGTAGATGGACAACATATTTGAAAAGATTTCCCTAACTATAATACTTTTGAAGATATTTGACATTTACTTCTTCTGTTATTTAGCTACAAATGAGAAAATAGCTATTACTCACTTATGGCATGCAATAGAACCCCAAACTATGTACCATCTTATAGCTAAGAACAAAGTAGCTGAACAACACATTTTAGGAAAACACTCTAAGTGCAATAGTTTGGGAGTTACAATGGCTTTACTCAACAGTCAGAATTTCAAAGTAGCTATTACTCAGCTATGCAAGGTGCAACAGGTGTGAAACTTTACTATGTCATAGCTTACCAAAAAGTAGATGGACAACATATTTGAAAAGATTTCCCCAACTTTAATACTTTTGAAGATATTTGACATTTACTTCTTCTGTTATTTAGCTACAAATGAGAAAATAGCTATTACTCACTTATGGCATGCAATAGAACCCCAAACTATGTACCATCTTATAGCTAAGGACAAAGTAGCTGAACAACATATTTTAGGAAAATACTCTAACTGCAATAGTTTTGGAGTTACAATTGCTTTACTCACCAGTCAGAATTTCAAAGTAGCTATTACTCAGCTATCCAAGGTGCAACAGGTCTGAAACTTTAGTATGTGATAGCTTACCAAAAAGAAGATGGACAACATATTTGAAAAGATTTCCCTAACTTTAATACTTTTGAAGATATTTGACATTTACTTCTTCTGTTATTTAGCTACAAATGAGAAAATAGCTATTACTCACTTATGGCATGCAATGGGACCCCAAACTATGTACCATCTTATAGCTAAGGACAAAGTAGCTGAACAACATATTTGAAGAAAAAGTTGTTACTGCAATAGTTTTTGAGTTATGAGCCCTTTACTCAAAGTAGCTAAGATTGCTATTACTCACTTATCTTTAGGCCTAAGTCAATAAAACCAAAAAAATTTTCAAGGGCATGAAAATTCATTGGGACAATTAATTTACAAAAAATCTGTAGCTGTAGTAGTTTTGGAGAAATCTGCGTGACTAACTAACGCACGCACACACGCACGCACGCACACACAGACATCATTTCATAATCTCCCTCCCGGGCTAAAGCCCGGCGGGAGATAATAATTAGCATTTACTCATTTTGAGTAGGTGAATAATTAGCTACAGGTCTGAAACTTCACCAAGTGAAAGGTCTCCCAAAAGTAGGTGAAGGAGTTATTTGACAAAAATTGGCTATCTGCAATACTTTTAGAGATAATTTGCATTTACTCATTTTCAGTAGGTGAGTAATTACCTACAGGTCTGAAACTTCACCAAGTGAAAGCTCTCCCAAAAGTAGGTGAAGGAGTTATTTGACAAAAATTGGCTATCTGCAATACTTTTAGAGATAATTTGCATTTACTCATTTTGAGTAGGTGAGTAATTACCTACGGGTCTGAAACTTCACCAAGTGAAAGCTCTCCCAAAAGTAGGTGAATGAGTTATTTGAAAGAAATTGGCTATCTGCAATACTTTTAGAGATAATTCGCATTTACTCATTTTGAGTAGGTGAGTAATTACCTACAGGTCTGGAACTTCAGCATGTGAAAGCTCTCCCAAAAGTAGGTGAATGAGTTATTTAAGAAAAATTGGCTATCTGCAATACTTTTAGAGAAAATGCAGAATTACTCATTTCTAGTAGGCAAGTAATTTAGCCACAGGCCTAATTTAGACATAAAGCCTACCAATAGAATACTGTGGTGCACCCTCTAATATACCTTGCAAACTTGAGAAGGCTAGCTATAATATTTTTTTTCGTTAGAGCGGTAATGGTGAAATCTCTCTACACACTGCGGCTATCCAGTGGATACAATGATTTACTCAACAGTGAGAACCTGAAAGTAGATATTGGTAAGCTATGCCATGACATAGAGGTCTGCAATTTCACTCTGTTATAGCTGACCAAAAATTATGTGAATAACATATTTAAACAAAATACTGTAAATGTAATAGTTTTCACGTTATAACTGATTTACTCAACAGTGATAACCTCAAAGTAGCTATTACTCAGCTATGCAATGAGCTACATGTCTGAATTTTTTCTATGTTATAGCTGACCCAAAAGTAGGTGAACAACATATTTTAACAAAATACTCCAAATGCAATATTTTTCAAGTTACAAGTCATTTACTCAACAGTCAGTACCTGAAAATAGCTATTGCTCAGTTGTGCCATGAGCTACAGGTCTGTAATTTCACTATGTTATAGCTGACCCAAAAGTAGCTGAATAACATATTTACACAAATTTCTGTAAATGCAATAGTTTTCCAATTACAACTGATTTACTCAACAGTGTGAACTTCAAAGTAGCTATTACTCAGCTATGCAATGAGCCACAGGTCTGGAACTTCACTATGTTATAGCTGACTCCGAAATAGGTGAATAACATATTGAAACAAAATACTCTAAATGTAATACTTTTGAAGTTATAAGTAATTTACTCAACAGTGATAACCTAAAAGTAGCTATTACTCAGCTATGCCATGAGCTACAGGTCTGAAATTTTACTATGTTATAGCTGACCCAAAAGTAGCTGAATAACATATTTATACAAAATTGTGTAAATGCAATAGTTTTCAAGTTACAAGTGATTTTACTCATGATGGAAGTTACTGAAAAGCCCAAAAGTAGCTATTACTCACTTAGCTATTGAGACAGACACCCAAGTTACTCACCATGTTGTAGCTATGAAAAAAGTAGCTGAATAACATATTTTAACAAAATGCTCTAAATGCAACACTTTTCAAGTTATAAGTGATTTAGTGCATGATTTCATGACTTTTAATGCATTTTAGACATTTTTGTCTACCACAGGCCTAATTTAGACATAAAGCCTACCAAAAAGATAGGGTGGCGAGTCCTCTAGCATACCAAGCCACCTGCCAAATATGAAAGAAATCTGGAAAGAAATGTGGACTGTAGGTCGCTAACAAGCAATATTCCACATTTTAGACATTTTAGTCTACCACAGGCCTAATTTAGACATAAAGCCTACCAAAAAGATAGGGTGGCGAGTCCTCTACCATGAAAGAAATCCGGAAAGAAATGTGGACTGTAGGTCGCTAACAAGAAATCTCTGCGGACGCGGATGAGGGCGCGGACGACAACGATGATGAATCCATAGTATCCCCGCTTCGCGTCGGGGATACAACAAGCTTCCAACTTCCCACCCACCTTCTTTCTGCGTGCCTCCCTGCTGATCTCTCTCCAGTGAATCACCTCCGGACACAAAGCCCTCAGAGGAGAGGTTATCCTGGCGTGAGTGAGTCACCTCAGGCTGGGCGTTCTCTGACCCGTGACCTACAATACATACGTGGAAATGTGTTCAAAACAGACCAAAATATACAAGAGGATGAATGAACAAAATACAGAGGACATCTCTAAACTACCACGTGTAACAACACATTAATAACATCCAACCACAGAAGCATGTATCGAGGACCTGTCTTATCTCACCTGTACACTTCATGAACTCACTCGTACATTTGTATCAGCTTACATGAGGACTGTATTAACTCACCTGTGGACCTGCATTAACTAAGCAAAGAACCTGCATTGATTCACATAAGAACCTGTTTCACCTGGGGACCTCTATTCACCGTCCCAATGACTGTTAATACTCCTATGTGAACCCTGTAAGGAACCCACTTTCAGACCTGCCTGAACTCAGCAGAGGATCTGTAAGGCCTTGGACTGATGATGTATACTGGTGGTATGGGAGCAGGTTCTGAACCTGCATAATTCACCTTAAGGACTTGGATCCTGTGCTATCGTGAGATGATGTACACTGGTGGTGTGGGAGATGATGTATACTGGTGGTGTGGGGGTGGGGTTCTGGACAAGTGAGGACTCGCCTGAGGACTTGGATCCTGTGCTATAGTGAGATGATGTATACTGGTGGTGTGGGAGATGATGTATACTGGTGGTGTGGGAGATGATGTATACTGGTGGTGTAGGAGTGGGGTTCTGGACAAGTGAGGACTCGCCTGAGGACTTGGATCCTGTGCTATCGTGAGATGATGTATACTGGTGGTGTGGGAGATGATGTATACTGGTGGTGTAGGAGTGGGGTTCTGGACAAGTGAGGACTCGCCTGAGGACTTGGATCCTGTGCTATCGTGAGATGATGTATACTGGTGGTGTGGGAGATGATGTATACTGGTGCTGTAGGAGTGGGGTTCTGGACAAGTGAGGACTCACCTGAGGACTTGGATCCTGTGCTATCGTGAGATGATGTATACTGGTGGTGTGGGAGATGATGTATACTGGTGCTGTAGGAGTGGGGTTCTGGACAAGTGAGGACTCACCTGAGGACTTGGATCCTGTGCTATCGTGAGATGATGTACACTGGTGGTGTGGGAGATGATGTATACTGGTGCTGTAGGAGTGGGGTTCTGGACAAGTGAGGACTCGCCTGAGGACTTGGATCCTGTGCTATCGTGAGATGATGTATACTGGTGGTGTGGGAGATGATGTATACTGGTGCTGTAGGAGTGGGGTTCTGGACAAGTGAGGACTCGCCTGAGGACTTGGTTCCTGTGCTATCGTGAGATGATGTATACTGGTGGTGTGGGAGATGATGTATACTGGTGCTGTAGGAGTGGGGTTCTGGACAAGTGAGGACTCACCTGAGGACTTGGATCCTGTGCTATCGTGAGATGATGTATACTGGTGGTGTGGGAGATGATGTATACTGGTGGTGTGGGGGTGGGGTTCTGGACAAGTGAGGACTCGCCTGAGGACTTGGATCCTGTGCTATCGTGAGATGATGTATACTGGTGGTGTGGGAGATGATGTATACTGGTGCTGTAGGAGTGGGGTTCTGGACAAGTGAGGACTCGCCTGAGGACTTGGATCCTGTGCTATCGTGAGATGATGTATACTGGTGGTGTGGGAGATGATGTATACTGGTGGTGTGGGAGTGGGGGTCTGGACAAGTGAGGACTCACCTGAGGACTTGGATCCTGTGCTGTCATGAGACGATGTATACTGGTGGTGTGGGTGCGGTGTCGGGTCCCGCGGTGAGTAGCTGCTGGGTTTGTTGTCGAGGTAGTTTCCAAGGGAGCGGAAGTCGCTGTACGTTGAGGAGGCGCTAGTGCTTTGTGGGGAAAGGTAGCGCGGGTCAGTGGCCGACCTGAATCATACAACATAAATCAACAATATCATTATTCTTTTATCCTCTGATTCCTGCTTCAAGCTGTACTGAACCCCCTCATCTTACTGTTTCTATTGCCAGCTATGTTTAGTCTCTGTACTGGGGACTTTCATGCTACTGCAGGTCATACAACATGGCCTCTCAGCACCTCCATAGTGACTGACCAACACCTGCCAAATGGCTACAGGATTGTGTAGCAGTATTTTAGAATCAGTTTACTCACAGATTCTGTCCTATACAATCTGATCCCATCGGACTGAGACTAATTTTGGCTATGGTTTTGGTTATGGGTTTATGTTATGATCCTCTCCTGACCAGACCTTTACTGTTGATAGGGAAATGAACCTCTAACTTTGAAAGGACTGTTCCTGCCACCCCCTCAACGTGGATTGGGATCACAGTCTGATGAACTCAGATGAGTATCAGATAGCCTGACTACATAATATTATATTGAATATAAGCTGTAGCCAACTGACCTGACTAGATATTATACTGAATATAAGCTGTGGCTAACTGACCTGACTAGATATTATACTGAATATAAGCTGTGGCTAACTGACCTGACTAGATATTATACTGAATATAAGCTGTGGCCAACTGACCTGACTAGATATTATACTGAATATAAGCTGTGGCCAACTGACCTGACTAGATATTATACTGAATATAAGCTGTGGCTAACTGACCTGACTAGATATTATACTGCATATAAGCTGTGGCTAACTGACCTGACTAGATATTATACTGAATATAAGCTGTGGCTAACTGACCTGACTAGATATTATACTGAATATAAGCTGTGGCTAACTGACCTGACTAGATATTATACTGAATATAAGCTGTGGCTAACTGACCTGACTAGATATTATACTGAATATAAGCTGTGGCTAACTGACCTGTTACTGCTGCCTCTCAGTGTCGACCGGGAGGAGTCGCTGCTGTGGTCGGTGAGTTCAGGGGCAGGACTTGTAAACTGTGCGAGGAATGCTGAATGACTAGAACGTAACTCATCGGAACCCCTGAAAACAGGAGACAAGATAGAATGTAACTTATTGGAATCCCTGAAAATAGGAGACAAGATAGAATGTAACTTATTGGAACCCCTGAAAATAGGAGACAAGATAGAAGGTAACTTATTGCAATCCCTGAAAATAGGAGACAAGATAGAATGTAACTTATTGGAATCCCTGAAAATAGGAGACAAGATAGAATGTAACTTATTAGAACACCTGAAAACAAGAGACACAAGATAGAAGGTAACTTATTGCAATCCCTGAAAATAGGTGACAGTATAGACCCTAACTCATTGGAGCGTCTGATAACAAGAGACACAGGAAAGAAGGTACCTTATCTGAACCCCTAGACACACGAGAAAGTGGAAAGTTCAACCTAGACTGTTCTTGAAAGTCAACTCATTAAAACATAAACTTGAAATGTAACCACTGCACTCTGTAGCATAACCATATTACTATTTTACAGAACTGGTAACCATGCAGTGAGACGTTATTGCTACACATGTCTGGTCCTAATATGACAATATATTTCCCTCTTACCTGCGTGGGTTTCCGTCTGGAAATGCTGGGATCATCACGACCTTCACCTGGCTGGAGGTTCTCAACAGACCGACCATCTGGTCATGTGACAGGGTTGCTGTGGCAACCTTGCATACCTCTACTAATCGACATCCTGCACGAAGTCCAGCTTGCCAGGCGAACCCATACGTCTCCACGTCCGAGATGATACCCTCATACTGAACATGGAACCCCAGCTGTCCCCCTGGGTTACGTCGTAATGCCATCTCAACAGTCTGTCAACAGAGGGAGGTTTAACAGGGTGACTTAAACTGATTTAAACATTAGAAACATGTAAAACAATACACTGACTTATGTAACTACTCATCCAAATACTGCAAACACATACAACCATATGCTCACTTATACAACTGCTCACCCAAATACTACAAACATATACAAGCAAATGCTGACTTATAAAACTGTTCACCTAAACATTGCAAACACATAGAACCATACGCTGAAAAACGTAAATGTAGATTAATACTTCTCCACAATCATTCTTATTGCAAAGGCTGCTTCACTGTGTGTGAAAGAACAGCTCAAACTGGGATAACATGACATCATCACAGAACCACACACACACCAACTCACACAGCCATTCATTGTCCTTACAACCATACACTGACTCCTACAGCTACATACTTCCAGCATACTAAGGACAAAGTGACTGAAACAACCACACAGTGATCCACATAACAATGCATTGAAGTAATAACCACACAGCCACACATAACCACAGTGTTTGCAATCAACCATGCAATGACTTTATAATCAAACAGCCACACACTTAATCACATAACCACAGTGTTTGCAATCTACCATGCAATGACTTTATAACCACACAGCCACACACTTAATCACATAACCACAGTGTTTGCAATCAACCATGCAATGACTTTATAACCACACAGCCACACACTTAATCACATAACCACAGTGTTTGCAATCTACCATGCAATGACTTTATAACCACACAGCCACACACTTAATCACATAACCACAGTGTTTGCAATCAACCATGCAATGACTTTACATCCACACATTACCAACACAAGCACTGATTTGTACAACCACTAACAGAGCCACACACAGCCACACACTGTCACAAACAGCTCACTTACCTCACAGCCGTGTGACACCGCATACAGCCTGTTGACGATTTCCTGCACTTCTTCTGGATCTCCAAGTAGTGTCTTCAGAGCCAAACACTCTCCCCGGTCGTAGTACATACGTAGGCTGGCAAAACAGAAACGGTGTAAACTGAAGAAAGATATTCAAATCAATGGGAATCCATACTGACCTTCATTCAACAAATTTAAATACCCGTGTCAATAGTCACACAAGAGATCAATGACCGATACAATATAGGCTCTACTACCTATGTTTTTCTGTCTACAGCGGATTAGGATTTTGGGGGAATCTGGCAACAACTGTTGCCATGGCAACACTTTGAAGATTTTTGGGTCTTAAACTTTGTCTGTTTGACAGCCTAAAACCCATGCATGGATTTTGATCAAATTTTCAGTATACGTTAACCCCAAGAGGATCTAAAGCTGATTAGTTTTTGAGGGGTATCTAGCAACAACTGTTGCCATGGCAAAGCTTTGAAATTTGTGGGTTTTAATGTTTGTGGGTGTTCCTCAGACTAAACCGATGCATGGACTTTCACCAAATTTTCAGGATATGTTAACCGAAAAAGGATCTCCAGCTGAGTAGGTTTGGGAGGGTATCTGACAACATCTATTGTCATGGCAATGCTTTAAATACTTTTTGGTCTTAAATTCTTAACTGAAAAAGGGGCGCTAATAAACTGATGTAACCATAGTGGCATTTTAACCTCCTGCAGACCAAGGCCTGAGTAGGGAGATTATCAAGTGCCTTCCGTGCATGTGGGCGAGTGTACATGCATGTGTGCATTTGTCACATTTTTAATGAAGCTATATATCCCGTTCAGTTATGAAGATATCTTCACCAAATTTGCAGAGAATGTTTATGGCTGTGAAAACATGTCTGTAAAAAAATTATAGTACTCATTTTAAAAACAACATGGCCGCCATAACTGATGGCTTGAAAATCATTGATGTTCTAAAATCTAAACTATTGCAGCTAGCTGTGTCATATTTACACAAAATGTACATGGCTAGGAAAACAAAAGTTTGAAAACAAAATGGCTGCCATATCACATCTTTTATGTCAAAAGGAGGGGGGGGGCATATAAAAAGCCCTAACATTACCCTTATCATTAGTCTTAGGGTTTGGAATTGGAAAACAACTTCTTAGAAATCGTGGTCTGCGAATCTTTGGCAAGTGTCAAATGTGACCTTTGACCTCTGCTTCCAGGTCATGTAGGGTCATCATGCTAAAGGGGCCTTATATCACCCTTATAAATGGTTCTAGGGCATCAAAATATGAAAACAACTTGCAAGAAATCATGGCTTATGAATCTTACATCTGACAACATTTCATGGATTCTGTATACTTCTTACCACTGAAGTTGTTTCTACGATTTTCCCAAATCTCAATGTTGCTGCCCATTTAGTTGTACCTGCAGGCTGGGGTTCTGGCCCACCGAGGCTGGCTATTTTTTTTCATTGGCCTGTGAATACAGCCCCTGATCTCTGTGTACATTTAGTAAATACTGATACTCGTTTGTTATTTTGCAAACAATTGTGGATCGTATGTCAGATGCAGGGAACACAGGCATAAGTTTTATGGTGTATCGTATGATCATCCTAATCTCCGAGGTTTAGTGTGCACCAGTTGTTATGGAATACAATTCACACTGACTAAACTTTTACAAGTTGTGGCTCACCCAGTGTTAGTAATCACAGTTTCCGAGGTTTAGTATGTACCTGTTATTCTGAGACGTCCAGCCTATGATTGCTTTTGTCGGGCAGTAGAAGACAATATCTTTGGTTTCCTCCTCCATGACAACCAGTATTTCCATAGAGATCCCCAGTAAACAATCAACCTGCTTACTCTGTCCAAAGTCTTCAATCTGAGGATATATGGAACCAGTAAAATGAGCTGAAAACACACCTACATCCAAGCCTTCAATCTGTGGTAAATGTGAAAGATGTTGTAATACATGCAAACACCTGCAATATGATGAATCAAAATGGGCAAAGCATTGGTGTATGTGGTTTTATTAAGCCTTACACATTCTATCCAGTAAAACCACAAAGAGAACCACCCCAACAAAAACCTCTCAGCTTGTGCATACAAAGAAGCCACCATATTATGTCCTGATGTTCAGTCAAAAAGCTTCCAAGTTTTTACTGTAAACATGAAGTGCATGTCTGAGGTTATCACACATAAAAAAACAGCGGCAAAAAGTTTAAATTTATTTTTGTATCTAAATTCTAATTCTAATTGGACTTTCATGGCACTTTCATCAAGAAAAAAAAAAGTTCAATAATTTTTTAAAAGTGACCATTTAATATAAACCACAGGGCAACTATCCTTAATGTGCAACTATCCTGTGCAACTATACCTAATGTGCAACTATCATCTGGGGTCTTTCTAGTTACCTGCACATTCCATACGATGGCACCACGTGCATAGCTATCAGGAACAGGCCGTGTGCGAGTCTTCTCCTTCTTTTTGCCGCTGGTCAATGAGAACTTACCTGAAAAACACAAAAACTAAGACATCTGAAAAAGTAATATGGCTTGTTATAAGATAACATTGCAAATTTAATAAGTAAATTAAATTTTTATAAGTTAATACCCTATCCAATGGACAATTACTTTACTGGTCGGTGCGATCAGTCCCGCCAAATGACAGAAAAAGCCGTCCTATATAAACTACTGTCAGGACCGGTCACCGTGTGTGCATTCACTGGCGCATCGTACATCCTTCGTGTCTAGACATGCTGACATCATCACATCTTTTTCATTGTCTAAACCTAGTTAGACCCCTAGTAAGCTGATAGCAGGGCCAGTTGGGAGGGCCTTGTCTGTCCATTGGATATGGTATTAACTTATAAGAATTTAATTTACTTATTAAATTGAAAATTTTAATTACTTAAATATAGATTTTATAAGCTACAAGCTTACCATGTGGAACTGAATGCTATCATGGGAGGCTGCAGGCATCCGGCCAACATCCAAGAAAAATAGATGTTTAGTATTGACCGAATCCCTCTGTCCTGAGAGTGTACCATAACAGTGTAATCCCGCGCATCGTCCTTTTTCTCGTTGGCTTTTAAGCATTTAAGCTTATTTATTTATTATTTTCTCATGATATATGTATTGTTGGATGTTCCTATTCTGCCATTTACTTTATTATATATCATAGCTTATTCTGTAAAACTTTGAATTCTGCAGGATAAGTATTTCTTTACTTTTTTCATTGTTGTGAGAGTTCCGGTTTGGACTGCTCGGATTTATTGCTTAAAAATGTCCTCCCACCAAACGAGTTCTAACAAGCCCAGATCTTCTAAATGTTGACACTTTTGCTTCGCTTTTGATACACATAACTACTGCCCATCTTACACAGAAGCTGGTAAAGGGGATGACCTTTGTGTAACCAATGAAAAGCCGTGCAATATTTGCTCTGGGTTTACTGAAGAACTGCTTATAAAAAATATAACACAGACGTAGGTATGTCAGGAAGCAAAAAAGTGTCCGATACCTGTAATACTTCTATTAATTTACTTATTAAATTTGCAATTTTATTGCAATAATACACCCTATCCAATAGACAATTGCTGAATAACTACCGCTTGGTTGGCGGTTAAGTTACTAGTGACTTAAGTGAACTCACAATCAACAACACCATTTTTCCAGGCCTGGGTTGTCCTAAGGTCAGGAGAGCCCTAAGAAGCCAAGGACGGCAAACGGACACTACCCCCTCCTTTAACAGACCTGCTCTGAGTAGGGGAAGAGAGGGATGAGTCCAATCCCATAAGAAGAAATACACCTCCCAAAGGAATCACGTCACAGTTTTTTTTTATTATTATTATTTATTTATTTATTTATACTTATCTAAGTATATACAATATGTACAAATCTCCTCATTAGTGGACCTGTTGGTGGATCTGCTGAGCAGCCACTACTGGACCCAAATGGAACAGCTCTGAGTCAGCCCAAACCACATCCTTCAAAGAGAATTGAGTGAAGGTGTTGTGAGATTTACAGTCTCAGGATGATAGGATTTGGTCAAAGGAGACGCCCGACTGGAAGGCCGTGGAAGCAGCAAAGGCCCTATCATCATGGGCTTTAGCCTGATGCAAGGTGAGGGCTTACTGGTCAGAGAGCTCATAGCATAGGATTACAGTTTGCTTGATCCATGATGAGAGAGTGGCAGGGGAGATGTCTTTATCAAAACCTTTCTTGAAGGAGACGAAGACCAGTTCCTTGTATTGCCTGAGATCTGAGGTCCTGTCCAAGTAATAACGCAGGGCTCTGACTGGACATAAGGACCTGTCACCTTTAAGTGACTTATCCAGAGTCAGGGCCAAGGCTGGAATTACCATTGGGGCCACACTGTCTGGACCCTCTTTAGCAAGCTGGTTCTTGAAAAGAAAGCTGGGTGAGGGGTACAAGGACACCTTGGACCAGTCTGGCTGGTGTCTGATGTTTTTATGTAGCCAAGCATGGATCTCACTCCTGCGTTTACCTGAACCCAGGGCCAACAGGAAGACAGTCTTGAAGGTAAAGTGCTTCAGGAGGCCTCTTTAGGGGTTCAAAGGGAGCCTTTGTCAGCTGGTGTAGTACCAGGGAAAGGTTCCACGAGGGGATGCCCCTCCAACCCTTGGGTCTGTCTCTGTAGAAGCTATCCAGGAGTTGAGTGAGATTTTCATCTTTGCTGACATTAATGGGGGAATTCCCCAGTGTGTCCACAATGGCTGACCTATACCCATCAATGGTGCCCGGGTGTAACTTCCGGTCCTGAAATAAGTACAGGAGGAAGTCAGCTTTGGCTTTTAAAGGTGGTGCCCTGAAGTCCACCTGATTACTGAGGCACCACTTTGTAAAAATGGTCCACTTTGCCTCATAGACTGATCAGGTTGATCTTCTTTGGTGAGCCTCAATTCATGCTGCCAACTGCCCCAGAGAAACCATGCTCCTTGATTGCTGTGGCTCTAGGAGCCAAGCATGGAGATTGAGGTTTGACAGATTTCTGTGTTGGGTCTGGTTGAATGGTTGAGTAACCAGATTGGGCAGGTTTGGCAGGCACAGGGGGATCTGACTGGACATGGCCACCAGGTCCCAGAACCAAGGCATGTTGGGCATCCTCACGGTCCTGTTCTTAGTTTAGGGAACTGGAGTGCAATGAGTACCATCCGCTGGTTGTTCCTCTTACTGTTGTTTTGGAGAAAGTCAGTAAGCAGTGATCCAAATGTGTTTATTCCGTTGTCTGCTCATGGTCTTACGTCATTACCACGCCCCTACAGACTCCACAGCTATGTCCTGAATACACATCTTTTCCCTTGTGTGGCTAAGCGTCATGGCCTTGCGACCTTATTGTTGCTTTGTGGTGACATCTCCCTTAATCCTGGACCAATCTCGTTTGGGGTGGTAAATTGCCGATCTGTAAGAAACAAGGGACCCTGCATCGATGATACTGTAACAGTACATTCTGTCGACATTCTTGCTGTCACTGAAACACATATTCGCCAGGAGGAAACGGACAGCCTTCTACATTCCATCACCCCGACAGGCTTCAAATTCTGCCACAAACCCCGTATTCATGGCCGTGGTGGTGGTGTCGGATTTTTTATCAACAAAGCTATACAGTTTAGATCTGTGGATACACCTACTTTCAGTTCCTTTGAAAATGTTAGCATTGCAATTGGGTCGGCGGCTCAACAGCTTGTGTTGACTTGTGTTTATCGTCCACCTGGCTCATGCTCTGAAAGTTTCCTGGACCAATTTCTCAATCTTTTAGAATATTTATCCTCTGTTTCTCCCTCTTTCCTAATTTGTGGGGATTTCAATATTCATGTGGATACTTCTTCAAATGATAGTATCAAATTCCAGAACTGTTTAGAATCATGCAATATAACACAAAATGTTCAAACGGCTACCCATCTACATGGTCATATCCTAGACCTTGTTCTCACTCCTACTGATGCCAGTGTCATCTCTAATGTACGAGTTGCTGAATTTATTTCTGATCATGCTCTTGTCCTTGCTCAGCTTGACTCAGTTAATCCTCCTTCACATAAGGCAAAAGTTGTCACCTTCAGGAGGTATCATAAAATTGACATGGACAGTTTCCGTAAGGATTTGGGAAATAGTGCATTCGTAAAATGCCCTGGTGATACAGTCAGTGGTTTGTGTGAACAATACTTAGATGATTTGAGCAAATTGCTCGACAAGCATGCACCATTGGTTACTCGCACTTTTACTAAGCAAGCTACTGGTTGGCTATCTGACACCTACAGGCTGGCAAAAACCATCAGGCGACAGCTGGAACGAATCTGGCGTAAAGATAAATCTGCCTATAATCGAGCTAGACTTCGAAGACAGATTGGTCGCTGCAATTCACTGGTCAACAAAGATAAGGCAAATTACTTCAGAAACCTGGTCAGAGAAAATACCAATGACTCCAAGAAGCTATGGCAGGTCTTGCGTTCTGCACTGCACTCTAGTCCTGAAGCAGTACTCCCTTCTCATGAATCTAAGAAAGGTCTTGCTGACCGGTTTGTCACTTTCTTCAGTGACAAAATAGATAAAATCAGAAACTCATTTTCCTCTAGTGACTCATTCACTCTGCCTCCTCCACCTGATGTACCCAATTTCAGCTGCTTTAAACAAGTTTCTCAAGAGGCAATTAGAAAAATTATCATGAAGTCACCCACTAAATCTTGTTTGTTAGACCCATGGCCTACATTTCTTGTTAAGGAATGTATTGATATTTTACTGCCCTCTATCACCAGGCTTGTTAACTGCTCGTTGTCAGAAGGTGTTGTACCTGATGAGTTCAAGAAGGCTATTGTAACCCCATTGATTAAAAAGTCATCACTACCACCCAATGACTTAAAAAACTACAGACCTGTTTCTGGGTTGGGCTTCATATCCAAACTGGTTGAACGTGTTGTTGCTTCTCAGTTGAATGACCATGTTAGTTTGAATGGACTTGAGAATGTCAGGCAATCTGCCTACAAACTAGGTCACTCAACTGAATCTGCATTGCTTTCAATTAAGAATGATGTTCATTTGGCTTTTGCTAAAGGTGAGGCTACTGCTGTCGTTCTCTTGGATCAATCAGCAGCGTTTGATACTATTGATCATGATACGCTACTTAATTCTCTTAGCTCCTGGTTTGGTGTGAGCGGGGTTGTCCTCGATTGGTTTAAGTCTTATCTCTCAGACCGTGTTCAGTGCATTAAGATTGGGTCAATTTTATCTGATGCCAAAAAGTTATTGTATGGTGTGCCTCAAGGCTCTGTCCTGGGGCCAATCCTTTTTTCACTCTATACTACTCCACTGAGTAAAGTCATACAGAATCATCCTGGTATTAGTTTCCAGTTATACGCGGACGACACACAATTGTATGTACACCTCACACATAAAAATGTTGCCTCGGCCCTTGATAAGCTGTCACACTGCCTTGAAGACGTAAAGAGATGGCTCTCTACAAATAAGCTCAAGCTAAATCCAGATAAGACCGAATTCATTGTGTTTGGCTCAAAGTCTCAGCGCGAAAAACTTCCGGTCAACATACTTGGTAATCTCATATCACCAACAGATGCAGTTAGGAACCTTGGTGTCTGGTTTGATTCTGATTTCTCATTCTCTTGCCATGTTAGGAAGGTCTGCAAGGCTTGTTTTGCTCATGTCCGGGATCTTAAGCGACTCCGAGGACATCTGACACATGAAGCTACTCTTATGGCTGCCAATGCTCTGGTCGGAAGTCGACTAGATTACTGTAACTCTCTGTTCAGAGGTCTCTCAGCTCTAGATCTGCGCAAACTTCAAAGTGTTCAGAATAGCCTTGCCAGAATTGTTGCCAACACCACCAAGTACTCACACATCACTCCAGTTAGAAAAGCACTACATTGGTTGCCAATTAAGTACCGTTCTATCTTTAAGACTGCCATGCTGGTATATAAGTTCCTACACAGTGGTAACCCCAAATACTTTGAACCCTTCCTCATTCCCAGACATAGTGCATATAACACTCGTCAAAGTCAATCTGATGGCATATTTCTTGAGGTTCCCCACTTTGGTTCAATTTTCAAGTCTCGAAAACATTTTGGACTCAGTTTTGCGTATGACGCACCTATGATTTGGAATGACCTTCCTGATGAGGTCCGCTCTGCAAACTCACCTGCCTCTTTCAGGTCAAAGTTGAAGTCATACCTCTTTGGAAAAGCATACCCACCCTAAATTTCCAATCTCCTTTCTGCTTTCTCCGCGGTGCTGACCCCTGCAATGTCTCTGGTTTTTGAATATTGAACAATGTTTTTGTGTGATGCGCCTTAGAGTCTGTCTTTTGACGGAGATTAAGCGCTATAAAAGTGCTATTAGAATTAGAATTAGAATCCTGGTGCAATCAGTATGATCCTGCTGCAAGAGTAGTCCTGCAATTTCTCCACCATTCCCACCTGGTGGGAAGGCGTAGGGGTCCAGATGCTCCCGTGATAGACTGAGTGCATCTACTGCCCTTGCCTGGGGGTCCGGAACCGGTGATACAAACTGTGGAAGCTTGTTGTTGAACCTGTTGGCAAACAGATCCACTTAGGGATGTTGCCACCAGTTGCATATTGCTTTTAAGACCTATGGGTGGACAGATCACTCTGTTTGAATGGTTTGGCCCTGCCTGGATAGTTTGTCTGCTATCACGTTCAGCTGGCCGGGGATGTGACGAGCTTTAAGAATAACCGGCTTTCTGGCACACCAGGTCAGTATTCTCCACAAGAGGGCACAAAGTGGGCTCGACTTCATCCCTCCCTCCTTGTTGATGTATGCAACCACTGTTGTGTCGTCTGTGGCTACGAGGACTATGTTGTTTGTACAGAGGTCCTGGAACTCTTTTAGCGCTAGAAAGACCGCTTTTAGTTCCAGATAGTTACGTGTAGTTTGCTTTCTGGAAGGGACCAGTTTGCCCTTGTAGTGTGCTCATTTAAGTGAGTGCCCCACCCTTCTTTTGATGCGTCTGTAAAGATTGGCAGAGCATGCTTTAGTGGGTGTAATCATTGACCTGTGAGCACATTGCTTTCCTCCAGCCACCATTTCAGATGTCGGTGGAGTGATTTGGGAATGGGGATCACCTTTTCTAGTGTCTCTGCCTCCAGTTGTTTTTGAGATGCCACTGTATGGGTCTCATGTGTAACCGGCTTAAGTGCACTTGCTTTCCTGTAGCTGTCAGTAACCCTATTAGAGACATTAGCTTCCGGACTGGACATACCTGATATACCTGGTCTGCCACCGGTCTTGGGTGGGTCTGACCCTGCCCTCCATCAGATCAAACTGGTAACCTACGAAGTTGAAGACCTGTTTGGCTCCAGTTCTGATTTGTCTTTGTTCACTAGCCAACCTAATTCCTGACAGAGAGCTACCAAGGTCTGTGTATGCTGGAGACAGGTTTGGTGGGATCTGGCTCCAACCAACCAGTCGTCTAGGTACTGGTGGATGCTTATACCCTTTTGCAGTGCAAGAAACTTGACCTCTATTACTGTAAACTCAATTGGGGCTGTGGACAAGCCAAGTGGTAGTGCTTTGAACTGGTAGGACTGACCCTGGAGGTAAAAACGCATGTACTTCCTAGATCGAGTATGCATTACCCTAGACTAGACCATTATCTCCTTACACTGCCAAGTTATAGCTGGTACATCACTGGCTTTGTTCCAAAACTCTGCACTCTGGTGGGCACAATCGCCTGTTAATTGCAAGTTACTTGACTGATGAAATGTTTATTACTGGAGTCATGGGCCAAGTTAACTACACATAGGTTAACTTTAAATATTCCATGACAAACATAATTACTGTTTTATGAACTCATACATAAACAGTCAGCCTACAGACAGTGTGCGAAATTCGCGGTGGCCCGGTGGCCCGGGGACCCCCCTTTTTAAGTTAGGGCCACCACAACTTGACTTTCATGGGCCCCAATGGGCCACCACATTGACTACAACATGCCTCCTGTGGTAATACAATCCAGTGTGCTGTCATTTATTTTTAACTGGTTTTCTTTCCCCATGGCTAAGTCTTTAATTATGCATTGTGTTTTGCATATTCCAGATTGAGTTCACCCTTAATTACCAGTTATATACTCTTTCACACACAGGCCAACATACATCCCCCCTCCCTTTACCACTCTGCAGTGTTCAGCCAGAGAGTGAATATAAAATCAAAAGATCCCCTCATTCCTCTTGCCCCTCCCCACAACACACACACAAGGCCTGCCACTCACTCTCACACAGAGTTCATGTTAGCCTGGCCTTCCAGGCTGTCTCAACCATAATGCAAATGTGAAATATTTTTTGCCATAATGCACACTGTATCAGAGGCCTTTCTAGTCTGGAAGACAGTTCTCCTCAGCAAGCTAGGCTAAGTAAATGTATGAGAGCATTATGAAAAATGCTTATAATGCAATCACACAGATGTGTCTATATTATACATATAAACACCTGTGGCAAGGCTAAGTTCACCTCTTTAATCTTTATGTACTGTTCAATACTTCCAGCCTGTAGCTTTTCCACTGGTGTGTTGCATGTGATAGAAAATTTTTGAAAAGAACGAATTTATTTTTAATAAAACTCTCTCATAATATCTTAACTCACCACTAGTTTAGTTCCCTCAGATAAAAAAGTTGTAGGCCTTTAATGTGTGGAGGACATAAAGTGTATTTCATAGTCTATTTTTGACATTCATATTGAATAGTTGCATTATACTGAAGACAGCTTTGAAGGCCTGGGCCGGGATTCACAAAAGGTCTTAAGTTTAGGTATTTTTTTTTTGCTTAGACAAATCTTAAAGTTATGACAATTTTTTGCTTAAGACCTTTTGTGAATCCCGGCCCAGGCTAACAGTAACAATTAATGAATATGGCAAGAATACTAATATTAAATCGTATGTTTTGCTGAGAATATCAACAGAAAGAAGGAAAAGAAAAACCCCAGTGCACATAAAAACCTGAGATCTTAGAATTCTATATGAGTTGAGAAAAAACATGCACTGCCAAACTTGTGACTTGTGAATTCAATGCACAGTGAGGGTAGATTCTAGTGTATCAGTGGGGAGGAGAAAGTCAGTAAATTCTATTGATTATTTTTGTTCATGGCTTGGTTGGCTGTTTCTGAGAAGAGATACACCCATACACACACATACATGTGTGAGTTGTGACCAGATAGACAGAAATATACACTTATCTTTAGGGGTACATACACAAGTGTACTTGAGGTGGGAAAGAATGAAGGGTTTTGTGTGGTTGGCTGTGTGAATGGCTGATTTTGATTTTAATGTTTGTCTTGTATTAATACATTGGGGATTGCTGTTACATAAAATTCTCTATTTTTAAACAAAGTAACAAGTCTGTGCCTAACTACAGAGGCTGGCTCTGCTTTTTCCAGCAAATCTGACATACATGAAATCATTATGAACCCACTTGAAAATTTAAAAAAAGCTTCTGTCTAGAGAAATACAGCCCCACATTCTGGTAAAAAAGTCATTCAGTCCTCCTATAATACCTTAGGCAAAAGGACTTGATGAAAGTCTACCTTAAACAGAAACTTCAGAAAGCCATTTCCTCATAAAACTTGCAAAATATTTTGTGTAACTGTGTTCCCACACTTTGTTCTTCACATCATTAATATTTATGTAACTGAAAGAAAGCTGAATTAATAAGAAATGGTTTAACATTAAACAGGATAGCCTTAACTTGGGGTATTTAATTGTCAATGTGAAAGTGTTAATTTGGCTGGTTTTGGCCTTTTTACTGAAAGAAATGAAAGACTTCCTTGGCAACTTTTTTTCTGTATATGTCATGACCTTGAAAATAACCTTCAAAATTCATACATTTTAGTAAAAATATAACCTTAACATTCTTTTCCAGCCTGAATTATTAATAATTGATAGTATAGCATGGAGAAATTTCTAATCAAATACAGTAAAAAAAGAACATAGAGTAACTACTGAGGTGACTTTGATGACAATATGCCTTGCACCAGTAGTTTGGGCCATCAAGTTTTAATAGGGGCCACTGAACTTCAGAACCTAGTGGCCCTATGGGGCCACCACTGCTTTACAACGAATTTCTCACACTGCCTACAGATAAAAATATCACAAGCCAAAATTCCTGAAAATTATCGAATTTTATTATAACAAGTAAATTTGTTTATTTATCTGAATTACTTCATTATAGAAACATAATGATATGGGTGTAGAACTACATGTTTTACAGTGTGTTAGAAAGGAAGTCTTCCTTGGATACGCCATATGTGTATTTTATATATATCCTAGACTTCCCAACACAAGTGTTTGGTAGTCAACAAAATATGTGATAGACATGGCTCTCTTACTGCACTTGTGATGCCTGTGGTGCCCTTACTTTTCCCCTACTTCCTAGACTGACTGTGAAAAGATATGTGGAGGTATGCGTCTTTGAAATCAATGGATGTTACCCACTCCCCTGCTTGAAGCGAGGTCCTTATTTTATCTGTTGTCTCCATTTTGAACGACTCACATGAGACCCATACAGTGAAAATTTGTTTAGGTTGCTGAGGTCCAGTATAGGTCTCCACCAGTTGTTGCGTTTTGGTACCAAGAATAGCCAGTTGTAAAAACCTAGGGATTCTTGATTTTTGACCAACTCTACTGCATTTTTGTTCAACAGCTGATGCAATGCCTCCAACAGGTAGAGGTTCCTGTGGGGATTTACATAGCAAGTCTGGCCGGAATTGGAAGGGGAGAGTGCAGTCTTCTCCGAGGACTGTTAGGACCCTGGGGCTGATGCCAAGGGCTGCCCATTTCTTCCAAAACTGGTGTAATCTGGCCCCTACAGGTAGATTTGGTACAACAGTTGGAAATTTTTTGACATTTTTTACAGAACTCGACTGATCTACACAGGAAACACCATTCATATGCTTTATTTCTGGACACAGATAACAATAATTGGGATTTACGCCTTTCTTTTGTGGCGACCCGGTTGCAAAATGAGCATGATTTACAAGAGAACAAGAATTTACAGTCAAAGTTTCCTGGTTTCCGGTCAGTTCCTCTCTTCCTTACACACAAGCATAGTTGTTGTTTCCGGTTACACAATTTGCAGTACAATTCCTTTGCTGGTCACACAAACATTCACTAGGTTGCCGGCTACACAACTAAAACAGTAACTGTCATTTATACTGCTTCTAGGGCTTCACCGGTCACTGAGAGAAAGAGGAGGCCTTGCCCCTGTTAGAGCACTGTCTACGTCTTCTAATCTGCTTCCATACTGGGGGACCAGGCTTCCGATCAGTGTCCTGTTGCTGTCTGGAAGGCTGAATGTAAGGGTGGAAGTGTTGAGGCTTTCTATGTGAGGCCCCAGAAGTAGGTATGTCTTCATGGTGACGTATCTCCTCTTCTGCCTTTAAAATGACGTGGTCAGGGAAAATGTACTCATATGAAGTGGAGCACTTCTGAGGGACGTAAGCGTATCCTGCTTAATGCCTGCCTTGATGTATTGCAAGTAACTGTCCCTACACGTTTATGAAAACACCATCAGAGAGATCCTGCATGGTACGGGCCATTGCTTGTGTAATGCTACGGTTAAAGTTGGGGTTTTACGTCCCGTTCAACAGCCAGGGTCATATTGGGACAGGTCCTCAGAATTGCCACTTGTGGGACTCGAACCCACAGAGGTGGCAGCCTATGATTAGATGCCAAACTTGCTAACCACTAGGCCACTGAGGACCTCTAATGCTACGGTTAAAAGCAACAATATAGTCCAATTAACCTGCTGCCTTCTGTAGCTTGCTTGAGGACTTGCCCTTGGAAGTGACACTCTGTATAACTTTTAACTACAAAGACATGTTTTCTTGTACTTTAGTGAGGTACTGGCTGAAAGCTGAAGCCTCGTTACACATGTAAGTCTGGTCCCATGCAGTCCGTTCCCACTTCCTCAAAGTGTCCTGTGAGACGGGTCTGCAGGCAGGTGAAGAGAGCAGAGACCTGTTAGCAATTCTAGGGAAACTGCCGTTTAACCTCGCCAGTTCATTAGTCCAAGTGTAGACCTTGCAACAAGAAAAGTCCTTCTTTTAACAATGCATCCTGTACCACTTAGGTGTCTTTGGTGGTTTAACAAACTGGTCCCTGTTCAAACCGGCAGTCTCTGAAGTATGGGACAGGTAACCTTCCTGAACAGTGATATTTAGTTTCTCAAATTTCCTGTACAACCACTCATCAACAGGGACCTTTACAGACACTTTACCCGTGTGAGAAGTTCTTGAACGGGTGAAAGGGTTGTCATCTTGGGAAGATGAGGACGAGTCAAACTCCGGAATATCATTCCAAGCCATAAAAAATCTCACACCACATAACGTCCCCCTGTAGGTTTGCTCAGTGAGTTCCTGGTCCACATCTAAAAGTTCTTCTCGATCTGGACTGGTAGATTCCAGGTCAGAGATCTCGCCTTAATCAGCATAGCTTGAAGCCCGGTAGCTGAACTGTTCTGCCTCAACTGCTGGTTCCTCAACAAGGGCTACAGCACTGGTAAGAGACGTGGGACTCTTCTTCATAAATGTAGTAGGCCGAGCAGTGGGACCTGGGGGCTGAACCTCGGGTCTGCCAACATCAACAGGCAGAGAAGAGTCCTGGCCGGTGGATAGCATCTCAGATGAAGCACCAAGGCCTCAACAGGCTGGGTAGCAGTGACTGCACCAGGAACCTCAACACGCTGGGTGGCCGTCACAGCACCGGGAACCTCAACAGGCCGGGTAGCAGTCACGGCACCGGGAACCTCAACACGCTGGGTGGCAGTCAGTGCACCGGGAACCTCAACAGGCCGGGTAGCAGTCACAGCACCGGGAACCTCAACAGGCTGGGTGGCTTCCTTCATTTCCTTCTGGCTGGCTGCACCAGAAGACTTCTTCTGACTGGTAATACCGGTAGGTTGCTAAACTGGTGGGATAAAAGGTTTATCAGCATCTGACTTCTGGAACGGCTCCACCGGTACTTGAAAGCTTTTGGCCAGGAACATGGCTTCTAGCCGGGCAAAACGCTCTGACCAATTGTCATCCATGGATTTAAGTTCAGTCTTGAAATCTGGGGTTTTGTCGGGTTTCTTCTTAGAAGAGGACCTGTGAGAGGACTTCTTAGTCTTCTTAGAAGGGGTTTTGCCTCTATCACAACTGTCACCCTTACTCTCATCCTGCCCCAAACCCGGAAATGTCAGCAGGATCAACAATCTGGTGGGGGGGGGGGGGGGGGGGGGGAGAAGAACTGGCCTTTTCCTGGAGCTCCTTACGTGCCCTGTAAGTAGGGGTGGCCAGCTGTTTCTTCTGATCTTCAGAGAAACTCTCACAAATTTCACAAGGCTTCTTTTCAACACAAGGGTCCTTGCCTATGCCTTTCTCACGGCAACATGCACACTTGGTGTGAAGATCAAATAAAGCCATAATGTGGCCACACGTTCCTCTCTTCTGTCCAAGGGATGCCACGATCCTGAAGAACAGTAAATATTTGCTTAAAAAGCAAATAAAGTTAAAAGTTTATAGTTTTCTTTAAAAATCTTCCACGTTTTTACAGCTCTAGTAAAACACGTCTGCACACTCCATGCGCCAAACGAAAAATATGCGATGACATCAGCATGTCTAGACAGGAAGGAAGTATGATGCACCACCTAGCGAATGCACACTCTGTGACTAGTCCTGCCGGTAGTTTATACAGGACGGTTTTTATTTCTGTCGTTTGGCGGGACCGGTCCTGCTGCCCGGTAAATCAATCGTCCATTGGATAGGATGTATTAACGCAATAAAAATAGGGTTTTTACCCCAACTCGCTGATTTTGTAGCCATTGGTTTACTGAGGCGACATGAACAGAGTTCAGTTGCAGTAAAAACCCTGTTATCCTAACATGCTTGGAGACAAAGACTGAGTTCAGATAATAGAAGGGTCATATAACAGAAGAGAAATTTCACCTCAGGGAAATACCAACACAACAGAGTAGAAATGAGTTTTTAAAATCAAATATTCTCATAATATGTGATAAAGGGATTTTACTGATTTTTAAAACCTGCACTCGCCAACCTTGAATAATAACTCCATTATGGCCGAAATAACACATTTACATTTGGTTCATTGCACAAACTAATTCAGACATGACCGTGTGGGAGCTGATATTACAGGTGTATGTCACAGTGGAGACTCCGAGTCAGAGCTTAGTATCAAATGTTGTACTCACTGATTTTGGAGCCCGAGTCCAGGGTAGCTGAGGTGACGTGGTTACTGGCCAGGTCCTTGAGGTACTGTTCTCGTGTCCGTGTTGCCATGGCGATGAATTTGGGGGATTTGTGCACGGCATTCTCTGCATTGATGGCTGACACAAAAATAATTTGTAAATCAGATTGTCAGTATTTATGGGCGACTGACAGATAAATTAGTCCAAATGTATCAAAAATAAGCGTCAAAGTTGAGGTTCACTACACACTTACTTCAGAGGTCACTCTGTCCCTTCCAACAGTTGGTCAAATCAGGGCAAGGTTCAAGTGCACCTCACATGTTGTCGTGAGATGGACACAAACCATGACCACAGAGCAAGAGCTAGTGAACTCACTGGCTTCACAACAACAGGCTAAAATGTCATTTAAAATGGCAAGTGTATGAACAACTCCACAAACAACTGTAACATCAAACTTACGGTAACTTGAACACACTGCAGTAAACAATAGGATTTGGTCTTGCACTTGTCACATAGCTAAGTATAACCTGACTGATACTAAACTAGATGTCATTTCCAGTAAAACCATACAAAGAATGGTTTAAGAGTTGTATTCCTGTAAAACCATGTTTTGAATGGTTAGTAAAACTTGACAAAGACATTAAGAAGTGGCAAGAACATTAAGAAGTATTTCAGTAAGATATCAGACAATTTATATTGGAAATGCAGATCAGCCTACTACAGTAAGACTTGTGGAGCTAGTATCTGCTGGACACCAACTGTACGATCCCAAACAAATGCTAAACATAACAAAATGCAAAGTGTCAACCTCTTCAACCAATGTAACAAGTCAAAGTTCAAAACAACACCAATGACTGTTACAATGTTATATTGGCATTAAACTGCCTTTTTCAAGTCATCGGTGTAAAATAACATGACTTCAGTTTTTACGGAGATGCTGGAGGTTTACGTACTCCTGTACATTGCTTTCCTCCACCCACTCACCTACACTCATGGTATACCCTGTACAATGTGCTGAAACCAATGTTCCACCAGAATCTCTCCTCACAAGACACTCTACTCACCTTTAATGAGCAGGTACTCCGCAAAAGCCTGGCCGCGGCTAAACACTGAACTATCGGGAAGTGGAGGTCCGAATGGCGGCACCTCTTTTGATCTGGAAACTGCAATACTGGAATGAAAATATATATGCTTGCATCAAAATCAGAACAGTGGAGACCAACAAAAAACATTAGACTGTGTAAATTAAAAAGATTTATGCGAACCTAAAAACTTTAAAACTTCAAACTAAAAAGGCGTAAAAGGGAATTACATTGCTAATGCATGGTTTATGATGCCAGTTTTACTGTGCTTTCTGCACCAATGAGATGTTGTTCTCTGTGGGCATGAGTAATATACTACACACAGAAAGTGTTCATGTCATAGTGTTTCAAGAAACTGACAAAATTGAAAAATTTTGTTGTAATTTTAATTTTTATTAGATAAATACTTACCATTTCCTGACCATAGCTATTTGTTGGTGCCATCCAACTCACTGGCCAACGTTGAGAAACGTTTTATACTACCTTAAGAAGCCAGTGAGTGAGTGTGGAAGTAGGAAGCCCCCCAATGGTCATGTGACCACGCCAATAGGCGCCATTCATTGTTTTTGTTGCAAAGCTCACCCCTAGTAACCTAGTACTGAATCTGCGAGGAGGCAGGGGGGACTATCCTGGTCAGGAAATGGTAAGTATTTATCTAATAAAAATTAAAATTACAACAAAATTTTTCAATTTTATTGCGAAAAATACACTTACCATTTCCTGACCATAGCTGAATACAGCCTTCATGGATGGCGGGTAGTACTAGAATATAAAGACCCTAGTTACAAACCAAATGAACAGTAATAAAGCACACCACAAGCATACAAGCATTCATACCCAGACTCACCTCAATCACGAGGAAGCCGACCTGTTGAGTATTACTGTGGAAGCCATAATCCATCTATTGATACCGTTCATACCACCACCACTAACATCAAGAAAACAGCAAACTAACAGCAAACTGGAATATTTACAGCTGTACACCCATCTCAGAACTCATCTGAAAAACAAGAAGCCAAATATAAGAACCCAATACAAATACTGGCTTCAAAATACAATAACATAGTCCAAATAGAATGACATTATAATAACAGAATACTAATAATGACATTACCTATTAACAATTTACAACATGTTGAGCCGCCACCACAGGCCCAATTTTCATTACATCACCATTATGCCAGCACAAATCTTTCAGATAAAAATTTGTGAATGTTGAATGGCTTCTCCAAAAGCAAGAAGCCATTATCTCATCTAGAGCAACTCCTCCCTTAAAAGCCAAAGAGGCAGCCAAAGCTCTAACCTCATGTGCCTTGACCTGGGAAACATTTTGAACCTCCTGATCAGACTTTTGGTAGGCCAAAATGATAGACTGTTTGATCCAAGAAGATATAGTAGCCTTAGAGATATCCTTTGAGTAGCCCTCCTTAATAGCTACAAAAAGAAGTTTTTTGCCTTTCCTGAGATCTTTTGTTTTGTCAAGATAATATCTCAAAGCTCTCACTGGACAAAGAGACTTATCCTGAATCAAGGAAGGATCCAATGTAGGTTTCAAAGCAGGGATCACTACAGGTTGAATAGCCAAAGGACCCTCAGAAGCCAACTGATTTTTAGCTATGAAAGCAGTTGAAGGCGAAAAAGTCACCTCAGACCAGTCCCTTTTCCTACTGAAGGAGTCAAAAGTCCAAGCATGGATCTCACTACGCCTCTTACCAGACGCTAGAGCCAACAGAAAAACTGTCTTAAAAGTCAAAATCTTAAGATCAGCTTTGCCCAAAGGTTCAAAAGGAGCCCGAGTGAGGGCAAGTAGGACCAAGGACAAGTCCCAGTTAGGAATAGACCTATTTGCTGAAGGTCTGTCCCTATGAAAACTAGCAATCAAACAATTCAAATCCAAACTTTGAGAAACCATTTGACCTGCAGAGCCTAACCCATCTGCCACTGAGGTTCTATAACCAGCAATAGTTCTAGGTTTCAAGTTTCTATCAGTGAAAAGATGATTCAGAAAATCAGCTATTTGAGGAATAGTTGGTTTTGTGACATCCACCTGATTCTCCTGGGCCCACTTTTGAAATATGGCCCACCTTGAATCATATACTCGCCTTGAGGATTGTCTCTGAGGTGCCTTAATTCTATCTGCCACCTCAACAGAGAATCCTCCTTGACCTTCTTGTAGGAGTCCAGATACCAAGCATGGAGGTTCAGATACTCCAGATTCTTGTGGAATCTGAGACTGAAGGGTTGCTTCAGGAGATTGTGCACTTGAGGAAGCCTCAGTGGAACCTTGGCTGACAATTCCACCAGATCCCAAAACCAAGGCATCCCCGGCCACCCTGGTGCTATCACAATGACCCTGCACCTGTAGGTGATCATTTTCTGAACTAACTGAGGAAGGATGGCTACTGGACAAAAAGCATAGGCGTCCAGAGCCTCCCAAGAGATGTTCAATGCATCTATCTGCCAGGCCTTGTCGTCTGGGACAGGAGATACGTAGGTTGGAAGCTTGGCATTCAAGCTGGTGGCAAACAGATCCACCATTGGCTTGTGCCAAACTTGGCAAATTCCTTGAAAGACCTGAGGATGCAAAGACCACTCCGTCTGAATGGCCTTGTCCCTCCTGGACAGGGAATCTGCTATCACATTGAGATTCCCTGGAATATGTCTGGCCCTGATCTGGATCTCCCTGGCATTGGACCAAGCCAGAATTCTCCACATCAAAGCACACATTTCGAAGGAGTGAGTGCCTCCTTCCTTGTTGATATAGGAGACCACAGTTGAGTTGTCTGAAGAAACCAACACTATTTTTTGCCTTAATTGTCCTTGAAAATGTTTCAGAGCTAGAAAAACAGCTTTCAGTTCCAAAATATTGATATGCAAGTCTTTTTCTGATGGCTGCCAGAACCCACTTACAGTACAATTGTTCAAGTGAGCCCCCCAACCCTTCTCTGATGCATCTGTGAACATCAGCATATTGTGTTCTTTCTGATGCAGATTCGAACCCTTGAGTAAGTTCTGAGGATCCATCCACCAAGCCAGATGGTCCTTTATCAACTGAGAAATTGGGACCACCTTGTCCAATGACTGGGGAAACTGCCAGTTGGTCTTCAGAAACCACTGAAACGGTCTCATATGGATCCGACCCAAAGGAACTGTTTTCTCCATGGAAGCCATGACCCCAATTAGTGACATGAGCTTCCTTGGAGTAGTGTTGTGACCTTGCAAAATGGAAACTGCCAAAATTTTGAGCTTGTCCAATTTCTTTTGATTTGGGTAGACCAAACCTTCTCGAAGGTTGAACCGATAACCCAAAAACTCGAGATCCTGAGTTGGATTGAGTTCTGATTTTTTCAAATTGACAATCCAACCCAACTTTTCGACTAGACTGATCAATTTTTGAACATCCCGAGCACAAGAATCCGGATCTTTGGCCCTCACCAGCCAATCGTCCAAATACTGATGGATTCGAACCCCTTGTGAAAGAGCTATGAACTTGACCTCCTTCACCACTCGAGTGAACTCCAATGGAGCAGTCGCGATCCCGAAGGGTAGGGCTCTGAACTGATACGCCTGACCCTGTACATGAAAGCGCAGATACTTTTGAAACTTTTGGTGTATGGGTACATGAAAATAAGCGTCGGTGAGATCTATGGAAGCCACCCACTTGCCTGCTTGAAGAGAAGCCCGAATGACTTCTGCAGTTTCCATTTTGAAAGTGGGAACATGTAAGAATGTATTTACCACACTGAGATCTATTACTGGTCGCCATTTGTTTTCTGGTTTTGGAACCAGAAACAAACGACTGTAGAATCCGAGCGAGTTCTTGTTTTGAACTGGAACCACTGCCCTTTTTTGAACCATTTGTTGAACCGCTTCCAGCAAGGCTTTTTGCTTTACTGGAGCTGAATAACTGCTTTTGATAGTCGGAAACCGGGTCAGAGGTGGTTTTTCTCTGAATGGAAGACAATAACCTTGTTTTAAAACAAGAACTACTCTCTGATGCACCTTGAAATTTTCCCACACTTTCCAATAAGCTTGTAAACGGGAACCAGGATATTTTGGGCTTACCTTCACGTAGTCACTTCCTCCTGCCCCTACCCCCTCGGGCAGAGCCTCTGTTGGAGTTGTAGGAGCCAGATTGTCTTTTGTTTTGATCATTTTGCTTGCCTTGAGGTCGAAAATTTTGAAACGCTGCATTCTGGTACCTGTTTTGTGGCTGTTCTTTCTTTGAATCCGCAAAAGAACGGGAACCATAGGATTCACCTCTGTGTTTCTTAAAAGCCGGCTCCCGGTTTATCTGGCTCCACTGAATGAAGTTTTGTTCGACTTCAGCTAAAACCTTTGAATTAAACAGTTCTTTCTTTGTAAGAGAAGCATTTCTCAATCTAGCCACATCTTTATCCGTCACATCCCTGTGACAGAGCTTCAAAAAATTATCCCTTCTGTTCAGTAATAAATTTGAAGCAAAAGTCATGGAGGTATCTAAAACATCATCCAAAGCTTTGCCTAAACATCCCATAGTTGTTGACTGCAATTGCAAACAATTTTGCAGAAAATTCATACTCTATTGAATATCTTCTTGATCAGAAGAATCCTTCATTTTGTCCAATTCAGTAAACATCTCATTAGTAGCTTTTTCCATGGCTGCCTTAAACCAAAAGACATGGTTTAGAATCTGAATATTTTCCCTAGAAACAGTCTCCCAAGTCAAATATTGTTTCAAAGGCACTGAAAGTGAAGAAGGTGGCTGATATGGAGGAGTTACAATGTTCTTAAACGCATCCTGAATCCTAGGAGCAGCCAAAGAAAAGGACTGTGGAGAAACCTGGTAAAACTTCATTTGAAGTTTAGGAAAATTAAGAAAATGACCCCTGGATAAAGGAGGGTGATGAGGGTCAGCATCATCAACATCATTGCTGCCCAAAGCCGAGAACTCCTTATATTTCCAAAGTTCTACTAAAGGTTGGGCGGGAGGCAAAGCCATAGACTGTTGCACAGACTTCTTGACCTGATCTCTGCTTGAAAAAACTGATGGAGGTACAAAACATTCCACATTCTTGACCTCTAAATCTAGCCACTTTTTAATGGTTTCCAAAGTTTCAGTATAACCTGGAGAATCTTCTTCCCTAGAGCGAAAATCACCCTCAGGATCCGGATCCGGTTCATCAGAAGACTGAGAATAAGATCTCTTTCTACATGATGCCACACCACCGGTTTCATCCGACCCCTGACCGGATGTAGACTGCTGATCAAATTCAGACCTGGTGATGGTAGCAGATCTTTTCGGGAGGGAAGAACTCGCAGAAGAAACCGGTTGAGATTTAGATCTCACCACCGGTTGCTTAGCAAGCTGTACACTGTCCCTACCGGAGCTAACATGACTGCCGGTAGTTTCAGAGTCTTTCTGTTCCAAAGTCTGAATTCTTTGTGATAAAACTGCAAACTCACTGAAAAATCTGTCCAATTTATCTTCCAAAGATCTATTTTTCTGAGAAACAGGAACTTGGGAAGACATAGTAAAAGAAACTTCATCCTCGTCTAACAAAGAATCATCAATACTCCCTTCTTTACCGCCATTATCCACTGAAACAGATGAATTCTGATCCTTCTTGCTCTTGTATCTGTTTCTATTCCTAATTTTCTTTTTCTGATCTTCAGAAAAGGTTGAACAAATCACACAATCCTGAGAATTAGCACAGGGATCGTCACCCTTCAAGTCATCCCTACACTTTGGACAATAATGGTGCTCATCCCATTCTGCCATAAAATGGCCACAAAAAGCACTTTTCCTCTGTCCTTTTTTAATTTTATCCTGGGAAGACATTGTTACAACATATGCCTTACCTCAGAACAGTCAAAATCCACAATAATTCCAGAAAACTTCCAGAAAAAACGAAAGATTCCAATACACATCCACACTCAAGGATGGCCAACAAAAACAATGAATGGCGCCTATTGGCGTGGTCACATGACCATTGGGGGGCTTCCTACTTCCACACTCACTCACTGGCTTCTTAAGGTAGTATAAAACGTTTCTCAACGTTGGCCAGTGAGTTGGATGGCACCAACAAATAGCTATGGTCAGGAAATGGTAAGTGTATTTTTCGCAATAAAAATGGAACATTGAAAGCCAACTTTATAGAATCTACTCAGAAATAAGACGGCCATTCATACCTGGAGGAGCTATGTCATGGAAATAACTACTCACCTGTATTCACATTTCATCTGTATTTATCTATCTCACCTGTTTTATCTATGACTCACCTGTATTTATCCATAACTTAGCTGTATTTACCTATGACTCCCCCATAATTACCTATGACTCCCCTGTATTTACCTGTGTCTCACAACTATTACCTATGATACCTATTAATCCATAAGTTACCTGTATTTACCTATGACTCCCCTGTAATTACCTGTGACTCACCTGTATTTAACTGTCCTGCTTTCCGAGGTAGTGTGTGCCCTCACTATGATGAAGACGTGCTGAAAGTGTGAGCGGACAGACTTTGGGGTGAAGGGTAGTGATCCCGGCTCTTGAAACACGATGGTGACAATATCGTTGCCGATGTGACGCTTACGCAGCAGCTACAAAGACACAAATGGCACATGTGATGCATGCTAGCATGACATAGCAAACAGCTGGTCAAAAATATAAAACAAACCAAGGTAAGCATTAACAATGCCATGTTCACAGAATAGCTGAAGAGCAAATCATCACACAGGAAATATTAATCAACACAAATACAGTGAATCAAATGTTAAAATGTGCGTATAACACATACCCTACTCTCGTACATGTTGGGGTCAGAGTTTATGACTTGTACAAAGTTGTTGCTGGCCAACAGGGCCAGTAACTTGAAAAAGTTAATGGCCCAACTGAAAAGTTGCATGCCAAATTTCAAACTTAAAAATGAAAAAATTTGATTTGCAAAAGCAAAGTCAAGTTTGTTTTTTTTCAACATATTTTATAACTTACAATATACCATTACTTGTAGGAAAAAACAAGAGGGTCAGAGATGCCCCAAAAGGCGGTTGTGCGAAAGTAAGACACAGTATTACTTACCATATCTACAGGATCGATGTATGGTAGATGTATGCAGAAGAAGGTGGTGATAGTGGTCATGAACATACCAAAATATGTTCATAATTTTTACAGAACAGATGGAATTACACCAATTTTGAAAGCAACTTGGCTATGATGGTGATCTATCTCCCTGTCAAGTTTGAATTCAATTGGACAAAGTTTTTGAGTTAGAGTCCGGAAAAGGAAATGTTGACGGACAGATAGACAGATGGACAGATCAATCTAATAGGCGGTTTGGTTACATGCAACCTGCCTAAACAACGAGTTGTAAAACTATTGAAACTTTTTTTCTTTTTTAATTACTAATGTCTATTTCTCAGTTAGCTATATTCCGACTCATCATGATTGCTGGGCTTTCCAGTTACCTGTTGCCGGTTGTTTGGTGTGTAGGGGAGCAGTGTGGACACGTGCAACATGATCTCATAATCCATGAACTCAGTGAAGTATGAATGGCTGCCAGTGGAGTTGGCTGAAAGGAAAAACAACAGAGCTTTGTCTTATTGCAATATTTTCTTTACTGATCAAAGACTACATAGGGATGGGTACAATTCTGGCATATTACATTATTGGATTTGTTTTTATCATAACTATTGCTCTTAAATAGTTTTACAACATGTGCAAGATTTCTATCTATGAAATATGTTAGATGTGGCATTTAATATGACCAATATGGTAATAATATTTTTTGATGTTTCATGAACAAATCATGTTTACATCAAAACATATGTATGATCGATCTGCCAAAACCTCTGAATATTTACAGGAGATTTAAATATAATTGTTCACACAGTTTTGACCAGATTGTTCTTGTAAAGATTACAGCACAAATGACTTCTGTAAACATTCTTGTTCACATTAAAATGACCTTGACACCATCACTTAACCTTCTTTTTTATTTGCTTTTCTATTTCTACTATGGTGACCTTAACCCCCGAGACTTGATCATGTCAATATTATCTTGACCTGAGCACCAATACTCCATTAAAGCCTTGACCTTAATCTTCTTCACATCAAACAATCTTGGTGATGACTTTGACCTATGCACATTGTGTTTTATGTCAGTGTGACCTTGACCTTTACACTTACTCTTGCAGTCCAGCCCTCCTCTATACTTTTCAAACCCTTGAAGTTTAACTCGCCGTGCAATACAGCTCAGAAAGTCTGTGAAAAGGCTGCTACCATGTTCTGAAACAAACAACCATACATGTAAAACAGTGCCGCACAGCTTTAGCCACACCTGTATCCATACAGATACACACAGACACAGTCATACAAATACACATACAAAGCCAGGAGAACACTTAGATACACAGTCATACAAATACACATCCAAAGCCAGAAGAACACTTAGATACACAGTCATACAAATACACATACAAAGCCAGGAGAACACTTAGATACACAGTCATACAAATACACATACAAAGACATGAGAACACTTAGATACACAGTCATACAAATACACATACAAAGTAGGGCTACCGCGAGTAACCGAGTATTAATCTACGACGAGAGTTGGCACGGTACTCGAGTTTAAATTCAGTACTCGTCTACTCGCAATAATTTTATTCTTTCTACAAATTATCAGCATATTTAACATTTATAAAACAAAAATACATTTCTATTGTCATAAAAGGACACTAGTACACACAATAAAACAACTGCAAAACACTTTCTTGAAGTTTCTTCATTGTGACGTTATTGATCATGTAGTGACCTCGTTCTGATTTTATCTCCTTGACAACACAGTACAGGTAGACAAGTACTGATAAGTACTGAATAATCACCTGTGTGGCTGTAAAAGGTAAGAAAACTGTGTATATTCTGCAAGATATTTGATTTATATATAAAAATATTAATAAAAAAAGATTTTTACACAGCCAGTTGCTTTAATTTGACACGGGTATTACTCGCGAGAAAAGAGTAGCGATTCGAGTTCTTCCCAGCGATTACTCGAGTGCAGATTTGTGTACTCGCGGCAGCCTTAATACAAAGCCAGGAGAACACTTAGATACACAGTCATACAAATACACATACAAAGCCAGGAGAACACTTAGATACACAGTCATACAAATACACATACAAAGACATGAGAACACTTAGATACACAGTCATACAAATACACATACAAAGCCAGGGGAACACTTAGATACACAGTCATACAAATACACATACAAAGCCAGGAGAACACTTAGATACACAGTCATACAAATACACATACAAAGACATGAGAACACTTAGATACACAGTCATACAAATACACATACAAAGACAGGAGAACACTTAGATACACAGTCATACAAATACACATACAAAGCCAGGAGAACACTTAGATACACAGTCATACAAATACACATACAAAGACATGAGAACACTTAGATACACAGTCATACAAATACACATACAAAGCCAGGAGAACACTTAGATACACAGTCATACAAATACACATACAAAGACAGGAGAACACTTAGATACACAGTCATACAAATACACATACAAAGACATGAGAACACTTAGATACACAGTCATACAAATACACATACAAAGCCAGGGGAACACTTAGATACACAGTCATACAAATACACATACAAAGCCAGGAGAACACTTAGATACACAGTCATACAAATACACATACAAAGACAGGAGAACACTTAGATACACAGTCATACAAATACACATACAAAGACAGGAGAACACTTAGATACACAGTCATACAAATACACATACAAAGCCAGGTGAACGCTTAGATACACAGTCATACAAATACACATACAAAGACATGAGAACACTTAGATACACAGTCATACAAATACACATACAAAGACATGAGAACACTTAGATACACAGTCATACAAATACACATACAAAGCCAGGGGAACACTTAGATACACAGTCATACAAATACACATACAAAGCCAGGGGAACACTTAGATACACAGTCATACAAATACACATACAAAGCCAGGAGAACACTTAGATACACAGTCATACAAATACACATACAAAGACATGAGAACACTTAGATACACAGTCATACAAATACACATACAAAGACAGGAGAACACTTAGATACACAGTCATACAAATACACATACAAAGCCAGGAGAACACTTAGATACACAGTCATACAAATACACATACAAAGACATGAGAACACTTAGATACACAGTCATACAAATACACATACAAAGCCAGGAGAACACTTAGATACACAGTCATACAAATACACATACAAAGACATGAGAACACTTAGATACACAGTCATACAAATACAGATACAAAGACAGGAGAACACTTAGATACACAGTCATACAAATACACATACAAAGCCAGGAGAACACTTAGATACACAGTCATACAAATACACATCCACAGAGATTCCCGGCCCATGGTTTCCTATAATTTGGTTTCACATTGCAAACCTCTAGGACCAATAATAAGCGAGTTATGAGCACTTTTAGGTTATCCTCGTTTGACCTTGAAGGAGGAGCCCCAGGTCAAATCCGACCACACCAAAAGATTCCCAGCCCATGATTTCCTATAGGTTGGTTTACCATCCCAAACCTGTAGCACCAATAATAAGGGAGATATAAGCACTTTTCATGACTGACAAAAAACGCCCGTGGCGGCCATTTTGTTTTTCAAAATGAGGCCAAAAATATTACCAGTCAAGATTTTGTAATGCGGAACATATTCTGCAAATTTGAGATCTCTACCTGTAATACCCTTTGCTCTAGAGGGCCAACAAAAGTCCTTGCTTTAAGTCGAATAAACGTCCCTGGCGGCCATCTTGTTTTTCAAAATGAGACCAAAAATATTCCCAGGCAAGATTTTATGGTTATGAATATATCCTGCAAATTGAGAAGGCTAGCTATAATATTTTTTGTTAGAGCGGTAACAGCCAATAACAAGAGGGTCAGAGGTGCCCCAAAAGGCGGGTTGCGCACGCAGGAAACAAGGTTAGCAACTGCTCTCATTAAATTTAGGAACAAGGAAAGAAATGTTAGGTTACCCACTTAAGGTAAATGTGTTCGACGTGCTAAGAAATGTAATACTTCTAATCTAACAAGAGGAGAGTGCCCGTGAACGGGCACTGTGTCAGCTGACTGAATGTTTTTGATTGTGATGGTGATAATGAGAGGAAAGCATAATTATCAGGGAAAGGGCTGTACAGAAATACAGTAAATGGTAACTGAACAGCATGTTCGAAAGATATTCCGAAGCTGACAGAAGAAAAGGACCAAAAAGTTGTGCCCTGCAAATGGTATTATGAAATAAAGTAACAAGGTAATTGTTTAAGTGTAAAAAGTAGGTTAAAAATATTTAGAGAAATACTATAAATGCAATATCCTCGTTCGACCATGAAGAAGGGGTCCAAAGGTCAAATCTGACCATACCAAAAGATTCCCAGCCAAAGAATTTAGGATGGTTTACCATCCCAAACCTCTCGGACCAATAATAAGTGAGTCATAGGCACTTTTTAAGTTTGGCTATCCTTGTTTGACCTTGACGGAGGGGTCCAAGGTCAAATCCGACCACACAAAAAAATTCCCAGCCCATGATTTCCTGTAGCTTGTTTACCATCCCAAACCTGTAGGACCAATAATAAGCGAGTTCTAAGCAATTGTAAGTTTGGCTATCCTCAATTGACCTTGAAAGAGGGGTCCCAGGTCAAATCTGACCACACCAAAAGAATCCCAGCCCATGATTTCCTATATGTTGGTTTACCATCCCAAACCTCCAAGACCAATAATACGCGAGTTATAAGCACTTTAAGTTTGGCTATCTTCGTTTGACTTGGAAGGAGGGGTCTAAGGTGAAATCTGACCACACCAAAAGATTCCCAGCCCATGATTTTCTATAGGTTGGTTTTCCATTCCAAACCTCTAGGACCAATAATAAGCGAGTTATAAGCACTTTTAAGTTTGGCTATCCTCATTTGACCTTGAAGGATGGGTCCAAGGTGAAATCCGACCACACCAAAAAATTCCCAGCTCATGATTTTCTATAGGTTGGTTTTCATTCCAAACCTCTAGGACAAATATTAAGCGAGTTATAAGCACTTTTATGTTTGGCTATCCTCATTTGACCTTGAAGGAGGGTTCCAAGGTCAAATCGGACCATATTAACAGATTCCCAGCCCATGATTTCCTACAGGTTGGATACAATGATTTACTCAACAGTGAGAACCTGAAAGAAGCTATTGCTCAGCTATGCCATGACATAGAGGTCTGCAATTTCACTATGTTATAGCTGACCAAAACGTCTGTGAATAACATATTTAACAAAATACTCTAAATGTAATAGTTTTCAAGTTACAACTGATTTACTCAAGAGTGAGAACCTCAAAGTAACTATTACTCAGCTATGCAATGAGCTACAAGTCTGAATTTTTGCTCTGTTATAGCTGACCTAAAAGTAGGTGAACAACATATTTAAGCAAAATACTGTAAATGCAATAGTTTTCAAGTTACAACTGATTTACTCAATAGTGAGAACCTGAAAATAGCTATTGCTGCACTATGCCATGAGCTATAGGTCTGTAATTTCACCATGTTATAGCTAACCCAAAAGTAGGTGAACAATATATTTTAACAAAATACTCCAAATGCAATATTTTTCAAGTTATAGCCGATTTACTCAACAGTCAGTGCCTGAGAATAGCTATTGCTCAGTTGTGCCATGAGCTACAGGTCTGTAATTTCACTATGTTATAGCTGACCCAAAAGTAGCTGAATAACATATTTGCACAAATTTCTGTAAAGGCAATAGTTTTCCAATTACAACTGATTTACTCAACAGTGAGAACTTCAAAGTAGCTATTACTCAGCTATGCAATGAGCCACAGGTCTGGAACTTCACTATGTTATAGCTGACCCCAAAATAGGTGAATAACATATTGAAACAAAATACTCTAAATGCAATAGTTTCCAAGTTATAAGTGATTTACTCAACATTGAGAACTTCAAAGTAGCTATTACTCAGCTATGCAATGAGTCACAGGTCTGGAACTTCACTATGTTATGGCTGACCCCAAAATAGGTGAATAACATATTGAAACAAAATACTCTAAATGCAAAAATTTCCAAGTTATAAGCGATTTACTCAACAGTGATAACCTCAAAGTAGCTATTACTCAGCCATGCCATGAGCTACAGGTCTGAAATTTTACTATGTTATAGCTGACCCAAAAGTAGGTGAACAACATATTTAAGCAAAATACTGTACATGCAATAGTTTTCAAGTTCCAACTGATTTACTCAATAGTGATGACCTAAAAGTAGCTATTACTCAGCTATGCCATGAGCTACAGGTCTGAAATTTTACTATGTTATAGCTGACCCAAAAGTAGCTGAATAACATATTTATACTAAATTCTCTAAATGCAATAGTTTTGCAATTACAACTGATTTACTCAATAGTGAGAACCTCAAAGTAGTTATTACTCAGCTATGCAATGAGCTACAGGTCTGAAATTTTACTATGTTATAGCTGACCCAAAAGTAGGTGAACAACATATTTAAGCAAAATACTGTAAATGCAATAGTTTTGAAGTTACAACTGATTTACTCAATAGTGATGACCTAAAAGTAGCTATTACTCAGCTATGCCATGAGCTACAGGTCTGAAATTTTACTATGTTATAGCTGACCCAAAAGTAGCTGAATAACATATTTATACGAAATTCTCTAAATGCAATAGTTTTCCAATTACAACTGATTTACTCAATAGTGAGAACTTCAAAGTAGCTATTACTCGGCCATGCCATGACCTACAGATCTGAAATTTCACTATGTCATAGCTGGCCCAAAAGTAGCTGAATAACATATTTATACGAAATTCTCTAAATGCAATAGTTTTGCAATTACAACTGATTTACTCAATAGTGACAACCTCAAAGTAGTTATTACTCAGCTATGCAATGAGCTACAGGTCTGAAATTTTACTATGTTATAGCTGACCCAAAAGTAGGTGAACAACATATTTAAGCAAAATACTGTAAATGCAATAGTTTTGAAGTTACAACTGATTTACTCAATAGTGATGACCTAAAAGTAGCTATTACTCAGCTATGCCATGAGCTACAGGTCTGAAATTTTACTATGTTCTAGCTGACCCAAAAGTAGCTGAATAACATATTGAAACGAAATACTGTAAATGCAATAGTTTCCAAGTTATAAGCGATTTACTCAACAGTGATAACCTAAAAGTAGCTATTACTCAGCTATGCCATGAGCTACAGGTCTGAAATTTTACTATGTTATAGCTGACCCAAAAGTAGCTGAATAACATATTTATACGAAATTCTCTAAATGCAATAGGTTTTAAGTTACAAGTGATTTACTCAATAGTGAGAACTTCAAAGTAGCTATTACTCAGCTATGCAATGAGCCACAGATCTGAAACTTCACTATGTTATAGCTGATCCCAAAATAGGTGAATAACATATTGAAACAAAACACTGTAAATGCAATAGTTTCCAAGTTATAAGCGATTTACTCAACAGTGATAACCTAAAAGTAGCTATTACTCAGCTATGACATGAGCAACAGTGCTGAAATTTTACTATGTTATAGCTGACCCAAAAGTAGCTGAATAACATATTTATACGAAATTCTCTAAATGCAATAGTTTTGAAGTTGTAAGCGATTTACTCAACAGTGATAACCTAAAAGTAGCTATTACTCAGCTATGCCATGAGCTACAGGTCTAAAATTTTACTAACAATATATTTTAACAAAATACTCCAAATGCAATATTTTTCAAGTTATAGCCGATTTACTCAACAGTCAGTGCCTGAGAATAGCTATTGCTCAGTTGTGCCATGAGCTACAGGTCTGTAATTTCACTATGTTATAGCTGACCCAAAAGTAGCTGAATAACATATTTATACAAAATTCTCTAAATGCAATAGTTTTTAAGTTACAAGTGATTTTACTCATGATGGAAGTTACTGAAAAGCCCAAAAGTAGCTATTACTCACTTAGTTATTGAGACAGGCACCCAACTTACTCACCATATTGTAGCTATGAAAAAAGTAGCTGAATAACATATTTTAACAAAATGCTCTAAATGCAACACTTTTCAAGTTATAAATGATTTTGTGCATGATTTCCTGAATTTTAATGCATTAAAAATTATTAAAAAAAATTATTAAAAAAAAAGTAAGACAGATCCAGGTCTCATACTCACACAAGAGAATCTACCTGTGGCCTAGTACATATATGCAAGATATGAGAGAAATCCCTGCAATAGTCACTGAGAAAATTGTGATTAAGTGTTGAAATTTTCACACTTTTGGTGGGGGTACCCCCCTTGTAATGTCTCTAGCAAACAGACGAACAGACAGATTTGCATGCCTTGAACAATTTTTCATCCTCGATAGATAAGGTATCTTTTAAAAAAAACAGCACGTCTCTAGGCCTTGTAGTTTTGGAGGAGAAGTTGTTCACGCGGACGCATACGCGTACGCCCACGCCGCAGAGAGACGACATAATGTCAGCTGACTGACAAGTCAGCTGACATAAAAACGAACAAATGGACAGAAAAACAAGACAAATGAACGGACGGATTTACACCAATTTCGAAAGGAACCTAGCTATGATGGTGATGTATGTCCCTGTGAAGTTTGAATTAGATTGGAGTAACCGTTTTCGAGTTAGAGTCCGGAAACAAAAATGTGGACGGACAGATGGATGGACAGAAAAACGGACAAAAACGAAGAAACGGACGGAAAAATGGACAAACAAACAGACGGAATTTCACCAATTTCGAAAGGAACCTAGCTATGATGGTGATCTATCTCCCTGTGAAGTTTGAATTTGATTGGTCAAACCGTTTTAAAGTTAGAGTCCGGAAACGAAAATGTGGACAAACAGATGGATGGACAGACAAACGGACGAAAAACGGACAAACGAACACACGGAATTTCACCAATTTCGAAAGGAACCTAGCTATGATGGTGATCTATCTCCCTGTGAAGATTGAATTTGATTGGTCAAACCGTTTTAAAGTTAGAGTCCGGAAACGAAAATGTGGACGGACAGACGGACAGACAGACGGACAGACGGACGTCGGACACATCAATCTAATAGGCGGGTTGGTTACACGCAACCCGCCTAATAAAGGAGGTATATGGCCTCACAGTCTAAGGTACCATTTTGAGTCATTTTAGCAGGCCTAAGATGACCTTGAAAACAATAGCCAAGGTCAACAAACTGGATGCTGGTACTCCATCATATACTCAACCTCCAAAGCCATTTTCAATAGTTTCCAGGCAATATAGTGAAGTGAAAATAAGTGTGAAAATATCTCCAAAAAGGCCAAAAATGGTCTCAGTGAGGTACTTTGGCGGTCTGTGAATGACCTTCAATGAAGAGCTTCAAGGTCAAATTTCTGCATGCTTACAGACGACATACATATGTATTATAGGATGATCTAACTTTCTGTATATGAGAACTCAGCCAAAATGTGAAAAATGGCCAAAATCTGACCTTTAAGAGGCCACCAGTGACCTTGAAATTGAAGGTCAAGGTCACAAAACAATAGTGTTCACGGCATTGCCTATATATGTTACAGTCAATCTGTGAAACCAGTCATTACGCGTAATGACTGAAAGTTTCAGTCATTTCGCGTAATGACTGAAATGACCAGTCATTACGCGTAATGACTAAAAGTTTCAGTCATTTCACGTAATGACTGAAAATAAGGTCCAGTCATTACGCGTAATGGCTGAATTGTGATAAATAGTTTTAAATACTTGCTTTACTAAAAATGAAATTGTCTGGCCTCACTTAGTAATTTAAATTGCATTCTCATGTGATTACTAAATAGGGGTAATGAAATTATCACTTCAGATTTGAACATATTCTGACATGATTACTGATTGATAACATGGGTAAATGATCAAATTATCAAACTCTTCTACAGTTATTTTAACTAAGCCCCACTTCTTTTAATTCATGTCATAAAAATGACCTTCATATATATGTACTCCCTTGTAAAATATGACAGGGGACCCAATGGATAGGTAGCATTCCTAACAAACGGGGACCCGATCTATAGACTCTTACTAAAATCTAAAGTTCTGTGTAACATGTATGTCCAACTGAAGAACATAGAGTAAATCAAGTATCTTGATGGTTATTTATAGTTACAATGGTACTCAGGTGTGAGTTAGAGCTCTAAGTTATCCTACTCAGGCTTTAATAACTATTAAAAGAATGGATTAAGTTGTCCCAGTTATTTTAGAACATTAAAGGTCAATTCCATCTTTGATAAACAGGCTCTTTCTGTGGAGAGGTCAAACAACAGTAACAAGGCCTGAAAGAACAAAACAGGATGAAAGAGCTGCATTGCAATTAGGACAAGAGTGGACAAGATTCACTTCAAAAGCTTCATGCTTCCTAACAACCTGCCATAATAGAACTGAGTCTTTAATTAATAACATAAAAGGCAAAATGTATTATAAATTATGATTTATAAATGAGAATTTGTCTTCAAAAAAGACATAAATTTCATTGACAACAAAGAGATATTTTCATTCTATGACAATGAGTTTAGTTTTAAAACTGCAAATATGAATTTAGAGTGTAAATAACATTTAAAATGTAATTAGATACATGTAACCATTCAATATTTTAAAAATATTTTTGAAAATAACAATAGAGTCTATTACACAAGTCTGTGTTTAGGTTTGAAAATTCTGGCTATAAATTCAGGAAGCATGTGAGAATTCCAAAGTTATTTATTTGATTAAAATAGTTTAATGTTCTCTAGCACAAAAATTTTCAAAATGCAGGGGAACAATGTACAAAGGTTCTGAATAATGCAAACGGTGTGATGAAAAACAACTCTAAATCAATTACACATATTGACTGAAATTAATTCAGTCAATCTGTGTAAAAATGAACCATATATTTCAGTCATTACGTGAAATGACTGAAAATTTTAGTCATTACACGTAATGACTGGTCATTTCAGTCATTACGTGAAATGACTGAAACTTTCAGTCATTACGCGTAATGACTGGTTTCACAGATTGACTGTAACATATATACCCACATACCAAATTTGAAAGGTCTAACTGAAATATGTTTTAAGTTATCGCATCCAAAAGGAAATCTCCCCAGCAAACATTCTAAATGTTTATAAACATTTATAAACCTTAAAAACGTTTTGTAAACCTAAAATAAACCAATTTTTTCATCAATTTTTGCTCTAATGGTTTAGATGGCGTTTCACGGTAATATAAACATTTCATAAACGTTTATAAACGTTCTTAAAGGTTTAGTTGTAAACCGCCTCGTTTTGAATTTCGATGCTGATGTCATCATAGCCATTACGCCATTTTGTTTTGGAATTGAGAAAACAACTTTGGTAAGTATATCCTTTTATATCTCACTTTATGTGATCAACCTGTCAAAATGAAATACTATTTTAGTATGAGGTTTTGTTGTAGCTTTAAAGGAACTGATATTTGACAAATAGTATTTGGTATTTATGTGAATATATGCTATTTTTATAAGTGGCATTGGACTTAAGGTGGGAACTGTGTAAATGTATTATCGTACTTTTCTTTGGTTTAAAAATGTTTATAAACGTTTCCATAAACGTTTACAAGTATTTCATTTTAAACCTTATTTCAACCTTATCTAAACCTTTCTCTTATAGGTTTTAAAATGTTTATAAACGTTTATAAACGTTAGATATATGGTTTAGAAACGTTTAAAAACGTTTACATAAACGTTTGCAAGTATTTCATTTTAAACCTTATTTAAACCTTATCTAAACATTTCCCTTATAGGTTTATAAACGTTTATAAACATTTGAAATGTTTGCTGGGTCTGTGCCGGCGGCGTGACAGTACTGAATTCTAAGTATCCCCGACTTTCATCTGGGGATACAAAAACAGCGGCAACAACTGACAATGTCTTTAAAACAGACTGTTGCAATAGTTTAAAACAAATCTAGTGCTAAAGACATTAAACCGGAAACTATTTTCTGACCAACAGACACTGACCCGGTTACGTTCCATTTTCTTCTAATCAAAACCCGTTTCCTCACATATTCATTATTTTAACATACATTCACCAAAATATTTAACAACAAATATTTTACATGTGCATGTATTTTATAATATTCTATCAATGTCAGACGTTTTGTCTTCAAAGAACACATCAAGGTTCATATTTATATGTGAGTTACAGATGATGTTAGCATTTGAAAACTTATGTCTTGGCGTTTATTAAATCAAACAACCGAATTTTCGCTTTCAGTAACTGGTTGTGAAACTCGTATTCAACCATAACACTAAACAAAACACATTTTCAATCACAGTGGGAGCCACATCACATTAACACATCTACACCAATATCAACAGTCCTATGAATACCATTAGACATGTTGATAATCTTATGCTAGCAGGTAAGAAAACAACTGAGAAGACTGCTGACATATTTTTATAACAAATAACCAGACATAAAAAGAACTTCTTTCTTCAGGGAAACTACTTCTCAATATTTTTTTGCTCTGTACCCTTACTTATCCAGCTATCACTTGATCACGTTTCTAAAATTACAGGCAGAATGTCCCTCCATCTCCCTTACCATTGTCATACATCGCTTCCAATGTACCCTTACTTATTCAGCTATCACTTGATCATGTTTCTAACATTACATTCAGTATGTCGTTGCACGCCTTATCATTGTACATTTGTCAGAAGACTAGCCATTATATCCTTACTTATTTAGCTATCACTAGACCATGTTTCTAACACTAAAGGCCGCATTTCCCTGCATGTTACTTACCGTTGTTGTACATTTCTTCCTCGGATGACTGGCCACCACGACAAAACATCACGCCAAACTTGTAGTGCCGACTGACCTACAGAACAGAGAATAGAAGTCACCAGGTGAGCACAATACGACCAAAACTTTGCACCTGAGTTCTCATTCAGATGTGTCATCACACTATAGTGAATATAGAGTAACAAACTTTAACAGCTTTCGTTGGTGTTATTTTTATCATAAAATCAATTTAATGAAATACACCTATCGACTTAAATACAAGTTTTAAATTTTTTTTGGTATGCGTTACTTTTTGTTGTTTTAGCTCGAGTATCATTTAAATGTCTTTCATATCTGCAACACCGTCTCCGTGAATGTATAGGACATTAAATATTGCACGACGATAACTATTTACGTAGAAGTTTTCTGCGGCCCCACTCACCCCTTGTTCATCCAGTTTGAGCAGTTGCTCCGTTGTCTTTGTGTCAGAGTTAGCATAACGTAGACAGCTAAGGTTGAGGTCAGGCAGTACGAACTCTAACACGTCCTTGGGAGGCAGACCACGGGAAGTATTCGATCGACCAGACAGCGGAATGCACTCCTCAGGGATAGACCCGCGCAAACTGTACAGCTAGGAAAAGTACAAACCTCCAAAAATGTTTAAAGACATATTGTAAATCAAGCCTTATGATTTCAGCCTGACTGATCAAAACAAGTTCTGTGAACAGAGCCTCGAACACTCTACATAATAGTAAAATGTACAAAAGCATAGTGGATGGCTTGGATAAGAATAGACCAACACAAACTGTGCAGACAGAACCGTAAATCAATGAAGTTTCATCATATCCATCACCAGTCCAAAGGAATCAGAATTTCTCATTCTCTAGAGTAATGTTGGACACAAAATATTAGACAAGGGGAAATACCACCCCTTGGCTTTGCTGTTCTGTTACTTTATAAAAGTGGGTTTACCAGGGATGTGACTGTAGCCTTGGTATCTGGGATTCAAGAGAACACTTGACACCAGCATCCCAACTGTCAACACATGTTATAGAGACGGCTTGGTGGTCCCGGTATCTCTGTATTGAGAGCGTTTTACTGAAATACTGTGACTACATTTTACACTTGCGATCTCGCTTGTTCCACACTTACACATGAAGGTAAACTTAAAATATAGCAAGCAAAGGATAAATCTGAAGAAACTGCACAGCTTTATCCCATATTGGGGGACTTTTACTGCGATGTCATTGAGAGGATACTACCATGTTTTGGTTCCACGAGTTTCACTTCCTTCCAGTGGCCTATTTGATTGGGGCTGTACTAAAAGGCATCTTTTACCGAATTACAGAATCAGAGTGGTCTTGCTTGGCGGCCTCCCAATCCACACATTTTTATTAATGACCAGTCCCTAACATATAATTTAAAGAAAAGTAAAAAAAAAAATTGGAAACAAATCTTAAATGTGAAGAAATGACAAGCTTTTATCAGATATTTGCGTGCATTTGGTGCCTTCCGTAGTGATTTTGTTGCTGTGTGTCATTTTTATGAGTTTCACTTCATGTAAGCCAGCCTATTCAACGGGCAATGTACTAAAACGCATCTTTTGTTGGACTGAAGAATCAGAATGGTTTGGCAGTTGCGGCCTCCCAATCAACATACTCTGAGACTGACCCATCCCAGGTATTTCCAAATGCTGGCAATGTCTTCAGGTACAAATATAGGTACTTGCTGCAGCTCTGGAGTCTTCACCAGAACAGATCAACTTACCTCTCTGGTCCTGACAATGACACGGTACTCATGCATGGTGGCAGGTGGCGCTGTCTTCTCTACTGACTTTGGTGTTGTCTCCTCCACTCTCTCTCGCTTCAGAGACACTGCGAGTGGACCGAGTGAGTCCTCAATCCCAAACAGGTTCCAGTGTTCTGAAAGGTGAAACGGATTATTCATAAATACGTGAAATCCAGCACACAGATTTGAGTGTTCTGAGAGAAAACACAAACATGTTGATACAATGTAGCAGTGATGCCCACAAACAAATCCTTACACAGCACTCAACTGTTGCACACATACAACTTCTTTATTCAGCATTGAACAGATGATCACAGAGACCATAACATTACAGCTAGGGTTACACACCTGACTCAAAGAAGTAGTTTCTGTAGAAGAGTGCCCCGTGGTCAACGTACTCGAGCACTAGCCCCCTGTGGGTGGCGATGGAGGTGAGGGCGAGACCATGCACACTCGCACAGTGGTCGAGGACCGCCACCCCGTTACACGCCGGCCTGTGAACCAGGGGCTGGGAGCTCTCCACAAAATGGCTGCTCCCCAGTAACTGCTGTACTCGCTTTTCTGTGGTTGCCCTGGTAACAGTAACAAGAGAAAAAATATGAGTATGATGACCTGGGGTTAAATACTGGCAATGTATTTACATACAAGGACAGAATTTTTACAATTGTTTTTATTAATTGTCTGAAAACTATTAAAAAAGTGTGTACAGAGGATTCAAAAGGTTCAGTTCCAATACAAACCTGCATAAAAAGACTTCTGATACAACTTTGCTACTTCTTCTAATTTAAAAAGGTCTGCCTCAAACTGAGGCCTGTTCTGCTATAATATGAACATAATCAACACCGCACTTTTAAACACAAAGTATTGAATTTGAAAGCAATGTACTGTAAACCTAAATTTATCCAAAAATAAAATACACAAGCACATTAAATTGGAAAGAACAAGTGTGAATGCTTTAACATCACCACAACTAACAGTATGGACTCAACATCAGCACTCGGGTATTAGTTAAGCAGAGATTTTTGCACAAATACATATTTAAACACAGATTCATACACATCAGACTTTACTGGTTCAGACATGATCCTGTCTTGTTTTCAAGGAATGACACAGATTACAGCTTACCTGCAGAGAGCAAGATCCATGCAAGCTGTAGCTGATAAAGAGACATTCATTTAGCTTGCTTGTTAATCTACTATACGGTCTATACTAGGGATGGCTCGATAGGCCTGGTGTCTCGGTATCGAGAGCATTTTACTGAAACCGTGACAAGATTTGATAGCTGTAACTTGTCACAACATATTATTGAATGAATACTTACCATAGTACACACACACCCTCAAAATGAAGAAATTAAAAGCTTTTATTCCTTATTTTGGTGCAATTGCAGACTTTTGTAGCGATTTTGGAGTAAATAAGTGGCAACACTTTATAACCTCCATCTCACTTGTCAGCACATATAATGGAAAGAAAACTTAAAATATTGAAAACAAACCAGAAATCTTAAGAAATTACACACTTTTACCCCTAGTTTTGGGCATTTGGGGACTTTCCTTGGGATTTCATTGAGGGGAAATGTCCTATCATGAGTTTTACGTCCTCTGTATGAATGGGGGTATACTAAAACACAGAGTCCCGGAATCTGGTTTTACATTGGCAACCTCCTGATCTACACATTATTCAGACCCATCCCTAATTTAACAGGACTTTTATAGTGCTTAATCTCACATTATTAAGGGGTAGGGCTGCCACAGAGTAGTAGAGTACTCGTCAAAGAGTAGAGTACTGGATTATTTAGAGTACAAAATCAGGAAAAGAGTACTCGTCTGCATTAAAATTTTGAATTTTCCACTATATTTTTGTCAGAAATGATGTGCAATATATCAAATTATACAGTGAAATGGTACATTTTCTTGATTTCATTGTAAAAAAGAGTACTCGTTCAAGAGTAGAGTAATGGTTAAAGAGTACTCGAGTAGTAAAATTACTACTCGTGGCAGCCCTATTAAGGGGACTCTATAGTACTTAGTCTAAGGGGTATGCCTTTGTGTAAAAGTAGGATAAAATATTTGGGAAAAAAAATGTTAAGAAACATGTAAATATGCGTGGCTGTTCTAAACACGGAGCAACATTTAACAGGTAGACAATGCAATTTCTTAAGAACAGGAGTTATCATGGTATATCACTACTGTTGGATACAATACTAGCTGCACTATTTAGGATACACTGTAATTTGTGTAGATTGAATTCAGAGACTCCTGTAAAGTGAATTACAGTAATCCAGCCAACTACTGACAAGAGCATTGGTCACAAATACAGAAGTATCATGAGTAAGACACCTAATGATCCATCTGAAGTCACAGAGTTACAAAAACATTTTGTGCAATCATTCTGAACATGTTAAAACAAGGAAGAATCAGAGCTAAAGTTTCACCCAGGTTCACTGTGGTTCTTCACTGACTCAGCCACTGACTTCATCTGTTGAGACATATTCATACAGACTACTTTTTGACACACTTTACTTGTTAAGACACATTCACACAGCAAACTTATTGCCACACTTTACCTGTTGAAACACATTCATACCGTTACTTTACTGCCACACTTTAACTGTTGAGACACATACATACAATTACTTTACTGCCATACTTCACCTGTTGAGACATATTCATACAGATTACGTTTTGATATGATTTACTTGTAAAGACACATTCATACAGCAAACATATTGACATACTTTAAGTGTTGAGATTCATACAGATTACTTGCTTTACTTGTTGAGAGGGACATTGAATTTCATAGAGCTTACATTATTGGCAGATGGAATCAGATATATCTTTGAACCAAACATTTATACATTTTATTTGCCGACACCCTTTATTAGTGTAGGGATTGATGCTCGATCTTTCAATATTGATCAATCATCCCACGGAACTGCCGATATCGACACATACTACCAGCATTTCAATATCGAAACCACATATAAAAAACAGACAAAAACTAGATTGGGCCAACTCGGCGCCAACATATCCCCAGACAGGTCATCACTCATGCCACAGGTTTTGATCGGGAATTTTTTATGTAAGCCATTTGTTGTATGCCATAAATCTTGGGAAAAGTTATATGAACTTCAGCACATCAATCTACTAAGTTTATATCTTCCCAAGGAAGATGGTGTATCCCCAGACGCCGAATACATAACTCAACAGAGCATATTTTCAATCTTCCTGCAATGATAACTCTGAACCTATTTTCAAAGTATTTAAATGATTGATGATTGAATGTCCATTCCAAATTAATAATCCCAAAAGAGCATATCTGTTTCTATATTTGTTGACAAATAAAATATTATTTCTAACTCAACTCATCATACTTTTCAATCTTCCTGCAAAGGGTGACTCTGAACCTATTTTCAAAGTATTTAAATGGTTCATAATCCCAAAAGCGCATATCTGTTTCTATATTTGTTCACAAATAAAATATTATTTAAAAATTATATATTATTTTATTTATATTATTGTTTTATTATATTATTTTTAGAATTTGCATTGTTTTTCAGTTATTCATTTCCTCAATTCCTATATATGTGGTCCATATATATGCAACCTAAATATGTGACACAATCTCAGTTCTGACTCCCCTTTGTCTTATTAGATAATGAAGCAAACCCCATCTCCCAACCCCACCCCACCCCTCTCCCCTTCTCCACACCTCTCTCACTGTTACAGAAGATCTGCAACCCCACTGAAAAGTCTGGTTCTTTGTTTCTCATTTGATATCATTCAATACCTTTGTTTATTTAGTGTCACTCAATAGCTGGAGGTCCCAGAGGTGGATGGGGGGTGGGACTAAATATAGCACAAATGGTAAACAAACAAAAGGGGTAATCAAATACAAAAAGCTCAGTTAATCTTATCACTAAAATAAAATCAAATATATAAATAAGGAATGTCCAACAGGAAAATTATATACCTCCAGAATTAAATATAAATTATCAAACCACAAGAACAGATTTATAACTAGATTGGGCCAACTCGGCGCCAACATATCCCCAGACAGGTCATCACTCACGCCACAGGTTTTGATCGGGAATTTTTTAAAACATAATTACCCATTATTATATGAACTTCAGCACATCAATCTACTCTGTTTATATCTCCCCAAGGAAGATGGTGTATCCCCAGACGCCGAATACATAACTCAAATTATATTTTCAATCTTCCTGCAATGATAACTCTAAACCTATTTTCAAAGTATTTAAATGATTGATGATTGAATGTCCATTCTAAAATAATAATCCCAAAAGTGCATATCTGTTTCTATATTTGTTGACAAATAAAATATTATTTTTAACTCAACTCATCATATTTTTCAATCTTCCTTCAAAGTATTTAAATGATTGATGATTCAATGTCCATTCTAAAATTCATAATCCCAAAAGCGCATATCTGTTTCTATATTTGTTCACAAATAAAATATTATTTAAAAAAAAATTATTTATATTATTATTTTATTATATTATTTTTAGAATTTGCAAATTGTTTTAAGTTATTCATTTCCTCTATACCTATATATGTGGTCCATATATATGCAACCTAAATATGTGACACAATCTCAGTTCTGACTCCCCTTTGTGTTACATGTAATGAAGCCCACCACCTCCCACCCCCACCCCCACCCCTCTCCCCTTCTCCACACCTCTCTCACTATTACACAAGATCTGCAACCCCATTGAGTTCTTTGTTTCTCATCTGATATCATTAAATACCTTTGTTTATTTAGTGTCACTCAATATAGCTGGAGGTCCCAGAGGTGGGTGGGGGGAATCCGGGTGGGGGATGTGGGTTGAGCATAAATGGTAAACAAACAATCTATATAAAAGGGGTACTCAAATACAAAAAGAATTGAGAATTTTAAGTATGTGATTATCAACTGAAATGAGTTCATAACTGTAGGAGCTGTGCCAAAATTAACTGAGGCAAGTTGAATAAAACTGGGCTAGTTGAGGGTTAAAAATCCCCTAGTTTTACTACATAAGGATATAATTTCATTAATATTGGGACTTAAAGCTCACTTAAAGTGTCCATTTTGCCTACTTGAATATGTTTAACCAGTTTCATTTTAAAAAGTGAAAAACTCAGCAAGCAGAGGTATAACACACAAAAATAAGTTCTTAAAAGACTAAGATAGCCATAACATTATTAATATTCAAAATTTAAATAGACAGGCATTTCCTTTTAAAAATTCAAAGATTTCAGCTCTATAACCCACATAGTTTGACAGTTACTGGGCTTTAAAGTGGCATAATATCCATAAATTGGGTTTCTGTGGGCATTTTACAATTGTTAAAGAGACCTTAGCAATTAAACTACAGATCTGAAACTTTTTGGGGGACATACATAACAAACAAAAATTATATATAATACAGTTTAAGACTTGTCACACTAAGCATTTCCAAATAACGGCAAAATACGGAAAAAATGTCAAAAAAGGCACTTGGGTGAGTGTCTATGGCCCTCATACACAGGTTAAATGTCTACTAAAAACCTTGATTTTCGGCATATGTAAAAAGGACATAATAATGCATTCCCAGATGGGATTTCAGCTCCATCAATCACATAGTTTAACAGTTACAGGGCTTAAAGGTGGTAAAAAGTCCAAATATTGGGTCATTGTGGGCCTTTTAGAGATCTCGATGTGGCTTTCAAATTAAAGCTTCAGACTTAAAATTTGTTACATACTAAGATTACACATAGAATATGTATCTAATAAAGTTTGAAACTTCTCAGACTTATCATTTCCAAGTTACAGAGCAAAATATGTGAAAAATGTCTTAAAAGGGTCACTCAGGTGGGTGTTTAAGGTCCTCATACACAGGTTAAATGTCTACTTGAAGCCTTGATTTTTGGCACATGTAAAAAGAACATAATAATGTATGCCCAGATGAGATTTCAGCTCTATCAGTCACATAGTTTAACAGTCACAGGCCTTAAAATTGGCAAAAAGTCCAAATACTGGGTCTTTATGGGGCCTTCTAGAGACCTAAATGTGGCCTTCAAATTAAAGCTTCAGACTTAAAATTTGTCACATACTAAGATTACACATAGAATATGCATCTAATACAGTTTGAAACTTCTTAGACTTACCATTTCCAAGTTACAGGGAAAAATATGTGAAAAATGTCTAAAAATGGTCACTCGGGTGGGGATTTATGGTCCTCATACACAGGTTAAATGTCTTCTTAAAGCCTTAATTTTTGGCACATATAAAAATAACATACTAATATCTTCTCAGATAGGATTTGAGCTCTATCAGTCACATAGTTTGACAGTCACAGGGCTTAAAAGTAGCAAAAAGTCCAAATATTGGGTCTTTGGGAGCCTTTTAGAGACCTCAATTTGACCTTCAAAATTAAAGCTTCAGACTTAAAATCTGTTACATACTAAGATTACACACAGAATATATATCTAATACAGTTTGAAACTTCTCAGACTTACCATTTCCAAGTTACAGGGAAAAAGATGTGAAAAATGTCTTATAAGGGTCACTCGGGTGGGTGTTTATGGTCCTGATACACAGGTTAACTGTCTATTAAAGGCCTAAATGTTGGGGCACATATAAGAAAACACATAGATATATTCCCAGATGATATTTAACTTAGATGAGAGACATAGTTTGAAAGCTACAGTGCTTGAAAGTGGCAAAAAGTGCATAAATTGGGTCTCTGTGGGCACTTTTGAGACCTTAAGTCGACCCCTTTGGGTAAACCTACAGCCCTAAAATTTTCTACAGACAAGGATTACATATCAAAGTTATACCTAGCGCAGTTTGAGACTCATCAGAATTATCACTTCCAAATTATAGGGCAAAATATGTGAAAAGTATAGCAAAAAATCCCTAAGTGGGGGTATTTATGGGCCTCAAACATAATTTTCTCCTCAACTTAAAGTCATGATTTTCGGCACATGTACTAAGAACATATTAATGTGTTGTCAGGTAAAATTTCAGCCAGCTGAGCATCATAGTTTGTGACCTACAGGGCTCTAAGTGGCCAAAAGTGCAATTTCTGACCTTAAGGTGGCCATAAGTTCTTTTTTACTGGGAGTTTAAGGTCACCTTAAAATAGGGATCTTCCTTTGGGCACCCTTAACATGTGTACCAAGTTTGAAAAAAAAATATTAATTTGTTTTTGAGTTATCGCGTCCACAAGGAAATTTCTACGGCGGCGGCGGCGGCGGCGGCGGCGGCGGCGCGACGGACCTGAATCCAATATATCCCCGACTTTCGTCTGGGGATATAATAATAAGTCAGAATTGAGAATTTTAAGAATGTGATTATCAACTGAAATGAGTTAGTAACTGTAGGAACTGTGTCAAAATTAACTGAGGCAAACTGAATAAAACTGGGCTAGTTGAGGGTTAAAAATCCCCTATTTTTACTACATAAGGGTATAATTTCATTAATATTGGACTTATAGCTCACCAGAAAATAACAGTGTCCATTTTGCCTACTTGAATATGTTTAACCAGTTTCATTTTAAAAAGTTAAAAACTCAGCAAGCAGAGAGATAACACACAAAAATAAGTACTTAAAAGCCTAAGATAGCCATAACATTATTAATAAAAATTTAAATAGACAGGCACTTCCTTTGAAAAATTCAAAGATTTCAGCTCTATGACCCACATAGTTCGACAGTTACAGAGCTTTAAAGTGGTATAATATCCATAAACTGGGTCTCTGTGGGCATTTTACAATTGTTAAAGAGACCTTAGCAATTAAACTACAGAGCTGAAACTTTTTGGGGGACATACATAACAAACAACAAGAGGAGAGTGCCCGTGAACGGGCACTGTGTCAGCTGACTGAATGTTTTTGATTTGTGATGGTGATAATGAGAGGAAAGCATAATTATCAGGGAAAGGGCTGTACAGAAATACAGTAAATGGTAACTGAACAGCATGTTCAAAAGATATTCCGAAGCTGACAGAAAAAAAGGACAAAAAAGTTGTGCCCTGCAAATGGTATTATGAAATAAAGTAACAAGGTAATTGTTTAAGAGTAAAAAGTAGGTTAAAAATATTTAAAGAAATACTATAAATGCAATATCCTCGTTCGACCATGAAGAAGGGGTCCAAAGGTCAAATCTGACCATACCAAAAGATTCCCAGCCAAAGAATTTAGGATGGTTTACCATCCCAAACCTCTCGGACCAATAATAAGTGAGTCATAGGCACTTTTTAAGTTTGGCTATCCTTGTTTGACCTTGACGGAGGGGTCCAAGGTCAAATCCGACCACACAAAAAAATTCCCAGCCCATGATTTCCTGTAGCTTGTTTACTATCCCAAACCTGTAGGACCAATAATAAGCGAGTTCTAAGCAATTGTAAGTTTGGCTATCCTCAATTGACCTTGAAGGAGGGGTCCCAGGTCAAATCTGACCACACCAAAAGAATCCCAGCCCATGATTTCCTATATGTTGGTTTACCATCCCAAACCTCCAAGACCAATAATACGCGAGTTATAAGCACTTTAAGTTTGGCTATCTTCGTTTGACCTGGAAGGAGGGGTCTAAGGTGAAATCTGACCACACCAAAAGATTCCCAGCCCATGATTTTCTATAGGTTGGTTTTCCATTCCAAACCTCTAGGACCAATAATAAGCGAGTTATAAGCACTTTTAAGTTTGGCTATCCTCATTTGACCTTGAAGGAGGGGTCCAAGGTGAAATCCGACCACACCAAAAAATTCCCAGCTCATGATTTTCTATAGGTTGGTTTTCATTCCAAACCTCTAGGACCAATAATAAGCGAGTTATAAGCACTTTTATGTTTGGCTATCCTCATTTGACCTTGAAGGAGGGTTCCAAGGTCAAATCGGACCATATTAACAGATTCCCAGCCCATGATTTCCTACAGGTTGGATACAATGATTTACTCAACAGTGAGAACCTGAAAGAAGCTATTGCTCAGCTATGCCATGACATAGAGGTCTGCAATTTCACTATGTTATAGCTGACCAAAACGTCTGTGAATAACATATTTAACAAAATACTCTAAATGTAATAGTTTTCAAGTTACTACTGATTTACTCAAGAGTGAGAACCTCAAAGTAACTATTACTCAGCTATGCAATGAGCTACATGTCTGAATTTTTGCTCTGTTATAGCTGACCTAAAAGTAGGTGAACAACATATTTAAGCAAAATACTGTAAATGCAATAGTTTTCAAGTTACAACTGATTTACTCAATAGTGAGAACCTGAAAATAGCTATTGCTCCGCTATGCCATGAGCTATAGGTCTGTAATTTCACTATGTTATAGCTAACCCAAAAGTAGGTGAACAATATATTTTAACAAAATACTCCAAATGCAATATTTTTCAAGTTATAGCCGATTTACTCAACAGTCAGTGCCTGAGAATAGCTATTGCTCAGTTGTGCCATGAGCTACAGGTCTGTAATTTCACTATGTTATAGCTGACCCAAAAGTAGCTAAATAACATATTTGCACAAATTTCTGTAAAGGCAATAGTTTTCCAATTACAACTGATTTACTCAACAGTGAGAACTTCAAAGTAGCTATTACTCAGCTATGCAATGAGCCACAGGTCTGGAACTTCACTATGTTATAGCTGACCCCAAAATAGGTGAATAACATATTGCAACAAAATACTCTAAATGCAATAGTTTCCAAGTTATAAGTGATTTACTCAACAGTGATAACCTAAAAGTAGCTATTACTCAGCTATGCCATGAGCTACAGGTCTGAAATTTTACTATGTTATAGCTGACCCGAAAGTAGCTAAACAACATATTTATACTGAATTCTCTAAATGCAATAGTTTTCAAATTATAAGTGATTTGCTCAACATTGAGAACTTCAAAGTAGCTATTACTCAGCTATGCAATGAGTCACAGGTCTGGAACTTCACTATGTTATAGCTGACCCCAAAATAGGTGAATAACATATTGAAACAAAATACTCTAAATGCAATAATTTCCAAGTTATAAGCGATTTACTCAACAGTGATAACCTCAAAGTAGCTATTACTCAGCTATGCCATGAGCTACAGGTCTGAAATTTTACTGTGTTATAGCTGACCCAAAAGTAGGTGAATAACATATTTAAGCAAAATACTGTACATGCAATAGCTTTCAAGTTACAACTGATTTACTCAATAGTGATGACCTAAAAGTAGCTATTACTCAGCTATGCCATGAGCTACAGGTCTGAAATTTTACTATGTTATAGCTGACCCAAAAGTAGCTGAATAACATATTTATACTAAATTCTCTAAATGCAATAGTTTTGCAATTACAACTGATTTACTCAATAGTGAGAACCTCAAAGTAGTTATTACTCAGCTATGCAATGAGCTACAGGTCTGAAATTTTACTATGTTATAGCTGACCCAAAAGTAGGTGAACAACATATTTAAGCAAAATACTGTAAATGCAATAGTTTTCAAGTTACAACTGATTTACTCAATAGTGATGACCTAAAAGTAGCTATTACTCAGCTATGCCATGAGCTACAGGTCTGAAATTTTACTATGTTATAGCTGACCCAAAAGTAGCTGAATAACATATTTATACGAAATTCTGTAAATGCAATAGTTTTCCAATTACAACTGATTTACTCAATAGTGAGAACTTCAAAGTAGCTATTACTCAGCTGTGCCATGACCTACAGATCTGAAATTTCACTATGTTATAGCTGGCCCAAAAGTAGCTGAATAACATATTTATACGAAATTCTCTAAATGCAATAGGTTTTAAGTTACAAGTGATTTACTCAATAGTGAGAACTTCAAAGTAGCTATTACTCAGCTATGCAATGAGCCACAGATCTGAAACTTCACTATGTTATAGCTGATCCCAAAATAGGTGAATAACATATTGAAACAAAATACTGTAAATGCAATAGTTTCCAAGTTATAAGCGATTTACTCAACAGTGATAACCTAAAAGTAGCTATTACTCAGCTATGCCATGAGCTACAGGTCTGAAATTTTACTATGTTATAGCTGACCCAAAAGTAGCTGAATAACATATTTATACGAAATTCTCTAAATGCAATAGTTTTGAAGTTATAAGCGATTTACTCAACAGTGATAACCTAAAAGTAGCTATTACTCAGCTATGCCATGAGCTACAGGTCTAAAATTTTACTATGTTATAGCTGACCCAAAAGTAGCTGAATAACATATTTATACGAAATTCTCTAAATGCAATAGTTTTTAAGTTACAAGTGATTTTACTCATGATGGAAGTTACTGAAAAGCCCAAAAGTAGCTATTACTCACTTAGCTATTGAGACAGGCACCCAACTTACTCACCATATTGTAGCTATGAAAAAAGTAGCTGAATAACATATTTTAACAAAATGCTCTAAATGCAACACTTTTCAAGTTATAAATGATTTTGTGCATGATTTCATGAATTTTAATGCATTAAAAATTATTAAAAAAATTTATAAAAAAAAAGTAAGACAGATCCAGGTCTCATACTCACACAAGAGAATCTACCTGTGGCCTAGTACATATATGCAAGATATGAGAGAAATCCCTGCAATAGTCACTGAGAAAATTGTGATTAAGTGTTGAAATTTTCACACTTTTGGTGGGGGTACCCCCCTTGTAATGTCTCTAGCAAACAGACGAACAGACAGATTTGCATGCCTTGAACAATTTTTCATCCTCGATAGATAAGGTATCTTTTAAAAAAAACAGCACGTCTCTAGGCCTTGTAGTTTTGGAGAAGAAGTTGTTCACGCGGACGCGTACGCCCACGCCGCAGAGTGACGACATAAAAATTATATATAATACAATTTAAGACTTGTCACACTAAGCATTTCCAAATAACGGGGCAAAATACGGAAAAAATGTCAAAAAAGGCACTTGGGCGAGTGTCTATGGCCCTCATACACAGGTTAAATGTCTACTAAAAACCTTGATTTTCGGCATATGTAAAAAGGACATAATAATGCATTCCCAGATGGGATTTCAGCTCCATCAATCACATAGTTTAACAGTCACAGGGCTTAAAGGTGGTAAAAAGTCCAAATATTGGGTCTCTGTGGGCCTTTTAGAGATCTCGATGTGCCTTTCAAATTAAAGCTTCAGACTTAAAATTTGTTACATACTAAGATTACACATAGAATATGTATCTATAAAGTTTGAAACTTCTCAGACTTACCATTTCCAAGTTACAGAGCAAAATATGTGAAAAATGTCTTAAAAGGGTCACTCAGGTGGGTGTTTAAGGTCCTCATACACAGGTTAAATGTCTACTTGAAGCCTTGATTTTTGGCACATGTAAAAAGAACATAATAATGTATTCCCAGATGAGATTTCAGCTCTATCAGTCACATAGTTTAACAGTCACAGGCCTTAAAATTGGCAAAAAGTCCAAATACTGGGTCTTTATGGGGCCTTCTAGAGACCTAAATGTGGCCTTCAAATTAAAGCTTCAGACTTAAAATTTGTCACATACTAAGATTACACATAGAATATGCATCTAATACAGTTTGAAACTTCTTAGACTTACCATTTCCAAGTTACAGGGAAAAATATGTGAAAAATGTCTAAAAATGGTCACTCGGGTGGGGATTTATGGTCCTCATACACAGGTTAAATGTCTTCTTAAAGCCTTAATTTTTGGCACATATAAAAATAACATACTAATATCTTCTCAGATAGGATTTGAGCTCTATCAGTCACATAGTTTGACAGTCACAGGGCTTAAAAGTAGCAAAAAGTCCAAATATTGGGTCTTTGGGAGCCTTTTAGAGACCTCAATTTGACCTTCAAAATTAAAGCTTCACACTTAAAATCTGTTACATACTAAGATTACACACAGAATATATATCTAGTACAGTTTGAAACTTCTCAGACTTACCATTTCCAAGTTACAGGGAAAAAGATGTGAAAAATGTCTTATAAGGGTCACTCAGGTGGGTGTTTATGGTCCTGATACACAGGTTAACTGTCTATTAAAGGCCTAAATGTTGGGGCACATATAAGAAAACACATAGATATATTCCCAGATGATATTTAACTTAGATGAGAGACATAGTTTGAAAGCTACAGTGCTTGAAAGTGGCAAAAAGTGCATAAATTGGGTCTCTGTGGGCACTTTTGAGACCTTAAGTCGACCCCTTTGGGTAAACCTACAGCCCTAAAATTTTCTACAGACAAGGATTACATATCAAAGTTATACCTAGCGCAGTTTGAGACTCATCAGAATTATCACTTCCAAATTATAGGGCAAAATATGTGAAAAGTATAGCAAAAAAATCCCTAAGTGGGGGTATTTATGGGCCTCAAACACAATTTTCTCCTCAACTTAAAGTCATGATTTTCGGCACATGTACTAAGAACATATTAATGTGTTGTCAGGTAAAATTTCAGCCAGCTGAGCATCATAGTTTGTGACCTACAGGGCTCTAAGTGGCCAAAAGTCCAATTTCTGACCTTAAGGTGGCCATAAGTTCTTTTTTACTGGGAGTTTAAGGTCACCTTAAAATAGGGATCTTCCTTTGGGCACCCTTAACATGTGTACCAAGTTTGAAAAAAAAATATTAATTTGTTTTTGAGTTATCGCGTCCACAAGGAAATTTCTACGGCGGCGGCGGCACGACGGACCTGAATCCAATATATCCCCGACTTTCGTCTGGGGATATAATAAAATAAAAACAGTAATTTTACTGCTTAAATAAACATTTATTATATAAACGCCTTAAAAGAAACATTTACAACCGAAATAAACTGGATCAAGTCTGGCGGCATCTTTGTTTACATTATCAGTGACAACTTCCGGTTTCACGGAAGAGAAACAAAATCTGACAGCTAGTACAGAAGAAAGCATGAAAACTCTTATTTGATTGGATATTTGCTCACTTTATTTTATTTTATACTGCAGAAATATATTTTTGGTGCATAAATAGTATGTTTTGATAATTTCGTGAATTAATATGTGCACGTTTTCAAAGAACCTGTATTATCGCCCACAGGTTACATTAACGGTCCCGATATTGAAATATCAATCGATCTACCACTCTAAATTTTCATTCGATATCGATCCTCAACATGGCAGTCGATCCCTATACTACCCTTTATCATGTTGATATCAAGAATCATGTAAACTTTACCTGTTGAGAGACACTGTTCTCTCTTCCTCCCCGCCCAGCTCATTTCTGAAGAAGGGGCAGCTGTAGACGAGGTCATTTGACTTGCCATCCCCGCCGTCCTCCTGTCCTTCACCTTGCTGGACACCCTTTACCCCGGATGCCGCTGAGGCCCCAGTGGTGGTGTTTCTGTGCTGTGGAGTGTCTGCATCCCGCCGCTGTTTGATCATGGCGGCGTAGTTGATGGCCATGCTTTGGCAGTCTAGGTGGATGAAGGCTTTTTTGCGCTGTCTCTCATCCTGTTCAGATTCCGCCGCCCCATCCACCTTACCGTCCACCTCCTCACTCTTAGCGCCACGCAACTTCTTCAGCAGACCTCCACCCTCACTCACCAGTGACTTGTTCCTGTGCTTGCGGTCCTTGCCTTTCTGGTTCTTCTGCTTTAGCCTGGGGCTTGTGGAAGGGTCCTCCTCACTCGGGACTGGCACTGAACCGTTGGACAGTTTGCTGTCTTGCGAATGGCTTGCTTTCATGGAGTTACTGCGTTGTGTTGGAGAACGAGGCTTCAGTAAATCCTGCACTTTTGGTGGGGCAGCAGCACGCTGATCAATCTTTTCGTTCCGATAGTCATTAACAAGCTGAAAGAACTCCTCACCATTTCCACCAGCACCAATTATATCCAAGGAGGAAGTACTCCCATAGTCCCGCCGTATAGAAGATGCTTCTGCCATACCATAGTCCAAGTTCTCTAGTGCCAAGCTGCTGTTACTCCTGTACAGGCCTTTCTTCTCTGCCAAAGTCCTTGCCCCATATGGCTTGATATCGTGATGTGTCTCCCCTTTTGTCGGCTTTTTCAGGGCCAGTGTGTTATTCCCTGCAGTCCTACTGTGAGTGTGTCGTGGCTTTCTCTTCTCGCTGTACGAGTTTCTCAGATCTATGAAGCCACTGCGTAACTTTTGTTTGTAGTAAGCATCAGTGCCTCCACCACCCACAGAGTCCGGGGGTTTCCCGCCGGCTTCAGGCACTTTGATATCCATGTTACCATGGTAAGGGTTGTTGTAGTTGCCATGGGATGTTGGGTCTACCATGGGTGCAGGGCCTGAGGGTGATGCATTCACCACCCCTCCTGTGTCCCCCTGACCCACCACTGTATTGTGGTACAGCTCTGCTGCATGCAATGCCCTCTGCCGGTGATACTCCACACCACCCTGACTCTGCAAGACATTATTAAGGCTGCTTCGCTGAGGTGCTCCACGAACAAATGGGTTGTCAGCTGCCATCTCTACCCTTCAGCCACACCCTGCATCCCTGCTAAATCACACAAAGTAAAATACTGACTAACAAGTTATTCTTTGCATGTATGTGTAAACTGTAAAATACCAGCACCAGGGATTCTAATGACTGTCTAATTTTTTTTATTAACAGTTGTCGTCTTCCGAATATTAACTGTATTTCAATTTAAAAACTACCATTATTTAATTCATAATAATGGTTCTCAGGCAGAAATTTTCTTTGTTTAATTTGTCGAAACTATAAGCCAAAATCTTAAGACTAAAATTAAAGTTACTCAAACCTTACAAATGGCATTGACAAAAAGGAAAGAACCCCCTAACCACTATAAATTGATATTGTATTAATAGTTAGCCATTTCATATTAGTAACAGAATACTTGTGAAATTTTAGCACAAAAAAATGGTACTCTCCAATGTACAGCAGTTCAAATATTTACAAAACACTAAGACTGAGACTTTGTTAGAAAATCAACACTAGCTACCAAGTGTGGAAAGAACCAATTGGAATTTGGGTAAGCATGTTTTAGTTGTAACCAACTGGAAATACCAGTGAAGGTACATGGAAGATAATTAGTGGTGTCATCACCAGCGACAATATCACAGATTTAGCGGTGATGGAACAAATGAACGATAATCAAGGATTACTGATCATCCACAATGCATCTTAATAACCATTATTTAACCATTAACTTCAGCTTATTTTCAGAGGGAATCAGTGTTTGACCTTTAGTGAAAAATGTTCCTGGTCCACCGGACCAGCTACATCAAAAAGTTACTGGTCCATGAGAAAAGTTGCTGGTCTGACAAACTGATAGCTTGGTACTTGTAATGTTTTTAAAGTAATCTAATCCAATGTGGACTTTTATAGCACTTAATCTACATCAAGCAAAACTGAACATAAACAAGGTAAATAAGTTCAATAAGCCTAATCAGCATTTCGATTCGCGCAATGCATCATGGGAAGGTATCGGGATAAACAAAAAACGTCTGTGACAGAAGAACAGGAAGTAGCGAATATTTAATTTATGTGATTTCTCTCTATATAAGCTTTTATCTTATAAAAGATATAATGGAAATCGTGTAATAAATTATATAAATTAGTTCCGTGAAGAATGTGGATTTTTTGTGAGATATTTGTAGCAGTTTTAACATGAATCCTCTATTTTCGCCCAGTTGCAGCCAAGATCTAACTGGTGTTACAAATTCGTCTTTTTTCTTTGATTATTTCCAAAAAAAATTATTTAACTTAAAAATATGCAATATACATCATTGGAAAGGAATTTTAGACAGCTTCTGCTCGATTTATTACATTAAAATCCATGAAGAACTGGAGAAGGAATCATAAGTTAATTTTTATTTTAAAAAAAATTTTTTTTTTTTCTTAATTTCATTCCAAATTTTTTCCATTTTTTATTGACTTATTTTACTTCTTATTTAAACAAACTGGTGGATAATAAATAAAGCACTCATTAAATTGTTTTATATATTTATGTACTTATTTCCTAATATTTTGAATATTTTTGTACTATTTTCCTATTATTCTTTTTTCAGCCTTTTTTATTTTAAAATTAAGAACATATTCATTTATGACAAGCTGCGCTAATAATAAATATTAAAATAAGAGTAATTATTTCACTTTTAAGAAATTGTAATCCCTATTTTTAATTTTTTTGTCCAATTTTTAAGAAAATGGATCATGCATGTACACAAATGCCCATCTTTTGCCCACATTTTTTTAATATTTTTATTTACACACACCCCAACATCAGTTCTCCTCATATTCATTCCATTAAAATCTGCCCATAAATAAAAAATAATTAAATTATTGAAACTAAATTTTTTTCAACTGCATATCTCTAGTCAGCACAACACTTTATCAAAAATTTGGAGCAAATATGTGCACAACCATTTTCATGTAATTAACATATGCAACTGCTGGTGTTCTCAACAATTTTCAAAATTTATTAGTTAATACTTCACATGAAAAAATATCTGAAACCACAATAATTTTAAAAACATATGTTTATAATTTAAATAATCAATAAAAATCATCTCCAAAAATAACTGTACAGGTTAAGAAACCCCATTTCCCGCCACCTTAGAAGAATAAAAACAATATTTTAAAGTACCTTTTCTTGGCAAAAAAAATACTATTCTGTAGATCTATATGTATATCTTTATAAAAAAAATTTAAGCTCAGCGTGTGTAGTGTAAATATTATTTTATCTAGAATTTTCTGAAAATTTTTGCAGATTTTTTGGGTAAATTCACAAGTATTTTCAACTAATTAACATGTACGTACCAATTGCTGGTGTTCTCAACCATTTTCCAAATTTATGAGCTAATATTTGAACGTTTATTTCAAATAAAAAAAGATATTTGAAACAAAAACATTTTTAACATATGAATTCATTTTAAATAATCAATAAAAAATCATCTTCAGTAATATCTGTACACGTTAGGAAACCCTATTTTCGCTCATCTCTGAAGACTAAAAACTATATTTTAAAACATCTTTTCCTCGTGAAAAATTTTTGCTTTATAGGTCGTTATGTATATTTTTTAGAAAAAATAAGTCTTATGTGTTTTATGCAAGAGATTATGTGTCATTTACTCTTTTATTCATGTAAAAATCACTTCCTGGTTCAGATCTACGTAGATTTGTTTATCCCGAAACGGAAGTCGGGACAATTACTTCACGCATGCGTACTCGAAATGCTGATTAGGCTTATAACACAGCCAGGTCAATGAAGACACAGGCATGACGGGAAGGCTATGGTGGAGAGACTTTTGCAAACAGGTAAGATTGGAGCTTTTTCCTGAAGGAGGTAATACAATAATGTGTACATTATCAGAAAGATCACTTTAAAACCTAGGAGCATCAAAGGGAAAACTATGGCCAAAGTGTTTGACTGACTTGTAGAGTAAGTAATGGAAAGGAGATGTCAGGTATTTGACAATCAAGATGACTCTACCTGATACTGTAGGAGCCTCTGCTCAAAGTCAATGGTGGTCCCAAAAAGCAAGGAGAACCACTGTGTAAAAGTTCATTAACCTGTGTTATGATTTTGAACATGCAATGTTAAATGACAGACAGGCAAGATGGGTGTGGCATGAGCATACTTTCTATGAATTGTGACAGTATGTGTGAGAGTATTCTGAATACTCTGCAGCTTGTGTTGATTGAAGCTTGACTAACCTCTAAACTGAAAGTTACAATAGTCTAGATGACTACTAACAAAGGTATTAGCAGCAAAGACGGCCACTTCATGAGTAAGATACTATCTAATTCAACCAAGGTGACGCATCTGGAAGAAGCAGGCTTTAACAAGTCTTTTGAATGTGTTCAAAGAAGAGTCAAGATCGAACCGCATAGCTAGGTCTTGGACAATGTCAGCAGGATGAAGAAGAGTTCCAAGAATATTCACAGGAAAATGAGAGGAGTTTCTGACGTTGAACCTTAGAACCAAACAGAATAAATTCAATAAGTACTGTTAATAAGCAACAGAAAATACAGTAAATTACGCTCACTCGGGGGTATATGCATTAAAATAGGAGGTTTTCCAATAATGTTAATGCCATACCTATTTATTACTCCATATTGCACATAATATAAGAGGAGTTTTGGGTACATATCAACAGGTATAACTGGTTTTATGTAAAACTCAAAAATCTTGTCACACAATTTCTGCCTCAAAAAAAAAAAAAAAAAATGTAAACTGAAAGTTATAGTTATTAATATTTCTCTTATCGAAGACACACACTTGCATACATTTTATTAGTAAAATTAGGTTTAACTTCTGATTCAAACTTCTTCCTTTAACAGTATGTCTACTTTTTAAGTTTTGGATCATTTTTCCATTTACTTCAACTTTTTCCATCTTTTTCCAATTTTAATGACTTGTGTGATGTTAGCTACATGTATCGCACATGTATATGTAGATTACATCTTTTAAGATCTAAAGCAAATTTAAATGCATTACTTTCTCAATTCTGTCCACTTTTAAAGTTTTTAACCATTGCTTGCATGGTTTTTCCAGAATCAGATAAACACTGCAACATATGGATCTCCATATCTTCTGTGGGATGTAAATTTATCTTTGCAAACAATTCTTACATTTGGCTAACAAGAAATATGACTTTACAGGCTGCATGAGCAGTTAACAGCTGGTGTTTCATTGGGATAGCATTTGATTTAGAAAATCAGATAGATCAATCCTAAAAAGCGTGCACAAAAACCCCAAAATTTTATTTCCACAAAGTTAGTTTTATAATACATCACACAAATTTGCCCTTTTAAACACAATTTTAGTGTCACTGTCAGAATCAAACACCATGCTGCTGCATACAGTTTGACAGAAATATAAAGTGTTGAAAAGGTGAGCCCCCAAACACAGCAGGCCAGTACTGAAATGGCGCACCAATCAAGTATGCAACTGCGCATTCTGCTGAAAAGGTCGGTAAAAGATTTGTTGTATTGAGAAATAGTGTATCTTACACATATTCAAGTAGCAATGAGTGAAGTGATCTTTTTCTATTCGGTTGAACATTTTTTATATTTTGGAAAAATTTTCAAAAAAATGTTGAAAATGGGTAAACACCATTTATTTTCACTCAGTTATGTTAGCCTGTTGAAGGGGAAGATACCAAAATAGCTGTGGAAATACTTGGGTGAATAGATTTGTAGGTATTTGTAGTTGAAGCAAAACTCCAGTTTTATGTGTAGTGCCACAGGTCCACACGCAAGTAGAGCAGAGGCAACCACATAATGGCATGTCCATAACATTTTTAAGGCAGGTGACAAACTTGGGTATTTGAACAGTAGTAACAGAAACAACTCGGACCTCCGCCAACTCAGCCCTCGCCAGCTCAGACTCATCTATGCAAACTTGACCCCATTCAATTAGAAACTGGAATTGACATAAAATATTATTTTTGGGTGGATTTTGATAATCTATGTAATATGTATCATTGTTTAGTTTGTAATTGTGGATATAATGATAATTTAAGATACAATCTTGAATCAGGTTTACATAATTAGTGATGGTCGACCAATTCATCCCCTCCCCTAAATTTATCCAAAACAATCAGTTACACAACAAGGGTGCAGTGGCTGGCTTTCTGCCAACCACAGAGTCGAATCTTAGGACAGCACTGGGTGTTGAAATCTGTAAACTCGGTATTATCGCCCGCATTTGCAAACCACTTCCAGAAAGGTTTTCTGATTTGTAGCGAGATGGGTATTTGTAGTGACGTGATGTGAAAGGTTTACAAATATAAAGGGTCTGTGGATGCGCAGTTTGAAATTTGATTTTGAAGTGAGAAGACGTTTTAATTTTGAAGCATGGGTATAATGGCGAACTGTCGTATGACCACCAAGTGTCACGCAGTCACTGTTAGTGTAAAAACATTGTCTGCGCATCACCCCATATTTTTACTGGCCAATGTCTAGTACTACCCTGACGTCACTTCATTCATTAATTTCTTTGCGGTTTATTTGTTTCACAAATGAGTAATGCAGCGTTCTTACCGGCCGTAAACACGACCTCACAGCCTGTAAATTTGTCAAGACCGGTCTCACCGGTTGTATATACGACTGGTAAGTTGGGTGCCTCCAGAGACTTTCCAAACTTTGACCTTCACCTCTGATGACAACAAAGATGCAGAATACACGTGCTTTCGTTATAAAAAAAAAAGTTAAATGAAGTGTTTCGGTACTCGGGATTTTGATAAATAACCTCAGAAAATGTATAACAAATGAAATATATATCTTTTGCATGGTGGATAGCGAAATATTGTGATTTCTTTTATTTCTTTCTCTTTGTGATTTGTGTTTGTTTACATCCACACATAAACACACAGGCGGTCAATTGTTAAGAACGGTCAAAACTTTCCACTGGTGGGTACCAACTCACGGGTCGTGTGCACGGGCTCACAACCTACTTCATAAGGCTGTGACTACCTATTTTAAACACAAATATCTGTCAAGTGATGTGATTGGTTCATAAATACTTTTTAAATTAATTGTCAAGCTTCGATGAATGAAGTCACGCAGATGCGCAGACAACGATTTTACATTAACAGTGACTGCATGATAAACCAGCAGACGAATAAATATATGTACTTTAATTGGGCTTACTTTCATGTCTAGAAACCAGCAGACGAAACCGTTCAAAAAGACTCGTTCGAATAGGCCATCACAATGGGAAACACAATAGTTTCTAGGACATACGGGACCTTACAGAAAGCCAGACGTAGTGCTAGACAAGCTTCTTACTTTATAAAATATAACGTTACTGAATAAAAGCATTAAAATTTTTCAAAATGGCAGAGTGTATACTATACACCTTAATGTACAGATATGTGAACAAATATTATGCAGAATTTGATATTTAAGGGCTTAAACGGCCGATTTAAAATCGCGGCCACAACCCAGTACATAACTCAAATCAAAGATTCGACTAATAAGTTACCATTGTATTAGATCAATTGGATAATTATCTATTATGTGGCAAACATCTTCCCTGTGAAAAATTATAAATCTTTGGGTGACATTTCCCCCACCCAAAGGTAATGATTGCCATTAAGTAATTGTAATGAGCTAGTTAGAATTTCCTAACAAACATAATTGAGTAAAAATGCCAAGTTTCCAGTTGACATCTCTTCCAACCAAATGATTGCAATTAGTCTATTACTATGCACTTAAGCATAATATACAGGGCTGATTAAATGCCAAGGGTATCCTTGCACAGCTCTAACTAATTGACATTACCCCCAACACATGTAATTGAAAAAAAATTCCCCTATGAAGTTTAAGTAGAGAAAACACACCCCATGATGTGTAAGTAGACAAAACACACCCCTCATTAACATAATCAAAATGGCGCAAAGGGAACATGTGTTTTTTGCACTTGGATAATTACAGAGAGAATTACAGGTAGGAACCTTTCATGAAATGTGTGCTCTTGGTAGTAATATGAAAAACAATGATTGGTAATAGTTTTGCAATGATGATTTCGCCGGACGTTTAATATTGGGACCGGACACATATCATTAGCGATATTGAATAGGAACCGTATTTATATTGTAAATGTTGTAAATCCGGCACCGGACGTCGATCCACTTCGTATTATAAAATAAATTTAAGATATATAAAGTCGCTGAAACTGGATATGTATAAATTGGTAGCTAGATGCCGTGGAGGCGAGACCTATGTCATCCTCAGCAAGACATAAGGCAATATATCATGAAACACATAATACAGAACTACTGCACACATAAAAGTAGAGCAAAATTAATAGGTACGCGTTTTGAAGGAGGCCAAATTTTATCTGAGTCCGAGTTCACGGGGGCCGAGTAGGCAAATGGCAGAGTTGTCCTATAATTCGTATTGACACTTTACTCACTGGCTGCTGTATTTTATTGATTCTTGTGTCAAGTACCACACTTTGGTGAAAACAAACACAAGCACATTGACAATGTTTTGCAGCGAGTACAATATTACTCAACGCATGCAGTCCTTAGATAACGGGGAAAGAAAAACTACAAAACAGTCTTTTTATGTTTTAAAGTCGAGACAGAACTTTTGTTTTTCCAGGAAGTAAACCATCACGTGTCTTGCACGCCACCTATCCAGTATACCTGGATAAAACCGGCCACACTCACGACAAGATGTGACAATCGCGGATTATTGCCGTTATTTACTCCCGTATTTTTATTCGGAGTGGTTATTTACCCAACGGCTGTGTACGCTAATAGTGATATTGGTCTAGCGTACCCAACGGCTAGGTATGCAAGATCAAGTTTATTAAATGCATGCAAGAAAAAGAATCATTTATACAGAGAGTTTATAAACACAAAATGCACTAAAAAACTAGAAAAGTACAAGAGATATAAGAATAAATTAACAAGTATCATAAGGCATAGTGAAAAGCTATATGATAATAATTTATTGGTTCAACATAAAAATGATATTAGATCCATGTGGAGTGTTATTAACAAAGTTATTAAAAAGTCTAAATCAGTTTCAAATTACCCAGACGGTTTTTGCCATAATGAGAATATGGTTACAGACAAGAATGAAATTGCTGATAAATTTAATGATTTTTTTGTTAATGTTGGACCAAACTTGGCTAAAAATATAAAAGTGGGTAACAAAAATATTGATGTACTTCAGTATATGAATAATAGAAATCAGTTGTCAATGTTTCTGAAAAGTACAGATGAAACTGAAATTAAAAGAATTGTAAATAACTTTAAAAGTAAAACTTCTACAGGATATGATGATATTGACATGTGTATTGTGAAAAAGGTAATTGACTATATTACTGTACCTCTGTCCAAAATATTTAACATATCATTTCAGCAAGGTATTTTTCCAGATAGGATGAAAATAGCCAAGGTAATACCACTGTTTAAAGCAGGTCAGAAAGATGTGTTCACAAATTATCGCCCTGTTTCGTTACTACCGCAGTTTTCTAAGATTCTTGAAAAACTGTTCTGTGTAAGGTTAGATAATTTTATTGATAAGTGTAACATTTTATGTGAAAAACATCACTGGCAATTATAGATTTAATTGAAAATATTACTGATATGTTAGATTGTAAAAAAAACACAATAGGTATTTTCATTGACTTAAAAAAGGCTTTCGATACCATAGATCATGTACTACTATTAAATAAGCTGGAGTATTATGGAATGAGGGGTATTGTAAATGATTGGTTAAAAAGTTATTTAGATGGGCGGAAACAGTTTGTGTTGTTAGATGATATCAAATCAAGTTTATTAACAGTTTTATGTGGTGTTCCTCAGGGTTCAATATTAGGTCCTAAATTGTTTATTTTATATATTAATGATATTGTAAATGTTTCAAGTATATTAAATATGATTTTGTTTGCAGATGATACAAATGCATTTTGTTCTGGGAGTAATTTAAATGAGTTAGCTGAAAGTGTAAGTGGGGAATTAGATAAGCTAAAGGACTGGTTTGATGTAAATAAGCTATCATTAAATGTGTCAAAAACAAATTTTATGTTATTTAGAAACACGAACACAGTTACAGACATTAAAATATATATAAAGAATCACATTATAGATAGAGTAGCTGTAACTAAATTTTTGGGGATCCTTATTGATGAAGGATTAAATTGGAAAGAACATATTAATTTAATTAAAAGTAAATTATCAAAAACTGTATCAATAGTAGGAAGGTGTAAAAACATTCTTGACAAAGAGGCACTGTATATCTTATACTGTACATTATTTTTACCATATATAAACTACTGTTCTGAAGTATGGGGCAACACTTATGTTTCTAATTTAACACCCATCTGTATCTTACAAAAGAGAATTGTACGTATCATAAATAAAGTTGGTTTCTTAGACCACACAAATGAATTGTTCATAGAAAATAAGATACTAAAATTTCTTAGGAATAAATTATTACCAACTAACATTCAAAAATTGTTCTATATGGATACTACTAATAATTATGATTTTAGGTACACCAGTAATTTTAGGGTGAAATACTGCAGAACAACTAAGAAAGCAATGTGTCTATCAATAACAGGGGTAAAATTGTGGAATTGTCTTGAGGAAGTAATTTGTAGGGCTAAAAGTATTTTTATTTTTAAAAAGTTGCACAAAGTGTCAGTTTTTAATTTTTATAAAGGTCTGACCATGTAACAATATCATTATATGGGTATTAAATTATTTATGTACTGCATAATAACAAGTAATCTATATTTAAATTTTTCACTGAAATTTAGCTGGAGGTAGTTATTTGTTGTAATTGTTTATGTAGGAGAAGGGTTAGTTTTTGATAAGTATTGTACTTCTACTCACCCCTTTTCTACCTTATGTTGTGATATATAATACATATAAGTCATATGTAAGTATGTTGTAGTTAGTTATAATTATATAACAACAGGTATTCAGAATGGTGTTTTTTTATATCGCAGTAAAACTAATGTTATTTATCGTTATTGTTATATATTACTTCTAAGTAGTAGAAATAAACATCTATCTATCTATCTAGTGTACTCAAATTTTAATCACTTCTTGCTTAGTTTATTTCTGACATGTTCTTTAACTTTGTGAAACAAAGTTAACTTTGTAACAGACTGTCTCCTATACAGAAAAGTACATCAAATACCTTGTTTAATATGAAACTTATGTATTATTATTTGTGAGAAATGACTATACTGTATTTGCTTGTTGTTACCTCAAGAACAGTATCAATTGTAAAAGTTTAAGTTAAGGTATAAATGTATTTGAAAGTACCAAAATTAAATATCGAAGTACTTACCATTATGTACAATTATGTATTGTTTATGTTACAAATTTTGTTTTCATGCTTCACTGTGTTTGTTTTAGTAGTCTGTTTGCTTCCATTTACATTATCATATATTCGGTAAAAAGTGTTCCAATACATCATCATGAAAATTTCAATTGCATCATGGAATGTGAATGATATTACACACAAACCAGACCTGTTGACCAGAGAACTCAAAACAGACGATCCATCCTTTATTGAATACATAAAAAAACACCACATTATTGGTCTATTAGAGACTAGAATGAGCAAAACTGAAAAAAATAAACATTAAAGGCTACTATACAGAACAGATTGAGAGGAAAAAAAGTACAAATGGCAGACATTATGGAGGCCTGTGTATTGCCATAAAAAATAACATACTGGCTGGGACTACTGTCTTGAGATCGAAGGTCGAATCTGAATATGTATGGATTAAATTAAACAAGGCATTTTTCAATTTGAGTAGTGACTATTATGCATGTTTTGTATATGCTAGTCCCGCGCAAGGCAGAGAGGATTTTGGTATTGATGTCTGTGACCGAATCATGAAAAATATTAATCATTATAATTCCAAAGGAAACTGTTTAATTATGGGAGACCTAAATTCTCATACTGTCATTGAACCCAACTATGTTGTACAAGATTACTCAAATAATAACCTCTTTCAGATACCTGACTCATATATACCCGACATCCCTTTAAGAAGAAGAAATAGTGATCATAGCAAGGTCAATGAGCATGGAAAAGCCCTGTTATACCTACACGTGTCATCAGGGTTTAGAATCCTTAATGGGAGAAAACTTGGGGACATGTTTGGAAACTGAACTTATTTTGGTCCTATGTCCAAACAACCTACCCTAATAGATTATGGTCTTGTGCATAATAAAATTAATAAAGATATTATCCTATTCAAAGTACAAGACTTTTCTCATTTATGTGACCATTGACTTATTTATGCATGTCTGTCAATAGATCCATGCTTACCTGGCACAAATGAAAATGAAAATAACGCAATAATGTTGTCTGATATACCAAAAAAGTATATATGGGAAGAAGAGAAAAGGCACATGTTCATTGAAAAGTTACAGTGCACTGAGTCTAGAGAAAAAATAAACAGTTTCCTTGCAAAGGCTTTTGAAAATAACAAAACAAACATTGATGAAGCCACTTCAGCTGTAACTGATATTTTTAACATTGCTGCAAGTAAAACGTTCAAGAAGGCAAAAGCTTCCTTTAAGAACACCAAAAAACAAAGTAACTTAGGACAGCATTTTTGATAAAGATTGTACAAGAATGCAGAGAGACATGGAAAACATGAGTAGAAAACATTCAAGAAATCCAAAAGATTCTGAATTAAGAAAGAGCTATTACAGTAATAAAAAGCTATTAAAAAAATTAACTAAACAAAAATTAAGAGTTGAGAAGGAAAACCTTGTGAGTAAGTTGACATCTTCCCACTCTGACCCAAAAGACTTCTGGAAAACATTAGACAGCTTGTAGCAATGTGCACATGGTAAAAGTAAAGAATTAAATGATATACCAACAGATAAGTGGTTTCAACACTTTAAAACGCTGAAGCACAAGGGTAACATTAGTAATATAAAGGCACGCATTATAAGGATCCAAAGTTAACCTGAGCAGCAGTTTTGAGCTCCTACAAATGGGTTTTCCAATTAAAATCAATGGGGCAGGTTAACCTGAGGAGCACGCAAAAATGAGCATCCTGAGGTTAACTAAGAGCACGCATGCGTGTGCAAAGATTAGGGCAGAGCGCATGCGCACGCAAAAGATTAGGACAGAGTGCATGCGCGGGGTAAATTTTAGAGGGCGCGTGCAAAAGGCATGTGACATGATGTCACGCAGTGTCACAGGACCAAGTGATTTGATTGGTTTAAGGGGTGACACAAATAGGCCTCCACCCCATCCCAGTGGGGAGGGGGGCGCTCCAATAAAACATTTTTGAAAACAAGAATAAATAGATGTCCCTCTCACCAGAAAGGATCATTCAATTGCAAGGTCACAAAGGAGACGCATGGATAATTGATGTGAAAAGTCCTTGGTCAAATATTCCTGACAGATGATCATACTTGCTATTGTAATTATAGCATCTCTTGTGAATTTGTCATTAAATCGGGGCGAAAAGAGTATTTGGCTACCATTGCTGTGTTCATCTTTGGGCTATATATTGCCAAATCCCAGTATAAAAAAGAAAGAATGAATAAGCTTTTAAGTTCGATTTTCTTTGATCCGTCACACCCCGCAAGCTTTTCGGGTCCTCAGAAACTCTATGAAGCTGCAGTCAAACAAGACAGCACTGTGACCCTTAATGCTGTTCACAAGCCATCAAGAAAGAAATTTAAAAGAAATAAAGTCATTGTCGGGACGATTGATCAGCAGTGGGATTTTGACTTGATGGACATGACGAAAATTGCAAAATACAATGATGGTTATCATTTCATTCTTTTAGCTGTAGACATTTTTTCTCGTTATGTATGGACGGTACCACTCAGGAATAAATCTGGAAATGAAGTTGTTCGTGCGTTCACAAAAATTTTTAAAGAAAGAGTACCCAAAGTTGTGCGTTCAGACAAAGGAACAGAATTTTTAGGACACAAAGTTCAGACTTTATTCAAATCGTACTTGATCCGTCACTTTGTGACCCAAAATGAAGTGAAGGCCAATTATGCTGAATGAGCTATTAAACCATCAAAGGAAAATATACAAGTACTTTACATATAAACAGTCTTAACGTTATATTGATGCACTGCAAAACTTTAATCGGGCTTACAACTCAAGTGTACACCGATCCATTAAAATGGCACCAGCACAGGTCACAATGAGCAACTTGAATTCAAAAAGAATAAAGAATGAAAAAAAAAACTCTTTTAAGTTTAAAGTTGGGGACTTTGTCAGGATCTCACGTGCCAGAAAAACTTTCACAAGGGAATATGATCAGAGGTGGAGTGGTGAACTGTTCCAAATAGTCAACCGAGATGGTATCCCACATACGCAAAGGTATCCCACATACAAAATCAAAGACTATGCCGGGAGTCCATTGATGGAACATTTTATGAAGAAGAGCTACAGAAGGTCACTCCCAGTGAGTATTATAAGGTGGAAAAAATTTTGAAAAGTCGCAAAATTAAAGGTCGCCCCAAAGAGGTCTTGGTGAGATGGTTATATTGGCCTCCAAAGTATGATTCTTGGATACCAGCCACAGACATCACCAGTTTTTTATAAATAGAAGGTTCCCTAAACCTGTGTTGACATTTCAATGTGAACATTCATGGTGAAAACATGTCTGTCGTTAAAAATAACGAATACGTGTTAAGAATTTTAGCTGAAGGTGACCCCAAAATTATAAAGTGCATCATTCGTGGTGCGGACAGACCACTCCTTCACTGTTTTGTAGATTGCACTCACAATATTTTAGAGGGGAATATTCCTCTTGGGCTGAAAGAAAAGAAAAGACTGGCAAAGTATAAAGAAGAATTGCGAGCATTGAGGAAAAAAAATACCCCTGACAGAAAAAAGAAACAGATTTTGCAAGAGGGTGGATTCCTGCCTGCTCTATTGGCTCCTATTTTAGGAAGTGTTATTCCTCCACTTGCTAAGAAACTGGTAGGGCTTTTCACTCGGCGATGAATAAATTTATAGAAAAGATAGTTGTGCCCAAGTCATTCTTGAATGTCAGAGACTGTGCACCAGTGGGAAGAGATGCCACAGCTACAGCTATGGCTAGATTAGAAAAGGATATGAGTGGACTGTTAGAAGACCCCGTATTGGAACCAACTGAAAAATTGAAGCTATACAATCAGTCAATGAATTGTCTGTTGACTTATGACCGAAACCAAGACCCCGAACCTGTGGATCTTTTTCCAGACCCGTGGTCCCTGTGGAAGACCCTAAGGAAGATTTAGAAGATGACTTGGCCATCACTCGGCCAACTTCTCTGAGGAGTAAAGGTCAGCACCTGTATCAAAAGTTAAAAGGGACTTTACAATGGAATGACAAAGGCGAAATTTTAACAGAAGACAATCGACCCATTAGTGGATCACACATCACAGATTTGATTAACACGGCTATTCAGACACAGAGAAAAATAAGAAAACTCCCAACTGGTTGGGGTTACTTTAATCAAAAGTTACGAGAGGCTAACATTCCAGTGAGGTTATTGGGTCGTGGTCCCTAGTTTCAATCACAAGAGGAGGTGTGGAAACCTGAACCAAAATCTGAACCAGATTCTGAACCAGAATCTGAACCTGAACCAGAATCTGAATGGAAACCAAAGATTCCAAGAAAAAAGTACAAATGGGAGAGTACATAAAAGGGAAAGCATCCTTAGATTTCCTTCAGTATGACGAGAGAGACAGACCATGAAAGACTTTCATCTCTATTTACCAAGCAATACAAAGCACACGGGTAATACTCCCGGAGAGTTTATTGTACCACTGGCTCAACCTTATGAACTGGTCGGTGAATGGGAAGTGGGACTGATGGAAATTCAATATGCAAGAACGTGGTATAATGTCCCTTCAGATCAATTTGTTCAAGTTGGGAATACAACCATACTCATTCCTGAGGGTATTTATGCTGATATAGGGGAATTGATCAAAATCTTAAATAAAAAAATTAAATAGGGCCTTGGTGGAAACCCACCTGTCACTGTCGAATTCAATACCATTGAGACCACGCAAAAAACGAGACTTAAAATTGAAACAAATGACTCATCAGAGGAGTTAGCACCTGACTTGTATCTTTCCAAAAGATTGAGTGACATGTTAGGATTTGTCATGACAGGCCCATTTTCAGCTGGAGATAGAAAATCAAAGTATCCAGCTGACATTGAAGATGGCATACACAACTTGTACGTCTATTGTGATTTAATTGAACCTGTAGCCATGGGAAATGCCAAGGTGCCCATTGTCACCACCAGTTATACTATCCAGTGATGAGAAAGATTTTTGGAGCTGTTGAAATCAATATAAAGGGGGATACGGGTGAAATTATTCCATTTGTTGGTGGGAAGTCATTCGTAACGCTTCACTTTCGTCAAAAATGAAGCACCTGGATTACTGCTGCGACGATTCTACCCGTCAAGCATACGAGCAGTATTACACGAGTCAAGCAGGAAGTGGATTACCAGGATTTCAAGGTTTGCGATATCAAAGAGGTCACGGTTTGGGAAGCCTGTTTCGGGGTCTTGTAGGAGTGTCTGCTCTCCTGTTGAAGAAAGGTGCCATTGCACTGGGAAAATCCTTGGGACAGAAAGCTCTAAAAGCAGGTGTTGAACTGGCACAAGATTACTTGGGAGATAATAAAAGGAAAAGCAACCAAAGAAAGGGCGTCATTTCATCGAGAGCAGTCAAAAGAGGAGGACCTTCCAGGAAAAACGAAAAGATATATACTCTTAAACATGCCTCTGATTCACCCACTGTCATGTCGTGCGTTAAAGTGAATTGGATTTATTTGGTGTGCCACTCACTCAAACCAGTGTTGAAGAAGGAAGATGGGTAGAATATGGACCAATTACAGCAGTCAAGGACAGTGATGACACCATTGAATTTAAAATTGCTGAGACTTATTCAGAGTACATAGATTTGAAAAACAGCTTCATTCGAGTCAAGGCTAAAATTGTGAAAGCTGACGGAGAGCTATTGGATGCTACTGCAGATGTCACCCCGGTACATTTTTGGCTGCATGCTTTGTTTAGTCAGATAGACATGACCCTGAAAGACACTTTAGTCACCACCTCCAATAACACCTATCCTTACAAAGCATACATAGAAACACTCCTCAGTTTTGGGACTGAGAGCAAACAAAGTCAACTCACGGCATCGATGTCGTACAAAGGCACGAATAACTTTTCTCTTGACCAACACAATAAGGGATATACCAAAAGAAAGGAGCTTGCCCGTGAAAGTCACTTGATAGATATGATGGGAAAACTGCACCTGGACCTCATGTTCCAAGATCGCTACATACTCAATCACACACCCATCAAGTTGCGTCTAACCAGAAGCAAGGATAAGTTCGCCATAGTCAGCCCAACGGATAATACCGTATTTAAAGTGAAGCTGGATAGTGTTAAGATGATGATCAGAAAAGTTCAAGTGAATTCAGTCATCCAGGCAACTCACGCAAAGGCCTTAGAAATGGGAACAGCCAAGTACCCCATCACCCGAGGTGAATGTAAGACATACACAGTCAGTTCAGGCACAAGAACTCGGGTCAAATTCCAAAACGTATTGTCAGAAACAGTGGTAACAATGGAACGTACCAAACTAACCCGTTCCAGTAACATTTTGATATGGACCATATGGACCATATCGCACTGAGTGTGGGTGGCACATCCGTTCCTGGTAAGGCACTTCAACCTGATTTTGAGACTGGAGACTACATGAATTGCTACATGACTCTCTTCTTTGGCATGGGATCCATGTATCAAGATGAAGGGAAGCATATAGATAGGGAGGAGTATAAAAAGGAGTATAAAAAGGGATATACCCTGATCTGCTTTGATTTGTCACCTGATTTGGAAGAGGGTGGGGGATATGTGAATTTGAGAAAGACTGGCACAGTGTCACTCGAGGTGCACTTCAAAAAAGAATTGACAGAAACTGTGAACATTGTCGTGTATGCAGAATTTGAAAATACCATTGAAATTGACCAGTACAGATCTGTTGTGACTGACTTTACCCTGTAGAGATCTGAACTGATGAATACATTTGAATTGGAAAAAGTGTTAAATACCTTCAAGCCACCGGAATGGGACACCGGAGTTTTTGCCAGAAATGAGCTGAGAAGTCCAACAGAAAAATGTGTCTTTATTTGCAACACAGACTGCTCTCACAATGAAGGAACCCACTGGGTGGCACTCAGCATCAATGACCAAGGTGAGGGTCTGTACTTTGACTCTTATGGATTACCACCTGTCTTCAAAGAATTCAGCACATTTTTTGAAGGTCATATTTGCACTTACAATGATGTTCACCTGCAAAGACCTTTCTCACTGGCCTGTGGACATTACTGTGCATTATTTGCTCTCCACACCTTTGCTGGCTGCAGCATGGAGATGACTATCAACAGGATGGAGAAATACAGGGATGACCAGATTGAAAACTTTGTAGAACAAATACTGATGAAATGATGAATGGTCTTGATGAAAATGGTCTTGATGAAATGATGAATGGTCTTGATGAAATGATAAATGGTCTTGATGAAAATGATAAATGGTCTTGATGAAATGATACTTGATGATAAATGATCAATATAAATAATAAAATGATAAATAATAAATGATAAAAATAAATGATAAATAATAAAAATAATAAATAAATAATAATAATAAATAAATAATCAATGATAAATAATAAATGATCAAATTATGATAAATGATACATGGTCTTGATGAAATGATAAATAGTCTTCTACTGATGAATCACAAATAAATTATTTCAATTGGTTTAACTTTTGTTACTCATTAAAATTAGTTGTTCCAAACCATTATATTGTCTTGTACATTTATAAAATTAATATTCAAGCTAATCAATAAGTATTTTTAGTACCTATATTTTTAGGCAAGGCATTATCGTTAGACAATAAATATGTTTATACAGTAAAAGTGTTTTATTTATGCAGCGGGAGGAGGAGGAGGAGGAGTTGATGGAGTGAGAATGAAGGTCAAGGGTAATATTAGGAGGAGGAGTGAGAATGAGGTTCAAGGGTAATAATAGGAGGAGGAGGAAGAGGAGGAGGGGGAGGAGGAGGAAAAAGTGAGTGAGAATGAGGGTGAGGATCAATATCAGGAGGAGGGATAGAGGAGGAAGAAAAATATAAATAGCAGAAAATTTTAAACAAATTCATTTCCCAATAAGACACTGATATGAAAAGATGTCTCAGTGTCCTGACTGTGGCAAGTCCTTTTCTCGAAGAGATAATTTGAAAAGACACATAAAAAATATCCATGAGAAGATGCCACCTGAAATGCCAGTACATCATCCAAAGCCTATGCACCACCAAGATGGTTCCTGCATCACTGTTGCCCGACCTAAGCTGATTCATCCATTTACTTGTCTAGTGGCTGGGCCGACAGGAAGTGGAAAAACATCATTTCTGAAAAACCTACTGGAACTGAAACATGTAAAGATATATCAATGCCCACAAAGAATAGGTTGGTGCTATTCCCAATGGCAACCTCTTTATACCACAATGAAATATGTAGAATTCCAACAAGGCTTACCACATGTTGAAGAAGAACTGGAAGCTTGCCTTCTGGTGTTAGATGACATGATGGACAGCTTGGAGAATGGAGTGGCTGACCTCTTTACCAAAGGGAGTCATCATAAAAATATATCCGTCATTGCAGTGATCCAGAATGTGTTTCACCAAAGTAGATTCCAGAGGACTATCAGTTTGAACACACACTACATGGTGTTGTTTAAGAATCCTAGAGATGCCAGCCAGATTCAACATTTAGCAAGATAGGTGTACCCTAAAGATCCAGAATACCTTGTACAGGTGTATGAACAAGCGATGACCCTGGGACCATATAGCTATCTGTTCATTGATTTCAGGCAGGAAACACCGGATAACATGAGACTGAGAGCAAATATATTAGAAGATGAAGAACGATATTATTGTCAAAGAAAATAATAATAAACTTTAAACTTTTTAATGTTTTCTTTCTTTTTAATGAGCTGGATAAAACGAAAATAACTGGGTTCACTTTGCACTTCTTTCTCCACACAAATTTTACATTTCAATGCACTTTCTTGAGTAAGAATTTATGTGTATTTATGGTAAGGCACTATATGTACAGAATATCAAGCCAAAAATGTACAAAAGATATTATTTTAGTTTTAACACATGCCCATAATATCATATGTAAAACTACAAGTTTACTACAAGTTTACAAAGTCTATTGACCCTTTACATCTTACGTCACAATGTTACGCGTCATCATTTGGATGGCAAAACATCACGCTTGAACGAACATGTCTGTGTAAAACAGACGGGATATATTGGAAGATATACCTTTTTTCAAAAATGAATTATAAAATAAATATGCATCTTATTGACTTTAAAATTGCGCATATAAAAGGACAAGCACTAGTCTATCTGGTACTGTTTCAAGAATAACATTAGAATGCAGAAATGTCGAGATATAGAGCATTAAACTTTTCATTTTACCAAATTGTTGATATCCTTCTGTTACAATTTGAATTATGTTTGGGTAATTTTGATGCACTCTATGCACTTTATGAAATTTGTTCACATTAGTTAAACATTTACCAATTAAAGATCTTGTAAGGTTCTCTTGATGTGCATTGATGTATATAACCCAATATTATAGGTGACCTTTCAAGTACATTAATACAGCATGGGCTTATAAATGTTAGTGTGTTAATCTTGTGTTATATAAATCTAGTATTGTCAAATATGATTGGTAAAAATCAGGTTAAAACCCTGGTCACACTTGTTTCAATAGTGTAGTTACTTTGAATGAATATAAATACTAAAACTATGTTCTGGTATAATTTCTTGAACACAAACAGATGTTAAAATGGGAATGTATGATGTACTGTGTAATATCATGTATTCATACAAAGTCTCAAGTGTGTTTCAGGCAAACTTGTTGGATATTTAGGACAGTGTGACCGATGTTTAAACCATGCTGGCTGTTTAATATTAAAGGTGTTCTGATCAAGGATTATTAATCTAAATGTTATTGGTGAAGGTCAAAATTTCTATTGTGGTTAAATTGTTGAAGGGAATTGGGCTACAGTTCAATGTTAGTTTGGGTTTTGGAGTCAGTGGCATAAGTTGTGTTGGAAGCATTGTTTGAAGTGGAAGGTTTGATGTCTGTAAGTACATATGTGGTTTGTTTGTTTTAGCAGTATAATTTTTTTAGTGTATTAATGCCAGAAGACTTGTAAATTGTTTAGTTCAGTCAGTCTATGTCTTTCTGGCTGACAGTTCCTTAGTATGTTTAAAATGCTATGTATTTGAGTAGTGATTAGGAATATTGCTATATCATTATCAGAAGATAATAGACATGTGTAAAGTACATTCTTTGAATTTTGAAAAGTAAGTTTAATTGAGTAAAACTATACAACTGAAGTAAATGCAATCTATTGCATATTTCACTTAGCATTATCAGCAAGGAATTTTATTAATTTTTTTTAAGCACTGAGGGATTGCAGTACCACCCTTATTTTCTGGTATCTCAAAAGGCTTTGCAAGATGTTTTGCTGAAGTTTTGGCTCAGTGACTATGTGATGTACTCAGTGGCTATGTGATCTATGCAGTGGCTACATGATACTACTTCTTCTCAAATATAGATGGACGCTTTGAATTGATACCTCAGCTGTTAGCACAGTACCATGTTTAAGTGAATTTAGTGTTAGATACAATATGATTTTGGTATTAGTAACTCGTGCATATTGACATATTGTAAAGTGTGTATCAATCATTTTTGATATAATCATTATTAAAGAGTAAAAAGTTTAATATCATTTCTTTCTTTTATTTTGTCTATAAACCACCATACGATTAAAGTCTTAACACCTTCCCATCAATATACTTTTTACAGAACAAAAAAGGACAAATGTAAGAGAAATAAGAATTTAAAAGTTGTGTATTTTTGATGAAAATGTTCAGTGTAAGTATTTTTCGTTCACAAGGAAAAACTGACAAAAGTTCCTATAAAATATCAAAATAATAATTAAAGACAAAATAATATCTTTTTAAAAGCTGTGCCTTAATTAAGGAAATATGTTTAGAATTATTTCTCTTTTTACTGAACCCAAATATATGATTTTAAAAGGCGTAAGTTTAATTTTTTGTCAAAGTACAGCACCAATAATCTGTGTTTTGCCGTCCAAAATGGACGTTCTTCACTGAAAACGTCATCCTGTCGTCATAGTGATGTTGATGCAAAAGGTCAATTAAACAAGTCGTGCATGCACAAGGTCATGCACAACACACACATGTGCACCTTAATAAACAGCACGCGCATGCACCCTCTTCCCCTCAGCGTGCGCATGTGCTCTCCACTACACTTTTGCACTCTGGTTAATCACAGGATCGCTCATTTTTGTTCGATCCTTAGATTAACCACTCCTGTTGATTTTAATTGTAGTGGAGAGCGCATGTGCGCATTATAAGGATCCAAAGTTAACCTGAGGAGCAGTTTTGAGCTCCTAAAAATGGGTTTTCCAATTAAAATCAATGGGGCAGGTTAGCCTTTTGCACGCGCCCTTTAAAATTTACCCCACGCATGCACCCTGTCCTAATCTTTTGCACGCGCATGAGTTCTGCCCTAATCTTTTGCACGCGCATGTGTGCTCTTGGTTAACCTAAGGATGCTCATTTTTGCGTGCTCCTCAGGTTAACCTGCCCCATTGATTTTAATTGGAAAATCCATTTTTAGGAGCTCAAAACCGCTCCTCAGGTTAACTTTGGATCCTTATAATGCGCGCCTTTATACTACTAACATTGATCTCAATGAATCACAACACAAAATTATGGAATTTATTGAAAATGACAAAAATTAGATGATATTTAATGAACTAAACTACAGAATCAATTCCGAAGATATTACAAAAGCAATCAAAGCCCTGAAAAAAGGTAAAGCTTGTGCAGCAGACTTAATATCAAATGAAATGTTGAAGGCTGGTGGAGATACCATGTTACCTGTGCTAAACAAATTATTCAATCTTGTGTTTACCTTTGGGATGTTCCCTACTTTGTGGAGTGGCAGCTGGTTGAACCCACTGCACAAGGGAGGTGACCGCTCAGACCTTAATAAGTACAGAGGGATATCAATCATGAGTTGTCTAGGTAAACTATTTTGTGCAGTCCTTAATAATAGATTAGTCTTGTTTCTAAAAAAGAACAAAAAAAATAGTAAATTGCAAATTGGTTTTGAGGAAAATTGTAGAACCTCAGGCCACATCCTTTCAGTAAAAACCCTAATTGATAAATACAATCAAAATGAAAGGAAACTTTATACATGTTTCATTGACTTTCAAAAGGCCTTTGATAGTGTCTGGCAAAATGCATTATTCTATAAACTTTTGGAAAATGGTATTGGTGGCACTTTTGGCAGAATGATCCAAAACATCTACCATAATTCTAAAATATAAATTAAATTACAAGGAGGCCTGACAGAAACCTTCTCTGATAATGTGGGTGTAAAACAAGGATGTGTCCTGAGCCCCACTCTCTTCAAAATTTTTATAAAAGGTCTTCCAGATATTTTTGACGAGAAATGCAAACCTGTAACACTCCACAAGGAATCACTAAATTGTTTCTTATTTGCTGATGATGTTGTTATTATGTCAGAGACTGCTGAAGGTCTTCAAGGATGTCTAGATAAGTTGAAAGTTTATAGTGACCAGTGGCTCTTAGACATTAACACAGATAAAACTAAAGTTATGATATTCAACAAATCAGGAAAATTAATAAAGGGTCAATATTTTATAGGCCTGAACACCATAGACATTGTAAACACGTATACATATCTTGGAATTGTCTTTAGAACAAGTGGTAATTTTTCAGATGCCATGAATATATATTTAATATAAGTCATGAAAAATACAGTTTATTTGATGAGCCATGCTTCGAAAAACTAGACATTAAATACTTAAACTGGCTTAGAATTGTAAATTATGAATTTGATACAGTATTTTACGATGCTTACCTATGCAATCTCCAAATGGTCCCAGAAAACAAGTCATGCTGGGTTTCCCACATAAAGAATTTCATTAAATGTAGACTTGGCCTCACCCATCTATGGGATAACCAGGGCCACACAAGTAAAACCAAAGCTCAAGCAAATAAAGTTGAGACTAATATGAAATACATTTTTGAATTCCAGTGACTGAACGAATTAAGTAGAAATATCCACCTAGGCGATGGGGAGGGAAATAAATTAAGAACATACTATAAATTCAAAAGGAAATTTGAGTACGAAAAATATCTAAATTCAGAATCCGATTTCTTTAAAAGAAGGAACATAACAAAATTCAGAATAAGTTCACATAGAATGGAAATAGAGATAGGGAGATATGTCAATAAAGGAAAAAGAGAAAGAATTGGGAAAGATAAAAGGTCATGTAAGAATTGTGACATGCAAAAAATAGAAGACGAAGAACATGTACTAATGTTATGTCTAAAGTACCAACGACCGAGACAGCATATGTTGGATTCACTTATCGACACCTTTCCAGGGCTAAACGACTTAAATGATACAGAAAGGTTTACATTTATAATGAAATGTTGTGATATGAAGGTACAAATCTACTATCAAAAATGTTAGATCAAGTGTCACTTCTAAGAGGTACACTTTAATGTTCTAATTATATATATATATGTATGTGCATCTAGAAATCAATCATAGTGCCAGTGCTGCCTTATGGTGTTATTAATTTGTAAAAATATATCACAATGCCAGCCTCTCTCCTGCCATTTTAAGATCTTACGATTATGTTCTAGTCCTATAAGTAGGTGTTAGTTAATTTAGTCTAGCTTGTGGTGTATTTGCAAAATTTTGAGTTTTTATTTCCCAATTTAGTTTTGCAATTCACCCAGATGCTTCGGTCTGTGCTTCCTCCAGGACGGTAACAAAGTGAAGTAATCCAGCTTAAGATTTTAAAAATAGAATTAGTGTCAAATAGATGAGTATGGGGATGTAGGATGCCTCTCAATTATCCAATCCCTTCCCTCTTATTATGGCGTGCATCATTCCCTGAGGTATCCTGGCCAATCATGGACCTAGATTAGCAAGCTGAGTGAGAGCTCTTAGCCTGGATAGATTTTGGGATCAGTCTCTTTGTCTCTTGTTAACTGAGTGATAAGACCTGTCTTTTTTTGTATGTGTAGATTATTATGGTTTATTTTGTAGAACTTATATTCTGAAGGTATCCTATTGGAAGTAGAAGGGGGACCCAAGGGGATATTTATCCAATCTGATTTAAATTTAATGCTTCTAATGTTGACCTAAATAGTCTTGAGTTCTCATTTGAAATTGTAAGTAGAGATATGGGTTATATTTGTATGTAGTGGCCATTGTAAATTAGATTTTCAAAAATCCAGCAATCTTTCCCCTCAATAGTTTCATTCATATAATAATGGGGTGATACTTTGAGGGTTATCAGCCAGGCACCCATTCTTTATACCATGAGTTGGCAGTCATTGGAGGGGCCCCTTGATCTGTGTCGAAAGTGGGGTAGTACCATTCCAACTATAATTAAGTCCTTAACAACCATGGCATAAATGCATCTTATTAGTAAAAAATCTAGGTGTCACTTTTTATTTTAGAAAACACTGTAGTCTATTAGACCTCTGAGATGAGGGTTCGTTTCCGGGCCCAGCCTCAAGCAGGAAAGCTGGTAGTTGCTTGCCGTTGGTCAGCAGTTTGCAATACAGAACCTTGACCAACTGTATGTACTGGTTTCCTCTGCCCTTCCAACTACCTGTCGTGATATGACCTGTACAGTGTGGAAAGCGGCGTAAAACCAAAAAATTAATAAATTAGACAACTGTAATACAAAGTATATGGGGTCAGCAAGGGTAGTGCTGCTAAACTTCTGAAAGTTCAAAATGCGCTCCCCCATATTGTTGTCAGACTGGACAGAAAGAGCCATGTCACACCATATCTAGAAAAATTCCACTTGCATCTGGTTATTTGATATTAAGACTATAATATAGTTTGCAAAAAGTTTGCAAAACAAAAGATCATATGTAATGATCATATGTAATTTTGATGTCACTTCACTGATTTTTCCATGCAGTATGCATATATTCAGAGTACTCAGTTCGTGATGGCCCATCCATGACAAATTAGTGCTATTGTCATGAATGTAAAACGTATACACAGAAACAGGCCTTCTATTTTATTGCAAAGTTAAAATAGCCGCATACTGCATTCCGCTAACACATATCTCCTCCCATACGTAAGGAAATGGGTTGCTGCTATTATTCTGAGATTTGTTCAAGTTTTAGTGATGTAAATTTGCCAATTGATGTAAATTTGCCCCTTTTTGTTGTTGTCAATTTTTATTTATTTATTTTTCGTGCATACGTAGCACAAAGTTGATAGAAGTTGGTTCATTAAAAAAAACATATTGTAAAACAGATGAATAAGGGAACAAATTATCTATGAAGATATACAAGAAAGTTGTAGTATAAACATCATAAACCAGTGACTTAGTGTCTCAGGTGGTACATACAAAATTTAGTGTGACATTTATTTCTTAGAAGTATAGAGAACCCACGAGATGTTCTACAAAAGATTCACAGACCATGATTTCTTACAAGTAGTTTTCATATTTTGAAGCCAAAGAAACAATTTGAGATATAAGGCCTTTTTGACATGATGACCCTCCCATTTGGCATTAAAGATGTGATATGGCGGCCATTTTGTTTCCAAAACAAGGACACAATTACTCTTGGGCAAGCTTTCCTATCCATTTACATTTTGTGCAAACCTGAGGAAGCTAGGTTACAGAAAACATTAATGATTTAAGAACAAACTTTAAGACCCGAAAATCTTTAAAATGCTGCCATGGCAACAGTTGCTGCTGGATACCCCAAAAACCTGTTCAGCTCTAGATCCGCTTGGGGTAAACATATCCTGAAAATTTGGTGAAATCCATGCATGGGTTTAGGCTGTGGAATACCCACAAACTTTAAGACCTGAAAATCTTAAAAGTGTTGCCATGGCAACAGTGGTGGACGGATACCCACCAAATCCTAATCAGCTGTAGATCCTCTTAGGGGTTAAGATGTTAATATGATTCAGAGTTTAAGATATATTAGAACAACTACCATTTATATAACTATTTCAGTACACAGTTTACACACAAATTACACATAAAGTTATTGACTCTTCTAAATAATTGGACCTCAACAGCCACATCATTCACAATTAATGGTATATATCTAGAACGTGTAGTTTAAGGAAGATCCCAGGGGCCACAGTGGCGGAGTGGTAACACTCTCGCCTCCCACCTCTGAGGCCGGGGTTCTGTTCCCGGCACGGCCTCAACTGGGAAAGCTGGTAGTTGCTTGCAAGCCATTGGTCTACAGTACAGAATCCTGACGAACTGTATGTACTGGTTTCCGCTGCCCTTCCAACTGATATGACCTGTACAGTGTTGAAAGCGATGTAAAACCCCAAATAAATAAATTAAGGAAGATCCAGTAACTTCCTTAGAAATTTATGCCACAATGTATAAAAAGATGTTACTTTTTCATTACTGAGATCCCAGAAAATACTGCCATATAAGTTCATACAAAATGTCTTAAATGAATGATATATCACATTCACAGAGACTTTTCTGAACATTATATTTAACCCATTGAAACTAGTGATAAATTCAATCATGACAAAATCATATAATTAGTCTTACAACATTACCCAAATGACAAGCAAAATCTGATTTCTTAATAAAAATGGCATTATGATTAATGCCATTAAATTTATCCCTGTGGTTATAATGAAAAAGCTGATAACTTCCTTGGTGAATCTGGTAACAGGTCTTAAATTCAGGTTAGTTCTGTAACTGTCTAGAAGTTTCTGTGCTTGTATATAAGCTCTGTACACCTGGCCACAGATGAACTTAGTATTCGCTGGCTATAAGGAAGGCTATCGTGTCTTGGAATATAATATTCAAGTGGATATATATATAAAGTACTTGTGTTGCTGTGAACTTTTACTGGAGTGAACTGGATACATTGTCTGGAAAGATTTACTGTACTTTGGATATCTTTGGATATTGGAGAGAGTGGATTTACTGCATTTTGGGACATTGTCCATATGTTGGAGCAGACAGTACAGTTGTGGAAACTCTCTGAATATCTCTAGACAGACATTCTGTGTGATTGGATATAAAAAGGATAGCAGGAGAAGGACATTTCGTGTTAGTGAACATTGGACAGACCACAGGACAGATCATTGGACAGACTACAGGACAGATCATAGGACAGATCACAGGACAGACTGCTGGATACAGTGGATAAACTTTACTGTCGGTTACATTGGTCAAGTCAGAGGGGTTTCATTATTATATCATTGTATGTACCATTGAGAGCATATCAGTTGACTGTAATTATTATTTTTAATTTTAAATAAATTTGTTAAGTTAAACTTTTTGTCTTTTCCTGTTGCAACTTAAAAGCAACTGGTAATTGCTACCGTGCTTGCCCCGTAACCATAACAGGATCAAGCTGATTTTTTACTTAACTTGAGCTGAAAAATGGATCAGCATCAAGTTCATATTCACAAAGAAGTCAAGCTGATTTTTGGCTCAACTTTGGCTTAACTTAACCTATGTTTATAAATTAAGATTTGGATCAAAGTTTGCATCTTTATAATTGACTAAAAAAGCAAACATATGAAAAATAAATCATTGCTTAATCATATTCAATCCTTTATATTGTTAAATAATAAGTTTCTAATGCTTGTCGTCTGTTTTAAGTATGCTTATATTGATGTGTAAAATGGGTCAGATATTGTTGTTTATTCTGGATTAAAAGTGGACAGAGCCTAAATTTTTGGATTAAATATCAAATATTTAAAAATTCTTCTGCATAAAAAGGCTGTTTACAATGTATGAAAGTAATGAACTTGTGCGTTGCTGTGTGCAATTTTTCCAATTTTTTGGCTCAGCTGATCCTTCCTTTGTGAATACAGACTTAAGCCAAAGATCAGCTGAGCTATTTTCCTTGATCCTGATCTGATCTTGAGCTGATTTTTCGTTCATCTTGATCCATGTTAGTGAATATGGGTCCAGAGCATTAAAACACTCTACTTCACATATTTTATAACGAAAGCACATGTATGCTCCATCTTTGTTGTCAATAGAGGTGAAGGTCACAAATTGGAAAGTTTCTGGAGGTACCTACTCATTAGGGGCCAATTTCACAAAGGGACTTAGACTTAGCCAAGTTTTTGGCTAAGTCAGGGACTTAAATCTAAGACTTTGGTCTTAGCTAGGTCTGGGACTTAAATGGATTTCACAAAAGGGTGACTTAGCTAAGTCCAAGCTTATGAAATAACCACAGTTGTTTTCTGTGTCATATGACCTTTTATATCCTTCATTTGATGCATTTTATCTAAGGATAAGTGCTGTTTTGAAATAGAAAACCTTGTTACATCATATTAACTTCTGAAAGACTACTTCAGTAGGGTGTTCTGTGTAATTATACTTTATTTACAGCCATTTCAAATTTTGAAGTGGAGAAAACTTTTTGGTGGCCATATTTAAGTCCTCTTTACAGAATTTAAGACCACTACCCAGCAGGCACGTAACTTTGAAATCAGGTTGAATCCAACGGTGAAATCTGGTTGAAATACGTGTAGATTTTGCAAACCGTTTTTAGTTGGATCCAACCAGTGAAATCATGTTGAAACCAACTGTTGAAATCTGGTTGAATTCAATGGGTGAAATCAGGTTGAAATACGTGTAGATTTTGCAAACCGTTTTTGGTTGGATCCAACCAGTGAAATCATGTTGAAACCAACTGTTGAAATCTGGTTGAATTCAATGGGTGAAATCAGGTTGAAATACGTGTAGATTTTGCAAACCGATTTTGGTTGGATCCAACTAGTGAAATCATGTTGAAACCAACTGTTGAAATCTTGTTGTATTTATGTGTGAAATCTGGTTGAAATACATGTAGATCCAATGTATGAAATAGGGTTGAGTTGAATGGGTAAAATCAGGTTATTTACATTGTCTTCTTTATTTGAATCATTATAGCTTGTGTGTCATAATTATAGCTTCTTAACAATATTATACAATAACTATCCATATGCATATTTTACACTTTGGATACAACTCAAAGTAATTAATTCTTTACGAGATGGCATGTATTCATGAATCATTGTATATTCAATATTCTATTTCTGATGACATTGTAATGATACATAATTTTGCATCAAATATAATTATAATTGCTCAAGATATGTAAATCCATATTATCCAGCTAGATATCCATTCTTATGTTTTTAATAGGACCAGTATGTCTTCAATTGAAATTCTTTGTGTAAAATTTTAAAATATTTTTTTTTCTTTGTAAAAAACAAACAATTGTGACATTATTTATATCTTCAGCATTTTATCCAATCAGTTTCTGTTAAATGTTTTATTAAGTTGGCTATAATTATATTGTAATTATAAAGAAGCTATAATCATGTAGCAAAGCCACAATGCTCAGTTCAGATGCTTGTGTCTCATACAACTTTGGCATATAAACTGAGAAAAAAACACAAGAATAGCCACATTATTAGAACTCAACCCATTACTCCCCACCTTAATTAGTTGTCAGTGCTGACCACAAAAAACAGACTTAAAGAAGTAAACACCATGCATGCAATTGAGCAAGGGTAAACCCCCACCTCTACCCCTGCTGTGTTATCTAATTACTTTAGTCACAGGTCCAGTGTTCTGTGTAGCAGGGTACAGATAAGAAAAACCAGGAACCCCCCAACCTCACTGTTGTGTGATAAAATGTTATAGCTTAGGTTCTCTGTATAGAGAAGTTTTCAGTGTAAACTTGCAAACTGAAAACTAGTTCTTTGTGTATTGGAGAATTTGAGAAACAAATTCTAATTACTAAGTTTTGATGAATAAGTTTGAATTTATCTTTTTTTTTATTTAAGATAAGTTTGACTTCAAAATGTTTTTTTTAATTATTGGGAATCGTATTAATCAAAATATAATTATAAATTATAAAATTATATTTGGATGCATCAGTAAATTAAAAAGGAGAATGGATAAAAATGTACAAGTACATGCACACATAATCTTTATCATCTTTATAATCTTTAAAAATTAGTCTTTGCTTTACAAATACCTACAAATTCAAAAACAATGGGGTTCCGGCACGAAATACTCACCAGGGCGGCGCCACAATCGATGTGACCTAAACAAAAAACGTATGCGACAGAAGAACCAGGAAGTAGCGAATATTAATTTATCTGATTTCTGGATATATACGCATTTATCTTATAAAAACTATAAAGGAAATAGTGTAATAAATTATATAAATTAGTTCCGTGAAGAATATAAAATTTGTATGAGATATTTGTAGCAGTTTTAACATAAATCCCCTATTTTCGCCCAGTTGTAGCTAAACAGAGTACTAGTAGTGGCATTCTACCAGTGGACGCCAGCCTACCAGTGAACGCCCGCCTTATATATCTTTGTTAGAGGTCAAGGACAAATCCTCTTATATGTCAACAAAATGGGCGTTCACTGGTATTTCCGGTTTGCGGTAAAAACGGCAGATAATTGAGAAAAAAATATTAAAATATAATGTTTTGAAACAAATGTAATAAAATGTACCTCGAATAATAATTGTAGTGTATATCATCAGACAATCTGGTTGTAGAAGAATAAATATAAAGCTGTTAATCGAATATAAATTCAATATATTCACTTCAGCATGGGCGTTTACTGGTTTCAATGAAGATCTGTTTCAGAAAAAAATACTGGTTTAAATCTTATAAAAGAAATTTTTAGAGGAAATCAAAAAAGAAATATTTAGAAGAAATTTATTTCATCAATAAGGCCTCATTTTCTTTGATATTTACAAAAAATATTTAAATCACAAATATGTTAGTGGTGGTGGACCAGTTCACGCCCGGGTACCAATTCACGCCCACCCTCAATTTTCTTGAAGAGTAATAATGTTTCTTTGAGAAGATGTTTACCACATCATAGATAATCATCAAATTGATCATATACATTTGTTATTTATTGTTTAACTGTGGTTGTTTTAGATAAATTTAGGGGTGGGCGTGAATTGGTACCCGGGCGTGAACTGGTCCACCACCACTATATACATACAAAGTTTTTTTGTAATTTCATCCCAAATTTTTTCAATTTTTTTTTTATTTATGGACTTATTTTACTTATTATTTAAACAAACTGGTGGATAATAAATAAAACACCCAATATATTGTTTCATATATTTATGTACCTATTTCCTAATATTTTTGTACTATTTTCCCATTATTATCCTATTATAAATTAAATAATCAGTCAAAAATCATCTCCAAAAATAACTGTACAGGTTAAAGAAACCCCATTTCGCCCACCTTAGAAGAACAAAAAAAAAATTTCAAAGTACCTTTTCTTGGCCAAAAAAACCCACTATTCTGTAGATCTATATTTATATTTTTATATAAAAAATTAAGCTTAGTGTGTGTAGTGTACGTTATTTTATCTAAAATATTCTGAAAATTTTTTGCTGATTTTTTGGGCAAATACACAAATATTTTCAACTAATTAACATGTACATACCAATTACTGGTGTTCTCAACCATTTTCTAAATTTACTAGCTAATATTTTCATGTTTATTTCAAATAAAAAAAATTTCCAAAGAAATGCCAGGAAATTCTGTATGGATTTTATTTATTTACTTGTTGCTTTACGTCGCGTTCGACAGCCAGGGTCATATTGCGACGGCTAGTTTACAGGTGGAGGAAACCAGTGCATACTGCACTGTAAACCACCAGGCATCAACAAGTAACTACAAACTTTCCAACATGAAGAGATTCAAACCGGCGGCCCCAGAGGTTAGAGAGAACTCTAACCGCTACACCACTGAGCCCCCTAAAAATTCTATATGGAAATTAATAGACAAGGATATACTTCTTGGATTTACAATACATTACATTTTACAACAATAAGTAATACAGTAGCATATTCTGACATATTGGGAGACCTGGGTTTGATTCCCAGTGGTGTTCCTTCAAAAACATCATAGCTTAGTGATAAAGCACTCAGTTTGTCAGTTATGTTACTCTTTTATTATTTATTCAAAATAAATTCTGCATGGATTTTTAGGGGCTACATATGAGCAGAAGCCCTGAGGAAATACCTTACTAGTGATATATAGAACACATCTCTGGGTTACATAGTGTGAAAGGTCATGGTGTGACCTTTGACCTTGCTGTAGTGACCTTGAACTTTAAATCTTACAGTTTCTACATAGTGTGCAAGGTCATGGTGTGACCTTGGACTTTGCTGTAGTGACCTTGGACTTTGCTGTAGTGACCTTGAACTTTAAAATCTTACAGTTTCTGCATGTGATTAAAATTCTTTTCCTGGCTATATCTCAGAAAGTGAAAGTTGTAGGAAGAAATAGATTATCAATTAATTAATTTCAATTTTTTTCATAAAATATTTTAGTGAACAAGAGCCCAATGAGTCAAACACCACTAATTATGATACATCTTTACCCCCAACACCCTTAAGGGCTGTCAGGACATTGTTTTCACCTGGTGTCCTGATGGGTATTCGGGCAGGTGGACAGCTCAGGTCAGCTAAAAAAGTCGGGTGGTCAGGGATAAAAATTCTCAAAAAAGGGCGGGAAAATACTAGGTTGCACCTCCCTGACAGGACGGTATACTTACAGAATTGCAAATTTAATAAGTAAATTAAATTTTTATAAGTTGATACCCTATCCAATGGACCGGCAAGACCCACCCATCCAGCCCCGCTATCAACCTAGTAGAGGTCTTCATAGCACTAGACAACAAAAAAGATGCTATGATGTCATGCTGTCTGGACAGAAAGGAAGTACAAGGTAACACCTAGCGAATGCACACTCCGTGACCGGTCCTGCCAGTAGTATATACAGGATGTCTTTTTTTGGAGTTTGGTGGGATCGGTCACACCCCCAACCAATATCCATACCACATAATCCAGCAGCAGTGATCAATCGGTGGCATCCCCAACCAACATCCCTACCACATAATCCAGTGGCTGCGATCAATCGAACCAACCTGAAAACAAATAAGCACTCCCAACAGTCTGCTCAATAACTCTTGGAAACCCTTATTATAGTCCAGGCAACAAGCTAAATACACACAAAATAGAACATGGCTGGCTGGGGTCAAAAAGGGGTATTTTAAACTCATGTTAGGTCCTCAGTAAGAGATATGTACCAATACAAAAAAAGTCAATTTTCTTTAAAATATACCGTATTTTTTCTAAATAAGGCCCGGGCATTAATTATTTTCAAATGGCATCAGACCAGGCGTTAAATTGAACCAGGCGTTCTTTTGAAATACAAAAAACAGTGTAACAAATTGTAACCAGTATGCCTGGTGCCAGGCGTTTATTTGAACCAGACGTTTATTTGAACCTGGGCGTTATTTTGGAAATTTATGGTATATATAATTTTTTATGTTATAGTATTGTAGCAACAAAATAACAGACTGAGTGCTCTGTCACTGAGCTATGATGTCTCATTCCACATCACTGGGAATCAAACCCAGGTCTCCCAGTCTGAGCGGACAGTTAATATTTTGTTACAAGAATGAACAGCCCTAGCGAACTGTATGTTCTCGTTTCATCTGCCCTTCCAACTACCCGTCGTGATATGAACCTGTACAGTGTCGAAAGTGACGTAAAACCCCAAATAAATAAATAACTAAGTTACAAGAATGAAAAAAAAAAAAAAAAATTCTGATGTGACTTTAAAAAATATTTTGCCTTTGAGCAATATGTCTCAAATAATGGATAATTTTTTTACTGATTGTACTGGTATTTAAAGCATCTGAGGACATTTTTATAAATTAAATACTCACTGACTCTATAACAAAATTATAACATTGTGGTGGAATTTGGTGTTTCGGCGCCGATATTTAGTATCCACTGCTTCACGACAATTAGGTCAGGGGTCAAGGACACAGAAGTGAGTTAGTCTGGCCTTTTCAAATATAGCGTCAGTCTAGCTCTGACAGTGCTTGTTGACACATGGTCACAACTAACAAATAAAGTAGTTGCTAGCCTTTGCTGCTGATCTAGCAGTACAGGTTCATAATATAATCTGTACATAAATATAAATAGTCATAGAATATATTGTCAAGTGTTTTCTGTGAAAGCCAAGTGACAGCGGACACAGTATTCCTGGTGAGTTTATACTTTAACATAACAAATATTGAAATATTAAGGTAGCCTGGGTCTTTTTATTTATTTATTTATTTTTTTTTTTTTTGGTCTTCTTCAACATCAGTGATAAGTTAGACATTTATAAATGGAAAATAAAGGCGCCAGAGGGTTTTATTCAAATTTAATTACTTTAAGGACGACATATAGATCTACATTAATATTTACAACTTAAGGTAACCATAAAATCGATGTATCCCCCCAAATTCTCATCCCTATAGTTTAAAACAAAGTTTACAATGACGTAAAAACAATTCCAAAGACAAAGTAGTTATTCAGGGGTGGCCATAATCCGGCGATGGCGAACAGGTGTACCATATTGTAAAACATGTAAGCACCCCTGACAGGCTGTTGGAGTTTCAGATACCCCTATTATCGCCCATTTCACATGATAAATACACTAAAAATAAAACATGGCAGCTGTCATAAACTGCATCAAAATAAGTATTATGCATCAATTGATAATTATATATATATATATTTTCGAATAACTCTGCTGTATATAACAGGACAAGAATTTATCCTCATTTGTTTATTATTAGTTACTGTGTTTAGTTCAAAGGTCACATCGATAACGGCGCCACCTGGATTCGGGTACACGCTACTATTAGTACGCCGGAACGCCATTGCAATAATAGTTCTTTCAAAAAGTTAGACTTAATCACTATATCACCCTCTAGAAAATGAATTTTCAATCAACTAGTCATTCATTTCCCAGGATTCAACCTGTTTTCTATTCAATAACATGACTAAGATTTCATGTCGAAAAACCTAACTTGATTTAGTGGTGATTTTTTTATGAAGTATCACTACTTTTTCCAGTCAGAAATCCAGCTTTGAAATAGTGTTGAAATTGTGTCAGTGTCAGTTTTTCAACCAAAAATCACCATGATTTCTGGTCAAAATATGACTACTTTTTCATGTCAGAAAACCAACTTAGATTTAGTAGTTGGTAATGTGCATTTCAACGTCAGGACCTGTTTTCAACTCTAAATCAACGACATTTCAAGGCGTGTGCCTGCTGGGTACCTACCAGACTTAAAGTTAAGTCCACTGACTCAGCAATTTCATGGACTTAGCTGCTTTGTGAAATCCGCCAAGTCAAAGACCACAGACTTAACATTCTGTTGACAAAATATAAGACCAAAGTCTAACATTTAAGTCTAAATCTGGACTTAAGTCCCTTTGTGAAATCGGCCCAGTGGTAAATGCGGCAAATGACACCTTGCCAAAAAGAATCCGTACGTATAGCCATGTTTTCGAGACTGCGTTGCGATCAGAGGAGGTATTTTTAGGTAAGTTTGGAAAATATGTAATGATGTTCAGTATAAATTTCTCCATTGATCTACACTTTTTCACCCACTTTTTCATATTGCAATCACACTTTTTATTGTCATATTTAAATAAGAGTCTTTTGGCATGTGAAGTGTGGCGATAATAAAAGATTTGCTAAGATAGAATGATACAGCGTTCTTACCGGCAAAAACACGATTTCACAGCCTGTAAATTGACCGTTCCATAGGCCACGCCCACTGCCTGGTTTACGGTATTTTAGTTGTCTCCATGTCAGGCCTCGTCTGACAAAGAAATGGGGAAAATGGCGAGAAATCAAAGATAAATATCGAGGCAATGGCCAGTAGGTATTTTTATTTATAAAGTACTGTTAGAAAGCCCCCATCTATAGCCTCATATTTCTTCAATAGCATATGCTGAATATTGGGTGTAACATTCCACGTTGGGATCTCTATTAGTTTATAAAATATTTCTAGAAAAAACCCCATCTGGAGCCTCATATTTTCTCAATAACATTAATGTAGCATGCGGCGATGACTTTCCTGTCCAACTTGGAAATGGGGAGGGGGTGTGAGGCGGCGATGGACAGTAGGTATTTTTATTTATAAAGTACTTTTAGAAAGCCCCCGTCTGGAGCCTCATATTTCTTCAATAGTATATGCTGAATATTGGGTGTAACACTGTTAGTTTATAAAATATTTCTAGAACCCCCCCCCCCCCCCCACACACACACACACACACATCTGGAGCCTCATATTTGTTTAATAACAATTATGTCCTGGACAGTGGACATAAAATAATTCAAGAAAGCCTCCGTCTGGAGCCTCATCTTTCCTCAATAATACATGAAGTACAACATCACGATGTGATCTCTGTCAGTTTATTAAATATGTTTCTAGAAAACCCCCACCTGGAGCCTCATGTTTTCTCAATTAACAGCCACTAGCGGCGATCGCCTTTGTTTCTGTCCAACTTGGAAATGGGGAGGGGGTGTTGGGGGAAGTCAGTGAGGAAGGGTAGTTGGCCATGCATCAGTTTATTGTCCAAGGCAAGTGGCGATGGCCAGAATGTCTTTTTATTTGTAAAATATTGCAGGTAACCCCTACCTGGAGTGGTTATTTTCGCATGGATATTTCAGCAGAAAATCCCTATATCCACCCTTATTCATTTGATTGGCTGAATTAATGCATAACACAGCCTCTCCCCCACCCTCTCAATCCGATCGCCCCTGACCCCCCCCCCCCCCCCCCCATCCCATCGCCGCTTAGTCCAAGTAGAATTCCAAGTTGGACAGAAGTCTGAGTTTTAGAATGTACCCTAATATCGCTATTTGTTGTAAAATCCTGCATAAACCCACGCTAGTCATGTGTTATTTCTACAAGAACAGTGTCATGGATCGTATTTACCACTCGTGAGTTGGATGCCTCCAGAAACTTTCCAATAAGCCTAATCAGCATTCCGATTTTCACAAAGCATTATGGGAAGGTATCGGGATAAACAAAAAACTCTGTGACAGAAGAACCAGGAAGTAGCGAATATTTAATTTATGTGATTTCTGTATATATACGCATTTATCTTGTAAAAAATATAATGGAAATAGTGTAATAAATTATATAAATTAGTTCCGTGAAGAATATGAACAACTTCTTCTCCAAAACTACAAGGCCTAGAGACATGCTGTTTTTTTTAAAAGATACCTTATCTATCGAGGATGAAAAATTGTTCAAGGCATGCAAATCTGTCTGTTCGTCTGTTTGCTAGAGACATTACAAGGGGGGTACCCCCACCAAAAGTGTGAAAATTTCAACTTTTTATCACAATTTTCTCAGTGACTATTGCAGGGATTTCTCTCATATCTTACATATATGTACTAGGCCAGAGGTAGATTCTCTTGTGTGAGTATGAGACCTGGATCTGTCTTACTTTTTTTTTAATAAATTTTTTTAATAATTTTTAATGCATTAAAATTCATGAAATCATGCACTAAATCACTTATAACTTCAAAAGTGTTGCATTTACAGCATTTTGTGAAAATATGTTGTTCAGCTACTTTTTTTATAGCTACAATATGGTGAGTAAGTTGGGTGTCTGTCTCAATAGCTAAGTGAGTAATAGCTACTTTTGGGCTTTTCAGTAACTTCCATTATGAGTAAAATCACTTGTAACTTAAAAACTATTGCATTTAGAGAATTTCGTATAAATATGTTATTCAGCTACTTTTGGGCCAGCTATAACATAGTAAAATTTCAGACCTGTAGCTCATGGCATAGCTGAGTAATAGCTACTTTTAGGTTATCACTGTTGAGTAAATCGCTTATAACTTGAAAACTATTGCATTTAGAGAATTTCGTATAAATATGTTATTCAGCTACTTTTGGGTCAGCTATAACATAGTAAAATTTCAGACCTGTAGCTCATGGCATAGCTGAGTAATAGCTACTTTTATGTTATCACTGTTGAGTAAATCACTTATAACTTGAAAAGTGTTGCATTTAGAGCATTTTGTTAAAATATGTTATTCAGCTACTTTTTTCATAGCTACAATATGGTGAGTAAGTTGGGTGTCTGTCTCAATAGCTAAGTGAGTAATAGCTACTTTTGGGCTTTTCAGTAACTTCCATCATGAGTAAAATCACTTGTAACTTAAAAACTATTGCATTTAGAGAATTTCGTATAAATATGTTATTCAGCTACTTTTGGGCCAGCTATAACATAGTAAAATTTCAGACCTGTAGCTCATGGCATAGCTGAGTAATAGCTACTTTTAGGTTATCACTGTTGAGTAAATCACTTATAACTTGAAAACTATTGCATTTAGAGTATTTTGTTTCAATATGTTATTCACCTATTTTGGGGTCAGCTATAACATAGTGAAGTTTCAGACCTGTGGCTCATTTCATAGCTGAGTAATAGCTACGTTGAAGTTCTCACTGTTGAGTAAATCAGTTATAATTGGAAAACTATTGCATTTACAGAAATTTGTGCAAATATGTTATTCAGCTACTTTTGGGTCAGCTATAACATAGTGAAATTATAGACCTATAGCTCATGGCACAACTGAGCAATAGCTATTCTCAGGTACTGACTGTTGAGTAAATCAGCTATAACTTAAAAAATATTGCATTTGGAGTATTTTGTTAAAATATATTGTTCACCTACTTTTGGGTCAGCTATAACATAGTGAAATTACAGACCTATAGCTCATGGCATAGCGGAGCAATAGCTATTTTCAGGTTCTCACTATTGAGTAAATCAGTTGTAGCTTGAAAACTATTGCATTTACAGTAGTTTGCTTAAATATGTTGTTCACCTACTTTTGGGTTAGCTATAACATAGTAAAATTTCAGACATGTAGCTCATTGCATAGCTGAGTAATAGTTCCTTTGAGGTTCTCACTGTTGAGTAAATCAGTTGTAACTTGAAAACTATTACATTTAGAGTAATTTGTTAAATATGTTATTCACAGAATTTTTGGTCAGCTATAACATAGTGAAATTGCAGACCTCTATGTCATGGCATAGCTGAGCAATAGCTACTTTCAGGTTCTCACTGTTGAGTAAATCATTGTATCCACTGGATAGCCGCAGTGTGTAGAGAGAGATTTCATCATTACTGCTCTGATGAAAAAAAATATTATAGCTAGCTTTCTTAAGTTTGCAGTATATATTAATAACCATAAAATGTCTGGGAATATTTTTGGCCTCATTTTGAGAAACAAGATGGCCGCCACAGGTGTTTTTGTCAGTCATGAAAAGTGCTTATATCTCCCTTATTATTGATCCTAGAGGTTTGGAATGATAAACCAACCTGTAGGAAATCATGGGGTGGGAATCTTTTGGTGTGGTCAGATTTGACCTTCAATGACCCCTCCTTGAAGGTCAAACAAGGATAGCCAAACTTAAAAGTGCTTATAACTCGCTTATTATTGGTCCCAGAGGTTTGGGATGGTAAACAGACAGGAAATCATGGGCTGTGAATCTGTTGATATGGTCCGGTTTGACCTTGGAACCCTCCTTCAAGGTCAAATGAGGATAGCGAAAATTGAAAGTGCCTACAACTCGCTTATTATTGGTGACAGAGATTTGGGATGGTAAACCATCCCATAGGAAATCATTGGCTCGGAATCTTTTGGTATGGTCAGATTTGACCTTTGGACCCCTCCTTCAAGGTCAAATGAGGACAGCCAAGCTTAAAAGTGCTTATAACTCATTTATAATTGGTCCTAGAGGTTTGGAATGGTAAACCATAGGAAATCATGGGCTGGGAATGTATTTGTGTGGTTAGATTTGACCTTGGACCCCTTCTTCAAGGTCGAACGAGGATATTGCATTTGTAGTATTTCTTTAAATATGTTTTAACCTATTTTTTACACTTAAACAATTACCTTGTTATTTTCCTTCATAATACCATTTACAGGGCACAACTTTTTTATCCTTTTCTTCTGTCAGCTTCGGAATTTCTTTCGAACTTGCTGTTCAGTTACCATTTACTGTATTTCTGTACAGCCCTTTTCCTGATAATTATTCTGTCCTCTAATCACCTTCACAAATCAAAAACACTCAGTCAGCTGACACAGTGCCCGTTCACGGGCACTCTCCTCTTGTTTCTTTGATATTTCAAAAAAAAATTATGTAAATTAAAAATATATTATATATATCATTAGAAAGGTATTTCAGACAGCTTCTGCTCAATTTATGACATTAAAATCCATGAAGAACTGGAGAAGGAATCATAAGTTAATTTTTATTTAAAAGAAAAATTTTTTTTTCGTAATTTCATTCCAAATTTTTTCCATTTTTTTATTGATCGACTTATCTTACTTATTATTTAAACAAACTAGTGGATGATAAATAAAGCACTCATTAAATTGTTTCATATATGAATGTACTTATTTCCTAATATTTTTGTACTATTTTCCTATTATTCTTTTTCAGCCTCATTTATTAGCTTTATTATGCATTAATCTTAAATGCATTATTTGACCTTTAGTTCCTTGTTGTTGTTTTTTTTTAATTTTAAGATTAAGAACATATTCATTTATGACAAGATGCACTGATAATAAATATCAAAGTAAGAGTAATTATTTCACTTTTAAGGAATTGTAATCCCTATTTTTAATTTTTTGTCCAATTTTTAAGAAAATGGATCATGCATGTACACAAATACCCATCTTTTGCCCACAATTTTTTTATATTTTTATTTACACACACTCCAACATCGGTTCTCCTCATATTCATTCCATTAAAATCTGTCCATAAATAAAGAGTAATAAAATTATTGAAACTTAATTTTTTCAACTGCATATCTCTAGTGAGCACAACATTTTATCAAAAATTTTGAGCAAATATGTACACAACTATTTTCAAGTAATTAACATATGTAACTGCTGGTGTTCTCAGCAATTTATCAAATTTATTAGTTAATACTTTACTTCACATAAAAAATATCTGAAACCACAATAATTTAAAAACATATGTTTATAATTTAAATAATCAATCAAAAATCATCTCCAAAAATAACTGTACAGGTCAAGAAACCCCATTTCCCACACCTTAGAAGAATAAAAACAATATTTAAAAGTACCTGTTCTTGGCAAAAAAAACACTATTCTGTAGATCTATATGTATATTTTTATAAAAAAATAAGGTTAGCGTGTGTAGTGCACATATTATTTTATCTAAAATTTTTCTGAAAATTTTTGCTGATTTTTTTGGCAAATACACAAGTATTTTCAACTAATTAACATGTACGTACCAATTGCTGGTGTTCTCAACCATTTTCCAAATTTATTAGCTAATATTTTAACGTTTATTTCAAATAAAAAAAATATCTGAAACTACCATGGTGTCCGGATGGACGGGCGGGTGGCGGGAAATAGTTTGTCCGGGCTGTATCTCGGAAACCGCAAGGTGTAGGAAGTTCATACTTGGCAGGGACATTGGTTAGGGGGTGTAGGTGTGCAACGTCATGGTCTGACCTTGATTTGACCTTGCCGTAGTGACCTTGAGTTTGAAAATCTTGTCCGGCCTATATCTCGGCAACCATAAGGTGTAGGAAGTTGGTACTTGGCAGGGGCATTAGTTAGGGGTTGTAGGTGTGCAACGTCATGGTGTGACCTTGATTTGACCTTTGACCTTGCCATAGTGACCTTGACCTATAAAATCTTGTCCGGGCTATATCTCGGAAACCGTAAGGTGTACGAAGTTGATACTTGGTAGGGACATTGGTTAGGGGTGTAGGTGTGCAACGTCATGGTGTGACCGTGATTTGACCTTGCTGTAGTGACCTTGACCTATAAAATCTTGTCCGGGCTATATCTCAGCAACTGTAAGGTGTAGGAAGTTGATACTTGGTAGGGACATTGGTTAGGGGGTGTAGACCTTTGCCATATAAAATCTTGTGTGGGCTATATTTCGGAAACTGTAAGGTGTAGGAAGCTGATACTTGGCGAGGACATTGGTTAGGGGTATTAGGTGTGCAACGTCATGGTGTGACCTTGATTTGATTTTTGACCTTGCCGTAGTGAACTTGACCTATAAAACCTGGTCCGGGCTATATCTTGGAAACCGTAAGGTGTAGGAAGTTGATACTTGCTAATGACATTGGTTAGGGGGTGTAGGTGTGCTACGTCGTAGTGTGACCTTGATTTGACCTTGCTGTAGTGACCTTGACCTATAAAATCTTGTCCAGGCTATATCTCAGAGACTGTAAGGTGTAGGAAGTTTATACTTGGTAGGGGCATTGGTTGAGGGTTTAAGGTGTGCCATGTCATGGTGTGACACTGATTGACCTTTGACCTTGCTGTATTGACCTTTCAAATCTTGTTGCACCTTTGGGTCTGTCTGTTGATGCAGATTAAGCACTGTTAAAGTCATATTAGAATTCATTAAGAATTTCGTTTTGCAAGTTCCCATTGTAACAGATGGAATTTCATCAAATGAGCCACAGGCTTTTCTCCAACACCACACATAAGCATTCATTAAATGTATTGCCACTTCTGTATGCATGCGTAATATTCAAAACATCCAAACCATAATTCGGCCATTTTGGATTTACTGATAAATGCTGTCATTTTATTATTGAATTGTTTTGTTTTAATACTTCATCTTTACATACATTTATTTTCCTTAGGTATTATTTTCTCTACTTAAGCATTATTTGGACCTTAATATAACTGACACTGCTCTGAAAGTATCTTGAACTTTGTACTGTTACACTACTTCTATATCTCATGGTGTTGAAAAATATTTCCCCAGGTTGTGGGGTACGGGGATCTCTGATGCTATTTTTTTACATATAAATTTAATTTAAATAATCAATGAAAAATCATCTTCAGAAATAGCTGTACATGTTAGTAAACCCTATTTTTGCTCATCTTAGAAGACGAAACACTATATTTTAAAATATTTTTTCCTGGTGACAATTCTTTGCTTTATAGATTGTTATGTATATTTTTCATAAAAAATAAGTTTATGTGTTTTATGCAAGAAATTATGTAGTATTTACTCTTTTCTTCATGTAAAAATCACTTCCTGGTTCCGATCTACGTAGATTTGTTTATCCCGAAACGGAAGTCGGGACAATATGTTCACGCATGCGTACTCAAAATGCTGATTAGGCTTATTTGTGACCACCTCTAATGACATCAAAGATGCAGAATGCATATGCTTTTGTTATAAAAAAACATGTTAAGTGAAGTGTTTTGGTACTCGGGATTGTGATAAATAACCTCAATAAATGTATAACGAATGAAGTTCATCTTTTGCATGGTGGATAGCGAAATATTCTGATTTCTTCTTTTTTTTCTCTTTGATATTTGTGTTTGTTTACATCCACATATAAACACACATTGTGTGAATAACCTTACCGTTCACACCACTACTGAATGCAGCATGATTTCTCACTGTTCGCCTTCATGCTTTGACCATGCCAGCCAGTCTAACATTCTGCGTTTAGATGGTTTTGGAGTGCTATATTCCTATTCTAACATGACTGTTTAAAATGAAATACCTCAAACACAGGTAAGATTAAAAAAAAAATTATCCTGGTGAACCCAATAGGGCTCCGCCATGTTGTCTCTTCCATCAATTGAACAGGGATGATGTTTTTTTTTTCACCAAAGATATAGTGTAAAATTTTTCTGTTTATTTTCTTTTACATTTGAAAGAAAAGTAAAATTTTTTGACATTTCAACCAATCAGAGAAGTCATGTGATCCAAAACATGTTTTTCAAAGGGCTATGCTTATCTGGATGATGACTTTATAAAGCATGTCACATATTCGTTATTATTCACATGAAATTTGGCAAATAAGTTTGTTGTATAGATGTCTGGAAATCATTAACTTTTGGAAGTGATCCAATTCAAAATGGCTGACTTATAAATGATTACCTTAACGCCAAATTTTTCTTAACGATGATCTTTAATATCTCAAAAACGTTGCAAGATAGAACAATTTTTTACCCCCTGTGTATCCACAGAGTTACGTATCACTTTTGCAAAAAAAAAAAATGATTTTCCTGCCATTTTTGGCAGCCATCTTAAATTTCTGGGTAAAATGCAAAAGCACGTTTAGCTCGGAAATAGTGTAAGATAAGGCGATTTCAAAGAAAATTTTTACCCCTAGGGTATCGGCAGTCATCTGGCAATTTGTTTCCAAAAATCATTTTCCTGCCATTTTTGGCGGCCATCTTGAATTTCTGCAGGGAACACATTTTTCTTGGAAATGGTGTGAGATGGAGCAATTTCAATGAAATATTTGACCCCCAGGGTACAGTCGGATCATCTGCCAATTTTTGCCAAAAATCATTTTTCCAACATTTTTGGTGGCCATTTTTGCCGGTAGGTTGAATAAATGGAAAAATATATTAAATAGAGGAAGATTGTCATTTCAACAAAATCATTAATGCTCATTGGGACGCTTTGTTTTGCTGTGCAAAAACAATTTCTTTTTCTCTTGTGAAGCAATTCTCTAGTTATATTTACAATCTCAATCAAAATTTTAGTTGAATGACATAAATTTACGGAAAGTGACTTAGCTAATATTTTGTATTTAAAAAATGAACGTTGGTAAAGCGAATCTGATTTTTGAACTGAGTTCATAAGAATCAATCATATTTGATCAAAAATTTAATTGGTTAACTGACATCTTGAGCCAAGATAAGCTTGATCAACTTCTTTTGTGAATACAAACCTTAGTTTTGATCTGATTTTTGGATAAATTTAAATTTATTTTTCACTTATATTTTACTAATCCCATTTGTAAATACGGGCCCAAACATTTGTTATTGTATCCCCGGACGAAAGTCGGGGATACTTAGGATTCAGTACGGTCACGCCGCCGCAGAGATTTCCTTTTAGACGCAATAACTTAAAAATATTTTAGTTAGAACTTTCAAATTTGGTATGTGGGTATATATGGGCAATGCCACGAACGCTATTGTTTTGTGACCTTGACCTTCAATCTCAAGGTCACTGGTGGCCTCTTAAAGGTCAGTTTTTGGCCATTTTTTTCACTTTTTGGCCCAGTTCTCCTATACAAAAAGTCAGATCATCCTATGGCTGGTATATATAATACATATATATGTCCTCTGTAAGCATGCAGAAATTTGACCTTGAAGCTCTTCATTGAAGGTCATCCACTGACCGCCAAAGTACCTGACCGAGGGTCATTTTTGGCCTTTTTGGAGATATTTTCACACTTAATGCTGACTATATTGCATGGAAACTATTGAAAATGGCTTTGGTGGTTGAATACATGATGGACTTCTACCATCCAGGCTTACTGGTTACAGATCTTCATTTAAGGTCATCCACTGACCGCCAAAGTACCTGACCAAGGGTCATTTTTGGCAAATTTGGAGATATTTTCACACTTAATGCTGACTACATTGCATGGAAACTATGGAAAATGGCTTTTGAGGTTGAGTACATGATGGAGTACCAGCATCCAGGCTTACCGGTTACAGATCTTCATTTAAGGTCATCCACTGACCGCCAAAGTACCTGACCGAGGGTCATTTTTGGCCCTCTGTTTGTTTGTTTGTGAACAAGATAACTCTAAAACTGACAGATGGATTTTGATAAAATTTTCAGGATATGTCCAAAATGGTAAAAGGAAGATATGATTAAATTTTGGGAGTGATCCGGATCACTGTCTGGATCTTCTGGATCCATGAAATTTAATTTTAAAGACAGATAACTCAAAAACTTACGGGTGCATTTTGATGAAATTTTCAGGAAATGTCCTTAATGGGACGAGGAACAAGTGATTAGATTTTGGGAGTGATCTAGGTCACTGTCTGGATCATCCGGATCCAGGCTGCCAGATGTGTTTGTGTACAATATAGCTCAAAAACTTATGGATGGATTTTGATGAAATTTTCAGGATATGTCTGAAAAGGTAAAAGGATGAAATGGTTGAATTTTGGAAGTGATCCGGATCACTATATGGATCTTCTGGATCCATGAAATGTAATTTTTACCCCACAGCCCTTAAGGGCTGTTGGGGTATTGTTTTCACCCATGGTGTCCGGATGGGCGGGCGGATGGGCGGGCGTCCGGGCGGGCGGCGGGAAAAGAGTTTGTCCGGGCTGTATCTCAGAAACCGTAAGGTGTAGGAAGTTGATACTTGGTAGGGACATTGGTTAGGGGGTGTAGGTGTGCAACGTCATGGTCTGACCTTGATTTGACCTTTGACCTTGCCGTAGTGACCTTGAGTTTGAAAATCTTGTCCGGGCTATATCTCGGAAACCATAAGGTGTAGGAAGTTGATACTTGGTAGGGATATTGGTTAGGGGGTGTAGGTGTGCAACGTCATGGTGTGACCTTGATTTGACCTTTGACCTTGCCGTAGTGACCTTGACCTATAAAATCTTGTCCGGGCTATATCTCAGAAACCGTAAGGTGTAGGAAGTTGATACTTGGTAGGGATATTGGTTAGGGGGTGTAGGTGTGCAATGTCATGGTCTGACAAGGATTTGACCTTTGACCTTGCCGTAGTGACCTTGAGTTCAAAAATCTTGTCCGGGCTATATCTTGGAAACCGCAAGGTGTAGGAAGTTGATACTTGGTAGGGACATTGGTTAGGGGGTGTAGTTGTGCAACGTCATGATCTGACCTTGATTTGACCTTTGACCTTGCTGTAGTGACCTTGACCTATAAAATCTTGTTGCACCTTTGAGTCTGTTTTTTGATGCAGATTTAGCACTGTTAAAGTCATATTAGAATTTATTAAGAATTTTACTTTCATAACTTCCCATTGTAAGAGATAGAATTTCATCAAGTGAGCCACAGATTTTGCTCCAACACCACACATAAGCATTCATTAAATGTATTACCACTTCTGTATGCATGATAATATTCAAACCATCTAAACCATAATTGGGCCATGCAGGTGTAGATAAAGAGTGTTGAATTTTAGTTTGCTGATTAATGCTGTTATCTTGTTATTGAATTATCTTGTTTTAGTACTTCATCTTTATATGCATTATCATTCTTTTAAACATTATTTCTCCATTTAAACATTGTTTGGACCTTTATATAACTGACAGTGCTCTGAAAGTATCCTGAAGTTTGTACTGGTACAGTACTTCTGTATCTCATGGTGTTGAAAATATTTCCCTAGGCTGTGGGGTACGGGCATCTCTGATGCTATTTTTAAAGACAGATACCTCAAAAACTTATGGATGGATTGTGATGACATTTTCAGCAAATGACCTAAATGGTACAAGGAACAAGTGATTACATTTTTGGAGTGATCTGGATCATCTGGATCCTGGCTGCAACATAATTTTAGGATGAATTTTTATGATATTTTTAGGATATGTTACAAATGGTAAAAGGAAGAAGTGGTAAAAGGAAGAAATGGTTCAATTTTATTACGCTACAATAGCTTACCATGTGGGACTTAATGCTGTTCTCGGGTTGCCACACCTGGGGCCAACGTCTTAGAAAAAAATATCGTTCTTGTTAGCCACCGGATATACTGGTAGTTGTCACGTGATAACTTCTGACCAATCGCCCTACTTTCTCGTTGGCCACGATTGACTGGTAGCAGTTTGTAAATATACAGACATTTTCATTTATTTCTCAGCTTTTACTTATTGTTGGAGGCCCATATTTGCATATTTCTTTATATATATGCCATAAATCATTCTGTAAATTTTAATTTTCACAGCATAAGTATTTCTTTGATTTTCGCGTGTTTTGAGTTTTCCTCGGTTCAGGCAATTATATTGTATGTCTTTTTATTGCGTATAAAATGTCGATTCACCAAGCAAATAAAGACAAACCGAGAGCTCAGAAATGCCGCCACTTTTGCTTCAGTTTTGATATACATAACTACTGCCCTACCTGTAGGGAGGCTGGCAAGGGAGACGACCCCTGTGTCACCTTTGAAACTCCCTGTCCAATCTGCACCTCTTTCACAGATGAGCAGTTACAGAAAATTCAAAACAGGAAGCGTTATTTAAAAAAGCAAAAAGCGGCAACTAGTTCCAAAGATGATGAACTAGATCTTTTGGGTGAAGGCGACGGGGATTCCTTCACTGGATCCAATGCAGACCTCGAGTGTGCTGCTGATAACCTTTTCACCTCACCCCCCCCCGTCCTCAACCTCTTGCCTTCAGTTCCCTGTCCTTGAAAACCCCAGCCAAGACTGTTCCACCCACCCCAGGTACTGCTTTGCAGAATAAAATCCAGAAAAACCTTGAGAAATCCCTGGGTGATTCCTTAAATATACATATACAGCAGCAAATGGGTTCCTTCCAGGCATCCATGTTGGAAGCTTTTCAGTCACTCCGAGAGGAGTTGGCTACACAAAAGAAAGTCGAGGTAGATTCCTCGCTTCTTGCTTCCAAACCTGGCTCGTCCAGTAACAATGCTGCCCCTCTGGATTTACCCCCTCCGAGATCTGGTACTAACCTTCCAAGCGAGGCTATGGATGTGGACTACGGTCCAGCACTCCCTCCTCGTCTAGTACCCACTCAAGATTCCTCGGAACAGTACGTTGCCCCCTCTGAAGGTCATCCCGAAGAGGTCTCGTACTCTCACAAAAAGCAAAGCCATAGGCAGCCAGTTGACCCGAGCTCTGCCTCGGACCATCTAAATGAGGATTCCGACGAACCTCGGATCCCTTCTTCTAGATCCAAAAAACACTCTGACAAGAGCAAACATAAATCAAGATCTAGATACGTGTCATTCTCCTCAGAGGAAGATCAATCCCCTGTAGCCAGACACAGGTCTTCTAAGCCCTCTAGGGCTCAGCCCTCAGGAGTAGCTTCTGATCAAGACCTCCCACAACATGATCCAGACCCCCCTTATTATAGGGAAGTAGCTTTGTCTGACATTCCCTCTCAATACTCTGAAGAAGTAGACACCTTCAGGCGTATTCTCTCTCTCCCTGACCCCAGGGAATCTATGCCCAGGTCGTCCACTTCGGTATTAGGTCTGGATGATGAAAAAGGCCGTCAAGAGCTCAGACCTAGAGGTCCTTCCTCTATCCTTCCACTTAGCTCAGTTATCAAGGACGCCTTTGATAAATTCCAACATGACTTTAAGGCTGCCAATTTATCTGAGGGAAAATATGTCAAGCCTCCTCCTTCCACTTCAAAGTGGTACAAGGTGGGACAACCAACTTTTCAGGACAAAATTCAGGAGTTGAATACGGACTTTGCTAAGATCTGTATTACTCCTAGACCTTCTGGGGCCCCAGTAGCCAGAGTTCCCCTGCCAGTTCTCAAGGAGCTGGAACTTCAGGCTAGACAAAATATCTCGACCCTCAACTTCACCGCTGCATTTGCCAAAACCTCCTCTTCCTGCAATGCTTCATTGGAAAAATGCCAACATAGCATTAAGTCTACGGTCAGGAAGATCAAATCTCAGATTCAGAAAGGTGCCAATCCTGAGAAAGCGGCAAAGCGCGGATATGAGGAAGTAGCTGACTACTTAGAATTTTGGAACAAGACAGTACTTGTCCAACACAGGGCCCTCACTTGTCTCAGCAAATCTCTAGCCCATATTTTGCAGAGGGAATTATACTCTATGGCTAATACCGGCTTGCTCAGGCGCGAAGCCGAGATGACTCTATTACATCCACAATTAGGAGAAACGAGACGTCAAGAACTCAGGAACTCGTCCTTTTGGGGCCCTTCCTTGTTCGAGTCTCAATTAGTGAAGGAAGGTGAGGACTTCCTTCTCAAAAAAGGCACCTCAAAAGATTCTCATGGTTTTGCACCCTACCAGAATAAGCCCTTTCGTGGTCCCCACAAGAAAAGAGGCTCCTACAGAAAACGCCCCTGAGGGCAATACCTCTCAAAGCAGTAACCAGTCCTTTCCCTCGGGAAGAGGAAAACCCAACTTCAGAGGCTCCAGGGGTCGTTTTCGACCCCACAATAGGGGAAGGGGGCGTGGAAACCCCCCTTCCCAATGACTCCTCCAAAGCCTCACTCAGTCCACCAGTAGGAGGTCGCCTCCGTTCTTTCAAGAGAGACTGGCTAACAAACAAATGTTCTCAAAATGTGTTAAACATTATCACCAATGGCTACGTTCTGCCATTCCGTTCAAAGCCAAACTTGATCAGATTTCCTCTGATTCTGTCAGAGTACAAGGCCCAACAAAAAGACCAGGCCTTGGCCACTTGTATCCAGTCTCTCCTGTCAAAGAACGCCATCGAAAGGGTAGAAAATGTAAAATCTCTCGGGTTTTACAGTCGTCTGTTCCTAGTACCCAAGCCTCACCAAAGGTGGAGGCCAGTCATAGACTTAAGCAGGCTCAACACTTTTCTACACGTAGAAAAGTTCAAAATGGAAACTCCAGAGTCCATCAGGACCTCCCTGGGTATCGTCGATAGATCTGTCGGACGCTTACCTGCACATCCCCATCCACCCAAGCTCAAGGAAATACCTAAGGTTTTGCTACAAGGCTCAGGTGTTCCAGTTCACCTCCCGTTCGGGCTGGCCACAGCCCCCCAGGTCTTTACAATGATCGTAAAGGAAGTGAAACTAATGGCCCTCTCAAGAGGACTCAGAATTCACCAATACCTGGACGACTGGCTGATCAGGTCCCAGTCTCAGGAGGAAGCCCAAGTGAACACTCAGGCAGTGGTAGACCTAACTCAGTCCTTGGGGTGGATAATAAATCAGGAAAAATCAGAACTGAAACCTACTCAGGTGTTTTTCGTTCGTGGGCTACGAATACCACCTAGATTCAGCCCTTGTAAAACCCACTCAAGAGAGATGGCTCAAACTTCAGGATTTGATCCTACGACTCAAGTCAAAACGTGTTTTGACTGCAAGATGTTTGATGTCTCTAATTGGGTTGCTAGCCTCAACGGAGAAAATGGTCCCGGAGGGACGCCTTCACATGAGGCCCTTTCAGTTTCACCTCAAGGAGCACTGGAGATATCCTCAGTCGCTGGACAACCTCCTTCCCTGGACAGAAGCCATTGCAGCCCACCTAGATTGGTGGCAAAATCCCTCCAATGTGATGAAAGGTGCAGACCTTCATCCCAAAGACCACAGTATCCAACTCTTTACCGACGCCTCAAACGAAGGTTGGGGCGCTCACTTAGACCAAAATTCTACAAAGGGTCTGTGGTCAGATCGGGAAAAAAGGCTACACATTAATGTCCTAGAATTGAAGGCGGTCTCCCTGGCCCTTCGAGACTTCAAGGACCAGTGCCAGAATCAAACAGTGTTGGTTGCGACGGACAACTCAACAGTGGTAGCCTACATCAACAAACAAGGAGGAACACACTCGGCAGAGATGTGTGCTCTCCTGTGGAAAATCATGACCTGGTGCCATCACTACCACATAACATTGAAAGCCAGGCACATTCCAGGGTGCCTGAATGTGATGGCCGACCTACTATCCAGGTCCAACCAAGTGCAGTCAACAGAATGGTCTCTGCACCCACAGGTATTCAAACAGATCTGCCAGAAGTGGTTCACACCTCATGTAGACTTATTTGCCACTCACCTGAACCACAAACTCCCTCTATACGTGTCTCCTATCCCAGACCCAAGGGCCTGGGACATAGATGCTCTGAACATAAACTGGACCAACCTCACGGCCTATGCGTACCCTCCTACGGCCCTCCTTCACAAGGTGATCCAAAAGATCAGGCAATGCCGTAATAGCCCCAGGCTGGCCAGGGATGCCCTGGTTTTGGGACCTAGTGCAGCTCTCAACAGAGATCCCACTGCAACTCCCAGTGTCAACGACCCTACTCAAACAGTCTCACAAGTTGGTGTTCCACAACAACCCCCAGCACCTGAACCTCCACGCCTGGTGTCTAGGAGCGGACAACTCCAAGAACAAGGCTTCTCTGTGGAGGTGGCAGAGAGAATTGCTGCCCCTCAGCGGTCATCAACAAGGACCATCTACAAGTCAAAGTGGGCCCTATTTGAAAAATGGTGCAGAGAAAATTCGGTGGATTTCTCCACTCCATCTGTGAAACAAATTTCAGATTTTTTCATGTACCTGTACCAAGACTTAAACAGGCGCCCCTCGACCATTGATGGTTACAGGACTGCAATCGTTGACACTTTGGGCCCAACGGCCCAACATATTGCACACTGCAGACCTTCATAGGTTACTCTCCAGTTTTCACAGGGATCGTCCTAAAAGTTCCAGAAATTTACCCAAGTGGAACCTTTCTGTTGTCATTAACGAGCTCACCAAAGCACCATTTGAGCCCATGAAAGACACAGACCTCAAACATCTTACTCTCAAAACTGCTTTCTTGCTAGCCTTGGCCTCCGGCAAGCGCCGCAGCGAAATCCATGCCTGGGTCGCAAACAAAGTATCTAATCTAGGCCAATGGGAAAAGGTTGCCTTGTTCCCTTCTTCTGATTTCATAGCCAAAAACCAACTAGCAAGAGAAGGTTCTCAAAGTGTGTCACCAGTGACTATCCCTGCTTTGACTACCATTGTAGATAGACAGTTTAAGGAAGACAGGACCCTGTGTCCCATGCGGGCCCTGAGGTTTTACTTGGACCGAACTAAAGACCTGAGAGGGTCTCGTTCTCTCCTTTTCATCTCCTTTAAGAAAGGACATACCTCAGACATCAGACCCGCTACACTCTCTTCATGGTTGAAACAAACCATCCTACTTTGTTACAAACAAGCAGATCAACAAGACTTGGTCCAAGTCAAAGCGCATGACATCCGGGCCTTCGCGGCCTCTAAGGCCTTTTACGGTGGGGTATCGGTGGACCATATCATGCAAGCCTGTCACTGGAAAGCTCACAACACATTACCTAAAAGACCTTACTTGGTCGGACACCGACAACAATATGTATCTGGGACCCGTGGTGGCGGCACAACAAGTCCTAGATCCTTCCCCTCAGACCAGTTGTCCTCGGAAAGAAAAAAGGGGGGGGGGCACATCCGCTACAACCAAGTCTTCAGGAGTCTTTCCCAGGATCTAGGTATTCCTTTACCTTCAAGATGTTACGGGTAAGGTCATTTTATTCTCTTATTATCAAAGTAATTTCTATTAAGGACTTATTTAGTTGTCATTAATCTCATATTCAGGTTTTAAAAATTTCATGAGATGCCCAACCACTGGGTTGGTCAGTTACACGTGAAGGGCCCTTTGGGACCCTTAGACCTCGAAGTGAGCACTGCTGCACTTCCGTCCTACAATCAAACATCTAGACAGTTTTAGCACTGTCTCTCATTTACTTAGGATTTTGGCTCGTTACAGGCCCGGCTTTCGGGATCGGGGCACTGTAAATTGGGACTCAGACTGGTATTTCTGGCACTATTCTATACTTTTAATTCAAAATGTTAGAAAAAAATTACATATCTTCCAGTCTCAGCTGTAATCCCGCCACCGGGCGGTTGAATTCAGCATTAAGTCCCACATGGTAAGCTATTGTAGCGTAATAAAATTGAAAATTTTAATTACTTAAATGTAGCTTTTATAAGCTACAAGCTTACCATGTGGGACTTAGAAGAGTCCCACCCTGCCTTCCCGGTGTTTACAGCTGAGGGCTAGGTTTTAGAAAATTTCAACGAGAAAGTAGGGCAATTGGTCAGAAGTTATCACGTGACGACAACGAGAGGCTACAGCCAACAATAAATGTCTTTTTTTCTAAGGCGTTGGCCATGATGCCTGTGGCCATCCGAGATCAGCATTAAGTCCCACATGGTAAGCTTGTAGCTTATAAAAGCTACATTTAATTGAAATTTTCAAATTTCATTGCTACTCGTCCTAAATTACAGTTTGCATATCAGTTACAGTGAAATTGTTTTTATATTTGATGGACACAAATTGAAAATTTTAATTACTTAAATGTAGCTTTTATAAGCTACAAGCTTACCATGTGGGACTTAGAAGAGTCCCACCCTGCCTCCCCGCTGTTTACAGCTGAGAGGTAGGTTTAAAAAATTTCAACGAGAAAGTAGGGCGATTGGTCAGAAGTTATCACGTGAAGACAACTACCAGCATATCCGGTGGCAAACAAGAACGATCTTTTTTTCTAAGACGTTGGCCCCGGGTGTGGCAACCCGAGAACAGCATTAAGTCCCACATGGTAAGCTTATAGCTTATAAAAGCTACATTTAAGCTATTAAAATTTTCAATTTTGCGAGTGATCTGGACCACTATCTCGATCTTCTGGATCCATGAAATATAATTTTTAAAGACAAATAGCTCAAAAAGTCATGGGTGGATTTTGATGAAATTTTCAGGAAATGTCCTAAATGGGACAAGGAACAAGTGATTAGATTTTGGGAGTGATCTGGATCATCTGGATCCAGGCTGCCAGATGTGTTTGTGTGCAAGATAAATCAAAAACTTATGGACGGATTTTGATGAAATTTTCAGGATATGTCTGAAAAGGTAAAAGGATGAAATGATTGAATTTTGGAAGTGATCCGGATCACTATATGGATCTTCTGGATCCATGAAATGTAATTTTTAAACGACAAATACCTCAAAAAGTTATGGATGGATTGTGATGAGATTTTCAGCAAATGACCTAAACGGTGCGAAGAACAAGTGATTAGATTTTGGGAGTGATCTGGATCATCTGGATCCAGGCTGCCAGATGTGTTTGTGTACAATGTAGCTGAAAAACTTATGGACGGATTTTGATGAAATTTTCGGGATATGTCTGAAAAGGTGAAAGGATGAAATGGCTGAATATTGGAAGTGATCCGGATCACTATATGGATCTTCTGGATCCATGAAATGTAATTTTTAAAGACAGATACCTCAAAAAGTTGTGGATGGATTGTGATGACATTTTCAACAAATGACCTAAATGGTACAAGGAACAAGTGATTACATTTTTGGAGTGATATGGATCATCTGGATCCAGACTGCAACAGAATTTTAGGATGAATTTTGATGATATTTTTAGGATATGTTAGATATGGTAGAAGGAAGAAGTGGTAAAAGGAAGAAATGATTCAATTTTGCGAGTGATCTGGACCACTATCTGGATCTTGTGGATCCATGAAATATAATTTTAAAGACAAATACCTCCAAAAGTCATGGGTGGATTTTGATGAAATTTTCAGGAAATGTCCTAAATGGGACAAGGAACAAGTGATTAGATTTTGGGAGTGATCTGGATCATCTGGATCCAAGCTGCCAGATGTGTTTATGTACAAGATAAATCAAAAACTTATCGACGGATTTTCATGAAATTTTCAGGATATGTCTGAAAAGGTAAAAGGATGAAATGATTGAATTTTGGAAGTGATCCAGATCACTATATGGATCTTCTGGATCCATGAAATGTAATTTTTAAAGACAGATACCGCAAAAAGTTATGGATGGATTGTTTCAGCAAATGGCCTAAATGGTACAAGGAACAAGTGATTAAATTTTTGGAGTGATCTGGATCACTGTCTGGATCATCTGGATCCAGGCTGCCACATAATCTTGGGATGGACTTTCATATTTTTAGGATATGTTACAAATGGTAAAAGGAAGAACTGGTAAAAGGAAGAAATGATTTGATTTTGCGAGTGATCTGGACCACTATCTGGATCTTCTGGATCCAAAAAATGTAATTTTTAAAGAGAAATACCTCAAAAAGTCATGGATGGATTTTTATGAAATTTTCAGGAAATATCTTAAATGGGACAAAGAACAAGTGATTTGTTTTTGGGAGTAATCTGGATCACTGTCTGGATCATGTGGATCCAGGCTGCCGGATGTGTTTGTGTACAAGATAACTAAAAAACTTATGGACGGATTTTGATGAAATTTTTAGATTATGTCTGAAAAGGTGAAGGGATGCAATGATTGAATTTTGGAAGTGATCCGGATCACTATATGGATCTTCTGGATCCATGAAATGTAATTTTTAAAGACAGATATAAGTGAAAGAACTAGTGATTAGCTTTTGGGAGTAATCTGGTACTATGGAGAATCCTGACCTGGTGCTCCAGGAAACAGGCTCAAGACCGACATATTCACGCCTTAACTATGTCCTGTCCGGGGATACACTGCGTCGAGACGCAATCTCTAGTTTCAAATGAAAATATTCTATTGTCACCTGTTTACTCTAAAATTAAGTGTTCACTTGCTACAGATGTATTAGTGTGTCCTTGCCCCCAACAGTGAAACATAAAATGGACAATCACCTGTCAGTTGGCATTTAATTTATTAAAATATCAGTGGTATTTTTAGCTGCTAAGTGAATAATTTTCGATAGTAAAGGATTCATCAAAATGTTTTTGTTACTTTGAAATCTCTTGAAGATTTTGAAGTATGTTGGTCAGTCAATTTGTTTGTTTCTACGCACATTCTAGGCAACAGTTTTTACCCAAAAGCCCTTAAGGGCTGTCGAGGTATTGTTTTCACCCATGTTGTCCGGATGGGCGGGCATGCAGCGGGATAGAAGTTTGTCCGGCCTGTATCTCGGAAACCGTAAGGTGTAGGAAGTTGATACTTGGTACGGACATTGGTTAGGGGGTGTAGGTGTGCAACGTCATGGTCTGACCTTGATTTGACCTTGCCGTAGTGACCTTGAGTTTGAAAATCTTGTCCAGGCTATATCTTGGAAACCATAAGGTGTAGGAAGTTGATCCTTGGTAGGGACATTGGTTAGGGGGTGTAGGTGTGCAACATCATGGTGTGACCTTGATTTGACCTTTGACCTTTCCATAGTGACCTTGACCTATAAAATCTTGTCCAGGCTATATCTTGGAAACCGTAAGGTGTAGGAAGTTGATGCTTGGTAGGGACATTGGCTAGTGTGTGTAGATGTAAAACGTCATGGTGTGACGGAAACCACAAGGTGTAGGAAGTTGATATTTGGTAGGGACATTGGTCGGGGGTTAGATGTGTGCAACGTCATGGTGTGACCTGGATTTGACCTTTGTTCTTGCATATCTGATGCTATTTTATCTCTCTACAGGGATATCTAATACTATTTTATCTCTCTTATATCTCTCTTATTACCCCACAGCCCTTTAGGGCTGTTGGGGTATTGTTTTCACCCATGGTGTCCGGATGGGCGGTCGGGCGGGCGGCGGGAAAAAGTTTGTCCGGGCTATATCTCGGAAACCGTAAGGTGTAGGAAGTTGATACTTGGTAGGGACATTGGTTAGGAGGTGTAGGTGTGCAACGTCATGGTCTGACCTTTGACCTTGCCGTAGTGACCTTGAGTTTGAAAATCTTGTCTGGGCTATATCTCAGAAACCGTAAGGTGTAGGAAGTTGATACTTGGTAGGGATATTGGTTAAGGGGTGTAGGTGTGCAACGTCATGGTCTGACCTTGATTTGACCTTTGACCTTGCCATAGTGACCTTGACCTATAAAATCTTGTCCAGGCTATATCTCAGATACTGTAAGTTGTAGGAAGTTGATACTTGGTAGGGACATTGGTTAGGGGGGTGTAGGTGTGCAATGTCATGGCATGACCTTGATTTGACCTTTGACCTTACCGTAGTGACCTTGACCTATAAAATCTTGTCCAGTGTATATCTCGGAAACCGTAAGGTGTAGGAAGTTGAGACTGAGTAGGGACATTGGCTAGGGTGTGTAAATGTAAAACGTCATGGTGTGACCTTGATTTGGCCTTTGACCTTGCCGTAGTGACCTTGACCTATAATGCCTTGTCTGGGCTATATTTTGGAAGCCATAAGGTGTAGGAAGTTGATATTTGGTAGGGTTGGTCAAGGGTTATATGTGTGCAACGTCATGGTGTGACCTGGATTTGACCTTTGATCTTGCATATCTGATGCTATTTTATGTCTGTACAAGGATATCTGATACTATTTATCTCTCTTATATCTCTCTTTTATGTTTTTACTTGAATCTTGGTTGTTGCACCTTTGGGTGTCTTTTGGTGTAGATTAAGCACTGTTAAAGTCATATTAGAAGTCATTAACTGTTTTACTTTTGCAACTTCCCATTGATGGTATTGCATCAAGTGAGCCACAGGTTTTGCCCCAACTCCACATAAAAGCATGTATTGCCGCATCTGTATGTATGGGTAATATTCAAAACATTCAAACCATAATTCGACCATACAAATGAATATCAAAATGGGAGAAGTCTTAAAGTTTCACAATTTTTAGTTATCTGAATTGTCCTGTTTTAATACTTAATCTTTACCTGCAGTTTCTTTCTCTTAGATGTTATTTTTTCTACTTAAACATTATTTGGACACTGACACTGCTCTGAAAGTATCCCAATCTGTGTACTGTTTCACTACTTCTATATCTCATGGTGTTGAAAACTATTTCCCCAGGCTGTGGGGTACGGGCATCTCTGATGCTATTTTTCAGCTATGATTTTCATTCTTTTCCTATAACATCATTGGTCAGAATAGAGCATGACCAAATTGATGAAAATCGGTAGCATTTTCACATAGCTATAACCATTTTAGCTACTTAGCTACTGGATTCACAAATGATGCTGCAAGATTTCGAAGTCAGCCACTTGGACAAGTAGATTTTTTGTGTGAGTTACATTCAAGCTGGGAAACCAAAAGTATTGTTGTGTTCATGGTCAAAATTACCAAGTGTCAAACTGGATGAAATTATAAATAGATATAAATTTATTTGAATTACAAGTTAAAGATAAAACTACTATAGACATGAAACTTTTTTGAGTCACATAGGGTTATGTTTGGCTAAATGTGCTGTGAAATATTCATGTGTGAAATTAATAGTCTCTGACATACATGTGGTAATCTGATTTAATTTTGTTCTTTATCAATTTTTTTTTTTTTTGCAGGAATTTTATTCCTTTCATTTACAAATGATGAAACACTTGCTTGTGTTTCTGTGAATGTGAGACAATGCTCCTTCTTTACCAGAAATCTCTCTTCAAGTTGAAAACTCTGATAAAAGGATTAAAACCAAGCAATGCCCGACTTTTTAACAACACCAGGATTCTGAACGTAAGTTCAGTTGAAGAGGATTGCAGAGAAAAAATAGAAAGAGAGAAATCTGTGCAAAGGTCATGTGATCAAACAACCACCATTGACAGGGATAAAGATAGAAAAACATTTAATCAAGTCAACATTCAGATGTTGTACAAAGATCTACATGAGCAGCTCTTTGGAAATACAGGTATATAATATACTATCCTTCATATTGTTTTGTTCATATAATTTTGACGATATATATAGATGTTGACTTAGTTTGTACTCAGTTTAACCTGTGTGGTTTGAGCTCATGATTAAAATCATCAATATTCTCCACAGAAATCAGAAGTCTTTATCCTATGCTCTGCACGTTAGTTCATTTGGTTTTCACATTTTGTTTTTCCTGCCAATTCTTTCCAATTGATGCCCATTTTATAATTGTCTCAGGAAAGTCCCCTGCCTCCCTGCTGAATAGCAGCTAGTAGGAGTAGGGCCGACTGGAAGGAGGAAGTATTGTCATCCTGTCTGCTGGTGCCACATAGTAGCCGGCTTTGTCATTATGAACTCTTTTTTTTTTCATCTAAAGTTGGCCTTGTCAGGAGTGGCCTCCCAAGATTTCTGTCGGAATCTACCGATTGAGCTAGTGTAAAGATTCCACTTTTGTCCTCAGATTAGTGAAGGATCTTACTGTCTTTAGTTGACAGGCCACATGTCCAGGACAAACCTATGAAGGACATCATTGATCACTTGACACAGCATGATTTGTGGGGAAAGCCAACATCTGAGCTACCACCAATTCCACTGACAGTCCCTGCACTGAAAGAAGACCTGGACACCCACTTCAGGTGAAATACTAGGGAGTAAAATAGATACTGGCTGTAACTGGTCAATCTCTATTTAACAAAAAGCTCAAAAATAGGGCATTACATAAAACTACTTCAATGCCTATTTATCCTTGTGTTTGTTAGTCATAGATTATGTTACATTTTACTGTTTTCATTCTTGTGAATTTTTTCATCAATCTGTTGATGTAAAACATAGACTATATAACAAGGGAGTAACACTACATTGAAGCAACAACAGGAGGAAGAGAAATGTTTTATTGCTAACAACTCAGAAACTGAATTTAATGTTGTTCCATAGGTTCTCATCTGTTATACAGACTTGTAACACTGAAAGCCAGGAATTTTCAAGTCAAGCAATTATTAGAAAATAGAAATAATTACCATGAAGTATTGAGTAATGTATTTTAATTCACTGAAAATGGAAATAACAGTAAAATATTTGAGAGTATGTTTTAGTGAGGTGATCAGGTTGGTGTGCCTACTTACCCAGTGACAGTTTATCAGTTATCATCAAGTAATACTGTTGTGCCATTTTTCGCAATGACCCTTCTGCAGTAAAACAAGATTTTGGGGATGATGTATGTGGAGGGCTGTAAGGGGGGATTGGAGGTTACAATGAACTTATTTATTTTAAAGCTATTCCTGTGAAATGTTTATTTTACATTTGAAAATGCAAGCCATTTTGTTGTCAGCAGTGACAGGCCTGTATTTCACAGCATAACTCCAATTTATTCCACTCCAACCATTACTTGTAGATACATTGCTGAGGAAGTCAGTCGCCCGTATCGAGAACAGGCTGAGAGGATGGCACTTGAGGTGCTCCCCTCACCCCCGAGAGAGTGGTCAGTAGAGCCTGGTTGGACACGCTACTGTCATCAGACAGGTGGGTTGGCTTATATCAAATTTAATTTTGTGCTATCTGCCATCTACAGGATTCTTATGCTGTAAAGGAAAGGTACTTCTGATATCTTTTGAAACATAGGTTTAAGCACCAATAAAACCTGTGAAAAATCTGTCAGAGCTGTAGGAAGGTGATATATGGTAAGGAGACTGGTTTGGAGGTGTATGTGTGCAATGTCATGGTGTGACCTTGATTTGACCTTTGGGTGTGTCATGGGATCTTGACCTTTAAAATCTTGTCTGCGCTATATCTCAGAAATTGTAAGGTATGGGAAGCTGATACTTGGTAGGGACATTGACTAGGGATGTAGGTGTGCAACAACATAATGTGACCTTATTTGACCTTGACTCTGCTCAAATGTTTTCTACTTCCCATATTTGAGACATATATCTCCTATCACACAGACACGTTATGGTTATTACATGGTTTTTCACCTAATTCTGCTATCTCCATTGACCGCCATTCTTCAGTTGATAAATGTCACAGCTTCACATATTTAGTTTACATATTAATGCTGTCATGTTGCTTTTTAATTGTCTTGTTTTCATTTACTGTTTCCCCAGGCTGTGGGGTACAGGCATTTCTGATGCTGTTTGTCAGTAACTCATCCTAGGATTATTTGCTCTTGATGATAGTACTTTTTTCCTTTACAGAATGGTTAAAATTTTAACATTGAAAGTATAATATTTGCAAATTTTAAAAAGTAAGTTTTCTTGGTGATATTTAACTTTGAAAACTAAGCTCCCATACCTGTTAAAGGGTATGCCAACTTTAAATCTGGATTCAGATACAGATTCAAGATATTTTAGGAATTTTTTTAACAATATCTTCTCCATAACTCAAAAACTGTTTTCACACAAGGTATTGTCTATCCCTGGTTTGGTTCTATTCTAAGATGATCCAAATCCCTGTTGGTCTTTGGGGGAAGGTTTGTGCTCCCTTAGCACTGCTTCTTGCCATTGAGACTGGTGGTGCTCGTCATCTCTCCAATCTGATGCTGTTCTTCTTACAGGTAGAGCATCTCCTGTGAGTTACCCTGCCTGTGCTGGGCTGTTTTTTGATGTGGAGGTTTTGGTGACGGATGGCCAGTTCCCAACCATGGCAACAGCAGCCTCCCCTGATGCATGGTGAGTATGTGACCATGGTAATAGCACCCTAGTGAATATGTAACCATGGTAATAGCACCCTGGTGAATATGTAACCATGGTAATAGCACCCTGGTGAATATGTAACCATGGTAATAGCACCCTGGTGAATATGTAACTGTGGCAACACCCTGGTGAATATGTAACCGTGGAAAAATCCAGGTAAGTTTGTAACTATGGCAACATCTTGATGAGTATGTCATCATGGAAACATAAAAACTGTAGACTTATTCCATACCTGGTGAAGAAAACAATCAGAAAAACTCTTATGCTGTTCATATTCTGGTAGGGTCAGATGTGACATTTGACCTCGGGTTGAAATTAAAAAAAATCTGTAAGTAAAATCCCTAATATATGTGTTAGTATTGTGGTTTTAAGTGGTCTAGTACCCAGTTGTAACAGAATATCACTCTAAGTAGTGTTTGATTGGGACAAACATGTTGCAGAGATAGGTGATTAGTCGGGTTCGATTAGTCATATGACCAGGGATGGGGTCAAATACATGAAGTATTTGTATTTAAAGTATTTAATACTTTTTTCAAAGTAATTGAAAGTATTGTAAATACATGGAGGAAAAAAGTATTTGTGTTTAAATACATTACCCAAGTATTTGAAATTTCAAATACTTTTTCAAATACATTTAATAAGCTGCTACTATACACTTTAAATGATGTTTTCAATTCATAAGCATTAAATCACCAAGCTAGGTTTTAAATGTTCTTGTAAAAAAATCCAAGAATAAGTTATGTACTCTGTTCTGCATATATAATATTGTTTCTATCTTTTAAGTAATATATACATGTATGTATCACAGTAAAATTGGGGATGGTTAGTATATGTTGTCATTCAGATTCCAAAACACACTCATTAAAACCTATCAGATTGGGGAAACTATTTAACCAAAAAGGTAGGCTGCTATTGTGTTCACAATGACATGGGTTCCTTTGCCTTTTACAGTATGTTGTCAGTCAAAAGGGTCTATTGTTAGGAAGGCAGTCTACTGAGCCCCTTGCTCTATGCATATTTGTTTTGGTCACCCTTTGTCTTAACCTTCTAGGGATTAACATCAGTGACTTAAGCAGGTAAAAATGTTCAACTCCTGAGTACCAGTCTCAATTAAGTTATCCTTCTAGGGATTAACATCAGTGGCTTGAGTAGGTAAAATGTTCATCTCCTGAGTACCATTTTCAATAAAGTTATCCTTCTAGGGATTAACATCAGTGGCTTGAGTAGGTAAAATGTTCAACTCCTGAGTACCAGTCTCAATTAAGTTATCCTTCTAGGGATTAACATCAGTGGCTTGAGTAGGTAAAATGTTCAACTCCTGAGTACCAGTCTCAATTAAGTTATCCTTCTAGGGATTAACATCAGTGGCTTGAGTAGGTAAAATGTTCAACTCCTGAGTACCAGTCTCAATTAAGTTATCCTTCTAGGGATTAACATCAGTGGCTTGAGTAGGTAAAATGTTCAACTCCTGAGTACCAGTCTCAATTAAGTTATCCTTCTAGGGATTAACATCAGTGGCTTGAGTAGGTAAAATGTTCATCTCCTGAGTACCAATTTCAATAAAGTTATCTTTTGGGGGATTAACATCAGTGGCTTGAGTAGGTAAAGCAGTTTGAAGCAACTGCTTTTGGGAAAACTTGTAGCAGTGCCAATCAGTGACTGCCAGTCTCCACAATCAGATTCCCCAAGATCTCCACCAAACAAGAGGTGCAAGGTGAATTCTTTTGCGTTCAAAAGAATTTCAACCAGACCCTCCATGCCTCCCTCTCCAACTACAGAAATGGAACAGTACTTGAAGATGACTGTTCTGCCTTACACTGCTAATCTACTAGATGCATGGAGAGAATTCCAGACCGAGTTCCCTAGATTAGCCAAACTTGCAGAAAAATATCTCTGCATACCTGCCTCCTCTGCATCAGTGGAAAGATTGTTCAGCGTGGCAGGAAAAATCTTCAGACCTGAGAGATGTCGGATGAGTGATACTGTGTTTGAAAAGCTGATGACAATTCGGTGCAGTAAATTTGAGCTGAGAAGCAAAATATGTCATTTAACATCATTTTAGTTACTTAGGTGTATGTGTAGCATAACAAAGTCTACTGTTCAATTAACATGGTAAATAAATATAAATTTAAATTATGTGCTTTTATTTTAACCCTCATAAGTCGCAAATAAAAAAGTATTTCAAAAGTATTTCAAATACTTTGTCAAAAAGTATTTGAAAGTATTTCAAATACATTCACAAAAAAAGTATTTGTAATTGTATTTGTATTTTAAAATTTTGAAAGTATTTGTATTTAAATACATTTACATGTATTTGACCCCATCCCTGCATATGACAATCTTTTTATGATCCACTACACCTTTCAGGTACTCCTGGTGCAGTCCGCGTGTGTTTGGTGGGAACAGCTATCAAGGGAAGGTACGTCTCTGTGACCTAATCCCCATGGAGTCCACCGAGCACGCTCACAAACCCCCTGCCAATCGCTGGATGAACCGCCTCATAGTTGGACATAATGTCAGCTTTGACAGGTCCTTTATCAAGGAGCAGTACTATGTTGATGTAAGTGGTACTGTATAGATATGGGCGTATAGCTCTGACTCCTCGGTTAACAAGAACCAAACTACTTTATTGTTGGTAGCACTGTATTTAGTTTCTGAATAATATTGTCACATAGAACTGCATATATCAGTGAGCAGTACATTTCAACCTTTATTTCCTCTCTTTGTTTCCTTTGTAGTTTTGTTAACTCCCTGTCTTAGCTTGTACCTTTTATTACATAGTTTTATTTGTATATTGGCTTACCCTCTTGGTTTTATTTTGTATGCTTGTTTACCCACTTTGTCTTGTTTTGTACCTCTGTTTACTTTCTTTGTTCTCTGTATTTCTCAGTGTACGAGGACGCGCTTTCTGGACACGATGTCGCTTCACATCTCCGTCTCTGGACTGACTTCCACACAGCGTATTTTGTACCAAGCCTTCAGGAAGGGTGAGTCGGGCTTCAGTCGCAAGGAGATCCGTGACAAGTTCCGCCCAGACTCTCTCCAAGTGAGTGTGTTTAGTTCTAAACAGAAAACGTAGTTTTATCCATTTAACAAAACCGGGAGTGGTAGAACCTCTTGCTTTTACAAGCACAGGTTCACTCTCCCAAATCAACCACCAACTGCTGAATACACTAGATTATCTTCTATTTTATGAACCTTCTGTTATCAGTACAAAATCTGAAACTGCCAGCATGTTTACATAATAAAGGTTCTGCTATGTTACTAGTTGCTCAGTCACCTCCCCTGTCCCATTACTTCCACGCCTCTGAAAGGTTTTACACATATCACTATATTGTATGCATAGGTAAATTGTGTAAGTAGTTTGGTGTTTATTATTGTCATTTTCAAAAAAAAAAAGATTGTCACCACAACATCCCAAAATGGTCACTGGAAAGCCTTCTGTCAGACTTTTGGCCTTGATTGCCACTCATTGTCTGCAGGTATCTGTTTGACGGGGAGAGGGGGACACTTGATGAGGTGCACATTTTGTGTTAGTATTATCATGCATTGGCGTGTTTGTGTACATGACTCCTGTTGGTGTTTTCGACAGAGTTTTCAGTGGACAGATGAGAGTTCTATGAACAACTTACAGGACGTCCACCAACTCTACTGCCCCAGCAAACGGATACTCGCCAAAGAGACACGCAACATCTTTGTGAAAGGCAGCATGGAGGAAGTGAGGGAGAAATACCAGGTGAGAATCAGTCGGTTGATAATCAGTTCTAAGTGAGAATCAGTCGGTTGATAATCAGTTCTAAGTGAGAATCAGTCAGTTGATAATCAGTTCTAAGTGAGAATCAGTCGGTTGATAATCAGTTCTAAGTGAGAATCAGTCGGTTGATAATCAGTTCTAAGTGAGAATCAGTCAGTTGATAATCAGATCTAAGTGAGAATCAGTCAGTTGATAATCAGTTGTAAGTGAGAATCAGTCAGTTGATAATAACTTAGAATCAGTCAGATGATAATAAGTTCCGAGAGAGAATCAGTATGTTGATAATAAGTTAGAATAACTCAGTTGATAATAAGCTACAGTGAGAATCAGAGTTGATAATTAGTTCCAAGTATTGATTGGCAGGTGATTATCAGTTGATGGTTCAGGATGACAAAAGTGTACATAGGGATGCTACCAATGCCATACTGTTCCAATTCCACGATTCTGAAAAAAAATCGCAATTTTTGTACTGTAACCAGACCATATTTTAGTATGTATTTTTAAGGGAATATGTAGGAAAACCATAGTTATACGGAAGTACTAAAATATTGTCTGGTTACAGTACACCCCCCAATCATAGAGACCATTGACAGGAAGTGAAACTCATGAAACCAAAACATGGCAGTTTCCTCTAATGAAATTAAATAAATGTCCACAAATGCACAAAAATATAAGGTAAAAGTGTACAATTTCTTCGGATTTAGCAGATTTAGGGTTTGTCAGCAAGTAGTAGAAATGTGTATTTACTATTTCAGGAACTGATGTCTTACTGTGCTGGTGATGTTGTGGCAACACATGCTGTCTACCAGAAGTTATGGCCACAGTTTTCAGAAAGGTAAAGCTCATTGCAGACTAGCACACTATTTTCAGAAATATGTGCCAGAGTTTGACAAAAGCCAAATATACACTATTCAGTTACAGTGTCATAAAATACACTTGCTTGCCAAAATTACAGTTTCTATATAGATTTAACTCAGAAATAGTGTTTTTACCCCACAGCCCTTAAGGGCTGTCGGGGTATTGTTTTCACCCATGGTGTCCGGATGGGCGGGCGGGCGGTTGGGTGGGCGGGCGGCGGGAAATAGTTTGTCCGGGCTGTATCTCAGAAACCGTAAGGTGTAGGAAGTTCATACTTGGCAGGGACATTGGTTGGGGGGTGTAGGTGTGCAATGTCATGGTCTGACCTTGATTTGACCTTTGACCTTGCCGTAGTGACCTTGACCTATAAAATCTTGTCAGGGCTATATCTCGCCAACCATAAGGTGTAGGAAGTTTATACTTGGCAGGGACATTGGTTAGGGGGTGTAGATGTGCAATGTCATAGTGTGACCTTGATTTGACCTTTGCTGTAGTGACCTTGACCTATAAAATCTTGTCCAGGCTATATTTCGGAAACTGTAAGGTGTAGGAAGCTGGTACTTGGTGAGGACATTGGTTGGGGGTAGTAGGTGTGCAACATCATGGTGTCACCCTGATTTGACCTTTGACCTTGCCGTAGTGAACTTGAACTATAAAACCTGGTCCGGGCTATATCTTGGAAACCGTAAGGTGTAGGAAGTTGATACTTGGTAGGGACATTGGTTAGGGGGTGTAGGTGTGCTACGTCATAGTGTGACCTTGATTTGACCTTTGACCTTGCTGTAGTGACCTTGACCTATAAAATCTTGTCCAGGCTATATCTCAGAGACTGTAAGGTGTAGGAAGTTTATACTTGGTAGGGACATTGGTTGAGGGTTTTAGGTGTGCCATGCCGTGGTGTGACACTGATTGACCTTTGACCTTGCTGTATTGACCTTTAAAATCTTGTTGCACCTTTGGGTCTGTCTGTTGATGCAGAATAAGCACTGTTAAAGTCATATTAGAATTCATTAAGAATTTCCTTTTGCAAGTTCCCATTGTAACAGATGGAATTTCATCAAGTGAGCCACAGGCATTTCTCCAACACCACACATAAGCATTCATTGAATGTATTGCCACTTCTGTATGCATGGGTAATATTCAGAACATCCAAACCATTTTTGGTTTACTGTTAAGTGCTGTCATTTTATTATTGAATTGTTTTGTTTTAATACTTCATCTTTACATACATTTCTTTTCCTTAGATATTATTTTCTCTACTTAAGCATTATTTGGACCTTAATATAACTGACACTGCTCTGAAAGTATCTTGAACTTTGTCCTGTTATACTACTTCTATATCTCATGGTGTTGAAACATATTTCCCCAGGCTGTGGGGTACGGGCATCTCTGATGCTATTTTCCTAAAGTTGTAACGTTAGCTTCACACAGTGTCTTTAATGAAACATGTTTTGAGATCTGCATATTGATATACATTTCAGACTGCCTCACATACTTGTGTACATTTCAGACTACCTCCCATACTTGTATACATTTTAGACTACCTCACATACTTGTGTACATTTCAGACTACCTCACATACATGTGTACATTTCAGACTACCTGACATGTGTGTATATTTCAGACTGCCTCACATACTTGTGTATATTTCAGACTGCCTCACATACTTGTGTACATTTCAGACTACCTCACATACTTCTGTACATTTCAGGGTACCTCACATACTTGTATACATTTCAGACTACCTCACATACTTCTGTACATTTCAGACTGCCTGACATGCTTGTGTACATTTCAGACTACCTCACATACGTGTGTACATTTCAGACTACCTCACATACGTGTGTACATTTCAGACTACCTGACATGTGTGTATATTTCAGACTGCCTCACATACTTGTGTATATTTCAGACTGCCTCACATACTTGTGTACATTTCAGACTACCTCACATACTTCTGTACATTTCAGGGTACCTCATATACATGTGTATATTTCAGACTACCTCACATACTTCTGTACATTTCAGACTACCTCACATACTTGTGTACTTTTCAGACTGCCTTGTATATTTTAATACTTTTCAGACTGCCTCACCCAGTCACCTTCACAGGCTTACTTCAGATGGGCACTGCCTACCTGCCCATCCGGTCGTCATGGCAACGTTATGTAGCGGCAGCTGACTCGGTGTACAACCAGCACCAGGAGAAACTGAAGGAGATGCTGATGAGGCTGGCAGAGGATGCTCTGCACCTGTGGGAGGGAAACAGGTCAGTGTGACACAGGTTTAATGTGAATTGCTGTGTTACAGGTGAATTAAATACAGGTGAATGTGACACAGGTTTAATATGAATTGCTGTGCTACGGGCGAATTAGACACAGGTGAGTGTGACACAGGTTTAGTGGGAATAGCTGTGCTACAGGTGAATTAGATACAGGTGAGTGTGACACAGGTTTAGTGGGAATAGCTGTGCTACAGGTGAATTAGATACAGGTGAATGTGACACAGGTTTAGTGGGAATAGCTGTGCTACAGGTGAATTAGATACAGGTGAGTGTGACACAGGTTTAGTGGGAACAGCTGTGCTACAGGTGAATTAGATACAGGTGAGTGTGACACAGGTTTAGAGTATAAAATTTGCCAGAAACAAGAAGCCGTTTGCTTGTCCTATAGAAAGTTTTTTGTAAAAAGTTTTATCACAAGCAAAATTTTGTTTTTGGCAAAATTTAGTTTTGTACAAGAATTTTCTTAGAGGTTAATTGCAAACATCCGGTTGGTTTTTGGTAAATTATAGATACAGATGAATTGGACAGACAAGTAAGCTGAATACAGGTAAATTAGACAGAGGTGAATTGAACACAGGTAAACTAGATATGTGAAATGGGCACAGTAGAGGTGGAAACAGGCATATTAGTTACAGGTTACTTAGACAGGTAAACAAGACACAGGTAAACTAGACATGTGAAATGGGCACAGTAGAATTGGAAACAGGCATATTAGTTACAGGTTACTTAGACACAGGTAAACAAGACACAGGTAAATTTGGCATGGATGAGTTTAACACAGGTAAATTGTTGACAGCTAAGTTAGATTGTATGGGTACTTGGTTTATCAATATATATATATCAATATCACTATGTAAGGTAAAACTGTAAAGTTACACTGCAAATATTTTAAATAAAGCCCAAATCTGAAGAAATTGTAGACTTTTATCTCACGTTTTTGCAGTTTTCACTGCAATTTTGATGAAAACTCTTATGCTTTGTTTTGGTAAATTTCACTTCCTGTGAGCAGGATATTGAAATGTTTTTACATTAATATCGATATCCTCACAGCCAAACCATTTACCCCCAATTATATAGGCTGGGTTAGACTCTCCAATGATGGTATGAGCCAGTCTTACACTTGATTAACCATGGAAACCTAGATAAAATTTGTAATGAAGCTGCCGAGTGTTACGCTAAATTAATGTTTTTTGTAACCTAGTGATTAAATAAATTAAGTGAAGATTTTATGTAACCTGAGTGTCTTGGTATTTCTGCTTAGTGGTTTTACAGGAGAGACATGTGCTGACATATTCATACCAATGTAACCTTATCTCAGTTACCAGGGTGACATCTGGCTGTGGGATTTGGACTGGACTCAGAAGAAAATCCGGGTTGAAGATCCGGAATCGTCTGTAGAGAAAGCAGAGGTAAGTGGGCTGGTGGTTACAAGTGAGATCAAACTGAGATAAGTGAAATAATCACAGAGTTTTGCTCATCTTCCTTAGATCCCTTTAGTGAATATAACCCTGTATGAATGGTTTGGTATTGTGTGTTGTATGAGATCCATACAAAACCAAGCAATGAAAAACTCCGTGTGCTGTTCAGTCCAGTGTTCAGAACCACTGCAAAAGTTCCTTGAATATTTTAGTGTTTTTATGAATCCTAGAAAAAGTGTTTCTAATTCTCAGAGTAGTCAGACAGATGGTGAAGTTCTTGAGGTGCCACAGTTTCTTCCATTTGTACCCAAGTATGCAAAGCAGTTGTACTTTAGTTTTACCCATATGCTCCCAAGTTTTGGAATGATTTGCCTGATCTTCTGATTATGTCTCTGGACTATGAACTTTTAAATTTTTTGTCGTTTTGTTGATGCACATTTGGTGGAGATTAAATGCAATAAAAATTCCAATTAGAATTGAGGAAAATTGAGGTCTGTGTTAAATGTTTGGCCAGCTTCCAAGTGGTTTTAAATTCAAGTCCAAGACTTGGTCAAAACTTAGACTTACACCTGCTTCTCTTCCTCTGATACAGAGATGTTAAGGGTCCTCAGGTACACAGATGCTAAGTAGGGACGTCATCGCGTACCGTGATATCGCCAAATCGCCGGTGATTTAAGCTATGCAATGATATCGAGCCATGTTTAAAGCTCACGATTTCAAGCAAAGATGTTAAGGGTCCTCAGGTATACAGATGTTAAGGGTCCTCAGGTACACAGATGTTAAGGGTCCTGAGGTACACAGATGCTAAGGGTCCTCAGGTACACAGATGCTAAGGGTCCTCAGGTACACAGATGCTAAGGGTCCTCAGGTACACAGATGTTAAGTGTCCTCAGGTACACAGATGTTAAGCGTCCTCAGGTATACAGATGTTAAGGGTCCTGAGGTACAGAGATGTTAAGGGTCCTCAGGTACACAGATGTTAAGGGTCCTCAGGTACACAGATGCCAAGGGTCCTCAGGTATACAGATGTTAAGGGTCCTCAGGTATACAGATGTTAAGGGTCCTCAGGTACACAGATGCTAAGGGTCCTCAGGTACACAGATGTTAAGGGTCCTCAGGTACACAGATCTTAAGGGTCCTCAGGTACACAGATGTTAAGGGTCCTCAGGTACACAGATGTTAAGGGTCCTGAGGTACACAGATGCTAAGGGTCCTCAGGTACACAGATGCTAAGGGTCCTGAGGTACACAGATGTTAAGGGTCCTCAGGTACACAGATGTTAAGGGTCCTGAGGTACACAGATGCTAAGGGTCCTCAGGTACACAGATGCTAAGGGTCCTGAGGTACACAGATGTTAAGGGTCCTCAGGTACACAGATGTTAAGGGTCCTGAGGTACACAGATGCTAAGGGTCCTCAGGTACACAGATGCTAAGGGTCCTGAGGTACACAGATGTTAAGGGTCCTCAGGTACACAGATGCTAAGGGTCCTCAGGTACACAGATGTTAAGGGTCCTCAGGTACACAGATGTTAAGGGTCCTCAGGTACACAGATGTTAAGGGTCCTGAGGTACACAGATGTTAAGGGTCCTCAGGTACACAGATGTTAAGGGTCCTGAGGTACACAGATGTTAAGGGTCCTCAGGTACACAGATGCTAAGGGTCCTGAGGTACACAGATGCTAAGGGTCCTCAGGTACACAGATGCTAAGGGTCCTGAGGTACACAGATGCTAAGGGTCCTCAGGTACACAGATGTTAAGGGTCCTGAGGTACACAGATGCTAAGGGTCCTCAGGTACACAGATGCTAAGGGTCCTCAGGTACACAGATGTTAAGGGTCCTCAGGTACACAGATGTTAAGGGTCCTCAGGTACACAGATGCTAAGTGTTTGGTCTGTCAGTTTGTTGTCCTGGCTTTGTAATTTGAAGTAATTACAAAAAGTGCAAAGAAAGAGTGGAGAAGAAATTGAAGTGTTCACTGATAACAGGTTCCCGTGTGATCTTCCGGCACTTTTCAGCTTCTACCATTTTCATCTTCCCTTCATACAAAGGCTATCAACTTATTTTTTTTTAATTTATTTTTGCAGGAGCCGTATTCACAAAAGTGATAAGTGAAAGAAGTTTCACATATCAGCAGAAGTGACGTATCTGTCTGATCTGAGTCGGGATGTTTTTCTCCTCAATATCCTTCCATATTATAATCTGTGCAGTGAGAGACCCGTGCGTGTTAAACACTTATTGATTTCTGAGTAAAGGTTCTACTGTAGTAACTAATACAGACATTAAATACAAGAAAAGTTTGAGTAGAAAGTCTGCTGTCATTGTGTGAATACAGCTTTAGTCAAAAGATTGCCTGTCATTGTGTTTATAGACAAACTGCGAGGCTGACGATGAACAGAGGAAATCACAGAAATCCAAGAAGCCGAAAAAACAAAGAGGAACCAAGACTTATCCAGTGTGAGACGTTTTCTGTTCCACACAGACTGTAACGTGTTGAAATTAATGACCAAAGTAAATAAACGTCACAGAAATTGGAGAGTTTTACCGAGTTGTAATATACTTTTGAACCTGATAATGTTTGCCAGAATGTGTAGACATCAGGTGAAACTTCTCCAGAAAACTCCTTTATAGAACTTGTGTTTATTTCTGTATAAAAGTGAATTCCATTTAACATATTTGGCTTTAGGAATTTGTATTTACTGTAGGTATAAAATTCTCCCACAAATCAGTCCTCTTACAATATATTTTCTATCTCATGATTGCTATCTCTGATTAGTGTTGTACAGTATAAAATATTTCCAAGATCAGAAAGTCAATTTATGTAGAATTCACAAGAAAAGCTATTAACATATATGCAATGAAAAAAGGGTAAAAATTTTCATAGGTTATTTGTAATTTTCATGTTATATGATCTACTTTGCTTTTGTTATGAAGTCTCAAAACATTTGTGTTTGAAAGTAAGATGCTTTCAAATTTAATAATGTGGCTATGAATTGCCAGAAAAGTTTAAAAATTTCTACATGTTCTCAATTTTTCTAATATACTTTTAAAACATGAAAAGTAAAATTGACCAGAGTGTAGATGAAATAATGTTAGAGACTTTTTTCCAAAATATGTGAAACAACATCATGCTGGTGTTACATTTCACCTGAAGGCCGTACATTTGTGTGGAGTTTCACTGAGTAACAGGGAGTTAGTTTGAAGCAGACCATTTTGACCCTGCCCTTGTTTTGCAGCTGGTTTGCTGAGCTGGTGCCTCGGCTCACTGAGAGGAAACAGGGACTTGCCGACGGCCCGTCCAAAATCAGCACCTTACGTAGGTGTACTCCCAAACTCCTGCGTCTTACCTGGAAAGGTGGGTGGTGTGTGTTCACATGTGCGAGGCTGTAAATGTTATCACAAAAGTCTGTATGTTTGTATCCAGTGGACATATGACTTTGAAGCAATGATTCTGTGTCAGAATCGATTAGTGTAGAAATTAAGTGCTAAAAAGGTCGGAATAAATTCAGTTCATTCATTTGAGGTTTAATATTATTGTAAACATACTAGTTGTATCAGCACAGGATGTACAGGGTATGGACGAAAGCAGACAACACTGATTCATCAAGATTCTTCAGAGCAAAACGTCAGGCATCTACAAGCTACCATAACTTGTGTTATCCAACAGTACAGTCAGAGCATGGTTACAGTCAGATCAAGTGTTTCAGTGTGAAAGGGATATACAAGTATGGCAGGGTGGCAATGAGTTCATGGAATTACATATTCAGATAATAGAAAACCAGATAATAGGTCCTCTTTACGAACTTACCTACCTTAGGTTGCACAGGAATTCAAATTAGCTGATATCCATGTATCATAACAGCAGTACAGCTTTTATCAAAAATTCTATTGATTTGGGCGAATAGGGAATGTGTCAAAAATTTTATTGGTTCAGCCCAATAGGGAATGTGTCAAAAATTCTATTGGTTCAGCCCAATAGGGAATGTGTCAAAAATTCTAGTGGTTCAGCCCAATAGGGAATGTGTCAAAAATTCTATTGGTTCAGGCCAATAGGGAATGTGTCAAATTCCTGTAGCATGCATACAGATGGGTTAGGTAACAGGATATATTTGTGCAGATTTCTAACAATTCCAGTATTCCTGTGACTGATAGTCTAGATATATGACAGGTAGCACCCCAAGCTAGCAATGTCCTGGAATATGGTTCTGTTCAGTGCTTCTATTCCCGATTTAGGCTTCCCCTTGCACTATGACCAGACCCACGGGTGGGGGTACCTCAAGCCGGCAGAGGGTGTCATGGTGTGTACAGCAGGAGATGAAGTGGAAGAAGAACTGCTCAATCAGGAAGGAACAGCGGAACAAGAACAGGGTGGCTTCCCTCTCAGGTATGTGGGGTTAGTCATAGAGTTCTAGAGTTTATATACTAGGTCTAACTGGTGATACATGAAGGACTGGGGGACTGTCAAGTGTGTTATGCCAGCGATAGAGTTACATACTGGGTCTAACTGCTGAAAAAAGAGTGTCTTGCAGACAGGAGAACCTACCTGTCAAGTTTGTGAGGCTTTGATTTATACATTGTCAATGGGGCACTGGTGGACTTGCCTTACAGTTATAGAGTTATAGTCTGGGATCAAGTGATGGAAAGATAGAAGGAATGGGAAAAACTTCCCAATCAGGAGGTTCAGGGTTAGTGATGGTAACAGTTAACTGTGACCACCGTGTGGGAAGGAGTTGGGTGAATACTTTACACAAAAGAAAGTGATGTTTTGCTGCATTATCTTCCGAGTTGTTTTGTTGTGGTGGATTTCTGGCAGTCATTATGCTTCTGTATCAGCTCAGTAACTGTTCACTGCCACAGAATTCTTGTCTGTACAGGTTTGAGTGTAGTATGCAAGCACACTGCCTCATACAGTCAGGATTTGTGAGGACTCAAGTCCAGCATGGTAAAGGCTCTTCTAGAGTGAATTCTTAGACTTGAATGTTGTAGCTTTTTGCTGTTATTTTCAGAACATTTTTATCTCCCGCCAGGGAGATTATGAAATGATGTCTGTGTGTGCGTGCGTGCGTGCGTGCGTGTGTGCGTGCGTTAGTTAGTCACGCAGATTTCTCCAAAACTACTACAGCTACAGATTTTTTGTAAATTAATTGTCCCAATGAATTTTCATGCCCTTGAAAAAATTTTTGGTTTTATTGACTTAGGCCTAAAGATAAGTGAGTAATAGCAATCTTAGCTACTTTGAGTAAAGGGCTCATAACTCAAACTATTGCAGTAACAACTTTTTCTTCAAATATGTTGTTCAGCTACTTTGTCCTTAGCTATAAGATGGTACATAGTTTGGGGTCCCATTGCATGCCATAAGTGAGTAATAGCTATTTTCTCATTTGTAGCTAAATAACAGAAGAAGTAAATGTCAAATATCTTCAAAAGTATTGAAGTTAGGGAAATCTTTTCAAATATGTTGTCCATCTTCTTTTTGGTAAGCTATCACATACTAAAGTTTCAGACCTGTTGCACCTTGGATAGCTGAGTAATAGCTACTTTGAAATTCTGACTGTTGAGTAAAGCCATTGTAACTCCAAAACTATTGCAGTTGGAGTATTTTCCTAAAATATGTTGTTCAGCTACTTTGTTCTTAGCTATAAGATGATACATAGTTTGGGGTTCTATTGCTTGCCATAAGTGAGTAATAGCTATTTTCTCATTTGTAGCTAAATAACAGAAGAAGTAAATGTCAAATATCTTCAAAAGTATTGAAGTTAGGGAAATCTTTTTAAATATGTTGTCCATCTACTTTTTGGTAAGCTATAACATAGTAAAGTTTCAGACCTGTTGCACCTTGGATAGCTGAATTATAGCTACTTTTAAATTCTGACTGTTGAGTAAAGCCATTGTAACTCCAAAACTATTGCAGTTAGAGTATTTTCCTAAAATATGTTGTTCAGCTACTTTGTCCTTAGCTATAAGATGGTACATAGTTTGGGGTTCTATTGCATGCCATAAGTGAGTAATAGCTATTTTGTTATTTGTAGCAAAATCATGACATAAGTAAATGTCAAATATCTTCAAAAGTATTAAAGTTAGGGAATTCTTTTCAAATATGTTATCCATCTACTTTTTCATAAGCTATCACATAGTAAAGTTTCAGATCTGTTGCACATTGGATAGCTGAGTAATAGCTACTTTGAAATTCTACAGTTGAGTAAATCCATTGTAACTCCAAAACTATTGCAGTTACAATATTTTCGTAAAATATGTTGTTCACCTACTTTGTCCTTAGCTATAAGCTGGCATGTAGTTTGGGGTTCTATTGCATGCCATAAGTGAGTAATAGCTATTTTCTTATTAGTAGCAAAATAATGACATAAGTAAATGTCAAATATCTTCAGAAGTATTAAAGTTACGGAATTCTTTTCAAATATGTCATTCATCTACTTTCTTGTAAGCTATCACATAGTAAAGTTTCAGACCTGTTGCACATTGCATAGCTAAGTAATAGCTACTTTGAAATTGTGACTGTTGAGTAAATCCATTGTAACTCCAAAACTATTGCAGTTACAGCTTTTTCTTCAAATATGTTGTTTAGCTACTTTGTCCTTAACTATAAGATGGTATATATTTTGGGGTTGTATTGCATGCCATAAGTGAGTAATAGCTATTTTCTTATTTGTAGCAAAATAACAACATAAGTAAATGTCAAATATCTTCAAAAGTATTAAAGTTAGGGAAATATTTTCAAATATGTTATTCATCTAGTTTTTGACAACCTATCACATAGTAAAGTTTCAGACCTGTTGCACATTGGATAGCCGAGTAATACCTACTTTGAAATTGTGACTGTAGGGTAAATGCATATAGTTTGGGGTTCTATTGCATGCCATAAGTGAGTAATAGCTATTTTCTTATTTGTGGCAAAATAATGACATAATTTTTCTCAAATAACTGCTTCATCTACTTTTGGGAGAGCTTTCACATGGTGAAGTTTCAGACCCGTAGCTAATTATTCACCTACTCAAAATGAGTAAATGATAATTATCTGTAAAAGTATTGCGGATATCCAATTTTTATCAAATAACTCATTCATCTACTTTTGGGAGAGCTTTCACATGGTGAAGTTCCAGACCCGTAGGTAATTACTCACCTACTCAAAATGAGTAAATGTGAATTATCCCTAAAAGTATTGGGGATATCCAATTTTTCTTAAATAACTCATTCACCTACTTTTGGAAGAACTTTCACTTGGTGAAGTTTCAGACCCATAGCTAATTATTCACCTACTCAAAATGGTGACATTATCTAAAATGGTGCTAATTATCTCTAAAAGTATTGTGGATATCCAATTTTTATCAAATTACTCGTTCATCTACTTTTGGGAGAGTTTTCACATGGTGAAGTTCCAGATCCGTAGCTAATTACTCACCTACTCAAAATGAGTAAATGTGAATTATCTGTAAAAGTATTGCAGATATCCAATTTTTCTCAAATAACTCATTCACCTACTTTTGGGAGAGCTTTTACTTGGTGAGGTTTCAGACCCGTAGCTAATTATTCACCTACTCAAAATGAGTAAATGTGAATTATCTCTAAAAGTATTGCGGATATCCAATTTTTATCAAATAACTCATTCATCTACTTTTGGGAGAGCTTTCACATGGTGAAGTTCCAGACCCGTAGCTAATTACTCACCTACTCAGAATGAGTAAATGTGAATTATCCCTAAAAGTATTGGGGATATCCAATTTTTCTTAAATAACTCATTCACCTACTTTTGGAAGAGCTTTCACTTGGTGAAGTTTCAGACCCATAGCTAATTATTCACGTACTCAAAATGAGTAAATGCTAATTATCTCTAAAAGTATTGTGGATATCCAATTTTTATCAAATTACTCGTTCATCTACTTTTGGGAGAGCTTTCACATGGTGAAGTTTCAGACCCGTAGCTAATTACTCACCTACTCAAAATGAGTAAATGTGAAATATCTGTAAAAGTATTGCAGATATCCAATTTTTCTCAAATAACTCATTCACCTACTTTTGGGAGAGCTTTTACTTGGTGAGGTTTCAGACCCGTAGCTAATTATTCACCTACTCAAAATGAGTAAATGTGAATTATCTCTAAAAGTATTGCGGATATCCAATTTTTATCAAATAACTCATTCATCTACTTTTGGGAGAGCTTTCACATGGTGAAGTTCCAGACCCGTAGCTAATTACTCACCTACTCAAAATGAGTAAATGTGAATTATCCCTAAAAGTATTGGGGATATCCAATTTTTCTTAAATAACTCATTCACCTACTTTTGGAAGAGCTTTCACTTGGTGAAGTTTCAGACCCGTAGCTAATTATTCACCTACTCAAAATGAGTAAATGCTAATTATCTCTAAAAGTATTGTGGATATCCAATTTTTATCAAATTACTCGTTCATCTACTTTTGCGAGAGCTTTCACATGGTGAAGTTCCAGACCCGTAGCTAATTACTCACCTACTCAAAATGAGTAAATGCAAATTATCTGTAAAAGTATTGCAGATATCTAATTTTTCTCAAATAACTCATTCACCTACTTTTGGGAGAGCTTTTACTTGGTGAGGTTTCAGACCCATAGCTAATTATTCACCTACTCAAAATGAGTAAATGTGAATTATCTCTAAAAGTATTGCGGATATCCAATTTTTATCAAATAACTCATTCATCTACTTTTGGGAGGGCTTTCACATGGTGAAGTTCCAGACCCGTAGCTAATTACTCACCTACTGAAAATGAGTAAATGTGAATTATCTCTAAAAGTATTGCAGATAGCCAATTTTTCTCAAATAACTCATTCACCTACTTTTGGGAGAGCTTTCACTTGGTGAAGTTTCACACCCGTAGTTAATTATTCACCTACTCAAAATGAGTAAATGCGAATTATCTCTACAACTATTGCAGATAGCCAGTATTTCTGAAATAAGTCATTCACATACATTTTGGAGAGCTTTCAATTAGTGAATTTTCAGATCCGTAGCTAATTACTCACCTACTCAAAATGAGTAACTGCCTATTATCACTAAAAGTATTGCAGATAGCCAATATTTCTCAAATAACTCATTCACCTACATTTTGGAGAGCTTTCACATGCTAAATTTTTTTAATGAATTTTTTAAATAATTTTTACTGCATTAAAATTCATGAAATCATGCACTAAATCAATTATAACTTGAAAAGTATTACATTTAGAGCACCTTGTTAAAATATGTTATCTTTAGTACATCTAATTTATATGGCGGGAGATAAATGCATGCGTTAGAATGCTTGTTGTGTAGTATCATGGGTGTTCTTTTTCAGATTTGTACACACTAAGCTTATATAGAGTTTGTCTGTTTCATGTATTTCAGGCAGTTTGTGGAGTACTGCTGGGAACTGCCTGAATACAGAGCTGAGCGAGAATCTGCACAGGAAGTACAAAGACTGGAAGAGCAAGTGGGCAGCCTGGAACAGCAGCTAGAGGACTGTGACGAAGAGGAGGAGAGAATCGGACTTCACAGAGAGATCAAACACATGCAGAGACTGGCCGGCAGGAGTAAGGTAAGGGATACAGAGGGTAAGGTCACCCAGCCTAAAGGTAAGCAGATGGTAGGAGTAAGGTGAGGAATACAGAGGGTAAGGTCACCAAGCCTGAAGGTAAGTAAAAGTGAGTTATACAGAGGGTAAGGTCACAAAGCCTAAAGGTAAGCAGATGGTAGGATTAAGGTGAGGAATACAGAGGGTAAGGTCACCAAGCCTAAAGGTAAGCAGATGGTAGGATTAAGGTGAGTTATATAGAGGGTAAGGTCACCAAGCCTAAAGGTAAGCAGATGGTAGGATTAAGGTGAGTTATATAGAGGGTAAGGTCACCAAGCCTAAAGGTAAGCAGATGGTAGGAGTAAGGTGAGTTATATGGAGGGTAAGGTCACCAAGCCTAAAGGTAAGCAGATGGTAGGAGTAAGGTGAGTTATATAGAGGGTAAGGTCACCAAGCCTAAAGGTAAGCAGATGGTAGGAGTAAGGTGAGTTATATGGAGGGTGTGGTCACCTGACTTTGAGGTAAGGTAAGCAGATGGTAGGAGTAAGGTGCATGGCAATGCGACTAACCTCAGAGGTAAAGTGATCAAATTCTTGGATTAAAGTAAGGTTGTGGAGCGCAAGCGGACTAAACTGAGGTAAAGGAATCAAATAGCAGAGGTAAGTTGCAGGATACCCAGTAAGATGCCTAGCGCAAGCTATAGCTTGGAGGTAAAGCAATCTAATGGGAGGAGTAGTGTGAGAGGTGCAGGAAATAAGATCAGGCTAGCAGCAGGAATAAGGCAGTGGTGGGAAATGAAAAGTGGCTAAACTTTCAAAAGGTGAATAATCTTGGGCTAGGAACCTCAGAAAATGGTGTGAAATTGGCTAACACTGAATATTAAAATGAGAATATATTGACCTTGATATTCAAATATTTCCCAAAGTGAAGGTTTTTGTTCAATTAGTGCCATTTTGTGGGGGTTATTATGTCCACCCCACTGGGGGGTGGACATATTATTTTTGCTTTTTCCGCCGTCCGGCGTCCCACTTGGTTTCCAGACATTTGAGGCAACAGTTCTTATCCTAGCTTTACCAAATTTGGCATGCAGGTTTATTGGGTTAATAGCTTGTATGGGATTGCTTTTGGTGATGATAGCTCTATAGCTAACTGAGTAATAGCTACTTTGCTACTTTTGAGTAGCTCTTTGGTTTCCAGACATTTTAAGGAATGCTATTAAGCCTAGCTTTCTGAAATTTGGTATGGAGGTTCATTGGGTTAATAGCTTGTATGGGATTGCTTTTGGGGGGAATTGCTTCATAGATGAGTGAGTAATTAATTAAATAAATGAGTAATTAGCTATTTTGAATACTGAAAAAGGCAAATGTGTTCATATCTCCTAAACCGTGCGAGATAGAGCGATTTCGTCGAAATTTTCAACCCACAGGGTATCTAAGGAATGTACTCTTTGCAATTTTCAAAAAATTTTCCCCTCCCCAAAAATGGCGGCCATTTTGAATTTTCGAATTTTTGCCAGAAATGGCAAAACACAAATTTCCTTCTATCTCCTTAACCGTGCGAGATAGAGCGATTTCGTCGAAATTTTCGACCCACAGGGTATCTAAGGAATGTACTCTTTGCAATTTTCAAAAAAATTTCCCCTCCCCAAAAATGGCGGCCATTTTGAATTTTCGAATTTTTGCCAAAAATGGCAAAACACAAATTTGCTTCCATCTCCTTAACCGTGCGAGATAGAGCGATTTTGTCGAAATTTTCGACCCACAGGGTATCTAAGGAATGTACTCTTTGCAATTTTCAAAAAAATTTCCCCTCCCCAAAAATGGCGGCCATTTTGAATTTTCGAATTTTTGCCAAAAATGGCAAAACACAAATTTCCTTCTATCTCCTTAACCGTGCGAGATAGAGCGATTTCGTCGAAATTTTCAACCCACAGGGTATCTAAGGAATATAATCTTTGCAATTTTCAAAAAAAATTTCCCTCCCCAAAAATGGCGGCCATTTTGAATTTTCGAATTTTTGCCAAAAATGGCAAAACACAAATTTCCTTCTATCTCCTTAACCGTGCGAGATAGAGCAATTTCGACAAAATTTTCGACCCACAGGGTATCTAAAGAAAGTAATCTTTGCAATTTTCAAAAAATTTTCCCCTCCCCTAAAATGGCGGCCATTTTGAATTTTCGAATTTTTGCCAAAAATGGCAAAACACAAATTTGCTTCTATCTCCTTAACCGTGCGAGATAGAGCGATTTCGTCGAAATTTTCGACCCACAGGGCATCTGAGCAATGTATTCTTGACAATTTTCAAAAAAATTTCCCCTCCCCAAAAATGGCGGCCATTTTGAATTTTCGAATTTTTGCCAAAAATGGCAAAACACAAATTTGCTTCTATCTCCTTAACTGTGCGAGATAGAGCGATTTCGTCGAAATTTTCGACCCACAGGGTATCTAAGGAATGTACTCTTTGCAATTTTCAAAAAATTTTCCCCTCCCCAAAAATGGCGGCCATTTTGAATTTTCGAATTTTTGCCAAAAATGGCAAAACACAAATTTGCTTCTATCTCTTTAACCGTGCGACATAGAGCGATTTCGTCGAAATTTTCGACCCACAGGGTATCTAAGGAATGTACTCTTTGCAATTTTCAAAAAATTTTCCCCTCCCCAAAAATGGCGGCCATTTTGATTTTTCGAATTTTTGCCAAAAATAGAAAAACAGGAATTTGCTTCTATCTTCTTAACCGTGCAAGATAGAGTGATTTCGTCAAAATTTTCGACCCAACCAATGCAAAAAGGCATGAAGCTGAAATAATTTACATCTACACTAATAAATATTTAAGCATCATTGATATATTTTACAAATGAAACAGGGTCTTGTAAGACTACTGTACAATTTTGGCAAAAGGTTCATGGGGTGGACATTACACATGATAATGTGTGTTCTTCTATGCTGTCCTGTTTCTATTCGCATCTACTATCAACAGGGCGTCCTATTTCTAGTTTGTAACCGAACCATATATTAGATTGATGTATCCGACATCCGTCTGTCTGACCATCCATCTGTCAGTATATTGGTTTCCGGACTCCAAGACACTTACACAAGCCAATTTGAAATTTGACAGAGTGGTAGGACACCCCAAGGGCTAGTTTGCTATTGAAATTGGTGCCAAATTGGTGCGTCCCTCTGTCTGTTACATCTTTCTATCAACATTTTGGTTGCTGAAGTATAACACAAAGATGCTTCATCCAATCAATTTGAAATTTGACACGGTGGTAAGACACCATGTGGGCTAGGTTGCTATTGATATTGGTGCCAGTCAATGTGTCCATCTTCCCGCCAACAGTTTGGGTTCCGGACTCCTACTTGAAGATATTTTTCGCTGATCAGTTGGAAACTTAACTGGGTGGTAGGACATCACCTAGGCTAGATTTCTTTCAAAAATCTTTTGAAAACTAATGTGGTCATCATTTTGAAATTATGTTTCTAGACTTTAACCTCAAAGATGCTTCTACCTATCAATTTCAAACTTGACAGAGTGCTACATTAAACTACGATAAACTTGAAATTTGATTCCTGGCCCTACCTCTAATACTGATTGCGTAACTCGCCTTGTTGTGACCTGTAACCCCAATTTTAGTGTTGGTGACTGTGCTTTGGTGGGTGAAGGTTGAATGTCTGTATTGTTTGTACATTCAGAAAAGGCCTGACAAAGCATCAGGGAAGGAAGAGACTGCACAGGACATTGGGATTGCAGGAGTGGACTTCTTCAGTCTGCCACACAAGGTACGTCACAGTCTGAGTACATCTGCTAACTAATCAGCCAGTCAACTAATCAACCACCTCCCCTAGTATTTTTATTGAATCCTGTGTATTTACAGGCCTTCTACCCAAGGATGTACTCTCTCATTTAATTGTATCAGTCGTTGACTGAGAGCCTCAGATTGTGGGGCCCAAGCATCGTGTGGGTAGCCATCTGTCCAAAGTTCGACTCTCTTATTCAATTGTCATTGAGTCTTTCTTTTGTATGGTCTGCAAACATAGTATGTTCCCAAGCTTTGCGTGGGTAGCCCTCTGTTCAAGGTTTGATTATCTTATTAAGTGGTGCCAAATGTTTGCTTTACACTGTCTGTAATCACAGAACGGGCCCAAGCATCGTGTGGGAAGCCCTCTGTCCAAGGACTACCTGTCTCACATTGAGTCGGGGATGCTGGGTTCGGCACTGGGTGACCAACTCAACACGGTGCACACCCTGTCCAAACTCTGCTCGTATTGGAAGAACAACATGAAGCGTGTCCACTCACAGATAGATGTCCAGCTCACCACGGAGGCACTGGACGACACTGTCAACAGGTGGGTTGTCACGGGAACCAGAACACGGCTATACATAACAAGGTGAAGAGATATTTTGGAACCACAGTACAGACAGGTGTTTAGAAAAAGAGGGAAATACGTGCAATAAAATACAAGACACCGCAGATAAAAAGAGATTATGAGACAGATATATGGGGAAAAAAGAGAAAACTACAGAAGAAAAAGGTTAAATAACTACGGCTGTGGGTGGGAACCAGTGAAAATAGTGGGTTTGAATGGGAATTAGTAATAGTAAGATGCGGACCTTTGTGTTCTATGTGGGAACACCCAGTAATTCTAATTCATTCCATTTGCATTTAATGTCAGCTGCTTTCAGTGGGATTTCTATTTACTAGCCATTATATTTAAAGCCCTTGTGTTTGTACATAGTGCCCTAGAAGGAGCTGAGGACCAGTATGTGGGTGCAATAATCCCTCGACTCATTACAGCAGGAACTGTCACTCGCCGAGCAGTGGAGAATACTTGGCTCACTGCCAGCAATGCTTACGTAAGTTTGATTCAGAGCTATTTATGTTTTAATAATACTTGGGTCACTGCCTGAATGCTGATGTAAGTATGACAAAGACCTGTTGGAAATACTTGGGTCACTGCCTGAATGCTGATGTAAGTGCGACAGACCTGTGGGGAATACTTGGATTTCTGCCTGAATGCTGATATAAGTGTGACAGACCTGTGTGTAAGTTTGTGGGGATGTATGTGTGTATGTGTACATGTGCATGTATGGTTACTTCTCTGTGTTTGCAGGACTACAGTACAGACTGGTACATAGTCCATGGTCCAACATCTCTGGTAATTGCCTTGTGTGTACATATGTGTTTGTGTACCTGTATGTGTAGCTGCATATGTTCCTGTGTCTGGTTAACTGTCTGTGTTTACAGGAGGATAGAACAGACAGTAAGTTAAAGGCTATGGTCCAGTCGCCCCCGGGTTACTGTTTTGTGTGAAGGTGTATGTGTGTGTATGGCTGCTTGTGTGTGTTTACAGGAAGACAGTATAGGCAGTGAGATGAAGCCTATGGTCCAGTCTCCCCCGGTTACTGTTTTGTGTGAAGGTGTATGTGTGTGTATGGCTATCTGTCTGTGTTTACAGGAAGACAGTATAGGCAGTGAGATGAAGGCTATGGTCCAGTCTCCCCCGGTTACTGTTTTGTGTGAAGGCGTATGTGTGTGTATGGCTATCTGTCTGTGTTTACAGGAGGACAGTATAGGCAGTGAGATGAAGGCTATGGTCCAGTCTCCCCCGGGTTACTGTTTTGTGTGAAGGCGTATGTGTGTGTATGGCTATCTGTCTGTGTTTACAGGAGGACAGTATAGGCAGTGAGATGAAGGCTATGGTCCAGTCTCCCCCGCGGTTCTGTTTTGTGTGAAGGTGTATGTGTGTGTATGGCTGTTTGTGTGTGTTTACAGGAGGACAGTATAGGCAGTGAGATAAAGGCCATGGTCCAGTCTCCCCTGCGGTTCTGTTTTGTGTGAAGGTGTATGTGTGTGTATGGCTATCTGTCTGTGTTTACAGGAGGACAGTATAGGCAGTGAGATGAAGGCCATGGTCCAGTCGCCCCCAGGTTACTGTTTTGTGTGAAGGTGTATGTGTGTGTATGGCTATCTGTCTGTGTTTACAGGAAGACAGTATAGGCAGTGAGATGAAGGCCATGGTCCAGTCTCCCCCGGTTACTGTTTTGTGTGAAGGTGTATGTGTGTGTATGGCTATCTGTCTGTGTTTACAGGAGGACAGTATAGGCAGTGAGATGAAGGCTATGGTCCAGTCACCCCCGGGTTACTGTTTTGTGGGTGCGGATGTGGACTCACAAGAACTGTGGATCGCTGCTGTGCTAGGGGATTCCTACTTTGGGGGAATTCATGGTAGATATAGTTAAATAGATGACGTCACTGATTCCTGTAGTAATTTGAAGTATCACTAGTTTATACTAAGGCTGCAAGCAAGCCAGAAAACTTGCCTCAATTCCTTGTTTTGGAAGAATAGACTCAGGACTCAGTCACTCACTTGATTAGTGTCCATAAAGTAAATCGGTTCATGTTTTCACACATTACCCCTTATAAAACTGCCAAAATGCATAAAACATCAAAGAATGTTAAAAAATTCACATTACTGCAAAATACAGGAAACTTTGACATGTTTATATTGTGAGATTGGAGGTGTCTTTAAAATATGTTCTATTAAAATTCCGTCTTAGAAAAATATTATTTACACAGTCTTAAAATACAGTAGTGACGTCACTCTATTGTTAAAACAGTAGATTCCTACAACAGAATGTGCTGTTTTTTTCTACTGTTTTTGTAAAGGGACCCAAGGTGCAAAGCTTGACCATTTACAGTTTAGCCTTGAATTATCACTACATTTTAAATTCCTGTATCAGTATTTTACATTCTTTAAAAATGCATTCAAGATAGACTATTTTGTGTGTAATATTCATATTTTTATGTAATACAAGTTGGGATTTAAGAAGTATGTAAAAATGTTAACATTTACCTACATTTGTTTTTTGTAGTGCAAAACTTTAAAGAGAAAATATTAAATATAGTAATATTTCAAGGCATTACGTTTTGCAAGACTATGTGTAATATGTATACTCAGATCTATTTGGCATTCTAATTGACACAGTTTAAGTATTTAAGATCTTAGTTAGGCTGAAATGTTTATGATTTGACATATTTACAACCAGTAATGGTAATGTGATTATTTTGGAAAGTAACTAAAAATATTTCCGTGCTTTGAGAAATGTCTATTAAAATGTAGAAATGACTTGAAACCAAAAAACTACTATCATTATTAAACAGTATTTTAAGTCAGAGAAAGCACTTGGAACAGTAGATTCGTAGTACAAATGTACTCGGGCCTTCGGCCCTCGTACATTCGTATCTACGAATCTACTGTTCCTTGTGCTTTCTCCATGACAGAGTTTCTAAAAAATACAAAAAAAAAATTAAAACTGATAAAACAGAAGCAGCTGAAATTACAAAAAAAAAATAATATATTGATATATTTATGGAAAAGAAAAACAAATTTTATTACGCTACAATAGCTTACCATGTGGGACTTAATGCTGATCTCGGGTTGCCACACCCGGGGCCAACGTCTTAGAAAAAAAGACAGTTCTTGTTAGCCACCGGATACACTGGTAGTTGTCGTCACGTGATAACTTCTGACCAATCGTCCTACTTTCTCGTTGGCCACGCGAATTAGCAATGCTTTATTTTGCAAGGAATATTATTTCATTTTTACAAGGATATACTTATTGTTGGATATGGAAACTACACCAGTTTCTTTATTTTATTGCATAGAATCACAATTCGATGCCTTTTCATAGTTCAGATAAGTATCTTTACTATATTTTACAACTGAAGTCCACTTCCAGATTCACGTAAAGCAATGGCGACTCGTTTATGGGGTTTCTAATACAGGATATTTATATATGCCTGTCAGTAAAATAAAATAAAACAAAATATTTAAACCCTATCTGCTTCATTATTGGACCCCTTTTAGGGTTTAAAAGTGTATAAATGTAACACAAACGAGTCCTGGCCGAGTAAAATCTCCGGAAACAACTTCCGTTTTATTGTCAAGACAGCATTTTCTTGTAATGCGCGTCTCGCGTTGGTAGTTTTTATACAGGAATATATGCCTGTTGAAATCAAATTAAATAGATTTTGCAAGGGTTTACCCCCGTTCTTTTACTCTATTGGTCCATTTTAAGGGTTAAAATATGATATAAAGCACGATTCTAACTGGGGGAATCCTCGGGGAAACCCCTGTGATGACGTCACGTCTAGACCGCATGTGCTGAGAGACGCGGGTTTCTTACAGTACGTTTATAAATATAAATAAATATAAATAAAATAAAATAATATATTTTATCCCTCCTTCCCTGTATTATTGACCGTTTATAAGGTTAATACTTAAATAAACAGGAATAGAATTCTTCATTAATCGTCTAGACATTACGTGTCTCTTCAGGCTATAAGGTAACCTTGGTTACCCATTATTTTAATTATATTTTAATTCATCCAGTTTTAAATTATAATTACTTGTTTTTTAGATTCTATGTTATTTAATAAAATTCTGTGTAATTTCTGCTTTCATTATCTCACAACTAGCCCTACCTGCAGTGAGGCGGGTGGGGTAGGTGACCTTGTGTCACAGTTGATTTACTTACGTAAATCTAGTTGTGTAGTTCCTTCGAAGAAGGAAAGGCAAAGCTTCCTTGGAAGCTTACCTTAAGGAAAGCTTACATAGAAATTATAATATCCAACTTCTTTCTCCAGGGTGGATCAGATCCCTGCTTAAATTCAGATAAGATCTTAGTTCATCCGAGATTTTTTATGCATCCGAGAATCGGATGCAGTATTCTCAACTTCTATTCAACCCAGTATGATTTGATACTCGGTTTTCATTGCATCTCTCGGATCATCTGAAATCCAATGCTTGGTGGATTGTATGTAGATCTGATCCTCGGATGATCGGATCATCTACTCTGATGTTCGGATGTTGATTCCAGATCAGAACACTAACAATCCTCACAAAAAGAAGAAATAAATAAAATAAAATAAAATAAATAAATAATAAATAAATAAAACTTGGAGTAATAGTTCACCAGCCTGGCAGTAGGTATCACCTATTGGAGGCTTGGGTCCAAGTTCATAAAGTCCAAGTCCTCAAGCCCAAGAGGGCTTCTAAACAAGGTCCTTCATTCAGTCCTGACTCTATATTTTAGGGAAGTAGGTTGCCTGACTTCCCCCTAACCAATTTTTGAGGACATTGAAACTTAGGCAGTTTTTTGAACCTCCCTGCCCCCAGGGAATTTATGCCTAGATCCTCCACAGTCTGGACTCTGAATGATTTACTAGACCAACAGGAACTTGGGCAGTTTAATTTCCCTTAAAATGGAACAAGTTTTCAAATTTGTATCTCCTTAGGGGCCTCCTTGGGTAAGCCCCTCCTCCCCTTCTGGTCAGCAAGAGTTGAGCTTCAGGCTGCTCTAAACTAGGTTTTTTTCTGAATACAACCTGGTTATATATATGTTAAGACAGTAGCAAGGCTACTACCAGACAGGTCAAACTCAATTCCATGGTGCACATAAGTAGTCAGAAGGGGTATGGTGAATTCAGGTGAGATACTGGATCTTTAGATCTTAAAGTTCCCCATTCACAACTACTTTAGGAGGGACAGGAGTCCCTCATCAAGGCACCCGTCATAACTCTTAGGGTTTAGGCCCTATTAATCAACCCTTTCCAATTCCCCACATCTAGAGGCTCCTACAGGAACCACCCCAATGGGGGTCATTCCATCCCTAGCAGTATCCATCGTTTTCCCCAGGTAGGGGGAAATCGAGTAGCCGAGGCTCCAAGGTCTTTTCGACCCACTTCAGGGGATGAGGGCATAAAACCCTTCCCCCCCAATGACTCCTCCAGCCTCACTCAGTCCACCAGTAGGAGTTCTCCGTTCTTTCAGATAAGACTGGCAAACAAATCCTGTCATTCTTTTCAATCCAAGTCCAGTCAGACTTCTGACCCGGTCAGAATACAAGGCCCTTCAAAGACCAAGTCCTGGCCTCTGTATCCAGTCTCTTCTGTCAAAGAACGCAATAGAAAGGGTGGAAAATGTAAAATCTCTCGGGTTTTACAGTCGCCTGTTCCTAGTACCAAGCCTCACCTAAGGTGGAGGCCAGTCATAGACCTAAACAGGCTCAACACTTTTCTACACGTAGAAAAGTTCAAAATGGAAACTCCAGAGTCCATCAGGACCTCCCTGATTCCAGGGGAGTGGGTATCGTCGATAGATCTATCGGACACTTACCTACACATCCCCATCCATCCAAACTCAAGGAAATACCTAAGGTTTTGCTACAAGTCACAGGTGTTCCAATTCACCTCCCTCCCATTTGGACTATTCACAGCCCCCAGGTCTTTACAATGATCGTAAAGGAAGTGAAACTAATGGCCCTCTCAAGAGGACTCAGAATTCACCAATACCTGGACGACTGGCTGATCAGGTCCCAGTCTCAGGAGGAAGCCCAAGTGAACACATAGGCAGTGGTAGACCTAACTCAGTCCTTGGGGTGGATAATAAATCAGGAAAAATCAGGAAAAATCAGAACTGAAACCTACACAGGTGTTTTCGTTCGTGGGCTACGAATACCACCTCGATTCAGCCCTTGTAAAACCCACTCAAGAGAGATGGCTCAAACTTCAGGATTTGATCCTACGACTCAAGTCAAAACGTGTTTTGACTGCAAGATGTTTGATGTCTCTAATTGGGTTGCTAGCCTCAACGGAGGAAATGGTCCCGGAGGGACGCCTTCACATGAGGCCCTTTCAGTTTCATCTCAAGGAGCACTGGAGATATCCTCAGTCGCTGGACAACCTCCTTCCCTGGACAGAAGCCATTGCAGTCCACCTAGATTGGTGGCAAAATCCCTCCAAGGTGATGAAAGGTGCAGACCTTCATCCCAAAGACCACAGTATCCAACTCTTTACCGACGCCTCAAACGAAGGTTGGGGCGCTCACTTAGACCAAAACTTTACCAAGGGTCTGTGGTCAGATCGGGAAAAAAGGCTTCACATAAATGTCCTAGAATTGAAGGCGGTCTCCCTGGCCCTTCGAGACTTCAAGGACCAGTGCCAGAATCAAACAGTGTTGGTTGGGACGGACAACTCAACAGTGGTAGCCTACATCAACAAACAAGGAGGAACACACTCGGCAGAGATGTGTGCTCTCCTGTGGAAGATCATGACCTGGTGCCATCACTATCACATAACATTGAAAGCCAGGCACATTCCAGGGTGCCTGAATGTAATGGCCGACCTGCTATCCAGGTCCAACCAAGTGCAGTCAACCGAATGGTCTCTGCACCCACAGGTCTTCAAACAGATCTGCCAGAAGTGGTTCACCCCTCATGTAGACTTGTTTGCCACTCACCTGAACCACAAGCTCCCTCTATACGTGTCTCCTATCCCAGACCCAAGGCCTGGGACATAGATGCTCTGAACATAAACTGGACCAACCTCACAGCTTATGCGTACCCTCCTACGGCTCTCCTTCACAAGGTGATCCAAAAGATCAGGCAATGCCAGTGCCTGATCATCGTAATAGCCCCAGGCTGGCCAGGGATGCCCTGGTTTTGGGACCTAGTGCAGCTCTCAACAGAGATCCCACTGCAACTCCCAGTGTCAACAACCCTACTCAAACAGTCCCACAAGCTGGTGTTCCACAACAACCCCCAGCACCTGAACCTCCACGCCTGGTGTCTAGGAGCGGACAACTCCGAGAACAAGGCTTCTCTGTGGAGGTGGCAGAGAGAATTGCTGCCCCTCAGCGGTCATCAACAAGGACCATCTACAAGTCAAAGTGGGCCCTATTTGAAAAATGGTGCAGAGAAAATTCGGTGGATTTCTCCACTCCATCTGTGAAACAAATCTCAGATTTCTTCATGTACCTGTACCAAGACCTAAACAGGCGCCCCTCGACCATTGATGGTTACAGGACTGCAATCGTTGACACTTTGGGCCCAACGGCCCAACATATTGCACACAATGCAGACCTTCATAGGTTACTCTCCAGTTTTCACAGGGATCGTCCTAAAAGTTCCAGAAACTTACCCAAGTGGAACCTTTCTGTTGTCCTTAACGAGCTCACCAAAGCACCTTTTGAGCCCATGAAAGACTCAGACCTCAAACATCTCACTTTAAAAACTGCTTTCTTGCTAGCCTTGGCCTCCGGCAAGCGCCGCAGCGAAATCCATGCCTGGGTCGCTAACAAAGTAGCTAATTTAGGCCAATGGGAAAAGGTTGCCTTGTTCCCTTCTTCTGATTTCATAGCCAAAAACCAACTAGCAAGAGAAGGTTCTCAAAGTGTGTCTCCGGTGACTATCCCTGCTCTGACTACCATTGTGGATAGACAGTTTAAAGAAGACAGGACCCTGTGTCCCGTACGGGCCCTGAGGTTTTATTTGGATCGAACTAAAGACCTGAGAGGGTCTCGTTCTCTCCTTCTCATCTCCTTTAAGAAGGGACATACCTCAGACATCAGACCCGCTACACTCTCTTCATGGTTGAAACAAACCATTTTACTTTGTTACAAACAAGCAGATCAACAAGCCTTGGACTTGGTCCAAGTCACAGTGCATGCCATCCGGGCCTTCGCGGCCTCTAAGGCCTTTTACGGTGGGGTATCGGTGGACCAAATCATGCAAGCCTGTCACTGGAAAACACATTTACAAATTTTTACCTAAAAGACCTTACTTGGTCGGACACCGACAACAATTTGTACCTGGGACCCGTAGTGGCTGCACAACAAGTCCTAGATCCTTCCCCTCAGACCAGTTGTCCTCGGAAAGAAAAAAAGGGGGGGGGGCACATCCGCTACAACCAAGTCTTCAGGAGTCTTTCCCAGGATCTAGGTATTCCTTTACCTTCAAGATGTTACGGTTAAGGTCATTTTATCCTTTAATTATCAAGTAATTTCTATTAAGGACTTATTTAGTTGTCATTAATCTCATATTCAGGTTGTAAAAATTTTATGAGATGCCCAACCACTGGGTTGGTCAGTCATACGTGAAGGGCCCTTTTGGACCCTCAGACCTCGGAGTGAGCACTGCTGCACTTCCGTCCTACAATAAAACATCTAGACAGTTTTAGCACTGTCTCTCATTTACTTAGGTTTTTGGCTCGTTACAGGCCCGGCCTTCGGGATAGGGGCACTGTAAATGGGACTCAGACTGGTATTTCTGGCACTATTCTATACATATTAATTCAAAATCTTAGAAAAAATGACATACCTTCCAGTCTCAGCTGTAATCCCGCCACCGGGCGGTTGAATTCAGCATTAAGTCCCACATGGTAAGCTATTGTAGCGTAATAAAATTGAAAATTTTAATTACTTAAATGTAGCTTTTATAAGCTACAAGCTTACCATGTGGGACTTAGAAGAGTCCCACCCTGCCTCCCCGCTGTTTACAGCTGAGGGGTAGGTTTAAAAAATTTCAACGAGAAAGTAGGACGATTGGTCAGAAGTTATCACGTGACGACAACTACCAGTGTATCCGGTGGCTAACAAGAACTGTCTTTTTTTCTAAGACGTTGGCCCCGGGTGTGGCAACCCGAGATCAGCATTAAGTCCCACATGGTAAGCTTGTAGCTTATAAAAGCTACATTTAAGTAATTAAAATTTTCAATTTTGCAGTTGATTTTATGTCTATTTTTAATTGTTTTCGAATACCCAATTCACTCTCTTTAGTTCAAGTTTTAACTGAATCATGTTGTTTAAGAGTAACCAAAGAATCATTGCAGCCCTGGTTAATACTGTCTTGTATATCGTGTGCTTGACATTTGGAGAAAGCACAATTGACTCCAATGTACAGTACATGTTTTAATACAATGAGAACTGTTCGTTTATGCATAGCGTTGTAATTAAGTACTGGAAACGTTCTCTTTTGTGCTGAATACAGGTCCATTCTCGCGTATCTCGTGTGGGGCTAGAACATGATTCAGGTGATGTAATATAATGAGTACTTTTATTGTACACTTCATTGTTAAATCATGTGACAGACTGTTAGGCACTGAGTGACAATGATAGAAGTAACCAGAATCCATAGACACAGCGGTCTGACGCAAGACATTCTAGGCCCCTTACTGAAATGTAGCTCATTATATTAGTTACAAGTGAGTATAGCCCAAATACTGTTAATCTTCTTTGCTTGGATGGTTGGAAGATCACTCAGAATGTGCAACTATTTGTGCCGGAAACCCCAAATGTGACTATTTAGTGGGAAATGAAAGTCATGTTTTGGCATTTTTGTTTGATATAATGTAAGAAAACAGATTGATATTTTGCATGTAAAATCGACCCTTTTCATTAAGACATCATTTTTCATGATGGGAAAAATAAAACACTCTCATGTTTCCACCATTATTACATCTACTCTGTTCAACCCATGCTCACCGTTTTATTTCCCAGGATGCACTGCACTCGGCTGGATGACACTGCAAGGAAACAAGGTGAATGGTACGGATCTTCACAGCAAGGTGGCAGCACTAGTTGGCATCTCCAGAGATCACGCCAAGGTGACGTAACTTACACAGCTTGCTGTCGTAAATCTACACAGCTGGAATACAGTTCGTATCTTTTGTACATTTTTATGTGGCTTTCTTGTGAATGGTGCATGTACACAACCATAACTAAAAGGGCTGACTAACCTTGAGGACGGTGTTCTGAGGAGGGATTACACAACCAGTAGCATACGGTGAACACAATATTGTATTTGTATCCGAATTCATGGTTAAGTTTTGAGAATAGTGTTCTTCCTATCTGTGCCAGTTTTAGGTGTATGCTGATTTACCAAGCAAAGCAGTTGGTTGTTTTTCTAGGATGACTTTTGTATTAATGTCGAGTTTACACTTATGTAAAGGAGAAAATAGTGTAGCCATCTTCATTCAATGTACAGTGATTTAGTGATTATGTTTATGTTCTCAAATGAAAGACAGTTACTTGTACATCTGACTACTACTAGTTTTACTAACGTAAGAAACATAAAACTCAGGATGTCATGCACTAACATTGTTAGAACTTGAAAATTATTGCAGTTAGATCAGTTGGACTGTTCAAATCCAATAATTTGCTCTATCATAGGTCTATCTTGCTGGGGGCTGATTATGGTTTCCCCTCCAAAAATAAAATGGCCATATTGAGCATTAGTGTGCAAAAGTGTCATCCATTTCATGGGAAAGATATTCACTTTTATACATGTTCACATGTTGTCATATAATCACATGTAACAACGCTTGTGCACATAAAACATATATTGAGAGATTTTAGTTGTTTTCACACATATGTAGATATGTTAAACTGTTGTTTCAGTATGTCTAAAGGCTTTAACTCTGACTATATTTTCAGGTGTTTAACTACGGCCGTATTTATGGTGCAGGTCAGACGTTTGCCAAACAGTTACTGATGCAGTTCAACCACAGCCTGAGTGAAAGTGAGGCTCAGAAGAAAGCAAAGGCTCTGTATCACAGTACTAAGGGAAAGAGGACAAGGTGAGGTCGTAGATTCAGCAAACGGTGGATTCAGACTTTTTCTATCATCAGTGCCTCGATTACCAGAGGTTGGACGACTATAACCCCAAGGTTAAGGTTGGACAACCAGAGACTCAAAAGGTCAACAAGCATTGCGGATATAAATGTTTTATGCTTTAATATATGTATATTTCTACTGCATATGTACAATCCATTAATAATTACAATTCATTACAACTTGCATCAATAAATCACAGGCATAGGGTCACCTTAAAATAATAGCAGTTTGAGGTGACCTTAACCGAAGTATGTTGAAACAACCTAAAAGATTTGAAGAAAATCTATAAGTGTACATAATGAAAGTGACCCTGTACCAGTAAAGCACTGATTTAAGTAAATATTTGAATTGAAAACATGGTGATTTCAATTTAAAGAAATTGCAAAAAGCATACTTGTATGACAAACGGTTGAAAGTGTGTGACATCCTAGAGTTGTTACCCTGAGTAATTAGTCGCAGGGTTAATTTGTTGTAAATATTATCAGACTTGGCTAAGCTTGCAAAGAACTTAAGTTTTCCTTTTTTTACAGTTGACAGACAGTCTATATTCAAATCATTACATATGATAGGCAAAAGGACAGAGTGAGTATTGTAGGGTACATTTAAAATAGTGTAAAATATAAACTAAAAGGTAAAATATAAGCTCAGTTCAAAACATGTATTCTCCTTGAAATTCAAATGAGTGTGGCACCAATATTACACAAAGGCTGACTTTTATAGTTGGAACCACTGACCATGACGATCCACAATGTATTATTCTAGTCTGATAACAGAACTGAAAGGTATGACCACAGGGTGGTCATAACCCCAAGTCGACACAACAATTTGCCAGTCTTAAGTTTGGGGCTAAATTTGGTCAGAGACATGACACCAAAACTTAGGACCAAATTTGTCTCAGCAAGTTTATGAATAGGGGCACTGACTAACAACGTGGTCAGGTTTTTTTTGTGTATGAAGAACAGCACACACTACTACCTCCATACCAGTACCACAGGCATTTAATTTGCAGTCCTTAGAAAATAAACAGTGACAGGGTCAATAATAAACTAGATTGGGCCAACTCGGCGCCAACATATCCCCAGACAGGTCATCACTCACGCCACAGGTTTTGATCGGGAATTTTTTAAAACATAATTACCCATTATTATATGAACTTCAGCACATCAATCTACTCTGTTTATATCTTCCAAGGAAGATGGTGTATCCCCAGACGCCGAATACATAACTCAAATTCTATTTTCAATCTTCCTGCAATGATAACTCTAAACCTATTTTCAAAGTATTTAAATGATTGATGATTGAATGTCCATTCTAAAATAATAATCCCAAAAGAGCATATCTGTTTCTATATTTGTTGACAAATAAAATATTATTTTTAACTCAACTCATCATACTTTTCAATCTTCCTTCAAAGTATTTAAATGATTGATGATTCAATGTCCATTCTAAAATTCATAATCCCAAAAGCGCATATCTGTTTCTATATTTGTTCACAAATAAAATATTATTTAAAAAAAAATTATTCATATTATTATTTTATTATATTATTTTTAGAATTTGCAAATTGTTTTCAGTTATTCATTTCCTCTATACCTATATATGTGGTCCATATATATGCAACCTAAATATGTGACACAATCTCAGTTATGACTCCCCTTTGTGTTATATGTAATGAAGCCCACCACCTCCCACCCCCACCCCTCTCCCCTTCTCCACACCTCTCTCACTATTACACAAGATCTGCAACCCCATTGAGTTCTTTGTTTCTCATCTGATATCATTAAATACCTTTGTTTATTTAGTGTCACTCAATATAGCTGGAGGTCCCAGAGGTGGGTGGGGGGAATCCGGGTGGGGGATGCATAAATGGTAAACAAACAATCTATATAAAAGGGGTACTCAAATACAAAAAGAATTGAGAATTTTAAGTATGTGATTATCAACTGAAATGAGTTCATAACTGTAGGAGCTGTGTCAAAATTAACTGAGGCAAGTTGAATAAAACTGGGCTAGTTGAGGGTTAAAAATCCCCTACTTTTACTACATAAGGATATAATTTCATTAATATTGGGACTTAAAGCTCACTTAAAGTGTCCATTTTGTCTACTTGAATATGTTAACCAGTTTCATTTTAAAAAGTGAAAAACTCAGCAAGCAGAGGTATAACACACAAAAATAAGTTCTTAAAAGACTAAGATAGCCATAACATTATTAATATTCAAAATTTAAATAGACAGGCATTTCCTTTTAAAAATTCAAAGATTTCAGCTCTATAACCCACATAGTTTGACAGTTACTGGGCTTTAAAGTGGCATAATGTCCATAAATTGGGTTTCTGTGGGCATTTTACAATTGTTAAAGAGACCTTAGCAATTAAACAACAGATCTGAAACTTTTTGGGGGACATACATAACAAACAAAAATTATATATAATACAGTTTAAGACTTGTCACACTAAGCATTTCCAAATAACAGGGCAAAATACGGAAAAAATGTCCAAAAAGGCACTTGGGCGAGTGTCTATGGCCCTCATACACAGGTTAAATGTCTACTAAAAACCTTGATTTTCGGCATATGTAAAAAGGACATAATAATGCATTCCCAGATTGGATTTCAGCTCCATCAATCACATAGTTTAACAGTCACAGGGCTTAAAGGTGGTTAAAAAGTCCAAATATTGGGTCTCTGTGGGCCTTTTAGAGATCTCGATGTGGCTTTCAAATTAAAGCTTCAGACTTAAAATTTGTTACATACTAAGATTACACATAGAATATGTATCTAATAAAGTTTGAAACTTCTCAGACTTACCATTTCCAAGTTACAGAGCAAAATATGTGAAAAATGTCTTAAAAGGGTCACTCAGGTGGGTGTTTAAGGTCCTCATACACAGGTTAAATGTCTACTTGAAGCCTTGATTTTTGGCACATGTAAAAAGAACATAATAATGTATTCCCAGATGAGATTTCAGCTCTATCAGTCACATAGTTTAACAGTCACAGGCCTTAAAATTGGCAAAAAGTCCAAATACTGGGTCTTTATGGGGCCTTCTAGAGACCTAAATGTGGCCTTCAAATTAAAGCCTCAGACTTAAAATTTGTCACATACTAAGATTACACATAGAATATGCATCTAATACAGTTTGAAACTTCTTAGACTTACCATTTCCAAGTTACAGGGAAAAATATGTGAAAAATGTCTAAAAATGGTCACTCGGGTGGGGATTTATGGTCCTCATACACAGGTTAAATGTCTTCTTAAAGCCTTAATTTTTGGCACATATATAAATAACATACTAATATCTTCCCAGATAGGATTTGAGCTCTATCAGTCACATAGTTTGACAGTCACAGGGCTTAAAAGTAGCAAAAAGTCCAAATATTGGGTCTTTGGGAGCCTTTTAGAGACCTCAATTTGACCTTCAAAATTAAAGCTTCAGACTTAAAATCTGTTACATACTAAGATTACACACAGAATATATATCTAATACAGTTTGAAACTTCTCAGACTTACCATTTCCAAGTTACAGGGAAAAAGATGTGAAAAATGTCTTATAAGGGTCACTCGGGTGGGTGTTTATGGTCCTGATACACAGGTTAACTGTCTATTAAAGGCCTAAATGTTGGGGCACATATAAGAAAACACATAGATATATTCCCAGATGATATTTAACTTAGATGAGAGACATAGTTTGAAAGCTACAGTGCTTGAAAGTGGCAAAAAGTGCATAAATTGGGTCTCTGTGGGCACTTTTGAGACCTTAAGTCGACCCCTTTGGGTAAACCTACAGCCCTAAAATTTTCTACAGACAAGGATTACATATCAAAGTTATACCTAGCGCAGTTTGAGACTCATCAGAATTACCACTTCCAAATTATAGGGCAAAATATGTGAAAAGTATAGCAAAAAATCCCCAAGTGGGGGTATTTATGGGCCTCAAACACAATTTTCTCCTCAACTTAAAGTCGTGATTTTCGGCACATGTACTAAGAACATATTAATGTGTTGTCAGGTAAAATTTCAGCCAGCTGAGCATCATAGTTTGTGACCTACAGGGCTCTAAGTGGCCAAAAGTCCAATTTCTGACCTTAAGGTGGCCATAAGTTCTTTTTTACTGGGAGTTTAAGGTCACCTTAAAATAGGGATCTTCCTTTGGGCACCCTTAACATGTGTACCAAGTTTGAAAAAAAAATATTAATTTGTTTTTGAGTTATCGCGTCCACAAGGAAATTTCTACGGCGGCGGCGGCGGCGGCGGCGGCGGCGGCGCGACGGACCTGAATCCAATATATCCCCGACTTTCGTCTGGGGATATAACTATGAAGGGACAAGTTTAATGCAATACACACATAATTTCTCCAAATACAAGTTATTCTCACATTTCAAAGAATTGAGACAAATAATAAGGCATTTATGGTAAGTCGACTCCCTCAGTGCTGTCAATGGTAAACTGGTATTCCACTCTTCATCTATATCCTCCGTTTCTGCCACATCCAAACTCAGAACTAATTGACTAGTTTGTTACTGCATGTGTATATTTTTGTGATGTTCCGGGCATTTGTCACGAAACATAAACAGTTAGCAATCACAAAAACACGTTATTAAAATGTTATTGCCGATTACCTCACCTGACAAAATACCAGAGGTTTCCTCAGACTTGTAGTAAATCTTGTTTGACATAATACAGCAAAATCAAAACTCCAGTGCACATAAAGTGAAATGAAACTGTGACAAAACCAGTGAAATGGCCAAACCTACTGAGGAGTTGATGGTTTTGACATGATGTTTGACACATAGTTTGTCAGGGTGCTGGGAGGGGCTTGTGAATCTGACATCTCCTTTTGACTGGATGATGTTTATCTTAACATGAATTTATGTTTTCAAGAGGAAGTTTAGTGATTTGACAGGTGTAGTCTTTTGACGCATTAACAGGACATTTGTCCAACACGAGTACAGTTTTTTGGCAGAGTGGCAGTGTGTCAGCCACGCTGTTTGGACAGGACCTTTGTTGGGTTGTTAGGATTTAGCCCAGTCAGAGTGCTGGTAGGGTGGTAGTGAGTTGGCCATGTTGTCTTTATTTAATGGTTGTTATTTTGATGTTTGTTGTTTTGACAGAGCATTTGACCAGTCCGAGGACATTTTGTCAGGACGCTGGCAGGGCGGGAGTGAGTCAGCCATGTTTAACAAGCTGGAGAGTGTAATCATGGAGGAGCAGCCTCGCACACCCGTGTTAGGATGTCGCATCAGCAAGGCACTGGAACCCGAAAAAGTCAACAGCAACGTACGTCGTCAAAATCGTATAGTGCTAGGTAAAAAATAAACCAAAAGTTGAGTTATCTTTGATGCAAGTGGACGCATGTTTTAGTTTCTCACTAGCCTGGTGTACTGGTTGGCTCAGAGTCCTGTTTTATAGATTTCTTTTTCTGTGTCTTTCCATATTTTCGCTGTATTTTTCATTGTTGCATATTTTCTCCTCGTATTCTCCCTTTGTATCAGTTCCTCACCAGTCGAGTGAACTGGGTGGTTCAGAGTTCCGCCGTGGATTACCTTCACCTCATGTTGGTCTGCATGGCGTGGCTGTGTGAGAAGTACGACATCCAGGCCAGGTGAGACAGGTTGGAAAGTAATGGTTTATCTGGTATGTATTAGTGCTGGAACAATATTTGTAAAAAGTTTGGTTCGCTCATTGACTGCCGCAAATTCAAGGTTTGGGTTCGTCTAAAATTCGCACTCCACAAAATGTTTTGAATCACCAAGATCACAAACATTGCTATTTTCAACCATCTATTAAACTTGGGTTTTATTGAGAATATGGTGAAATTTTCCAAATATATCTATGGAGGTTGTGTTTTTGTTATATTTCCAACAAAGTGAAAAGATTTTATCATAATTTTCTCTATTTTTACTGGTTTTGAAAACATTGGTTTATGGAGGTACCAAACATCGAACACAAAATGTTTAGCAATTTCCCAGCACTATTATGTGTCTGTTCTAGCATGATACCTTAACAATAGTCATCTGAAGAGGAGCAGACAAAGACGTGAATAAAAACATAAAACCAAAGTGCTCGTAGTGGGAATGGTAGTACCTTATTCACTACACGAAGCAATCAGAAACTTTAAGTGGCAATTGTAGTAGCCTCAGTCTCCCCATGAGAATGGGCAAATATAGTAGAACTTCTATGACTGTATGAACCTCTAAGACCTAAATGGTTGTGTGAAGGTACTCTTCTCTGTGTATATATTTCTATACCACTCCTGTATCCACAGGTTCTGTATCAGTATCCATGATGAGGTGCGTTATTTAGTGAAACACGAGGACAGATACCGAGCAGCCCTCGCCTTACAGGTCACCAACCTCCTGACCCGCGCCATGTTTGCATATAAACTGGACATGAATGACTTGCCACAGGTAGGTGTAATGAATTCAAATATACAAGGGCACAGGTACGACTCCAACCAACCTCCTGACCTGTGCCATGTTTGCATATAGACTGGGCATGAATGACTTGCCACAGGTAGGTGTAATGAATTCAAATATACAAGGGCACAGGTACGAATCCAACCAACCTCTTGACCTGGGCCATGTTTGCATATAAACTGGACATGAATGACTTGCCACAGGTAGGTGTAATGAATTCAAATATACAAGGGCACAGGTACGAATCCAACCAACCTCCTGACCTGTGCCATGTTTGCATATAGACTGGGCATGAATGACTTGCCACAGGTAGGTGTAATGGACTCGAAAATACAATTCGGGTACAAATCCTGTAGATACCAAGCCTTCTTACACCATATATTACACATAAACTGGGCATTGAAGGACTTTCCATTGGTAGGTGATAGATTCTAAAACATTCAAACTCAGGCGTGAGCACCAAAGATAACCAGCCTTGTGTATGGATTTAACACATGAAGACGTGGGTACAAGCCAGGCTTCTTGAAATTAAAGAGCATACCGAGTTTAGTATCTAGCTAAATACTAGTATTTGCTGAGCATATTTGAATAAAGGCAATGCTTAATTTCTGGAAACATTCAAAGCTACACACCCGTGAATCCTTGTGTTTATTTTCGCAGTCAGTGGCGTTCTTCAGTTCAGTTGACCTGGACACCTGTCTACGTAAAGAAGTCTACCTGGACTGTGTGACTCCCTCCAACCCAGACGGCCTGAGTAAAGGTTACAACATCCCACCAGGTGAGTGGACAGGTGTGCTACAGGGACAAGTACAGGTAGGATTGTCTGATAAATGTACTCTTGTGAGTAATGTACAGGTGTGTTACAAGAAAAGTTACAGGTGTGTTAAAGGAATAAATGTAACAGGACACTAAATCAGTATAAATAATGAAGAGGCCTAGTACTGTCATTGTTTAGAAACACCAAGTGCAGCAAATTGCATTGTGTATGGTACTTGTAGTTTTGCAAGATTCAGTTGACTTTGACAATAGTAGTCAGAATACCAGTGCTATAAATTGACAGTTTCATGACAGTATCTTCCTGTTTCAGGCGACTCATTGAGTATTTATGACATCATTGAGAAAACTGGTGGCTCCCTCTATAAGGAACCCAACAAAACAGAGGAGCTTGCTGCAGCCCTGGACTTCTTTGATCTTGGCTGAAGGGTCAGACTTCCACGGGATGGCATGGGAAATGTAAATCCAGGAAATTCACTGGGGAGACTGCAAAATGTCTGGCGTGATTCACAACAGCAGGTTTTAGTGAGCAACACCACTTCCGAGCATGGTGTACCTGTGCCCGTCATTCTCCGTGGTGCTGGATCCCTTTACTCTCCCTGGATACTGAATCGGTTGACTGTTTAGTGCTGTTATAAAGGGGAGAGTGTTATGAAAGTCCAATTAGAATTAGTGTGGAAATCAACTGGACTTATCTGCAACACAAGCATGTGAACTCTGGAGATGTAATATATCATGTAAAATGAATGGCAGAGAATGAAAAGCGTGTACAAGGCCGTTCTCATGCTGCCTGTTATACTCCATTTACATCCCACTTCTGGTTGTGTGGATCATGTGTTAAGCTGTTAAATATTGGCTTTGGTGAGATGTACAGTATGGGAGGAGTCTTGTATTTTTGTGATGATAATCAATTAGATACACACAAGTTTAGGTTATGACATGCTATCTTTGGTGGTGCAGTACACTGTGATTCTTACTGGAGACAGTGTATGCGATCCAAATTGCAAGTTTTGTGTTGTTTAAATTTTATCACAGAAAATATGAGGTGGTGTTTGAATGAGACCATGTGACCTTGTAATATTTATGTTGCACATTATAACAACAATTTATTTGTAGAACCCTCATCTAGAATATCAAATGCCTGTCTTTTAGACTTCAGCATCGGAACACTTGTCTCAAACCGGTGAACAGTCCGAGTCTGCCTCTTAATATAACTCTAGATGTTGAGATATAAAAACTCTTCTTTGACGTTCTTAACTGCCTGAGGTCATGCCAAGTACAACAATTGTACATCACTCAGTATTGTGTTCACTGATTCAGTGGGTCTTCCATGGTTTTTTTTTTGTGTTCATGTAAAACTTTAATAAAACTGTGATAAAGTTGTATGTTGTGTGTGATGTACTACATTAGTGAGAACTCGTACAAAAACACAGTAACCAACCAAACAAAGTAGGATGTTGGGATATGATTTGCAGTGAATTGATTTGTGACTGATGAAGTCAGGTTGTGGTTGCATACATAGTGTTAAGTGTCTCATGACAGATACTCTCTGAATCAAGTGTTAACTTTGATTTAATCTTCAGTTTTCCAGGCTTTGCATTTCAATTGGCAGAGTAGACCAATTCTCTACTGTTAGTGCAGTTCAGGTGATGAGTTCAGATCTCCCACTTAAGCCTGGTAGTGTACAGTGAAGAATCATAACCAACAGTCGGATACACTTGTCTGCCAATGATTTCCTCAATTCTGGATAATTACTGGCCGTTATTTTAAGACTTAGTAAAGTTTATTGACTTCCAGGACATCAAAGGTTATCAATTGTTTTGGATCAAGTCCAACTTTCTTGACTAACACAGTCAAAACTATAAATTGTCTCAGAATAAGGTCAAAGTGAGTTTTAGAAAAGTCCAATTTTTGCCGATTGTTTTTCTTTTGAAAATGACAGAAGTTAACTCATCTGAGATTAACTTCAAGCAAAGAGTTCTTTATCCCAGTTTGGACAGCAAAAAGTTTGAAGTTCTTCAGTGAGTATCTAGGGTACACTTGGTTGTGCACAACATAAATCAATACAAATAAAATATTTTTTTCTCAACATTTTTCAAGCTACAGAACAAAAATAACATACAAGAAAGTAGACATCTAACACAGATCATTTCCTAGTTTGAGATCCTGGTTTGTGTAATACTGTTACGGTGCTTTGTTAGCTAACATAAAAAGTTCAAATGTACTGGGGATACAGAACTGCAGGGAACATTCATACAAAGATGTGAAAATACTGGCACATGACTCGGGCCCTCCCCTATCACCAAATCATGGTAAATTAAGATTTATTCTCAACATTAAGCTAAAATTTAATCTTGGTCAGTTGTCAATGTCAATATATTCTAATGTCTTGAAACAGGAGAGCTGTGGCTTGGAGGTTCATACAAGGCATCCTGTCTTCTCCATTTCCTACTCTCAACTTAATTATTTTGAAGAATTGTACTGTGCTAGTCTTGTTCATTCAATGTGTCTCATAAAGGAGGGAGTTCATGAAAACTCTATAGAGCCACATTCTGCAACGGAATTCATGTTAAAACATTTTCTTACAAATCCCTTACTATATTCCAGATATCTGTGGCAGCTTTGACAAATTGTTTTCAAGCAACTGCTTGTCTCTAAGTGACCAGATTCACATTGAACAACAACCACCAAAAACTTAATGGAAATTGTTCTTAAAGCTTTGTCAACCAACCACTTTGTCAATGTGCTGGGCTCACCAAAATCCCTGATGTACCAACCCCCCCCCCCCCCCCAAAAAAAAAAAAAAAAAAAAAAAAAAAAAACTAGTGTACTGCACAGATTTATATAGAATTTTACAGTTGGTGGGTCTTGCTCTAACATGGAACCGATAAAATTTTGTGAATAGTCTGCAAGCACTTCTGGTTCCAGGAATTTTTATCATTGCTCTCATAAGCCATAGCGCAGGTGTTTGGCCTTGGCAGAGGTTTGCACTCGCTGGGTGCTCTTGTTGCCATTGTTAGCATGTACCGACAGATTTTACGTGTGAACAGTCTTCAGTACAGAGCTTTTGACACTGGAATTCAGCTGTTCCTCCCTTGCAGCATCAGTTGACCGCCCCCTATATGCTAGCCCTGAAGTTCAACTCCCAAAAGTGGCAATGTTATGGGCCTGTCGCAATATGACCCCTGCTGTTAGACAGGACATAAATTAATTTTGCGTCTGTCACTCTTTTTTTACCACGTTCAGAAAGACCTAATCATTTCCAACCAGTTCAACCCTAGTTCTTGTCAAAACTCTGATGTGACAATCCCATATCACACTCTGATCCTGGTAGTTTGCACTATCCACTAGTTTGGTCTCGCACTCTGATTTGATAATTCCCCAGTACTCAACTAGTTTGGGTCATACTCTGATTTGATAATTCCCCAGTACTCCACTAGTTTTTGGCTGTTCTTTAGCCTCTTCATCACTGTCATTAGTTTCAAGAACGACTGATTCAGAAGTTTCCAGAATAGTGACTTCCTTTGTAATGCCAACCTGCTGCGACAATGATCTTGATTCCTTGTTCTTGTGCTTCCTGAAAATACAAGGTCAAAATTCTACACCAAATTTACTTCCTTTAATGTTCAGGGAATATTGCTTATACAGGAAACTACCAATCTTCACAAGTCACTTGTGAAGTTTTGCAGGAACTATGCAGGGCTCGAACCTCTATCTACAGTGTTAGGAGGCAAGAGTCCAAACTAAACTAGAGGATCGCTTGCAAAACAAAGTGATTGTTTTTGCATGGCAAAAACAAAGCATCCCGAAAAGGAGAAATAATGGCCACTTAATCATGTAAGAAAGTTCTAATTATAGCTCAACAAACCCAGAATATAGGAAAAGTGGTTCTTGGGCAGTGTAGTTATCTTGGATACAGTGTGTTTCAAAAATTTTAAAATTGCTCTATCCTGCACGGTTAAGGAGACGCAGGCAATTTGGTGTTTTGCACTTTTGTCACAAATTTGAAAATTGACAATGACCCCCATTTTTGGGAAGGGTAAATTTTTTGGAAAATTGGGTAGAGTAGTTTGCTTACAAACCCAAAGAAATTGCTCTATCTTGCACCGTTCAGGAGAGAGGAGCAATATCGTGTTGTGCATTTTTGATGGGAATTAAGGATTGGTAATACATGTGAAATGGCTAGGGGATTAGCGAGATAGGCTGCATAAATATAAAAGAATTTTTTTACTTAAAAGCAGACCAAGGCATGGCCACCATTTTTGATGGGACAACTTTTTTTTGAAAACTGGGTCAGCTACTCAGCAGAGTTCCTCTGTGGCCCTGTGGATCAAAAATTTTGTCGAAATTGCTGTATCTACCATGGTTTTCAAGATACAAGCATTTTTGAAAAAATTCAAAATGGCCGCCATTTTTGGTAAGTGAGATATTCATTGAAACTTGGAAAGGCTAGTCTTCACAGATACTCTGTGGGTCAAAATTTTTTCCGAAATCTCCCTCAGACAGATTTCGAGACATTTATGTGTTTTGTGATTGTTTGCGAAAAATTTGGAAATTCAAAATGGCCGCCATTTTTGACGGGACAAATTTTTTTTTGAAAATTGTGTCAGCTACTCAACAAATTTATCCTATGGGTAAAATATTTCATTGAAATCGCTTTATCTAGCACGGTTTTCGAGATACAACCATTTGTGTTTTGCATTTTTGAAAAAAAAAATTTGAAAATTCAAAATAGCCGCCTTTTTTGGCGAGTGAAAAATTCTTTAAAACTTGGAAAGCCTAGTCTTCACAGATAACCTGTGGGTCAAAAATTTTGCCGAAATCCCACTAGTAAATTTTTATTGTATGAAGAAAATGGTTTCAAAAAGTACTCATATATCACTTAGTATTGTTCTTTATGTGTACCTTATGAGCCTATATTTCCAATTTGGTGTTTTGCATTTTTCGTCGAAAATTGAATATGACCCCCCATTTTTGGGGAGGAGAAAATTTTTTGAAAATTGGAGAGCATAGTTTGTTTAAATACCCTGTGGGTCGAAAATTTCGACGAAATCGCTCTATCTCACACTGTTAAGGAGATACAAGCAGTTTTGTGTTTTACTCGTTAAGAAAATTGTTAATGCTTAATTTATCATCAATAACTTCGTCATTTCTTAACCTATCCATGCCAAAATTTAATGTCGCCCAGATCTTTATATGAGGAAGGTATTTGCTAAATTTCAGGTGAATAGATAAAATACTTCGTAACTTATCATCTGGACAAGGACGCCCTTCCAAAAAAAAAACGCATTTTTGGTTATGTGACCTCTCTGATTGGTGAAAATGTCATCGCAGCATATTCAGAAAAATTTCCAGGGCTACTGCATACACCTGCCAAATATGAAAGAATACGCATTATGGCTGCGAAGCTATTGTGAAAAGAAAATGCGGATCCAGCGAATCTGGCAGTCGCTCCTCCCATATACAAACAAGCGTCCCTCGTGGGACGCTTAATGGTAGCACAATGATGCTACATTTCAGACATTGGGGGGTAAGGAATGTGTAAGCTTTCAATTCAAACCTACAACCATGTTTGACAACACCAAAGGCTGAAGCTGGGGTTTTACTTCCAATAAGTAACATCAAAAACCTCAGCACTCAATCCACTCAGTTTGAACCTTGTAACTCTGTAATCAACAAGGTGACTTTGTTCATTTATTCAACCATGTGGACACTGTGACTAAAGAATGCCCCCCCCCCCCCCCCAATTATTTACAACCAGAAACTTAGTAATACATGTATAAGTTTTCACTGTTTAAAACTCACCTGCCCTTTGAAGAATGTTTGGGAACATCTTTCACTTTTGTTGGGGAAAGAGCCTCAAAGTTCAAGCTATTTCTGCCCTGAAGTGACATAAAACATCTACATTAAATGTCTGAAAATAAGGGATCATTAATCAGTGACAATTCAAATAATGCTTACAACAGTAATCATATAAGATTTCATGCAACTTAACACATATAACTGCTTTATCTCTATACACATCTATATACATATATTACATTTTAATTGTACAGGGATGGCATTCACATCCTACTATGGTTCTGTTTGTGCTATTAATCAAAACAGTGTCTTTTATTACGCTACAATAGCTTACCATGTGGGACTTAATGCTGTTCTCGGGTTACCACACCCGGGGCCAACGTCTTAGAAAAAAAGACAGTTCTTGTTAGCCACCGGATATACTGGTAGATGTCGTCACGTGATAACCTCTGACCAATCGTCCTACTTTCTCGTTGGCCACGATTGACTGGTAGCAGTTTGTAAATATACAGACATTTTCATTTATTTCTCAGCCTTTACTTATTGTTAGAGGTTCTTTTTTGGATATATCTTTTATTATATAACAGATCATTCTGTAAAATTCTTATTTTCACAGGATAAGTATTTTCTTGCTTTCGCGTGTTTTGGGTTTTCCTCGGTACAGGCAATTTATATTGTACGTCTTTCATTGCGTTTAAAATGTCTCTCCACCAAACGAATAAAGACAAACCGAGAGCTCAGAAATGCCGCCACTTTTGTTTTAGTTTCGACCTACACAACTATTGCCCTACCTGTAGGGAGGCTGGCAAGCAGGGTACGAAACTAAGCCAAAATAGTTTCGGGACCACAGGACTGACAACTTGCGGAAGTTACTGGTCCGTCAGAAAGTTTATCAGTCCGATATGCAAACATGAGAATAAAAAATTGCTACACGGTTATTAAAATATATATTATACAGGGCAGTAATTATCACACACTGTAAGTGATGATATTTACATTAATGCAACATCTATGACAATATATCTTTAGTGACAACATCAGAGCACTAGCGGATCCAGGGGGGGTTCAGGGCGTTCGAACACCCCCTTGAAAAATAATGTAAAGGGGTTCAACCCAAAGTACAAAATTATTTCTTGAGAGTGGTGTTAAATTTACAGGAAATGCACTATATTTTTACCAAAAATTAATTTTTTTCCCGGGGCGGCATTCCCCCCCCGACCCCCTTAGTTATGGTATGTCTGATGTGAACCCCCACCTTACTATGATGTGAACCCCCACCTTACTTAAAGGCTGGATCCACCCCTGCAGAGGTCAACGAAACTTTCATGGAAGATTATTTGTACAAGTGCTAGGCTGCAAACATGTTTGTAAACACTTTTCACATCTTTAACCTATGAAATGCTAGAAAGGAAGTGAAATGCTCCCTAGATGTATGTTTCAGTAATTGTGAAGCACCTCTGAAGCGAGAGTCCATGGCACTACATGACCTCCAAAAAATGGAGTCCCAGTAATTTTTTTCCTATGTCCTATGTTACAGATCGCAAGATTTTGGCATTTTAAGTAAGGTAGAACCTCTATTATCCTACCTTCTATTATTAGAATTTTCAATTCTCAACCACAGAACCACTTTTACAACAAAATTTAAACCTGTTGTTTTAGCTCTTCTATTATCTGACCTAACTGTTGCTCCCCCAATAATGTCGGATAATAAAGGTCCTACTATATTGTATTATTCTATTTATGCTGTATTATTATATCACTGTATTGTTTATTACATTGTCTGAAAACAAAATTATGATTTTTATATATTTTAGCATGCTTTGACTGTATTACCATTTCTGTATGTCAGGTAATATTCAAAACATCCAAACCATAATTCGACTATGCAAGGCGCTTATAATTGTACTGGGGAGATTTGCATTTTGACAGTTTGCCACTTTGGTATGTTCTGATAATATTCAAACCATCCAACCCATAATTGGGGCAGGCACAGGTCATATAACCTTCCTGGTCTATGGGACTGGCTGGGTCTGAATACTTATCAGTCCACAAGCTTTTCTGTCAGTCACGGACTGGCGGACCGGCGCTAGTTTCGAACCCTGCTGGCAAGGGTGATGACCCTTGTGTCACCTTCGAAACTCCCCGTCATATCTGTACATCTTTCACAGATGAAGAAAATTCAAAACAGGAAACGTTACCTTAAAAAACAAAAGGCGGAATCTAGTTCCAAAGATAATGAACTCGATCTTTTGGGCGACGGGGATTCCTTCACTGGCTCAAATGCAGACCTCGAGAGTGCTGCTGACAATCTTTTCACCTCACCCCCCCGTCCTCAGCGACTTGCCTTCAATTCTTTATCTCTCAAAACACCAGCCAAGTCTGTCCCACCCACCCCAGGTACAGCTTTACAACAAAAAATTCAAACAAATATTGAAAAATCCCTGGGTGATTCCTTAAATATCCATTTACAGCAACAAATGGGTTCCTTTCAGGCATCCATGTTGGAAGCTTTTCAGTAGCTTCGAAAGGAGTTGACTGCTAAAAAGCAAATGGAGGTGGATCAGACCTCGTTTCTTGCTTCCAAACCTGGTACATCCAGTAATAATGCTGTAAATCTGAACCTACCCCCTCTGAGATCTAGTACTAATATTCATACCGAGGCTATGGATGTGGACTACGGTCCAGCACTCCCTCCTCGTCTAGTACTTAACCAGCAAGATACCTCGGACCAGTACGTTGATCCTTCTGAACTACCACCGAAAGAGGTCTCGTACTCTCACAAAAAGCATAGCCACTCTCGTAGTAGGCAGCAAGTTGATCCGGGATCTGCCTCAGACCAACTAAATGAGGAATCCGATGAACCTCGGATCCCTTCTACCAGACCTAAAAAGCACTCTGATAAGAGTAAACACAAGTCAAGGTCCAGATATGTGTCATCTTCTTCAGGGGAGGATCAGTCCCCTGCAGCCAGACACAGGTCTTCTAAGCCCTCTAGGGCTCAGCCCTCAGGGGCTGTTTCTGATCAAGACCTTCCACAACATGATCCAGACCCCCTTATTATAGGGAAGTAGCTCTGTCTGACATGCCCTCACAATACGCTGAAGAAGTCGACACTTTTAGGCGTATCCTTTCACTCCCTGACCCCAGGGAGTCTATGCCTAGGTCTTCAACTTCAGTGTTAGGTCTGCATGATGAAAAAGGCCGTCAAGAGCTCAGACCTAGAGGTCCTTCCTCTATTCTCCCCCTTAGCTCAGTTATCAAGGACGCCTTTGATAAATTTCAACATGACTTTAAGGCTGCAAATTTATCTGAGGGTAAATATGTCAAGCCTCCTCCTTCCACTTCTAAGTGGTACAGGGTGGGACAGCCCTGTTTTCAGGACAAAATTCAGGAGTTGAATACAGACTTCGCCAAGATCTGTATTACTACTAAACCCTCTGGGGCCCCTATAGCCAAGGTCCCCCTGCCAGTTCTCAAGGAATTGGAGCATCAGGCTAGACAAAATATCTCAACCCTCAATTTCACCGCTGCCTTTGCTAAAGCTTCTTCTTCTTGCAATGCTTCCCTGGAGACGTGTCAACATAGCATCAAGTCAATTGTCAAGAAGATCAAGTCTCAGATTCAGAAAGGTGCCAATCCTGAGAAAGCAGCAAAGCGCAGATATGAGGAAGTCGCTGAGTACATGGATTTCTGGAATAAGACAGTTCTTATTCAACACAGGGCCTTCATCTGTCTCAGCAAATCTCTAGCCCATATTCTCTAGAGGGAGTTATATTCTATGGCTAATACCGGCTTGCTTAGGCGCGAAGCCGAGATGACTCTCTTATATCCACAGTTGGGGGAAACGAGACGTCAAGAACTTAGGAACTCGTCCTTTTGGGACCCGTCCCTGTTCGAGTCTCAACTTGTGAAGGAAGGTGAAGACTTCCTTCTCAAAAAAGGCACCTCAAAAGACTCTCAGGGTTTCGCACCCTACCAGAATAAGCCCTTTCGTGGTCCCCACAAGAAAAGAGGCTCCTACAGGAAACGCCCCTATGGGGGCAACTCCTCTCAAAGCAGTAACCAATCGTTTTCCTCAGGAAGGGGAAAACCGAACTTCAGAGGCTCCAGGGGTTGTTTTCGACCCCACAATAGGGGAAGGGGGCATGGAAACCCCCCTTCCCAATGACTCCTCCAAAGCCTCACTCAGTCCACCAGTAGCAGGTCGCCTCCGTTCTTTCAGGAGAGACTGGCTAACAAACAAATGTTCTCAAAATGTGTTAAACATTATCACCAATGACTACATACTGCCATTCCTTTCAAAGCCAAATTTGGTCAGATTTCCTCTGATTCTGTCTGTAGGGTGGAAAATGTAAAATCTCTTGGGTTTTACAGTCGCCTGTTCCTAGTACCCAAGCCTCACCAAAGGTGGAGGCCAGTCATACACCTAAGCAGGCTCAACACTTTTCTACACGTAGAAAAGTTCAAAATGGAAACTCCAGAGTCCATCAGGACCTCCCTGATTCCTGGGGAGTGGGTATCGTCGATAGATCTGTCGGACGCTTACCTGCACATCCCCATCCACCCAAACTCAAGGAAATACCTAAGGTTTTGATACAAGGCTCAGGTGTTCCAGTTCACCTCCCTCCCATTCGGACTAGCCACAGCCCCCCAGGTCTTTACAATGATTGTAAAGGAAGTGAAACTAATGGCCCTCTCAAGAGGACTCAGAATTCACCAATACCTGGATGACTGGCTGATCAGGTCCCAGTCTCAGGAAGAAGCCCAAGTGAACACTCAGGCGGTGGTAGACATAACCCAGTCCTTGGGGTGGATAATAAATCAGGAAAAATCAGAACTGAAACCTACTCAGGTGTTTTCGTTCGTGGGCTACGAGTACCATCTACATTCAGCCCTTGTAAAACCCACTCAAGAGAGGTGGCTCAAACTCCAGGATTTGATCCTACACCTCAAGTCAAAACGTGTTTTGACTGCAAGATGTTTGATGTCGCTAATTGGGTTGCTAGCCTCAACGGAGAAAATGGTCCCGGAGGGACGCCTTCACATGAGGCCCTTTCAGTTTCATCTCAAGGAGCACTGGAGATATCGTCAGTCGCTGGACAACCTCCTTCCTTGGACAGAAGCCATTGCAGCCCACCTAGATTGGTGGCAAAATCCCTCAAACGTGATGAAAGGTGCAGACCTTCATCCCAAAGACCACAGTATCCAACTCTTTACCGATGCCTCAAACGAAGGTTGGGGCGCTCACTAAGACCAAAATTCTACAAAGGGTCTGTGGTCAGATCGGGAAAAAAGACTTCACATAAATGTCCTAGAATTGAAGGCGGTCTCCCTGGCCCTTCGAGACTTCAAGCACCAGTGCCAGAACCAAACAGTGTTAGTTGCGACGGACAACTCAACAGTGGTAGCCTACATCAACAAACAAGGAGGAACTCACTCAGCAGAGATGTGTGCTCTCCTGTGGAAGATCATGACCTGGTGCCATCACTACCACATAACACTGAAAGCCAGGCACATTCCAGGGTGCCTGAATGTGATGGCCGACCTACTGTCCAGGTCCAACCAAGTGCAGTCAACAGAATGGTCTCTGCACCCGCAGGTGTTCAAACAGATCTGCCAGAAGTGGTTCACACCTCATGTAGACTTATTTGCCACTCACCTAAACCACAAACTTCCACTGTACGTATCTCCTGTCCCAGACCCAAAGGCTTGGGACATAGATGCTCTAAACATAAACTGGACCAACCTCACGGCCTATGCTTACCCTCCTACGGCTCTCCTTCACAAAGTGATCCAAAAGATCAAGCAATGTCATTGCCTGATCATCGTGATAGCCCCAGGCTGGCCAGGGATGCCCTGGTTTTGGGACCTAGTGCAGCTCTCAACAGAGATCCCACTACAACTCCCAGTGTCAACGACCCTACTCAAACAGTCCCACAAGTTGGTGTTCCACAACAACCCACAACAGCTGAACGTCCACGCCTGGTGTCTAGGAGCGGACAACTCCAAGAACAAGGCTTCTCTGTGGAGGTGGCAGAGAGAATTGCTGCTCCTCAGCGGTCATCAACAAGGACCATCTACAAGTCAAAGTGGGCCCTATTTGAAAAATGGTGCAGAGAAAATTCGGTGGATTTCTCCACTCCATCTGTGAAACAAATTTCAGATTTTTTCATGTACCTGTACCAAGACCTAAATAGGCGCCCCTCGACCATTGATGGTTACAGGACTGCAATCGTTGACACTTTGGGCCCAACGGCCCACCATATTGCACATAATGCAGACCTTCACAGGTTACTCTCCAGTTTTCACAGGTATCGTCCAAAAAGTTCCAGAAATTTACCTAAGTGGAACCTTTCTGTTGTCCTCAACGAGCTCACAAAAGCACCCTTTGAGCCCATGAAAGACACAGACCTCAAACATCTGACTCTCAAAACTGCTTTCTTGCTAGCTTTGGCCTCCGGCAAATGCCGCAGCGAAATCCATGCCTGGGTCGCAAACAAAGTATCTAATCTAGGCCAATGGGAAAAGGTCGCCTTGTTCCCTTCTTCTGATTTCATAGCCAAAAACCAACTAGCAAGAGTCTCAAAGTGTGTCTCCGTTGACTATTCCTGCTTTGACTACCATTGTAGATAGACAATTTAAAGAAGACAGGACCCTGTGTCCGGTACGGGCCCTGAGGTATTATCTGGACCGAACCAAAGACCTGAGAGGGTCTCGTTCCCTCCTTTTCATCTCCTTCAAGAAAGGACATCCTACTTTGTTACAAACAAGCAGACCAACAAGCCTTGGACTTGGTCCAAGTTAAAGCGCATGACATCCGGGCCTTCGCGGCCTCTAAGGCCTTTTACAGTGGGGTATCGGTGGACCAAATCATGCAAGCCTGTCACTGGAAAGCTCACAACACATTTACAAATTTTTACCTAAAAGACCTTACTTGGTCAGCCACCGACAACATGTATCTGGGACCCGTAGTGGCGGCACAACAAGTCCTAGATCCTTCCCCTCAGACCAGTTATCCTCGGAAAGAAAAAAAGGGGGGGGGGGGGGGGGGGGGCACATCCGCTACAACCTAGTCTTCGGGAGTCTCTCCCAGGATCTAGGTATTCCTTTACCTTCAAGATGTTACGGGTAAGGTCATTTTGTTTTTTAGTTCTCAAGTAATTTGTATTAAGGACTTATTAAGTTGCCATTAATCTCATATTCAGGTGGCAAAAATTTATGAGATGTCCAACCATTGGGTTGGTCAGTCACTCGTGAAGGGCCCTCAGGGACCCTTAGACCTCGAAGTGAGCACTGCTGCACTTCCGTCCTACAATCAAACATCTAGACAGTTTTAGCACTGTCCCTTATTTTACTTAGGTTTTTGGCTCGTTACAGGCCCGGTCTTCGGGATCGGGGCACTGTAAATGGGACTCAGACTGGTATTTCAAATCTTAGAAAAAGCTCACATCTATGAAACATTTTCAATCCAAATAAACATGAAACCTTTTTCCTACTGATGTAAAATTTTGACTTCTCTCAAATGAAGAGGAGATAAAGTTCAATGAACTTGTTTGTGTTATATGAATGTCTCTGGGATATCAGACCTCAGGCAACTGAGGATTCCCCCTGCATGTGTCAGACTCTTAAGTATAAACCAGTTTGTTTCTGAAATGAATTCTACCGGACGGACGTATGTTTTAAAACAAAAACCACTCGTGACAGCTTTAGGAAAGTTGTAAACTAGAGAGTGACATTTGCACAAAGCAAATTTACCAATTTGAATTGTGAAATATCAAACACTTCACTAAAACTGCCACAAACATACAACATATGCATCCGATATTTCTTCTCTGAAAAATTCATTATTATTATTAGAAAGGTTCTCAGTGTGTTCTGGACTTTGTATTAATAAAGACAAAACAGAAGTTATTCCTCTGAATATACAAAATGTTGATAAGCATAAGTTAGGTATATCCTGGCAAAAAGGAAGTTTTAAAATGCTTGGCATATCTAAATCTACTGCTTTGCAGGCGCAATATCTTCCCCGAAGGGGAACTCACTGCGCTAACTAATCATAGATAATATCAGAGTTATAGTGGGGGACGTGTATGGTTTAGCAATAATGAAGATGAGATGATTCGGCTTAATCTGAATGATAAAGTTGAAAGAATTAAAAATACAATCACAACATGGTCAAACATGCATCTAACAATGTTTGGAAAAATAACAGTACTTAAAACAATGGTGCTTAGTCAAATCTTAAATGTATGTAGCACTGTGTATGTACCAGAATACTTCATAAAACAAGTCGATAAATTATTTTTTCAATTTTTGTGGGGGCAAGGAAAGAGGGCAAAAGTGAAAAGAGAAGTTATGATTAATTCCAAAACACTAGGTGGAGCTAAAATGATTGATTTTCAAAACATGATTTGTTCTATGAAAGCATTATGGATAAAAAGGTTTCTGAGCTCAACCTCAAAATCAACTAACCTTGCTCTGCACTGTGCTGGTATTAAAGACAAAAGTATTCTGTTGCATAAGCTTCCTGCTGCAAATTTTCCTTCAAGTTTGTCAAAATTTGATACTCGGATCATAGAATCGTGGTATAAGTTTTATGCCGTTTACCCTAATGGTATTAGGGGTGTCACGAGTAACCGACTAATCGACAACGGTTGGAATAGTGCTATATACCGGTTTCGTATTTTAAAGTAAGAATAATCGCTTAATGTAGTGAAAGATGGCAGAAGGTCTAAATCCATAAAATATATCCATATTGTCACATAAAATAAGCTAAAATCCCAAAACGGCCACGTTTTCTGTACTGTTTATGCATTCACGTAAAACCGGAAGTGCCATATACCTCTTATATCGCCCACTTCCTGTCTGAAATAAACGAAGCAGAAGTTGCAGGAAAACAGCAAATTTATTAATTTTTGAAGGTTATATACATATATTTTCATTTTATTTCACATATTTATCGTTTTCAATGCTTCTCACAATATGAAACTCAAGATTTTTGGTTGTTTTATAAATTCGACGGTTATTCGGTGTCGGCACGAATAGTACTTACCGATTAGTCGACATGAAATATTTGGAGTCGCGACGTCCCTAAATGGTATACAGGAAATTTTAAATGAAAAACTAGTTTATAACAAGTTTATTTTAATTGGTGGAAAGACCATTAGCCCCAATCACGTCTTTTTTAAAAAAGACGAACATTTCACAAGTTGGACAGCTAGTTAAACACGGCAATTTTAAAAGTATACGAGAAATTGAAATAGAGTTCAACTGCGATCTAGAAGACCTAAGATATCTTTCTGTTCTGACAGCTATTCCAATGGCATGGAAAACCAAAATCAAAAGTAATACAACTTTAGATTTTACACCATCAAGCTGGGAAATTCTCTGCCTAAAATTAAATGAAAAACTGAGCAATAAAGATATTTATAATAGTTTAACATGTAATATGTCAACTCCACCAGCACAAAACAAATGGGTAGAATACTATCCATTCATGGACAAGTTTAACTGGTCTAAAATCTACCTACTTCTAGCTAAAGTGTCAAACGATTTAAAACTCCAAAGCCTACAGTTTAGCATCATACACAGATATACAGTTTGTAATTACAATCTAAACCTGTGGAATATAGTAAAATCCCCAATGTGTCAAAGTTGTAATTTAACTGATTCAATTGAGCATTTCTTCTTTTATTGTGACTGTGTTCAAAGTTTGTGGAATGTTGTCAAAATTTTATCTAAAAAGGTTCTTAATTTACACTTTAATTGTACTGTTTTAGAAGTTCTCCTAGGTATTCCATGCCAGAGAAACAGCGCCTTACATTTGTTGAACATGATAATGTTATTTACAAAATAATTTATTTACCTGTCTAAAAGGAATGAAAATCCCCTCTCAGAGAACATAATTTGTAAAGTTTTACATGGCAGCATAGAGACAGAGTTATATTTATGTAAATTAAAAGGAAAAAATCATGAGTTTATAAGGTTAATAGAAAATATGTTAGAATTTGTAGAAAATAGATATTTGTAATAAGAGGTACAAGCAACTTTACTATATGTGGTTCATTCATTTGTCTTTTATGGTATTATAATGTTATCATTTTGTATAAGTTGGAATTGTGTAGGACTTCTACAATGTGACTCAAAAATAAAATTTAAAAAAAAAACAACAAAAAAACATACGCATCCGTAAATTTACTAATGTTTAGTATTGTTTAAATGAAACAAAACAGTTTCCATTAGATTGACAAAACCTGTTGACACCATAAACAACTCTAATATGTCAAATACAGATCACACAGAAATAGTGAAAACAGTGAGAGATTATTATGTCCACCCCCCTGGGGGGTGGATATATTATTTTTGCTTTTTTCGCCGTCCGATGTCCGATGTCCGATGTCCGATGTCCGGCGTCCGGCGTCCGGCGTCCGATGTCCGGCGTCACGCATGGTTTCCGCTCATTTAAAGGAAAAGTATTAGAGCTATTGTCACCAAATTTGGTATGCAGGCTTATTGGGTCAGTAGCTTGCTTGGGATTGCTTTTGGCTGTTGTACCTCTTTTGCTTACTGAGTAATACTTAAGTACAGCTATTTTCAGTACCCATTGGTTTCCGTGCATTTAAGCCAAAATAATTAAAGATATTTTACTACAATTTTGAATACAAGATTGTTATGTCCATAGCTCGCTTGGTATTGCATTTGGGACTGATAGCTTTGTCAGTACATGAGTAATAGCCATTTAGGTACTTCATTGTGTATTTTCAGTACTACTTTTGAGTAATTTGCTTGTATCTCCTTAACCGTGCAAGATAGAGCGATTTCGGCAAAATTTTCGACCCGCAGGGTATCTGAGGAGTGTACTCTTTGCAATTTTCAAAAAATTTTCCCCTCCCCAAAAATGGCGGCCATTTTGAATTTTCGAATTTTTGCCAAAAATGGCAAAACACAAATTTGCTTCTATCTCCTTAACCGTGCGAGATAGAGCGATTTCGTCGAAATTTTCGACCCACAGGGTATCTAAGGAATGTAATATTTGCAATTTTCAAAAAATTTTCCCCTCCCTAAAAATGGCGGCCATTTTAAATTTTCGAATTTTTGCCAAAAATGGCAAAACACAAATTTGCTTCTATCTCCTTAACCGTGCGAGATAGAGCGATTTCGTCAAAATTTTCGACCCACAGGGTATCTGAGGAGTGTACTCTTTGCAATATTCAAAAAATTTTCCCCTCCCCAAAAATGGCGGCCATTTTGAATTTTCGAATTTTTGCCAAAAATGGCAAAACACAAATTTGCTTCTATCTCCTTAACCGTGCGAGATAGAGCGATTTCGTCAAAATTTTCGACCCACAGGGTATCTGAGGAGTGTACTCTTTGCAATTTTCAAAAAATTTTCCCCTCCCCAAAAATGGCGGCCATTTTGAATTTTCGAATTTTTGCCAAAAATGGCAAAACACTAATTTGCTTCTATCTCCTTAACCGTGCGAGATAGAGCGATTTCGGCAAAATTTTCGACCCACAGGGTATCTGAGGAGTGTACTCTTTGCAATTTTCAAAAAATTTTCCCCTCCCCAAAAATGGCGGCCATTTTGAATTTTCGAATTTTTGCCAAAAATGGCAAAACACAAATTTCCCTCTATCTCCTTAACCGTGCGAGATAGAGCGATTTCGTCGAAATTTTCAACCCACAGGGTATCTAAGGAGTGTACTCTTTGCAATTTTCAAAAAATTTTCCCCTCCCTAAAAATGGCGGCCATTTTGAATTTTCGAATTTTTGCCAAAAATGGCAAAACACAAATTTGCTTCTATCTCCTTAACCGTGCGAGATAGAGCGATTTCGTCGAAATTTTCGACCCACAGGGTATCTAAGGAATGTAATATTTGCAATTTTCAAAAAATTTTCCCCTCCCTAAAAATGGCGGCCATTTTAAATTTTCGAATTTTTGCCAAAAATGGCAAAACACAAATTTGCTTCTATCTCCTTAACCGTGCGAGATAGAGCGATTTCGTCAAAATTTTCGACCCACAGGGTATCTGAGGAGTGTACTCTTTGCAATTTTAAAAAAATTTTCCCCTCCCCATAAATGGCGGCCATTTTGAATTTTCGAATTTTTGCCAAAAATGGCAAAACACTAATTTGCTTCTATCTCCTTAACCGTGCGAGATAGAGCGATTTCGGCAAAATTTTCGACCCACAGGGTATCTAAGGAATGTAATATTTGCAATTTTCCAAAAATTTTCCCCTCCCCAAAAATGGCGGCCATTTTGAATTTTCGAATTTTTGCCAAAAATGGCAAAACACAAATTTCCTTCTATCTCCTTAACCGTGCGAGATAGAGCGATTTCGTCGAAATTTTCAACCCACAGGGTATCTAAGCAATGTAATATTTGCAATCTTCCAAAAATTTTCCCCTCCCCAAAAATGGCGGCCATTTTGAATTTTCGAATTTTTGCCAAAAATGGCAAAACACAAATTTGCTTCTATCTCCTTAACCGTGCGAGATAGAGTGATATCGTCGAAATTTTCGACCTACAGGGTATCTAAGGAATGCAATCTTTGCAATCTTCAAAAAATTTTCCCCTCCCCAAAAATGGCGGCCATTTTGAATTTTCGAATTTTTGCCAAAAATGGCAAAACACAAATTTGCTTCTATCTCCTTAACCGTGCCAGATAGAGCGATTTCGTCGAAATTTTCGACCCACAGGGTATCTGAGCATTGTACTCTTGGTAATTTTTAAAAAATTTTCCCCTCCCCAAAAATGGCGGCCATTTTGAATTTTCGAATTTTTGCCAAAAATGGCAAAACACAAATTTGCTTCTATCTCCTTAAGCGTGCGAGATAGAGCGATTTTGTCGAAATTTTCGACCCACAGGGTATCTAAGGAATGCAATCTTTGCAATTTTCAAAAAATTTTCCCCTCCCCAAAAATGGCGGCCATTTTGAATTTTCGAATTTTTGCCAAAAATGGCAAAACACAAATTTCCCTCTATCTCCTTAACCGTGCGAGATAGAGCGATTTCGTCGAAATTTTCAACCCACAGGGTATCTAAGGAGTGTACTCTTTGCAATTTTCAAAAAATTTTCCCCTCCCTAAAAATGGCGGCCATTTTGAATTTTCGAATTTTTGCCAAAAATGGCAAAACACAAATTTGCTTCTATCTCCTTAACCGTGCGAGATAGAGCGATTTCGTCGAAATTTTCGACCCACAGGGTATCTAAGGAATGTAATATTTGCAATTTTCAAAAAATTTTCCCCTCCCTAAAAATGGCGGCCATTTTAAATTTTCGAATTTTTGCCAAAAATGGCAAAACACAAATTTGCTTCTATCTCCTTAACCGTGCGAGATAGAGCGATTTCGTCAAAATTTTCGACCCACAGGGTATCTGAGGAGTGTACTCTTTGCAATTTTAAAAAAATTTTCCCCTCCCCATAAATGGCGGCCATTTTGAATTTTCGAATTTTTGCCAAAAATGGCAAAACACTAATTTGCTTCTATCTCCTTAACCGTGCGAGATAGAGCGATTTCGGCAAAATTTTCGACCCACAGGGTATCTAAGGAATGTAATATTTGCAATTTTCCAAAAATTTTCCCCTCCCCAAAAATGGCGGCCATTTTGAATTTTCGAATTTTTGCCAAAAATGGCAAAACACAAATTTCCTTCTATCTCCTTAACCGTGCGAGATAGAGCGATTTCGTCGAAATTTTCAACCCACAGGGTATCTAAGCAATGTAATATTTGCAATCTTCCAAAAATTTTCCCCTCCCCAAAAATGGCGGCCATTTTGAATTTTCGAATTTTTGCCAAAAATGGCAAAACACAAATTTGCTTCTATCTCCTTAACCGTGCGAGATAGAGTGATATCGTCGAAATTTTCGACCTACAGGGTATCTAAGGAATGCAATCTTTGCAATCTTCAAAAAATTTTCCCCTCCCCAAAAATGGCGGCCATTTTGAATTTTCGAATTTTTGCCAAAAATGGCAAAACACAAATTTGCTTCTATCTCCTTAACCGTGCCAGATAGAGCGATTTCGTCGAAATTTTCGACCCACAGGGTATCTGAGCATTGTACTCTTGGTAATTTTTAAAAAATTTTCCCCTCCCCAAAAATGGCGGCCATTTTGAATTTTCGAATTTTTGCCAAAAATGGCAAAACACAAATTTGCTTCTATCTCCTTAAGCGTGCGAGATAGAGCGATTTTGTCGAAATTTTCGACCCACAGGGTATCTAAGGAATGCAATCTTTGCAATTTTCAAAAAATTTTCCCCTCCCCAAAAATGGCGGCCATTTTGAATTTTCGAATTTTTGCCAAAAATGGCAAAACACAAATTTGCTTCTATCTCCTTAACCGTGCGAGATAGAGCGATTTCGTTGAAATTTTCGACCCACAGGGTATCTAAGGAATGTAATATTTGCAATTTTCAAAAAATTTTCCCCTCCCTAAAAATGGCGGCCATTTTAAATTTTCGAATTTTTGCCAAAAATGGCAAAACACAAATTTGCTTCTATCTCCTTAACCGTGCGAGATAGAGCGATTTCGTCAAAATTTTCGACCCACAGGGTATCTGAGGAGTGTACTCTTTGCAATTTTCAAAAAATTTTCCCCTCCCCAAAAATGGCGGCCATTTTGAATTTTCGAATTTTTGCCAAAAATGGCAAAACACTAATTTGCTTCTATCTCCTTAACCGTGCGAGATAGAGCGATTTCGGCAAAATTTTCGACCCACAGGGTATCTGAGGAGTGTACTCTTGCAATTTTCAAAAAATTTTCCCCTCCCCAAAAATGGCGGCCATTTTGAATTTTCGAATTTTTGCCAAAAATGGCAAAACACAAATTTCCTTCTATCTCCTTAACCGTGTGAGATAGAGCGATTTCGTCGAAATTTTCAACCCACAGGGTATCTAAGGAATGTAATATTTGCAATTTTCCAAAAATTTTCCCCTCCCCAAAAATGGCGGCCATTTTGAATTTTCGAATTTTTGCCAAAAATGGCAAAACACAAATTTGCTTCTATCTCCTTAACCGTGCGAGATAGAGTGATATCGTCGAAATTTTCGACCTACAGGGTATCTAAGGAATGCAATCTTTGCAATCTTCCAAAAATTTTCCCCTCCCCAAAAATGGCGGCCATTTTGAATTTTCAAATTTTTGCCAAAAATGGCAAAACACAAATTTGCTTCTATCTCCTTAACCATGCGAGATAGAGCGATTTCGTCGAAATTTTTCAACCCACAGGGTATCTAAGGAATGTAATCTTTGCAATTTTCAAAAAAATTTCCCCTCCCCAAAAATGGCAGCCATTTTGAATTTTCGAATTTTTGCTTAAAATGGAAAAACACAAACTGGCCTTAACCGTGCAAAATAGAGTTATTTTGTTGAAATTTTCGACCCATAGGGTATCTAAGAAATGTACTCTTGGCAATTTTCAAAAAAATTTCCTTTTCCCAAAAATGGCGGCCATTTTGAATTTTCAAATTTTTGCCAAAAATAGAAAAACAGGAATTTGCTTCTATCTTCTTAACCGTGCAAGATAGAGTGATTTCGTCAAAATTTTCAACCCAACCAATGCAAAAAGGCATGAAGCTGAAATAATTTACATCTACACTAACAAATATTTAAGCATCATTGATATATTTTACAAATGAAACAGGGTCTTGTAAGACTACTGTACAATTTGGGCAAAAGGTTCATGGGTGGACATTACACATGATAATGTGTGTTCTTCTATGCTATCCTGTTTCTATTCGCATCTACTATCAACAGGGCGGCCTATTTCTAGTTGTGACCTGGATTTGCCAGACTTAAGTGGTTCTATGGCAATAACTGTTTGGTGCTATTGGTAAGTGGAAACCTCCCAGATATGTGGTCACAAAGTGAGATATGCTTTGTAGTAAATGAAAAGCCAAATAGGTTTGTGTTAGATGCAAATGGAAACTGTTCAAACACAGTAAACTAGTTAGTGGTAAATGGAAACCCTGCACACTGTTAGTGATAAACAGAATTCCAATTAGGTTACTAGTGGAAGAGTGGCAATCTGTAGCAATTTTGAGTGTTAAATTGGCAGGGAGAAGCCCCCTCCACCAAGTATTTCTGAAACAAATGAAAACCTCATAAATTGTTGGTAGTAAATGGTAGTGTTGTGAACGATAAACTGGTATGCGGTTTTTCGTTCGTTTCTGGCAAAAATAACGAAATTCGCAAAGAATATTTGGGAACCGGTAATTGAAAACGTCATCATTTTAGGCCACCTAATGGCTGATACTTCATCAAAACGACAAAAAATATACATATTTTGTGAAAAATGTCACATTTTTACTTAATATTGAGCAAAAATCATGTTTACATACTTAATAATTTCTTGTGAAAGCCATTTCCAGTTACAAGTTCTGCCTCCTGTACGCCATGCGAATAATTTTACTGCACACTAACACGCATACGAAATACCGGATTTTGTTCGTTTCACAGCCCCCGGTAACCGGTTTTGATTTCTATAAATGGTCCGACCACTAGTAAATGGACACTGTGACCATCAGTTGTAATGGAAAACTATTCAGCGTGTCAGTGGTATATGGAAACACTTAATGTGACCATCAGTTGTAATGGAAAACTATTCAGCGTGTCAGTGGTATATGGAAACACTTAATGTGACCATCAGTTGTAATGGAAAACTATTCAGCGTGTCAGTGGTATATGGAAACACTTAATGTGACCATCAGTTGGAATGGAAAACTATTCAGCGTGTCAGTGGTATATGGAAACACTTAATGTGACCATCAGTTGGAATGGAAAACTATTCAGCGTGTCAGTGGTATATGGAAACACTTAATGTGACCATCAGTTGTAATGGAAAACTATTCAGCCCGTCAGTGGTACATGGAAGACCACTCAGTCTGCTAGTGGTGAATGAGAGGCTATTCCGTCTGCTGTAGGAAATGGAAGACCATCTAGTATGTTTGTGGTACATGGAATACCATTCAGCCTGTCAGTGGTACATGGAAACACTCAATGTGACCATCAGTGGTAAATCGAACACTATTCAGCCTATCAGTAGTACATGGAAACACTCAATGTGACCATCAGTGGTAAATAGAAGACTATTCAGCCTGTCAGTAGTACATGGAAACACTCAATGTGACCATCAGTGGTAAATCGAACACTATTCAGCCTATCAGCATGGAAACACTCAATGTGACCATCAGTGGTAAATAGAAGACTATTCAGCCTGTCAGTAGTACATGGAAACACTCAATGTGACCATCAGTGGTAAACAGAAGACTATTCAGCCTGTCAGTGGTACATGGAAACACTTAATGTGACCATCAGTGGTAAACAGAAGACTATTCAGCCTGTCAGTGGTACATGGAACACTCAATGTGACCATCAGTGGTAAATAGAAGACTATTCAGCCTGTCAGTGGTACATGGAACACCACTCAGTCTGCTGGTGGTGAATGAGAAGCGATTCAGCCTGTCAGTGGTAAATGGAAGACCATGAAATCTGTGGTACATGGAAAACCATTCAGCCTGTCAGTGGTACATGGAAAATCATGCAGTTTGTTAGTGGTACATAGACAACCATATTCTGTCGGTTGTAAACATAAGGCCATGCAGTCTATCAATGGTAAATGGTAGACAGTTCAGTCTGTTAGTGGTACATGTGATTCAGTCAAACTTTATTCAGTCATTACACTAAAATCCACACATGATGTTGGTATGAAATAGAACCCTGAAGAGTTTGTAACAAATTGCAGCACTTTGGATTGTTAATTGTAAACAGGTCAGAGGATACCATGAAGCAACTGCTCATGAAAACTAGAAAGTCAAATAGAAAATTAGCAAAGCACAATCACCGACATGAACATCCATTCTGAATGCCTGTTACAAACCCCAAATGTTAATGAGTTACAGAACTAAGAAGATGTTAAGGTGATTCAAGGCACAAACACACTGTACAGACAGTTTGTACACGCACTACCTTTTCCGACCCCATGCTGTATACCATTTTCAAGTTTTCCAGTCTGGTTCTCTGTGAATGAAGTTTATACACATTTGAGCACAGAGTAGATTTGGAGTTAAAGGTGAGGTGCTACATCACTTTCAACAGCAAAGCTTATACCAGGACACAGAGTCCAATAGGTTTTTATGAGCTCTATTCAAAGAGGTGAGTCAGATCACTAATTTAAAGCTAAACTTGGTTAAGAAATTTCAATTTGTAACAATTCCACAGGAAATGGCGATTTAAATGGGTATTTTTGTATTAACAAATAACCTAAAACAACCCTTGGGGATTGTATCATATAAAATGAATGTTTTTAAAACAATATTATCAATAGATTACAACACACCAGCATCTCTGTAGTCGCGCTTTTGACTGTTAAAATACATGAATGATGAACAGCCAGTGTAGTTACATTTACATCTAACTCGCCAAACTAGATAGACTGTGTCAACATCCTGGTATTGAGAGTATTTTACTGAAATCCATCACAACAGGCAGCTTCACTCTCAGTGCATAAACTGGTGAGATAACTTAAAATACCAAAACAGAAAATAGATCAGGACAAATAACTTACTTTAATCTCCTATTCCAGAGATTTGTTTAGTTTTACAGGGATTCCTTTCAAGTTAAATATGCATGTTTTATGTCAGTGGGTCTACTTGCTTAGGACAACCCTATCCTGGTATGAGTTATGCATTGGCTGGATACAGTAAGAGAATATTTGGTACATTCCAACCAATAGAAGGTTCTGGGCATTACTGTTGGCACCCACCTGCTGCTTCATTTCCCGGGCATGTCTGTCTATTTCCCGACACATCTCGTCTCTCTTGCTTTTCTTGGGTGTGACACTCAGATGCTAAACAGAAGTAAATACATTAGTTCTATCAGCCAAGTTCTTCATCATGGTAGGCAGGAGTCTACTGGTTCCTGAACTATCACAGTCAGATGACCAATATAGAAGGATCAGTGGCGACACTCCATGGTGTTTACACATCAAACAGTAAAGCAAAGTCTTCACACAGACATTTAAGTCCAGAGAAACCACCCAAAAACTAAAAAAACGGCCCAAAACTGTTCCACTTACTCCTTCGTATTTAGAATTTCCTGTCAAACTAGGGGAAGTGTTGCCCATTAACCCCGAAGTATTGTATATTTACATTTAATTTACAGTGAACATTTAAGTCACTGGCTGTGTGCTGGAACCAGTAACGAGTACATACACAAACAAATCCTCTTACGACATAGGGCTGAGGGACCATTCCAGAAAAAAAGGATAAATTTGGAAAATGGAAAAGACTTCTCTAATGACATGCAAATTACCTCTACAAAGCATATAGTTTCACAGAGTTCTACTGACGGGGGTTTGTGTGTACACCCTGTCGGATCAAAGTTCAAAGTTGAAGTTTTACGTCCCATTCAACAGCCAGGGTCATATTGAAACAGGTCCTCCACATTTGTCACTTGTGGGACTCGAACCCACAGAGGTAACAGCCTATGATTAGATGCCAAAACTTGCCGGACTGTGTGATCAGGCAGTTCACAAAATACAATCACCTCTCCAGACCTGTCTACACGTGTGTCATAAATTGGTCAGACAGACACTGGAATTTTGCAAAATAACCAGGACTTAAAACCAGGCTGGGACATTCTGACATGACGTGTCTCCTCATGTACAACTGGGGAAGACATTATACACTGTATATAAGCTATATGTACCAACACGTCAATATTGGTATATACAGCTTCCAAAATTCAAATTATATTAAAGTATCAATCAATACTTTGTTTTTCCTGTTTTTTCCTTCATATTTGTACTTGAAAACTTCATGTTGTAACCATCATTATTCATTTTTTGAAGACATAGAGTTCAATATTTTATCTAATTTAATAGCCTTAACAGCAGGTTTGTCTGAAATTGATGATCCTTTAATCCTTTAAGTTGTTTACTTACTTTTTGGTAATATAAACTCTACAAGGTATTTTATAATTATGCTGCTTTCACATTTATCATCATTTTATTTTATAAAACAGTACCTTTTACAGTATGAAATGATATTTCAACATCAATCAAATTATCAATATGCACAGTCAGCTTACATGTCTGATACCACTATTAACACAACTAAGGCTTGAACTAGGGGTCTAGCAACACAAGGTCCACAGAATATGTTGTCCAATACTCTTTAGGCCAAAACACGATGCTCTCATCAAACTGTCACTTCACACAAGCTATAACTGCATTGTACAAGTCTGGAGTCTAATATTTCTTACCTTCCAGTTGATGGTTTCGTAGCTATGAGCATCGTGAGGCACGGGCAGGCCAACCTTCGCCTTTTTAACATCATGAAAATCTGATGGGAACAAAACACAATGCAGGGATGTTTTAAACCTCCTACACGTGAAAAGTGACATGAAGCAAACAAGTTTCATGCAAAACTCTTTTTTGTTATGGAACAAGTTTACTAAGTAACAAACTAAACCATCAAATTGTATTAGAACTCCTAACTGTAGATATGTATGAACATAGTTTGTGTTTTGCTCTAACAGTAAAAGGAAACTACATAAACGAACTAACATTTTATAATTACTCAAAAGTTGCTATTTTACTACAAACTTTTATCTTGCAGTTATGAGAAATTCACTAGAAGTAATAGACATATTTGTGAACACAAAATGTATGTCACGTAGTTACAAGAATTAACCTCTGGGCATCACTAGATAAGTTAGTCTTACCACTACGTTGGATACAGCCAAAGTTAGTATTTTATGTGCCCTTCATTCACCAGGGTCATATTAAGACAGGCTCTCTGCATGTCCACTTGTGGCAGTGAGATTGACACAGACGTGACAGCCTGTGATTAGATGCCAAATTTTCTAAAGCACTGCAACTGACGACCTTGTTTTCCCCCCCATAAAAAGACTGTCGTATACTACTTCCCACTTATTTCACTACAACACTACACATATTTCAGAGAACCACCAAATGCTCCAGGACTTTCCACGGAAGCACAAAACCTGATGGAAGTAATTAGGAAATCAACAGATACACTTACATCTTTTGTAGGCTTTAATGTAATCAAGCACCAAATCTGAAAGACTCTGAAAAAAAAATTAAAAATAAAATCCTTAAGTTATGCCCATTATTATAAATAGTTATAACCAATCAGCCATATATTTGGATTTTATTTTATTTATTTATTTATTTTTTTCAATTTTTCCATGTTTCCAAACCATCGGTGTTCTAATAAATTCTTTTGCAAAACATTTGGGCCTATATTCATAAACGGGATCAAGATCAAGTTAAGCTAAAAATCAACTCAAGTTTAGTCTAAACAGCTGTAAACCTGAGCTGCTGTTTGGCTCAACTTGAACTTGATCCCTTTTGTGAATACCAGCCCTTTGGTACAATTCCATGACAACCAATTGTATTTCCAAATGTATCAAAACATGCCTGGAGGGTTAGATTCTGTTTAAATAACAGAAGAGGCATTTCAGTAGAAAACAGCATGGATGTACAAATTTGGGAGTGTGACAATATGTTCACAAAACAGAATATTTACACAAGAGAATGCCAGATATTATAAAGACCGGAAATGCACAGTGAATGAAAACTCGTTGGCACGCATTGTTGCTAGTGTACATTATAATGCGAGGGATCTGATTGTAAAAGTAGTTCCACAGACTGGTTACTGTTAAAGTACAAAACATAATACAACAACTACATTTATTGACCGAATTAATAGACGTTTTTGTGTTAAAATTATACCGGTCTTTATAATAGCAATAAAGGACTTTGGCAATACAATACTCAAACCTCTTCCTTTATTGCTACAATAGAGGTTGTTGAATACAGAGTTAAATACTGCCATAAATAGAACTCTATTATAGAAAGCCTTGTACAAATAAGCACCCTGTCCCCAGAAAGTCTTTTTCAGTAAAATCTGGAAATCTTTAAGTAGAATTACGTATCTGTGAAGTTATAAAAGCGTCTGTACACACCCTGAACTCGAGAGGTTTAAACATGATGTCCTTCCTGCGACTCATGCCCAGGGCGCCGTATCTGCCCTGACTGTACACGCCCAGAACCACGTGTCTGAACACGTTCCCCATGAACACAGTCTTGAAACTTACTGGGAACCGGTCAATGTTGGTCATACCATTCGTCAGGTAGCTGAAACAGGGAGGTCTGGGTTTGTATCTAATTCTAATCATAAACTACTTGGCTAGCCAGTACACCTATGCTCAAAAACCCAAGCCATTGCAATAGGTACGTTATTTCCAAAAAATGCACAATTTTTTGCATAATATTTTTTTTTTTTTTTTTTTTTTTATTTATCTATTTTTGATAAACATATAAATTACAAAATACAACACACACTGTAACAACTACACACAAGACAATGTACACCTAGAAGAAGTGACTACTAAAGAGATGTAGTAATACAAAAATATCAATATTTGAATAATTTTATCATATTGAACATACATACACAAAAGAATTAGCCAGAAAAAATTGGCATAAAATTTCCCCATATCTTACTAAAATTACCTTCCTTAAATTCCAGTTTGGCAGTATATTCCTGTTCCAAATATATTCTTTTCAAAAAACTACAAAAACTAGGATAATTTAAAATTTGACTTGACTTTGAAACTCGAAAAATATATAACTTAGCTGCAAGGTAGATGGTATTAAGTGGTATAACATCGGTCTTTGTTAAGAGGTTTCCGAATATAAGAGTAGAAGGGTTTATTGCTGGATCAATTCCAAGTATGAGTTGAAAGTGAGTTTTTAATTCTGACCAAAATTTTCTTACATCTTTGCACTGTACGAAAAGGTGTAATATCGTTTAATATTTGATCTACATACTCTACACTCCACTGGCACAGAAATCAAATACTGTAGATTTATGATAAAATTTGTATTTTACAATTTTGACAGATCAATGATTTGTTTTAGTCACATGCTTAAAATTTGTCTCTTGAGAGGTAATCCACCCAAAGTAGTCTCCATACACTCCTTGATAAAGGAGTCAGGATTCAAGGGTTACATGAATTGTTTTAAACACTGACTTTCAGTTTTCAATTTACGCGTGCATTAGAGTTTGTCAGAGAAAGCACAATAAAACACACAACTAGCTTTTATCTTTTACATCTGACATCAAAATTATTCTTACTATGAAGTATGAAAGGATATGGAATGGCTACACATTTAGTAAGAGGGATACACATATATTTAGATGGAAGAGGTTTTTTATCCAACAAAGGATAGATTCCACTGTCTTGGAATATCCTTGATATATGCTTAAACTAACAATTTTTTTCATGTACAACCAAATTATACTTCAGCCTTTTTTTGCAACAGACACAATTCCAGTGGGCTATATTCAGACTTTGAATAATTTCTATTGCTAGACTCTGGTGAGATCCTTATTGCATCTTATTACATTTTTCTGAAAATCACTGTACAAAATCTCTGGAAAATGTGTAAATTTACATTGACAGAATGACGGCTTCCAAACACTTGATGGGCAGGGCTTCACGGATCATTTCACGGGCACAGTCCATTAATCTGAAACACATTGAAAATCACTTAATTTTCACAGTAACTTTAAGTACAAGGTATCACATTAACAAAATGGCACACTTACAAAAAAGTACACCTCTTATCAATTGTCAAAAAAGTCTCATAAAAATTGACTACTGAAGAGACTGCTAAAAACCAACAACACTAATAAAACAAGACCACTGCCGCGGTATGCATCTCCCACCGAGCATTACAGGGGAAGAAATACCTTTTGCGAGATATTCACAATTTTTCATTTTCCGCTGAAATCCAAGATGGCAGGCAAAAGTGGTGAAAAACTGAAATTTTTCCCCTAGGCACAGAATACTGTCGTACTACCCTGTGGGTCAAAAATTCGCTCGAAATCGCTCTATCTCTTACCATTTTGAAGATATTTTCGATGTTAATTTTCCGCAAATATCCAAGATGGCCGGCAAAAGTGGCAAAAATTGAATTTTTTTCCCCTTTGCATAGGATACTCTTGAAATTTTTCCCCTTTGCATAGGACACTCTTGTACTACCCTGTGGGTCAAAAATTCACTCAAAATCACTCTATCTCTTACGGTTTTCAAGATATTCACACTTTTTCATTTTCCGCTAAAATCCAAGATGGCCACCAAAAGTGGCGAAAATTGAAATTTTTCTCCTTAGCATATAATACTGTTGTACCACCCTGTGGGTCAAAAATTCGCTCGAAATTGCTCTATCTCTTACGGTTTGCGAGATATTTGCGACTTTTCACATTTTCACTAAAAGTAGCAATAAACTAGACCAAGGACGCATCTGTGGCCAGATGCAAAATGTATCCACCGGCAAAGGCAAAAGTAGCTATTACTCAGCTATGCCACAAGCTAGAGGTCTGAAATTTTACTATGTTCTAGCTGATCCAAAAGTAGGTGAATAACAGATTTGCACAAAATTCTGTAAATGCAATAGTTTTCAAGTTACAAGTGATTTTACTCATGATGGAAGTTAGTGAAAAGTCCAAAAGTAGCTATTACTCACTTAGCTATTGAGATAGACACCCAAGTTACTCGCCATGTTGTAGCTATGGAAAAAGTAGCTGAATAACATATTTTAACAAAATGCTCTAAATGCAATACTTTTCAAGTTATAAATGATTTAGTGTTGAGTAAGAACTTCAAAGTAGCTATTACTCAGCTATGCAATGAGCCACAGGTCTGGAGTTTTACTATGTTATAGCTGCCTCAAAATAGGTGAATAACATATTGAAACTAAATAATGTAAATGCAACAGTTTTCAAGTTATAAGTGATTTACTCAACAGTGATAACCTAAAAGTAGCTATTACTCAGCTATGCCATGAGCTACAGGTCTGAAATTTTATTATGTTATAGCTGACCCAAAAATAACATATTTGCACAAAATTCTCTAAATGCAATAGTTTTCAAGTTATAATTGATTTAGTGCATGATTTCATTAATTTTAATGCATTAAAAATTATTTTAAAAATTCATAAAAAAACTTTACAATGTGAAAGCTCTCCAAAATGTAGATGAATGAGTTATTTGAGAAATACTGGCTATCTGCAATACTTTTAGTGATAATAGGCATTTACTCATTTTGAGTAGGCGAGTAATTAGCTACGGATCTGAAAATTCACTAATTGAAAGCTCTCCAAAATGTAGGTGAATGAGTTATTTGAGAAATACTGGCTATCCGCAATACTTCTAGAGATAATTCGCATTTACTCATTTTGAGTAGGTGAATAATTAGCTACGGGTCTGAAACTTCACCAAGTGAAAGCTCTCCCAAAAGTAGGTGAATGAGTTATTTGAGAAAATTTGGCTATCTGCAATACTTTTACAGATAATTCGCATTTACTCATTTTGAGTAGGTGAGTAATTATCTACGGGTCTGAAACTTCACCATGTGAAAGCTCTCCCAAAAGTAGATGAATGAGTTATTTGAGAAAAATTGGCTATCTGCAATACTTTTAAGCGATAAGCCACCTGCCAAATATGAAAGAAATGTGGACTGTAGGTCGCTAACAAGCAATATTCCACATTTTAGACATTTTTGTCTACCACAGGTCTAATTTAGACATAAACCCTACCAAAAAGATAGGGTGGCGAGTCCTCTAGCATACCAAGCCACCTGCCAAATATGAAAGAAATCTGGAAAGAAATGCGGACTGTAGGTCGCTAACAAGCAATATTCCACATTTTAGACATTTTTGTCTACCACAGGCCTAATTTAGACATAAACCCTACCAAAAAGATAGGGTGGCGAGTCCTCTACCATATCAAGCAACCTGCCAAATATGAAAGAAATCTGGAAAGAAATGTGGACTGTAGGTCACTAACAAGAAATCTCTGCGGACACGGGCGCAGACGATGATGAATCCATAGTATCCCCGCTTTGCGCCGGGGATACAATTAGCCATTACTCACTTGTACATTGAGCAACAGTTGTAAAACTTCAATTTTATTGCGTTAATACATCCTATCCAATGGACAATTGCTTTACCGGTCGGCGCGACCGGTCCCGCCAAACATCAGAAAAAGACATCCTGTATATAATACCGGCAGGACCGGTCACAGAGTGTGCATTCGACAGGTGGCGCATTGTACTTCATTTCCTGTTTACCTACTGACGTCATAGCATCTTTTTCGTTTGGCGCGAAAGAGTGTGCAGAAGATTTTCTTCAGAGATACGTTTTTGAAGTTATACAACGAACTCTTCCAAGTTTCTTGTTTTTTATTAGTACGGAGTAATTATACAACGTTACTGATCATTATGTCGTCTCCTGGACAGAAACGAGGTTCTTGCAGGCACGTTATGGCCCTTTTCGACAACCACCAGATATGCGCGCGTTGTCGTGACAAGGGGGTGGGAGACGACCCCTGTGTGAAGAAGTTGGATTGTAGTATCTGTAAGGCGTTTACGCCTGCTCAGATCCATCAGTTAGCAACCCCGACCTACAAGGAACGGAAAGAACGCTCTAGCCAGAAGAAATCTGAAGTTTTGACAGATACGTCTTCCAAGCTTGTTGATCCGTCTGAGGTTTCACTGCTGGGTCCTGTTAATTCAGGAAAGCAGTCTCCTGTTGATTCTACACCCAAGCAGAAGAAGAAGCGTTCTGATGGTTCTCCAAGGTCTAGTAAACGGAAGCACAGCAGTAAACCCACTTCAGACGACCTCAAGTCCCTTGATGACAAGTGGAGTGAGAGATTTTCCCGTCTGGAAGCAATGCTGGTTAACCAGTCATTTGCTGTCCCTGTGAGACCGGTGAATTCTGCTTCTGTGGTGCCCAGAGAACACCCCTTCTTTGATCCGGGTGCTTCTACAAGTGTTATGTTTTCTGAGGGCACTAGTGACGTTGCTACGCAGTTGACGGCTACCAACCTCCGCTGGGGGTTCCCGGTACACAAGCTGTGAAGGAAGGGAATGAGAGTGCTACCCACCCTGTTCAGGGCCCCGGTACCTCTGATACTGTTGCCACCCAACCTTTACTGGTTCCCGGTGCAGGGACTGCCACCCAGCCTTCACAGGCTCCCGGTGCGGGTCCTGAGGTTCTGCCTTCCGGTTATGAAACTACGCTGTCTAACCAGTCGCCTCCCATTGGCCAGAATACTGAGGTTGCTAGGGAATCTGACAGCGAGGCTGAGTTGGATGCGGAACCGGCTTCACCGGCTAGTGTTCACTACCAGGGTGATGTACCGGAAACAAACACTGACCAGGATCTTTCTGAAGATGCAAATTACCGGGAAACCTTGAGAGGGGTGAGGAGTTTCATGGGCTGGCATCAAATCCCGGATTATGACACCTCAGCTGCATCTATGGATGACAATCCCTTTGCCGGTTCCAGAGTGAAGACTACCAGTAAAGTCTCAGTTAAATTGCCGGTGGATGAATGGCTTTGTAAGAAGCTGGAGAAACTAAATGTAACTATTGCTGAAGGTTATCCTTCCAGGAATACAGAAACCAGTGGACTGCTGCGTGATCAATTTGTCAAAACACCCCGTACTTCAAAGTGGTACGACATGCAAGCTGTTAAGAAGGATACGTCTACCCAGGCTGTTGGTGACTGGTCTCCGGAACCGGCAAAACTGAACAGTATGTTTTCTAGAGTTGCAAGGCGCAGCTTACCTTCTGCTCCAGCTTCCCGTACTTTCAACCAGGACACCCTTAGAAGGTGGGAGAGGTCCTTCAGAGAGCAATCAGTGATGTGTAATCACGCTGCTGGATTATCCAGATGCCTCACGAAAGTACAGGACTCCATGGTCACCCAGTTGAAGTCCCTCAGGTTCGATTCCTCAAAGGGCAAGAGTGCTGAGAAACAACAACAGGCTGTTGAAGAACTGGAGTATCTGGTTACATTCAACCGGTCAATTTCACAGGCAATGCAACGTACCATGCAGGATCTCTCAGAGGGAGTGTTTATCAGCATGGCTAATCTCACCCTGGCCCGTCGAGACAGTTATTTAGAGTTCATACGAGGTGGAGTCAAGCCTGACACCTTGTCTGCCTTACGTACGTCTCCAGTCCACCAACTCTCACTCTTCCCTGACAGCTTACTGGTCAAGGCTGAAGAGGAGATCTTACGTAGTGAAGAGAGGCGTTCTGCTGGTACCACACAGAGGAAGCCTGGACGTTTTCATCCATACGTCCCCTCCAATCGAATCCCTCACCAGCCGGACCGGAAGCCCACTACACCGGCATGGAAGCAGATTAGAGACCGGCAAACTGCTCAGAAAGGTGGTGGTAAAGCCTCAAACTTCATCTACACCCTTCCCTTCCGGTTCAGACCCACCCTAACCAGGTCACCAATGGTCATCAGCAAGTATGTAAACCCCCACAGACAGTCCCTCCTTTTGGAGGCACTGGTTCAGCTAACAAACAAAAATGCAGTGGAACCGGTAACAAACCAGACCTCCCTAGGGTTTTACAACCGGCTATTTTTGGTTCCCAAGCCCAACAACCGGTGGAGACCTATCCTGGACCTGAGCACTTTGAACACCTTTTTGAACACAGAGTCGTTCAAAATGGAGACTCCAGAAACCATAAGAAGCTCCCTACAGGTAGGGGAGTGGGTCACCTCAATAGACTTCAAAGACGCATACTTCCACATTCCAATTCACAGTCAGTCCAGGAAGTACATGCGTTTTCACATTCAAGGCCAATCCTACCAGTTCAAGGCCCTGCCTTTTGGTCTTTCCACAGCACCCATGGAGTTCACAGTGGTGGCCGAAGAGGTCAAACTCATGGCCTTACGACAGGGTATAAGAATCCACCAGTACCTAGACGACTGGCTGGTGAGAGCCTCTACCCACCACACCTGTCTCCAGCATACTCAAACCCTGGTCACACTATGTCAGGAACTAGGGTGGCTGGTGAACAAGGAAAAGTCAGAACTGGCACCCAAACAGGTCTTCAACTTCGTAGGTTACCAGTTCGACCTGAAAGAGGGCAAGGTCAGACCAACAGAAGAACGTTGGCAGGCCTTGACAGACAAGATCAGATCAATGATGTCGGATCCGGTATGTCCGGTCCGGAAATTCATGTCCCTCATAGGTCTCCTCACAGCAACAGAAAAACAAGTCCACTTAGGGCGACTCCACATGAGACCCATACAGTGGCACTTGAAAAACAATTGGAGGATCCCAGAGTCACTGGAAAAGGTGATCCCGGTTCCCAAGTCCCTCCACCCTCATCTAAGGTGGTGGCTGGAGGAAAGCAATGTGCTACTAGGTCAACCATTACACCCTCTAAAACATGCTCTGCAGATCTTTACAGACGCATCAAACGAAGGGTGGGGCGCTCACTTAGACGACCACACTGCAAGGGGAACTTGGTCCCTTCCAGAAAGCAAGTTGCACATAAACCACTTAGAGCTAAAAGCAGTTTTTCTAGCTCTAAAGGAGTTTCGAACCCTGGTCTGCCACAAGACTGTGTTGATAGCTACAGACAACACAACAGTGGTTGCCTATATCAACAAAGAAGGGGGGATGAAGTCGGGGTCACTGTGTGCCCTACAGTGGAGAATCCTGTCCTGGTGTACCAGACAGCAGGTAACCCTCAGGGCACGTCACATCCCCGGCCGGCTGAACGTGATAGCAGACAAGCTATCCAGACTTGGCCAGACCATTCAAACAGAGTGGTCACTTCATCCAGCAGTATTCCAAGCTGTATGCGCAAGGTGGCACCAGCCACAAGTGGACCTGTTTGCCACCAGGTTCAACAACAAACTACCACAGTTTGTGTCACCGGTGCCAGACCCCCAGGCTTGGGCAGTGGATGCACTCAGTCTCTCCTTGGAGGACCTGGACCCATACGCCTTTCCACCGGCAGCCATCTTGGGCAAAGTGGTGGAGAAGCTCCAGGACTACCCCTGCAACAGAATAATCCTGATTGCCCCAGGGTGGCCCAACATGCCCTGGTTTTGGGACCTGGTAGCAATGTCAAGCCAGATCCCACTGTGCCTGCCCAGCATACCCAACCTAGTGTCTCAGCCATTCAACCAGGTCCTTCACAGGAACCTGTCGAATCTGAACCTACATGCCTGGCTCCTAGAGCCTCAGCAATCAAGGAGCAAGGCTTCTCTGAGGCAGTGGCAGCACGAATTGAGGCTCCTCAAAGAAGATCAACCAGATCTGTCTATGAGGCAAAGTGGACCATTTTTACAAAGTGGTGCCTCAGTAATCAGGTGGTCTTCAGGGCACCACCTCTGAAAGCCATTGCTGACTTCCTCCTGCACTTGTTTCAGGACAAGAAGTTACAACCAGGCACTATTGATGGCTACAGATCCGCCATTGCTGACAAGCTGGGCAATTCCACCATTAATGTCAGCAAAGATGAGAATCTCACTCGTCTCCTGGATAGTTTCCATAGGGACAGACCTAAAGGCAGAAGGGGCATCCCCTCCTGGAACCTTTCACTGGTTTTACATCAGCTCACAAAGGCTCCCTTTGAACCCCTGAAAGAGTCCTCCTTGAAACATTTGACTTTCAAGACTGTGTTCTTGCTGGCTTTAGGTTCAGGTAAACGCAGGAGTGAGATCCATGCTTGGTTACATAAGAACATCAGACACCAGTCAGACTGGTCTAAGGTGTCTTTGTACCCCTCACCCAGCTTCCTATCCAAGAACCAGCTGGCTAAGGAAGGTCCAGATAGTGTGGCACCAGTGGTCATCCCAGCCCTGGCACCATCTCTGGATAGGTCACTCAAGGGTGACAGGTCCCTATGTCCAGTTAGAGCCCTGCGTTACTACTTGGACAGGACTGCAGACCTCAGGCAGAATAAGGAGTTAGTCTTTGTCTCCTTCAAGAAGGGTTTTGATAAAGACATCTCACCTGCCACCATCTCCTCATGGATCAAACAGACTGTGGTTCTGTGCTATGAGCTTTCTGACCAGGAGGCCCTCACCTGACATCAGGTTAAAGCCCATGATGTTAGGGCCTTTGCTGCTTCTAAGGCTTTCCAATCAGGGATCTCCTTAGATCAGATCTTGTCAGCCTGCCACTGGAAATCTCACAACACCTTCACCCAATTCTATTTGAAGGATGTTGCCTGGGCTGACTCAGAGCTTTTCCACCTGGGACCTGTAGTGGCTGCCCAGCAGGTGCACCACCAGGCCCAGAAGTGAGGGGATGTTGTATATATGTAAATATGTACATATTGTAAATATGTTAGATATGTACATAATGTAAATATGTTGAATGTACATATATGTTCAAAAAAAAACAAAAAAAACTGTGACTTGCTTCCTTTGGGAAGTTTATTTTTCTTCTGGGACTGAACTCAGCCCCTCTCTCTCTCTCTATCTTTCCAACTCAGACCAACTCTGAAAGGAAAGAAAAAGGGGGGTGGGGGCAACGTCGGTAGGCTCCCGGTTAACCGGTGAGTTAGTGGCCGACCCTGACCTTTCAGGGTTCTGTGACCCTAGGTCAAATGGGCCTGTTAAAATTTGTTGTTATGAGTTCACATAAGTCCCTAGCTGCTTACCCGCCTACCAAGTGGTAGTTATTCAGCAATTGTCCATTGGATAGGATGTATTAACGCAATAAAATTGCAAATTTAATAAGTAAATTAAATTTTTATAAGTTAATACCCTATCCAATGGACAGGCAAGGCCCACCCAACCGGCCCCGCTATCAGCTTACTAGGGGTCTTACTAGGATTAGACACGAAAAAGATGCTATGACGTCAGTAGGTAAACAGGAAATGAAGTACGATGCGCCACCTGGCGAATGCACACTCTGTGACCGGTCCTGCCGGTATTATATACAGGATGTCTTTTTCTGACGTTTGGCGGGACTGGTCGCGCCGACCGGTAAAGCAATTGTCCATTGGATAGGGTATTAACTTATAAAAATTTAATTTACTTATTAAATTTGCAATATGTTACAGTTCACAAAAAATAAAAAGTAGATGAACAACATATTTGAGAGAAATTGTGTAGCTACAATACTTTTGAAGATATAAGCCATAGTATCCCCGCTTTGCGCCGGGGATACAATTAGCCATTACTCACTTGTACATTGAGCAACAGTTGTGAAACTTCAATATGTTACAGTTCACAAAAAAAAGAAGTAGATGAACAACATATTTGAGAGAAATTGTGTAGCTACAATACCTTTGAAGATATAAGCCATTTACTCATTATGGTTATCATTAAAAATTGACAAAGTAGCTACTACTCACTTAGCTATGGAGATACACTTCCAAACTACTGACCATGTTGTATCTGTGGAGAAAGTAGGTGAACAACATACTGGAACAAAATACTCTAAATGCAATAGTTTGAGAGTTATAAGCCATATAATTATATTAGGTAAAAGTGCTACTACTCACTCAAAAGTAGGTCAAAGTTCACCAATCCCCTTAGCATAGGATACTGTTGTACTACCCTGTGGGTCAAAAATTCGCTCGAAATTGCTCTATCTCTTACGGTTTGCGAGATATTTGTGATTTTTCACATTTTCACTAAAAGTAGCAATAAAGTAGCCATTACTCACTTGTACATTGAGCAACAGTTGTGAAACTTCAATATGTTACAGTTCACACAAAAAAAGCAGATGAACAACATATTTGAGAGAAATTGTGTAGCTACAATACTTTTGAAGATATAAGCCATAGTATCCCCGCTTTGCGCCGGGGATACAATTAGCCATTACTCACTTGTACATTGAGCAACAGTTGTGAAACTTCAATATGTTACAGTTCACACAAAAACAAGCATTCTGACGCATGCATTTATCTCCCGCCATATAAATTAGATGTACTAAAGATAACATATTTTAACAAGGTGCTCTAAATGTAATACTTTTCAAGTTATAATTGATTTAGTGCATGATTTCATGAATTTTAATGCATTAAAAATTATTTAAAAAAACATTAAAAAAATTTAGGATGTGAAAGCTCTCCAAAATGTAGGTGAATGAGTTATTTGAGAAATATTGGCTATCTGCAATACTTTTACTGATGATAGGCAGTTACTCATTTTGAGTAGGTGAGTAATTAGCTACGGATCTGAAAATTCACTAATTGAAAGCTCTCCAAAATGTATGTGAATGAGTTATTTCAGAAATACTGGCTATCTGGAATACTTGTAGAGATAATTCGCATTTACTCATTTTGAGTAGGTGAATAATTAACTACGGGTGTGAAACTTCACCAAGTGAAAGCTCTCCCAAAAGTAGGTGAATGAGTTATTTGAGAAAAATTGGCTATCTGCAATACTTTTACAGATAATTCACATTTACTCATTTTGATTAGGTGAGTAATTAGCTACGGGTCTGGAACTTCACCATGTGAAAGCTCTCCCAAAAGTAGATGAACGAGTAATTTGATAAAAATTGGATACCCGCAATACTTTTAGAGATAATTAGCATTTACTCATTTTGAGGAGGTGAATAATTAGCTACGGCTCTGAAACCTCACCAAGTAAAGGCTCTCCCAAAAGTAGGTGAATGAGTTATTTGAGAAAAATTGGATATCTGCAATACTTTTACAGATAATTCACATTTACTCATTTTGATTAGGTGAGTAATTAGCTACGGGTCTGGAACTTCACCATGTGAAAGCTCTCCCAAAAGTAGATGAACGAGTAATTTGATAAAAATTGGATACCCGCAATACTTTTAGAGATAATTAGCATTTACTCATTTTGAGGAGGTGAATAATTAGCTACGGCTCTGAAAATTCACCAAGTGAAAGCTCTCCCAGAAGTAGGTGAATGAGTTATTTGATAAAAATTGGCTATCTGCAATACTTTTAGAGATAATTCACATTTACTCATTTTCAGTAGGTGAGTAATTAGCTACAGGTCTGGAACTTCACCATGTGAAAGCTCTCCCAAAAGTAGATGAATGAGTTATTTGATAAAAATTGGATATCCGCAATACCTTTAGAGATAATTCACATTTACTCATTTTGAGTAGGTGAATAATTAGCTACGGGTCTGAAACCTCACCAAGTAAAGGCTCTCCCAAAAGTAGGTGAATGAGTTATTTGAGAAAAATTGGATATCTGCAATACTTTTACAGATAATTCACATTTACTCATCTTGAGTAGGTGAGTAATTAGCTACGGGTCTGGAACTTCACCAAGTGAAAGCTCTCCCAAAAGTAGATGAACGAGTAATTTGATAAAAATTGGATATCCACAATACTTTTAGAGATAATTAGCATTTACTCATTTTGAGTAGGTGAATAATTAGCTACAGGTCTGAAACTTCACCAAGTGAAAGCTCTTCCAAAAGTAGGTGAATGAGTTATTTAAGAAAAATTGGATATCCCCAATACTTTTAGGGATAATTCACATTTACTCATTTTGAGTAGGTGAGTAATTAGCTACGGGTCTGAAACTTCACCATGTGAAAGCTCTCCCAAAAGTAGATGAATGAGTTATTTGATAAAAATTGGATATCCGCAATACTTTTAGAGATAATTATCATTTACTCATTTTGAGTAGGTGAATAATTAGCTACGGGTCTGAAACTTCACCATGTGAAAGCTCTCCCAAAAGTAGATGAAGCAGTTATTTGAGCAAAATTATGTCATTATTTTGCCACAAATAAGAAAATGGCTATTACTCACTTATGGCATGCAATAGAACCCCAAACTATATGCATTTACCCTGCAGTCACAATTTCAAAGTAGGTATTACTCGGCTATCCAATGTGCAACAGGTCTGAAACTTTACTATGTCATAGGTTATCAAAAACTAGATGAATAACATATTTGAAAATATTTCCCTAACTTTAATACTTTTGAAGATATTTGGCATTTACTTATGTTGTTATTTTGCTACAAATAAGAAAATAGCTATTACTCACTTATGGCATGCAATACAACCCCAAAATATATACCATCTTATAGTTAAGGACAAAGTAGCTGAACAACATATTTGAAGAAAAAGCTGTAACTGCAATAGTTTTGGAGTTACAATGGATTTACTCAACAGTCACAATTTCAAAGTAGCTATTACTTAGCTATGCAATGTGCAACAGGTCTGAAACTTTACTATGTGATAGCTTACAAAAAAGTAGATGAATGACATATTTGAAAAGAATTCCGCAACTTTAATACTTCTGAAGATATTTGACATTTACTTCTTCTGTTATTTAGCTACAAATGAGGAAATAGCTATTACTCACTTATGGCAAGCAATAGAACCCCAAACTATGTACCATCTTATAGCTAAGAACAAAGTAGCTGAACAACATATTTTAGGAAAACACTCTAACTGCAATACTTTTTTAGTTACAATAGCTTTACTCAACAGTCAGAATTTCAAAGTAGCTATTACTCAGCTATCCAAGGTGCAACAGGTCTGAAACTTTACTATGTCATAGCTTACCAAAAAGTAGATGGACAACATATTTGAAAAGATTTCCCTAACTTTAATACTTTTGAAGGTATTTGACATTTACTTCTTCTGTTATTTAGCTACAAAGGAGAAAATAGCTATTACTCACTTATGGCATGCAATAGAACCCCAAACTATGTACCATCTTATAGCTAAGGACAAAGTAGCTGAACAACATATTTTAGGAAAATACTCTAACTGCAATAGTTTTGGAGTTACAATCGCTTTACTCACCAGTCAGAATTTCAAAGTAGCTATTACTCAGCTATCCAAGGTGCAACAGGTCTGAAACTTTAATATGTGATAGCTTACCAAAAAGAAGATGGACAACATATTTGAAAAGATTTCCCTAACTTCAATACTTTAAAAGATATTTGACATTTACTTCTTCTGTTATTTAGCTACAAATGAGAAAATAGCTATTACTCACTTATGGCATGCAATGGGACCCCAAACTATGTACCATCTTATAGCTAAGGACAAAGTAGCTGAACAACAAATTTGAAGAAAAACTTGTTACTGCAATAGTTTTTGAGTTATGAGCCCTTTACTCAAAGTAGCTAAGATTGCTATTACTCACTTATCTTTAGGCCTAAGTCAATAAAACCAAAAAAATTTTCAAGGGCATGAAAATTCATTGGGACAATTAATTTACAAAAAATCTGTAGCTGTAGCAGTTTTGGAGAAATCTGCGTGACTAACTAACGCACACATGCACGCACGCACTCACGCACGCACGCACACACAGACATCATTTCATAATCTCCCGGCAGGAGATAAAAAAGCAGATGAACAACATATTTGAGAGAAATTGTGTAGCTACAATACTTTTGAAGATATAAGCCATAGTATCCCCGCTTTGCGCCGGGGATACAATTAGCCATTACTCACTTGTACATTGAGCAACAGTTGTGAAACTTCAATATGTTACAGTTCACAGAAAAAAAAAAGTAGATGAACAACATATTTGAGAGAAATTGTGTAGCTACAATACCTTTGAAGATATAAGCCATTTACTCATTATGGTTATCATTAAAAATTGACAAAGTAGCTATTACTCACTTAGCTATGGAGATACACTTCCAAACTACTGACCATGTTGTATCTGTGGAGAAAGTAGGTGAACAACATATTGGAACAAAATACTCTAAATGCAATAGTTTGAGAGTTATAAGCCACATAATTATATTAGGTAAAAGTGCTACTACTCACTCAAAAGTAGGCCAAAGTTCACCAATCCCCTTAGCATAGGATACTGTTGTACCACCCTGTGGGTCAAAAATTCGCTCGAAATTGCTCTATCTCTTACGGTTTGCGAGATATTTGTGATTTTTCACATTTTCACTAAAAGTAGCAATAAAGTAGCCATTACTCACTTGTACATTGAGCAACATTTGTGAAACTTCAATATGTTACAGTTCACAAAAAAGTAGATGAACAACATGTTTGAGAGAAATTGCGTAGCTGCAATACTTTTGAAGATATAAGTCATTTACTCATTATGGTTATCATTAAAAATTAACAAAGTAGCTATTACTCACTTAGCTATGGAGATACACTTCCAAACTACTGACCATGTTGTAGCTGTGGAGAAAGTAGCTGAACAACATATTGCAACAAAATACTCTAAATGCAATAGTTTGAGAGTTATAAACCATATAATTATATTAGTTAAAAGTGCTATTACTTACTCAGAAGTAGGCCAAAGTTCACCAATCCCCTTATCATAGGATACTGTTGTACCACCCTATGGGTCAAAAATTCGCTCGAAATTGCTCTATCTCTTACGGTTTGCGAGATATTTGTGATTTTTCACATTTTCACTAAAAGTAGCAATAAAGTAGCCATTACTCACTTGTACATTGAGCAACAGTTGTGAAACTTAAATATGTTACACTTCACAAAAAAGTAGATGAACAACATATTTGAGAGAAATTGTGTAGCTGCAATACTTTTGAAGATATAAGTCATTTACTCATTATGGTTATCATTAAAAATTGACATGTAGCTATTACTCACTTAGCTATGGAGCTACACTTCCAAACTACTGACGATGTTGTAGCTGTGGAGAAAGTAGCTGAACAACATACTGGAACAAAATAGTCTAAATGCAATAGTTTGAGAGTTATAAGCCATATAATTATATTAGGTAAAAGTGCTATTACTCACTCAAAAGTAGGCCAAAGTTCACCAATCCCCTTACCCTTAGCAAAGGACATTGTTATACCACCCTGTGGCTCAAAAATTCACTCGAAATTGCTCTATCTCTTACGGTTTGCGAGATATTTGTGATTTTTCACATTTTCACTAAAAGTAGCAATAAAGTAGCCATTACTCACTTGTACATTGAGCAACATTTGTGAAACTTCAATATGTTACAGTTCACAAAAAAGTAGATGAACAACATGTTTGAGAGAAATTGCGTAGCTGCAATACTTTTGAAGATATAAGTCATTTACTCATTATGGTTATCATTAAAAATTAACAAAGTAGCTATTACTCACTTAGCTATGGAGATACACTTCCAAACTACTGACCATGTTGTAGCTGTGGAGAAAGTAGCTGAACAACATATTGCAACAAAATACTCTAAATGCAATAGTTTGAGAGTTATAAACCATATAATTATATTAGGTAAAAGTGCTATTACTTACTCAAAAGTAGGCCAAAGTTCACCAATCCCCTTATCATAGGATACTGTTGTACCACCCTATGGGTCAAAAATTCGCTCGAAATTGCTCTATCTCTTACGGTTTGCGAGATATTTGTGATTTTTCACATTTTCACTAAAAGTAGCAATAAAGTAGCCATTACTCACTTGTACATTGAGCAACAGTTGTGAAACTTAAATATGTTACACTTCACAAAAAAGTAGATGAACAACATATTTGAGAGAAATTGTGTAGCTGCAATACTTTTGAAGATATAAGCCATTTACTCATTATGGTTATCATTAAAAATTGACATGTAGCTATTACTCACTTAGCTATGGAGCTACACTTCCAAACTACTGACGATGTAGCTGTGGAGAAAGTAGCTGAACAACATACTGGAACAAAATAGTCTAAATGCAATAGTTTGAGAGTTATAAGCCATATAATTATATTAGGTAAAAGCCATATAATTATATTAGGTAAAAGTGCTATTACTCACTCAAAAGTAGGCCAAAGTTCACCAATCCCCTTACCCTTAGCAAAGGACATTGTTATACCACCCTGTGGCTCAAAAATTCACTCGAAATTGCTCTATCTCTTACGGTTTGCGAGATATTTGCGATTTTTCACATTTTCACTAAAAGTAGCAATAAAGTAGGCATTACTCACTTGTACATTGAGCAACAGTTGTGAAACTTCAATATGTTACACTTCACAAAAAAGTAGATGAACAACATATTTGAGAGAAATTGTGTAGCTGCAATACTTTTGAAGATATAAGCCATTTACTCATTATGGTTATCATTAAAAATTGACAAAGTAGCTATTACTCACTTAGCTATGGAGATACACTTCCAAACGACTGACCATGTTGTAGCTGTGGAGAAAGTAGCTGAACAACATATTGGAACAAAATGCTCTGAATGCAATAGTTTGAGAGTTATAAGCCATATAATTATATTAGGTAAAAGTGCTATTACTCACTCAAAAGTAGGTCAAAGTTCACCAAACCCAAAAAATTTGAAGAGCGTAAAAATTCATTAGGACAAGTAATTTACAAAAAATGTGTAACTATAGTAGTTTCAGAGAAAACTGCGTGACCCACGCATGGACGCACACACATGGTGCAAATTATAATCTCCCACTGGCGAGCCGGGCGGGAGATAATATGGAGATATAAATTAAAGACATTTTGGTGAAATCTGTCATGACTATTGAAAGAAATTAGTGTGATATTTCGCTACTGTTACATGCATGTATACCCATTTGACCTTTCAGTTGTGGATCTTGACACTTGTCATCAGCCCTGTTACAGAAAAGGCTCATTCAATTTGGCAAATATTGCCCCATAAAGCTATCGGTGAATTCTATTCTGGGAAATATTTTCTGAAATACAGTTCGACTTGCAGTATTTTTACAACCTTTTATTCATCTTTAAGTCCAAAATTGGAGGGTTTAAACTTTAATGGCATTCATACTCATCAACTGTCATGCTAAAGTAAACATAAACATTGTGACATTAAACACAATATATGCATGTCAACTAAAGCAATAATACTGCAATGAATGTGGGGCTTAAATCAGGATTTCATTGTTGATATGAAATGCTACAAGAGAACGGATGTTGATTCTTTAAATACACCGAACTTATAAACCCACATGTTTCACCCACAAACAAAATCCTGCCCCATAAAAGTCAAAGCATCCTTTTTAAGCACGAGCTTTTTTTTTTTTGGTCTTTCATAAATTGTGGTGCAGCGTGATGAGTGTCTGTTTACTGAAGTTAAGCGGCAATGGGCTACGATAGTACTGGGATGGGTGACCGTTTCGGTGCACTATTTGTGTCTCTGATGGCTTTGCTCATCGCGCTAGTAGACCAAAACCCCTTTTGACCTATGTTAAACACAGATAGAACCTGATTTCATACATTTCCAGTCTTAATGTTCAGCAAGTTACTTCATCTCAGTCAGAAATTTTGAACCTTCTGTTTATAGAGCTGAAGAGTGAATAAGTATATGTATTGTTTATATATTTTTCACCATGAAACTAAAATGAAGAACAAAAATTTATACTTCAACAACATTAAACCTTAAGTTACGGATAATGCCTAACATACAAACTTTCTTGCTTACCCAGACAAAGGCCTATTTTTCCTAATTTCAAAAAACTGTGTCCCTGTGTGATTATATCTGAACAAATAAGCTAAGGATTCAAACATAACTGTATGCATATATTTTTAAATCCTATTGTCCTGGTAAATATTACGAAATTTAAAGAACATGACAATTAATATAATGTTGTTTATGCTTCAGTTACAACACAAAACTTATTCAAGGATACTGTAATTCATTCATGTAATTCTGAATGGCATCCAGCTTTTCGTCTGTGGTAAAATTAACTGGAAAGTCAATGGGAGCTTTTGGAATTGGAATCTGAAACAAAAAGTACAGATAGTAATAATAGAAGCATTTATATAGCACAAAATTGATGAACACCCTCTAACACGCTGGAATCCAAAAAGGACAGCTGTTACCCATAGCAAAGGTGTAACCAAGCAAGCGCCTGCCAGGGGAGGGGGACTATGGTGACAGGTATGCTAGTCTAAACAGGTAAGTAATAAGCTGGCTTCTAAAAACTTGAAATGGTCTGTTGTGATCTGACACTAAATGGGAGCCTGTTCCATTCCACCAGCACAGCAGTGGAAAATCCATGTCTGCCTATGGCCTTAATGGGAATTTGTATTTGAAGCAAAAGTCCAGTTTTATGTGGGGTCGTGCCACGGCTCCACATGCAAGTAGAGTCGAGCTAACCACGTCTAATGCCCCTTTCTCATCTTGGCGGTAGTGTAAGGTAGCGATTTGCGGTCGAATCGCCGCAATTTTTCTTCTAAAATCGAGTGAAAAATGTAGCAGACTTTTTTTTTTTTTTTTTTTTCATCATATGGCAATCAATTGTTCATTTATTTGACCATAAGAGTAAATCTTTCAAAACATTTTACAATATCAGCAAAATCATTGTCTAAATTTCTATAAATACCTTTTTGAATTTCTACACATGATTTTACATAACTTAACACATTGACATTACACCAAATATCTAGGTCTGTATAATGACACAACCACTCTTTGTATATACAATAAGATAGAAAAGATAAGAACCAATCAAAATTGGGACTGATATTCGAAACACCAACAATATTGTAAAGTGTTATATTCATATCAAATATCATACCAACATGTTTCCATATTTCTTTTGCTTTAACACAAGAAAAAAGCAAGTGTACAATATCATGTTTGACATGACAGAGAGGACATGAGTCATATTCCAAAATTTTCCACTTTTTTAAATTATCAAAACAGGGCAGAATACAGTGCAGTACCTTGTAATTGAATTCAGCAATTTTTGTATCTTTAATGTGTTTAATTTTATTGGAATATATTATATTAAATTTTAAGTTCTCACTTTCTAATGTTTTCTTCCAGTAATTCTCTTGTAATTTTTTCTTTTTTTTTGTGTAATGATATTTTTATAAAAGAACTTTGATTTTTTATCATTTATTTGTAAAATTTTTTCATTCAGCTTATATAGAGGGAAGATATTGTTGCTGCTCGAAACAGGTATATGCATACCAATCTTATCCTTAAATGGCGATAATACTTTGTAGCAGATGATGGTGCTTCAGTTTTGATGACACCTATTGTCCTTGTACAGTCGAGAATAGCCATCTCCCATCCCCTACAGTAGAGCCATTAGGTCCCAGTAGGTCTGCTGTTTCCCTAAGAAACCGAGACTCAATTTTGTGTTTCCTTCTATGTGTATATGTTTTCAAGGTGGAAATTCACGGAAAAAGACAACCTTAATCTCGGAAAACATACCACAAAGTTTGGCTTTACCTTGGTGTGAGGCGGTCAGAAGCGATTTTCAATAACTAAACAGAAGTTTTGAACATAACCAAAATATCTGTGGCAAGGACAAATGCTGGGAAGGTAGCTAAAGGTAGAAGACGGAAGTATAAGATTTAAGGAAGATGTTAAGAAGGTTGTAGCTGGCGAAACCAACTAACGACGACTTCCGTGTGTGACAGAGAGGTTGGTTCACCATGCCAGCTAAGAAGGTTGGAGACGGCTTTATACTGTAACAGTCATTTGCCGCCTATTAAAAACATGAATATGAGAAGGGGGCTTAAGGAACGCCATATACTGCCTTGCTACCAATTATCGCCGGGTACCATTTATCGCCAGACAGAATTCAAATGGATATAACTTCAGCAAAGTAGCATCCCAAGTTTAGCAAATAAGGTAAAACTATTCCCAAAGTGAATGGAACAAATACACAACAAAAAGCTTTCAAAATATATAACCATAATTGAAATATGAACGTTTTATTTTCTGGTGGCGATAATTGGTAGCCGGTGATAATTGGTAGCAAGGCAGTATAATTTCAAAAGTAGTAACCATTTTATTTTCATGTAATCAAAACTAATCAAAACACAAACATTCTGGCATGCATAAACAATTATGGAGTGTATAGACCATCTCTGGACCATCTCTTATGCTGGCAATTTAAGGCAGTAAATGTAATTTTCGGATCAGCAAAAGTAAGCTATAAATATTAATAAATAGAACATACTTCGGGCAATTCCTTGTTGTTCCTTATTTCTTTGGCAATATGGACACCACTTGGATTTAGTTTTGCAACATGATTCCACATACGTTCCCAAGTGAAGGAATTTACGGGAAACCCTCCCTTGTTTACATAGAACAAAACCCCTCCATCAGTTGTTTCATCCTCTTCTTCCTCTATATCTCCGTCGAGTGTTGTTTTGGATCTTGATAACAAACGGTTGTCTGAATCGGACATTATGTTTCAGTATTACTTGCTGATACCTTGTTGTTTACTTTTCTCACGTCGCCATATTTGTATAAATTCAAAACGAACAAAACTACAAAATGCTGTTTTGAGTTTTGATCGTCACTGCGCATGCGCTTGTCTCTCATCAAGGTTTGATTTTTTTTCGATGTTATCATCGGAAAAGTCGGGTGATTATTTTGATAAACATCCGGTTTTTCTAAGCACATGTTTAACATATCAACAAGGAAATGGATTTGCTGAAATATCTACAAGGATGGATTGGTATGGTCGGACTGATTGCCCTGGGAAACACAATTTCATGTTTTAGAGGACACGAATTTTTAGCTGACAAACTTTACACCGGCCAGCCAGATTTAGGTATTTTACTGAAGCAATTTATAGCATATTCACTCATGCAGTGTTTGCAAAAGTCATTATATCTTCCCAAACCCATTTATACCATCCTGCTGATACATCACATGTGTAAGATAAATGAATTCAATTTAAGTATAAATGAAGAAGGAACAAGTGGTGCCCAGTGTGTGGGAGAACAATATTGAAAACCCCAGACTTGATGACTATACTATATAGTACTGGAATGGAAGTCATTTTTGGTTATCCTTAAATTAACTACAATTACAATTATTGTGTCCTACATGATACTTCTGTTGAGCCTCTCAGGCAAAACAGTGTATAAACACTTTCATTGGAATATTCAATTCAGACGGCATATATGGCCCCATACTGCGTATGCTTCACAAAAATTCGATGCAAACTGTCGGCATGTTAAGTCACAAACATTATGACTTTACCACAGTCACCCAAGCAAATTCTATTCTGTACTTTTATGGCGCTTAATCTCTGCTAGGCAGACTCTAAGGTGCAACCAAAATCAAATTTTAAAAAAATCATCTGTCCATAGCCGTTGCCAGATCCAGTACCACGGAGACACCGGATAGAGTGTATGCCAAGTTGGAAATGCCTTTTTGAAGAGATACGATTTTAACCTTTTCCTGAAACAGGCGAGAGTTGGGGCAGAACGGACCTCATCAGGCATATGATTCCAAACCGTGGGAGCATCAAAAGCAAAGCAGTGGCCAAAGTGATTTTTTGATTTATGTACAGATGGACAGAATTGAGGAACCTCCAAGAACCTTTTATCTGCATGGTTATATCTTGTACTATATCTTCCACAGCGAGTAGACAAAAGAGGACCAAAGTAACTGGGCTGACCATTGTGAATAAACTTGTAAACTAGAGTGGCAGTTTTGAAGATGCAGCGAAATTCAACTGGGAGCCAGTGGAGTCGTTTGAGAATAGAGATGCCTGTGTGTATTTGTTACAGTTTGTGACAATCCTAGCAAGTGTGTTTTGAATACACTGTAGTTTGCACATGTTGAGACTGGACAAACTCCTGAAGAGAGAGTTGCAGTAATCAAGGCGACTGGTCACCAAGGCATTAGCTACCAGGATAGCAGCCTCATCAGTCAAGTGCTTTCTGACCCGCCTGAGATCACGAATTTGAATGAAGCATGTCTTACAAATATTGCGGACATGATCAGCAAAGGAGAAATTAGCACCAAACCAGACACCAAGGTTCTTTACAACAACTGCTGGATGCATGAAATTACCAAATATCCTAACTGGGAGATAGGGATCTAGTTTCTTGAGTTGTGCATGGGATCCAAAAATGATAAACTCTGTTTTGTCAGGATTTAATTTGAGCATACTTGACGACATCCATTTCTGAACATCCAGAAGACAAGAATTCAGTTTGTTAAAAGCCAGGGCTGCATTTTTGTGAGAGATATGAATAAACAACTGTGTGTCGTCTGCATAAAAGTGGTATTTGATGTCGGGATGTGTTCCAATAACTTTACTCAAAGGAATGGTGTATAAGGAGAACAGCAGAGGACCAAGAACTGAGCCTTGTGGCACTCCAAACAGCAGCTCATGCAATTTAGAGAGGGTTGACCCAATTTTAATTGCTTGGAAACGGTGGCTGAGATAGGATGTGAACCACTTCAAGACTGTGCCGCACACACCAAACCATGACTTAAGACAATTAAGAGGAGTAGTGTGGTCAATTGTGTCAAACGCAGCCGACAGATCCAGTAAGACCAATGCAGTAGGCTCGCCCCGTGATAGTGAGAGATGGATCTTGTTTTTGATATGCACTAGGGCGGTTTCCGTGGAGTGACCACTTTTGTATGCAGATTGCCTAGGATTATCAAGAATGTTACTATTGATATGTTGCATGAGCTGTTTAACAACTGCCCGCTCCACCAATTTTGACATGAAACATAGTCCTGATACAGGTCAATAATTTTGCAAATCTTCATTTGGAAGTGATGCTTTCTTAATGAGGGGAGTGACAACCGCCTTCTTGAATTTTTGAGGAAATACACCCTCAGCTAATGACAGATTGACAAGTTTTGTAATTGACGGAAGTAAAATTTCCACACAATCTTTCAAAAGGAAAGTAGGCACTGGATCTAAAAGACATGATTTTGTAGGGGAATTTTTGATGATTTTTTAGTACCTCGTTCTCCGAGACCTCATTGAAGTGAGGTAGGTTGGGAGGTGTACACATGGTTGGTATGACTACTGTCGAAGAGGCTGTGAACATATCACGAATCCTTTTGATTTTTTTATGAAAGAAGGAAGCAAATTTGTTTGCTAAGGATTTCTCAGACTGATGAGGAGGGAGAGTCATCTCTTGACCCTTATCGAGGACATGACGAAGTGTATGCCATAGCATGATTGAGTATTTACCAATTAAAAAATTTAATTTCATTGATCAAGGGTATTTTTTACTGAGGTTTATGATTCAAAACACAGTCATACTAATACATATTTAATGCATGTCTCCATAAAATCTGAAATTCTCATCAGATTTTAACCTTATTTTAATATTATTTTCTACTTTTAAGATAATCTTAGTTTTCATCTTAATAAAGTCAAATCATTTCTCATTGCACATCAGTCTAATCACTTTCTACTGCTGTATATACACATGGCGTACAAATTTTTGCAGGCTCCATGTTTTTTGTTTGTTCTAGAAACCTTTAACCATTGCTATGATTTTGAAGTTCCTAACATATGGAATGAGAATTTTCTGTTCTATTTCTGTAAAACATTTTGCATTAAAATTAAAAAAATAAATAAGTATCTGTGTAGATTTCATTGTGGGCTTCTCCAATTTTATATCATGTTTACAATAGCAGATTAAAAAAAATAGTGCTTTTATGCAATGCTAAAATGCATGAATGCTGGATTTAATTTGGATTTAAATTTTGAAATGTTTTAAAGTTGAAGACATTGATTTAATTTACCTAATTATACTTGGAAAGTTGCCGATTTATTTTTCCTAGGAGGCATTTCTGGAATGTAAGATATGGAGAAGGCATACTTTCCATGAGGCTTTTTTCCAGACCATGTTTACAGGAGGCAGTTTTCTTTGATTGTAAATTTAGAGATAAAAAAAAGACATAAAATTGTCTAGTTTCTTGTACATTCAATGTCTCAAACACAAAAAATAATGACCTACTGAATTAAAATAAGCACAAACTGGTATAGTAATAGGAAAGACTCTACACAACAAATTATCCACAGTATGAACATTGTCACATGAACAGAGGTCCATTGTGGCCTAGTGGTTTGGAAGTTTGGCATCTAATCACAGGTTGTCACCTCTGTGTGGGTTCGAGTCCCACAAGTAACAATGCTGGGGACCTGCCCCGTATGACTCTGGCTGTTGAACAGGACGTAAAACCCCAACTTTGACTTTGCTGAAAATGTAAAATTTATGTTAATGTTTTACTAATATCCTAAAATATTTTAAAATGTTTGTTGATATAGCCAGCTGTGTGTAACTTAAGTGCAAAGGTGGCCAAAACTCAAGGATAGGCTTAAGCACACACACCCTGTATCTATCTTTATATAACGGAGTCCTTCATTTCTTATTACATTAAATAATGCATGCAAGTTTTGTTGAATTTATACACGTGCATACATGTATGTTGCATTTAGACACATGTGCAACTTTTTGTGTTGCATTTATACATGTGCATATATTCTTAATGTTGCAGTAAACCCATTAACTGCACGCATGTTTGGAGTTTGGACACTTCTATCTGCATTGCTGAGAATTCAGTGTTCCTTAGACTTCAGAAATAAAGGGTATGTAGTAAATACTAACTAGTGATGAATATTTAAAATCTTTGAGTGAAAACAGCATAATATGCAGACTCTTTTGCTTTTTAACACATCTTCAGACTTACATACATTACCAAACATAGCTTTTGGTTTAATGTTATACTTTGATCAGCTCAGGACATTAAAAATTTTGTATCTTGCACAAGTAATAAAACTGAAAATGCACACAAAGTGTTTGAACCAGATATTGATTTGAACTGGGGTGATATCTCATAAGTTTATAGTAATGAAGTTTTTACATTGTTCACATCTTTACACAGTTATTACAATCCCTATGTTCCAGACTGTACGTGCTGACATTCCTGTCCTTTGTGCTAGCTTTGCTGCATTTCATCAGTGAAGCTTTCATCTACAGAACTGCACCAGTCACAACAGGAGTACTGGCCCCCCTCATCATTTCAGGTGAGTGGATGCTGGGAATAGTATCAGGTGATTGCATTCCAGCTACTTGTAATATTAAATGATTGCATGCCAGTCGTAATATTAAATCATTGTATACACGAGTGGACAGCATCAAGTGTGTGCCAGAAATTGTAACAGGTGGATGTAACTCATCTAGTGAGTGCATCTCCTCATCAACTGACTACATCTTTTCATCGATTGAGTTAATCTCTTCATCATCATTATTTTTTTTCAGTCTGTAAATGTACCTCTCAAATATATGTAGAGATTTTTGGAGAATTAATGGCTTTTCTCCATAAGCTACAAAATAATGTGAGCACTTTCCACCACGAGGTGTTATCTCCGGAGGGTTTTTCTCCTGTGTCCTATTATTTATGTCGCACAAAGAATGATACTAATAATCTTATCAAGTGAATAAATGTCATCAATCAGGCTCAAATAAATTTCTTAAAATAATTAAATCAAGGATATAAATGTCATCAATCACATTTGGAGAGTTTATGGCAATAATTCTATAATAAATGCATCAGTTGATTTCATATCAAAAATCATTGGAATAAATGCTTCCAGTCACCCAAGCTTCTCTATTTTAGGGCTGTCTGCAGTGTTGATGTTAGTGGGCTGGTTTTACCTCAACCCCAGACCAGAAGGGACAGGAAAATCCAAACCCTCAGACCTGAGAAGAGAAAAATTCCTCCTCGGCACCAAGAACAAGCTGTCCTGATTGTAAGAGTGTGTAGAGAGATGCAGTATACTTCTGACAGAGGACTGCAATGAGAACCAGGTTCTGATGAAATATGAATCATGTACTTTGGATGTAGGATGGGAACATGAACCATGTACGGACATAAGGTTGTGGTTATGAATACTATAAACTACTTCTGATATCTCATCAGATATAAGTGTGAACCACTCATAAATTTTAAATATAAGAACATTATGATGAAGTGAAAACAATGTGTTCCTTACTGTATGATGAGGTGAATCACAATTAGTCAAATCTTTACCTGGTTTGAAGCATTGTGTGCCATTGTCTGGCTTGTAACATTACCCATAGTCTTTCATGTATAAATCAGAAAGTGAATTAAATTATTATGTAATCTTACTTTGCCATTTGTTTACACACATTAGAGACGCCAGAAGACAATATTTTATTTTTAGTAAAGGTAGCAAAACTACCAAATAACTGGTCAGTTGAAAATGACTTTTCCACCTGCACCTGCTCTACAGCTCGGCGAAACCAATGCAAAGATTCTGTATTTGGTTGCACAAATATTCACTGATTTGGGATATCGTTTTCAATGCATCATGACATTGTGCCCTCCGTGTTACTGTGCACACGTAGAATAAAGCTGAGCCCAGTTGTGTTACACTGGCTGTTAAGAGGCTGGATACAGATTACAGACTCGCCTCTAAAACACTTGAGGTCAGTGCAGAATCTTTACCAAGTAAGCACTGCTTTTTTCCACCCCTTCTACTAGCTGTGCTAAGAACTATTATAATTAATATATGTTGAAACATTTCAAAAATTAAAGTTCAATCTCTGTTGAAGTTTATTCAGCTATTTGTGCATAGTTAATTACAAAATGATTTTAAAAAATAACATCCATAATGCCCATAATAATGTCGGACATCATGGGAAACAGAAGAGGTGAAGTGGAGTCTTCTAGAACAGACCAAGCTAGTTATATACAGGTACAGGAGAACTAACACTTATGAAAGTGGACATATTATTTTTGCTTTTTCCGCCGTCCCTCACACTTGGTTTCCGGTCATTTCAAGGAAAAGTATTTATCCTATGTTTACCAAATTTGGTATGGGTGTTTATTGGGTTAATAGCTTGCATGGGATTGCTTTTGGTGAAGATAGCTCTATAGCTAACTGAGTAATAGCTACTTAGTTACTTTTGTATACTTCTTTTGTTTCCGGGCATTTTAAGGAAAAATATTTCACATATCTTTACCAAATTTGGTATGAGCAATAATTAGGTCAATAGCTTGCTTGGGATTGCTTTTAGTGATAATAGCTATATAACTCACTCAGTAATAGCTACTTAGCTACTTTTAGTAGCTTTTTTATTTTAAGTATTTTAAAGGAAAAGTATTTAACATTTGTTCAGGAAAAGTATTTATCCTATCTTTACCAAATTTGGTATGGGTGTTTATTGGGTTAATAGCTTGCATGGGATTGCTTTTGGTGAAGATAGCTCTATAGCTAACTGAGTAATAGCTACTTAGTTACTTTTGTGTACTTCTTTTGTTTCCGGGCATTTTAAGGAAAAATATTTGACATATCTTTACCAAATTTGGTATGAGCAATAATTAGGTCAATAGCTTGCTTGGGATTGCTTTTAGTGATAATAGCTATATAACTCACTCAGTAATAGCTACTTAGCTACTTTTAGTAGCTTTTTTATTTTAAGCATTTTAAAGGAAAAGTATTTAACATTTGTCCAGGAAAAGTATTTATCCTATCTTTACCAAATTTGGTATGGGTGTTTATTGGGTTAATAGCTTGCATGGGTTTGCTTTTGGTGAAGATAGCTCTATAGCTAACTGAGTAATAGCTACTTAGTTACTTTTGTGTACTTCTTTTGTTTCCGGGCATTTTAAGGAAAAATATTTGACATATCTTTACCAAATTTGGTATGAGCAATAATTAGGTCAATAGCTTGCTTGGGATTGCTTTTAGTGATAATAGCTATATAACTGACGGAGTAATAGCTACTTAGCTACTTTGAGTAACTTTTTTATTTTAAGCATTTTGAAGGAAAAGTATTTCACCTATGTTCACAAAATTTGGGATGGAGGATTATTGGATCAGTAGCTTGCTTGGGATTGCTTTGGTGATAATACCTTTATAGCTAACTGAGTAATACCTACTGTGCCATATAGCTATTATGCTATTTTGAGTTGACTTTTTTTCTAGACATTTTAATGTAACAATGTTTGCTATCTTCACAAAAATTTATATGAAGGATAATTGTGTCAATAGTTTGGCCAGGATAGCTTTTTGTCGATGATAGCTTTGGTGAAGATAGCTAACTGAGTAATAGCTACTTAGCTACTTTTGTGTACTACTTTTGTTTTTGGGCATTTTAAGGAAAAATACTTGACATATCTTTACCAAATTTGGTATGAGCAATAGTTAGGTCAGTAGCTTGCTTGGGATTGCTTTTAGTGATAATAGCTATATAACTGAGTAATAGCCACTCAGCTACTTTGACTAGCTTTTTTATTTTACGCATTTTAAAGGAAAACAATGTTTTCTAGCTTCACAAAAATTTATATGAAGGATAATTGTGTCAATAGTTTGGCCAGGATAGCTTTTGGTCGATGATAGCTTTGTAGCTATAGCTAACTGAGTAATAGCTACTTAGCTACTTTTGTGTACGTCTTTCGTTTCCGGGTATTTTAAGGAAAAATATTTGACATATCTATACCAAATTTGGTATGAGCAATAGTTAGGTCAATAGCTTGCTTGGGATTGCTTTTAGTGATAAGAGCTATATAACTGACTGAATAATAGCTACTTAGCTACTTTGAGTAGCTTTTTTATTTTACGCATTTTAAAGAAAAACAATGTTTTCTAGCTTCACAAAAATTTATATGAGGGATAATTGTGTCAATAGTTTGGCCAGGATAGCTTTTGGTCGATGATAGCTTTGTAGCTATAGCTAACTGAGTAATAGCTACTTAGCTACTTTTGTGTACGTCTTTCATTTCCGGGTATTTTAAGGAAAAATATTTGACATATCTATACCAAATTTGGTATGAGCAATAGTTAGGTCAATAGCTTGCTTGGGATTGCTTTTAGTGGTAATAGCTATATAACTGACTGAATAATAGCTACTTAGCTACTTTGAGTAGCTTTTTTATTTTAAGCATTTTGAAGGAAAAGTATTTCACCTATGTTCACAAAATTTGGAATGGAGGATTATTGGATCAGTAGCTTGCTTGGGATTGCTTTTGGTGATAATACCTTTATAGCTAACTGAGTAATAAAAAACTACTGTGGTATATAGCTATTATGCTATTTTGAGTGGACTTTTTCTGGACATTTTAATAAAACAATGTTTTCTATATTCACAAAAATTTATGTGACAGATAATTGGGTCAATAGTTTGGCCAGGATAGCTTTTCGTCGATGATAGCTTTGTAGCTATCTGAGTAATAGCTGCTTTGCTACTTTGAGCCTACTCTGAATTGCATTTCTGTTTTCACTCTTTTAAAGGAAACATATTTAACTCATCTTTTTTCAAATTTGGTGTGTAGGTTTATAGCGTCAATTGCTTGCTTGGTATTGTTGTTGGTGGTAATAGCTTTAACCTCCTGAGTAATAGCTACATAGCAAAAAACATAAATATGTCTGTCTCCTAAACCGTGCGAGATAGAGCAATTTCGTCGAAATTTTCGACCCACAGGGTATCTAAGCAATGTACTCTTGCCAATTTTGTCCAAGTTTTAGAGCGAAGCTCCTGCTTCCCTTTGGGTGGACATTACGCATGCCAATGCATCCTATTTCTAGTTATGGGTTAAATCCAGCTTTTACGAAAATATGGAAAAATACTGATGGTCACATGATCCAAGCTGATAAAAAGGACGTGAAGACATACCACACACAAGCTCTGATGTTGCTAAGATGCTGATATTAGTGACTCCGCAAAAAAAAAAAAATAATAAAAAAATACAACTGTGTGTTTATTTTTTAAGTTCCTTAACAATTCTGTTTTTTCTTTTAATTTTTTTTACATTTCGTCAATAAATGAAAGTCAATCACGATGACACTGCAACATGTCTATGGCAACAAGACTGTACACACTGTGATGGAGAGTCAGCACCATGTGGAACGTCATAAACTGAAAAAAAACATCAAAAATATGTCACAAGACTGCTCACACAGCAGTGAAACATTTCCATATATTGTACGATATTTAAGTAACGCCCATCAAGTTAACAACATGAAACAATCATACAATTATTATTACGAGTGACTGGCTTCATATTTACTGTTTTCACTTGAAATTTTTGGATTATTCCAACCCATTTTTACTTTCACAAATGCAATCTCAGTGCCATTAAAGTGGAAGTGTGTGGACCTGTTTACCACAGAATGTCACATTCTCACCACCTCTGTCAATACAACTCTGACAGTCTGCAGTAGATGTGATAACTTATACTGATAACACTAAATCACACTAGTTAAGAATGTTGAGCAATGCAAAGACATCTATAGTAAATGTGTGTTGGGGTTGTAGGTCTCACACACTACTGTGATTTACTCTTCTTGTACAGATTCAACTCACGTCACTTCTTTGTGACTCTTCTTTTCCACCCGCTTCACTTTGTATTTACGTACTTTCCTGAAACAGATGAAAACATTATCACGTCAGGTCCATGCATCAGAATGTGTCAGAATGCACAAAACATTCATTTCTTATGCATGCCATTACAAAATGTTCCTGGTGCCTCTTTATGAAAACAGGCAAGAACACCAGCCTGCAGCAACAACATTGATATTTGGGAAAATCTTAGGAACAACTTCAGTTATAATCTTAAAAGTGTTGCCATGGCAACAGTTGTTACCAGATACCACTGAAAACCTAATTAGCTCTAGATCCTCTTGGGGTAAACATATCCTGCAAATTTGGTGAAAATCTATGCAGGGGTTTGGGCCGTAGAAAAACAACAAAGTTTAAGACCAAAAAATCTTAAAAGTGTTGCCATGGCAACAGTTGCTGCCAGATACCCCTCAAAACCTAATCAGCTCTAGATCCTCTTGGGGTAACATACCCTAAAAATTTGGTGAAAATCTGTGCATGGGTTTAGGTTGTGGAACACCCACAAGCTTTATGCCCGCCACCGCCGCCCGGACAACTATAACCCCAGCCTTTATGAGCTGGGGTTAAAAAGTTATGTTAATGTAGAAATAATCCATAAGTGATGATGGTTTTACATGGTATTTAACCATGGAAATTGCTGGTAATAATTTTACAAAGCCAAAGGCTGAGTAAAATTATCCGGAAGTGACATGGTTAAATGCCGTTTAAAACCATCATCACGAGTGGATTATTTCCATTTTAACATGACACCTAACCTTATTTAAGAGACTTTTTTCATTTTTCTATTAATTTTTACAAGGAATAAATTGTTTCACGTAGGTTTGTTTTCATTCTGGTGACCTTAGCAACCGGCTGTTCCATCAATTGTATTTTGTCAAAATATGTACGCAGAATGAAAATAAATAACAAACAAAAAAAAATTTTTTTTTAAATAAATAAATAAAAACAAAATAACCAAACGAAACAAAGCAACAACACAATATGCACGCAGGATGAAACAGCAGTGCGATTGTTGTCGGATAAATGTGTGCGCATAGAACTAAAACTCGTTTCTGCGCAACTCGTCATGTTAGAATACAGAATACATTTAAAACTAGACCTAGCGCATCAGAGAACCGATGCAAATTGTATCCACCGTAAAGACAATGCACCAAAACCTCTAGGATCAATAATAAGCGAGTTATAAGCACTTTGAAGTTTGGCTGTCCTCATTTGACCTTGAACGAGGGGCCCAAGGTCAAATCCGACCACACCAGAAGATTCCCAGCCCATGATTTTCTATATGTTGGTTTACCATCCCAAACCTCTAGGACCAATAATAAGCGAGTTATAGGCACTTTTACCTTTGGCTATCCTCGTTTGACCTTGAAGGAGGGGCCCAAGGTCAAATGCGACCACACTAGAAGATTCCCAGCCCATGATTTCCTATATACTGGATTACCATCCCAAACCTCTAGGACCAATAAAAAGCGAGTTATAAGCACTTTTAAGTTTGGCTGTCCTCGTTTGACCTTGAAGGAGGGGCCCAAGGTCAAATCCGACCATGCCAGAAGATTCCCAGCCCATGATTTCCTATATGTTGGTTTACCATCCCAAACCACTAGGATCAATAATAAGCGAGTTATAAGCACTTTTAAGTTTGGCTGTCCTCGTTTGACCTCGAAGGAGGGGCCCAAGGCCAAATCCGACCACACCAGAAGATTCCCAGCGCATGTTTTCCTATATGTTGGTTTACCATCCCAAACCTCTAGGACCAATAATAAGTGAGTTATAAGCACTTTTAAGTTTGGCTGTCCTCATTTGACCTTGAACGAGGGGCCCTAGGTCAAATCCGACCACACCAGAACATTCCCAGCCCATGATTTCCTATAGCTTGGTTTACCATCCCAAACCTCTAGGACCAATAATAAGCGAGTTATAAGCACTTTTAAGTTTGGCTGTCCTCATTTGACCTTGAAGAAGGGACCCAAGGTCAAATCCGACCACACCAGAAGATTCCCAGCCCATGATTTCCTATATGTTGGTTTACCATCCCAAACCTCTAGGACCAATAATAAGCGAGTTATAAGCACTTTTACCTTTGGCTATCCTCATTTGACCTTGAAGGAGGGGCCCAAGGTCAAATCCGACCACACCAGAAGATTCCCTGCCCATGATTTCCTATATGTTGGTTTACCATCCCAAACCTCTAGGACCAATAATAAGCGAGTTATAAGCACTTTTACCTTTGGCTATCCTCATTTGACCTTGAAGGAGGGGCCCAAGGTCAAATCCGACCACACCAGAAGATTCCCTGCCCATGATTTCCTATATGTTGGTTTACCATCCCAAACCTCTAGGACCAATAATAAGCAAGTTATAAGCACTTTTAAGTTTGGCTGTCCTCATTTGACCTTGAAGGAGGGGCCCAAGGTCAAATCCGACCACACCAGAAGATTCCCTGCCCATGATTTCCTATATGTTGGTTTACCATCCCAAACCTCTAGGACCAATAATAAGCGAGTTATAAGCACTTTTACCTTTGGCTATCCTCATTTGACCTTGAAGGAGGGGCCCAAGGTCAAATCCGACCACACCAGAAGATTCCCAGCCCATGATTTCCTATATGTTGGTTTACCATCCCAAACCTCTAGGATCGATAATAAGCGAGTTATAAGCACTTTTAAGTTTGGCTATCCTCGTTTGACCTTGAAGGAGGGGTCCAAGGTCAAATCCGACCACATCAGAAGATTCGCAGCACATGATTTCCTATAGGTTGGCTTCACATTGCAAACCTCTAGGACCAATAATAAGGGAGATATAGGCACTTTTAAAGTCCGCTATGTGGGTTACTTCGGCACTTCGTGGATGACCTTGAATTAGGAGCTTCAAGGTCAAATGTGTGCAAGGTTGTAGAGGACATGTATATGTGTCATACATATCACCTATGAAGAGATTCAACCTTCTACCTATGAGGAACAGCCAGTAGAAAAATGTAGATTATTTTCAAAGAAATGCCTGTGGCGGCCATCTTGTTTTTCAGAATGAGGCTATTTTCCTTCCCAGAGAAGCTTACCCCCCAATGAAGATATCCTGCAAATTTGGTGACCCTAGCTGCTGTTGTTTTCCTCTTAGAGCGTTAACGCCGAAAATCTCTCTACGCGCGGCGGCGCCGGCGTAGCGAACGCTAAACCAAAGTATCCACCGGATGCTTCCGATGGATACAATGATCATAAATTTAACACAAGACTGGTTCTTCCATAAAATATCTCTGAATAAACCCCTCAACACATAAATATTGAGGAGTAAATTACAAAGTCAATAAAAACTCCAATATAACTTACATTCTGTCAGGGTTTGGAAGGTTTTTGATGGACATGGTTAAAACCTATGGTTTAAACCGGTTTAAATCGTCATGTTAAAAATAGGTTTTTGACGCCCAAATGTCAAAAATGTCAAAAAACCCCAAGGATTATTGTCAAAAACTGGATAATACATCCTAAACTTAGTTTTCTGAATATTTTTAAATACATAAACATTGTATTCAGTTTCTAAGACAATTATGCATCTTCAAATGTTATAAACTGCCTTGTGAATTTTCATGGAATGGAAACAATATGAAATTGATGATATTACAAATACTGAAATCCAGAAACTATGTCCAGATATTGAAATATTGTGATATCCTTTCCCCAGGAAGCTATGACACAGTCATGCAATAACCAGGTCACTCAACTCACTTGGCTCTGGTCCTGGGTTCAATCATGTTACGTTTCTGCAGACTTTTGTAGCGGTCCTCGATCAAGTTGCCTTCAGGCTAAAATATACAAGGGGCAAAGTGTGAAGACAACACATTTAACTCAACAATAGCAGTTAGAGGTGGAATTCTTGCCCCACAGAATTTGCACAAACCGAGAATCAAAAGCATTTTCAGTCTGTCTTTAACAAAAACACAACTAGATGAATGCTTTTGCTAACAAAAGCGAAGCGTCCCTGAGAGTTTAAAATGCCTTGTGGTTTTAATAAGCATGCTGTAAAGCCAAGAATGCACAAAGGTGTACTGTACTGTTACATAAACCAACCCCCTTAGTGATATCATGACAGGGAAAATCCTACAAAGGTCTTCTTTAATTAACATAAACAAGCGTTGCAGACATAGACAAGCTGGAGAAAGTGTTGTACATTGGATGTACAACATTGGATGTAACTTTAGTAAATTTTGTGTAAATGCTACAAAGCATTTCAGTAACGAGTATTGATAACTTCATATATAATCATGTGTGCATGTATTGCTATTTAGATTGTCCACAGGGTTTTGCAATAGGTTTTAATACATTGTGAAAGCATAAAAGCAACAATAAAGGCAAAAGTTATTTCATGACCCCAGTTTGACCCATACATGGGGGTCAGGAGGTAAAACTAACCGGCTATTTAGACTGTCCACATATGGTTTCCCAATACTTCTTAATACATTCTCAATCTATAAAAGCAACATTAAAGGAGATATAAGACAAAAACTCGAAATCAGCTATTTTATGACCCCAGTTTGACCCATGGGGGGGGGGGGGGGAGGGATCAGGGGATAAAAGTGACCAGCTATTTAGATTCTCCACACATGCTTTCCCAATACCTCTTAATACATTCTGAAGCTATAAAAGCAACGATAAAGGAGATATAAGGCAAAAACTCCAAAGCAGCTATTTATGACCCCAGTTTAGCCTATAAGGGGGGGTTGGGGGGTAAAACTGACTGGCTATTTAGACTCTCCACATATGCTTTCCCAATACCTCTTAATACATTCTGAAGCTATAAAAGCAACAATAAAGGAGATATAAGACAAAAACTCAAAATCAGCTATTTTATGACCCCAGTTTGACCCAAAAGGGGGGGTTGGGGGGTAACACTGACCGGCTATTTAGACTCTCCACATATGCTTTCCCAATACCTCTTAATACATTCTGAAGCTATAAAAGCAACTAAAGGAGATATAAGGCAAAAACTCAAAATCAGCTATTTTATGACCCCAGTTTGACCCATAAGGGGGGCCGTGGGGTAAAACTGACTGGCTATTTAGACTCTCCACATATGCTTTCCCAATACCTCTTAATACATTCTGAAGCTATAAAAGCAACAATAAAGGAGATATAAGGCAAAAACTCAAAATCAGCTATTTTATGACCCCAGTTTGACCCATAAGGGGGGGCCGTGGGGTAAAACTGACCGGCTATTTAGACTCTCCACATATGGTTTCCTATTACCTCCCAATACATTTTATGGCTCTAAATGCAATACTTAAGAAGATAATAGGGGGGTTGACCTAAATTTAAGGCTCTCAGATTCAAGGGATTGCTCCCAAAAGCTAATCAGCTCGCGTTTTCGATAGTATGAACAGGTGTGTCAAATTATAAGGCTGTGTAGCAAGTAGTTTTTCCTGAACTGTGATGACGGGGGGGTGTACTTAAAAAAATTGTTTTTGATCATGTGACCTTCATAAAGGTCAAAGGTCAAATTTAAGCATGCAGAAAAATTTTCCCACGCCTAAAGTGCCTAAAGTGCCAAATATGGTTTGAAACATTCTAATAATAAGGGAGATATTCAAGGGAGACCATAATGCGGCGGCGGCGGCGAGGAAACTGAGGCGAAAACAAATAAGCGCCCTTTCAGGGACGCTTAATTACATCTAAGGGCAACTAAGATGTCATTTAAACATCATTGTGTAGAGAATCTGTCCATCTTCAATTAATAGCAGCATATCTGAACCAATTAAGGACAATGAGGAAAAAAGCTCATTGGAAGTGACAGGGATAACAAAGTTTCAAACAAGATAGAAACTATCTGACCGTTCATTTAAAATATGCTGTACTCGCCCTTAAAATAGACGGAAGTCTTCTAGCATGTGCTTTGTTGGAGAATAAAGTATGGCCACGTGTTATTATTCTCCCATAATGCGACCTTCAATTTGGCACCTAAGTACAATGTCTGGCACTTTATTTCTACATCAAAACCAAAAATAAAATTGAAAAATATAAATTTATGGTGAAAACTAAATATGACAATTACAGTTTGGCTGTTCTCGATTTATCCAAACTATGAACATGACCCATCACCTACGTGGATATGGCACGCCCAACTAGCTTTGAGATAATCAATATGAAGCTCTAGGGATTTTTCTGGCAAAACTTCACTGGCTGCTTATTCAACAGCACATCTTTTCAGTAATTAAGTCAACCTCCTTATCTGTCTGCAGTAGTAAATATCTGCAGGCTTCGTTGTGGCAACTGTACATTTCTTGTGTTTGTTTGTAGTCATAGTTTTGCTGTTATGATACCATCGAGTGGATGAGAGTACCCTTTGTAGTCAGGCCACAAACAACAATGGCTTCTTTCAGAAACAAACTACAGAATCATCTATGTCGACTTGCTTTGTATTACAACTATCTCTTTCTTGGTGGATGATGATTCGAGTATTGACTTTGCTATAAGACTATAACTTCTTGGAAAATTGACACATAAGAGGATGATTACATCAATTAGGCATCATATTAATAATTTTTAAAAATAGTATAATTTAACTCTATCATGCTAGCCTTTTTGCTGATCATAGAAAGGCTCATTAAAATACAGGAGATTTTACTATATTATTACTAAATGTATACCAGACATGAATTCATGAAAATTAATATAAATTCCTGAAGTAATTCCCACATGGAACTCATGGTTAAGAATAAGATGATTCTATTTCTGAAAACTAGACTTTAAACATTCAAATCAACCTTGGTCATACTTCAGTAAAACTCATGATAACCATAGAGCTTCTACTGTAAAATATTCCCAAGGAAACTTGCATACCTTGAGCAGACGCAGGGATCCCTCCAGTTCATCTGAGAGCTTCAGAGGTATGCTGGCTTCTGAATATCTGACCTTGGTTAAGGTTACAACTCTAATGTATGGCCTTTCTATCCAAGTTAGACAAAATGACTCTTTAAACAGGGAGGGTCAAATACCCATGACTACAGAGAGGGTAGTCAACTGAAAAATTGACACACTTGTTAACCACCAGGCCAAAGAGGGACCTAGTCTTTAGATTTATTTACTGCCAATTTATAATTCAGTTTTCTGAGGCTTGTGTAACTGATATTTATTTCTAGAATATCTGACAAGAATACTTTAGTTTCTTCTGGTCTTCAGCGGCTGATACTGACCAAAACTTCTTTACTATTTTCAAGCAAGCTTTTCTATAGTATGTAAGGACATTCATACACTGATTCACTCAAAGGATACTTAAGTTTTCCTAGTTTCTTTGGCTGATCTTTCTGGTCGAGTTTTCTCACTGCCTTCCTGATGGATCGCTGCTTCAGACGTGTTTCCCGAGCATTCAACTCCCGCTTTATGGACTTCAGTCTGTACAAAGGTTTAAAGGTCAACTGTGAAGGTCATATCTGAACAGGCCTGCATTGCATTACGTATATTTTTAGTTGAATTCAAACCCACAACCACAGGGAGAGTCATGTAACCAGATACCAAACCACTCAGTCACTGAGGTCTCTGTACACAGGTAACATGGGGCATATACAGAAACCCTACTCTCTCACACAATGTACACCAAACCACTCAGTCACCGAGGTCTCTGTACAAAGGTAACATGGGGCATATACAGAAACCCTACTCTCTCACACAATGTACACCAAACCACTCAGTCACCGAGGTCTCTGTACAAAGGTTACATGGGGCATATACAGAAATCCTACTCTCTCACACAATGTACACCAAACCACTCAGTCACCGAGGTCTCTGTACACAGGTAACATGGGGCATATACAGAAACCCTACTCTCTCACACAATGTACACCAAACCACTCGGCCACCGAGGTCTCTGTACACAGGTAACATGGGGCATATACAGAAACCCTACTCTCTCACACAATGTACACCAAACCACTCAGTCACCGAGGTCTCTGTACAAAGGTAACATGGGGCATATACAGAAACCCTACTCTCTCACACAATGTACACCAAACCACTCAGTCACCGAGGTCTCTGTACAAAGGTTACATGGGGCATATACAGAAACCCTACTCTGTCACACAATGTACACCAAACCACTCAGTCACTGAGGTCTCTGTACACAGGTAACATGGGGCATATACAGAAACCCTACTCTGTCACACAATGTACACCAAACCACTCAGTCACTGAGGTCTCTGTACAAAGGTAACATGGGGCATATACAGAAACCCTACTCTGTCACACAATGTACACCAAACCACTCAGTCACCGAGGTCTCTGTACACAGGTAACATGGGGCATATACAGAAACCCTACTCTCTCACACAATGTACACCAAACCACTCAGTCACTGAGGTCTCTGTACACAGGTAACATGGGGCATATACAGAAACCCTACTCTCTCACACAATGTATACCAAACCACTCAGTCACCGAGGTCTCTGTACAAAGGTTACATGGGGCATATACAGAAACCCTACTCTCTCACACAATGTACACCAAACCACTCAGTCACCGAGGTCTCTGTACAAAGGTAACATGGGGCATATACAGAAACCCTACTCTCTCACACAATGTACACCAAACCACTCAGTCACTGAGGTCTCTGTACAAAGGTTACATGGGGCATATACAGAAACCCTACTCTCTCACACAATGTACACCAAACCACTCAGTCACCGAGGTCTCTGTACACAGGTAACATGGGGCATATACAGAAACCCTACTCTCTCACACAATGTATACCAAACCACTCAGTCACCGAGGTCTCTGTACAAAGGTAACATGGGGCATATACAGAAACCCTACTCTCTCACACAATGTACACCAAACCACTCAGTCACCGAGGTCTCTGTACACAGGTAACATGGGGCATATACAGAAACCCTACTCTCTCACACAATGTATACCAAACCACTCAGTCACCGAGGTCTCTGTACACAGGTAACATGGGGCATATACAGAAACCCTACTCTCTCACACAATGTATACCAAACCACTCAGTCACCGAGGTCTCTGTACACAGGTAACATGGGGCATATACAGAAACCCTACTCTCTCACACAATGTACACCAAACCACTCGGTCACCGAGGTCTCTGTACACAGGTAACATGGGGCATATACAGAAACCCTACTCTCTCACACAATGTACACCAAACCACTCAGTCACCGAGGTCTCTGTACAAAGGTAACATGGGGCATATACAGAAACCCTACTCTCTCACACAATGTATACCAAACCACTCAGTCACCGAGGTCTCTGTACACAGGTAACATGGGGCATATACAGAAACCCTACTCTCTCACACAATGTACACCAAACCACTCAGTCACCGAGGTCTCTGTACACAGGTAACATGGGGCATATACAGAAACCCTACTCTCTCACACAATGTACACCAAACCACTCAGTCACTGAGGTCTCTGTACACAGGTAACATGGGGCATATACAGAAACCCTACTCTCTCACACAATGTACACCAAACCACTCAGTCACTGAGGTCTCTGTACACAGGTAACATGGGGCATATACAGAAACCCTACTCTCTCACACAATGTACACCAAACCACTCAGTCACCGAGGTCTCTGTACACAGGTAACATGGGGCATATACAGAAACCCTACTCTCTCACACAATGTACACCAAACCACTCAGTCACCGAGGTCTCTGTACACAGGTAACATGGGGCATATACAGAAACCCTACTCTCTCACACAATGTACACCAAACCACTCAGTCACTGAGGTCTCTGTACACAGGTAACATGGGGCATATACAGAAACCCTACTCTCTCACACAATGTACACCAAACCACTCAGTCACTGAGGTCTCTGTACACAGGTAACATGGGGCATATACAGAAACCCTACTCTCTCACACAATGTACACCAAACCACTCAGTCACCGAGGTCTCTGTACACAGGTAACATGGGGCATATACAGAAACCCTACTCTCTCACACAATGTACACCAAACCACTCAGTCACCGAGGTCTCTGTACACAGGTAACATGGGGCATATACAGAAACCCTACTCTCTCACACAATGTACACCAAACCACTCAGTCACTGAGGTCTCTGTACACAGGTAACATGGGGCATATACAGAAACCCTACTCTCTCACACAATGTATACCAAACCACTCAGTCACTGAGGTCTCTGTACACAGGTAACATGGGGCATATACAGAAACCCTACTCTCTCACACAATGTATACCAAACCACTCAGTCACCGAGGTCTCTGTACACAGGTAACATGGGGCATATACAGAAACCCTACTCTCTCACACAATGTACACCAAACCACTCAGTCACCGAGGTCTCTGTACACAGGTAACATGGGGCATATACAGAAACCCTACTCTCTCACACAATGTACACCAAACCACTCAGTCACTGAGGTCTCTGTACACAGGTAACATGGGGCATATACAGAAACCCTACTCTCTCACACAATGTATACCAAACCACTCAGTCACCGAGGTCTCTGTACACAGGTAACATGGGGCATATACAGAAACCCTACTCTCTCACACAATGTATACCAAACCACTCAGTCACCGAGGTCTCTGTACACAGGTAACATGGGGCATATACAGAAACCCTACTCTGTCACACAATGTACACCAAACCACTCAGTCACCGAGGTCTCTGTACACAGGTAACATGGGGCATATACAGAAACCCTACTCTCTCACACAATGTACACCAAACCACTCAGTCACCGAGGTCTCTGTACACAGGTAACATGGGGCATATACAGAAACCCTACTCTGTCACACAATGTACACCAAACCACTCAGTCACTGAGGTCTCTGTACACAGGTAACATGGGGCATATACAGAAACCCTACTCTCTCACACAATGTACACCAAACCACTCAGTCACCGAGGTCTCTGTACACAGGTAACATGGGGCATATACAGAAACCCTACTCTCTCACACAATGTATACCAAACCACTCAGTCACCGAGGTCTCTGTACACAGGTAACATGGGGCATATACAGAAACCCTACTCTCTCACACAATGTATACCAAACCACTCAGTCACCGAGGTCTCTGTACACAGGTAACATGGGGCATATACAGAAACCCTACTCTCTCACACAATGTACACCAAACCACTCAGTCACTGAGGTCTCTGTACACAGGTAACATGGGGCATATACAGAAACCCTACTCTCTCACACAATGTATACCAAACCACTCAGTCACCGAGGTCTCTGTACACAGGTAACATGGGGCATATACAGAAACCCTACTCTCTCACACAATGTACACCAAACCACTCAGTCACTGAGGTCTCTGTACAAAGGTAACATGGGGCATATACAGAAACCCTACTCTCTCACACAATGTACACCAAACCACTCAGTCACCGAGGTCTCTGTACAAAGGTTACATGGGGCATATACAGAAACCCTACTCTCTCACACAATGTACACCAAACCACTCGGCCACCGAGGTCTCTGTACACAGGTAACATGGGGCATATACAGAAACCCTACTCTGTCACACAATGTACACCAAACCACTCAGTCACTGAGGTCTCTGTACACAGGTAACATGGGGCATATACAGAAACCCTACTCTCTCACACAATGTACACCAAACCACTCAGTCACTGAGGTCTCTGTACACAGGTAACATGGGGCATATACAGAAACCCTACTCTCTCACACAATGTACACCAAACCACTCAGTCACCGAGGTCTCTGTACACAGGTAACATGGGGCATATACAGAAACCCTACTCTCTCACACAATGTATACCAAACCACTCGGCCACCGAGGTCTCTGTACACAGGTAACATGGGGCATATACAGAAACCCTACTCTGTCACACAATGTACACCAAACCACTCAGTCACTGAGGTCTCTGTACAAAGGTAACATGGGGCATATACAGAAACCCTACTCTCTCACACAATGTACACCAAACCACTCAGTCACCGAGGTCTCTGTACACAGGTAACATGGGGCATATACAGAAACCCTACTCTCTCACACAATGTACACCAAACCACTCAGTCACTGAGGTCTCTGTACACAGGTAACATGGGGCATATACAGAAACCCTACTCTCTCACACAATGTATACCAAACCACTCAGTCACCGAGGTCTCTGTACACAGGTAAGATGGGGCATATACAGAAACCCTACTCTCTCACACAATGTATACCAAACCACTCAGTCACCGAGGTCTCTGTACAAAGGTTACATGGGGCATATACAGAAACCCTACTCTCTCACACAATGTATACCAAACCACTCAGTCACTGAGGTCTCTGTACAAAGGTAACATGGGGCATATACAGAAACCCTACTCTCTCACACAATGTATACCAAACCACTCAGTCACCGAGGTCTCTGTACACAGGTAACATGGGGCATATACAGAAACCCTACTCTCTCACACAATGTATACCAAACCACTCAGTCACTGAGGTCTCTGTACAAAGGTTACATGGGGCATATACAGAAACCCTACTCTCTCACACAATGTACACCAAACCACTCAGTCACCGAGGTCTCTGTACACAGGTAACATGGGGCATATACAGAAACCCTACTCTCTCACACAATGTATACCAAACCACTCAGTCACCGAGGTCTCTGTACACAGGTAACATGGGGCATATACAGAAACCCTACTCTCTCACACAATGTATACCAAACCACTCAGTCACCGAGGTCTCTGTACAAAGGTTACATGGGGCATATACAGAAATCCTACTCTCTCACACAATGTACACCAAACCACTCGGCCACCGAGGTCTCTGTACAAAGGTTACATGGGGCATATACAGAAACCCTACTCTGTCACACAATGTACACCAAACCACTCAGTCACCGAGGTCTCTGTACACAGGTAACATGGGGCATATACAGAAACCCTACTCTCTCACACAATGTATACCAAACCACTCAGTCACCGAGGTCTCTGTACACAGGTAACATGGGGCATATACAGAAACCCTACTCTCTCACACAATGTACACCAAACCACTCAGTCACCGAGGTCTCTGTACAAAGGTTACATGGGGCATATACAGAAATCCTACTCTCTCACACAATGTACACCAAACCACTCGGCCACCGAGGTCTCTGTACAAAGGTTACATGGGGCATATACAGAAACCCTACTCTGTCACACAATGTACACCAAACCACTCAGTCACCGAGGTCTCTGTACACAGGTAACATGGGGCATATACAGAAACCCTACTCTCTCACACAATGTATACCAAACCACTCAGTCACCGAGGTCTCTGTACACAGGTAACATGGGGCATATACAGAAACCCTACTCTCTCACACAATGTACACCAAACCACTCAGTCACCGAGGTCTCTGTACAAAGGTTACATGGGGCATATACAGAAATCCTACTCTCTCACACAATGTACACCAAACCACTCGGCCACCGAGGTCTCTGTACAAAGGTTACATGGGGCATATACAGAAACCCTACTCTGTCACACAATGTACACCAAACCACTCAGTCACCGAGGTCTCTGTACACAGGTAACATGGGGCATATACAGAAACCCTACTCTCTCACACAATGTATACCAAACCACTCAGTCACCGAGGTCTCTGTACACAGGTAACATGGGGCATATACAGAAACCCTACTCTCTCACACAATGTACACCAAACCACTCAGTCACCGAGGTCTCTGTACAAAGGTTACATGGGGCATATACAGAAATCCTACTCTCTCACACAATGTACACCAAACCACTCGGCCACCGAGGTCTCTGTACAAAGGTTACATGGGGCATATACAGAAACCCTACTCTGTCACACAATGTACACCAAACCACTCAGTCACCGAGGTCTCTGTACACAGGTAACATGGGGCATATACAGAAACCCTACTCTCTCACACAATGTATACCAAACCACTCAGTCACCGAGGTCTCTGTACACAGGTAACATGGGGCATATACAGAAACCCTACTCTCTCACACAATGTACACCAAACCACTCAGTCACCGAGGTCTCTGTACAAAGGTTACATGGGGCATATACAGAAATCCTACTCTCTCACACAATGTACACCAAACCACTCGGCCACCGAGGTCTCTGTACAAAGGTTACATGGGGCATATACAGAAACCCTACTCTGTCACACAATGTACACCAAACCACTCAGTCACCGAGGTCTCTGTACACAGGTAACATGGGGCATATACAGAAACCCTACTCTCTCACACAATGTATACCAAACCACTCAGTCACCGAGGTCTCTGTACACAGGTAACATGGGGCATATACAGAAACCCTACTCTCTCACACAATGTATACCAAACCACTCAGTCACCGAGGTCTCTGTACACAGGTAACATGGGGCATATACAGAAACCCTACTCTCTCACACAATGTATACCAAACCACTCAGTCACCGAGGTCTCTGTACACAGGTAACATGGGGCATATACAGAAACCCTACTCTCTCACACAATGTATACCAAACCACTCAGTCACCGAGGTCTCTGTACACAGGTAACATGGGGCATATACAGAAACCCTACTCTCTCACACAATGTACACCAAACCACTCAGTCACCGAGGTCTCTGTACAAAGGTTACATGGGGCATATACAGAAATCCTACTCTCTCACACAATGTACACCAAACCACTCGGCCACCGAGGTCTCTGTACAAAGGTTACATGGGGCATATACAGAAACCCTACTCTGTCACACAATGTACACCAAACCACTCAGTCACCGAGGTCTCTGTACAAAGGTTACATGGGGCATATACAGAAATCCTACTCTCTCACACAATGTACGCCAAACCACTCAGTCACTGAGGTCTCTGTACAAAGGTAACATGGGGCATATACAGAAACCCTACTCTGTCACACAATGTACACCAAACCACTCAGTCACCGAGGTCTCTGTACAAAGGTAACATGGGGCATATACAGATACCCTACTCTGTCACACAATGTACACCAAACCACTCGGCCACCGAGGTCTCTGTACAAAGGTTACATGGGGCATATACAGAAACCCTACTCTGTCACACAATGTACACCAAACCACTCAGTCACCGAGGTCTCTGTACAAAGGTAACATGGGGCATATACAGAAACCCTACTCTCTCACACAATGTACACCAAACCACTCAGTCACTGAGGTCTCTGTACAAAGGTAACATGGGGCATATACAGAAACCCTACTCTGTCACACAATGTACACCAAACCACTCAGTCACCGAGGTCTCTGTACAAAGGTAACATGGGGCATATACAGAAACCCTACTCTGTCACACAATGTACACCAAACCACTCGGCCACCGAGGTCTCTGTACAAAGGTTACATGGGGCATATACAGAAACCCTACTCTGTCACACAATGTACACCAAACCACTCAGTCACTGAGGTCTCTGTACAAAGGTTACATGGGGCATATACAGAAACCCTACTCTCTCACACAATGTACACCAAACCAGCAAATATAAATATTCTACCCCTTACAGTTTCCAAGAAATAGCCAGGACAAGAATTTAAATGTCAAGGTCACTACAGTAAGGTCAAATCAAGCTCAAAGCAGGATGCTGCACACCAACACCCCCCAACCAATGCCCTACCAAGTGTCAACTTCCTACACCTTAGAGTTTCTGAGATACGGGCCGGACAAACTTTTTCCCACCGCCCCCCTGCCCATCAGGACACCATGGGTGAAAACAATACCCCGACAGCCCTTGAGGGCTTTGGGAAAAAAGGCAAGTTCACAAAAGCAGCAGCAGAACAATTTATACTGTAACAAAGTTTGTCTTCATAGCTATTAAATCCAAACTGAAACTTAACCAATACTGGTAAATGAAAAACTTTTGTATAAAAAGGTGATTGCAATTATATAATCCCTCACTGATTATATCACGACAGTTCATCGTCTTTGTGTTAGTGGCTCACATTTTAATCCACTGTGACAATTATCAATGCTCCTTTTGGTTGTATTTAAATGAGGTGATGTAAAATAAGGTTCAATTGGTACCAAATGGGGATTTTAACAATCGGGGTACTATTTTTTTTATGCTTCATTTGTTTATCTTAGATCTTTACATCTTACTCCAAAATGAAAATAAGTTCTCATGTTGAGAACTGTTGACACTATTTTGCTACTGAGACAGGCTGTGTATCATAAAATGAAAACCAAAAAAACATATTTTCCCAAAATTCTTAAGAATCCCCAGACTGAACTCACCTGAAAATCTCAGTCCTTTTCACTCTCTCTGACTTAGCACTTTGCTTTAGTTTTTCCTGAAATCAAAGACAAGCCTCTTTATATAAATATGTTAGTGTTACCATATCACCAGAGTAACAGACCTTCTGTTCTAATATACTGCTCTGTGGTGAAATGTACATATGTAAAATGGGCTGTTTAAGGAGTTTGTCACACAACACAGGAGTAAAAACTAACGAGAAACAAGCTTTTGGAGTTGAGTTTATATCAAGACACAGTGGGCAAAATGGCCAAAGGTTCTGAAAATATTCCTTATTCAGACATTCTGAGGCTGTCTCTCCTCATCCTCAAGCATAAGCCTTTCTGAGTTTGTATTGTCTGTTTTATACAACTTTCTAAAAAAGTTCTTAACCCTTCTTGCTCTCTCTTTCGCTACACAAGTGGCCTTCTATTTTTTATGCCCTTCTTGCCCTGACTTTTTTACGCTTATTCCCTTCTTACTTTGTACTTCCCTATACTTCTGACCTATTTTTATGCCCTTCTTACCCTGACTTTTTTACACTTATTCTCTTCTTACTTTGTACTTCCCTATACTTCTGACCTATTTTTATGCCCTTCTTACCCTGACTTTTTTACACTTATTCTCTTCTTACTTTGTACTTCCCTATACTTCTGACCTATTTTTATGCCCTTCTTACCCTGACTTTTTTACACTTATTCTCTTCTTACTTTGTACTTCCCTATACTTCCGACCTATTTTTATGCCCTTCTTACCCTGACTTTTTTACACTTATTCCCTTCTTACTTTGTACTTCCCTATACTTCTGACCTATTTTTATGCCCTTCTTGCCCTGACTTTTTTACACTTATTCCCTTCTTACTTCCCTACACTTTTACCTTGGCCTTTCTTTCCTGCTCTTTGCGCCGTTGTTTTTCGGTTTTCTTGTCTTCCCTTCTCACTGCAGGGTTGACTGACAGCTTGAGAAGCTCCGCCCCCTCTTCTTCAGTCACATGACTAGAAGTGTTCTCATCTCCGTCAGCAAGACCTGCCGACATCTCAGTGAGCCACGACTCCTGAGAGAACAATGACAAAGCTTTCTCCTAGATGTGCTCCAGTACATAAATCAAAAACACCAACAAAAGCTCCTCATTTGATTCACCAATGGATACACATACACTGCAAAATACATGCAAATCAAGTTTCTGACTCCAGTCACACTTCGAGGGGGATCGAGGGGGGCAAATTTGACGAGCTTTTTGGAAACCAGTTTCCTATTACCTCAAAAAACATCTCTTAACTCCAAATCCAAAATAAAAAAGATATCTGACATTTTACAAATCTCTTCTGCCTGTATACTGTATACCAAAAACACCTGATTCGGCTGATTTTAAGGTAACCTTAACATGAGGAAGAGAATTTTGAGGCTATACACCTAATTTTCATGCTTTAATAATATACTGAGCCTGTGTAAGGTCCTTAATATAACTAGATATACATGTGTCCAAAAGGGTCAATTTCAGCTGGGTTTTTTTTTTCAGGACTGGGGTCAAATCCTTTGAGGATTTCGGATTTGAAGGATTTAAATCCTTTTTTCAAAGGATTTGAATGGATTTGAAATCCTTTTGTTTTGGAGCAAAATCCTTCTTCTTTTTAAAATCCTTTAAATTTTAATAGTGTAATGTGTTTCTTTTTAATTCCATTCAACAGAATGTAGATAGTTAATGAATTAATATTGTTTATGGTGATGAGAGATTATCCCTATTAATGTGTGAATAGACTTCAAGTTCCAATAAATGTGCACAGTTTATTTAAGCATGTTTTCTAAATGATTTTAATTTTAATTTGGATTTAAATACTTTTGAAAATGAAAGGATTTGGAACTGAAAAAATTCGAAGGATTTGGATTTAACTCCTTTTTCAAGGATTTGACCCCGACCCTGGCTAAATATTCCCCGACTGATCCAAAATTAAACACTTGCCCAGATTTTAATGTGATGAAAGTCTGTGCCGAATTAGATGCTCTACATGTTGTACTTCCTGATATAATCTGGTGAAAAGGAAGGACAAACAAAAATAATATTTTCTCATTATGTGACCTCGATAAAAGGTCAAAGGCCAATTTCATACCTGTTAAAAAGAATTTTCCCATACCTTTGGATACTCAACTTAGAAAATACTGTGGTGCCTGTGGTGTAGGCTGTCTCAAAACAGGGTGCAAAACCAACAGGCGTCCCCTGTTCAAGGTAAGCTTAATAATATGATCACTACACAGACGGGTTGACCATTGTTTTATATTTTCACCTGTGTGGGGGCGTCCGCTGCTTTTGGGAACATATCGTCCAGGGCTCGCTTTACTCGCAAGTCTTCTTTCAGCTGTTTCACCTCCACATCCAGGGCAGTTTGCAACAACGTCTGCAATGAAAAGCAGGCAACATTGGCAGGTGTCAAATACACATTTAAAACATTGCTTGCATCAAAGGTTCTGGCTGGTAACTGAGTCCTAAAAAACCAAGAAAGACTAGAGGATCGCTTGCAAAACAAAGCGACTGTTTTTGCAAAAACAATGCATCCAAAAAGGAGAAACAATGGCAGCTTAATCATGTAAGAAAGTTCTGTTTATAGCACAACAAAGCCAGAATACAGGAGGAGTGGTTCTTGGGCAGGGTAGTTATCTTGGATACAGTGTGTTTCAAAAATTTTGATGAAATTGCTCTATCTTGTACGGTTAAGGAGATGATTAAGGTGTTTTGCACTTTTTGTCACAAATTTGAAAATTGACAATGACCCCCATTTTGGGAAAGGGTAAATTTTTGGGGAAAATTGGGTAGAGTAGTTTGCTTACATACCTAAAGAAATTGCCCTACCTTGCACGGTTATCAAGCATTTTTGTGTTTTGCATTTTTGAAAAAACATTCAAAATGGCCACCATTTTTGGCGAGTGAGATATTTGTTGAAACTTGGAAAGGCTAGTCTTCAGAGATACCCTGTGGGCCGCCAGTTTAGGCAGGACAAAATTTTTGTGAAAATTGGGTCAGCTACTGAGCAAATTTACCCTGTGGGTCAAAAATTTCGTTGAAATCGCTCTATCGAGCACGGTTTTCGAGATACAGCATTTTTGTGTTTTGCATTTTAGAAAAAAATTTTAAAATTCCAAATGGCCGCCTTTTTGGGGAGTGAAAAATTCCTTACAACTTGGAAAGGCTAGTCTTCACAGAACCCCTGTGGATCAAAAATTTTGGCGAAATCGCTCTATGTTGCTCTGTTTTCGAGATACAAGCATTTTTTGTGTTTTGCAATTTTTGCGAAAAATTCGAAAATTCAAAATAGCCGCCATTTTTGACAGGACAAAATTTTTGAAAACTGGGTCAACTACTCAGCATATATACCCTGCGGATAAATAAATTTCATCATAATCACTCCATCTAGCACAGTTTTTGTGATGCAAGCATTTTTGTGTTTTGCATTTTTGAAAAAAATTTGAAAATTCAAAATGGCCACCATTTTTGACGAGTGAAATATTTGTTGAAACTTGGAAAGGCTAGTCGTCACAGATACCCTGTGGGTCAAAAAATTTGCCGAAATCCCACTAGTAAATTTTTATTTTATAAAGAAAACAGTTTCAAAAAGTACTCATATATCACTTTATCACTTACTATTGTTCTATATGTGTACCTTATACTTCCAATTTTGTGTTTTGCATTTTTTGTCAAAAATTTAAAAATTGAATATTACCCAAATTTTGGGGGAGGAGAAATTTTTTTGGAAAATTGGAGAGTAGTTAGTTCACATACCCTACAACTCGAAAATTTCGACGAAATCGCTCTATTTCACACAGTTAAGGAGATATAAGCAGTTTTGTGCTTTACTCGTTAAGCAAAATTGTTAATGCTTAATTAATCATCAATAACTCAAACATTTCTTAACCTATCCCTGCCAAAATTTAATGTCGCCCAGATCTTTATAGGAGGAAGGTATTTGTTAAATTTCAGGTGGATAGATAAAATGCTACGTAAGTTATCATCCGGACAAGGACGCCCTTCAAAAAAAATGCATTTTTGGTCATGTGACCTCTCTGATTGGTGAAAATGTCATCGCAGCATATGTCATCGCAGATAAATTCCCCAGGGCTACTGCAAACACCTGCCAAATATGAAAAGAATCCGTCTTATGGCTGCTGACCTAATGCGAAAAGAAAATGCAGATTCGGCGGAGTCGCTTCTCCCATATACAAACAAGCGTCCCTCGTGGGATGCTTAAATATCTTAGAACTTGTATACACGCTAGTGCACCAGGGGCAAACTAGTATTGCAGGGGTTCTCAATATACTGAGCGTATCATAATACTGAACATCATTATTCAACAAATTACTTATGAGTAATATTCTATTCTATTCTGTACATTTATGGCACTTAATCCATGCAAGACAGACTCTAAGGCACAACACCAAATTCCAATTCCAAAAATCATCTTCAAAATATCCATTAAAGTAACAAAAAATAAACAACCAACGCAAAAATAAGGATTACACTACGATATTACATATTGTTGGCTAATTTATTGCTGGATAGGTTTCTAAACAGATTCACATGGGATTATGACACACACTTTATTGTCACAACTTGTGTAGTTTTCAGTCAGATTTATCTAATTATTTTTGTTTTTCAGCATAATTTTCCTTATTTTCAAAGATATTCTACACTTTATTTTCGACAAATTTGTTTACATAAACTGTTACATTTGCTTGACCAATACTTCAACTTCATGTCAGTTTATTGTAAACAGGTACCTGGCTAGGTCAGCTATTGCATATATCTGACAAATTTTTTACCCCATTTGCAAACCATAGTTGAAATCATACTCTGATGGGTAGTTTCAAAGAAAGAAATCTCAAATGGTTAGTGAATATTCTGCACTGTAACCATTAGACAGCAGCCATTAATACCAGCACTGCAGCCCAGGGTGCATATTTAAACCCACAACCTTGGACAGACAGGAGAGTAAGTTACAAATACAGCGTTACCAAATACCATGTAAATCTGACCAGTCCCTTTGGGCTGTAAAAAACTTTTACACAAATTGATCCTGATCTAACATCAACTACAGTTTGTGGTGCTCACTTAGTCTGGTTCTGTAACTGAAGGCTATAAGACTAACCAGGATGTGGTACCCACATGATGGACCCTGTACTCTGGATTATAACTACCCAGGATGGGGTACCTCTACAATATGTCCTTACTTGGTGTGGTGTCAATGATGGGGCACATCTGTTTCATGAACTCACTTGATGGACCCTGTACACTGGATTATACGACTGTCCAGGATGTTGTGCGTCTACAATGTGTACTTACTTGATGGGCCCTGTACACTGGATTATAAGACTGTCCAGGATGTCGTACCTCTACAATGTGTACTCACCTGATGGGCCCTGTACTCTGGATTATAAGACTGTCCAGGATGGGGTACCTCTACTGCTTCCACAGCGGACGTCTTGGTGCCCACTGATTTAGGAGCCTGCAAGAGAAGATGCAGTTTTAAACATAATGCAAGTAGTGGACACTAACCACGCCCACTCATTTCACACTTAATCAATGCACTGTACAGAAAAAAGAAAGCCATACTTTTTCTATAAGATGCATTTACAAACAAAAACAAAGGCTGTGTGAACATCTTATACAAGCACCCTCAATTCACTTCTAAACTTACAGCTCTGTATATCCTAGGAAAGTCAAATAATTAACGCAAATGTTGAACAGATAAATCTGATCCTAAAGGAAGAGTTAGAGGTAAAAGTTGAACCTCAAAAGTATTCACAAACCCATGGCTTTTACATAGATTTTTCTATGAATAAAAATTTGTCATTCACAAAAGCTTTATTCTTAGAATATTCTAAGAATATGATCACAAAACCTTTATTCTAAGGATACGATAAATTTAAGACTGGCACATAGCAGGCTTAATTTAAGAAAAAAAATGGTTGTTTTGGTGGTTTTAGTGCAGCAACTGATTGCAAATCAACATCCAGAATAAGAGTGTTACACACTGAATTGTTTATTGTATGTACTATTGTCAAATATAGCCTCTTTATATTCTTTTTAAAAATTTCTCACTTTCTGTTCACACATACCATGAGATTGATTCTTAAGATTTTTTCTCAGAATTACACTCAAATCTAAGAAAAATTCTAACCTGTGCATGTTTGTATGTACTTTTCTAAGCTAAGAATACCTTCTAAGAATTGCTTTTCTAAATAGATTTTTATTCTTAGAATAAGAAAATTCTAGCTTAGAATTCTTCTGGAACTTAAGTGCAATTCTAAGAAACATTCCAAGAATCTTTATGAATGCAAAGCCTGGTATGGCAACCCAGTTTGACCTTAAGGGGGTGGGGGTGGGGGTGGGGGGGGAGTTGAAACTTGTACTTGGGGTACCAATGCTTAACAAACTAGAAAAATGTTTTTGCTAACAAAAACTAAGCGTCCCAAAAAGGTTCACCGCAATATAATATACAGTAGAAAAAGGTTTTTGAAAATAAAAACATGCAGTGCTGAGAGAAGAAGTGAAAGTTAAGCAGACAGTGTGGAAGTTCATGCATTAACATGAAAGAAAAATTTAAGCTTTATTTTGTTTTCTATGGTCATAAATTGCGAAAAGTTAATTGAATAAATGCTCTGGCTAAGAATGCATAAAGCATCAATACTTACAATATAAATCTGATCAGCTATCTAGACTCTTCACATAAGGTTTCCCAATACCTCTCAATACATTCTAAAACTCTAAAAGAGATAAAAGGCAAAAACACAAAATCGGCTATTTTATGACCCCAGTTTGACCCATAAGGGGGGGTCTGGGGGTAAATCGGACCAGCTATCTAAACTCTTGACATATGGTTTCCCAATACCTCTTAATACATTCTAAAGCTGTAAAAGCAAGAATAAAGGAGATAAAAGGCCAAAACACAAAATCGACTATTTTATGACCCCAGTTTGACCCATAAGGGAGGATGCGGGGGTAAATCTGACCGGCTATCTAGACTCATCACATAAGGTTTCCCAATACCTCTTAATACATTCTAAAATTCTAAAAGCAAGAATAAAGGAGATATAAGGCAAAAACATAAAATTGGCTATTTTATGACCCCAGTTTGACCCATAAGGGAGGGTCCATGGGTAAATCTGACCAGCTATCTAGACTCTTCACATATGGTTTCCCAATACCTCTTAATACATTCTAAAGCTCTAAAAGCAAGCATAAAGGAGATAAAAGGCAAAAACACAAAATCGGCTATTTTATTACCCCGGTTTGACCCATAACGGAGGGTCTGGGGGTAAATATGACCGGCTATCTAGACTCTTCACATATGATTTCCCAATACCTCTTAATACATTCTCAAGCTCTAGAAGCAAGAATAAAGGAGAAATAATGGGAAAAGATGAAATTGGCTTTTTTATGACCCCAATTTGACCGCTACAGGGGGGTCGGGGGGGAAATTTGACTTGCTTTCTAGACTCTCCACATATGGTTTCCTACTACCTCCCAATACATTTTATGGCTCTAAATGCAATACTTAAGAAGATAATAGGGGGGTTCACATGAATTTTAAGCTTTCTGATTGGTACCTGTGAGAAAATCACTCATAAATCGGTCAATTTTCATCGGATTGCTCCCAAAATCTAATCAGCTCACGTTTTTGATAGTGTAAATATGTGTATGAAGTTACAAGCCTCTGCAGTCAGTAGATTTTCCTGAACTGCGATGACGGGCGGGTGTACTCGAAAAAAACTATTTTTTGATCATGTGACCTTGATAAAGATCAAAGGTCAAATTTAAGCATGTGGAAAAATTTCTCCCACGCCTAAGGTATATAACTGCCAAATATGGTTAAAAAGCTTGCAATAATAAGGGAGATATTCAAGGGAGACCATAATGCAGCGGCGAGGAAACTGAGGTGAAACCAAATAAGCGCCCTTTTAGGGACGCTTAATTAACTCTGTACTTACTGGCTGCAAATGAGAATAAATGTATCCAAATAATAACACAGTTTACACATAAAACCAGACAGGCCACACACATATTTGGACAGTGTTTCTCCTGCCATTACAGTTATTTGAGTTTTATACGTCACCTTTATGTTGGCTTTTCTTGTGTACTTCATGTGGAACTCATTAGTGGGAGTCACTCCTGAAAATACGAAATACAAGTCCAAGTTGTTATTGAGAATCACTTGACAATCAAGTGACACAAGTAAAGAATCCACTATAAAGTGTTTATGTACATAAACTTTATATTCACACATCTTTGTGCAGAATTCTTTTTTCAAGAAGAAAGGTTACATTTTGGAACAAAAATCCTAGTGTTACTGTATTTTACCTTTGACATATTGATATGTTACCTGCAAGAATAAACAAATCCGACTGGCTGCCATCATATTACACAGAACGTGTATAGCAGTGAAATACTCTATAAACCCTTGTATTTCCAGCAAAGTTACAGGTTTGACATCTTTATGAATAATGTGACACTTGACATGTAAATGTTTGAATATTTAGACTCACATTTCACAGAGGAAGGCTTATTTTAATGGTTTTTTGGCCTCTGGCCTTGTCACTTCAAATGGAACTCAATGCCAGATCCCTGTCTGAGTCTTGTTCTTTGAAATTTATTCTCTTACTTCAAATTCATATTTTTCTGGATCCTTCACCCTCGCCACTACTACGAAATTCTCTACACAGAATACTTTCCATCACCCACCTGTTTGCGTTCCCCCCCACAAGTCTGTACAGATGACTTCCTGTCCAGTGTTCTTCTTTCTCGTCTCCGTTTGTGCCGTCACTTTTAAGGACTTCCTTTTGCAGGCTACCCGGTTACTTCTTCTCTTCAGCTGGGTTTCAGGCTTCGGCACATTGTGAGGTCTTCACAAATACATGACACTCTCATTTACCTCAACGTCTATAATCTCAAAAATTAATCAACAACTTTACAATTTCATCCTATTTCTCATCAAAATATCTCCTATTTTTAGTTTTTTTACGAACCTTTAGTTTTCCAAAAGTCTCATTTACCAGCCATACTCAAAAACTTGAGATTCTAAAGTTGAATTGTTCCGTTTAATTCCAGTACTGCCAAGTTTAACCGACTGAGTTGCAACACAGTTGACATATATTTCCAGTCCAAAAGAATGCTTTTTGATAATACTACAGATTTCTTCTATCTACATATAAGGTTTATCTGAACAAAGGCCTCAAATTTAGTTGTTTTTGTTTCACTATGCCTTCGTGTTATAATGTGTTTTTGGCATCACACAAAAATGTACTATGAAATAATAAATTGTATCATTCGATAGGTGACATTTCTGAATGACGCCTTACAAACCAACAAAATGGCTGAGCCCTTGGCATCCCTTTGTTGTGATAAAAGTTGAATGCTTAATTGGTCACCATACACAACATAGATAAGACAATTTGGAAAGTCTTTAAGGTGTATCAAAATCATACTACATTATTAAACCAGATTTTGAAAAGCCTCATTCAATTATCTGTCAAAAATACTAAGTGTCAAGACAGTACTAGATGTAATCAATATTTGTATAAAGCAAATGTATTTCTTTCACAAAGGACAGTGAAAGACTGTTGTATACACCTGAATTTGCTGTGTACACCTGAGTTTGCTGTATACATCTGAATTTGCTGTGTACACCTGAGTTTGCAATATACATCTGAGTTTTCAGTATACACCTGAGTTTGCAGTATACTCATGACATTGCAGTATACACCTGAGTTTGCTGTATACACCTGAGATTGCTGTATACACATGGGTTTATTGTATAAACCTGAGTTTGCTGTATACACCTGAATTTGCTGTGTACACCTGAGTTTGCAATATACACATGACATTGCAGTATACACCTGAGTTTGTTGTATACACCTGAGTTTGCAGTATACACGTGGGTTTGCTGTATACACCTGAGACTGCTGGATACACATGGGTTTATTGTAACACCTGAGTTTGCAGTATACACCCGAGTTTGCAGTATACACCTAAGATTGCTGTATACACATGAGATTGCTGTATACACATGGGTTTATTGTATACACCTAAGTTTTCAGTATACACTCAAGTTTGCAGTATACACCTGAGATTGCTGTATACACCAGAGATTGCTGTATACACATGGGTTTATTGTAACACCTGAGTTTGCAGTATACACATGACATTGCAGTATACACCTGAGATTGCTGTATACACATGGGTTTATTGTATATGTTACGACCCAGGTGTGAAATTGTCCATTTCGTGAAATGGACAAGCAAATTGTCCATTTCATGAAATGGACAACCAACTGTCCATTTCGTAAAATGGACAAAATATTTGTCCATTTCGTGAAATGGATAAAAAATCCACTGTCCATTTCATGAAATGGACAACTAAATGTACGAAATTTTTACTCTCATTCACAGTGAAAAAACATTTTTTTTTTGCATTGGAATACATCAATGGATCAAAGGTTGTACTTCTACCTAAAGTATACTGGTGATGTGCATTTTATTATAATTCCTTTAACATTTTTTATAACATTTTTTATTATAATTCCTTTAACACTTTAACAAGTTTTCAAAATATGATAGCTGTCCCTGGAAAGACTTATTCCACCTTTCCCTGTTTTTAAAACATTTATTACTTTTTGCTCATAGTCCAAGGTCCAAAGAGATGCACGATTTCCTATTGCTTCATCCATATTTCCTGGTATGTAATACTAAAAAATAATACGAAATCTATTTACAGCACTGCCAGTAGTTTTCCAAAAAGTAATAATAATTTATGGTGTTCAGGTATATTTATAGTGAAATGACTGGACATAATTGCACTTTGTTAATTGGACTTTATGTAAAAAGCTTAACATTTAACATTTAAAAGACTAAAAATGGCTTTCAAGTGTTGAATGGACAGTTATTTACAATAATCCTCAGAACAGACAATCAAAGGTATGGCTTCAACATATCATCAAAGGTATGGCTTCAACCTTTTAAATTGACAGTTATGTGAATTAACCCTTAGATCTAATCCTCAAAAGGTTGGCTATAATCCACAGATCTCACCAAAAGAAAGCCTCACCACTAGTAAGATGGATTTAATTGTAATTGGCCCATTTCTTTTTGTAACATTTGGGATGCCTTCAAACTTTTTAAATTGACAGTTACTTTTGATAACTCTTAGACCTTATCTTCAAAGGGTAGGCTACAATTTCTCAGATCTAACTATCGAAGGAAAGCCTTTTAAACAGGATTAGTGCACAAAAGAGGCAAAGTTCTATCATATTTCTTTCAAGCAAAAGTTAAAAAATAATATACCAGGGGTGGTATTCACTAACATTCCTAGTCTTCGTCCTATCTTATACACATTATCAATCATCAATATCTAACGATATTATAAATCAATTATCAAATTCAGTTACTAATTCAAAAGTATATTGATTCTACATGAAGATTTAAGAGCTAAAATTGTGCTATACACCTGAGGTTGCTGTATACACGTGGGTTTATTGTATTCCTCCTGAGATTACTGCATACACATGGGTTTATTTTATACACCTGAGTTTGCAGTATACATGTGGGTTTATTGTATACACCTGAGTTTGCAGTATACACATGGGTTTATTGTAACACCTGAGTTTGCTGTATCCACCTGAGATTGCAGTATACACCTGAGATTGCTGTATACACATGAGATTGCTGTATACACCTGAGATTGCTGCATACACCTGAGATTGCTGTATACACCTGAGACTGCTGTATACACATGGGTTTATTGTAAAACCTGAGTTTGCAGTATACACGTGGGTTTGCAGTATACACCTGAGTTTGCAGTATACACATGGGTTTGCAGTACACACCTGAGTTTGCAGTACACACGTGGGTTTGCACTACATAAGACAACCCGTATTGCTTTCTCTCCTGCACTGTATGCCGGACTGTGTGCTCAAGTGCCGAATGAATGCCATTTGTTGACGGGCATCAACATTTTATATGGTGATCATGGCTTTTGTTATCACACATCATGAAGACCAAAATTAAAATAGAACTTTTGCGTAACTCTGAATACACAAATATCTATATAGCTTAAGATATGTAAGATCCTGAAGTGTTGAGACGGTGTGTATGTAGAGGTGATAAGTTAGCTACACTAATAGTGCTGGTGCTGTCTATTTAACTAATAGGATGACTCAAATAACGAGTTACCAATACAAAACCAAAACATCGGTTTGCTGACTATACACCTGAATCTGTATGCAACCATTTACACACATTTTGAAGGGCTTGATTTTGGGGTCCGGTTCCAGCAAAGCATGGCACTTCAACGGCTTTCTGGCTCTTTTTCTGGTTTTAGGTAACACAGTATCTACAATAAGATAGACAATGAACATTGACCAGAGTAAACACTGATTGAACATAGTTGATCATTTGACATTAGACTATCAAGCATAGATACCATAGATTGTGTCTCCACACAGTGTATTCACAGACAGGACACAGTGTAATCTCACATACAGAGAAGTTAACCATTCTGAAAATGAGTGGTGATTCACCCAAGATATCTTTGTGCACACTAATCCCCTAGGTCCAATAATATAGAAGATATAAGGCTTTATAAATGTAACCCCTGGTTGGCCTGCAAGTAGGAGTCAAAGAAAAAAAGAGAAGAAGTCATTTACTCATTTCACTCACTTAAAAAAAGAAAATACTTATTATTCCTGCATAGCTATTGAGATAGACCGCTAAAACCGGTATCACCTGGTAGGTATAGAGATCTGAATCTGAAGTATCTGAATAAAATATTTTAGTGAAATGCTTTAGTCATTTTGATATGATAAGCAGTTTACTCAAAGAAGCTAATAGTGCTACTTCTCACTCAGCCATGGACCTAGATCTGCAAAAGCAGCAAATTTATGGAGGACGTTGAAGTGAGATCAAAGGACAAATCTGATTATTTTAATATTCATGGCTTATGATTTCCTGTTGTTTTCACATCCCAAATCTCTAGAATCAAGGATAATGAAGATATAAGTACTTTTGGTATGCAAACACAGTTTGATTTTGAAGAGGTCAAATGTCTCAAAAAAGCTCTTCACATATTTAGGAGACATGGAGGTAGTTTGACCATAAAAAAGGTTTAAGCCTAAGGAGCAATAATAACTAGGATAAAAGGCCTTTTCAATACGATGACCCAACTGAACCTTGACACAGGGCTCAAAGATCAAATCTGATACTAGCAAAACACTCGCAGGACATGATATCCTCCAGGTTGTTTTCACATCTTAAATTCTAGAACTAACTAGAATCACATCAATTCAACGCAGTGCATCCCTGTACAGGACATGGTATAGTTGCTTTCACATTCCGGACCCTTAGCAGCAATGGTAAGGGAGATATAAGGCCTTTTTAAAAACCCCATTTGACATTAAATATGTGACATGGTGGCCATTTTGTTTTTGAAACTAGGGCAAATTACCATCATGCTAGCCCTCCTAGCCATGTATCTTTTGTGCAAATTTGACGAAGCTAGCTTCAATTTTTCAATTTTTAGAACATCTTAATGGTTTTTAAACGATCAGCTATGGGGGTCATTTTTTTTCAAAATGAGGCCAAAATTTTTCATAGACATGTTTTCATAGCCATAAACATTCCCTGCAAATTTGGTGAAGATATATTCATAAATGAATGGGATATAATGGTTTATGTAAAAATGTCACCAACGGATGCATGCACGTATGGAAGGCGTTTCATAATCTCCCAACCTTCGGCCATTGGCGGGAGATAAATATTGTAAAATTAGAGAAATAAGGTCAATTGCCAATATCTGGAGGATAATCTGTTGTTCTTTATACGAGTACCAGGCCAAAATGTGTAGAAATACCCTAGATTTGCCATGATCTTACAGTGGAAGGCTGAGACCACAAAACAACAGGCACCAAGGCTTTACCCATATATACCTACATACTATATTTGAAAGGTCTATGTGAAATATTATTAACTTTTTGCTTATGAAGGTCTACGTAAAATAAGTTATTACTTATGCAAGGAAATCTATTAGCGGCGGGCACATGACCATACTAAAACCTATGCATCCCAGACATTAATACTACTGTAAACAGCAAATATATTTAGTTGAAAACAGTTAAAATTGTGCTTACACTACTAAATTTCTAACACTTTTACTTCATCACAAAACTGCTGTATATATATTCTTATACAAAGCATAAATATATGTTACACACAAATAATTTTCACCCAATCAACAAAACTGAGGTGACAACGTTGTAAAATAACATTATCCTTTAGATATCAATTTACTGCCAGAGGTTCACGCCACTGATTTGGGTTTTACTTTTAACACATTCTATGGGTCAAATCACTAGCGGTAGCTGAAGCACTGCATGGGAAAAAGGAGTGCATACTAGTCAAGATCATTCTGTATTTTACGAAACAAGTCAAATAGGTATTTATATATTGTGATAAAAAAGTATTTTTATTGCAAAAAAATTGAACTCAAACCTTGACCCTGTTCTGTGTCGAAGAAAAACAACTGCTCATCTGGTTTGTCTGCAACTAAACCACTACAAAGACAATGAGTACTAATGACATTCATGTAATAACTAGACCTACGCATCGGAGAACCGATGCAAATCTGTATCCACCAGAAAGACAACTCACCAAAACCAGTGAACCATTGTTTGACCTTGAAGGAGGGACCACAGGTCAAATGTGACATCAGGAGATTCCCACCCCACAATATCCTGCAAGTTGGTTTCACATTGCAAACCTCTAGGACCAATAATAAGCAAGTTCTAAGCACTTTTAGGTTTGGCTGTCCTCGTTTGACCTTGAAGAAGGGGCCCAAGGTCAAATCAGACCACACCAGAACATTCCCAGGCCATGATTTCTTATAGGTTGGTTTACCATCCCAAACCTCTAGGACCAATAATAAGCGAGTTATAAGCACTTTTAAGTTTGGCTATCCTTGTTTGACCTTGAAGGAGGGGTCAAATGTGACCACATCAAAAGATTCGCAGGACATGATTTCCTATAGGTTGGTTTCATGGCTTTGCAAACCTCTAGAACCAATAATAAGGGAGATATAAGCACTTTTAAAGTCTGCTATGTGGGTTACTTTGGCACTCCGTGGATGACCTTGAACTAAGAGCTTCAAGGTCAAATGTCTGCAAGGTTGTAGAGGACATATATATCTATTATACATATCACCTATGAAGACATTCAACCTTCTACTTAAGAGAAACAGCCAGTAAAAAAATGTAGAAAATTGAAAGAAAAGAAAGAAATGCCCACGGTGGCCATCTTGTTTTTCAGAATGAGGCTAATTTCCTTCCCAGAGAAGCTTACCCCCCAATGAAGATATCCTGCACATCTACATCCTAGCTGATGTAGTTTTCCTCTGAGAGCGTTAACGCCGAAAATCTCTCTATGTGCGGCGGCGGCGTAGCAACCGCTAAACCAAAGTATGCCTCCAGTGGATACAATAACATATAAAAATAGCATTGGAGATGCACACACCCCACAGCCCAGGGAAGTAGGTTTCAACACCATAACATACAGAAGAAGTGAAACATTACAAAGATAAGGAGACTTTTAGAGCAAACAGTCTCAGTTATGTAAAGGTCCAAATTATGTTTATGTAGAGAAAATAATGTTAAAGAGAGAGAAAATGTGCATAAGGATAAAGCATAGAAACATCAAGACAATTAAACAGCATGATGAAAGCATTAATCAGTAAACTAAAAATTATGAAGTTGTAAAATTTATAAATTGAAGTATTGCTGTCAATGGAAATAGTACAATTAAGAAAAAGTTCACATAATAATCAGTTGCAGCAATCCATATATCTTTGTCATAAGAGAAACATGTCTCAAACATGGCAGGTCAACACACTTTGACACAACTAAGGTTAAAGGTCACACCATGATTTATCATACCTACACCGTTATTCAATGTCCCTAGACTCCCACATATCAACCTTGTACACCAATTTCTGAGATATGGCCCGGACAAGATTCTAAAGGTCAATGTTAATATAGCAAGGTCAAAGGCCATGGCATTGCACACCTACACCCCCTAACCAGTGTACCTACCAAATACAACCTTCTACACTTTACAGATTCCAAAATATAGCACAAACATGGTTTTAAAGGACAACTTCACTACAGCAAGGTCAAAGGTCAAATCAAGGTCACACCAGAATGCTGCACACACCCCAACCAATGTCCCTACTAAGTATCAACTTCCTCCACCTTATGGTTTGAGATTTAGACAAATTTTTTCCTGCCACCCACCCATCCGGACGCGATGGGTGAAGATAGTCCCCAGAGAGCCCTTAAGGGCTGTTGGGTTAAAAGATGCACCAATGTGAACAGACTAAACAAACCAATGAAATCTGCAATCCTCCAATCAAATGATACATAAAATCTAAACCCCTTAATAGGATTTAAAATAAAACTAGACAGGACCAACTTGACACCAACATATCCCCAGAAAGGCCATCTGTCTTGCCAGTGGCATTAAATAAGTAGTCTGTATGACCCATTTTCTGTTATGAAAACATTTCAATAACACCAACTAATCTGAGAAGTTGAGCAATTCAACCTAAAATATGTGAAGTTTCCAAAAGGAAAACTGTATCCCCATATAAGCAGTACATGACTATGAAAAAGCTTGCATTTAACACATTTCATTATCGATCTTCCTGCTGTGGTAACTTTGATTTTTTTTAAAAAGTATTCAAATGGCAAACTGCTCAATGTATATTAGTTTTCTATACTTTTAATCTTTGTGTTGATATGAAATATTATGACACTATGTGATTGGGGTTGGAGGGGGACAAGCATGAGTGGAGGCATTTTAACTTGAGACCAATTCCACTCTTGTGTAAATGGTTCCCTTCTTTAATTGTCTTCTTATTATTAACAAGGCCGAACGGGGTTTCAGTCTACTAGCACAAGCCACAAAGCCATCACAAACACAAGAGCACTGGGAGAGTGCAAACCTCTGTCAAGGGAGCTCAATTCCTGGACTATCATCAAAATCCACCCTAAAATTATCTGGCTATAACTTCCTTTAAAAAAAGCCTGGATCTAGATGATCCAGACAGTGATCCAGATCACTCCCCAAATCTAATCACTTGTTCCTTGTCCCATTTAGAACATTTCCTGAAAATTTCATCATATCCATCCATAACTTTTTGAGTTATCTGTTTTTAAAAATTACATGTCATGGATCCAGATGATCCAGATACTGATCCGGATCACTCCCAAAATTAATTATCTCTTCCTTTTACCTTTTCAGACATATCCTGAAAATTTCATCAAAATCCGTACATAAGTTTTTGAGTTATCTTGTTCACAAACGCATCTGGCAGCCTGGATCCAGATGATCCAGACAGTGAACCAGAATTCCAGATCACTCCCAAAATCTAATCACTTGTTCCTTGTCCCAGTTAGGACGTTTCCTGAAAATTTCATAAAAATCCAACCATAACTTTTTGAGTTAACTGTCTTTAAAAATTACATGTCATGGATCCAGAAGATCCATATAGTGATCCGGATCACTCCCAAAATTTAATCATTTCTTCCTTTTAGCATTTCAGACATATCATGAAAATTTCATCAAAATCCGTCCATAAGTTTTTGAGTTATCGTGTTCACAAACGCACAAAGTCACAAACAAACCCAGGTGAAAACATAACCTCCTTGGCGGAGGTAATAAGTAGTGCACCAAAGTGTCCACCCATCCTAGTACTAACATCACTAGTTAATCTGTAAAATAGATTATGGTTTTAACATACATTTTTCATTTTTCATAGTTTTTTTTTATTGGAAGAAATAGGTGGTTGCTCATTGTGGCTTCAACACTCTCTTGGAATATAAAAAGGTGGTTTCTGGTTGCAGGTGGTCATTCTTTACAGCTTAAAATTACCCAAGTGGTTATTTACCCAACAACTATGTACAGTGTACATTGTACACAAGTAGTAATATTGGTCTAGCGTTCTGACTATGCAAGATCTATCTAACTTCAAGCATATCCAACAGTTAGTGCTGCGCCGATTAGTGGTCCATTCGATGCATTGATCGATGACGGCATTACTTCCAATGCATCGATCAAAAAACCAAAATTCGGGATGCCGAAAAAGGGTTGAGTTCTAGTATGTTTCCAGTCAAATCAAACGAAAGAGGAAGTGATTTTCCGTAAAATAAACATGGAGCAGTTTTTGTCCCAAAGATATTGCCTTAGAATTGTTGAAATGTACAAAATATTATCCAAAAGTTTGGATTAGTTATTTACTTTGTAAGTTTTGTATGATTTTAATGTCTGCCGATGCATCGAATGATGCATCCATCACATGTGGGCGACAATCGAGTGGTTTTTGCGGACCGAGTCGCAGCACCACCAACAGTTATGTACACAAGATCTATACCACTGCGATTATACCCAAATTTACATCACTTCTTCCTTAACTCATTTCTGACATGTCTTTTAAACTTTGTCAAAATGTAACAATAACTGGGTTATTCTGCCCACAGAGCTGTTTCATGGTGCAAACCTATGCCAAGCCCAATAATTTTGATCCAGAGCATGATCCTTGGCCCATTTCTGGCTACTCAAGAAATTTCTGATATAATCTTGTGTACTCAGCTGCTGGGTACGCTAGCAATGATATTGATCTTGGGTGCACCAACATTGGGAAGACAGAGTTCACTGCCTTAGGTACAGGGTACTTGGGTATGCCAGTACTGTACACAGCTGTTGGGTATACTAGCAGTGACATTAATTATGCAGTGACATGATTTGTGTACACAGGCATTGGGCATGCTAGCAATGATATTATTCTGGCATACACAGCTGCTGGGTTCTCTAACAATGATATATATTTAGGGCACACCACTGGGAAAATACACCCTAGTGTCTTAACTGGATACAGGATGGTTGTGTATGCCAGTAGTGTACAAACACAGCCATTGGGTACACTAGTAGTGACATAAATCTTGGGTGCACAACTATTGGCTACTCTAGCAGTGATACAGATCTTGCACAAACAGCCACTGGTAAAGTAGAGCAGAGGTAACAATGTCAATACTGTAAAATGCCATGGGTGGTTTCAAAAGTGGTAGCTCTTCAGAGTTGCTTGCTTAAGCAAGGTTTATGCAATTTCTATGCATTGCCACTTATATGAAACATTTCATTTACACTCATGTTTATGTAAACAATCGACTGCATTGCCTCAATACTCGAATTCACAGTTTCAGATGCCTCGTTTTCGCAAAAGGCCTTGAAAGGTGAAGTGGGTAAAAACAAACAGAAGAACCAACATGTAGCAAAAATATAATTTATGTGAATACTATGTATATACGCATGTCCATCAAAAAATTATAATGGAGATAGTGTAATAAACTAGAAGAATGTTTTTGCTAACAAAAACTAAGCGTCCCAAAAAGGTTCACCGCAATATAATATACAGTAGAAAAAGGTTTTTGAAAATAAAAACATGCAGTGCTGAGAGAAGAAGTGAAAGTTAAGCAGACAGTGTGGAAGTTCATGCATTAACATGAAAGAAAAATTTAAGCTTTATTTTGTTTTCTATGGTCATAAATTGCGAAAAGTTAATTGAATAAATGCTCTGGCTAAGAATGCATAAAGCATCAATACTTATAATATAAATCTGATCAGCTATCTAGACTCTTCACATAAGGTTTCCCAATACCTCTCAATACATTCTAAAACTCTAAAAGAGATAAAAGGCAAAAACACAAAATCGGCTATTTTATGACCCCAATTTGACCCATAAGGGGGGGTCTGGGGGTAAATCTGACCAGCTATCTAGACTCTTCACATATGGTTTCCCAATACCTCTTAATACATTCTAAAGCTGTAAAAGCAAGAATAAAGGAGGCAAAAGGCCAAAACACAAAATCGGCTATTTTATCACCCCAGTTTGACCCATAAGGGGGGATCCGGAGGTAAATCTGACCAGCTATCTAGACTCTTCACATATGGTTTCACAATAACTCTTAATACATTCTAAAGTTGTAAAAGCAAGAATAAAAGTGATAAAAGGCAAAAACATAAAATAGGCGATTTTATTACCCCAGTTTGACCCATAAGGGGGGGTCCAGGGGTAAATCTGACCAGCTATCTAAACTCTTCACATAAGGTTTCCCAATACCTCTTAATACATTCTAAAGCTGTAAAAGCAAGAATAAAGGAGATAAAAGGCAAAAACACCAAATCGGCTATTTTATGACCCCAGTTTGACCCATAAGCGGGATTCGGGGGTAAATCTGACCGGCTATCTAGACTCTTCACATACGGTTTCCCAATACATCTTAATACATTGTAAAATTCTAAAAGCAAGAATAAAGGAGACATAAGGCAAAAACACAAAATCGGCTATTTTATGACCCCAGTTTCACCCATAAGGGGGGGGGGGGAACTGACCGGCTATCTAGACTCTTCACATAAGGTTTCCCAATACCTCTTAATACATTCTAAACTCTAAAAGCAAGAATAAAGGAGATATAAGGCAAAAACACAAAATCGGCTATTTTATGACCCCAGTTTGACCCATGAAGGGGGGGGGGGGGGGGGGGGGGGGGTCTGGGGGTAAATCTTACCTGCTATCTTGATTCTTCACATATGGTTTCCCAATACCTCTTAATACATTCTAAAGCTGTAGAAGCAAGAATAAAGGAGATATAAGGGAAAAAGACCAAATTGGCTATTTTATGACCCCAGTTTGATCCCTACAGGGGGGTCGGAGGGGAAATTTGACTTACTTTCTAGACTTTCCACATATGGTTTCCTACTACCTCCCAATACATTTTATGGCTCTAAATGCAATACTTAAGAAGATAATAGGGGGGTTCACATGAATTTTAAGCTTTCTGATTGGTACCTGTGAGAAAATCTCCCATAAATCGGTCAATTTTCATCGGATTGCTCCCAAAATCTAATCAGCTCGCGTTTTTGATAGTATGAACACATGTATGAAGTTACAAGCCTCTGCGGTCAGTAGAATTTCCTGAACTGCGATGACGGGCGGGTGTACCCGAAAAAACTATTTTTTGATCATGTGACCTTGATAAAGATGAAAGGTCAAATTTAAGCATGTGGAAAAATTTTCCCACGCCCAAGGTATATAACTGCCAAATATGGTTAAAAAGCTTCCAATAATAAGGGAGATATTCAAGGGAGACCAGAATGCGGCGGCGGCAGCGAAACTGACGCGAAACCAAATAAGCGCCCTTTTCAGGGACGCTTAATTATATAAATAAGTTCTATTTACAAAATGGAATTTATCTTAAATATCTGAAGCAGTTTTTATAAGAATCATTTATTTTCGCACAGTTGTAATGTTAAACTAGCTTAAAAAATTTGCCAACAAGGGTGGATTTCTCGTTGGTAGTTCTGAAGCTGTTAAACCTGCAATATGTTGTATATATATATATTTTTTTTTTAGAAAGGTACTATTACAGGGCCTCTTTTTCATTTCTTTTGCATTCAAATCCACAGAGAAATGGATGAAAATAGCATCAGAGATGCCCGTACCCCACAGCCTGGGGAAATATTTTTAACACCATGAGATATAGAAGTACTGTATCAGTACAAAGTTCAGGATACTTTCAGAACACTGTCAGTTATATAAAGGTCCAAACAATGTTTAAATAGAGAAAATAATGTCTAAGAGAAAGATGATGCATGTAAAGATGAAGTATTAAAACAAGACAATTTAATAACAAGATGACAGCATTAATCAGTAAACTAAACATTACAACACTCTTTACCTACATCTGGCATGGCCGAATTATGGTTTGGATGTTTTGAATATTATCATGCATACAGAAGTGGTAATACACTCAATGAATGCTTATGTGTGGTGTTGGAGCAAAATTTGTGGCTCACTTGATGAAATTCCATCTGTTACAATGGGAAGTTGTAAAAGTAAAATTCTTAATGAATTCTAATAGGACTTTAACAGTGCTTAATCTGCATCAAAAGACAGACCCAAAGGTGCAACAAGATTTTAAAGGTCAAGGTCACTACAACAAGGTCAACGGTCATATCAAGGTCACACTATAATGCTGCACACCTACACCCCCTAACCAATGTCCCTTCCAAGCATCAACTTCCTACACCTTACGGTTTCCCAGATATAGCCCGGTCAAGATTTTATAGGTCAAGGTCACTACGGCAAGGTCAAAGGTCAAATCAAGGTCAGACTACGATGTTGCACACCTACACCCCCTAACCAATGTCCCTAGTACGAATCAACTTCCTACACCTCACGGTTTCCGAGATATAGCCCGGACAAGATTTTATAGGTCAAGGTCACTATGGCAAGGTCAAATCAAGGTCACACCATGACTTTGCACACCTACACCCCCTAACCAATATCCCTACCAAGTATCAACTTCATACACCTAACGGTTTCCGAGATATAGCCTGGACAAGATTTTATAGGTCAAGGTCACTACAGCAAGGTCAAAGGTCAAATCAAGGTCAGACTATGACATTGCACACCTACACCCCCTAACCAATGTCCCTACCAACCATCAACTTCCTACACCTTATGGTTTCCGAGATATAGCCCGGACAAGATTTTATAGGTCAAGGTCACTACGGCAAGGTCAAAGGTCAAATCAAGGTCACACCATGACGTTGCACACCTACACATCCTAACCAATGTCCTTACAAAGTATCAACTTCCTACACCTTACGGTTTCTGAGATAGAGCCCGGACAAACTTTTTCCCGCCGCCCGCCCATCCGGACACCATGGGTGAAAACAATACCCTGACAGCCCTTAAGGGCTGTGGGGTCAAAAACCTTAAGTTAAAAAATACTCTACTATTTACATTCACTTGCACCCCATATGACATGTTTTTTTTATGGGGTTATTTTTCTAAACTGATATATTTTACTTATTATTCAAACATAATGGTGGATAATAAAAGCAAAACGTGCCTCATGCGAAAATAATCTTTTATAGCACTAAATGTCCACTGAAAAGACGAACAATATCAAATAATAATAAGACCTCTGGAGACCCCTTATATAATTTTATGAACCTGTGGATAATTTTCATCTATAATAATACATGGCTTATATTTGAATCAGAATATGTTTGGGATATAATATTTAATTTTTATATACATATGATTTGATGAGTATATAAATGTTGGATATTCATTTAATATTTACTATTTTCGATATATTTAAAAAATAGCAATTCTTATTAATTCACCAACATAAAGGTATGTCAACTGCGTTTAATTCCTAGGGAAAAGGTTTTAGTTTGCTCATGATTTTAACTGTATTTCTTTCATTAATTATAATGATGCCATTGAATTGTGAGATAATTATCCACAAAATTAAATGAGTTTCTTCTTAAGGCATATGTTATGAAAATAAATTGCAAACCAATCATGTATATTTTCTTTTTTGAACTAGCAGGATTTATTGGTATTTAAAATTTCTTTGAGATTTATTCTGACAGATCAGGTGATTTCTATTCTGAAGTAATGTCACATGATCCGCCACAAATTCAGATACCAGAAAAATGGACTTTTAAACAAGGAAATGGTATTAAAAGTGCCTGTTTTTTTAGCGTACATTGTATCCGCTGTACAATAAATACTGTAAATGGATAGCATGATACTTCTGTTTCAAGTTTATGTACATTTGTTGTGTGATATGTTGGGATTTAAAAAAGGATTATTGCTGATGAAATGACAGAGGCTGGAAATTTCACAGATCTGTGAGTTGCCAAACTTGTAGTTCTATTATAGTATATGCATAAAATTTATGTCACACCTGTTTTTTAACAATGAAAAATATACCCTGGTGACTATGCTGTTGTGTAAGGAAACCTATATTACTGTTATTTTTCACGGTGTAAAAATCACTTCCTGGTTTACATTTCTACGTTTGTTTTTACCCACTTGACCCTTCAAGGACGTTTGCTGGAGCATGTGCAGGCGAAACCGTGATTTGGCTTATAAGATTCGAATCGGCTATATACACGCCAGCGTGTATATAAGGGCAATTAACTCCTAATATACATGCCAGTTTTAACCAATGAAATTTCTTGAAAAATGGTTACTATATTTGTTAAATAACACCAAATGGATCTTATTTGGTGTTTTTTTTTATAAATTGGTTTATAATAGTTATACTATTTGTCCCTAAATAAGAAATGAATGACATTTTATAAATTTCACCAATGCATTGGGATTATATTTGTTGTGGGCCATTTAGACCTAGGTACTAGTGCGAAGTCACAGTATGTGATTCAAATTTAATATAATATTAATTTATATACATGAAAATAAAACTTTTTAATATTTATGGTTGTCTGTGGCGTTTTTGTGTCAATGGAGTTTTCATGGTATAGTGATTACTTCTATTTAACTTAGGTTTTTCTTTTCTGAACAACTGGGATATTATAATTTTTGTCAAAAAAAAATGTTTTAAGGAAATTATAATTCATATTTTAGTGTAAACTTCCAATGACATTAGGTTTTCTAAATGAGAGCCTATATTTTGCTTCTTTCACCAAAAAATAATGTATATATGTTACAGAAAAAATCAGTAAATATGTATATTAAATACTCCCACATACATTCAGTTTTTGTGCAAAAATTTTCAAGTTAAAGTCAAGTTTATAGAGTAAAAATAAATATATTTTACAAAAATGATATTTTTAATATTAACTCAAGCAGAACTACACACGCCAGCATGTATATAATTTTTTTTTTTTTTTTTTTTTTTTATTATTTTTTTTTTTATATATACAGACAGAAAAACATGTGATGAACAAAACCTTAACAAGCATAATAAATTTCTATGGGCTAATTCAGACTAATAGAAACGAACATTGCTTAAGACATAAAACTGAATACATGTACATAAACTAAATAACATTAGTAAAATAAAATACATTATGATTTGTAAATTACATTATTTTAGATGCAATTTCTAAAGAGAGTTTCCAGTGTATTTAATCTATATCTGCAAATATATTATGCCACACAGCCCATCTTTTGTCAAAAACATTATTTTGATATTTCAACTGGTATATTGACTTTTGTTCCAAAAAGACTTTTTTTATTTCCCTTTGTAAATAAAATATGTTCACAGAGAAGTTATTTTTAGAGCACCAATAGAGGTATTTTCTAGCCACAAGCAACACTAGGTTCAATGGCCAAAAGTGTTTGTCCATATTTAGATATCCAATAATTTTCATTGTGTGATTAAAACCCAAATCAAATCCAATTTTATTTTTAATCCACTGTCTTATACCATCCCATATGAGATTGGCTTGGTCACATAAGCTAAATAAATGGAATATGCTTTCTTCAGATTTTTTGCACAGTCCACATTTATCTGCTTCCGTTATCTTTATCTTTTTCAAATAATCTTTCGTGCCTAAAATTTTAAACAGTATTCTATATTGAAACCATGAAAGGTTATTATCCTGCACACATCGAAAACAAATTTTGTATACTATTGGCCAATAATTTGTCTGATCTGAATAGTCCATTTTGATTGTGGGTTCCCAAATTGATTCACACAATGGCTTTTTAGTATCATCTAAATTTTAATAAATTTCACAAATCTTTCTGCATCCTGTCTGAGATTGAATAATATATTTTAAATGAAAGGGATAGCTAGGATTGTCAATGACACAGGGGTGCACTACTTTGTGACCTTTTAAAAACGTTGTGACTTTTGACCTCACTGTGAAATAATTTAGGATATTCAGTTTACAGTTAAATTTGGTTTGTAATTGGTTAATACTTAGAACATTCCCATGAACATCAATGATATCATTAACAAAATAAATTCTATGATTAAACCAATCAGGGAAATATAATGGTATATCAGATATTTTGGAGTTGTACCAAATACTACTTTGTAAAGGTTCAGTTTCCTCTATAATGTCCTGCCTTTTATTAAAGTCTATCCAATCCATTAAAATATTATACCAGAATGGATTTGTTACTAATTTAAGGAATTGAGTGCACCACTGATCTCCAAACAGGAGAACTTTTTCTATGTTCAGATGGGTAGCCTGAAGTAATCGAAACCATTGAGAATCTTGATTGTACAACATCTTTTTGATCCAACTTATTTTTAAGGCCTTTTCGAAATAGTGCACATTTATCATTTTTAGTCCCCCATTGGTATAATCTGAGCAGATGGTTGTTCTTTTGATTTTATCCGGTCCACCAGACCAAAGAAAAGCATATAATATTTTATTCAAATCTCTCAAAAAATTTTCAGACCTCTCTAAAGATGTCAATAAATGGATGCATTTAGGAATAAAAAGGGTTTTTATCACAGTTATCTTACCCATTGGTGTAAGGTATCTTAAATTCCATTTCTTTACATCCTTTTCTATTTTTTGTAAAACTTCACCATAATTATTTAATGGGATCTGCTTTAGGTCGATTGAAAAATTGATTCCAAGCAACTTGAAGTTGGTAATTCCCCATTCTAATTTTGATGAAACATTTAATTTATCATTTGAAAGTCTTTTTTTCCCAATCCAAATAACCTTTGTCTTATCTTTGTTCATTTGAAGGCCAGAAATATCTCCATAAGTTTCTAACACATTTAGGGCTGTTTGTAAGGAGCGCTGACTACCATCTAATATTAAAGTAGTGTCGTCTGCAAACTGTGTTAATTTAAATTCAATGTCGCCAAACTTTATACCAACAATGCCGGGGTTAATTTTAATCATTTTAGCTAGTATTTCAGCACCTATCAGAAATAAATACGGAGAGATCGGATCACCTTGGCGACAACCCCTACTAATTTGAATCTCTCTAGATAAGAATCCACTTTGTAGCACAAAAGCAACAACATCTGTATTAAAAATTTTAATCCATTTGATCAAGTTATCACTGTACCCAAAAAATTTCAAAGTTTTATACAGAAAATTCCATGATAAGGAATCAAAAGCTTTCTCAAAATCTATTAGCATCAAAAGTCCGGGTATATTCTTAACCTCAGTTGCATGTAGAATATCGTACACCAGTCTGGTTGAATCACTTATAAACCTACCCTTTATGAATCCAGTCTGGCATTTTGAAATAATACCATCTAAAGTTCCTTTTAAACGCTGGGCTATCACACCAGAAGCCATTTTGTAAATGACTGACAAAAGTGATATTGGTCTCCAATTTTTAATCAGCGACCGGTCTTTTTCTGTTTTAGGCATGTATATAATGCCTATAAAAGATTAAAACATTATTGGTGTATAATGCTTACAACCAGTAGACATTTTTAATAGGATAAAAACCCAATGGATCACTATAGTTATTGTGATGTTCTGATTTAAAATATTTTATTTTATTGACATTTTTATTTTGTATTTTTTATAAACATGATATGTTATAATATGTCACCATTATTTAAAATATAACATTCATCCACGTCTATTAATATTGAAACATATCTAAAGATTTGTTGATCGGAATTGGGGTTGTTTATTGACGAAATTCCCGTTTTTGTTAATATTGGAGCTAACTAACTTTTTACTGGCTAGAAATATTGCTTGGAGCTGGGATTTTGAGGTTGTTGAATTAAATTGTTGAATATTTCTACATACTGCACATATTTTGATGACGTTTGTAGGTTTAATTCTTCATGGTGTTAGCCATGTTTGACACAGTTACTTACAACCGGAAACTTGCGGGAATTACCGAATCATTGGGTAACCAATAAAATCATTTGTGACATTTTAATTAGTTGTGACCTCTAGTTCATTTGCATAGTCTGGGTCAACTCTTGAATATTTCACCAATTTTGGTATATAAGGAAGGGTTTTTGGTCAGAATCTTTGCTGACCTGGTATGAACTGCTCTTCTTTATACTTTTAGTCACTGAACCTATGTTCTGAACTATGGCTGAGGGAAGGTAATGAACAACCTCTGTTCTTGTTGAAGTTAGACCATATAAGATGAATTTGGGTTAGATATTCTTGGATTTAGGGCATAAATTTTAGTTGGGAGAAATGTAATTTAGTTTCTGAATATGAATTTGATTTAATAACTTGGTACAACTTTGAACTAATGGGTAGGATTTGATTTATGATAAAGAGCAAGGGCTTGTCCCAGGTCAACCCAGCTACTGCTGGTTAGAGGTTAAGTTTAAAGGTTAAGTCTAGAGGTTAAGTCCTGGTCAAATTTTCTTGACTATATCTGGGTGGTGGCAGAATAAATACATTGGGATTTTTGTTAATTTTACCTTTATTTATGCACACATACTGCCTTGCCACCAATTATGGTCAGTGTACCAATTATGGTCACCCCCAGCCGGTCAAATAAAAGTAAATCCCATGGTGAGGAAAACATGAAGTAATTGTAAACAGCTAGAGTAATCCTATTCTAAATAACAAAAGATTATTAAAATATATTTTTAAAGGCTAAACATTAAGTTATATTTGCAGAGCACCACAGATCAAACATTATTTTCTGTTATATCAGTGGCTAAAATAATGGGGTGACCATAATTGGTATGAAGAAATTCCAGTTGTTTGGGTGATAATAGGGCATTTTTGGTGCAATGTACATGTACAGAGGAAATTGATTGTGCTGAAACGAAGGCAAAACTTTGGATTAGTAAAATAAACACACACTAATTAATATATGTAGTGGTATTTTCATTTACTGAAGCACAGGAATTAATTTTCCTACACAGACGTGACCATAATTGGTGGCCAGGCAGTAAAGTTGTTGGTTTCTTTTAGACGTGGTTACCTCGGCTCTACTTTACTTGCGTGTAGAGCCGTGGCACGACCCCACACAGAACTGGAGATTTGCATAAAATCTTTTTTCTGTTAAATAAAACTTGATAAAATGACTGAAAATGGTTTAATATGATTAGAAACAGTTGATATTATGCCAAAGACACAACAAATACAATATGTGTACAAAATATATGCTATTTTACACAGCTTTTATAATAAAAGACCATTTTCAAATTTTTGGAGAAATGGTCCAAAAACCCTGGAAAATCAGGAAATGTCATTTATGTTTTGTCAAACATGTTTGCATGTTGACTGATTGTTGAAGAAAATGAAACAAAATAGTTGTTGGAACAGTTATATGTTCACATTTGTATGAGATTTGTGTTTTATGCAAATCTCCAGTTCTATGTGGGGTCGTGCCATGGCTATACACGCAAGTAAAGTAGAGCCGAGGTAACCACGTCTAGGTTTGTTTGTGAATAAAAAACCATATTTATGAATATTCCACTGATTTTTCTTTTATAATCTTGGCCTTGGCCCGCTACAATATGTGCTGGCGTGCATATAATATTCTCACCTCTTTTATATACACGCCACTGGCGACCACAGTAGCCACCGTTATGTACACGCCGGCGTGTATTAAGATTCGGAGTGGTTATTTACCCAACGGCTGTGTACGCTAGCTGTGATATTGGTCTAGCGTACCCAACGGCTGTGTATACAAGATTTATATCATCGCTAGCGTACCCAACGGCTATGTACACAAGATCAGTGCTAGTGTACACATATTTTAATCATTTCTTCTTTAAATTAACTTTGTTAAAATGTAACAATAAGCTGAATAAGTCTAATTCAGAGAGTGCTCCTTGGCCCATTTCTGACTACTCAAAAAAATTCCTTAAAAACTAATTACTTCACAATGCCTTGGATACAGACCTCTTGAGTACGCTATGAAGGGTACTGGTATCGAGTGCACAACCATTAAGTGTAGTGTTGGTATCAAATAATAATATGTATACCGATATCAAACCATATTTTTGCTTCTGTATCGATCGATATTGAAATATTGGGTCATGGGTGTTTTCTGAGAAAGAGCTTCCAAACCCTTCACGAGTTTTAGAAGTTTCCCGAAACGTAAACAAATATGGTGCTTCCGGTTTAGCGGTCAGTGAAATTTGAGAAAAAAATGATAGGAAAACCAATATATTTCTTAACTTTTATATTTTATTTACATGGAAAACAGCTTAATTGCATCTATTTAGTAGTATGTTACGATATTGATATTGTACCCTACATTATCGATATCAGTATATTTAGCATGGATCGATAAATATTTCAATATCGATAAACAATACCAGCACTAATTGAGTGCATACTACCTTGGGTAATGAGAAATTGGGCAGGCTGTGAAAAATTTGGAGTTGTTGGGTACACAGCGATATAGATCTTGTGTGCACAACCACTGGGTACACTAGACCAATATCACAACTGCTGGGTACGCTAGCAGTGATATGGATCTTGTGTACACAGCCAATGGGTATGCCAGCAATGATACTAATCTTGGGTGCAAAACCATTGGGAACACAGAGTTTACTGCCTTGGGTACAGGGTAGTTGGCTATGCCAGTACCTTAAACAGCTTTTGGTTACACTAACAAAAGAAAATATCAATGACGTTAATCTAGCGTACATAACCATTGGGAAAACAGAAATTAGTGCTTTAACTGGATGCAGGAGAGTTGCATATGCCATTAGTGTACATACACAGCCATTGGGTATGCTAGCAGTGATATAGATCTTGTGTACATAACCATTGGGTAGGCTAGACCGATATCACTGTTAGAGTACACAACCGTTGGGTACACTAGCAGTGAAATACATCTTGTGTACACAACAGTTGGGTACACTAACAATGCTATTGATGTAGGGTGCACAACCATTGGGAACAAAGGGTTCACTGCTTTGATTGCAGGATAGTTGGGTATGCCGTTAGTGTACATACACAGCTGTTGGGTATGCTAGCAGTGATATGGGTCTTCCATACACAGTCTTTGGGTAAGCTAGACCCATATCACTGCTAACGTACACAACCATTGGGTAGGCTACCAGTGAAATAGATCTTGCATACACAACTGTTGGGTATGCTAAGAAAGCTATTGACCTAGGGTGCACAACCATTGGGAACATAGGGTTCACTGCCTTGAGTGCAGGGTAGTTGGGTATGCCAGTAGTGTATGTATACAGCCATTGGGTAGGCTAGCTGCGATATAAATCTTGCGTACACAACCGTTGGGTATGCTAGACTAATATCACTGCTAGCATTCACAACCGTTGGGTACGCTAGCAGTGAAATAGATCTTACATACACAACCATTGGGTACACTAGACTGAGACTGATATACCTGCTAGCGCACAGAACCATTGGGAACGCTAGTAGTGTAATACATCTTGCGTACCCAACCATTGGCTACACTAGCAGTGAAACTGATCTAGTGTACACAGCCATTGGGAACATAGGGTTCAGTGCCTTGGGTGCAGGGTAGTTGGGTATGCCAGTAGTGTATATACACAGCTGTTGGGCAAACTAGCACTGATATCAATCTTGCGTACACAGCCGCCGTTGGGTACGATAGACCGATATCCCTGTTAGCGTACCCAACCATTGGCTACACTAGCAGTGAAACTGATCTAGTGTACACAGCCTTTGGGAACATAGGGTTCAATGCCTGGGGTGCAGGGTAGTTGGGTATGCCAGTAGTGTATCTACACAGCCGTTGGGCACACTAGCACTGATATAAATCTTGGGTACACAGCTGTTGGGTACGCTAGACTGATATCTCTGTTAGCGTACCCAACCGTTGGGTACGCTAGCAGTGATATAAATCTTGCGTACCCAAACGTTGGGTACGCTAGCAGTCATTATAAAACTCAAAAATTTGTTGATATTATGTTTAGTGCAGGTATATACCCTTTAATAACTAAACCAACTCGTATTTCTGAATACAGTGCAACTCTTATTGATAACATATTAACAAATGATCTACGGGAAATCAAAAGGTGTGGGTTATTAATCAGTGATGTTAGTGATCATTTACCAGTATTTGTGTGCAGCAAAAAAAATGTTATTCACAAAAAGACTAAAGTATATAAATATAAAAGAACATTGAGTCATGAGAACTTTTGTAAGTTAAATACTTGTCTAGAACAGTGTGATTGGTCAAGTGTAATACAATGCAATGATGTGGATGAAGCATATGCAAAATTTATAAACCTGTATAAACTGAACTTCGACGCTTGTTGTCCTGTTAAAAAGTATGTAGTAAAAGATGTACAAAAACAAAAGCCCTGGATTACCAGGGGCTTAGAGAATGCCTGTAAAAAGAAAAACAACTTGTACAAAAAATTTCTGAAAAATCAAACAAATGCTTGTTTAACGAGGTATAAGCTATACAAGAATAAGTTAACTGGTATACTAAGGTATGCACAAAAGTGTTATTATGATAAGTTATTGTCTGAAAAGAAAAATGATGTCAAGGGTACTTGGAAGATTTTGAACAGTTTAATAAAAGGTAGTAACACAGTTAGAAATTATCCAGAGAAATTTTATAATGATAATAAATGTGTTACAAATAAGAAAGACATTGCCTTTTGTCCATATATGTAATTTATCATTTTGTACTGGTGTTTTCCCAAGAAATATGAAAATAGCCAAGATAATACCATTATTTAAGTCAGGTGATGATACAAGTTTCACTAATTATAGACCAGTATCACTGCTCCCACAGTTTTCAAAGGTATTAGAAAAGTTATTTGATAAGAGGTTGACAGATTTTATTGAAAAGTATAATATTTTAAGTAACTCACAGTATGGTTTTAGGAAAGATAGGTCTACATCATTAGCTCTCTTAGATTTCATGGAAAAATTAAGCTCTGGTATTGATAAAAGTAAAGTTACGGTTGGTGTATTTATAGATTTAAAAAAAGCATTTGATACTATTGATCACACATTGTTAATAGATAAATTAAAGTATTATGGTATCCAGGGAATTGCGAGTAATTGGTTAAAATCATATCTTTCACAACGTAAACAATTAGTTAACTTTAATAATGTTTATTCAGATCAACTAGATGTTATTTGTGGAGTACCTCAGGGTTCCATTCTGGGCCCGAAGTTATTTATTTTATATATTAATGACATTTGTAATATTTCCAAATTATTAAATTTCATCATATTTGCTGATGATACTAATATATTCTGTACAGGAAACAATTTAGAAGAAACTTGTAAATTGATTTCAATAGAACTAAAAAAATTACAAACTTGGTTTGCCTTGAATAAATTGTCACTAAATGTCACAAAAACAAACTTTATGGTTTTTGGAAAAAAGTTTTCTAGTAGAGATTGCCAAGTAACAATTAATGAGTTCAAAATAGACAGAGTGTATGCTACAAAATTTCTTGGTGTACAAATAGATGCAGAATTAAGTTGGAAACGACATGCAACTGAGGTAAAAAATAAAGTGTACAAGAGCCTGGCAATTTTAAAAAAAGTTAAGAAATCTTTAAATAAAGATACAATGTTAAAAATATATTGTGCTATTGTACAATCACATCTGTCATATTGTGTAGAAATATGGGGAAATTGTTCCAAAGTTTTATTGTCCCCTATTATAAAAGCACAAAAGGTCGCCATAAGACTTGTATGTAATTTAGGTTTTAGGGATCATACCAGCTCTAGTTTCAAAAGTTTAAAAGTGTTAAAATTTACTGATATAGTCAAATTTAAGCTACAATTATTAATGTTTAATGCATGGAATGTCAAATTACCAGTTAATATACAGAGATTATTTATGGTAAATAAAGAAAATAAGTACCCAAGCAGGAAATGTTTTGATTTTAAAGTAAAGTATTGCAAGAGTAAAATCAAATCTAATTGTATTTCAATTTTAGGGGTGAAGCTATGGAATATGTTAGATGATAAACTCAAAATCTCAAATACTGCATTAAGTTTCAAAAAAAAGTTGAAGTCAAATTACCTTGAAAAATACTAGAAGTACATGGAAGTTAGGTCACACTTAAATCTCAGGATGAAAGTGCTTATTGTTGAGATAAAAATTGTCGCTGTTGTCCAGGATTATTCTTAATTTTGACATTTAAAGTATTACCTTTTAATAACTACTCAGAGATGTATCTAATAAGCAATTTAATGTAATTTTACTGGTTGTAGTGGGATCAGCCAAGATAAGCTTTAGCTTCTGCTGTTCCCTTTTCACAAACTTCTGTCATATACTAAAGTGCCAAAGTCATATTCATATTGTAAAAAAGTATAATATTGTATGCATGTACAGAAATGAAATAAATATATACTATACTAAATAGATCTTGCGTACACAACCGTTGGGTACGCTAGCAGTGAAACTGATCTAGAGTACACAGCCGTTGGGTAAATATCCTCTACCATTAAGATTACCAGTGCTGACTCTATGAAGCCTTTTTTATCGCTCACTTGTTGAAAAAAAAGAACTTTCAATATGCGTTACCCTGTTCTTTCTTGGACTCTAATATCTTCTAAATGATCTTCTATATCTTTAATATCTGTTTTTCTCCAATTTTTCTTCTTATTTTTACTCAATTTCTTCCTCTTACGTCCTGGTTCATGTGGGACACGTTCTTCCATATTTTTCTTGTTTACAATAATGGAGCATGCTAAGTGTTACATTTGGTTTGTAACGTGGAGTGTAATCTCATGTACCCAACAAGAAAAATGTGTAGTCGTTTATATAAATCCAATAAAAAATAAGGAAAAGGAAGTGATTTATTTTCTCGTTTTTAATTAATGGAATCTGCATATGTTGTAACACTGATCTTAGTTATAAAAGTTATATTTATATTTTAGACAAGTTATTATTGAATTACCATGATCCATTAAATGTTTAATATTTACAAATATTTGATGTGCAGTTTATCTTCAAAACAATATCTTTGTGTAGCAAAGAGGATCAGATGAGTAACAAAGGTGGAATCATACTTTTAAGATGGACACCTCTATGTTTATAACCGAATTTGGCTGATAAACATATCCTTTTCACTGTGATAAAAATAATGGATTTTTTATGCTAGATGAGTATGTTGTTTTATATTTCTATATTTCTATTTTATTATGTAAATGAGCCCTAAGTAGCTTTGTAGGGAAATGATTTGTCTTTAACCCACCTTGTTTTTAATCTACCTTTCAAATTTTCCAATGTATATTAATCCGCCAAACAACTTTAAATGTTGAGTTAAAGTTATTTCACTAATGAGAAAATAGCTACTACACATTTTAAAATCACCAGAAAAAAATGTCTGCAAAAAGTTACAGCAAACTGCCAAATCAATCAAATTGTACAAAACTATTTACTTATACATTAATGCATTGTCATTTGTTTTCTTTTTTGTTTTTTCTTTTTTTTTTTTTTGTTAACTTCTGCCAGATACACCTGTTGCTTGCATATATCTAATATTTATGTTTGCTATTATAGTTAAATGTCTGTACATATTTATCAGAAGAAAATTAAAGAATAATATCTACAAATGTTACAGTAGTATAAATTCAAGTTAAATTTTAACCTGTGTGGTTAACTAAACGATTTTTTTTTTACTTTTTACATAACAATAACTTTTTACATGCAAGCAGATGTATGCAGAATGTTGGTTAAATACCAGTTAGTCAAAAATATAACTTTCATTGATTAATCACCTCTATAGCCAAAATAAATTTTTATTGCTAACCTTCTGATAAAGTAGGTGTTTCAAAATAATATTTGTTTTATTTTTCCATTTTTATTTTAATTTATTTTATTTGTTTGTTTGTTTGTTTATGTATACAATTAAGGAGTAGGAATTAAAGGCTATATGGGTTAGAATATTATGCCCAATCGTCAGGAGAATAGCTAGGATTTTTATTCGGTACACCCTTATTTTTGAGAAAGTTGTGGTTATATATTGTAGTGAATTTGGTCTTAACTTCAAATATCCTTCAAAGGAACAAAACACTAATTCCTTCAAATAACCATCAACAGGTCTTATCACATTGATTTCAAATATACAACTGACAAATTTGGTCTATTTCTGGGAAGTCACGGTCACTGCACATGCTTTCCTTGTGTCAGACTAAATGTGTGCCAATTAGCGTCAGCTGTGGCCCACTACAATATGTGATATTTGTTAGGGGATGGAGTATTGTTTTTCTTATTAATGACTCTACTGACAAAATGATATGTCTAGGCATACTGGCTTGCACATAAGCTACTCCTTGAATATGTACTGTGTTAAACTGTTCATATTCTGCAACATTCTAACTTTTGGAATCTCCTCTGATCACTTAAATTTGGGGCCGTATTCTTCAACAATACTTAGACTGTTCCTAACTTGGATTTTAAGTTTTTCTTAAGCTTTTACTAACTTAGAATAAAATGGTATTCATCAACGTTCCTAACTCTAAGGTCACCTTAGACCTCTACTTAGATTTCAAGTTATCTGCAGAGGTACCTTAGATGATGGAATGTTTTTAAAATATGCAGTAACTGCAGGGAATCTTGTGTTTTATTGATATAAAGCTGTAACTCAATATTAAAAACAGCATTTTCCTTCAAGAAAATTAGCTTTTTCACCATTTTTAACAAAGCAGATGATTTAGTAAACAACAAAGTAGACCTTATGTAAGAATTAATGTGGAATAAGACTCTTCCTAACTTAGATATACTGGTTCCCAAGTTAACATTTACAGTACAAAGTAAAGGGAGTTTTCCTAACTTAGAATCTAAGTAATACTTAACAAAGTAGAGGTTGATGAATACGAAATCCAAGTAATACTTAGGTAAGTAGAAAACCATACCTAACTTGGATCTAAGGTGACCTTAGCTAAGTATTGTTGAAGAATACGGCCCCTGTAATTCAATATTAAAAACAGCATTTTCCTTCAAGAAAATTAGCTTTTTCACTATTTTTAACAAAGCAGATGATTTAGTAAACAACAAAGTAGACCTTATGTAAGAATTAATGTGGAATAAGACTCTTCCTAACTTAGATATACTGGTTCCCATGTTAACAGTTACAGTACAAAGTAAAGGGAGTTTTCCTAACTTAGAATCTAAGTAATACTTAACAAAGTAGGGGTTGATGAATACGAAATCCAAGTAATACTTAGGTAAGTAGAAAACCATACCTAACTTGGATCTAAGGTGACCTTAGCTAAGTATTGTTGAAGAATACGGCCCCTGATCAACATGGAAGTGCAAAGTGTTGCCTTTATTTGTTGACACGCCTGTAGAAACGTAAATGAACATTTTAATGGGTGCATAACTTTGACATACCTGAGTTTAGCGTGCTCCGATATAGGTCTACGGGGATGTCACGTGCTCTTTCAGCGACCTTCCTGTGACATAAAGGTGGCGACTGGACCGGCAAGATGATGACGAACAGGGTCGTAGCTGCAATATCTAGGCAGCTGCCAAGAACATTTACAAAGGTACAGTGCCACGTGTAGCACTGGGATTTAAGTATAGCACCCCATGTAACTTTTAACTGTTTACTTTTATAAAACTGACTTGCCCTGGCCGGCGGTTTTCCAAATTTCCTCTTGCTTTGAAAGTCAAAGTTGAGAGCGACTTTTTATTTTTGCCAGTTGAAGTTTTTTCAAAACAAAACGACTATTTGCAATTTTTTGATGAATTTATACATTGAAGTTAGAAGAGAATACCCTGTAAATGTAACTTGCCGTAACTTGACCTTCGCTTTAGTTTTGTGTCATATTATCGCCCACTTGTTATACGTTGGATGATATGGTGGTTTATGTGCCTTAGAGTGCACATAAACCTAAGGCACATTTATTGGCCAATCAGGCTATCAAGCAACTAGTAACTTTTTTTTTATATCCAGATTTGCTAAAAATAAACGGGGCAATTTTGCTTTACCGGTACGGATCCGCCATATTTGATAATTACTGGAAATTGTCGAGGAAATATGAAATTGAATTAACAAAGTTATAAATGGGGGCAAGCCCCCAACCCCCATACATAGTATTCCTGTGTATTACAATAAAAATAAGGCAGAGGATATTTACACCACCGCTGTGTACGCAATGCCGAAAAGTCGTCTTATGTACACCACCGCTGTGTACATAAGCTACATATGGTTCCTTATGTACACCACCGTTGTGTATATTAGCCAGATAATGTCTTATGTACACCACTGTTGTGTATATTAGCCAGATAATGTCTCTTACGTACACCACCGTTGTGTATATTAGCCAGATAATGTCCCTTATGTACACCACCGCTGTTTATGTAAGCTAGATTGAATATCTTGTGTACATATGCAAGATATTTGGGATATTTTGTGTACCACTAAAATGTAGGTAAGCTAATGTACATGGTCTTCTACACCACCTTATTGTGCATGCTATGTCAGTCCCCCTAGAAATGGGATGATTAGTCTTCCCCACTATTGTACTGTGGAAACTAAATTCAATTTCTCATACACACCTTGTGTACCCAGCCAGGTAAAATTTGAAACATAAATAGCCTTTTGATCCCCACAGGTCGAATAGTTGTGGCTTAACTTGGGTTGGATGACACTTAGATGACAAAGACAGTGAAGATGTGATTTTTTATTGTTTCATTATTTATTCATTATACACATGGAACAAGAATCATACAAGTAACATACATTACAAATGTACCAGGTTCTAATGGCATGAAAGCCTCTACACACGGCCATCTACACACCTTACAAAAAAGTGATATATAGCAAAAATACAAAAAGAAAAACATTCTTTTTAAGATTCTATATTTCTCACTAAATACATATCCATGGAGAGTGAACAGGACAATGTCAACTTGTTTTTGGCCTTTCTGTTTCAACTTTATAAGCATTAATCAAATATATTCTTGTAAAAGAGAGAAATTGCATTTATTTTCAAACTAACACTGATAAAACAGCTTTTGTTTTACTTTATATTATTGTAGTGTATTATTGCATTACTCGACAGCCGTGGTGTACATAAAGAACTGAAATACCCTTATGTACACAGCCGTGGTGTAAATAACCAGTTCGTAAAAATAACCGAAGTGGCTGGAGTACGGTAAATCACCGCACTCGACAAGAAATTCTACAGTACGGTAGCATTCATTTGCTGTATTCCAGCAAATTGACTAGAGTGCGGTTCAAACTGGTAACCTAAATATCCCATGGAGTGAAGGAAATATGAGGCTACTTGCACTTATACATGTGAAAAAATATGAGACCACAGTGGATCTACTATAGGCAACCAGTCTACGTACTTTTCCTCTGCAAACGTGATTAATTTAATTAACCAATGAAATAATTTGTTACTGAAACCTCACCCGAGACAAATATTTTACTCTTACTTCAACTACTGTTGAAGTTTTCTAGCAATATTTTACAAATAGAATATCAAATGCTAGTACTTGCACACACAGACTTAAGGAAATAGGAGGTTAAGATCGGTATTTCTAGCCATATCTTACAAATAGGGAGATATATATTTATATAGCCAACCAATCTATTTTTTCGTCTGCAAATGTGATTAATTCAATTAACCAATGAAAACAATTGTTACTGAAACCGCACTCGAAACAAAGTTCTGGAGTGCGGCAATCCGTACTGTAGCTTATTTTCTAGGGAACGGTTTTACCGTACCGCAGCCATGCCCTAAAAATAAAGGGATGGAATTGCTAAAAACGTGGAATTATATTATCGTCCAAATCTTGTACTGGTAAAGTAAAATCTAGCCCACCTATCAATTTGTACTAGTGTTGTGAACGATAAACCGGTATGCAGTTTTTCGTTTATGGCAAAAATAGCGAAGTTCGCAAAGAATATTTGAGAACCGGTTATTGAAAAACGTCATAATTCTAGGTCACCTAATGGCTGATACTTCATTAAAACGACAAAAAATATATATATTTTGTGAATTTTGTCACATTTTTACTTAATATTCAGGAAAAAATCACACCGGATTTCGTTCGTTTCAAAGCCCTGGTAACCGGTTTTGATTTTTATAAACAGTCCCACCACTAATTTGTACTGTCCTCTGTGTCTGCTGTTGTCTGTATCAATGATACGTATGAGTTGGTATAAAAGGGTAGTAGTTATCCATGTCATTAGAGAAGCATAATTTTGATCCTAGGTGACAATATGTGTAGTTCCCCGCCTATTCTGTTGTAATGACGATGCATACTAGTGCTGTAAGTTGTCAAGAAATAGTCGAGTCGATGCGTCGGAACTAATGGTCGACGGTGAACCGACGAAAGTCGCACTAGTGTTTGTGAAGTACTCCAGAAGAAATATATTTTATTAATTACCCGGAATTTTTGTAGTTTGATCTTTGACCCTATCCAATGAATTATTGAATCACGTGAGAATTTATATTTGCGGTTAAAAATTGAGGGGAACAGTCATTGTTTGTTTCCACTTGAAAGCTGTCACAAATTAAAAATGTGATTGTTTTCTTTAAAAACGCTAATTATCATACTATTTTATTAGGTAAGTAATATTTTGGTGTATTATAAAAGATTTGATGAAAAATCGATCTTTATAATGTGTGAACCGACATGTCATAATTTCAACGCTCGCAACCGACTATGACCAAGTCGAGCCGCATCGTTACTGCACTAATGCATACCTTATGTGGTAATATATAGCAAAAAATTATGATGTGGTGTACTTAAATGTGTTAATAGTTCAGTTCCATTATATTAACATTTGTAAAGATGTTATTTATATTTATTCTATCATGTTGAAAATTTTGTTAATGTTATATTGCTTGTAAGTAGTAGAAATACTAAGTAAATATCTATCATATCACATTGGCTATTCTCCCGATAGTTGTCAGTGAAAAAGAGCATTGTTTATATTACTGACTGTCAGCAGATTAATGTACAGACTATTTTACTCACTACTTTTCAGCTACCCAAGTTTGTCGCCAACCCAAGTTCGTCACTTGCATTTTTAGGCGGGTTGCATCTAACCAACCCGCCCGCCTATTAGATTGATGTGTCCGATGTCCGTCTGTCCGTCCACATTTTTGTTTCCGGACTCTAATCGATTTCAAACTTGACAGGGAGATAGATCACCATCATAGCTAGGTTCCTTTCGAAATTGGTGTAATTCCGCCCATTCGTTTGTCTGTTTGTCTGTCTGTCCACGTTTCCGGACTTTATCCCGAAATCCGTCAACATTTCCGTTTCCGGACTCTAACTCAAAAACGCTTTGTCCAATCGAATTCAAACTTGACAGGGAGATGAATCACCATCATAACTAAGTTGCTTTTGAAATTGGTGTAATTCCGTCCTTTCGTTTGTCCGTTTATAGCATAGATACAATTATGTATCCTAGATTACAAGTTTTACATTTCTTAGCATGCCTAACATATTCACCTTAACTGGGTGTCCTGACATTTCTTTCCTTGTTTCTAAATTTAATTACAGCAGTCGCTAACCTTATTGCTACCTGCGCAACCTGCCTTTTGGGGCATCTTTGACCGTCTTGTTTTTATATTAAAACCTCTTCACAGTTATAAATTGCGGTAACTTATTTACCAAAACATGGCAGTATAAAAGTCTGCAAATGCACAAAAATATGATATAAAAGTGTCATTTCTAAGGATTTTTGGTTTCTTTCCAGTATTTTAAGTTTCTTTCATTATATGCGTTGACAAGCAAGGTGTCGTAGTAAATCTTGTCAGGGTATTTTAGTACAATGCTCTCAATAAAGGAGATACTGGGTGTATTTATTGCCCAATTGCTCATAGACACTTGAGTCGTTTCTTTATCTCAAGTAGTTGCCATCCTTTTAAAAAATGTATCGCCCTTAGGACATTTATACAGACAAGGTACTGCAGGTGAAAATCGTAACACCAGATGGACTTATCTGACTAGGTACCAAGCTTTACCGAAGCAGGTTATTGGGCGGGTTGTGTGTAACCAACCCACCTATTAGATTGATGTGTCCGACATCTGTCCACATTTTCGTTTCCGGACTCTTAACTCGAAAACGGTTTATCCAATCAAAATCAAACTTGACAGGGAGATAAATCACCATCATAGCTAGGTTCCTCACGAAATTGGTGTAATTCTGTGTGTTTATTTCTCCGTTTTTTGCCCGTTTGTCTGTCCGTCCACATTTTTGTTTCCGGACTCTTAACTCGAAAACAGTTTGTCCAATCGAATTCAAACTTGACAGGGACATAGAACACCATCAGAGCAAGGTTCCTTTCGAAATTGTGTAATTCCGTCCGTTCGTTGGTCCGTTTTTTTGTCCGTTTGTCCTTTCGTCTGTCCGTCCACATTTTCGTTTCCAGACTCTAACTCGAAAACAGTTTGTCCAATTGAAATCAAGCTTGACAGGGAAATAGAACACCATCATAGCTAGGTTCCTTTCGAATTTGGTGTAATTCTATCCGTTTGTTTGTCCGTTTTTGAGTCCATTTGTCTGTCCGTCCGTCTGTCTGTCCGTCCACATTTTTGTTTCCGGACTCTAACTCGAAAACGGTTTGTCCAATCGAATTTAAACTTGACAGGGACATAGATCACCATCATAGCTAGGTTCCTTTCGAAATTGGTGTAATTCCGTCCGTTCGTTTGTCTGTGCGTCAGTCTGTCCATCCACATTGCTGTTTCCGGACTCTTAACTCGAAAACAGTTTGTCTAATCGAATTCAAACTTGACAGGGAGATAGATCACATTCATAGCTAGGTTCCTTTCGAAATTGGAGTAATTCCGTCCGTTTGTTTGTCCGTTTATAGTATAGATACAATTATGTAACCTAGATTACAAGTTTTACATTTCTTAGCACATCTAACACATTCACCTTAACTGGGTGACCTAACATTTCTTTCCTTGTTTCTAAATGTAATTATAGCAGTCGCTAACCTTATTGCTGCCTGCACAACCCGCTTTTTGGGGCATCTTTGACCCTCTTGTTAGAAAATATCTGATGGCTTTTTCTGTTGCCAGTTTCTTCACTTTGTATTTTTTGCCTCACTCAATCAGGTACTTCCAGGGCATATGAACACGGCTGTTTACGACATCATTATGCACTTTTCCACTGAAATGTGGATACAAATATGTCCTATAAAGAAGAAACTTCATTAACTGCTAAAGCATTATATTGTTTCATCCAATAAAAGTGCATTTAGAATTAATATTTGTATGCTCTTGATAATTATAAATTTCTTAACTTTTCTCGTAATTTAAATGTTGTAAATAGTGACCTCGGATAGTAGTCACCTACTTCCTGATGCATTTACATTGGAGTGCTTTGTACATGGATAAACAAGGAAAGGGTGAGATTATTGAAATATGTTATAATAAGTCAAATATCAAATGAAGAAATGAGGCTACAATCCTTACAGGACATATTTGTAGCCACATTTCAGTGGAAAAGTGCATAATGACAGCATAAACGGCCATGTCCAATTGTCCATATTCCTTGGAAGTACCCTCAATCCCATCCCAATGAATTTAGACTGATCACTGAAAATGAATGTGCTTCTTTGGTTTGTAGGTTACTAAAAATGTGGTTGGTGCAGGTTTTGTGTGCAGCAGAAAAATTCAGACCAGTTCAGTATTGCCTGCAGCTGGGGGTGAGTTGCTCTTTCCAGTTTTTTTACCTGGTCAAATAAATGCAATGCAAATTTTGGGTCTGATTTATAATCAATAACCAACCGACCTCAGGATTCATAACTTTTTTGTTCACTTGTTGCAATAACAGTTTTGTATTTCAGTTAATGATTTTATGTCATACTGTCACATATTGACAACTCCATATTAAGGCTGCAACGATTCTTCGGTTACTCGGAAGCGAAACGATTCACTTCAATACTCGAGGCAAGAAAAGTGAACCGGGTCTTCGAAAACAACTAAACATAGACGTAAAATCTACTACAAAATTAATTTTTTTTTCTTTAAATATATGAATATATTTATATATTTTACAAATATAAGGCATTTCCATTTCAGTATTTTATATTTTAAGTATTTGCAAACTTTAGTTCTTTGTGTAACGTTTTATAAGACGGCATTTTATATAACGTATTTCGAAGACTCCTCAAATCTCGCAATATAAAGAAGGTTAAAGTTTCTTATATTTTGCATTATAAATGCGTCTTTTTTGATAAATTCAATAAATTATCAAAATTCTTTCCTGTTGTGTGGTTTGTAACTATTTAATAAGGCGTGGTATTGCAAAATATGAAGCAGTTTATTTCGTGGGTGATAATCAAGCGATTAACCGAGTCCGAGTCGAATCTTATAAAACGAAGAATCGAGGCGCATTTTTAGGCTCGCTTGCAGCCCTACTCCATATCAGTAACATGTAAATTAGTGGTATAATCCAGCTAGTATAATCTTCTGCCAACATTTATAGCCTATACATTTTAAAGTGGTGGCATTGTTTACAGAAATCAAAACCGGTTACCGGAGCTTTGAAATAAACGAAATCCGGTATTTCGTATGCTTGTTACTGGCAATGATTGTTTCTCACGGGACGTACATGAACCAGAACTTGCAACTGGAAATGGCTTTTACGAGATATTAAAATGTACGTAAACATTACTTTTGCTCGATATAAAGTAACAGTGTGACATATTTAACAAAGTATTTTTTTTTTTTTTTTTTTTTTGTTGTTGTTGTTTTGATGAAGTGTCATCTATTAGAAAGCCTAAAATAATAACGTTTTCAAAAAACGGTTCCCAAATATTCTTTGCGGATTTTTTTTTCTACCAAAACAAAACGAAATACCGCATACCGGAAAACCGTTAACAACACTAACATTTTATATTGCTGAATCAGGCATAAGCACAAGAAATAAGTTTTTAATCATTCACCATTTAAATCTGCATTTGTATGCAGCTGAATTTGTGATTGATTAGGCAAAGACAATCTTTTTTATCGAATAACAAAAATATGACTGGGTTTAAGAAAAAAATTTGAAAATTGTTAGATTAGGTAACAAATGTTTTCTTCAATTAAATAAAGTTTTGAACCAAATCTCTGTGATTAATATAATATGGCCTCAAACCACTTAAGGTTCAGCGGAGGTCTCCTCAATCCTTGAAGACCGCATCCTGGGCCAGTCAGCAGGTGCCCAGTTGGAGGAGACGGGTCGTGTCTTGTCTATTGGAGATGGAATCGCTCGTGTGTACGGCCTGAAAAACATCCAGGCTGAGGAGATGGTGGAGTTTTCCAGTGGTCTCAAGGTAATGAAGCTTTGATCATGAGACAGTGTTTGAAAGAATAATACCATTCCAAGCAGTCTTAAATGATTGATAAACAGTTCCTAATTAGTGCTGTGAAATCGTTTATAATTTTGGGTTCAATGTTTGGTATTTTTTGCAGCTAGCGAACTTCGATGTTGTTCGATCATCAAACTGACGTTTTCAAAACCAGTAAAAACACAGAAATCTAACAATGTATTGTCACTTTGTAGAAAATATGGAGAAAATGTTAAATCCATAAATATTTTTCATAAATTTTTCTATATTCTCAATAAATCACAACTTTTATAGATGGGCGAAAATAGGATCCTTTCGGATGTGATGTGATGTTAGTGATTTCTAAACACTTTGCCGAGTCCAAATTTTGAACCAACCTCAGATTCGAGGCAGTAAACAAGCGAACTATCGAACTTCTATAAACATAGTTACAGCACTATTGCAAATAGTGAAAAGCTAAAATTAGTTGTTCAATTTGTTTTAAAATTTGATCCTTAGTATTGAGTTTTATGTTGTGTGACCTTGAACTAGTGTGTTGTTTTTTCAGGGTATGGCCTTGAACTTGGAGCCTGACAATGTGGGTATTGTGGTGTTTGGAAATGACAAGCTGATCAAGGAAGGCGATATTGTGAAGAGGACAGGAGCCATTGTGGACGTACCAGTTGGAGAAGAAATCTTGGGCAGAGTGGTGGATTCCTTGGGAAATCCCATCGATGGAAAGGTCACTGCTTTAGTCAAATACTCGTGCATTCTGGACACTATTCACTCCAAAATATGACTTACAATACATTCTTATTGCGTTAATACATCCTATCCAATGGACAATAGCTTAAACTCTGCCAAACGCCAGAAAAAGACGTCCTGTGTTACCACCGGCTGGCCGGTCCGTAGTACTGTGCACTCCCCAGATGGCGCCTCATACTTCCTTCCTGTCTAGACAACCTGACGTCATGGCATCTTTTTCGTTTGGCGCGTGTACTGTGTGAACGTGTTTTCAACCATCTCCAATCAGCCAATCGCGTGTCTTCCGACCAGCAAGCTGGTCACGTGACACACTGAACACCAAGTGTTTCTAAAAATAGTTCACAAGGGCTTTCCCAGTAACTGTCAAATCTACAAATAAGACGTGCGATTAAAGAAATTCTTTAATTAATGTAGGAAACCTACAGCAAGCTGAATTCAACACAGATGATAGTTGTAAAATTGCTTTAGCAACTGTGTACAGAGTGTACTGACTGGTAACACAGTTTTGTACACTTCAACTGGTTACAGAGTGTACCGACTGGTACTGGCTACACAGCCTTGTACACTTGCTTCAACAACTGGTTACAGAGTGTACCGGCTGGTACTGGCTACACAGCCTTGTACACTTGCTTCAACAACTGGCTACAGAGTGTACCGGCTGGTACTGGCTACACAGCCTTGTACACTTGCTTCAATCTATGGGTTACAAGTCTACTAACAGGGTGTTGGCTACACAGCCCTTACTGTACAGTGCTTCAACCCAACTGGTTACATAAAAAAAAAAAAAAAAAAAAGCTGGCTAAATATAGACCAGTAGCTGTCAAAATTCATTGGTGACCTCAAACCTGCCAGTTTTTTGTTACAGAGAATTACTGTTAACAGTAAAGTACCGGGTATGGAGTCCGGGTACCGGACAGAGTTGCCTAAGGTTAATTTGGTTACAGAGAATTCTTGAACTGGTCAGTGGTCTTGATGATATGACGGTGTCCCAAGCTACTGCCAGGCAGCCTTCCCTTATCACACCTCTCAACAACCTGTTATCGGTGCTGGACTTGACTGCAGAGATAATAGTAAATTTTGTCATCAGGTCCAGCCAGGGGTCAGACATCTCACAAATGACAATTGCTCTGTAAATACTGCACCTTGCAGGCTGCTGGCCCGGGCGAAGAGTCTATTAATGTGAAAAGTTGTGTCAGCCCCACCGGACCACAATAAGAACAGAGAGACTGTTAACCTGGATCATTGTTACCAGTCCGGACCAGTGTCCGGAGGGACAGAAAATGTTTGTCAGAATACCAAATGTCCCAAATGTGGCACACAGTCTGCCTATAGGGTCCAGACTAAGCCCTTTTTGGGAACTTAGGAAGCCTTGGGGGCTGGACCCTAGGTAGTACAACTGTTGAAGGAGGGATACCTACGTCCATATACCTATACAAGAACAATCCAGGAAATGCCTGAGATTTCACATCCAAGGTCGGGCATACCAGTTCAAGGCCCTGCCATTCGGGTTGTCCACAGCACCTTTTGAGTTTACCGTGATACCAAAGGAGTTGAAATTGATGGCCATACACAAGGTTTTAAGAAGCCACCAGTACCTAGACGACTGGTTGGTGAGAGCCAGCTCCCACCAGGCTTGTCTCCAACATACACAGGAACTAGTAAATAATGTGTCAGCAAATAGGTTGGCTGGTGAACTTAGAGAAATTAGAGCTGGAGCCCAAACAAGAATTCAATCTTATAGGCTACCAGTTAGACCTCAGATCCGATCGGGTCTGGCTGACTCCAAATCGGTGGCAGAACCTTCAAGAGAAAATGCTGAAACTGCTTTCCCTACCGGCTTGCCCGGTCTGGGAATTCATGTCCTTGATAGGTTTGCTAACAGCTACAGAAAAGCAAGTTCATCTAGGCCAACTTCATATGAAATTCATTCAGTGGCATCACAAACACAACTGGAGGGTCCCAGAATCACTGGAAAAGGTGATCCCAAATCCCCAGGTCCTTGCACCTCCATTTACAATGAGGGCTGAAGGAAGACAATGTCCTTACAGTCCAACCAGTACACCCAATAAAACATGCTCTGCAAATATTTACAGATGCATCAATAGAAGGGTGGGGCGCTCACTTAGATGAGCACTTTGCAAGAGCAACCTGGTCCCCTCTGGGAAGCAAGTTGCATATAAACTATCTAGAACTTTAAGCAGTTTTTTCTGACTTTAAAGAGTTCCAAGACCTTTGCTCAAACAAGATAGTACTTGTAGCAACCGACAACACCACAGTAGTGTCATACATAAAGGAAGGAGGCAGGAGGTCGGGCCCACTTTGTGCCCTACTATGGAGAATCTTGACCTGGTGTACCAGGAAACAAGGGACTCTAAAGCACGACACATTCCAGGCCGGCCTAATGTGGTAGCAGACAAGGTACCCAGGCTAGGCCAGACCATCCAAACAGTGGTTTCTCTTTCCAGAGGTCTTCCACTCTATGCAGTAGGTGGCACCGGCCCAAACTAGACTTATTTGCCGCGAGGTTCAACAGCAAGTTGCCTCTGTTTTTGTGTCACCGGTACCGGATCGCTTGGCCACAGCAGTGGATGTGCTCAGGCGGCCATGGTAGGATCTTAAAGCATACACCTTCCCACCGTCAGCCATATTGGGCAAAGTGGTGAAGTTGCAAGACTCCCCATGTAAGAGAATCATTCTGATTGCTCCGGGGTGGCCCAACATCCATTGGTTTTGGGATCTAGTGGCCATGTCCAGCCAAATCCCGCTGGGCCTGCCCAATCTGCCCAGCCTGTTCACAGCCATTCGATCAGATCCCTCACAGACTTAATCTCCATGCAGGGCTCCTAGAGCCTCAGCAATCGAGGAGCAGGACTTGTCTGAGGCAGTGGCAGCAAGAATTGAGGCTCCTCAATGGGGGGGGGGGGGGGGGGGGGGGGGGGGGGGGGGGGTTCAATCAGATCAGTCTATGGGGCAAATGGTTCATTTTTACCAAGTGATGTATCATTCATCAGGTGGTCTTCGAGCACCCCCTGTAAAGTCAGTTGCTGACTTCCTTAGGTACCTGTTTCAGGACAGGAAGTTGCAGTCCAGTACCATTGATCGGTACAGGTCAGCCATTGCTGATAGTCTGGAAAATTTGCCCATCCATATCAGTAAGGAGAAAATCTCACTCGTCTCCTGGATAGCTTCCACTGAGACAGACCCAAAGGCTGTAGGGGAATCCCCTCATGGAACTTCTTCCTGGTTTTTGCACCAGCTGACAAGGTTCATTTTGAACCAATTAAAGGCCTCCTTGAAGCTTTTGACCTTCAAGGCAGTTTTCCTCTTGGCCCTGGGTTCAGGCAAGTGTAGAAGTGAGATACATGCTTGGCAAACAACCCAGCACCATTGATGGTTATAGGTCACCCATTGTTGATAAACTGGGAAATTCACCCTTCAACACCAGCAAGGGCGAAAATCTTGCTCGTCTCCTGGATAGTTTCCTCGGAGCCAGACCCAAAGGCAGGAGTGGCATACCCTCCAGGAACTTCTCACTAGCTGTGCACTAGCTAAGACTCCATTTGATCCAATCAAATAGGCCTCCTTGAAGCATTTGACCTTCAAGACGGTATTCCTCTTGGCCCTTGGGTCGGGCAAGTGCAGAAGTGAGATTCATGCTTGGCAAACTGATATATTGGACACCAATCCGATTGGTCAAGGTGTCCCTGTATCCATCACCCAGCTTTCTATCCTAGAATCAGCTGGCCATAGAGGGTCCAGACAGTGTGGCCCCTGGGGTTATAACAGCCCTGGCCCCAACTCTGGATAGATCCCTCAAGTTTGACAGGTCCCTCTGTCCGGTCAGAGCATTGTGCTACTATTTGGACAGGACCTCAGGCAGAATAAGGAGGTGGGTTTTTGTCTCCTTTAAGAAAGGTTTCAACAAAGACATCTCACCTGCCACTATCTCCTTTTGGATCAAGCAGACTGTGATCCTATGTTATGAGCTCTCTGACCAGGAGGCCCACACTTGACATCAGGTTAAAGCCCATGATGTCAGGACCTTTGCTGCTTCGAAGATCTTCCAGTCGGGAGTCTCCTTTGATCCAATCTTGTCAGCCTGCCACTGAAGTCACAATACCTTCTCACAGCTCTATATGAAGGGCGGGGCTTGGGCTGATTCAGAGCTTTACCAATTGGGCTCGGTAGTGGCTGCTCAGCAGATCCACAAGTGGCCCTTAGATTGAGATTTGTATATGCGTATAACAGTTCTTCATGTACATAAGAATTAAGTGTGGCGTGCTTCCTTCGGGAGGTTTATTGGCATTCTGGGACTGAACTCATCCCTCTCTTCCCCCACCTCAGAGCAGGTCTGCAAAAAGAGTGGGGGGGGGGGCGGTATAGCCCCGGGTAACCGGCTGCTGGCAACCGACCATGGCCTTACAGGGTTTCCTGACCTTAAAGTCAACCCAGGCCTGGGCCTATAGGTCTCCTGACGAGGTCAGCCTAGACCGTAGGTTAAAATTTGCTATTACTTGTGAGTTCACATAAGTCCCTAGTAACTTACCCGCCGACCAAGCGGTAGTTATTCAGCTATTGTCCATTGGATAGGATGTATTAACGCAATAAAATTGCAAATTTAATAAGTAAATTAAATTTTTATAAGTTAATACCCTATCCAATGGACACACAAGACCCTCCCACCGACCCCGCTATCAGCTTACTAGGGGTCTAATAGGTTTAGACAGCGAAAAAGATGCCATGACGTCAGGTTGTCTAGACAGGAAGGAAGTATGAGGCGCCATTGGGGAGTGCACAGTACTACGGACCGGCCAGCCGGTGGTAACACAGGACGTCTTTTTCTGGCGTTTGGCGGGCCGGTCTGCACCGACCGGTTAAGCTATTGTCCATTGGATAGGGTATTAACTTATAAAAATTTAATTTACTTATTAAATTTCTAAGTTGGTGGATCTCTTAACAATTACACTGAAAAGCAGCCCACAAAGTTGTTCGCTCCTGCCAGCCCACTGGATGGCAGATAATAAAACTTGCTTGTATAGTGAGTGTGCATGTTCTGTTATTGTCAATATATTGTACAGCAACGTGAGCACTATCCTGGAGAAATTTATAGCAGCATTAGCTAGCTCAGTAATGCCTGCTTTTACATATCACTAACTGATATCTAGAATCAATGCGATTGAATTTAGAGCATTTTTGTGAAATGTCTTTTTCACCTGACTGTGTCAGGTACAAAATAAGACTACTGGTGTGCACTTTGTTGACCTTAGGTATGGTTTGCAATAGTATAGGGATCGACTGCCATGTTGAGGATCGATATCGAATGAAAATTTAGGGTGGCAGATCGATCGATATTTCAATATCGGGACTGTTAACGTAAGCCGTGGGCGATAATACAGGTTCTTTGAAAACATGCATATATTAAATCACAAAAAATTATCATAACATATTATTTTTGCACCAAAAATATATTTCTGCAATATAAAATAAATAAAACGAACAAAAATCCAATCAAATGAGTTTTCATGCTTTCCTGTATACTAGCTGTCAGATTTTGTTTCTCTTCCGTGAAACCGGAAGTTGTCACTGACAATGTAAACAAAGATGGCACCAGGCTTGAACCAGTTTATTTCGGTTGTAAATGTGCTTTTTAGGGCGTTTATATAATAAATCTTCAATTAAACAGTAAATTTACTGTTTATTTTATTTCTGTCTGTTTCTTATATGTGGTTTCGATATTGAAATGCTGGTAGTATGTGTCGATATCGGCAGTTCTGTGAGATGATCGAACGATATTGAAAGATCGAGCACCAATCCCTGCACTAGTTTGCAAGGTCACTTGAGGCGTGCCAAATGCAATGGAAATGGCACCTTCTACTTTATGTGGACCTTTATGTCTGGGGCACACACTTCAATCATTGGTTCTCCAACTTTGTGGCACATATAGATCTCCTTTACAGACATGAAGAAGTTTAACCTTGAAGCTCTTCACTCTGTCATCTCTAGGATGCCAAGGTACAGAGACCGTCTTGGATTCATAATGCCATGCATCTCCCATAATATTTGTCCGTGGTTTAGGAGGTGAAGATATCTAGCAGGAAACCAATCTTTTAATCTTTTTGTGGCATCACTTTTGAACTTGAACCATGGAGATATCTAGCAGATTGTTTTAGGTGAATCGTTAGTCACATTTGACCCTTTCTCAAAGGTTGACTTTGGTCCATCATACTGATGACACCCTGTATCTCCTTTATTATTGACCTTTGAGGTCTGACCCAAATATTTCTATGTATTGCTTTTGAATTTTGACCATTCCTTGAAATTCACATCTGGCCTTTGACACTTCTAATTCCCTATGCAGTATATTTCTTGTATCTTATAAATGGTATTTACTACCTAGCGGGAGATTGTACCTTTTATTGTTTCCATACAATTGCACAAAAGACCAAAAATGAAAACTTATTACCTTGTGTTTAAGAAGGTTTTATTTGTCTCCCCGCAGAAGTGTATGGCTTACTGAGCTTATTCATGCAATGGAAAAAAGTTTTAGGTACTTAATTTATTTACCGCCATTGCAACTAGCTGGCAGAGGTGGCTTTGGATGCAGGGTTATACATCTATTAACTACAGGGTATGCAACTGTTTTCAGGGCCCCATTAATTCCAGCCAGAGGTCTCGAGTGGGTGTGAAGGCCCCAGGCATCATTCCAAGGATTTCGGTGAAGGAGCCCATGCAGACAGGGATCAAGGCTGTTGACAGTTTAGTGCCAATTGGCAGAGGACAGCGGGAGCTGATAATTGGTGACAGGCAGACTGGGTGGGTGAAGCCCACTAGTTTTCAAGATGCTTAAAGTTTCAAAAGAAAAAAAAATGCTTTTAAGATTTCCAAATTATACGAAAAGAATCCTTTTGTCAGCAGCGGTCCAAAATATACATGAAATTATTCATTTCCTGAAATTTGATCATCTGACAACAGAGGGAAGTAGTGTTGAAAATTAATAAAAAAAGGTTATTACTTGTTCTAGTCTTAGTATGAAGAGTACTGTCAGAAATCTGCATTATATTAGTGTTACTGATGAAGCTGTATTTTTGATACTCTAAGCTTGTTGTAGGTACTTGGTGTTTAGGAGATTAAAGTCCGACAATCTTTAACCTTCGACAAGAAGGTATATGTCATGGCCTCAGATGGATGAGTGTTTGTTTGCAAAGTAACTCAAAAGTTGTGGAAGAGTTTTGATAAAATTATCAGAAAATGTTAACAATTGCACAAAGAACATGATTATTAACTTTTGGTGGCTGTTCCCCACAGAATTTTGTTTAAATATGTTCTTCACCTACACCTATTCACCTACATGGGTCAGCTATAACATAGTAAAATTGTAGACCTGTAGTTCATTGCATAGCTGAGCAATAGCTACTTTCATGTAGGGGTGCAAGTGAGCCCGAAAATGCACCTCGATTCCTCGTTTTGGAAAAACCGACTCGGACTCTGTTAAACACTTGATTATCGCCAATGAAATAAACTGCCTCATATTTTGAAACCCTTATATTTATTACACCTTATAAAATGGTTAAAAGTAGGGCTGCAAGCGAGCCTGAAAATGCGCCTCGATTCCTCGTTTTAGAAGAATCGACTCGGACTCAGTGAATCGCTTGATTATCGCCCACGAAATAAACTGCTTCATATTTTGACATATCACGCCTTATAAAATGGTTACAATCCACACAACAGGAAAGAATTTTGATAATTTATTGAATTTTGGGAAAAAGACGCATTTATAATCCAAAATATAAGAAACTATCTTTATATTGCGAGATTTGAGGCGTCTTCGAAATACGTTATAATAAAATGCCATCTTATAAAACGTTGTTACATAAAGAATTAAAGTTTGCAAATACTTAAAATATAAAATACTGAAACGGAAATGCCTTATATTAGTAAAATATATAAATATATACATATATTTAAAGAAAAATAGAATTTTGTAGTAGATTTTACGTCTGTTTAGTTGTTTTCGAAGACCCGGTTCACTTTTCTTGCCTCGAGTATTGAACTGAATCGTTTCGTTTCCGAGTAACCGAAGAATCGTTGCAGCCTTAGTTAAAAGGCACACAAGAGAAAACAGTTTTGATAATTCATTAAATTTTGAATGAATGACGCATTTCTAATGCAAAATACAGGAAAGTTTAACCATTTTTATATTGCAAGATTTTAGGCATCTTTGAAATACATTATATTAAAATGCTGTCTTATAAAAACATTGTTACACAAACAATGTCTGCAAATGCTTAAAATATAAAAAACTGAAACAGAAACGCCTAATATTAGTAAAATATATTAATATATTTAAAGAAAAATCTAATTTTGTAGTAGATTGTACTTCTATGTTTAGTTGTTTTTGAAGACCTGGTTCACTTTTCTTCACTCAAGTTTTTAACTGAATCGTTTCGTTTCCAAGTTAGCGAAGAATCATTGCAGTCCTTCTTTCAGGTTTTCACTGTCGAGTAAATCATTGTAACTTGAAAACTAATGCACTTAGAGAGAATTTTGTTTAAATGTGTTGTTCACCTACCTTTGCGTCAGATGCAACATTGTAAAATTGCAGACCTGTAGCAATAATACTGGAAGTACTCAATAGAGTATATTCATGTTTAGTGGTTGAGTGTACTTGCATCCCAAGCTATGGTGACCTGAAGAACCAAACAACAGCTTCATTATAGTGATTTTATGGTAATGTATATTTCATTAATGGCTAACATTCAAAATCACTTGGTGGATTTCATTCGTGATTGGTGTGAGAATGTGACAGATCAAATGGAAGTAGTGTTGGTATCGAATAATTATATCTATATCGATATCAAACTATATTTTTGCTTTGTGTATCGATCGATATTGAAATAACGGGTCATAGATGTTTTCGGAGAGAGACCTTCCAAACTTTCTCGCAAGTTTTAGTAGTTCCCCGAAACATAAACAAATATGCCGTTTCCGCTTTAGCGATAAGTGAAAGTTGACAAAAATGATATAATAGCTAATTATATCCCCAGACGAAAGTCGGGGATATATTGGATTCAGGTCCGTCGCGCCGCCGCCGCCGCCGCCGTAGAAATTTCCTTGTGGACGCGATAACTCAAAAACAAATTAATATTTTTTTTTCAAACTTGGTACACATGTTAAGGGTGCCCAAAGGAAGATCCCTATTTTAAGGTGACCTTAAACTCCCAGTAAAAAAGAACTTATGGCCACCTTAAGGTCAGAAATTGGACTTTTGGCCACTTAGAGCCCTGTAGGTCACAAACTATGATGCTCAGCTGGCTGAAATTTTACCTGACAACACATTAATATGTTCTTAGTACATGTGCCGAAAATCACGACTTTAAGTTGAGGAGAAAATTGTCTTTGAGGCCCATAAATACCCCCACTTAGGGATTTTTTGCTATACTTTTCACATATTTTGCCCTATAATTTGGAAGTGGTAATTCTGATGAGTCTCAAACTGTGCTAGGTATAACTTTGATATGTAATCCTTGTCTGTAGAAAATTTTAGGGCTGTAGGTTTACCCAAAGGGGTCGACTTAAGGTCTCAAAAGTGCCCACAGAGACCCAATTTATGCACTTTTTGCACTTTCAAGCACTGTAGCTTTAAAACTATGTCTCTCATCTAAGTTAAATATCATCTGGGAATATATCTATGTGTTTTCTTATATGTGCCCCAACATTTAGGCCTTTAATAGACAGTTAACCTGTGTATCAGGACCATAAACACCCACCCGAGTGACCCTTATAAGACATTTTTCACATCTTTTTCCCTGTAACTTGGAAATGGTAAGTCTGAGAAGTTTCAAACTGTATTAGATATATATTCTGTGTGTAATCTTAGTATGTAACAGATTTTAAGTCTGAAGCTTTAATTTTGAAGGTCAAATTGAGGTCTCTAAAAGGCTCCCAAAGACCCAATATTTGGACTTTTTGCTACTTTTAAGCCCTGTGACTGTCAAACTATGTGACTGATAGAGCTCAAATCCTATCTGGGAAGATATTAGTATGTTATTTATATATGTGCCAAAAATTAAGGCTTTAAGAAGACATTTAACCTGTGTATGAGGACCATAAATCCCCACCCGAGTGACCATTTTTAGACATTTTTCACATATTTTGCCCTGTAACTTGGAAATGGTAAGTCTAAGAAGTTTCAAACTGTATTAGATGCATATTCTATGTGTAATCTTAGTATGTGACAAATTTTAAGTCTGAAGCTTTAATTTGAAGGCCACATTTAGGTCTCTAGAAGGCCCCATAAAGACCCAGTATTTGGACTTTTTGCCAATTTTAAGGCCTGTGACTGTTAAACTATGTGACTGATAGAGCTGAAATCTCATCTGGGAATACATTATTATGTTCTTTTTACATGTGCCAAAAATCAAGGCTTCAAGTAGACATTTAACCTGTGTATGAGGACCTTAAACACCCACCTGAGTGACCCTTTTAAGACATTTTTCACATATTTTGCTCTGTAATTTGGAAATGGTAAGTCTGAGAAGTTTCAAACTTTATTAGATACATATTCTATGTGTAATCTTAGTATGTAACAAATTTTAAGTCTGAAGCTTTAATTTGAAAGCCACATCGAGATCTCTAAAAGGCCCACAGAGACCCAATATTTGGACTTTTTGCCACCTTTAAGCCCTGTGACTGTTAAACTATGTGATTGATGGAGCTGAAATCCCATCTGGGAATGCATTATTATGTCCTTTTTACATATGGCGAAAATCAAGGTTTTTAGTAGACATTTAACCTGTGTATGAGGGCCATAGACACTCGCCCAAGTGCCTTTTTGGACATTTTTTCCGTATTTTGCCCTGTTATTTGGAAATGCTTAGTGTGACAAGTCTTAAACTGTATTATATATAATTTTTGTTTGTTATGTATGTCCCCCAAAAAGTTTCAGATCTGTAGTTTAATTGCTAAGGTCTCTTTAACAATTGTAAAATGCCCACAGAAACCCAATTTATGGACATTATGCCACTTTAAAGCCCAGTAACTGTCAAACTATGTGGGTTATAGAGCTGAAATCTTTGAATTTTTAAAAGGAAATGCCTGTCTATTTAAATTTTGAATATTAATAATGTTATGGCTATCTTAGTCTTTTAAGAACTTATTTTTGTGTGTTATACCTCTGCTTGCTGAGTTTTTAACTTTTTAAAATGAAACTGGTTAAACGCCGGTTAAACATATTCAAGTAGACAAAATGGACACTTTAAGTGAGCTTTAAGTCCCAATATTAATGAAATTATATCCGTATGTAGTAAAACTAGGGGATTTTTAACCCTCAACTAGCCCAGTTTTATTCAACTTGCCTCAGTTAATTTTGACACAGCTCCTACAGTTATGAACTCATTTCAGTTGATAATCACATACTTAAAATTCTCAATTCTTTTTGTATTTGAGTACCCCTTTTATATAGATTGTTTGTTTACCATTTTTGCTGTAGCACTCCATCTCTTTGAGAGAACATGTAAACTGTGTAAAAAAGATGTAGAAGATGAGATACATTTTGTTTGTGTTTGTCCAGCTTTAGAGCTGATTCGTATGAAATATTTCAAAATTTTAAATATAGATAAATCTGAATTATTAATAGATCAATTATCAAGGGTATTAACTCATATGAATGTCAATATGGTTATTAATTTTATTTTTGATTTGTGGCAAGAAAGAAAAAGTAAATTATATTGTTAATTTTTATGTATTGAATTGCTGTCTTTATTTACTGTATCTTACCTCAAAATATGTTTGCTCTGTTTGTTATTAACTCTCTATTTAAAGTGACTTATAAGCCCATATAGGGCTGGGTATTACTTCAATAGTTTTTGTATAATCCTTGTCAACATAATACATGTCACTATAATAAACTAATAAACTAAACTAAGTCCCAACCCACATCCCCCACCCGGATTCCCCCCACCCACCTCTGCTTGCTGAGTTTTTCACTTTTTAAAATGAAACTGGTGAAACATATTGAAGTAGACAAAATGGACACTTTAAGTGAGCTTTAAGTCCCAATATTAATGAAATTATATCCTTATGTAGTAAAACTAGGGGATTTTTAACCCTCAACTAGCCCAGTTTTATTCAACTTCCTCAGTTAATTTTGGCACAGCTCCTACAGTTATGAACTCATTTCAGTTGATAATCACATACTTAAAATTCTCAATTCTTTTTGTATTTGAGTACCCCTTTTATATAGATTGTTTGTTTACCATTTATGCTCAACCCACATCCCCCACCCGGATTCCCCCCACCCACCTCTGGGACCTCCAGCTATATTGAGTGACACTAAATAAACAAAGGTATTTAATGATATCAGATGAGAAACAAAGAACTCAATGGGGTTGCAGATCTTGTGTAATAGTGAGAGAGGTGTGGAGAAGGGGAGAGGGGTGGGGGTGGGAGGTGGTGGGCTTCATTACATATAACACAAAGGGGAGTCAGAACTGAGATTGTGTCACATATTTAGGTTGCATATATATGGACCACATATATAGGTATAGAGGAAATGAATAACTGAAAACAATTTGCAAATTCTAAAAATAATATAATAAAATAATAATATAAATAATTTTTTTTTAAATAATATTTTATTTGTGAACAAATATAGAAACAGATATGCGCTTTTGGGATTATGAATTTTAGAATGGACATTGAATCATCAATCATTTAAATACTTTGAAGGAAGATTGAAAAGTATGATGAGTTGAGTTAAAAATAATATTTTATTTGTCAACAAATATAGAAACAGATATGCTCTTTTGGGATTATTATTTTAGAATGGACATTCAATCATCAATCATTTAAATACTTTGAAAATAGGTTTAGAGTTATCATTGCAGGAAGATTGAAAATATAATTTGAGTTATGTATTCGGCGTCTGGGGATACACCATCTTCCTTGGAAGATATAAACAGAGTAGATTGATGTGCTGAAGTTCATATAATAATGGGTAATTATGTTTTTAAAAATTCCCGATCAAAACCTGTGGCGTGAGTGATGACCTGTCTGGGGATATGTTGGCGCCGAGTTGGCCCAATCTAGTATATTCTTTAAATTTTGTACTTTATTTGAATGGAAAACAGCTTAATTTCATCTATTAAATCCTATATTCCGATATTGATATTGAACCCTGCATTATCGATATCAGTATACTTGGTGTGAATTGATAAATATTTCAATATCGATAAACAATACCATTACTAAATGGAAGCCACGTAGTTCCAGCTGTCCTCATATTTACACATTATTAAGCGTCCCTTGCGGGACGCTTGTTTGTGTATGGGAGAGCTTCCGGCTCCGGCGGCTCCGCCGGCTCCGCATTTTGTTTTCCTTATAACTCTGTAACCGTTAGGCGGATTCTTTTCAAATTTGGCAGGTTTAGGCAGTAGCCTTGGGGAATTTTTTTGAATATGCTGCAGTGACATTTCAACCAATCAGAGAGGTCACATGACCAAAAATGTCTTTTTTCGATGGGGAAGCTTGTCCGGATGATAACTTGAAAGGAATTTTATCAATTCATCTGAAACTTGGCAAATACATTCATTCTATTAAAATCTGGAAATCATTAGATTTTGGCATTGATTGGTCAAGAAATGGCCGAGTAATTAATGATTAATTAATCATTACGAATTTTCCAAATAAGGAAAACACAAAAATGCTTATATCTCGAAAACCGTGCTAGATAGAGCGATTTCGACGAAATTTTTGACCCGCAGGGTATCTTTGCAGAGTAGCCATGCCAATTTTCAAACAAAAAATTTCTCGCAAAAAATGGCGGCCATTTTGAATTTTCGAATTTTTCGCAAAATTGCAAAACACAAAAATGCTTATATCTCGAAAACCGTGCTAGATAGAGCGATTTCGACGAAATTTTTGACCCACTGGGTATCTCTGCAGAGTAGCCATGCCAATTTTCAAAAAAATTTTCTCTTGCCAAAAATGGCGGCCATTTTGAATTTTCGAATTTTTGCGCAAAAATTGCAAAACACAAAAATGCTAGTATTTCGAAAACCGTGCTACATAGAGCGATTTTGACGAAATTTTTGATCTTCAGGGTATCTCTGCAGAGCAGCTATCCCAAAGAGCTTTCACTTGGTGAAGTTTCAGACCCATAGCTAATTGCTCACCTACTCAAAAAGAGTAAATGCGAATTACCTCTAAAAGTATTGCAGATGGCCAATTTTTCTCAAATAACTCATTCACCTACTTTTGGAAGAGCTTTCACATGGTGAAGTTTCAGACCCATAGCCAATTACTCACCTACTCAAAATGAGTAAATGCGAATTATCTCTAAAAGTATTGCAGATAGCCAATTTTTCTCAAATAACTCATTCACCTACTTTTGGGAGAGCTTTCACATGGCGAAGTTTCAGACCCATAGCTAATTATTTACCTACTCAAAATGAGTAAATGCTAATTATCTGTAAAAGTATTGCGGATACCCAATTTTTATCAAATAACTCATTCATCTACTTGTGGGAGAGCTTTCACATGGTGAAGTTTCAGACCCATAGCTAATTACTCACCTACTCAAAATGAGTAAATGCGAATTATCTCTAAAAGTATTGCAGATAGCCAATTTTTCTCAAATAACTCATTCACCTACTTTTGGGAGAGCTTTCACTTGGCGAAGTTTTAGACCCATAGCTAATTACTCACCTACTCAAAATGAGTAAATGCGAATTATCTCTAAAAGTATTGCAGATAGCCAATTTTTCTCAAATAACTCATTCACCTACTTTTGGGAGAGCTTTCACATGGTGAAGTTTCAGACCCATAGCTAATTACTCACCTACTCAAAATGAGTAAATGTGAATTATCTCTAAAAGTATTGCAGATAGCCAATTTTTCTCAAATAACTCATTCACCTACTTTTGGCAGAGCTTTCACTTGGTGAAGTTTCAGACCCATAGCAAATTACTCACCTACTCAAAATGAGTAAATGCGAATTATCTCTAAAAGTATTGCAGATAGCCAATTTTTCTCAAATAACTCATTCACCTACTTTTGGCAGAGCTTTCACTTGGTGAAGTTTCAGACCCATAGCTAATTATTCACCTACTCAAAATGAGTAAATGTGAATTATCTCTAAAAGTATTGCAGATAGCCAATTTTTCTCAAATAACTCATTCACCTACTTTTGGGAGAGCTTTCACTCTGTGAAGTTTCAGACCCATAGCTATTTATTCACCTACTCAAAATGAGTAAATGCTAATTATCTGTAAAAGTATTGCGGATACCCAATTTTTATCAAATACTCATTCATCTACTTGTGGGAGAGCTTTCACATGGTGAAGTTTCAGACCCATAGCTAATTACTCACCTACCCGTACTCAAAATGAGTAAATGCGAATTATCTCTAAAAGTATTGCAGATAGCCAATTTTTCTCAAATAACTCATTCACCTACTTTTGGGAGAGCTTTCACTTGGTGAAGTTTCAGACCCATAGATAATTATTCACCTACTCAAAATGAGTAAATGTGAATTATCTCTTAATAGTATTGCAGATAGCCAATTTTTCTCAAATAACTCATTCATCTACTTTTGGAAGACCTTTCACACACGAAAATGAAAAATTGTGAATATCTCGGGAAAAGCTATTTCTTCTGCTTTAATGCTCGGTGGGAGATACACACCACGGCAAATTTTTGTCTCCCCAAAAATGGTGGCCATTTTGAATTTTCAAAGTTTTTGCAAAACACAAAAATGCTTATATCTCGAAAACCGTGCTATATGGAGTGAACTCAACAAAATTTTGGACCTGCTGGGTATCTCTGCAGAGTAGCCATGCCAATTTTCAAAATATTTTTGTCTCGCCAAATATAGCGGACATTTTTAATTTTTTTATTTTTTGCAAAACACAAAAATGCTTATATCTTGAAAACCGTGCTAGATAGAGCAGACTGCGCTGACTTTGGTTGCCACAACAGTATAAGGCTAGAAACGAAGCATTTTCTTAATACTTTAGCACTCACCTTTATATCCTTTTCGGGACGCTTTGTTTTTGCTATGCAAAAACATTATCTTTTTTTTTTTGCGAGCTATCCTCTAGTTTTCCATTATAAATAGGACTGAGCATGTCGCAAATATTCGGACCAAAGGCTCAAAACACGAGATCTGACCTGAATCTTAGTGGTAACCATTGGGGACAACTAAATTAACTATGAAAGTTGATGTAGACCAATTTATTGAAAATAAAGTATCAAATGCCTAAAAGTAGGGATATTAAATGAAGAACAAATATAAGGTACATACATCTGGTTGAAAATGTTGTTATATGTGGGAATACACAGTATTTTAATGTTTTACAGATTCTCCGACACCCCGTCACACATGTAATTATAATGCCTAAGGTTGCGACCACGGGCAAATCAGATATTACTGACTTCATAGATTCAGTTCATTCTTGTATGTGATTGTATATAGGTCCTTGTTACCTCACGGAATGAATATAGCACTGTTCCAGTGATTTTGTTTGTATTCTATATTTTCAGTAAAACTGCAGTAGCCATTGACACAATCATCAACCAGAAGAGGTTCAACGAGGGCACAGATGAGAAAGCCAAGCTTTATTGTATCTACGTAGCCATTGGACAGAAGAGATCCACTGTGGCCCAGATTGTCAAGAGGTAAGTAGTGGTGCTGTGCTACTCTTGTAGAGGGGTATGCTTTGGTAGAGGTTGCAACAGTGGTAAACCTTTACAAGCATATTGGGAACACAAAACCAGATGCACATTTAATATGCAAGTCCATTTAAATCAACATTGCAGTTTATATTCTAGTGATGAAATATTTGACCTAAAACTCTTTAAGACTATCCACCGTTTTCAGGCAGATATGCTGAGGCTAAGAAGTGCTACATTGCAGTGTTAGTCACTCTGTTATTTGTTTAAAAATTTATTGTTTTCACCATCTGACCTGCCACATTTAAAGCGTATTTCTCTTCTCACCAAGATATGTAATCATGTGGATTGCTGCACCTGATTTTTAAATGTACTTTTACTTAATTGTGCTATTGCCATTGACAGTATACTGAATAAATTTTACAAATTTATGAATTTTAGTAAACTGATTATTGCCATATCTTTACACATATTTTGTCTCTGTTAAACATTATTTTCTCTATTTAAATATCATTTTTACCTTTACAAAGCTGACACTGTTCACTCGGACAGTCTGCTGATCTTTAACTGTTTCACTTCTTCGGCTGTGGGGTTTGGACATCCCCATTGCTATTCTCCATTTCATCCTTTGGTTGATGATTTTCTTCCTCCTTGTTTTAAGTGTTTCTGGTTTCTCACTTTTTATCCGCTGATAGATGCCAAGGCCTTTCAGTACACCATTTAAAAATAGATCACCGTTTTCCACCGTGTTGTAAGGGTGTATCTAGCCATTCTATTGTGTTTTAGTTTGCTTCTGACTTGCTAAAGGACGCTGTCATGAAAAACAGTATTAGATCATCTACTGTTTGCTCATTGTTATGCGTCATTGAAGTGTTTGGGCTGTTTTATAATGTCCTAAAATTAAAGTGCAATGAAGTATTCAATTGTGGTAACATCTACTGTTTACTTAGCGTAAGCTGCCTGGTCATTGTATGACGTTTCTCTGTTACAGAGTTCAATCATTGTAGTATGTGTCTTGTTCAGTCATTGTATTAGGCTTCTGTTTACAGACTGACAGATACTGATGCCATGAAGTACACTATTGTAGTGTCAGCAACTGCCTCGGAGGCAGCCCCCATTCAGTACCTGGCCCCATACTCAGGGTGTGCCATGGGAGAGTACTTCAGGGACAATGGAAAGCATGCCCTCATCATCTACGATGATTTGTCAAAGCAGGTATGAGCGTCACTAAGTGTTAGTCTGTGGCAAGTATTTAACTACTATTGGGGACCAAATTTAAAAATATTTTTATTTGTAGTCTTATTGTAGTATTGTTATTATATTGTTAATGGTATTCTTAAATTTTGTTGTGTTGTCATGATTTGTCATACCAAAAACACAATCAGTGATTAACAGTATATGATGTTGCAGTAGTTAAGGACTATTGACAGGGTGTATCCAGTCATGGAAAACCTGGAAAAGTCTTGGAATTCCATTATTTTTTCCCAGGCATGGAAAAATCATGGAAATTGACTCCAGGTTATGGAAAGTTTATAAAAAGTCAGGGAAATTAAAAGGAATCTTTTCGCAAAATGGCGTTCCTTTCTTTCATCCAGCATTTCAATACAAAGATATATTTATGTAATCAGATCAAATTTTGGTGTCTTCCACATCTTCCTATACTGTGACTTGAACCTTGTGAGTGGTTTTCAAAGGCAGAACGGGTGGGAGCTCGTGGCCTGGGTACATGTATCCTTCATGCCACAAAGCATTTAAAAGGTCCTTAATTTTAAAGCTTCGGTCATGGGAAAAGTCATGGAAACAATATTAAAATTTAGTGAATGCAACCTGTATTGAGTTGACCTGAAAACACTTGAGATCTCCCTAAATTGACCCCAGTGGTGAATACCGACCACCTGGACACAGCCGTAACTTTTATACTTTACATTGTAAGGATATGGGGCTATACTATCTATTATAAGCTGTCCTTGGTGGCAGTGTTTCATTGACCCCATGAAAAAGCATATTTTCCTTCAAACAGAAACCATATTTGTATCCCCGGACAAAAGTCGGGGATACTTAGAATTCAGTACGGTCACGCCGCCGCAGAGATTTCCTTTCAGACACGATAACTTAAAAATATTTTAGACCTTTAAAATTTGGTATGTGGGTATATATGGGCAATGCGACAAACAAAATAGTTTTATTGCGTTAATACATCCTATCCAATGGACAATAGCTTATCCGGTCGGCGCGGACCGGCCCGCCAAACGTCAGAAAAAGACGTCCTGTGTCTCCACCGGCTAGGCCGGCCCAGTACTGTGCACTCGCCAGATGGCGTGTCGTACTTCCTTCCTGTCTAGACAGCGTGACGTCATAGCATCTTTTTCGTTTGGCGCATGTACTTGTGACACGGTTTTTTCTGAGATTATATATTTTCAAGTTTTATGTGAGAACTTTACGTTAATTGCTTTTATTTTTGTACTAACGATTTCTAGAAGACTTATAGCTCACTATGTCTTCTCCCAGTCAGCGACGGGGTAGTTGTGGCCACATGATGGCGGGTTATGATTCTCATACATTTTGTGCACGCTGTCGTGACAAGAAGAAGGGTAAGGACCCTTGTGTAGAGAAGGAAGGGGCGGATTGCCTTCATTGTAATGCCCTTACACCAGAACAGTTAGTTCATTTATCTACCCCGTCTTATCAAATCAAGAAGGAGAAGAGGGAATCCAAGTCTTCTACACCAGCTAAGAAATCGTCTACAGACTCCACTCTCAGTCCCACCCTTGTGGACCCGTCCTTAGTGACGGTAATGGGGGTTGTGGATGGCCAGGGCACCTCTAGGTCGCCTGGTTTGAGTGATCAGCCGGTGGAAAAGAAAAAGAAGAAGGAGAACAAGAAGGCTTCCAGTGAAAAGTCGGTTAAAGCTGACAAGTCGGTCAAATCTTCATCTCACCGAACCTCTTCTACCTCTAGTACCGACCAGAAGTTAGAAGTAATGGAGCAGAAGTGGTCGGACCGGTTTAACCGGTTGGAGGCTCTCCTCCTCTCCAAATCTTTAGACCGACCTCAGGAACCTGTGTTTACGACGGTCAAGGTGGCACCTACTCATGCCCCCCCTGCTAGTGTCAGCACTGAACCTTTTCTGAAACCAACCGACCAGCCTGTTCACCGACCTCCCACCTCTACTCTACCGGCTACCGACCCTGCTAGCTCAGCTACTGCTTCACAGGCCGGATCAGATGTATCCCCGCCTTTTCAACCACCAGGAACTTCTAGTGTGTCCGACCGACCTACTGTTAAGAAGCATGTGCCCGGTACTTTGGATGTTACCAGGAAGGACACTTCTTCAAGTGACTCGGATGTGGATAGTATCACCTCCGACCGTCCTCCAGTAGATCTTTTCCCAGAAGAGGGCGAGCTCTCTGATGAACAAGATGTTTCCCTCACCGACCCGGATCAATCCCTCTCAGAGGAACAGTCCTACAGGGAAACCATGAGGGGCATCCGGTCCTATATGGGATGGAACCACATCCCTGACATGGACTCTGGCACTAAGTCATCAGACGACAACCCTTTTGCTGGGCCAAAAATGCAGACACCAGGGAAAGTTTCCGTCGCCTTACCCACCGACGAGTGGTTGTGTAGCAAACTGAGCAAGCTTAATCTCACCTTAACACAAGGTTATCCCTCACGTACCACTGAGGCAGGCACACTACAGAGGGACCAGTTTGTCCGGACGGCCAAGTCGCAGTCAAAATGGTACAGTTTACATTCTGAAGCTAAAACAGACAGTTCTGACTCTCTCAAGTCCTGGAATACGGGTTCCTCCAGGCTAAATAGTACCTACCTGAGAATAGCCCGACAAGCCGGCATCGCCTCTAACCCACCTTTGTCTAGGCCCATATCTCAAGAGAACCTCAGAAAATGGGAAAGGTCGGCCAGAGAGTCCTCTGTAATATGTAATCAGGCGGCCGGATTTAATCGCTGCCTTCTCAAGGTTCAGCAAAGCATGCAATCCCATCTCAAGACCATCCGGACAGAGTCAAAGGGCAAGTCGGCCAGTAAAGTTTCAACAGCCACTGACGAGCTGCAGTTTCTGCTAGATTTCAACGCTAGTGTGTGCCATGCTATGGCTCGGGCAATGGAACACTTGACCGACTTTGTTTTTGTCAATGTAGCAAACACGACCTTAATGAGAAGAGACTCCTACCTGTCATACCTGAAAGCCGGAGTCAAGGCTGACACTTTAAATGCTCTCAGGGCAGCTCCTCTGGATCTAGACACCCTCTTCCCTGATAAGATGGTCAAACAGGCGGAAGAGGACATAGCAGCCCTAGACAGAAATCGTTCCGGCTCAGTTTACAAGAAAGGGCGATACCACCCTTATGAGAAACATGACAAGAAGCCGGATAGTTCAAGACAGGATAGGCCGGCTTGGAAGAATATCTCTTCTCATGGCCAACACCGTAGAGGGAAAGGCAAGTACCAGTACTCCACCCGACCAGCCAAGGGCCAGCAGGCTTATAAATGACAGTCATTGTATAACACTTGTACAGGCAGGTCTGCTGGCCGGAAGCTCCTCACAGACAATAGACAATTCTTTAAGTGTAAAACCTTTGGTTGTTGCAAATGTTCATACTGCGCCCGGGCTTTCGCAAAAGAAAGAAATAAGTCCCGGGGCAGCAGTCTGTTATCAGAAAGAATGTACATTAAAATCTGTGAAAAGTGCTTCTTGTGTCATTCCATTGTCTTATGTTCAACCTGTAACAAGTGTCAAAAATGTTGCCTCAAATCTGCCTGTAGGGGCCAGACTTCAAAACTTTTGGCAAACTTGGCTGGATCTAGGGGCCGGTCCGAAAATAGTTCAAATCCTGAGAGAAGGTTACACCCTTCCCTTTCGGATCCGGCCAAATCTTACAAGGTCTCCCACTGTCGTAAGCCGTTATGTCAATCCCCACAGGAACAGCTACCTGTTGGAGGCATTACATCAGCTTATGGACAAAAATGCAGTAGAATTGGTCCACAATCAAACATCTCTGGGGTTTTTCAATCGACTGTTTCTAGTTCCAAAACCCAACAACAAATGGAGGCCAATACTGGATCTGAGCAAACTAAACCTTTTCCTCAAGGTGGAGAAATTCAAAATGGAGACACCAGAAACCATCAGAACATCTCTCCAACAAGGAGAGTGGGTCACCTCAGTAGACTTCAAGGATGCCTACTTCCACATTCCAATACAGGAACAATCCAGGAAATACCTAAGATTTCATGTCCAAGGCCGGACTTACCAATTCAAGGCATTGCCCTTTGGTCTGTCCACAGCGCCCATGGAGTTCACTGTGTTGGCAAAGGAGGTGAAACTGATGGCCATAAACAAGGGTATAAGAATCCACCAGTACCTAGACGACTGGTTGGTGAGAGCCAGATCCCAAGAAACTTGTCTCCATCACACCCAAATCCTGGTCAGGATGTGCCAGGACCTCGGTTGGTTGGTGAATTTAGAAAAATCAGAGCTGGAACCCAAGCAGGTCTTCGACTTTGTAGGTTACCAGTTCGATCTCAGGTCCGGCCGGGTCAGACCGACCCCGGACCGGTGGCAAAGCCTTCAGGACAAGATACAAGTACTTCTGTTATTACCGGCCTGTCCGGTTCGACAGTTCATGTCCCTGATAGGCCTCCTAACAGCCACAGAGAAACAAGTTCACCTCGGCCGACTGCACATGAGACCCCTGCAGTGGCACCTCAAAAACAATTGGAGGGTACCAGAATCTCTAGAGAAGATTATCCCCCTCCCGAGAACCCTGCACCCTCACTTACAATGGTGGCTAGACGAAGACAATGTGCTTCAAGGTCAACCATTACACCCAGTAAGGCATGCTCTGCAGATATTTACAGACGCATCAAAAGAAGGGTGGGGCGCTCACTTAAACGAGTTCACTGCAAGAGGGTCCTGGTCAGTGCCGGAAAGCAAGCTGCACATAAACTATCTGGAACTCAAAGCAGTGTTACTAGCCCTCAAAGAGTTCCAAGACCTCTGTGTAGACAAAATAGTTCTAGTGGCAACCGACAATACTACAGTGGTAGCTTACATAAACAAGGAAGGAGGCATGAGGTCGGGCCCACTGTGTGCCCTACTGTGGAGAATCTTGACCTGGTGTTCCCAGCGACAAGTGATTCTAAAAGCTCGACACATCCCAGGCCATCTCAATGTGATAGCAGACAAACTATCCAGGCTGGGTCAGACCATCCAAACAGAGTGGTCCCTCCTTCCGGAGGTTTTTCAACAGATATGCAACCGGTGGCACTGGCCTCAAATAGATCTCTTTGCCACGAGATTCAACCACAAGTTGCCTCAGTTTGTCTCTCCAGTACCGGACTCCCTGGCGGTAGCAGTGGATGCACTTACCCTGCCATGGGAAGATCTGGATGCATACGCCTTCCCACCGACCGCCATATTGGGCAAAGTGGTGGAGAAGCTATTCGACTCCCCGTGCAAGAGACTCATTCTGATTGCCCCGGGGTGGCCCAACATGCCTTGGTTCTGGGACCTAGTGACCATGTCCAGCCAGGTCCCTCTCAGCCTTCCCAACCTGCCCAGTCTACTAACACAGCCCTTCAATCAGATCCCTCACAGAAATCTGACCAATCTAAATCTCCATGCTTGGCTCCTAGAGCCACAACTATCAAAGAACAGGGCTTCTCTGAGGCAGTGGCAGCAAGAATTGAGGCTCCTCAAAGAAGATCTACCAGATCAGTCTATGAGGCGAAGTGGACCATTTTTACAAAGTGGTGCGTCACTAATCAGGTGGACTTCAGGGCACCACCTATAAAGTCGGTAGCTGACTTCCTAATGTACCTCTTTGAGGACAAGAAGTTACAGCCCAGCACCATTGATGGATACAGATCTGCCATTGCTGATAAACTGGGTCCTACAACAGTCAATATCAGCAAAGATGATAATCTCACTCGTCTCTTGGAAAGTTTCCACAGAGATAGACCCAAAGGGCGGAGGGGGATTCCCTCCTGGAACCTTTCCCTGGTGCTACACCAGCTGACAAAGGCTCCTTTTGAACCTCTTAGGGAGGCATCTCTGAAGCACCTCACCTTCAAAACTGTCTTCCTTTTAGCCCTAGGCTCTGGCAAAAGAAGGAGTGAGATCCATGCTTGGCAGCACAAGAACATCAGACACCAATCCGATTGGTCTAAGGTGTCCCTTTTTCCATCTCCCAGCTTTCTTTCTAAGAATCAGCTGGCCAAGGAGGGTCCAGAGAGTGTAGCCCCAGTGGTCATACCAGCCCTGGCTCCTACTCTAGATAAATCCCTCAAGTCTGACAGATCCTTGTGTCCAGTCAGAGCTTTGCGCTACTACTTGGACAGGACGTCGGACCTCAGACAGAGCAAGGAGTTAGTCTTTGTCTCCTTCAAGAAAGGTTTCGACAAAGACATCTCCCCTGCCACTATCTCCTCATGGATCAAACAAACTGTGATCCTATGCTATGAGCTCTCTGATCAACAGGCCCACACCCTACATCAAGTTAAAGCTCATGATGTCAGGGCCTTTGCGGCTTCTAAGGCCTTCCAGTCGGGAATCTCCTTAGAGCAGATCCTAGCAGCCTGCCACTGGAAATCTCATAATACCTTCACCCAATTTTATCTGAAGGATGTGGCTTGGGCTGACTCAGAGCTCTACCATCTCGGACCAGTTGTGGCTGCCCAGCAGATCCACCAACAGACTGGCACCTAGAGGAGAAATGTACATATGTAAATACTTGTACATATTTGTATATATTGCACATATAATTAAAAAAAAAAAAAAAAAAAAAAAAAAAAAAAATCTCTCATGTACTTCCTCTGGGAGGATTAATTATGGGACTGAACTCATCCCTCTCTTCCCCTACCTCTGAGCAGGTCTGTTAAAAAAAAAAAAAGGGGGGGGGGGGGGGCAAGGTCGACTCTGACGGTTCCATTCCGGATAACCGGATGATGATATTCGACCATAGCCCTAAGGGTTTAGACTTCAAGGTCTACCCGGGCTTTAGAAGGCATTGTCACTATTCCAAAATGAGTTCAAGTTCTTTAGTCCCTAGTAACTTACCCGCCTACCAAGCGGTAGTTATTCAGCTATTGTCCATTGGATAGGATGTATTAACGCAATAAAATTGCAAATTTAATAAGTAAATTAAATTTTTATAAGTTAATACCCTATCCAATGGACACACAAGACCCTCCCACCGACCCCGCTATCAGCTTACTAGGGGTCTAAGAGTTTTAGACAACGAAAAAGATGCTATGACGTCACGCTGTCTAGACAGGAAGGAAGTACGACACGCCATCTGGCGAGTGCACAGTACTGGGCCGGCCTAGCCGGTGGAGACACAGGACGTCTTTTTCTGACGTTTGGCGGGCCGGTCCGCGCCGACCGGATAAGCTATTGTCCATTGGATAGGGTATTAACTTATAAAAATTTAATTTACTTATTAAATTTGCAATTTTGTGGCCTTGACCTTCAATTTCAAGGTCACTGGTGGCCTCTCAGAGGTCAGATTTTGTCCATTTTTTCTCATTTTGGCCCAGTTCTCATATAAAGAAAGTTAGATCATCCTATGGCTGGTATATATAATACTTATATATGTCCTCTGTAAGCATGCAGAAATTTGACCTTGAAGCCCTTCATTCAAGGTCATGCACAGACCGCCAAAGTACCTCACTGAGGCCATTTTTGGCCTTTTTGGAGATATTTTCATACTTAATACTGAGAATATTGCATGGAAACTATTGAAAATGGCTTTGGAGGTTGAGTACATGATGGAGTGCCAGCATCCAGTTTGTTGACCTTGGCTATTATTTTCAAGGTCACCTTAGGCCTGCTAAAATGACTCAAAACGGTACCTTAGACTGTGAGGCCATATACCTCATTTATTATTGGCTGTTATCGCTCTAACAATAAAAAAAATATAGCTAGCCTTCTCAAATTTGCAGGATATATTCATAACCGCAAAATCTTGCCTGGGAATACTTTTGGCCTCATTTTGAAAAACAAAATGGGTGCCAGGGATATTTATTCGACTTAAAGCAAGGACTTTTGTTGGCCCTCTAGAGCAAAGGGTATTACAGGTAGATCACAGAATATGTTCTGCATTACTGGAAATATTTTTGGCCTCATTTTGAAATACAAGATGGCGGCCGTTGGCCTTTCTTTGTCAGTCATGAAAAGTGCTTATAACTGGCTTATTATTGGTCGTAAAGGCTTGGGATGGTAAACCAACCTACAGGAAATCATGGGCTGGGAATCTCTCGATGTGGTCAGATATGACTTTGGACCCTCCTTCAAGGTCAAACGAGGATAGCCAAACTTAAAAGTGCTTATAACTTGCTTATTAGTGATCCTAGAGGTTTGGTATGGTAATCTTTTGATGTGGTCAGATTTGACCTTGGACCCCTCCTTCAAGGTCAAACGAGGATAGCCAAACTTAAAAGCGCTTATAACTCACTTATTACTGGTCATACAGGTTTGGGATGGCAAACCAACTTATTGGAAATCATGGGCTGGGAATATTCTGGTGTGGTCAGATTTGACCTTTGATCCCTCCTTCAAGGTCAAACGAGGATAGCCAAACCTAAAAGTCTGTATAACTCTCTTATTATGGGTCCTAGAGGCTTGCAATGTGAAACCAACTTACAGGAATTCATGGGCTGGGAATCTTTTGATATAGTCAGATTTAACCTTGGACCCCTCCTTCAAGGTTAAATGACGATAGCCAAACTTAAAAGTGCTTATAACTTGCCTAGTATTTGTCATGCAGATTTGGGATGGTAAACCAACTTATAGGAAATCATGGGCTTGGAATCTTTTGATGTTGTCAGATTTGACCTTGGGCCCATCCTTCGAGCTCAAATGAGGATAGGTTTGTAATGTGAAACCATCCTATCGGAAATCATGCGCTAGGAATCTTTTGATGTGATCAGATTTGACCTTTAGCCCCTTTTTCAAAATCTAATGAGCCAAAATTAAAAGTGCTTATAACTTGCTTATTCGTGTTCCTAGAGGTTTGTGATGTCACACCAACCTATTGGAATTCATGGGCTAAGAGTCTTTTGATGTGATCAGATTTTACCTTGGGCTCCTCATTCAAGGATGGTTGACATTTTGTTTACGTAGTGTCAGTACAAGTTGCTCCCATAAACACTTAGGCCCACTCTATACAGGGGTATATTTGTGTCATCCATAATACTCTGTATGTCACGCTTCAACCATGTCCCGTCCGGGGATAAACTGCGTCGAGACACAATCTCAAGTTCTCTCTTGTATTCGGCCATTCCGCAAGTGACACACTGTATCTGCATTCTGTACTCGTTGTTTCAGGCCGTTGCTTACCGCCAGATGTCTCTGCTGTTGAGAAGACCCCCTGGTCGTGAGGCTTACCCTGGTGATGTGTTTTACTTGCACTCCCGTCTGTTGGAGCGTGCTGCCAAGATGAACGAGTCCTTTGGAGGTGGCTCTCTCACTGCACTGCCCGTCATTGAGACCCAAGCCGGAGACGTGTCCGCTTACATCCCCACCAATGTGATCTCCATCACTGATGGACAGATCTTCTTGGAGACGGAGCTTTTCTTCAAAGGTATCCGTCCCGCCATCAATGTGGGTCTGTCTGTGAGCAGAGTGGGATCAGCTGCCCAGATCAAAGCCATGAAGCAGGTAACTCCAGTCTATAAGTAACTGCTTATAGTGTTAGTGTTGACCTCTAAAAATAACCTGAGGGTATGAGAAAAATCAGGTTTACAGTTGAGATCATGAGAAGTGATTTCCTTTTTTTAATTCATTCTTCAACCGAATGAGAACTTACTCAGTTCCTGCATTACTGGGTCAAAGCTCTCCATTAATAACCTTGTTCTAGTTGCCTGATGGTATGAAATTGTGGCTGGTTGAGGACCCATCTTGCCAAGCTCTAATATCTCTCATTTTAACCCCAAGCCCTTAAGGGCTGTCGGGGTATTGTTTTCACCCATGGTGTCCGGATGGGCGGGCAGGCGGCAGGAAATAGTTTGTCCAGCTATATCTCAGAAACCGTAAGGTGTAGGAAGTTCATACTTGGCAGGGACATTGGTTGGGGGGTGTAGGTGTGCAACGTCATGGTCTGACCTTGATTTGACCTTGCCGTAGTGACCTTGACCTATAAAATCTTGTCCAGGCTATATCTTGGAAACCGTAACGTGTAGGAAGTTGATACTTGGTAGGGACATTGGTTAGGGGTTGTAGATGTGCAGCGTCATAGTGTGACCTTGATTTGACCTCTGACCCTTGCCGTAGTGACCTTGACCTATAAAATCTTGTCCGGGCTATATCTCGGAAACTGTAAGGTGTAGGAAGCTGATACTTGTTAGGGACATTGGTTAGGGGGTGTAGGTGTGCTACGTCATGTGACCTTGATTTGACCTTGCTGTAGCGACCTTGACCTATAAAATCTTGTCCAGGTTATATCTCAGAGACTGTAAGGTGTAGGAAGTTTATACTTGGTTGGGACATTGGTTGAGGGTTTTAGGTGTGCCATGCCGTGGTGTGACACTGCTTGACCTTTGACCTTGATGTATTGACCTTTAAAATCTTGTTGCACCTTTGGGTCTGTCTGTTGATGCAGATTAAGCACTGTTAAAGTCATATTAAAATTAAAATATTAAGAATTTCCTTTTGCAAGTTCCCATTGTAACAGATGGAATTCCAACAAGTGAGCCACAGGCTTTTCTCCAACACCACACATAAGCATTCATTGAATGTATTGCCACTTCTGTATTCATGGGTAATATTCAAAACATCCAAACCATAATTCGACCATTTTTGGTTTACTGATAAATGCTGTCATTTTATTATTGAATTGTCTTGTTTTAATACTTCATCTTCATATACATTTCTTTTCCTTAGATATTATTTTCTCTACTTAAGCATTATTTGGACCTTAATATAACTGACACTGCTCTGAAAGTATCTTGAACTTTGTACTGTTACACTACTATATCTCATGGTGTTGAAAAATATTTCCCCAGGCTGTGGGGTACGGGCATCTCTGATGCTGTTTTTACTTTTGTAATAATCCATCACTGAGTAGACATTATGGAGAATTATAGTCTGGTTGGCAGAAGTGTCATTCGAACTGTAATTCTGCAAAATGTCGAACCAGTGATGGATTATTACTATGAAAAGGGTAAAATAATCTCTTAAATCTTTTCTTAATGACACTTTTGTGTGGTTTTATATACGCGATAATTGCTTTTTTCTCAGGGTTATAATTCAACAAAAAATTTTCTTCTTGATCGATCAGATCACTGACTCATCCGTGTCTTATCATTTTGTATTTTAGTTTGCACCATGAATAAATGACTGTCTTGCCGTGCATAGCACAGCTTTCCTATTAAGCATTTCCCCCGTGTTTCAGGTGGCTGGCTCCATGAAGCTGGAACTGGCTCAGTACCGTGAAGTGGCGGCCTTTGCCCAGTTTGGCTCCGACTTGGATGCTGCGACACAGCAACTCCTGAACAGAGGCGTGCGCCTCACTGAACTACTGAAGCAGGGTCAATATGGTGAGTGGGATTTTGCAGCACAGTTAGATTATTGCACACTAGAGGTTTTCTATGTTACGCTATATATCCCTGGTTTAGTGGTACGTTTTAGTCCCTATTGTGTCCCACCTCTGAGGCCGGGGTTCAATCCCCGTGACGGCCTTAAGTGGGAAAGCTGGTAGTTGCTTGCCGTTGGTCGGCAGTTTACAGTACACAACCCTAGCGAACTATATGTACTGGTTTCCTCTGCCCTTCTAACTACCCGTCGTGATATGACCTGTACAGTGTTGAAAGCAACGTAAAACCCCAAATAAATAAATAAATAAATAGTCCCTATTGTGATCCTGTTGTGTATCTTTGTTATATTGCTGTTGTATTTCTGTTGTAGTTCCCATGGCTGTGGAGGAGCAGGTAGCTGTAGTATATGCCGGGGTGCGAGGCATGCTGGACAAGATGGACCCCTCAAAGATCACCCAGTTTGAGAAGGAGTTTCTGCAGCACATGAAGAGCTCCCAGCAGGAGCTGCTCAAGAGCATCCGCGAAAAGGGCATGATCGACGATAACGACGAGGCTAGGCTCAAAGAGGTCGTCTCAAACTTCCTGACAAGCTTCGAGTGAAAGGGCCTTCTAGTGAATTGATATCCACAACCTGTCTAGTGTGTATGAATTTGTAAATTGAGGACTGCCGAGTGGTGTGATGTGATCAAAGGCTGCAGAACATTTTGGGTTTGATACATGGGAGCATGTAGTAATTCATAGTCACTAAGAGTTGGAAACAAAGAGATCAATTGTAGAGATTTCAGTGTACCAAGTGCTTAGCATTATTCACAGGAATATACTTAAAAGATTGAGATGCATAAAACTATAAATTATCTACTGTTAAGAAATAAACATGTTGAATAAATATTTGAATACAGGCGTTCATTAATTTCATTTTAGTCTCTTGTCATAATGTATTCACAATTTTTTACTGCAGTGAGGAGGCCATGATCCAATCTCCTGCTCCCCCCTAGGTGCACCTAAAACCTAAACATGTAGTTTTGAGAATAGTAGTGTTGGGCAGTAGGCAAGAAACTTTTGTCAACATATAAATCTTGTATCTATTTTGAGAAAATGTGAAGTCTGTCCTAGACTCCTAGGCAATCAAATCTTCACAGTATGAATATTGTACGAGCCCACCGCATCAAAATATATACACTGGGTGGGTAGTCATTATGTCGGGCGGGTACTGCGCAACATCCCTATATAATGCTTGGTTCTGTGGCAAGATGTACTGTAAGAATTGAGGTACTGGTCATTATTTATGTCCACCCCACTGAGGGGTAGACATATTATTTTTGCTTTGTCCAGCGTCCGTCACGCTTGGGTTTCCGGTCATTTCAAGGCAAAATATTTATCCATGTTTACCAAATTTGGTATGGGTGTTTATTGGGTTAATAACTTGCATGGGATTGCTTTTGGTGAAGATAGCTCTATAGCTAACTGAGTAATAGCTACTTAGTTACTTTTGTGTACTTCTTTTGTTTCCAGGCATTTTAAGGAAAAATATTTGACCTATCTTTACCAAATTTGGTATGAGCAATAGTTAGGTCAATAGCTTGCTTGGGATTGCTTTTAGTGATAATAGCTATATAACTGAGTAATATCTACTCAGCTACTTTGAGTAGCTTTTTTATTTTAAAGGAAAACAATGTTTTCTAGCTTCACAAAAATTTGTATGAAGGATAATTGTGTCAATAGTTTGTCCAGGATAGCTTTTGGCCGATGATGGCTTTGTAGCTATAGGTAACTGAGTAATAGCTACTTAGCTACTTTTGTGTACTTCTTTCATTTCCGGGCATTTTAAGGAAAAATATTTGACATATCTATACCAAATTTGGATTGAGCAATAATTAGGTCAATAGTTAGCTATATAACTGACCTGAGTAATAGCTGCTTAGCTACTTTGAGTAGCTTTTTTATTATGTCCACCCCACTAGGGGGTGGACATATTATTTTTGCTTTTTCCGCCGTCCGGCGTCCCACTTGGTTTCCAGACATTTTAGGCAACAGTTCTTATCCTATCTTTACCAAATTTGGCATGCAGGTTTATTGGGTTAATAGCTTGTATGGGATTGCTTTTGGTGATGATACCTGTATAGCTGAGTAATAGCTACTTTGCTACTTTTGAGTAGCTCTTTGGTTTCCAGACATTTTAAGGAATGCTATTAAGCCTAGCTTTCTCAAATTTGGTATGGAGGTTCATTGGGTTAATAGCTTGTATGGGATTGCTTTTGGGGGGAATTGCTTCATAGATGAGTAATTAATTAAATAAATGAGTAATTGGCTATTTTGAATACTGAAAAAGGCAATTTTATTGCGTTAATACATCCTATCCAATGGACAATTGCTTTACCGGTCGGTGTGACCGGTCCCGCCAAACGCCAGAAAAAGACGTCCTGTACATAGTACCAGCAGGACCGGTCAGTAGTGTGCATTCGCTAGGTGGCGCATCATTATGTCCACCCCACTGGGGGGTGGACATATTATTTTTGCTTTTTCCGCCGTCCAGCGTCCCACTTGGTTTCCAGACATTTTAGGCAACAGTTCTTATCCTATCTTTACCAAATTTGGCATGCAGGTTTATTGGGTTAATAGCTTGTATGGGATTGCTTTTGGTGATGATAGCTCTATAGCTAACTGAGTAATAGCTATTTTGCTACTTTTGAGTAGCTCTTTGGTTTCCAGACATTTTAAGGAATGCTATTAAGCCTAGCTTTCTGAAATTTGGTATGGAGGTTCATTGGGTTAATAGCTTGTATGGGATTGCTTTTGGGGGGGAATTGCTTCATAGATGAGTGAGTAATTAATTAAATAAATGAGTAATTAGCTATTTTGAATACTGAAAAGCAAATTTGCTCATATCTCCTAAACCGTGCGAGATAGAGCGATTATGTCGAAATTTTCGACCCACAGGGTATCTAAGGAATGTACTCTTTGCAATTTTCAAAAAATTTTCCCCTCCCCAAAAATGGCGGCCATTTTGAATTTTCTAATTTTTGCCAAAAATGGCAAAACACAAATCTGCTTCTATCTCCTTAACTGTGCGAGATAGAGAGATTTCGTCGAAATTTTCGACCCACAGGTTATCTGAGTATTGTATTCTTGGCAATTTTCAAAAAAATTTTCCCCTCCCCAAAAATGGCGGCCATTTTGAATTTTCGAATTTTTGCCAAAAATGGCAAAACACAAATTTACTTCGATCACCTTAACCATGCGAGATAGAGCGATTTCGTCAAAATTTTCGACCCACAGGGTATCTAAGGAATGTAATCTTTACAATTTTCAAAAAAAATTTCCCCTCCCCAAAAATGGCGGCCATTTTGAATTTTCGAATTTTTGCCAAAAATGGCAAAACACAAATTTGCTTCCATCTCCTTAACTGTGCAAGATAGAGCGATTTCGTCGAAATTTTTGACCCACAGGGTATCTAAGGAATGTCATCTTTGCAATTTTCAAAAAAATTTCCCCTCCCCCAAAATGGCGGCCATTTTGAATTTTCGAATTTTTGCCAAAAATGGCAAAACACAAATTTCCTTCTATCTCCTTAACCGTGCAAGATAGAGCGATTTCGTCCAAATTTTCAACCCACAGGGTATCTAAGGAATGTACTCTTTGCAATTTTCAAAAAATTTTCCCCTCCCCAAAAATGGCGGCCATTTTGATTTTTCGAATTTTTGCCAAAAATAGAAAAACAGGAATTTGCTTCTATCTTCTTAAGCGTGCAAGATAGAGTGATTTCGTCAAAATTTTCGACCCAACCAATGCAAAAAGGCATGAAGCTGAAATAATTTACATCTACACTAATAAATATTTAAGCATCATTGATATATTTTACAAATGAAACAGGGTCTTGTAAGACTACTGTACAATTTTGGCAAAAGGTTCATGGGGTGGACATTACACATGATAATGTGTGTTCTTCTATGCTATCCTGTTTCTATTCGCATCTGCTATCAACAGGGCGTCCTATTTCTAGTTCTTGCTTCCTGTCTAGACAGAGTGACGTCAGTTCATCTTTTTCGCTTGGCGCGTGTAGTGTGCAGACGTGTTTTGAAGTGATCTCCAAGTTTTGAAGAAACGCGGCTTATTCTACGAATTTAAAGCTTATTTTCATCTGAAAATATATTTATTGTGTTAAATACATTTCATGGCCTCTCCAGGACTTAAACGAGGCATTATCCAGCGTTTTATAGCCAGAAGAATTTCTGTGTACTTGTCGTCGAGAGGAATCGTGGGTGAGAGGTCGTGTGTCGTCCCTGCAGCATTCCTTCTGCTGTTCAGAAGCGTGTGTTTACCACGATTCACCCTCCATTTAATTCTACATTGTTGAGTAACACTGTGTGTATGTCGACGAGAAGAAATTAGAAGGAAAGAAGAATGCATCGTCTGACGTCATCACTTTCAGCTTATGCTTGTCACGTGACATGGACCTGGTCATGTGATACACAGTCAACAATGGAGGAATCGTGTTTTCAACAGAAGTTTTCTTAGAAGAAGACGACCATTTATTATTCAACACCCACTTTAACTGGCAAGAAGAAGTCCAGCAACTCGTCTGTTGGCCTGAAGAAGTTAGATGACAAGTGGTCATTGAACTCTGTGAATTTTTGCCGGTGCCGGTCATGTGACTTCACAGATCTTCATACAACTACCGGCAAGCAGATCCCCGACTGTGACCGGTTCAACTGACAAGAAGAAACCCCCCACCAGTGGCTTGTCCTGAGTGGTGTGATTGTTGGGGGTACCGGTTCCAGTCTTGGTCAGACCACCAGTGGTTCAGCCCCAAGTGTGATTGGTTCAGCTGCCAAGAAGACACCCCCTTCAGTGGTTTCCAGTGATCTGCCCCTTTTTGATCCTGGAACCTCCACCAGAGGCCTTTCCACTGGTGTGACTGTTGGGGGTACCGGTTCCAGTCTTGGTCAGACCACCGGTGATTCAGCCCCAAGTGTGATTGGTTCAGCTGACAAGAAGACACCCTCTTCAGTGGTTACCAGTGATCAGCTCTTGTTCAGCTCTTGTTCAGACCACCGGTGAGGCTGCTCAGTGGGTTCACCTACCAGAAGTTGCAGTGACCATTCAGACCCTTATCTCCCCAGTGCAGAATTGTGGACCAGTACCAGTCCTGTTTAGGCTACCGGTAGGGTCATTAGCCAACCAGTGATGAGGGATACCGGCACCAGTTCTGCTCAGACTGCCGGTTGTGGTCACAGAAATCCAGCAAGGGCTACCGGTTAAACAGGATTACCGATTACACAGAGTTGCTGGTGACACACAGCAGGGCTACTGGTTCAGAGAATTACCGGCTCCCGAGTGTTGCCGGTTCCGGAGTGTTACCGGTTCCTGAGTGTTGCCGGTGCCAGAGTGCTGCCGGTCCAGGAGTGCTGCTGGTTACAGGATTACCGGTTACACAGAGTTGCTGGTGACGCACAGCAGGGCTACTGGTTCAGAGAATTACCGGCTTCCGAGTGTTGCCGGTGCCTGAGTGCTGCCGGTTCCGGAGTGTTGCCGGTGCCTGAGTGCTGCCGGTCCAGGAGTGCTGCTGGTTACAGGAATCTGCTGTTCCCATCCTTACTGGCAAGGAACCAGGTTCAAATCCAGTGCTGACAGCAGGTTCACCGGTTACAGAGAATTGCTGGTTCCGGAGTGGTGCCGGTTCCCGAGTGTTGCTGGTTACATAGAAATCTACTGTTCCCATGCTTACTGACAAGAAACCAGCTTCAAATCCAGTGCTGACAACAGGTTCACTGGTTACAGAGGTTTACCGGCTACAGAAATTTACTGGTGACAAGTTAGTTGGACAGGAAGTTTTATTCAGAAAATTCCTTTAACTGACTGGTTACAGAACCTACCCACCAGGTGCCGGCTTGCAAACCTTCAGGGACAGTTGCTTCACAAGAATCTGAGAGATAATGGTGAAGTAACCAGAGTGAACCTGGAACACCAGTCTACTGGACTGGGAGATCTACCAAGGGATTAACCAAGACTACAGAAATGTGATGTCCCAATTCTTTGGTTACAGAGCCATCTCCCAGAAACTTTGGTTACAGAGAGATACTCGCCTACCGGTTTGGCCGGTTACAGAGTTTGTTGGTTACAGAAGCTGCTGAATCCTCCACTGTGCAGGAAGAAGCCAGTTTTCATATGAGCCTACCTCTACAAAGAAATAGTTCAGTTCACCCAGTTCTGCCAACTCCAATGAGTTTATGCAGAACTGTAGAGCCACCAGGAACCGGTTACAAAGCACTGCTTCACTTATAACCGGTGTTGGGAGAAGTGGGAAGTTCTGGGTTCGAGTCCAAAATTAGTCACCACACTGAGGGAGGGCTACACCCTCCCCTTCCGGTTCAGACCCAACTTGACAAGGTCACCAACTGTAACAAGCAACTACCACAACCCAGCCAAGCAGTCCTTCCTTTTAGAAGCACTGTATCAGCTGGTGAACAAGAATACAGTACAACCGGTAGAAAATCAAAACTCACGGAGTTTTTGCAACCGGCTATTTTTGCTACCTAAGCCCAACAACCGGTGGAGACCTGTCCTGGACCTGAGCACCTTGAACACCTCTTTAAACTCAGAGTCGTTCAAAATGGAGACCCCAGAGGCAATAAGAACCTCCCTACAGGCAGGGGAGTGGGTCACATCCATGGACTTCAAGACGCATACCTCCATATACCAATTACCATGGAGTTTCATAGTGGTGGCCAAAGAGGTCAAACTCATGGCACTTCAGAGGGGTATAAGGATTCACCAATACCTAGACGACTGGCTGGTGAGAGCCTCTACCCTCAACACTTGTCTCCAGCATACACATACCTTAGTAACCCGTTGTCAAGAACTAGGGTGGCTGGTGAAAAGTCAGAACTGGCTCCCAACAGGTTTTCAACTTCGTAGGTTACCAGTTCGACCTGAAAGAGGGCAAGGTCAAACCCACACCAGAGCATTGGCAGGCCTTGACAGACAAGATCCAGTCAATACTGTCCGGTCCGCCTGGTCCGGAAGTTCATGTCACTCGTAGGTCTACTCACAGCAACAGGAAAGCAAGTCCACCTAGGGCAACTTCACATGAGGCCCATACAGTGGCACTTGGAAAACAACTGGAGGGTCCCAAGAGTCACTAGAAAAGGTGATCCCAGTCCCCAGATAGCTCCATTTCCATCTAAGGTGGTGGCTAGAGGAAAGCAATGTGCTGCTAGGTCAACCATTACACCCTCTAGAACATGCTCTGCAAATATTTACAGATGCATCAAAAGAAGGGTGGGGCTCTCACTTAGACGAGCACACTGCAAGGGGAACTTTGTCCCTTCCAGAAAGCAATTTACACATAAACCATCTAGAGCTAAAGCAGTCTTTCTAGCTCCAGAAGAGTTTCGAACCCTCTACTGCAACAAGACAGTACTGATAGCTACAGACAACACAACAGTGGTTACCTATATCAACAAAGAGGGGGGGTATGAAGTCGGGCTCTCTGTGTGCCCTACTGTGGAGAATCCTGTCCTGGTGTACCAGGCAGCAAGTAACCCTCAGGGCACATCACATCCCCGGCCGGCTGAACGTGATAGCAGACAAGCTATCCAAGCTTGACCAGACCATTCAAATAGAGTGGTCACTTTATCCAGAGGTGTCCCAAGTAGTGTTCTCAATAAACCCTTTTTAGTAGAACCGGGTAGGTGGTGGTTTCAACGGGCGGGTACCCGGGTATCCGCGCCGATGGGCGATAATAGCTGAAACTACAAAAATGTCCATATTTACAGACTTAAAACCTACAGAAATAATGCGATCCAACCATTTGCTTTATTTCTTGTCGGCCACACTTTTGCATTCAAAATAATATTACATGGAAGAAATGTTAAATAAAAAAGACTTCTGTACATTCAAAACACTTTTGTTTATATAAAAATGGAGTCACATGACCTATCACAAAAGCATTAACTACTGCTCGAAGATAGTTTTGGAATTTAAACATTATTTTTATTTCAGGTTCATAAGTGAATTTTATTAACGTAAAATTATAAACTACTGTGTGAAAACATTGTACTCTTATTTATTTAAGGAATGCATGTCACTATATAGCCAATATACAGCGTTTTATGGACTCAGAATTAAGTAACTGTGTTAATATACTTACGATTTTCAAAGGGTTCCGGTGTTTGATAATGTATAAACAACCAAAGTAAAAGACAGGTAAAATACTTTAAATGGTGTGTACAAGAGTGAGAAAACAATATTCTTGTGCATTTTAATTGAATAGTTTTATTTTTAAATGAAATAATTAAGTTCAGATACGTCTGTACTCGGCCAGCCAATGTGGGCGATAATGACAGAAATAGAGCTTAGATTCGGGTACTCGGGTATGTGATTTCGGATTCGGGTAAGTATTCAGGGTTCGGGTACCCGGATATCCGGATACCCGTTGAGATCACTAGTCCCAAGCTATATGCTCCCGGGGGCATCAGCATCAAGTGGACCTATTTGCCACCACGTTTTACAACAAACTCCCACAGTTTGTGTCACCGGTCCCAGACCCTCAGGGATGGGCAGTGCACACACTCAGCCTTTCCTGGGAGGACCTGGACCCATACACCTTCCCACCTGCAGCCGTCTTGGGAAAGTGGTGGAAAAGTTGCAGGACTACCCGTGCAACAGGATAATCCTGATTGCCCCAGGGTGGCCCAACATGCCCTAGTCCTGGGATCTAGTGGCAATGTCCAGTCAGATCCCACTATGTCGGCCCAACATACCCAACTGGGTGTCCCAGCCATTCAACCAGGTTCTTCACAGGAACCTGTCAAATCTGAATCTTCATGCTGGGCTCCTAGAGCCTCAGCAATCAAGGAGCAGGGCTTCGCTGAGGCAGTGGCAGCACGAATTAAGGCTCCTCAAGAGTATCAACCAGATCTGTCTATGAGGCCAAGTGGACCATTTCTTACAAAGTGGTACCGCAGTAATCAGGTGGACTTCAGGGCACCACCTCTGAAAACCATTGCTGACTTCCTCCTGCACAGGTTTCAAAGACAAGAAGTTGCAACCAGGCACTATTGATGGCTACAAATCAGCCATTGCTGACAACTGGGCAATTGCACCATTAATGTCAGCAAGGATGAGAATCTCACTCGTCTCCTGGACAGTTCCATAGGGATAGACCCAAGGGCAGGAGGGGCATCCCCTCCTGGAACCTTTCTCTGGTACTACACCAGCTGACAAGGCTCCCTCTGAACCCCTAAAAGAGGCCTCCTTGAAACATCTGACCTTCAAGACTGTTTCCTTGCTGCCCTTAGGTTCTGGTAATGCAGGAGTGAGATCCATGCTTGGTTACATAAGAACATCAGACACCAGTCAGACTGGTCTAAGGTGTCCTTGTACCTCTCGCCCAGCTTTCTATCCAAGAATCAGCTGGCTACGGAGGGTCCAGATAGTGTGGCTCCAATGGTCATACCAGCCCTGGCCCCATCTCTGGATAAGTCACTTAAGGGAGACAGGTCCTTATGTCCAGTTAGAACCCTGCGCTACTACTTGGACAGGACTACAGATCTTAGGCAATAAGGACTTGTTCTTTGTCTCCTTCAGGAAAGGTTTCGACAAAGACATCTCACCTGCCACCATCTCCCCACGGATCAAACAGACTGTGATCCTATGCTATGAGCTCTCTGACCAGGAGGCCCTCACTCTGCATCAGGTTAAAGCCCATGATGTCAGGGCCCTTACTGCTTCTAAGACCTTCCAATCAAGGGTCTCCTGAGAGCAGTTTTTGTCAGCCTTCCACTCTAAATTACACAACACCTTCACTCAGTTCTATTTGAAGGATGTTTCTTGGGGTGACTCAGAGCTTGGCCGTTTGGGACCAGTTGTGGCTGCCCAACAGGGGCACCACCAAACCCAAAAATGAGATGTGTAAATTTGACTTACTTCTTTAGGAAAGTTTAAGTCTTATGGGACTGAAAAAAAGGGGGGGGGGCAATGTCGGTAGTCTTTCGGGTAACCAGTTAACTGGTAACCGACCTTGACCTCTCAGGGTTCTCTGACCCTAGGTCAAAAGGGGCCTTCTCAGGTTAATTTTTTATTATGAGTTCATTTGAGTCCCTAGTAGCTTACCCGCCTTCCAAGCAGTAGTTATTCAGCAATTGTCCATTGGATAGGATGTATTAACGCAATAAAATTGCAAATTTAAAAGGTAAATTAAATTTTTATAAGTTAATACCCTATCCAATGGACAGGCAAGGCCCACCCAACCGACCCCGCTACCAGCTTACTAGGGGTCTAAATCTGTTTAGACAACGAAAAAGATGAACTGACGTCACTCTGTCTAGACAGGAAGCAAGTATGATGCGCCACCTAGCGAATGCAAACTACTGACCGGTCCTGCTGGTACTATGTACAGGACGTCTTTTTCTGGCGTTTGGCGGGACCGGTCGCGCCGACCGGTAAAGCAATTGTCCATTGGATAGGGTATTAACTTATAAAAATTTAATTTACCTATTAAATTTGCAAATGTGCTCATATCTCATTAACCGTGCGAGATAGAGCGATTTAAGGAATGTACTCTGCAATTTTCAAAAAATTTTCTGCTCCTCAAAAATGGCGGCCAGTTTGAATTTTCGAATTTTTGCCAAAAATGGCAAGATACAAATTTCCTTCTATCTCTTAACCGTGCGAGATAGAGCGATTTCGTCAAAATTTTCGACCCACAGGGTATCTGAGCATTGTACTCTTGGCAATTTTTAAAAAATTTTCCCCTCCCCTAAAATGGCGGCCATTTTGAATTTTCGAATTTTTGCCAAAAATGGCAAAACACATATTTGCTTCTATCTCCTTAATCGTGCGAGATAGAGCGATTTCGTCGAAATTTTCAATCCGCAGGGTATCTAAGAAATGTACTCTTGGCAATTAAAAAAAAATTTTCCTTTTCCCAAAAATGGCGGCCATTTTGAATTTTCAAATTTTTGCCAAAAATAGAAAAACAGGAATTTGCTTCTATCTTCTTAACCGTGCAAGATAGAGTGATTTCGTCAAAATTTTCGACCCAACCAATGCAAAAAGGCATGAAGCTGAAATAATTTACATCTACACTAATAAATATTTAAGCATCATTGATATATTTTACAAATGAAACAGGGTCTTGTAAGACTACTGTACAATTTTGGCAAAAGGTTCATGGGGTGGACATTACACATGATAATGTGTGTTCTTCTATGCTATCCTGTTTCTATTCGCATCTGCTATCAACAGGGCGTCCTATTTCTAGTTCTTGCTTCCTGTCTAGACAGAGTGACGTCAGTTCATCTTTTTCGCTTGGCACGTGTAGTGTGCAGACGTGTTTTGAAGTGATCTCCAAGTTTTGAAGAAACGCGGCTTATTCTATTCATGAAGCTGAAATAATTTACATCTACACTAATAAATATTTAGGCATCATTGATATATTTTACAAATGAAACAGGGTCTTGTAAGACTACTGTAAAATTTTGGCAAAAGATTCATGGGGTGGACATTACACATGATAATGTGTGATCTATGCTATCCTGTTTCTATTCGCACCTACTATCAACAGGGCGTCCTATTTCTAGTTTTAAGCGATAGGTCAATAGCTTGCTTGGGATCGGTTTTGTGATAATAGCTATATAACTGAATAATAGCTACTCGGCTACTTTGAGTAGCTTTTTTATTATCTCCCGCCGGGCGGGCGGGAGATTATAAAACGCATTCCGTGCGTGTGTTCGTGTGTTATTTTAAAGGAAAACAATGTTTTCTAGCTTCACAAAAATTTGTATGAAGGATAATTGTGTCAATAGTTTGGCCAGGATAGCTTTTGGTCGATGATGGCTTTGTAGCTATAGCTAACTGAGTAATAGCTACTTAGCTATTTTTGTGTACTTCTTTCGTTTCCGGGCATTTTAAGGAAAAATATTTGACATATCTATACCAAATTTGGATCGAGCAATAGTTGGGTCAATAGCTTGCTTGAGATTGCTTTTAATGATAATAGCTATATAACTGACCTGAGTAATAGCTGCTTAGCTACTTTGAGTAGCTTTTTATGTCAGCTGACTTGTCAGTCGGCTGACATTATGTCGTCACTCTGCGGCGTGGGCGTACGCGTCCGCTTGAACAACTTCTCCTCCAAAACTACAAGGCCTAGAGACGTGCTGTTTTTTTTTAAAAGATACCTTATCTATCGAGGATGAAAAATTGTTCAAGGCTTGCAAATCTGTCTGTTCGTCTGTTTGCTAGAGACATTACAAGGGGGGTACCCCCACCAAAAGTGTGAAAATTTCAACACTTAATCACAATTTTCTCAGTGACTATTGCAGGGATTTCTCTCATATCTTGCATATATGTACTAGGCCAGAGGTAGATTCTCTTGTGTGAGTATGAGACCTGGATCTGTCTTACTTTTTTATCTCCCGCCGGGCTTTAGCCCGGGAGGGAGATTATGAAATGATGCCTGTGTGTGCGTGCGTGCGTGTGTGTGTGTGTGCGTGCGTTAGTCACGCAGATTCCTCCAAAACTACTACAGCTACAGATTTTTTGTAAATTAATTGTCGCAATGAATTTTCACGCCCTCGAAAATTTTTTTGGTTTTATGGACTTAGGCCTAAAGATAACTGAGTAATAGCTATCTTAGCTACTTGGAGTAAAGGGCTCATAACTCAAAAACTATTGTAGTTACAACTTTTTCTTCAAATATGTTGTTCAGCTACTTAGTCCTTAGCTATAAGATGGTACATAGTTTGGGGTCCCATTGCATGCCATAAGTGAGTAATAGCTATTTTCTCATTTGTAGCTAAATAACAAAAGGAGTAAATGTCAAATATCTTCAAAAGTATTAGAGTTACAGAAATCTTTTCAAATATGTTGTTCATCTACTTTTTGGTAAGCTATCACATAGTAAAGTTTCAGACCTGTTGCACCTTGGATAGCTGAGTAATAGCTACTTTGAAATTCTGACTGTTGAGTAAAGCCATTGTAACTCCAAAACTATTGCAGTTAGAGTGTTTTCCTAAAATATGTTGTTCAGCTACTTTGTCCTTAGCTATAAGATGGTACATAGTTTGGGGTTCTATTGCATGCCATAAGTGAGTAATAGCTATTTTCTCATTTGTAGCTAAATAACAAAAGGAGTAAATGCCAAGTATCTTCAAAAGTATTACAGTTACAGAAATCTTTTCAAATATGTTATTCATCTACTTTTGGGTAAGCTATCACATAATAAAGTTTCAGACCTGTTGCACCGTGGATAGCTGAGTAATAGCTACTTTCAAATTCCGACTGTTGAGTAAAGCCATTGTATCTCCAAAACTATTGCAGTTAGAGTGTTTTCCTAAAATATGTTGTTCAGCTACTTTGTCCTTAGCTATAAGATGGTACATAGTTTGGGGTTCTATTGCATGCCATAAGTGAGTAATAGCTATTTTCTCATTTGTAGCTAAATAACAAAAGAAGTAAATGCCAAATATCTTCAAAAGTATTAGAGTTACAGAAATCTTTTCAAATATGTTATTCATCTACTTTTGGTAAGCTATCACATAGTTAAGTTTCAGACCTGTTGCACCATGGATAGCTGAGTAATAGCTACTTTCAAATTCCGACTGTTGAGTAAAGCCATTGTATCTCCAAAACTATTGCAGTTACAGTGTTTTCCTAAAATATGTTGTTCAGCTACTTTGTCCTTAGCTATAAGATGGTACATAGTTTGGGGTTCTATTGCATGCCATAAGTGAGTAATAGCTATTTTCTCATTTGTAGCTAAATAACAAAAAAAGTAAATGTCAAATATCTTCAAAAGTATTAAAGTTAGTGAAATCTTTTCAAATATGTTGTCCATCTACTTTTTGGTAAGCTATCACATAAAGTTTCAGACCTGTTGAACCTTTGATAGCTGAGTAATAGCTACTTTCAAATTCCGACGGTTGAGTAAAGCCATTGTAACTCCAAAACTATTGCAGTTAGAGTGTTTTCCTAAAATATGTTGTTCAGCTACTTTGTCCTTAGCTATAAGATGGTACATAGTTTGGGGTTCTATTGCATGCCATAAGTGAGTAATAGCTATTTTCTCATTTGTAGCTAAATAACAAAAGAAGTAAATGTCAAATATCTTCAAAAGTATTAAAGTTAGGGAAATCTTTTCAAATATGTTGTCCATCTACTTTTTGGTAAGCTATTACATAGTAAAGTTTCAGACCTGTTGAACCTTTGATAGCTGAGTCATAGCTACTTTCAAATTCCGACTGTTGAGTAAAGCCATTGTATCTCCAAAACTATTGCAGTTAGAGTGTTTTCCTAAAATATGTTGTTCAGCTACTTTGTCCTTAGCTATAAGATGGTACATAGTTTGGGGTTCTATTGCATGCCATAAGTGAGTAATAGCTATTTTCTCATTTGTACCTAAATAACAAAAGAAGTAAATGTCAAATATCTTCAAAAGTATTAAAGTTAGGGAAATCTTTTCAAATATGTTGTCCATCTACTTTTTGGTAAGCTATCACATAGTAAAGTTTCAGACCTGTTGAATCTTTGATAGCTGAGTAATAGCTACTTTGAAATTCTGACTGTTGAGTAAAGCCATTGTAACTCCAAAACTATTGCAGTTAGAGTGTTTGCCTAAAATATGTTGTTCAGCTACTTTGTCCTTAGCTATAAGATGGTACATAGTTTGGGGTTCTATTGCATGCCATAAGTGAGTAATAGCTATTTTCTCATTTGTAGCTAATTGAGAGCTTTCACTTGGTGAAGTTTCAGACCCTTAGCTAATTACTCACCTACTCAAAATGAGTAAATGCGAATTATCTCTAAAAGTATTGCAGATAGCCAATTTTTCTCAACTCATTCACCTACTTTTGGAAGAGCTTTCACATGGTCAAGTTTCAGACCCGTAGGTAATTACTCAAAATGAGTAAATGCTAATTATCTCTAAAAGTATTGCAGATAGCCAATTTTTCTCAAATAACTCATTCACCTACTTTTGGGAGAGCTTTCACTTGGTCAAGTTTCAGACCCGTAGCTAATTACTCACCTACTCAAAATGAGTAAATGCGAATTATATCTAAAATTATTGCAGATAGCCAATTTTTCTCAAATAACTCATTCACCTACTTTTGAGAGAGCTTTCACTTGGTGAAGTTTCAGACCTGTAGCTAATTATTCACCTACTCAAAATGAGTAAATGCAAATTATCTGTAAAAGTATTGCAGATAGCCAATCTTTCTCAAATAACTCATTCACCTACTTTTGGAAGAGCTTTCACTTGGTGAAGTTTCAGACCCGTAGCTAATTACTCACCTGCTCAAAATGAGTAAATGCGAATCATCTCTAAAAGTATTGCAGATAGCCAATTTTTCTCAAATAACTCATTCACCTACTTTTGAGAGAGCTTTCACTTGGTGAAGTTTCAGACCTGTAGCTAATTATTCACCTACTCAAAATGAGTAAATGCTAATTATCTCTAAAAGTATTGCAGATAGCCAGTATTTCTCAAATAACTCATTCACCTACTTTTGAAAGAGCTTTCACTTCGTGAAGTTTCAGACCCGTAGCTAATTATTCACCTGCTGAAAATGAGTAAATGCTAATTATCTCTAAAAGTATTGCAGGTAGCCAATTTTTCTCAAATAACTCCTTCAGGTACTTTTGGAAGAGCTTTCACATGGTGAAGTTTCAGATCCGTAGCTAATTACTCACCTACTCAAAATGAGTAAATGCTAATTATCTCTTAAAATTATTGCAGATAGACAATTTTTCTCAAATAACTCGTTCATCTACTTTTGGGAGAGCTTTCACTTGGTAAAGTTTCAGACCCGTAGCTAATTATTCACCTACTGAAAATGAGTAAATGCTAATTATCTCTAAAAGTATTGCAGGTAGCCAATTTTTCTCAAATAACTCCTTCACATACTTTTGGCACATGGTCAAGTTTCAGATCCGTAGCTAATTACTCACCTACTCAAAATGAGTAAATACGAATTATCTCTAAAAGTATTGCAGATAGCCAATTTTCTCAGATAACTCATTCACCTACTTTTGGGAGAGCTTTCACATGGTGAAATTTCAGACCCATAGCTAATTACTCACCTACTCAAAATGAGTAAATGCTAATTATCTCTAAAAGTATTGCAGATAGCCAATTTTTCTCAAATAACTCATTCACCGACTATTGGGAGAGCTTTCACTTGAAGTTTCAGACCCGTAGCTAATTGTTCACCTACTCAAAATGAGTAAATGCTAATTATCTCTAAAAGTATTGCAGATAGCCAATTTTTCTCATATAACTCATTCACCTACTTTTGGGAGAGCTTTCACTTGGTGAAGTTTCAGACCTGTAGCTAATTACTCACCTACTCAAAATGAGTAAATGCTAATTATCTCTAAAAGGATTGCAGATAGCCATTTTTTGTCAAATAACTCATTCACCTACTTTTAGGAGAGCTTTCACTTGGTGAAGTTTCAGACCCATAGCTAATTACTCACCTGCTCAAAATGAGTAAATGCTAATTATCTCTAAAAGTATTGCAGATAGCCAATTTTTCTCAAATAACTCATTCACCTACTTTTGGGAGAGCTTTCACATGGTGAAGTTTCAGCCCCATAGCTAATTACTCACCTGCTCAAAATGAGTAAATGCTAATTATCTCTAAAAGTATTGCAGATAGCCAATTTTTCTCAAATAACTCATTCATCTACTATTGGGAGAGCCATCACTTGGTGAAGTTTCAGACCCGTAGCTAATTATTCACCTACTCAAAATGAGTAAATGCTAATTATCCCTAGAAGTATTGCGGATAGCCTTCACATGGTGAAGTTCCAGACCCGTAGGTAATTACTCACTTACTCAAAATGAGTAAATGCTAATTATCTCTAAAAGTATTGCAGATAGCCAATTTTTCTCGAATAAGTCATTCACCTACTTTTGGGACAGCTTTCACTTGGTGAAGTTTCAGACCTGTAGCTAATTACTCACCTACTCAAAATAAGTAAATGCCTATTATCACTAAAAGTATTGCAGATAGCCAGTATTTCTCAAATAACTCATTCACCTACATTTTGGAGAAGTTTCACATGCTTAAGTTTTTTTATGAATTTTTAAAATAAATTTTAATACATTAAAATTAATTAAATCATGCACTAAATCAATTATAACTTGAAAAGTACTGCATTTAGAGCACTTTGTGCAAATATGTTATGCAGCTACTTTTGGGTCAGCTATAACATAGTAAAATTTCAGACCTGTAGCTCATGGCATAGCTGAATAATAACTACTTTTAGGTTATCACTGTTGGGTAAATCACTTATAACTTGAAAACTTTTGCATTTACATTATTTAGTTTTAGTATGTTATTCACCTATTTTGAGGCAGCTATAACATAGTAAAATTCCAGACCTGTGGCTCATTGCATAGCGGAGTAATAGCTACTTTGAAGTTCTTACTCAACACTAAATCATTTATAACTTGAAAAGTATTACATTTAGAGCATTTTGTTAAAATATGTCATTCACCTACTTTTTCCATAGCAACAACATGGTGAGTAACTTGGGTGTCTATCTGAATAGCTAAGTGAGTAATAGCTACTTTTGGGCTTTTCACTAACTTCCATCATGAGTAAAATCACTTGTAACTTGAAAACTATTGCATTTAGAGAATTTTGTGCAAATATGTTATTCACCTACTTTTGGGTCAGCTATAACATACTAAAATTTCAGACCTCTAGCTCGTGCCATAGCTGAGTAATAGCTACTTTTGCCTTTGCCGGTGGATACATTTTGCATCTGGCCACAGATGCATCCTTGGTCTAGTCTCTAAAAGTATTACAGGTGGGCAATTTCTTCTAAATAAGTCATTCACCTACTTTTGGGTGATCTACCACATAGTGAAGTTGCAGAACTGTAGCTCTTTAGATGGCAGAGTAATAGCCACTAAAATAAGTAAATGTCTTGTATCTCTAAAAGTAGTACAGATAGGCTATTTCTTCTAAAGATGTGCTTCCCTACTTTGAGTTGATCTGCATAATGAAGTGGCAGAACTGTAGCTCTTTGGATGGCAAAGTAATAGCTACTAAAATGAGTAAATGCCTTTTGTCTTTAAAAGTATTGCAATCAAACATTAAACTTGTCACTTCTACATGTGCCTCCATCTCGTAGGAAAATTTATATTCCACTATCTTTAGGACATCTAATTTATACGGCGGGAGATAAATGCATGCGTCAGAATGCTTGTTTTTAATAAATTTTTTTAATAATTTTTAATGCATTAAAATTCATGAAATCATGCACAAAATCATTTATAACTTGAAAACTGTTGCATCTAGAGCATTTTGTTAAAATATGTTATTCAGCTACTTTTTTCATAGCTACAATATGGTGAGTAAGTTGGGTGCCTGTCTCAATAGCTAAGTGAGTAATAGCTACTTTTGGGCTTTTCAGTAACTTCCATCATGAGTAGAATCACTTGTAACTTAAAAACTATTGCATTTAGAGAATTTCGTATAAATATGTTATTCAGCTACTTTTGGGTCAGCTATAACATAGTAAAATTTCAGACCTGTAGCTCATGGCATAGCTGAGTAATAGCTACTTTTAGGTTATCACTGTTGAGTAAATCGCTTATAACTTCAAAACTATTGCATTTAGAGAATTTCGTATAAATATGGTATTCAGCTACTTTTGGGTCAGCTATAACATAGTAAAATTTCAGACCTGTAGCTCATGGCATAGCTGAGTAATAGCTACTTTTAGGTTATCACTGTTGAGTAAATCGCTTATAACTTGGAAACTATTGCATTTAGAGTATTTTGTTTCAATATGTTATTCACCTATTTTGGGATCAGCTATAACATAGTGCAGTTTCAGACCTGTGACTCATTGCATAGCTGAGTAATAGCTACTTTGAAGTTCTCAATGGTGAGTAAATCACTTATAATTTGAAAACTATTGCATTTAGAGAATTTAGTATAAATATGTTATTCAGCTACTTTTGGGTCAGCTATAACATAGTAAAATTTCAGACCTGTAGCTCATGGCATAGCTGAGTAATAGCTACTTTTAGGTCATCAGTGTTGAGTAAATCAGTTGTAACTTGAAAACTATTGCATGTACAGTATTTTGCTTAAATATGTTGTTCACCTACTTTTGGGTCAGCTATAACATAGTAAAATTTCAGACCTGTAGCTCATGGCATAGCTGAGTAATAGCTACTTTGAGGTTATCACTGTTGAGTAAATTGCTTATAACTTGGAAATTATTGCATTTAGAGTATTTTGTTTCAATATGTTATTCACCTATTTTGGGGTCAGCTATAACATAGTGAAGTTCCAGACCTGTGACTCATTGCATAGCTGAGTAATAGCTACTTTGAAGTTCTCAATGTTGAGTAAATCACTTATAATTTGAAAACTATTGCATTTAGAGAATTTAGTATAAATATGTTATTCAGCTACTTTTGGGTCAGCTATAACATAGTAAAATTTCAGACCTGTAGCTCATGGCATAGCTGAGTAATAGCTACTTTTAGGTTATCACTGTTGAGTAAATCACTTATAACTTGCAAACTATTGCATTTAGAGTATTTTGTTGCAATATGTTATTCACCTATTTTGGGGTCAGCTATAGCATAGTGAAGTTCCAGACCTGTGGCTCATTGCACAGCTGAGTAATAGCTACTTTGAAGTTCTCACTGTTGAGTAAATCAGTTGTAATTGGAAAACTATTGCCTTTACAGAAATTTGTGCAAATATGTTATTCAGCTACTTTTGGGTCAGCTATAACATAGTGAAATTATAGACCTATAGCTCATGGCACAACTGAGCAATAGCTATTCTCAGGCACTGACTGTTGAGTAAATCGGCTATAACTTGAAAAATATTGCATTTGGAGTATTTTGTTAAAATATATTGTTCACCTACTTTTGGGTTAGCTATAACATAGTGAAATTACAGACCTATAGCTCGTGGCATAGCGGAGCAATAACTATTTTCAGGTTCTCACTATTGAGTAAATCAGTTGTAACTTGAAAACTATTACATTTAGAGTATTTTGTTAAATATGTTATTCACAGACGTTTTGGTCAGCTATAACATAGTGAAATTGCAGACCTCTATGTCATGGCATAGCTGAGCAAAGCTTCTTTCAGGTTCTCACTGTTGAGTAAATCATTGTATCCAACCTGTAGGAAATCATGGGCTGGGAATCTGTTAATATGGTCCGATTTGACCTTGGAACCCTCCTTCAAGGTCAAATGAGGATAGCCAAACATAAAAGTGCTTATAACTCGCTTATTATTGGTCCTAGAGGTTTGGAATAGTGATCTCAACGGGTATCCGGATATCCGGGTACCCGAACCCTGAATACTTACCCGAATCCGAAATCACATACCCGAGTACCCGAATCTAAGCTCTATTTCTGTCATTATCGCCCACATTGGCTGGCCGAGTACAGACGTATCTGAACTTAATTATTTCATTTAAAAATAAAACTATTCAATTAAAATGCACAAGAATATTGTTTTCTCACTCTTGTACACACCATTTAAAGTATTTTACCTGTCTTTTACTTTGGTTGTTTATACATTATCAAACACCGGAACCCTTTGAAAATCGTAAGTATATTAACACAGTTACTTAATTCCGAGTCCATAAAACGCTGTATATTGGCTATATAGTGACATGCATTCCTTAAATAAATAAGAGTACAATGTTTTCACACAGTAGTTTATAATTTTACGTTAATAAAATTCACTTATGAACCTGAAATAAAAATAATGTTTAAATTCCAAAACTATCTTCGAGCAGTAGTTAATGCTTTTGTGATAGGTCATGTGACTCCATTTTTATATAAACAAAAGTGTTTTGAATGTACAGAAGTCTTTTTTATTTAACATTTCTTCCATGTAATATTATTTTGAATGCAAAAGTGTGGCCGACAAGAAATAAAGCAAATGGTTGGATCGCATTATTTCTGTAGGTTTTAAGTCTGTAAATATGGACATTTTTGTAGTTTCAGCTATTATCGCCCATCGGCGCGGATACCCGGGTACCCGCCCGTTGAAACCACCACCTACCCGGTCCTACTAAAAAGGGTTTATTGAGAACACTAGTTTGGAATGAAAACCAACCTATAGAAAATCATGAGCTGGGAATTTTTTGGTGTGGTCGGATTTCACCTTGGACCCCTCCTTCAAGGTCAAATGAGGATAGCCAAACTTAAAAGTGCTTCTAACTCGCTTATTATTGGTCCTAGAGGTTTGGAATGGAAAACCAACCTATAGAAATTCATGGGCTGGGAATCTTTTGGTGTGGTCGGATTTCACCTTAGACCCCTCCTTCCAGGTCAAACGAAGATAGCCAAACTTAAAGTGCTTATAACTCGCGTATTATTGGTCTTGGAGGTTTGGGATGGTAAACCAACATATAGGAAATCATGGGCTGGGATTCTTTTGGTGTGGTCAAATTTGACCTGGGACCCCTCCTTCAAGGTCAATTGAGGATAGCCAAACTTACAATTGCTTATAACTCGCTTATTATTGGTCCTACAGGTTTGGGATGGTAAACAAGCTACAGGAAATCATGGGCTGGGAATTTTTTTGTGTGGTCGGATTTGACCTTAGACCCCTCCGTCAAGGTCAAACAAGGATAGCCAAACTTAAAAAGTGCCTATGACTCACTTATTATTGGTCCGACAGGTTTAGGATGGTAAACCATCCTAAATTCTTTGGCTGGGAATCTTTTGGTATGGTCAGATTTGACCTTTGGATCCCTTCTTCATGGTCGAACGAGGATATTGCATTTATAGTATTTCTTTAAATATTTTTAACCTACTTTTTACACTTAAACAATTACCTTGTTACTTTATTTCATAATACCATTTGCAGGGCACAACTTTTTTTGTCCTTTTCTTCTGTCAGCTTCGGAATATCTTTCGAACATGCTGTTCAGTTACCATTTACTGTATTTCTGTACAGCCCTTTTCCTGATAATTATGCTTTCCTCTCATTATCACCATCACAAATCAAAAACATTCAGTCAGCTGACACAGTGCCCGTTCACGGGCACTCTCCTCTTGTTCATAAGAACCTTTTAAACAGGTTGTTAGGAAGCAGAATTTACTTTTATCTCCTGTCTAGCACATGGGTTCACAGATTTAGAAGGCTTTAGGAACTACATTGTAGGAGAAATCTAACTCAGAATCCTTGTTCTCATGGTCATTTTCTTGCCTTTGAGAGGCCAGATATGATCTTACTCAACTTCTCCTCAAGAGGCTCCCTTGAAGTCTCCTCTGCTATCTCTGTCTCATCAAACAGCACATTATACAGGAGTCAGTCTGTACAGAGAATGTGTAGATTTTAGGCCATGTTAGGTGGTTTAAGAGGGCCAGTGAGGAGTTGAATATCAGGATTCAGGAACTACCCAATGAAATCAGGAGTAGTCAGCAGATCTCATTGAGAAGTACTCATAACTCCAGCCATCTGTTACTTCATCTCTGGAGATTGCTTTGTACACTGACTTATAGTAAAATATGGCCCTTGCTTGCAACATGTTCCTAGCCAGGGACAGTTGTTGAAAGTTTGAGGTTCGAACCTGAGACCTAAGGATCTACCTATCTCCACAAATACCACTTTGATTAGCAGGATGTTTTCATCCACACATGTTGTCTCAACTGGAGGACAACATGTTAAAAGACTCTACATAATCAAATCTGACACCAGGGCATACAGAGATACTGCCAGGAATTTTGATTTCGGGAGGTCATTTCACTTTAAACGTCGCAGGAAGGTAACAAGTCTTTTCGTGACAAACGAACGCAGCCAAACACCTGCTGCGCGCATCACAAAATGGCAGCGAAGAAAGAGGAAATGAATGGACCAGATTACGGGATTTTTGCAGGTATAGTCAAAATACCGACCTCAGTCCAAGTTAGTAGGTTTACTACAACATGGATATCATCTGGATTTCATAATTCTTCAAAAGTTGTCGAAAATTCCGCTCATTTTGAGGGAATTTCACAACAAAAACAAACATGGCGCCCTCCGCGAAGCAGTTCAGGCCATGCTTACAAAAAGGTGATAACTCAGGGCGGAAAACCCATAACTCTGGCATTTTACAGCACACTATTTCTGGTACCCAAACCCATGAAACGGTGGCGACTAGTAATAGATTGAAGCATGTTAAACAACCTTTTACATGTACCAACTTTCAAAGTGGAAACAGCCGAATCTATCAGGAAGTCGATTCGAAAGGGGGAGTGGGTCACCTCGATAGACCTCACAGACGCTTATTTTCATGCCTCAATTCATCCACAATCTCAAATATCTGAGTTTTCAGACCAAAAAAGGGGTTTTTCCAATTTTGGGCACTCCCTTTTTGGTGTCGCAACAGCTCCCCTAGAGTTTACTCATTGTGAAAGAGGTAAAACTCAAGCCAGGAACCTCAGAATCCATCAATATCTGGATGACTGGCTTCTTTGGTCACCAACAAAGGAACAATGTCTCAAGATTCAGAAAATTTAGTGAAATTGGTCCAAGAACTAGGCTGGCTTATCAATTTTCAAAAGTCGGAATTGGTTCCCACACAAAAACTAGACTGTCTGGGCTATCACTTCGATCTTCAGAGGGGTCTGGTCTTTCCAACCCAAAAGAAATTCGATCGGTTAGAAGTTCAGACTGTTTCCATCAGAAAGTCATTAGTCTTGACTCCAACAAAGCTCATGTCACTCATAGGGACATTAGCTTCCTTAGGAAAAACAGTACCTCTGGGAAGGTTACACATGAGACCTTTTCAGTGGTACCTAAAGTCACAGGGATTTTTCTGAATCATCTCAAATGGTAGGAGAATCTTCAGAATCTTATGGTAGGTGCTCCTATACATCCTCATATTCACAACACACTGCCATTCACAGATGCCTCCCAAAAAGGCTGGGGAGCTCACTTGAACGAAATAGTTCTCAGTGGCCTCTGGTCAAACAAGGAGGCTCAGCTTCACACCAATGTATTGGAGCTGAAGAGCTGTTCTCCTAGCCCTAAAGGGGTTTCAGGAGCACTTGTAAGGTCAAAGAGTGCTCATCTGTTCAGACAACAATACAGTAATATCTTATCTGAACAAAGAAGGAGGCACACATTCCATAGAAATGTGTGCTTTTATCTTCTGGAATTTATTCACAAATTCCAGAAGGATCCAGATAAAAGCAAGACATGTACCTGGATCCCTAAATGTGATGGCAGACTCCCTATCACGAAGGGACAAGGTCGTACAAACAGACTGGTCCCTTTACCAACAGATATTCAACCAATTTTGCAGAGTTTGGCACACACCAATGGTAGACCTGTTTGCAACTCATCTAAATTACAAACTTCCAATTTATGTATCTCCTGTCCCAGACAAAAAGGCTTGGAAAATAGATGCATTGAATATCTGTTGGGAAGGCCTAGATGGCTATGTCTTCTGTCCAGTAGCCATCCTGCCACAAGTAATTCAAAAATAATAACATACCCATGCAGGATGATAGTACTGGCCCCAGGGTGGCCAGGGATGCCATGGTTTTGGGATCTGGTGGATCTCTCGACCAGGGTACCCCTACAGCTCCCTCATTGGAAGACACTACTGAAACAGCCACACTCCAACAGGTTCCACAACAACGTGGAGTACCTGAATCTACATGTGTGGCTTCTGGATTCCAGGAATCCAATTCTGGAAGATTCTCATCTGAGGTGGCAGAAAGAATTAAGGCACCTCAGAGGGAATCCTCAAGAGAAGTCTACCAATCAAGGTGGACCATTTATGGGCAATGGTGCTCACAGAATAAGGTGGACATCACCTCAACAACTGTTCCCCAGGTAGCAGAATTCTTAAACTACCTGTTCACAGTCAAAAACCTCAAACTAGCTACAATTACTGGTTATAGGACAGCAATAGCTGATGCTTTGGGTTCTCAGGGTGAACTCATCTCAAAAAGTCTAGAACTGAATAGACTTATTGCCAGCTTCACCAGGGATAGACCTAAACCAAATAGGTCCATACCTACCTTGGTCCTCTTAGGTTTGACAAAACCTCCTTTTGAGCCTTTATCTGAGGCTCCTTTGAAGTGGCTAACTTACAAGACAGTTTTTCTGCTGGCTTTAGCCTCAGGTAAAAGAAGGAGTTAGATACATGCTTGGACTCACTCTTCTGTCTCTTCAAGGAGAAATTGGTCAGAGGTCACTGTTTCTCCTTCTCCAGCATTCCTGGCCAAAAACCAGTTGGCTTCGGATGGCCCTTATTCCATTAAACCAGTAGTTATACCAGCTCTTACTACCATGTTGGACAGTTCACTGGTGGGGGACAAGTCACTTTGTCCAGTTAGGGCCCTGAAAGTCTACTTAGACGAGACCAAATCAATGAGAAAGGGCAAGGCCCTTCTCTTTGTGTCACTTAGGGAAGGTTTTTCCAAGGATATAACAAGAATAACCATTTCCCAGTGGATCAAACACACCATTCACGCTTGCTATCAGTCTTCAGATATGACTGATCAACAGGTCACTCAGGTCAGAGCTCATGATGTTAGAGCTATGGCTGCATCACTTGCATTCAAGGGAGGTATCTCCCTAGAGCAGGTCTTGAGCTCATGTTACTGGAGATCCCACAATACCTTCAAAAATTTTTATTTGAAAGATATTTGCTGGGAAAATGATGATATTTTTAAGTTAGGTCCCATTGTTTCTGCACAGCATATAGTGAACAATTGAGACTTAATAATTTAATCAGTCTTTATTTTTTCAGGATGTATGGAATTGGACTGGAATGTAGTAGGACTTTGATTTTTGAACACGACTATGGATAAGAATTCATGTTATGGCTGCTTGGCTTGAGGGACAGCTGCACTCTGACTGTTGGAGTTCTATTCAACTGGGCACAGCTGACCTTTGACCCCTGCACATCTGTACAGACAGGGTGAGGGGATTCATAGATATCATACTATGTATAGTACAGCATGCTGCTTTCATAAGTGGGTGAGTACTTTGCAGTTACTTTATTACAACTACTTTTTTCACTTTATCAGTACTTGTAATAACAACAATATAATAATTACAGTTTAACTATATGTACTATATTACAGTTGTTTGTAGTATAACATATTGTGTCTATGCATTTTTGTATCTGTATAACCTCAAGAACTCTCCTATAGCACTTGACAGTCCTCAGAAGTCTACCCACCATGGACCTCAGGGCTGCATTCAAGCATTTGTTGGGATTATGTAAGTACGTTTTTATGCAATAAAATTGGTTAATTTTATTGTAACTGGAATTTTTATAAATAAAAATACTTACATAATCCCAACAAGGAGAGTCCCACCCTCCTCCCCTCTACCATCTTCTGAGGGGTAGGGTCAAAATTTTAAGAATGGCAATTTACAGTGGAGATATAACCTCCAGCAGGTGCCTGCTGGGGTTTACGCGTGTACTTTCAGCAATAAATAACACCCGTGGCAGCCATCTTGTTTTTCAGAATCAGGAGAAAAAGATTCCCTGGCAAGTTTTTCCAATGATGAATGTATCCTGCAAATTTGGAAGCTCTAGCTATAATAGTTTTAGAGATAGAAAGGCTTTTGTAAAAACGTGAGGAACGGACGCACGCACGCACGGACAGAGGGCATTTTATAATCTCCCGTACCAGGCCTATCGGCCGGCGGGAGATAAAAATGGGGAGACACATTGTCTGTGTCCTTGACTGAACGGTAGGTCACGTAAGCATTTGTTGGGATTATGTAAGTATTTTTATTTATAAAAATTCCAATTACAATAAAATTAACCAATTCAGCTACTTTTGGGTCAGCCATAACATAGTGAAATTACGGACCTGTAGCTCATGGCACAACTGAGCAATAGCTATTTTCAGGTACTGACTGTTGAGTAAATGACTTGTAACTTGAAAAATATTGCATTTGGAGTATTTTGTTAAAATATGTTGTTCAGCTACTTTTGGGTCAGCTATAACATCGAGAAATTACACTTATAGTGCATGGCATAGCTGAGCAATAGCTATTTTCAGGTTCTCACTATTGAGTAAATCAGTTGTAACTTGAAAACTATTGCATTTACAGTATTTTGCTTAAATATGTTGTGCACCTAATTTTGGGTCAGCTATAACATAGAAAAAATCCAGACATGTAGCTCATTGCATAGCTGAGTAATAGCTACTTTGAGGTTATCACTGTTGAGTAAATCAGTTATAACGTGAAAACTATTACATTTACAGTATTTTGTTTAAATATGTTATTCACATAATTTTTGGTCAGCTATAACAGAGTGAAATTGCAGACCTCTATGTCATGGCATAGCTTACCAATATCTACTTTCAGGTTCTCACTGTTGAGTAAATCATTGTATCCACTGGATAGCCGCAGTGTGTAGAGAGATTTCACCATTACCGCTCTAACGAAAAAAATATAGCTAGCCTTCTCAAGTTTGCAAGGTATATTAGAGGGTGCACCACAGTATTCTATTGGTAGGCTTTATGTCTAAATTAGGCCTGTGGCTAAATTACTTGCCTACTAAAAATGAGTAATTCTGCATTTTCTCTAAAAGTATTGCAGATAGCCAATTTTTCTCAAATAACTCATTCACCTACTTTTGGGAGAGCTTTCACATGCTGAAGTTCCAGACCTGTAGGTAATTACTCACATACTCAAAATGAGTAAATGCGAATTATCTCTAAAAGTATTGCAGATAGCCAATTTTTCTCAAATAACTCCTTCACCTACTTTTGGGAGAGCTTTCACTTGGTAAAGTTTCAGACCCGTAGGTAATTACTCGCCTACTGAAAATGAGTAAATGCAAATTATCTCTAAAAATATTCCCGATAGCCAATTTTTGTCAAATAACTCCTTCACCTACTTTTGGGAGACCTTTCACTTGGTGAAGTTACAGACCTGTAGCTAATTATTCACCTACTCAAAATGAGTAAACGCTAATTATCTCTAAAAGTATTGCAGATATCCAATTCTTATCAAATAACTCATTCGTCTACTTTTGGGAGAGCTTTCACTTGGTGAATTTTCAGACCCATAGGTAATTACTCACCTACTCAAAATGAGTAAATGCAAATTATCTCTAAAAGTATTGTAGATAGCCAATTTTTCTCAAATAACTCATTCGCCTACTTTTGAGAGAGCTTTCACTTGGTGAAGTTTCAGACCCGTAGCTAATTATTCACCTACTCAAAATGAGTAAATGCGAATTATCTCTAGAAGTATTGCAGATAGCCAGTATTTCTCAAATAACTCATAAATATGAAAACAACTTATAGGAAGTCATTGGCTGCAAATCTTTTCATGTGGTCAGATTTGACCTTGGGGCCCCTCCTGCTTATTATTGGTCCTAGAGGTTTGCAATGTGAAAACGACTTATAGGAAATCATGGGCTGCGAATCTTTTGATGTGGTCAGACTTCACCTTGGGCCCCTGCTACAGGGTCAAATAAGGTTAGCCAAACTTAAAAGTGCTTTCAGCTTGCTTATTAACGAAAAATGCTGCTTATCTTCTAAACTATGTTAGTTGGCCTTTGTCGGAGGATACATCCAGCATCTGGCCACAGATGCGTCCTTAGTCTAGTTATTCACCTACTCAAAATGAGTATCCACTTTGTGCCCTACTGTGGAGAATCTTGACCTGGTGCACCAAGAAACAAGCGACTCTCAAGGCCTGACACATTCCAGGCTGGCTGAATGTGGTAGCAGACAAGCTATCCAGGCTAGGTCCGACCATCCACACAGAGTGGTCTCTCCTTCCAGAGGTCTTCCAAAGAATTTGCAGCAGGTGGCACCAGCTTCAAGTTACCTAATTTTGCTGTCTCACCGGTACCGGATCCTCTGGCCTCTGCAGTGGATGCACTCAGTTTGCCATAGAAGGATCTGGACGCATATGCCTTCCCACCAGCAGCCATGTTGGGCAAAGTGGTGAAGTTACAGGACTGCCCTTGGAAAAGAATTATTCTGATTGCTCCAGGGTGGCCCAACATGCCTTGGTTCTGGGATCTAGTGGAAATGTCCAACCAAATCCCACTGAGTCTGCCAAATCTGCCCAACCTTTGACGCAGCCCTTCAACCAGATCCCTCACAGAAATCTGACCAACCTAAATTACTATGCATTTCTCCTAGAGCCTCAGCAATCAAGAAGCAAGACTTCTCTGAGGAGCCTCAATTCTTAGTGCCACTGTCCCAAGAGGATCAACCAGATCAGTCTATGAGGGCCAATTGGATCATTTTTACCCCACGGCCCTTAAGGGCTGTCGGGGTATTGTTTTCACCCATGGTGTACGGATGTGCAGGCGGGAGGCAGGAAGGAGTTTGTCCGGGCTGTATCTTAGAAACCGTGACCGTGACATTGACCTATAAAATCTTGTTTGAGCTATATCTCGGAAACTGTAAGGTGTAGGTAGTTGATACTTGGTAGGGACATTGGTTAAGGGGTGTAGGTGTGCAACGTCATGGTGTGACCTTGCTTTGACTTTTGACCTTGCCGTAGTGACCTTGACCTATAAAATCTTGTCCGGGCTATATCTCGGAAACTGTAAGGTGTAGGAAGTTGATACTTGGTAGGGACATTGTTTAGGGGGTGTAGGTGTGCAATGTCATGGTCTGACCTTGATTTGACCTTTGACCTTGTTGTAGTGACCTTTACCTATAAAATCTTGTCCGGGCTATATCTCGGAAACGGTAAGGTCTAGGAAGTTGATACTTGGTAGGGACATTGGTTAGGGGGTGTAGGTGTGCAACGTCATGGTGTGACCTTGATTTGACCTTTGACCTTGCCGTAGTGACCTTGACCTTCAAAATCTTGTCCAGGCTATATCTTGAAAACGGTAAGGTGTAGCAAGTTGATACTTGTAGGGACATTGGTTAGGAGGTGTAGGTGTGCATCACAAAAGGAACATCAGCGCTGAAGTGAGGGTGGTACCATTATACCTGGGTCTAATGGTAACACCGCTAATAGTTGGGGAGCATTCATTATTTCCTCGATTACAATTTTAAGAACTACTTTTTACCGAACTCATACCTAACTAAACGGGTGAATGCTAAGCTCTGTATAGTGGTACAGTGGGACCTGCCTCCTCTCTAATTAAGCGTCCCTTGAAAACCTTGGGCCCCCCCTTCAAGGTCAAACGAGCATAGCCAAACTTAAAAGTGCTTATAACTCACTTATTATTGGTCCTAGAGGTTTGGGATGGTATACCAACATATAGGAAATCATGTGCTGGGAATCTTCTGGTGTGGTCAGATTTGACCTGGGCCTCTCCTTCAAGGTCAAACGAGGATAGCCAAACTGAAAAGTGCTTATAACTCGCTTATTATTGGTCCTAGAGGTTTGGGATGGTATACCAACATGTAGGAAATCATGTGCTGGGAATCTTCTGGTGTGGTCGCATTTGACCTTGGGCCCCCCCTTCAAGGTCAAACGAGCATAGCCAAACTTAAAAGTGCATATAACTCACTTATTATTGGTCCTAGAGGTTTGGGATGGTATACCAACATATAGGAAATCATGTGCTGGGAATCTTCTGGTGTGGTTGGATTTGACCTTGGGCCCATCCTTCAAGGTCAAACGGGGATAGCCAAACTTAAAAGTGCTTATAACTCGCTTATTATTGGTCCTAGAGCTTTGGGATGGTATACCAACATATAGGAAATCATGGGCTGGGAATCTTTTGGTGTTGTCCGATTTGACCTTGGGCCTCTCCTTCAAGGTCAAACGAGCATAGCCAAACTGAAAAGTGCTTATAACTTGCTTATTATTGGTCCTAGAGGTTTTGGATGGTATACCAACATATAGGAAATCATGGGCTGGGAATCTTTTGGTGTTGTCCGATTTGACCTTGGGCCTCTCCTTCAAGGTCAAACGAGCATAGCCAAACTTAAAAGTTCGATAACTCGCTTATTATTAGTCCTAGAGGTTTGGGATGTGAAACCAACATGTAGGAAATCATGTGCTGGGAATCTTCTGGTGTGGATGGATTTGACCTTGGGCCTCTCATTCAAGGTCAAACCAGCATAGCCAAACCTAAACATGCTTCTTCTACTTTGCAGCTTAAAAGACAGTCAGCTGATACAGAACCTGTTCACAGGCACTGATTGCTTTTTTCGTTTTAAGATCACTCTTGTGACCCTAACATGGTCCTTTCAGGAGAATTTCTCTTCATCAATAACATTTACCTCTTCACATTGTTCCTTTAGCATTTCTTATAAAACTTAAAAGCTGTAGGGACGCTTTGTTTTTGTGTACAAAAACTTTTGTCTAGTTCTTCCCTAGTGGTACAGTGGGACCCACCTCTTCTCTGGTTCTTCCCTAGTGGTACAGTGGGACCTGCCTCCTCGCTAGTTCTTCCCTAGTGGTACAGTGGGACCCACCTCCTCTCTGGTTCTTCCCTAGTGGTACAGTGGGACCTGCCTCCTCGCTAGTTCTTCCCTGGTGGTACAGTGGGACCCACCTCCTCTCTAGTTCTTCCCTAGTGGTACAGTGGAAGTAGGGACTTGCCACTAGGGAAGAAATCATGAAGTATGGAAGAATTTGTGCAGGAGTGGGGCCCACTGTGCCACTAGGAATATTAATTTGAATGTGGGGAAGAAGTTTCACAGGGATGGGTCCCACTGTACCATCAGGGTGGAATTAGAGAGGAGGCATGACCCAATGTACCACTAGGCAAAAATTCATGAAGTATGGAAGAATTTGTGCATGACTGGGGCCCACTGTGCAACTAGGAATACATTTTGCATGTGGGGAAGAAGTTTGACAGGGATGGGTCCCACTGTACCACGGGGGAGAACCAGAAAGGAGGCAGGTCCAGATGTGCCACGTGGGAAATAATTGTGAAGTAGGGAAGAAGTTGGGCAGATGTGGATCCCACTTTGCCACCAGGAATGAATTTGCATGTAGTGAAGTAGCTTGTCAGGATTGGGTCCCACTGTACCACAAAGGAGAAAGTGGAGAGGAGGCAGGGCCCATTGTACCAGTAGGGAAGCATTCGTGAAGTAGGGAAGAATTAAGGCAGAGGTGGGTCTCACTGTGCCACCAGGGATGAATTTGCAAGTAGGCAAGTAGTTTGGCAGGACTGGTTCCTACTGTACCACTAGGGAAGAACTAGAGAGGAGGTGGGTCCCACTGTACCACTAGGGAAGAACTAGAGAGAAGGTGGGTTCCACTGTACCACTAGGGAAGAATTAGAGAGGAGGTGGGTCCCACTGTACCAACCGGGGAAGAACTAGAGAGGAGGCGGGTCCCACTGTACCACTAGGGAAGAATTAGAGAGAAGACAGGTCCCACTGTACCACCAGGGAAGAACTAGCAAGGAGGCAGGTCCCACTGTACCACTAGGGAAGAACTAGAGAGGAGGTGGTTCCCACTGTACCACTAGAGAAGAACTAGCAAGGCGGCGGGTCCCACTGTACCAATAGGGATGAACTAACGAGGAGGTGGGTCCCACTGTACCACTAGGGAAGAAATCGTGAAGTAAGGAAGAACTAGGGCAGGAGTGGGTCCCACTGTGCCACCATGGATGAAATTGCATGCAGGGAAGACGTTTGGCAGGGGTGGGTCCCACTGTACCACTAGGGAGGAACTAGAGAGGAGGCAGGTCCCACTGTGCCACTTAGAATAAACTGTGAAGTATGGAAGAACTGGGGCGGGAGTAGGTCCCACTGTGAAACCAGGGACGAATTTGCATGTAGGGAGGAAGTTTGGCAGGGGTTGGTCCCACTGGGGATGAACTAGCGAGGAGGCAGATCCCACTGTACCACTAGTAAAGAACTTAAATATTTTTCATGAAATAATAATTGCTCTTTACTGGGTCTCACTGTGCCACTTGGCGTTTGTTAAATGGGTCTCACTGTACCACTGGCACCATTAGACCCAGGTATAATGGTACCCTCTCCTCTTTCTTCGCTGAACCAGGTCCTCGTGCATCATCATGGTGTGACCTTGATTTGACCTTCAACCTTGCCATAGTCACCATGACCTATAAAATTATGTCTGGGCTATTTCTTGGATTCCATAAGGAGTAGAAGGTTGACACTTTGTAGGGACATTGGTTAGGGGTGTATGTAAATGTAGGTGTGCATCATGGTGTGACCTTTTTGCTCTGCCAAAGTGTGTTCCGCTGCCATATTTGAGACATCTTTCTCTTATGACAAGGATATATGGATTGCTGCAACTGATTATTATGTGCACTTTTACATAATTATGCTATATCCATTGAGAGCTATTCTCCAATTAATAAATGTTACAGCTTCATATTTTTTTAGTTTACTGATTAATGCTGTCATATTGCTACTGAAATGTCTTGTTTTAGTACTTTATCCTTACATGCATTTTCTTTCTCTTAGATGTTATTTTCTCTACTTAAACATTATTTGGACCTTTATATAAGTAACACTGCATTGAAAGTATTCCAGTCTTTGTAATGTTTCACTACTTCTATATGTCATGGTGTTGAAAATTATTTCCCCAGGCTGTGGGGTACGGACATCTCTGAGGCTATTTTTACAAAGTGGTGCCTCAGCAATCAGGTGGACTTCAGGGCACCCCCTGTTAAGTCAATACCCGACTTCCTACTATACTTGTTTCAAGTCAGGAAGCTTACAGCCAAGTACCATTGATGGCTACAGATCTTCCATTGCTGACAAACTAGGGAATTCTTTGTCAGCAAAGATGAAAATCTCACTCGTCTCCTGGATAGCTTCCACAGAGACAGGCCTAAAGGTCGGAGGGGCATCCCCTCCTGAAACCTCTCCTTGATGTTACACAGGGCTCCATTTGAACCCCTTAAAGAGGCCTCGTTCTTTGGCCTTGGGTTCTGGTAAACGCAGGAGTGAGATCCATGCTTGGCAAAACAAAAACATCAGGCATCAAGCAGACTGGTCTAAAATATCCTTGTACCCCTCACCCAGCTTTCCTTCCAAGAATCAGCTGGCCAAAGAGGGTCCAGAGAGTCTGGTCAAAGTGGTTATACCAGCCCTGGCCCCTACTCTGGATAAGTCACTCAGGTCTGATAGGTCCCTATGTCTGGTCAGAGCCTTGCGTTACTATTTGGACAGGAGCTCAGACCTCATGCAGAACAAGGAGTTGGTCTTTGTCTCCTTTAAAAAGGCTTCGACAAAGACATCTCACCTGCCACTATCTCCTCATGGATCAAGCAGACTGTGATCCTATATGCTATGAGCTCTCTGACCTTTGCTGCTTCTAGGGCCTTCCAGTCGGGAGTCTCCTTGGAGCAAATTTGTCAGCCTGCCACTAGAAGTCACACCTTTGCACAATTCTATTTGAAGGATGTGGCTTGGGCTGATTCACAGCAAAAAAGTAGCATGCTTCCTTAGGGAGGTTTATTTCTGCTTCTTCTGAGACCTATCTTGGACCTCAGTTGGCTAAACCTGTATCTCAGTCCTGGTACCTTCAAAATGGAAACAGTTATCCAGTTATCTCTGCAAAAAGGGGAATGGGTAACGTTGCTGGACTTCAGTGACGTGTATTTCTGCATTCCCATCAATCACAGGTCAAGAAAATACCTGAGGCTTTTCCTAAACAAACAAACTTTCATATTTTTAAATGTAAAATGCATTTTTATGAATAAAAATGTATATACTTACCATATGAAAACACTTGGGTAGGCGTGGCTTGGCGTTCGGTGACCGCCACGTACACCGTACATAGAATTTAAATATATGAGGGGAGACCCTCTTTAAACCTATATACTTGCTACCTTTGACCCCTGGTGACCTAATTCACTCTGCCATGCGCAGTAATACAGAAATAGTTCATTCTTTTTGTGAATAAACATAAATGCTGGAAAAAGGTCTTTAAAAGCGGGGCATTCGGGAGGGTGATTTGCTGTTTTCATATGGTAAGTATATACATTTTTATTCATAAAAATGCATTTTACATTTAAAAATATGAAATTTTATTTCATAAAAATGTAAATATACTATACCATATGAAAACACTTGGGTTGAATGCCCACATGGAAGGATGGTGGGAAAAAGACAGCCTGAGGAAAACCACCCTAAGGTTAAATTGCTACAAAAGGATACTTCCTAGTGCAATGCAATTGAACCCAAAACCTCTGTGCTGAAGCAATAACTCGAGTGAGTTAAGTGAGTAGCATTAACCACTGCACTAACTTCAACACTGCTGTCTACACCCTCAAAAGGAGAGCTCAAAGGAGAAGGCATAAGTATGCCGTGTGCTCAGAATGGCAACATGCCCAGAGGCACTAAGAAGCACGGTTCTGAAAATAGAGATGAAGAATAGATTCCCTAAAAGGCAAATGCCACCCCCCTTTTTCTGAAACTAAAAGTTTCAGATGGACTTAAATTGAGGAATTTAAGTAGGGGAGAAATGGCTGAGTGGAAAAGGATGTCCACTCCACTTAAGAAATCATAAGAGATTCTTAAGAACAACATCTCTGAAGGCAAATACATTCCTAAAATAGAAGGATGTAAAAGTGGAATAGCTCTTCCACATGCAGGATCTCATGTTGATTAGGAGTGGGATTCCACCCCTAAAGGACCAGGAAGCCCCCTGTGCCCTGACATGATGAGCCCTGACACCATGAAGAGATGCATTCTCTGTGGAACAGAGATTGAGGGAATAAAGGATAAAGTGCTATCCAAAAAGATATTGTCTGAGCAGCAATATCACCCTCTTGGACTTCAGAAGAAAGACCAAGAAGAAATCCTTTTAAGTCAGAATAGCTAGATAGAAAGTATCTTAGGAATCTGACTGTAAAAAGGAGAGGTCTTCTAAGTCATCCTGACCAAAGACAAAAAGTCAAAGCAGGAAGAGCCTTCTGAAGATAACTGGCTTAAGCCAGGAAAGTAAGATCTGACTTAAGGATGACTTAGGCCATCCCTAGAGAGTGAGAGAAAACCTTTAAATAAAGGAATCAAAATCACTCCTTCTCCTTCCCAAAGAAAGGGAGTAAGAAAGACTGTCTAATATGTGAAAAACTTGGCTCAGCAAGTAAAGAGGGTTCAAGAGGAGCCTTGGTAAGAGCCTGCAGAACCAAGGTTTAAGTACCAAAAGGTAGGTGACGACTACCCTTACTGTGGACTTAAAGAAGCTCTAAAAGAGACTTCCAAGCTCCCTATAAGAACCCAACTCCAAGTAGTACCTGGAGAGAGCTGACCTGTATCCCTATTGTCTGAAAAATAATTCCTTAAAAGGAACAAACAGCAATAAATGGGACAGTTGAAGCATGGCAGAGTGACCATGTTTCTCACAAGTTTTTGAAGCAGTTCCACATTGCTTCATAGACAGTTATGGAGGATAAAAATCCTTCAAGACCCCTCCTGTGAAAATTCTTCTTAAAGGAGACTTCAGCCAGAAAGCTTGAAGAAAGGAACTCCATAAAAATAAATAACAAAACTCTAGATGAGATTGTTATAGAAGAATAAGAGGAAGAGCCAATGGCTTTCTTAAAGGAGATCTTGAGGCCAAACCTGGCAATTACTAGGAAAGGCTACAAGAAGAATGATACAGCTCTGAAAGTTGATTAACTTCATGGCCATAGAGGACAAGGAGCTGAAGGAGGGAAGGAGTAAAACAAGTACTCCGGACCAAAACACTCCAGGGCATCTGTTGCCAGAGCCTAAGGATCTAGCACAGGAGGCACATGTAAGAGCAGCTTGTGATTGAATCACATGGCAAAAGAGATCTAAATAAGATGAGAAGTCTGAGACTACCATCTGAAGATCCAAGAATTGAAGGGCCACCTTATATGAAAGGTGAGAAAAGACCTCTAGAGATGGTCTGCCAAGGATTCATGCCCCTGGAATATGAGGTGGAAGAACAGACTTGTTCTTGTAAAAATAATGGCAAAAGATGCCAAAATACACATGTCCCAAGAGTGGAAGCTGTCTTGATATAAAGAAAGCCCAGACAACAGTGTTACCTGGACTATCTGAAGAATCCCTTAAAGAAAGGACAAATGAGGAACAAATGTCTTGAGAACAAGACATCTGAGTTGTTTGAGGCTGAAAGGATGATCCTTTGATGAAAGGATAATACAGGAACAAATGTCTGAGCAAAAAGGACAGCTATGAGCTCTAGAACTGATGCACAGACTGGACTGCTACATCAAAAATAGACCTTAGGTGGTCCACAGAGCACAAAGAACTCCCAAACCCTGCAGTGAAACATCCATGAAAGTAGATGTAAAAACTAGGGAATTAAAGGGAGGGATGCAAAGACATAGTTGCCAGGATAGTACCATCTTGAATGAACCTTCATAGAAGGATCAAGAAATGGAAAATCCAGAGCACCTTTGAGAAGGAAAATCAAGTGTCCTGAGATGACACAGAAGAAGTGTCATGTGCAGGGATCTTGAAGAAGCGGCTTCCAAGTGGAAGCCCAAAGTCAACTCTAATAGAGTTGGTAAATGAGCCTCTGACAACTATTGGCTCTAATGAGCCAATTTGTAGTCACATGTGCACTGAGATGCCCAACCTCAAAGCCAACTTTCCTTACTTCCTTGACTAAGGAAGAAAATCCTGAAAGGCTAGTGGCTAGACCAAAAGGCATTGCCACAAAGTGGTACACCTTGCCCAAAAGCAAAACTATGAGCAAGAGTGAACCAAAGGAGCCAAAGGAGAGAAAGGAGGCAAATTGAGGAAGAGAAGTGGTCCACTGGCCAATTGAGAAAATGATCAACTGATAAGTTGCATCCTGATAGTCTGGAAAACCAGGAAAAGATATAAATCTAATGGTGGTTTCCAGTATATCTTTGTCAAGGATAATGCCCTGAAAAATCAGGAAAACAGGAGCTCCTGATACTTGAACTGCTCATGTGAACAGACAGTGTGAGACTGAATGACAAAGAACAGCATTCTTCTGTGGAGAAGAGCTGAAAGAATCAGGAAAGTGGAATCTGAGAGACCACTGGAATCAGATGACCTCCCACTGGCAAGTGGAGGGATCTGGAAGTAAGAGTGAAAATTTGAGTAAAACAACACTCTTATCTCCTGAAGGACACCATAATAGAGGTTGAGGCTGAGCCTCTACCTCTGGAAGGCATTCCACCATCAGAATGTTGGAACCTGGAAAGGAACCACATCCTTAAAGCACTAAGTTAGAGAGAAAACTCCCTGGATGGGAGGAAAAAGGTCTTAATTGGTGTGCCTCAAAAGGCTAATGCAGATAGCTTAAAAGACGCACCTTGAGTAAGGGCCACATGAAAAGCTTCTGCTTATACTGTTATATGTGAGAAGAAATGGTCTCCCAAGAGAGACACCACAAGAAACAGCATAAGACCAAAATAGGACCAATTTACCCTACCAAGTGACTAAGCACAAGTGAGGGAAATGGATAAAGAAATCTCTCAAAACAAAGTGCAAAGATGGCTGAAAAAGGGCCATAGATCAACCAGCTAAAATGGAGCTAGAAGACCCATTGAACAGATGTCCAAAGAATGGTGGATGAAAAAGACCACTGAGAAAGTATTGCCTTGTCAATCAACTTGATTAAGTGATCAACAAAACAGGTCTGAAGGAAAAAAATCCCACAGAAATAAGGACCCTAAGGTCCATCTCAGATCTCCCCTAATAGCAGAGGAACTCTACCTAGGAAAGAGAAGGTCTTAAGAACCCCATCAGGCTAGATCCCAGGTCCGGAAACCTGAGCAAGTCAACCCAAAAAACCCTCTGAAGAGGATTTGTACCTGGCAAAACTAAGTTTTAGAAGGAAAATTGGGTAATTACCCAACCTACAAAAGTTAGAATAAGAAGATCCCAAAATGAATGAGTGACAGAAAGTAAGTATATGGCCTCATGAAGGAACTTCTAAGCCTGGGAAAAGTGGTTGACTTAGAGAAAAATAAGACTGATCAAAAGGAAAGAGCAGTCAAATTTATTCCCTAATTCTGTTAGACAGGAAGCTTGAAAATCTTCTGTGGAGAAGATTAAAGGATGAAGTCCTAAGCACCCATATAGTCCAACAGACTGGCACCAAAAAGTTGGAATAGGGTTCCTGAAGTCTGCCTAAAGGTAAACTGTAGACAGAGGAACCCCCAACATACCCAAAAGGGAAATGTGCCCATTGACCGTCAGATCTAAAAAATGGTGAAAACACAATAGCTGTTGAGTAACAGAAGATTTCCACCAAACCCCAAACAAAATTTTTCTAGATTTAGAAAATGAATGGAGTAGTGTTAAGGAAGTAGCAAAATCAGTTGGATTCAACTGATAAACTCTTCTAAGGGACCCTGAACATGAATGGGCTTGAGAAGGTAATCCCAGTACCAAAAAACAGTCTGATTAGACTGAAGCCTAGGCACAAAAGAGGCCAAAGGACTAAAAATGGACTGAGAAACCAAATTACCAATTGACATAAAATTGGAATGTAGGAAACCAGTAACAGTGAAATGGATCTCCAAAAGGTGGAAGACAAAGTCCTCCCCAGAAGCCGTAAACCCCCAACCTCCAAAATTGAAGGTGGAGAAAGGCTAAAAATGGAGACCCTAGGCTCAGAATTGAACCCCAAAACACTGAAACCAGGATCCGAATTCCAGAAATGTCAAATGAAAGGGCCTGTACAAGTAAAGAACCGTGAATGGTAGGTAGTAAATACCGTAATGTTACGCTATGAAAAATGCGTTAACAATTGAAATTATTACACATTATGCTCTGACATAATAATACTCAAAGAAATATGTAGAAGGAATGTATAAACAAACCTGGAAATGCTGTAATCACTATGAAAATGAATATTTTCTGACAACCGATCGGTCGACCTCCATTTTGGATGTGACGTCATCGTCACGTGACCTGGTGAATGATTCGTAAAAAGATCAAAAATATGGTCAATATGCGCGGTGAAACGAAGAATTTCGTAAAAAGAATGAAGGAAAACCATAAAAGATGAATTATAATGCCTGTAGAAGTGCATAAAGGAATTAATTCAATGCGGAAATGAATATTTCCAAAGGAAATCCAACATTCTGACACTACGTGACCCGATGAGCGAAAATACCAAATAGGTATCTAAACAATGAAATCTAAACGTGAAAAACAATGCACAGTCAAGGTGACAATACGGTCAAAATACGTGGAGAAACGAAGAATTTCGTTGAAAGAATGAAGGAAAACGGTAAATTAAAATAAAAATGCCTGTAGAAGTGCATAAAAAGAATTAATTTACTAAGGAAATGAATATCTCCAGAGGCAATCCGACATTCTAACACCACGTGACCAGATGAGCGATAATACGAATTTTGAAGAAATACGTAAAATATTGCCCAAAGTATACTATAAATTCACCAGAAATTGAAGTAAAAGGTAAATAAAATGGAGGAAAAGTGAATAAAACAGCTTAAGTGTACTTACAGAGCATGAAAAACGTATAAAATGCAGGTCTTAGTGAGATAGCAAAAACGCCTGTTGACACTACAACCGCCACAAAAAGAATGAACTATTTCTGTATTACTGCGCATGGCAGAGTGAATTAGGTCACCAGGGGTCAAAGGTAGCAAGTATATAGGTTTAAAGAGGGTCTCCCCTCATATATTTAAATTCTATGTACGGTGTACGTGGCGGTCACCGAACGCCAAGCCACGCCTACCCAAGTGTTTTCATATGGTATAGTACAGGGGGGGGACAGCGATTCGCCCATAAAAACAGCAAAATGAAGTTTCTTGAGAACAAATATGCAGTGTAGTTTTATAAAAGTTATCAGAATGAAAAGAGGTTCCTCAAACTGTAAAATGATAGTAGCATCTTAAAATATATTTTGTGATAAGTACAAATACAACCATAGAACTTGCACCATGGCAATAAGATTAGAGCTGTTGGAAAGTGGACAGCATTTCGGTGATTATTTTATACTATTCCCAAAAAAATTACAAAGACTGTTAAACACTTTGCAAATAATAGTTAAAGCTAGAGATCAATTCTTCTCATTATATTCTAGCACTTAATGAAGTTATAAATAGTATTTATATTGACCCCAGGCACAGTTTAGAGAACATACAGCTCTTTGCATCAGTCAGATACAGTTTGTTAGGCATATTTCTCAGACATATAAACTTTTTTATTCATCTTTATAATCCTGCATGCTGTCAGTTCTAAAATCTTAAAAAAGTATCAAGACATGTTGCACACTTTTATATGCTATAAGGCTCCTTCAATATCAACACAGATATTAGTTTTAAATGAGGTACAATAGAAACTGGCGAATCGCTGTCCCCCACGAATCGCTGTTCCCCCCCTGTATATTTACATTTTTATGAAATAAAATTATCAATTCACTGCCCTTCCCTTTGGCTTGGCCACAGCTCCATTGGAGTTTACCAAGGTAGTCAAGGAAGTGAAGCTCAAGGCACAGACAAGGGGTATCAGAATCCCCCAGTACCTAGACGACTGGTTGCTCAGAGCCGCGTGACAGGAAACTTGCTGACAACATACCCGGACCCTCTTGGTCCTGTGCCATGATCTGGGGTGGGTAGTAAACATGAAGAAATCAGAGCTCACACCTCAGCAGGATTTCAATTTCATTGGTTACTGGTTCGACCTGTTGACCAGTCAGTTCTTGCCCACTCAAGAAAGATGGTTGGCTCTACAGCAAAAAGTTAGTCACGAACAGGGACAGTTGCACCGTCAGACAATTCATGTCCCTGATAGGTCTACTTACAGCCACAGAACTGGTACCGGATCAGTCTAGGCAGTACACACCTTGAGCCTCCCATGGGAGAACCTGGATGTCTACGCCTTTCCAATAGTCTAACTACTCAACAAGGTAGTTTCCAAGGTGATGTACCAGAGCTGTCACAGAATGATATTGATTGCACCGGGGTGGTCCAACATGCCTTGGTTTTGGGACCTGGTCAATCTGTCGGCTTAGATTCCATTCATGCTCTCACTGCAGCAGGCTCACAAGTGACACAGCCCTTCCATGGGTTCCTTCACCTATGCCTTAAGAACCTGAACCTACATGCTTGGCTCCTAGAACCTCTGTCATTCAGAAACAAGGGTTCTCTGACGAAGTGGCAGCAAGAATTGAGGCTCCTCAGAGACTCTCAACCAGAGCCATCTACAAGTCAAAGTGGGTCGTTTTTATCAAATGGTTTAAGCCAAACAAGGTGGACTTTTGGTCGCCCTCTGTGAACCAGATCGCCGACTTTCTTTTGCTCCTCTTTAAAGAAAGAAAACTGTAGCCCAGTACTATCTAGGACTACCATCGCTGATATGGTGGGCAATGTCTGAATATCAGTAAAGATGAGAACTTATCCCGCTTGTTGGATAGCTTCCATAGAAATTAGCCAAAGGGCAAGTGGGGAGTGCCCACTTGGAACCTATCACTGGTATTTCACCAACTGACTAAGGCTCCATTTGAACCCATGCACAAAGGCTTCTCTTAAGCACTTGACTTTCAAGACAGTTTTTCTTTTGGCCTTGGGGTCAGGCAAGAGACACAGTGAAATTTATGCCTGGCTGTATAAAAATATCCGGCATCAGGAAAATTGGAGTAAGGTTTCTCTACCCTTCACCCATTTTCCTTTGCAATTTCCCCCCCCCCCCCCATTATTTATATAACCTTCACACCATTTTTTTTTAAATATTAAGAGAGTAAATTGCATTTTAACTATGTTAAACTTGGTACATAAGGTACATTTTAATTTTCAGATACATTATTTGCATTTTTATTTCTTTTGAGAGTTGTTTCCAAAACCTAGAACCACACCAATGTTTTTCTTTCACTGTAAGTACATGTGTACTTATTTTGTACCTAAATTACCTTATGGGGGCAATGTCCTTATTGTAACACTGGTAAAGATCAGTAAAGTCAGTAAATCTATATTTTACTATATTTTAATAAATTTTGTAAAAAGCAGATTGGTTGTGATTATATTTTGCAAATTAATACAGTAGGTCACATGACAATTTTTACCCAAAGTAAGGGAGGGGACCTTTATGTTCAAGGAAACTCCATGAATATGTTTTTCACTTCAAAAGTTTGAACATAAAATTTTCAAGAATTAAACAACCAAATTGTATGAAATAAACAGCAAAACATTGTTTTGATATAGGTTTGACAATAATGTTTCAAGTTCTATATATTTAGGTGGATTCACCTTAAAATGTTGATTAAGTTAATAAACATTCCTTGAATGACACTTCCTTAAATCTAAGGTAGGACCTTAGCTTCTTTGAAATTCAAGGGAGTTTTCAAGGTCTCCTTTAAGGAAGGAGGCTTCGTGAAACTGAAAGTTAATACCTTACCTAGTGGACAGGACTCCCACCCTACCTTCCCCGCGATTCTAAGCTAAAAAGGGGACTTTCTAAGGTAGACAACAAAAAGAGGAAGTGCGCATGTGCAGTACACCGGCAGGGAGGCTACACAGCCACCTGGCGAATGAACAGGACATTACCGGTCCCAGCCAGAGCCCAGCTCAGGACGTTTGGCGAGACCGGCAGGGTGCCAGACAAATGCATCTGTCCACTAGGTAAGGTATTAACTTAAAAAAATTTAATTTACTATTAACTTTTCCAAATTGTGCTGTTGTGATTGACAGCTATACTTGAATAAATAAATTTTACAACTTTGTAATTTTTAGTTTACTGATTAATGCCATCATCATACTATTGAATGATCATCTTTATACTTTATCTTCACATAAATTCTGTCTTTCAACATTATTTTCCTTCTAATCTTTGAACTATTTCACTTCTGTATCTCGTGGTATTGAAAACTATTTCCCTAGGCTGTGGGTACGGGCATCTCTGATGCTATTTTTCACCGTAGTTCATTGAACCAAAGATAATTTTCTTTCATTGAGATTTAACTTGGGTGACATGATCAACAGTGGGAAAGGTTAAAGCAAATTCGGTGTTGAGATATAAATTTTTGTCAATGCCAGCATTTACAGAGCAGTCTTTGGGCCAGGAAAGATCTGATGATTTGAGCAAATTGCTTGATAATCATGCACCATTGGTTACTCGTACTTTTACTAAACAAGCTAATGGTTGGCTGACACCTACCGGCTGGCAAAAAACATCAGGTGACAGCTGGAACGAATCTGGCGTAAAGATAAATCTGCCTACAATCGAGCTAGATTTCGAAGACAGATTGCATGGTGCAATTCACTGGTCAACAAAGATAAGGCAAATTACTTTAGAAACCAGGTAAGAGATAATGTTAATGACTCCAAGAAGCTATGGCAGGTCTTACGTTCTACACTACACTCTAGTCCTGAAGCAGTACTCCTTCTCATGAATCTAAGAAAGGTCTTGCTGACCGGTTTGTCATTTTCTTTAGTGACAAAATAGCTAAAATCAGAAACTCATTTTCCTTTAGTGACTTCTTCACTCTGCCTCCTCCACCTGATGTACCTAATTTCAGCAGCTTTAAACAAGTTTCTCAAGAGGAAATTAGAAAAATTATGAAGTCACCCACTAAATTTGTAAATTTTAATTACTTAAATGTAGCTTTTATAAGCTACAAGCTTACCATGTGGGACTTAATGCTGTTCTCGGGTTGCCACACCCGGGGCCAACGTCTTAGAAAAAAAGACAGTTCTTGTTAGCCACCGGATACACTGCTAGTTGTCGTCACGTGATAACCTCTGACCTCTCGCCCTACTTTCTCGTTGAAATTTTCTAAAACCTACCCCTCAGCTGTAAAAAGCGGGGAGGCAGGGTGGGACTCTTCTAAGTCCCACATGGTAAGCTTATTTAAGTAATTAAAATTTTCAATTTTATTACGCTACAATAGCTTACCATGTGGGACTTAATGCTGAATTCAACCGCCCGGTGGCGGGATTACAGCTGAGACTGGAAGATTTTGAATTAATATGTATAGAATAGAATTAATATGTATAGAAATACCAGTCTGAGTCCCATTTACAGTGCCCCGATCCCGAAGATCGGGCCTGTAACGAGCCAAAAACCTAAATAAAATGAGAGACAGTGCTGAAACTGTCTAGATGTTTGATTGTAGGACGGAAGAGCAGCAGTGCTCACTTCGAGGTCTAAGGGTCCCTGAGGGCCCTTCACTAGTGACTGACCAACCCATGGTTGGACATCTCATAAATTTTTGCAACCTGAATATGAGATTAATGACAACTAAATAAGTCCTTAATAGAAGTTACTTGATAACTGAAAAACAAAAATGACCTTACCCGTAACATCTTGAAGGTAAAGGAATACCTAGATCCTGGGAGAGACTCCTGAAGACTTGGTTGTAGCGGATGTGCCCCCCCCCCCTTTTTCTTTCCGAAGACAACTGGTCTGAGGGGAAGGATCTAGGACTTGTTGTGCCACCACTACGGGTCCCAGATACATATTGTTGTCGGTGTCCGACCAAGTAAGGTCTTTTAGGTAAAAATTTGTAAATGTGTTGTGAGCTTTCCAGTGACAGGCTTGCATGATTTGGTCCACCGATACCCCACCGTAAAGGGCCTTAGAGGCCGCGAAGGCCCGGATGTCATGTGCTTTGACTTGGACCAAGTCCAAGGCTTGTTGATCTGCTTGTTTGTAACAAAGTAGGATGGTTTGTTTCAACCATGAAGAGAGAGTAGCGGGTCTGATGTCTGAGGTATGTCCTTTCTTAAAGGAGATGAAAAGGAGAGAACGAGACCCTCTCAGGTCTTTGTTCGGTTCAAATAAAACCTCAGGGCCCGCACGGGACACAGGGTCCTGTCTTCTTTAAATTGTCTATCTACAATGGTAGTCAAAGCAGGAATAGTCACCGGAGATACACTTTGAGAACCTTCTCTTGCTAGTTGGTTTTTGGCTATGAAATCAGAAGAAGGGAACAAGGCAACCTTTTCCCATTGGCCTAGATTAGATATTTGTTTGCGACCCAGGCATGGATTTCGCTGCGGCGCTTGCCGGAGGCCAAAGCTAGCAAGAAAGCAGTTTTTAGAGTAAGATGTTTGAGGTCTGTGTCTTTGATGGGCTCAAATGGTGCTTTTGTGAGCTCGTTGAGGACAACAGAAAGGTTCCACTTGGGTAAATTTCTGGAACTTTTGGGACGATCCCTGTGAAAACTGGAGAGTAACCTACGAAGGTCTGCATTGTGTGCAACATGTTGGGCCGTTGGGCCCAAAGTGTCAACGATTGCAGTCCTGTAACCATCAAAGGTCGAGGGGCGCCTGTTTTGGTCTTGGTACAGGTACATGAAAAAATCTGAGATTGTTTCACAGATGGAGTGGAGAAATCCACCGAATTTTATCTGCACCATTTTTCAAATAGGGCCCACTTTGACTTGTAGATGGTCCTTGTTGAAGACCGCTGAGGGGCAGCAATTCTCTCTGCCACCTCCACAGAGAAGCCTTGTTCTTGGAGTTGTCTGCTCCTAGACACCAGGCGTGGAGGTTCAGGTGCTGGGGGTTGTTGTGGAACACATACCTGTGGGACTGTTTGAGTAGGGTCGTTGACACTGGGAGTTGTAGTGGGATCTCTGTTGAGAGCTGCACTAGGTCCCAAAACCAGGGCATCCCTGGACAGCCTGGGGCTATTACGATGATCAGGCAATAACATTGCCTGATCTTTTGGATCACCTTGTGAAGGAGCCGTAGGAGAGTACGCATAGGCCATGAGGTTGGTCCAGTTTATGTTTAGAGCATCTATGTCCCAGGCCCTTGGGTCTGGGATAGGAGACACGTACAGTGGCAGCTGGTGGTTCAAGTGAGTGGCAAATAAGTCTACATGAGGTGTGAACCACTTCTGGCAGATCTGTTTGAACACCTGTGGGTGCAGAGACCATTCTGTTGACTGCACTTGGTTGGACCTGGAGAGTAGGTCGGCCATCACATTCAGGCACCCTAGAACGTGCCTGGCTTTCAATGTTATGAGGTAGTGATGGACCCAGGTCATGATCTTCCACAGGAGAGCACACATCTCTGCTGAGTCTGTTCCTCCTTGTTGTTGATGTAGGCTACCACTGTTGAATTGTCCGTCGCAACTAACACTGTTTGATTCTGGCACTGGTCCTTGAAGTCTCGAAGGGCCAGGGAGACCGCCTTCAACTCTAGGACATATATGTGTAGCCTTTTTTCCCGATCTGACCACAGACCCTTTGTGGAATTTTGGTCTAAGTGAGCGCCCCAACCTTCGTTTGAGGCGTCGGTAAAGAGTTGGATACTGTGGTCTTTGGGATGAAGGTCTGCACCTTTCATCACGTTTGAGGGATTTTGCCACCAATCTAGGTGGGCTGCAATGGCTTCTGTCCAAGGAAGGAGGTTGTCCAGCGACTGAGGATATCTCCAGTGCTCCTTGAGATGAAACTGAAAGGGCCTCATGTGAAGGCGTCCCTCCGGGACCATTTTCTCCGTTGAGGTTAGTAACCCAATTAGAGACATCAAACATCTTGCAGTCAAAACACGTTTTGACTTGAGTAGTAGGATCAAATCCTGAAGTTTGAGCCATCTCTCTTGAGTGGGTTTTACAAGGGCTGAATCTAGGTGGTATTCGTAGCCCATGAACGAAAAACACCTGAATAGGTTTCAGTTCTGATTTTTCCTGATTTATTATCCACCCCAAGGACTGAGTTAGGTCTACCACTGCCTGTGTGTTCACTTGGGCTTCCTCCTGAGACTGGGACCTGATCAGCCAGTCATCCAGGTGTTGGTGAATTCTGAGTCCTCTTGAGAGGGCCATTAGTTTCACTTCCTTTATGATCATTGTAAAGACCTGGGGGGCTGTGGCTAGTCCGAATGGGAGGGAGGTGAATTGGAACACCTGTGACTTGTAGCAAAACCTTAGGTATTTCCTTGAGTTTGGATGGATGGGGATGTGTAGGTAAGTGTCCGACAGATCTATCGACGATACCCACTCCCCCGGAATCAGGGAGGTCCTGATGGACTCTGGGGTTTCCATTTTGAACTTTTCTACGTGTAGAAAAGTGTTGAGCCTGTTTAGGTCTATGACTGGCCTCCACCTTAGGTGAGGCTTGGTACTAGGAACAGGCGACTGTAAAACCCGAGAGATGTTACATTTTCCACCCTTTCTATTGCGTTCTTTGACAGAAGAGACTGGATACAGAGGCCAGGACTTGGTCTTTGAAGGGCCTTGTATTCTGACCGGGTCAGGAGTCTGACTGGACTTGGATTGAAAAGAATGACAGGATTTGTTTGCCAGTCTTATCTGAAAGAACGGAGGAAAACTCCTACTGGTGGACTGAGAGAGGCTGGAGGAGTCATTGGGGGGGGGAAGGGTTTTTATGCCCTCGTCCCCTGGAGTGGGTCGAAAGACCTTGGAGCCTCGGCTACTCGATTTCCCCCTGCCTGGGGAAAATGATGGATACTGCTAGGGATGGAATGACCCCCATTGGGGTGGTTCCTGTAGGAGCCTCTAGATGTGGGGAATTGGAAAGGGTTGATTAATAGGGCCTAAACCCTAAGTGTTATTACAGGTGCTTTGATGAGGGACTCCTGTCCTTCCTAAAGTAGTGTGAATGGAAACTTTAAGATCTAAGGATCCAGTATCTCACCTGAATTCACCATACCCCTTCTGACTACTTATATGCACCATGAAATTGAGTTTGACCTGTCTGGAGGTAGCCTTGCTACTGTCTTAACATATATCCATAACCAGGTTATATTGAGGAGAACCTAGTGGAGAGCAGCATAAAGCTCAACTCTAGCTGACCAGAAGGGAGGAGGGGCTTACCCAAGGAGGCCCCTAGGGAGATACAGATTTGAAAACTTGTGTTCAAAACAAGGTTGTTCCAGTTTAAGGGAAAATAACAGCCCAACTTCCTGTTGGCCTAGTAAATCATTCAGAGTCCAGACTGAGGGGAATCAAGGCATAAACTCCCTGGGGGCAGGGAGGTTCAAAACTGCCCAAGTGTCAATGTCCTCCAAAAATGGATAGGGTGAAGTCAGGCAACCTACTTCCCTAAAATACAGAGTCAGGACTGAATGAAGGACCTTGTTTAGAAGCCCTCTTGGGCTTTGGACTTGGACCTAAGCCTCCAATAAGTGATATTTACTGCCAGGCTGGTGAAATATAGTCCAAGTGTGTGTTAGGATTGTTCAGAGTTCTGATCTGGAACCATCATCTGAACATCAGATTTAAGATCCGATCATCCGAGGATTAGATCTAGATACAATCATCCGAGCATCGGATTTAAGATTAGATCATCCGAGCACTGGAATTTAAAGTAGCCTCGGATCTGATATCTGATCTGATGGACTAGATGCAACGAAAATCCGAGTATCAAATCATATTCGGATGGATAGAAGTTGGAAATAATGCATCCGATTCTCGGGTGCATTAAAATCTCGGATGAACTAAGATGTTATCTGGCTTCAGATTTAAGTTAATTTTTATGTAAGCTTTCCTTAAAGCAAGCTTCCATGTAAGCTTTGCCTTTCCTTCTTTGAAGGAACTACACAACTGGATTTACGTAAGTAAATCGACAGTGACACAAGGTCACCTGCCCCACCCGCCTCACTGCAGGTAGGGCTAGTTGTGAGATAAGGAAAGCAGTAATTACACAGAATTTTATTAAATAACATAGAATCTAAAAGGCAAGTACAATATTTCTTATATTATAAAACTGGATGAATTAAAATATGATTAAAATAATGGGAAACCAAGGTTACCTTAATTTGGAGAGACACGTAATGTCTAGACGATTAGAAGAAGGATTCTATTCCTGTTTATTTAAGTATGAACATTATAAATGGTCAATAAGACAGGAAAGAAGGGATGAAATATTTCATTTCATTTATTTATAAATTTATTTATTTTATTTTATTGATAAACGTACTGTAAGAAACACGCGTCTCTCAGCACATGTTGTCTAGACGTGACGTCATCACTGGGGTTTCCCCGAGGATTCCCCCAAGTTAGTTTCGTGCTTTATATCATATTTTAACCCTTAAAATGGACCAATAGAGTCGCAGAACGGGGATAAACCCTTGCAAAATTTATTTTATTTTATTTCAACAGGCATATATTCCTGTATATAAACTACCTAGACGAGACGTGCATATTGCAAGAAATGCTGTCTCGACAAAAAAACGGAAGTTGTTTCCGATGATTTCACTCGACCAGGACTCGTTTGTGTTACATTTATATATATTTAAACCCTAAAAAGGTCCAATAATGAAGCAGATTTTATTTTATTTTATTTTACTGACAGGCATATATATATATATATCCTGTATTAGAAACCACATAAACGAGTCGCTGTGATTTACAACGAGAACCCGGAAGTGGACTTCAGTTGTAAAATAAAGTAAAGATACTTATCTGAACTATGAAAAGACATCGAATTGTGATTCTATGCAATAAAATAAGGAAACTGATGTAGTTTCCAGATCCAACGACAAGTATATCCTTGTAAAAATGAAATAATATTCCTTGTAAAATAAAGCATTGTAATTCGCGTGGCCAACGAGAAAGTAGGGCGAGAGGTCAGAGGTTATCACGTAACGACAACTAGCAGTGTATCCGGTGGCTAACAAGAACTGTCTTTTTTTCTAAGACGTTGGCCCCGGGTGTGGCAACCCGAGAACAGCATTAAGTCCCACATGGTAAGCTATTGTAGCGTAATAAAACACGTTTGTTAGATCCGTGGCCTACATTTCTTGTTAAGGAATGTATAGATATTCTACTGCCCTCTATTACTAGGCTTGTTAACTGCTCATTGTCAGAAGGTGTTGTACCTGATGAGTTTAAGAAGGCTATTGTAACCCCATTGATTAAAAAGTCATCACTACCACCCAATGACTTAAAAAACTACAGGCCTGTTTCAGGGTTGGGCTTCATATCCAAACTTGTTGAACATGTTGCTACTCAATTGAATGACCATGTCAGTTTGAACGGACTAGAGAATGTCAGGCAATCTGCCTATAAACTAGGTCACTCAACTGAATCTGCATTGCTTTCAATTAAGAATGATGTTCATCTGGCTTTTGTTAAAGGTGAGGCTACTGCTGTTGTTCTCTTGGATCAATCAGCAGCGTTTGATACTATTGATCATTATACGCTGCTTGATTCTCTTAGCTCTTGGTTTGGTGTTGGCGCGGTTGTCCTCCATTGGTTCAAGTCTTATCTCTAAGTGCATTAAGATTGGGTCAATTTTATCTGATGCCAAAAAGTTATTGTATGGTGTGCCTCAAGGCTCCGTCCTGGGGCCAATCCTTTTTTCACTCTACACTACTCCGCTGAGTTAAGTCATACAGAATCATCCTGGTATTAGTTTCCCGTTCTACATTGATGACACACAATTGTATGTGTATCTCACACATAAAAATGTTGCCTCGGCCCTTGATAAGCTGTCACACTGCCTTGAAGACATTACAAGATGGCTCTCTACAAATAAGCTCAAGCTAAATCCTGATAAGACCGAATTCATTGTTTGGCTCAAAGTCTCAGCGTGAAAAAGTTAATCACTCGTTCCCAGTCAACATACCCGGTAATCTTATATCACCAACAGATGCAGTTAGGAACCTTGGTGTCTGTTTTGATTCAGATTTCTCATTCTCTTGCCATGTTATGAAGGTTTGCAAGGCTTGTTTTGCTCATGTCCGGGATCTTAAGTGACTCCGAGGACATCTAACACATGAAGCTGCTCTTATGGCTGCCAATGCCCTGGTCGGAAGTAGTCTTGATTACTGTAACTCTGTTCAGAGGTCTCTCAGCTCTGGATCTGCGCAAACTTCAATGTATTCAGAACAGTCTTGCCAGAATCGTTGCTAACACCACCAAGTATTCACACATCACTCCAGTTAGAAAAGCACTACATTGGTTGCTGATTAAGTACCGTTCTATCTTTAAGACTGCCGTGCTTGTATACAAGTTCCTACACAGTGGTAACCCCAAATACTTTGAACCCTTTCTCATACCCAGATAATAGTGCATATAACACTCGTCGAAGTCAATCCGATGGCATGTTTCTTGCGGTTCTCCACTTTGCTTCAGTTTTCAAGTCTCGAAAGCATTTTGGACTCAGTTTTGCATATTACGCACCTATAATTTGGAATGACCTTCCTGATGAGGTCCGCTCTGCAAACTCACTTGCCTCTTTCAGGTCAAAGTTGAAGTCATACCTCTTTGGAAAAGCATACCCACCCTAAATTTCCAATCTCTACCTGCTTTCTCCATGGTGCTGACCCCTGCAATGTCTCTGGTTTATGAATATTGAGCAATGTTTTTGTGTGATGCGCCTTAGAGTCCCTCTTTTGACAGAGATTAAGCACTATAAAAGTGCTATAAGAATTAACTTCAGATTGTTTGCAGACAACCACATTTTGACATCTTACAAGCAGTTTTTACCCCAGCCCATAAAGGTTGAGGTTATACTCATTCCCTGTGCCATCTAGGCGACAGCATATAGCTTGAGTGTTCCACAGCCTAAACCAATGCACAGATTATCACCAAATTTGCAGGATACGTTATGACCAAGAGGATCTAGAGCTGATTAGCTTTTGGAGGGCATCTGGCAACAACTATTGCCATGGCAATGCTTTAAATACTTTTCCATCTTAAACTTCTTTGAAAAAGGGACATTATTAAACGCTATCTCTGCAGAGAATGTTTATGGCTATGAAAACATGTCTGTAAAAAATTTTTATATGATTGTTCGAATATCATTAAAATGTTCCAAAACTTAAAATATTGCATTCTTAATTGAGGGCAATGCATTTATGAGGATCTGCTCACTACATTAAGAGCAATGCAAATAGCTAATGTCAGTGAAAATGTGACCTTTGAAAAATTCAGGATTTGTTGGTATCTACAAATGATCTTTTTCTTTCCCAAAATTTCTTCACTTCTTCCTTAGGTCAGAAAAATTAATTCATTACTTTTGGAGTTATCACAAGTACAGACAAGCAAAAATACAGACAACTGAATATGCACAAACACAGAACCTACTAGAACACCTGGCTTTACATGGGTGGCCATGTTCATATTCTAGTGCTTGGACACTTGGTGTAACTGATTAGGATTTATAGTCCAGATCATCTATAAAGCTTTTCAAGTTGGTCGATATTTTTCTTTCCGGCAAAATTCAAGATGGCGGCCAAAATTTGGAAAATTACTTTTTCAGAGCCATTATATGCATGTTCTATGGAACCCAAAGGGTCCAAATTTTGCTTGAAATCGCTCTAACTGTAACAGTTGAGATATCGACATTTTGAATTTCCGGAAAAATTCAAGAGGATGGTCGAAATGCGGAAAATTAAAATAGGACACCATTAGGACTAGATACATCTGTAGTGAATCAAATAATTTTTGAGATACTGTCCAAAAACAAAACAAGAGGAGAGTGCCCGTGAACGGGCACTGTGTCAGCTGACTGAGTGTTTTTGATTTGTGAAGGTGATTAGAGGACAGAATAATTATCAGCAAAAGGGCTGTACAGAAATACAGTAAATGGTAACTGAACAGCAAGTTCGAAAGAAATTCCGAAGCTGACAGAAGAAAAGGATAAAAAAAGTTGTGCCCTGTAAATGGTATTATGAAGTAAAATAACAATTAAGGTAATTGTTTAAGTGTAAAAAATAGGTTAAAACATATTTAAAGAAATACTACAAATGCAATATCCTCGTTCGACCTTGAAGAAGGGGTCCAAGGTCAAATCTAACCACACAAATACATTCCCAGCCCATGATTTCCTATGGTTTACCATTCCAAACCTCTAGGACCAACTATAAATGAGTTATAAGCACTTTTAAGCTTGGCTGTCCTCATTTGACCTTGAAGGAGGGGTCCAAAGGTCAAATCTGACCATTCCAAAAGATTCCGAGCCAATGATTTCCTATGGGATGGTTTACCATCCCAAATCTTTGTCACCAATAATAAGCGAGTTGTAGGCACTTTCAATTTTCGCTATCCTCATTTGACCTTGAAGGAGGGTTCCAAGGTCAAATCAGACCATATCAACAGATTCACAGCCCATGATTTCCTGTCTGTTTACCATCCCAAACCTCTGGGACCAATAATAATCGAGTTATAAGCACTTTTAAGTTTGGCTATCCTTGTTTGACCTTGAAGGAGGGGTCATTGAAGGTCAAATCTGACCACACCAAAAGATTCCCACCCCATGATTTCCTACAGGTTGGTTTATCATCCCAAACCTCTAGGATCAATAATAAGGGAGATATAAGCACTTTTCATGACTGACAAAAAACACCTGTGGCGGCCATCTTGTTTCTCAAAATGAGGCCAAAAATATTCCCAGACAACATTTTATGGTTATTAATATATACTGCAAACTTAAGAAAGCTAGCTATAATATTTTTTTCCATCAGAGCAGTAATGGTGAAATCTCTCTCTACACACTGCGGCTACCCAGTGGATACAATGATTTACTCAACAGTGAGAACCTGAAAGTAGCTATTGCTCAGCTATGCCATGACATAGAGGTCTGCAATTTCACTATGTTATAGCTGACCAAAAATTCTGTGAATAACATATTTAACAAAATACTCTAAATGTAATAGTTTTCAAGTTACAACTGATTTACTCAACAGTGAGAACCTCAAAGGAACTATTACTCAGCTATGCAATGAGCTACATGTCTGAAATTTTACTATGTTATAGCTAACCCAAAAGTAGGTGAACAACATATTTAAGCAAACTACTGTAAATGCAATAGTTTTCAAGTTACAACTGATTTACTCAATAGTGAGAACCTGAAAATAGCTATTGCTCCGCTATGCCATGAGCTATAGGTCTGTAATTTCACTATGTTATAGCTGACCCAAAAGTAGGTGAACAATATATTTTAACAAAATACTCTAAATGCAATATTTTTCAAGTTATAACTGATTTACTCAACAATCAGTACCTGAGAATAGCTATTGCTCAGTTGTGCCATGAGCTATAGGTCTATAATTTCACTATGTTATAGCTGACCCAAAAGTAGCTGAATAACATATTTGCACAAATTTCTGTAAATGCAATAGTTTTCCAATTATAACTGATTTACTCAACAGTGAGAACTTCAAAGTTGCTATTACTCAGCTATGAAATGAGCCACAGGTCTGAAACTTCACTATGTTATAGCGGACCCCAAAATAGGTGAATAACATATTGAAACAAAATACTCTAAATGCAATAGTTTTCAAGTTATAAGTGATTTACTCAACAGTGATAACCTAAAAGTAGCTATTACTCAGCTATGCCATGAGCTACAGGTCTGAAATTTTACTATGTTATAGCTGGCCCAAAAGTAGCTGAATAACATATTTATACGAAATTCTCTAAATGCAATAGTTTTTAAGTTACAAGTGATTTTACTCATAATGGAAGTTACTGAAAAGCCCAAAAGTAGCTATTACTCACTTAGCTATTGAGACAGACACCCAACTTACTCACCATATTGTAGCTATGAAAAAAGTAGCTGAATAACATATTTTAACAAAATGCTCTAAATGCAACACTTTTCAAGTTACAAGTGATTTACTCAACAGTGATAACCTAAAAGTAGCTATTACTCAGCTATGCCATGAGCTACAGGTCTGAAATTTTACTATGTTATAGCTGACCCAAAAGTAGCTGAATAACATATTTATACGAAATTCTCTAAATGCAATAGTTTTCAAGTTATAAGCGATTTACTCAACACTGATAACCTAAAAGTAGCTATTACTCAGCTATGCCATGAGCTACAGGTCTGAAATTTCACTATGTTATAGCTGGCCCAAAAGTAGCTGAATAACATATTTATACGAAATTCTCTAAATGCAATAGTTTTTAAGTTACAAGTGATTTTACTCATAATGGAAGTTACTGAAAAGCCCAAGAGTAGCTATTACTCACTTAGCTATTGAGACAGACACCCAACTTACTCACCATATTGTAGCTATGAAAAAAGTAGCTGAACAACATATTTTCACAAAATGCTGTAAATGCAACACTTTTGAAGTTATAAGTGATTTAGTGCATGATTTCATGAATTTTAATGCATTAAAAATTATTAAAAAAATTTATTAAAAAAAAGTAAGACAGATCCAGGTCTCATACTCACACAAGAGAATCTACCTCTGGCCTAGTACATATATGCAAGATATGAGAGAAATCCCTGCAATAGTCACTGAGAAAATTGTGATAAAATTGCAAATTTAATAGGTAAATTAAATTTTTATAAGTTAATACCCTATCCAATGGACAAATGCTTATCCGGTCGGCGCGGACCGGCCCGCCAAACGTCAGAAAAAGACGTCCTGTGTCTCCACCGGCCAAGCCGGTCCAGTGCTGTGCACTCGCCAGGTGGCGTGTAGTACTTCCTTCCTGTCTAGACAGAGTGACGTCATAGCATCTTTTTCGTGTCTAAACCTAGTAGACCCCTAGTAGACTGATAGCGGGGTCGGTGGGAGGGTCTTGTGTGTCCATTGGATAGGGTATTAACTTATAAAAATTTAATTTACCTATTAAATTTGCAATTTTATTGCGTTAATACATCCTATCCAATGGACAAATGCTGAATAACTACCGCTTGGTCGGCGGGTAAGTTACTAGGGACTAGGTTCGAACTCATAGCAAAAATAATGATCAGTCTCCTTTAAAGCCTGGGAAGACCTGAGGTCGATAACCCTTAAGGCTAAGGTCGAATATCATCATCCGGTTACCAGGTATTGAACCGTCAGTTGACCTTGCCCCCCCCTCCCCCTTTTTTAACAGACCTGCTCTGAGGTAGGGGAAGAGAGGGATGAGTGCAGTCCCATAGAGAAAATCTCCCGAAGGAAGTACATCCAGATTTTTTTTTTTTTTTTTTTTTTTTTTTTTTTTAATAACTATATGTGCAACATATACAAAAATGTACAACTAATTACAAATGTACAGGTCTCCTCTAGGTACTAGTCCCTTGGTGGATCTGCTGAGCAGCCACAACCGGACCGAGATGGTAGAGCTCTGAATCAGCCCAGGCCACATCCTTCAGATAGAATTGAGTGAAGGTATTATGAGATTTCCAGTGGCAGGCTGCTAGGATCTGCTCCAAGGAAACTCCCGACTGGAAAGCCTTAGAAGCAGCAAAGGACCTTACATCATGAGCCTTGACTTGATGTAGGGTGTGGGCCTGTTGGTCGGAGAGCTCATAGCATAGGATCACAGTCTGTTTGATCCATGAGGAGATAGTGGCAGGTGAGATGTCCTTGTCGAAACCTTTCTTGAAGGAGACAAAAACTAACTCCTTGCCCTGCCTAAAGTCTGAAGTCCTGTCCAAATAGTAGCGCAAGGCTCGAACCGGACAAAGAGTTCTGTCAGACTTGAGGGATCTATCCAGAGTAGGAGCCAGGGCTGGTATGACCACTGGGGCTACACTCTCTGGGCCCTCTTTGGCCAGCTGGTTCTTGGAAAGAAAGCTGGGGGACGGAAACAGGGACACCTTAGACCAGTCCGACTGGTGTCTGATGTTCTTATGCTGCCATGCATGTATCTCACTTCTTCTCTTGCCAGAACCCAGGGCCAAAAGGAAGACAGTTTTGAAGGTCAGATGTTTCATTGAAGCTTCCTTAAGAGGTTCAAAGGGAGCCTTTGTTAACTGGTGTAAGACCAGAGAAAGGTTCCAGGAGGGTATACCCCTCCGCCCTTTGGGTCTGTCTCTGTGAAAACTATCTAAGAGACGGGTGAGATTATCATCTTTGCTGATATTGACTGTGGTGTTACCCAGTTTATCAGCAATGGCAGACCTGTATCCATCAATGGTGCTGGGCTGAAGTTTCTTGACCTCAAAGAGGTATAGAAGGAAGTCAGCCACTGACTTTATAGGTGGTGACCCGAAGTCCACCTGATTAGTGATGCACCACTTTGTAAAAATGGTCCACTTTGCCTCATAGACTGATCTGGTCGATTTTCTTTGAGGAGCCTCAATTCTTGCTGCCACTGCCTTAGAGAAACCCTGTTCCTTGATTGCTGTGGCTCTAGGAGCCATGCATGGAGATTCAGGTTTGTCAGATTCCTGTGAGGGATCTGGTTGAACGGCTGTGTCAAGAGATTGGGCAGGTTTGGTAGGCTGAGGGGAATTTGACTGGACATGGCCACCAAGTCCCAGAACCAGGGCATGTTGGGCCACCCGGGAGCAATCAGAATAACTCTCTGGTACCGGGAGTCCAGTAGCTTCTCCACTACTTTGCCCAAGATGGAGGTCGGTGGAAAGGCATATGCATCCAGGTCCTCCCATGGCAGAGTGAGAGCATCCACTGCTACAGCCAGGGGGTCCGGGACTGGAGAGACAAACTGAGGAAGTTTGTGGTTGAATCTTGTGGCAAACAGATCTACTTGAGGCTGGTGCCACTTCTTGCATATGCTCAAAAATACCTCCGGGAGGAGGGACCACTCTGTCTGTATGGTCTGACCTAGTCTGGATAGCTTGTCTGCTATCACATTCAGATGGCCCGGAATGTGACGGGCTTTTAACGTCACTTGTTTCTGGGAACACCAGGTCAGGATCCTCCACAGTAGGGCACATAGGGGGCCCGACCTCATACCTCCTTCTTTGTTTATATAAGCCACTACCGTAGTGTTGTCGGATGCCACTAGAACTATCTTGCCTGTACATAGTTCTTGGAACTCTTTGAGAGCTAGAAAGACTGCTTTTAACTCTAGATAGTTTATGTGCAGTTTGCTTTCCGGAACCGACCAAGAGCCCCTTGCAGTGAGCTCGTTTAAGTGAGCGCCCCACCCTTCTTTTGATGCGTCTGTAAAGATCTGTAGAGCATGTTCTACTGGGTGTAATGGTTGGCCTTGTAGCACATTGCTTTCGTCTAACCACCATTGCAGATGAGGGTGCAGGGACCTGGGTAGAGGGATGATCTTTTCTAAAGATTCTGGGACCCTCCAGTTGTTTTTGAGATGCCACTGTATGGGTCTCATGTGTAGTCGGCCGAGGTGAACCTGTTTTTCTGTGGCTGTTAGTAAACCTATCAGTGACATAAACTGACGGACCGGACAGGCCGGCAGCAGCAATAGTGCTTGTATTTTGACCTGAAGGTTTTGCCACCGGTCCATGGTCGGTCTGACCCGGCCGGTTCGGAGGTCGAACTGGTAACCTACGAAATCGAAAATCTGTTTGGGTTCCAGTTCTGATTTCTCCATATTTACCAGCCAGCCGAGTTCGTGGCACATTTTGACCAGAGTCTGGGTGTGGTGGAGACAAACTTGTTGGGATCCGGCCCTCACCAACCAGTCGTCTAGGTACTGGTGGATCCTTATACCCTGGTGCATAGCCATCAGTTTCACTTCCTTTGCTAACACAGTGAACTCCATGGGCGCTGTGGACAGACCAAAAGGCAGAGCTTTGAATTGGTAAGTCCGGCCCTGAATATGAAAACGGAGGTACTTCCTGGATTGTTCCTGTATTGGTATGTGGAAGTAGGCGTCCTTGAAGTCCACCGAGGTGACCCACTCCCGTTTTTGGAGGGATGTTCTGATGGTTTCTGGTGTTTCCATTTTGAATTTTCCCACCTTGAGGAAAATATTTAGTTTGCTCAGATCCAGTATTGGCCTCCATTTGTTGTTGGGTTTTGGGACTAGGAAGAGTCGGTTGAAAAACCCCAGGGATGTTTGGTTGCGGACTAGTTCTATTGCATGTTTGGCCATAAGCTGATGTAATGCCTCCAACAGGTAGCTGTTCCTGTGGGGATTGACATAACAGCTTACGACTGTAGGGAACCTTGTGAGATTTGGTCGGGTCCGGAAGGGGAGGGTGTAACCCTCCCTCAAGATTTGAACCACTGCCGGACTGGCCCCCAGACCTAGCCAAGTTTGCCAAAAGTTTTGGAGTCGGGCCCCTACAGGTGGATTTTGCACAACATTTGGGACATTTGGTACAGACTGAACACAAGAGAATGAAATGACACAAGAAGCACTGTTCACATACTTTAATTTGTGACTCTTTGATTTTTGACAGGCTGCCAACCCGGGGCTTACTTCTTTCTTTTGTGAAGGCCCGGGCGCAGAATGTACAACTTTTACAACACCATAATTTACAGAGTCTGTTAACAGTTCCTGTGACACAGTCTTGCTCCCGGCCAGCAGTCCTTCCTGTAAGCCCTTTACACAATGATTGTCATTTATAGGACTGCTGGCCCTTGGCTGGTCGCGATGAGTAGTAGGAGGCTTTGGCCTTACCCCTCTTGTGCTGTCCCCTGTTCCCAATATTCTTCCAAGCAGGGCGGTCTGGCTTTCTGAAATCTGAACGCTTGTCCTGACGCTCATAAGGGTGAAAGCGACCTTTCTTCCCAGACTGGGGTTGTCCCTTGCTTTCGAAGTTGGCGATATCTTGTTCTGCCTGCTTAAGTGCTGAATCTGGGAACAGTGTAGGAATATGAAGTGGTCCTGTACGCAGGGCAGCAAAGGTGTCCGGTTTGATTCCCAACTTGAGGTGAGACAGATAAGAATCTCGTCTGGCCAGGGTGGTATTAGCAACAGTAACAAAAACAAAGTCCGCGAGGTGCTCTAACGTCTTGGCCATAGACTGGGTAATGCTAGAGTTGAAGTTCATCAGGAACTGTAACTCATCAGCAGCCTGTGAAACTTTTGATGACGACTTTCCTTTACTAAAGTCTGTTTTAATCACTTTCAGTTGAGCTTGCATAGAGTCTTGAACTTTGTAAAGACACCGGTTGAAGGCTGCCGCTTGGTTGCAAATGGTAGAGGCTTCGCGGGCAGACTTCTCCCACCTGCGTAGGTTATCTTTAGAGATTTGACGTGAGGCTGGTGGAGTAGATGCAATGCCAGCTGCCTTGGCTATGCGGCTGTAGGTACTGTTTATCTTGGAAGCGTCAGTAGACCAAGTGGAAACAGTCTTGCCGGTATCCTGTCCGGGCTTCTCTTGATTTGGTGTAAAGCTATACCACTTAGCTTGTGATCTGGGCGGACGCACAAATTGGTCCTTGAGAAGACCCCCAGCCTCTGAACTTCGCGACGGGTAACCCTCCGTAAGAGTCAGATTAAGTTTACCCATCTTACTACAGAGCCACTCGTCGGTTGGCATTGAAACGGAGACCTTCCCTGAAGGCTGTGATTTGGGACCCGCAAAGGGGTTGTCATCCGCGGTTGACGCTGCCGTATCCACTTCAGGAATGTGGGTCCACCCCATGAAAGACCTAATACCACTCATGGTCTCCCTGTATGTTTGCTCTTCGGAGAGGGTTTGGTCGGGGTCGGCAGAAGCGGCTTCAAGTTCCTGATCTGATAGTTCTCCCTCTTCGACAAAAATGTCCACAGGGGGGCGATCAGAAAGGTCGGTGTCGGTGTCAGTATCCATAGAGGAAGTGCTGAGTCTTCTGGCCGGAACCGATGACGACCTGCTAGGTACTTGCTGAGGAGTTGGAGATGCAGTACCAGCCTGATCTGCTAGTCGGTCGGTAGAAGATCTACTCTTTTGCGACTTGCTGGTCGACTTGGAAACAGTCTGTAAGGAACCAGTCAAATCTGAAGTGTGTTGAAGTGTGTCCGGTCTGACAGACTGGTCGGTAACCTGACTCTGAGAAGCGAGGTCGGTACCTGAAGCATCTGTCCCTGAAGCAGAACCAGAAGGTCTAATGAAGGGTTTATCTGATAAGGCTGAGCTAGCCGGAGGCGAGTGTGTAGGAACGACCTTGACAGAGGTAAAAGCTGGGTCTGGTTTATCCAGAGTCTTGGCTAAAAGCAGAGCTTCTAATCTATTAAATCTGTCGGCCCACTTTTGGTCCAGGTCGTCGATCTTGGAATCAACTGAAGACTTGTGAGACTTAGAAGTCGATTTAGAAGGCTTTTCTGCTTTAGGTTTTAAATCCTTTGGTTTTGATGAGGAATCAGTTTTCTGTGCTTTTCCTGAACTCGAACCAGGAGACTGTAAGGTCCCTTGGGCGTCCACAGCTCCCACTACCATAACAGAGTACGGGTCTATGAGAGAGGAACTGGATGAGTCCTGTTTGGGTGTATCAGATTTCTTAAGATCCCTCTTTTCCTTTTTGAGCCTATACGAAGGCGTAGACAACTGTAAACGTTGTTCTTCCGTGAGCAAATTGCAAGAGTTACAGTCATTTTTATTAATACACGGATCTGTGCCCTTACCCTTCTCCCTGCAACGTGCGCAGAAATTATGGCTATCAAAGCTAGCCATTATGTGTCCACAACTGCCATGCTTCTGACTGGGCGAAGACATGATGATCCGAATTGAAATTTACACCAAAATGATCTATAATACCTCTTGCACAAAATTACAAAGTTATAAAAACACACTCTGAATAATATTGATGAACATATTATAAATAAGTTCACTGAAAAATATTTCGTGTACACAGCACATGCGCCAAACGAAAAAGATGCTATGACGTCACTCTGTCTAGACAGGAAGGAAGTACTACACGCCACCTGGCGAGTGCACAGCACTGGACCGGCTTGGCCGGTGGAGACACAGGACGTCTTTTTCTGACGTTTGGCGGGCCGGTCCGCGCCGACCGGATAAGCATTTGTCCATTGGATAGGATGTATTAACGCAATAAAAAGTTGAAATTTTCACACTTTTGGTGGGGGTACCCCCCTTGTAATGTCTCTAGCAAACAGACGAACAGACAGATTTGCATGCCTTGAACAATTTTTCATCCTCGATAGATAAGGTATCTTTTTAAAAAAAAAGCACGTCTCTAGGCCTTGTAGTTTTGGAGGAGAAGTTGTTCACGCGGACGCGTGCGCGTACGCTCACGCCGCAGAGTGACGACATAAAAAAACAGCATGTCTCTAGGCCTTGTAGTTTTGGAGAAGAAGTTGTTCACGCGGACGCGGATGCGTACGCCCACGCCGCAGAGTGATGACATAAAAAGCCTTAAAATTCAATATAATTGTTATTTCTGGGAGTTTAAGGTCAACTTAAAATATGGCATACCTTGAGAACCAGTTACATCCAGAAGCCAAATTTGAATTGACACACAGAAAAACATGAATCCCCATCCCCAGGACAAAACAGAGTTGTGACGTAAAACATATAAAACAGCTGTATATACCGTCAATGACAATGTCTTCTGCTGGCCCTTCCTCTTTCTTTTTTTCAACATTTTTCACTTTTTTTGCTGTTGAATGCTTGGTTTTTGCAGCAAAAACGTGTCTAGCTGGATCTAGTTAATTGCATCTGCATTTTCAGTCCATTAAGCACCAGCCACATGTTGAAAATGCCACTTAATGTTTACAGCATGGGGAGTGGGGCTAGAGGAGGTGGTTTAGGGTGCTAGTTTGATTTTATTGGTTGAAGAATGGTAAGGCTCTTTCAAACCATCACTTTGTAATTTTCAAACCACTTTTTCATACAGGTATTCATTTTTGTAATCAAAAAATTTTCCAGTTATTCTTTGCTGTACAAATAGCCCAATACCAACTAGGGATGAGACGGTATTACTGGTATTACAGTATCAAGACCACTTGAAATAGAGAACAGAATATTTATTCCAATATGTCAATTGTCGGCGAATAAAAGCCTTGGAAAACATGAAATATTAAAAACCAACAATAAATCTGATGTTTTCGCCTGGGTTTGTGAGTTTGTTTGTTAACAAGATAACTCAAAAACTATGGACGGATTTTGATGAAATTTTCACAATATGTCTAAAAAGGTAAAAGGAATAAATGATTCAATTTTGGGAATGATCCGGATCACTATCTGGATCTTCTGGATCCATGAAATGTCATTTTTAAAGACTTACAACTCAAAAGTTATGGACGGATTTTGATGAAATTATCAGGATATGTCCTAAATGGGACAAGGAACAAGTGATTAAATTTTGGGAGTGATCTGGATCACTGTCTGGATCCATGACATATAAATTGTGACTGATTCAGAAATGAGCTCCCTTGGCGGAGGTCTGCGCTCTCTAAGTGCTCTTGTTAATAAAGTATTTTGCGCATATTTTAAGGTTTTGTCTGTTGCAATCTCTGATAAACCTATTTTATTTTGATTAATACCATTTCCTGTTGACAAAGAGTTCAATTGGGGAAACACTAAAACACAAGTTATTTTGGTATCCGGAATCAGAGCTGTTTGCACTGGCAGGATACTGACAAGCAAAATCTGCTACAATCACATCCCTAGTACCAACATGCTAAGCAAGTAAGGATGAAATCAGAGTAACAGATCTCCAAGATTAGGGACAATCAACGAACTGAGCTCTCTGAATCCTCACCTTTCACAAAAACACCAAGAATGGGTTTCATTAAAATCATTCCAACCTCCAGCGCAAACAGATGAAAAAGAAATTGACCAATAGTCCAATCTGTCAATGTTTCAAGCTTGAAAACCATGACATGTTGGAAACCTCATTGGCAGAGTAACGCATGTTCAATTGGCAGTCACATGTTTCCATATCACCTTCTCTGTTGAGACACAAAACACCGATCTCGACCTTTGGCCATGAAATGTGAAAACTTTGACACTCATTCCATCACAGGCATCACAGATGCCACTAGGACACAAAATGATGCCATTTACACTTTTTTATATTTTATTTTCCTAAAAAGTTATACATTTTAATTTACATATCTTTGCCAGCAATGAATACAGTCACACCTCACATCTGCCAAAAGCATCAGCCAAATGCAACAGGTCAAGACTACATAAAATGTAAGACTGGGATTAGTTTCTGTGAACAAGGGGATTTTTAACGTGCCAAAGTGATTGCAGAATCTTAAGGCACTGGACCAATGAGAATGGTCCTTTCTGAGAAAGCATCCTACCAGACAAGAGAATAAAGGGTACAGGTCCTGCAGGCCTGAATGTATGTTATTAATAGAAGTGCATAATTAGTGCTGTCGCAACACTCACTACTTCCGATACTATCGTTTACTAGATCTATTATGAGCGATAATCGGATGCATTTTTTCAAATCTGATTACAAAGACATTAGCATATTTATATAATAATAATAGAATATCTTTTAAAAGTGAAGGATTATTCAGCATTATAAAATATATTTCCGGCCTTTTGACAATCCAGTCCATACAAATCTAGTCACATGACCTATCATGAAAGCATTTAACCATTGCTTGAATGTAGTTTCGGAATTGCATCTTTATTTTTTTTCCGCACTTGGTAAGTCAATTTAACGGATGTAAAAATTTCAAATAATGTTTAAAAACACTGAAGTTCTATTTATTTGAGGGCAAATTGAGGCATACGTGTTACAATATAGCCATTATGCAGCACTTTATAAAATCAGGATTATGTAATTATTTTAACATTAGTTTTCAAAGTGTTCCTACATTTGACAGTGCATAAACAACCAAAATAAAAAGACAAATATGACCCTAAAATGGTGTATTCAGGTGAGAAAACAATATTATTTTACATTTTAATGGAATAGTTTCGTTTTGAGGTGAGTTTATGAAGTTGACATATGTCGGTACTCGGTCGGCCAACGTGGGCGATATTCGATGGTCATTTGCAGAAGCGAATGACAACACTATGCATAAATATTAGCAAATATATATTATCTCTAAAACTTCTTGTATTTCTATGAATTTAACCTGCTTCATCAGTTCACAGTAATACCACAAGACACAATACAAGCACTTCACCAAACAAACAACCTTCACCAACAAGTCGGCTGATGGTATGAATTTCTTGAAAATCATTGCCCACTATTGCCAGCTGTGTATTTTCATGTTTTGAGTCTTAATATCTATATTTTTGTGTCGTTTAAGACTCAGATACAAAGCAATTGTAAAGACAACAATCCCACCACAATACAATCTGTGAGGGCGGCAGTTTTTTATTTGAAACAACAGGACTCTAACATTCCCCTGGCCTGCGGAAGAACTCTGTACTCCTGCAACTTAATATTTCTTTGCAGATGTTTACACCAAATAGTGTAGGCTGATATGACTATGTCTAGAGGTACTAAGACTGCACACCAGTGGCATTACACTGAACTGAAAGCTACATCAGCTCACCAGTGTAAAGCAAGTCATTCAAAACCACAGTAAACATCACAGTAAGACAAAGTCCCAACAACATCAAAACCCGATACTCGGACAGATTCACAAAAACACTGACTAAATACACCAGAAATCTGCAGCACTAATGGCACTTTTACAAGAGTCAATGTACACATCACCGTAAGTCTTTGACTAGGTTTTCACCACTCTGCATCCCCGTTACACTTCTGGAACACCAAGTCCCGTCCGTTCAGATTCATGATCCCGTCTTTTAAGTGGAACTTCCAGCGGTTTTTGGCTCGATTGATCTGAAAGCATTGGACTGATAGGATTAGACATCAATAACAAACACTTCATGGATCATGGTTCAGGGATGGATCATGGTTCTTAATGGTTAGCAATTTGCCATCTAACCACAGGCTACCATGTCTCTGGGGGTCCAACTCTCACTAGTGCCAATGTTTTGGACCAGTCCCAATATCACCCTGGCTGTTGAATGCGATTTAAAACCCTTGACCTTTCTTTGTTTTTTTTCTTTGTCTTGTTTTAATTAGTGCTTCCGCGAGCCGTCGAAGTACCGACTTGAGTTTTATGAATCACCGACGAGTCAACTCGAGTTGAACTCAAGTCAACAACAATATTTAAAATCAGCCAAACCTTAAATATATACGTAATTACATGATTCCTTTCATAATGAAATCTATTTTTAACCATATTCCAACAAAATTTGTCATATTTTACCTGCAAAATAAGGATCAACATTCTCACCATGTTGAGAAATAAAACCGACGTTTAGATTGGTTGTTTTACCAGGTAAGATATATGGAGAGATATCATTGGCTTTACTAGACAGCAGAACCCCTTTAAATGGAAAATTTAATAGTAAATTAAATTTTTATAAGTTAATACCTTACCTAGTGGACAGATGCATTTGTCCGGCGCCTTGCCGGTCACGCCAAACGTTAGAAAAAAACGTCCTGAGCTGGGCTCTGGTCGGGACCGGTAGCGTCCTGTTCACTTGCCAGGTGGCTGTATAGTCTCCCTGCCGGTGTACTGCGCACGCGCAGCGCATACGCTCTTCCTCTTTTTGTTGCCTACCTTAGGAAATCCCCTAGGGCTAAAAATAGCGGGGAAGGTAGGGAGGGAATCCCCCTGTCCACTAGGTAAGGTATTAACTTATAAAAATTGAATTTACTATTAAATTTTCCATTTTATTGCGTTAATACATCTTACCTAGTGGACAGATGCAGAATAACTACCCAGTGGAAGGAGGGTAGCCAATAGGGGAATTCCTCAGAACTCCGAATCATGTATAAGAAGGTGGATCCGGAATGATTAGAAACCAGATACCTCGGATCACACGTACTGCCCCCCCCCCCTTCTTTTCTCAAAAGTCCAGTACTGGCTCGCTAGGAGCACAACAGGGCTGAGGAGGGTAAAAGTTCTGACTAACGAGGAAGAACAGGACCTATAAGACTATCTCATCAAGCCCTTAGCCCCACTTTGGATCGCGGTAGACTAAGGACCCAGGATAGTGGAAGAAAGTTTTTTTTTTTTTTATATACACAGTATATACATATGTACAAGCCTGAGGATAAAGGAGCTATTGTGTATCCTGAATCTGTTGGGCTGCCACCACCGGGCCCAAATGATACAATTCAGAATCGGCCCAGGCTAAGTCTTTCAGGTAAAACTGAGTAAAGGTATTATGAGCCTTCCAGTGACAAGCAGAGAGGATCTGATCTAGAGAAATTCCTCCCTGAAAAGCCCTAGAGGCTGCGAAAGCCCGGACATCATGGGCTCTGACTTGATGTACATCCTGAGCTTTCTGGTCGGAAAGTTGATAACACAACAGAACCGTCTGTTTAACCCAGGAGGAAATGGTGGCCGGGACAATGTCCTTCTGAAAACCTGTCTTAAAAGACACAAAAACCAGTTCCTTTCCCTGACGGGAATCCTTGGTCCGGTCCAGGTAGTAACGTAAAGCCCGTACTGGGCACAGAGACCTGTCCCCAGACAAGGACTTATCCAATGTTGGAGCTAGAGCTGGGATGACTACTGGAGCCACTGAAGCGGGCCCATCCCGAGCCAGCTGGTTTTTGGAGAGGAAACTGGGAGATGGGTACAAGGAAACTTTACTCCAGTCCTCTTGGTGCCTAATATTCTTAGCTAACCAGGCATGGATTTCGCTTCTTCTTTTGCCTGACCCCAGGGCCAAAAGGAAAACCGTCTTAAAGGTCAGATGCTTCAGCGAAGCCTTCCGTAGAGGCTCGAAGGGAGCCTTGGTAAGCTGATGGAGCACTAGCGAAAGGTTCCAAGAAGGGACCCCCCTCCGTCCTTTCGGTTTGTTCCTATGAAAACTGTCTAACAGGCGGGTAAGATTTTCATCTGAGCTTATATTGAGTTTGTCATTACCCACCATATCTGCGATGGCTGTCCTATAACCATCAATGGTGCTGGGTTGCAGATTCCTCTCCTTGAAGAGGTAAAGGAGAAAATCCGCAATCTGATTCACAGAGGGTGACCTGACGTCCACCTTGTTCGATTTACACCACTTGACAAATATGGTCCACTTTGACTTGTACACGGCTCGGGTTGACCCCCTCTGAGGAGCCTCAATTCGTGCTGCCACCTCTTCAGAGAAGCCGTGTTTCCTGATGGTAGAGCTTCTAGGAGCCAAGCATGAAGATTGAGATTCTGAAGGTTCCGGTGAACTAGCCCGTTGAAAGGCTGAGTCACTAGGTCCCTTGTCAGAGGAAGGGTGAAGGGGATCTGAACGGATAGGTCCACCAGGTCCCAAAACCAAGGCATGTTTGGCCAACCTGGGGCAATCAGAATCATCCTGTGACAACCCTGGTCCCTTATCTTCGAAACTACCTGAGGGAGCAGGGAGACTGGAGGGAATGCATAAGCGTTTAGTTGCTCCCAGGACAAGCTCAGAGCGTCTACTGCCCAGGCTGCCTGATCCGGGACCGGTGACACAAACCGGGGCAGTTTGTGATTGAACCTGGTCGCAAACAAGTCCACTAGCGGTGGGGGCCACCTGGAACACAACTGACTGAAAACCTGAGGGGAGAGAGACCATTCGGTCTGAATCACTTGATTGTGCCGAGAGAGCTTGTCGGCTATCACATTTAAGCAACCCGGGATATGTCTTGCCCTTAGCGTTATGCCCCTGTGATGGCACCAGGACAGGAGTCTCCAAAGGAGGGCACAGAGAGAGCCTGACCTCATACCCCCTTGTTTGTTTATGTAAGAGACCACTGTGGTATTGTCCGTTGCCACAAGAACAATCTGATCCTTGCACAGATGCTCTAACTGTCGTAAGGCCAGAAGGACTGCTTTCATCTCGAGAAACTTTATATGAAGGCGACCTTCGAGAGGGGACCAAATGCCTCTTGCAGTGAAGTCTCCTAAGTGTGCGCCCCAACCTTCGTTTGAGGCGTCTGTAAATAGTTGAACGGCGTGCTGAAGAGGGTGCAGGGGTTGCCCGTTCAGAACATTGTTTTCATCCAACCACCAGTCCAAGTGAGGGTAGAGAGATTGAGGGACTGGGATCACCTTTTCCAAAACTTCTGGGACATGCCAGTGCCTCTTGAGGTGCCATTGCAAAGGTCTCATGTGAAGTCGACCTGAGGAGACCTGCTTCTCCGTGGCCGTCAAAAGACCTATTAGGGACATGAACTGACGGACGGTGCACCTGGGAAGGCTCTTGATGAACCTCAACTTCTCTTGAAGGGCTTGCCAACGGTCCTGAGTGGGTAATACCCGACCGGAGATCAGGTCGAACCGGTAACCTACGAAATTGAAGACCTGTGAGGGCACCAACTCGGACTTGGTCATATTCACTACCCAACCTAATTCCCGACATAGGTCCAAGAGGGTCTGGGTATGCTGTAGGCAGATTTCCGGGGAAGGGGCTCTCAGCAACCAGTCGTCTAGGTACTGGTGGATCCTGATACCCCTTGCCTGAGCCATCAGCTTCACCTCCTTGACTATTTTGGTAAACTCCAGTGGAGCCGTGGCCAAACCGAAGGGTAGGGCTGTGAACTGGAAAGTTTGCTGAAACAGGAAGAACCTGAGATACTTTCTTGATCTTGGGGCTATGGGGATGTGGAAGTAAGCGTCGCTGAAGTCCAGCGAAGTGACCCACTCCCCCGTCTTCAAGGATAAGCGGATTGTTTCCGGAGTTTCCATCTTGAATGTGCCGGTACTGAGAAAGAAATTTAAATGGCTTAAGTCTAAGATTGGTCTCCATTTGCCGTTTGGTTTGGGAACCAGGAACAGGCGGTTGTAAAAGGCCAGGGACGACTTGACCACTACCTTTTCTACTACCAACTTTCGCATGAGGCTTACAAGAGCCTCTTTGAGATGCATGTTTTTGGATGGGTTTGCATAACCACTTTGAACCACTGGGAACCTGGTTAGAACCGGTCTTTGTTTGATGGGCAAGGTGTAACCCCTTTTTAGGATAGAGACTACCCGGGGATTTGAACCCATGGCTTGCCAAACTTGCCAAAATTCCTGAAGTCTGCCCCCTACATTCTGTTCGGAGACAGCACTGGGGACACTGGGAACAACAGGGGCAAAAACACAAGGATCTACACAAAATACACTTTTGACAGACTTTATTTTGTTCAGACAATTGCCGGGGCTTACTCCTTTCTTTTGCGGATGCCCGTGTGAAAGAACAGAACGAACAGGACTGACAACAGGACAATACACAGCCAGACGACTCTCGGGTTTAAACAATGGAACCTTGTTTACTGTCTGAAACTTGTCCAAGCTTAGATTTGCAGATACACTTTTGTCCTGACACTGAGGGTCCAACTGAATCTGATGTACTAATTTGACTGTTGGACCACCTAGATAATTGTCATTTATAGGGCTTAAAGGACTGCCCTTTAGAAAAACGGGGGTTAGAACCCCGGCCACGTCCCCTTCCTCTGGAACGATTTCGGCCAAACTGTCTCCATGGCTGACTTTGCTGTTGAGAGGATTGGTCAGTGGAAGATGTTTGTTTCCTATCCTTACGGTCGTAAGGCTTATATCTTTGCGTACCCTTCCAACTTGCATGCTGAGTAGCACCCGGTCCGGGCCTATGAGCAACGCTACTAGCTTCAAACTTTTGGAAATCCTGCTCTGCAGACATGATGGCTGCATCAGGGAAGAGACCGTATCCAAACAAGGGGGCATTTCTCAACAAATTCATGGTATCCTGTTTAACGCCCTGTTTCACAAAATCAAGATATGAGTCTCTCCTTAACAGAACCAGATTGGCCATATTCACAAACAAACTGTCCGCCAAATGCTGAAGAAACGTGCCCATGGCCACCGACACTTTTTGATGAAAGGCCATGAGGTCACGCAGGTCATTCAAAGCATTGGCCACGTCCTTCGAACACTTTCCTTTGCCAAGACGAGAGGACAACAGAGTGATGTTCTGTGACATCTTCTCCTGAAGTTCGGTGGAACAGCGACTGAAGCCTGCCGCATGATTGATGATATAACTGTCTTCACGTGCGGCACGTTCCCACCTGCGCAGGGATTCTTGGGCAATAGGCCTGGAGGGAGGGCCTGTAGACGGGTAAGCAGAGACACGAGTTATCCTTGGGAAATGAGAATTAACCTTGGCCTCAGTGTTTCTCCAGTTGAAAACAGAACGACCAGGACGATGTGGTCCGTCAGTCTTAATCAGGTGCATCTTGTACCATTTCTCCTGCGACTTTGGCACCTTGATGAACTGGTCACGTCGCAAACCTGCGGAATCTTGTGAGCGAGAGGGGTAACCCTCTGCGACAGTGAGATTTAACCTTTCCAACTTCTGGCACAACCAGTCGTCCGGGGGCATGGCTACTGAGATGCGTGTGGGCTTTCTTGGGTTCTTCCCTTTCCAAGGGTTATTTGATTTGTCCGGTTCTGAAAAGTCTGTTTCAAAGGCCGGAATGTGGTGCCAACCCATAAACGCCCTCACAGAACGTACCGTCTCCCTGTAAGACATATCTTCAGTCTGTTCCAGTGGATCTGCCACATCAGAAAAATGACCGTCCTCAGAACCGGAACCGGAAGCAGACCGGTCCAAATCATCGTCAGATACTTGTTCATACTGTTCTTGAGGAAATGCACAGGCACCGGCACCGGTGAAATCAAGACTGGTATCCTGTTCCGGTGGAGCCCGTGGAGTGGAAGATGCAGACTGGAAAAGAGAACCGGAAGACTGTTTCAAATCCTGACTCTGACTAGACCTGTCCCCTTTAGGAACAACTGACTGATGAGCAGCCTCCGGTCCGGAGCTGGCACCAGGCAAAGGGGAAGAAGAAGGAGCTTTAGTTTTAGACCTTGACACCGGTGTAGGTGACCGGTCACGTCTTTTCTCCGGTTTGGAAACATCTTTGCTGCTCTTAGCTTTAGATGAAGATTTGGAGTCACTTTTATCAGAATGTTTGTCTTTTCTGGATTTGTGAGATTTCTTCTTATCCTTGGCATCTACCGGGGTAGCAGCAAGAGGAGCCTCAACAGCTACCGGTACCTTCACCGGACCGGTGGGACGGGTAGCTGGAGCTAAGAAGGGGTTATCAGAAATGAGATTCTGAGTGTTGACCGGCTTGACTGTAGATACAGGAGTGGAAAACACGTTACCTCTAGAAAGAAGTGCCTCCATCCTAGCAAATTGCTCTGACCATTTATCTGCAATGGCTGTTAACTGGTCTGAGGTAACAAAACTAGCCGTCTGTTGAGATGAAGAAGGTGGAGTAGCAGGGGGAATAACAGAAGACTGAGCCTGCTGGCCAGAAGGAGATTGAAAAGTTGGTTCACTATCCATACCTTCAACAGGCTGTAAAACAGTAACTTCTTTCGGGGAAACTAACAACCCTGCTTTCTTGTCTCTTCTAATTTTATAAATTGGAGTGGACAACATATCCTTCTGGGCCGGAGTAAAGCCATCACAAATCTTACACGGCTTGTCCTTCACACAATTGTCTTCCCCTATAAGCTTTTCGCGGCACCGCGCACATTTGTCATGCAAGTCGAAAAGAGCCATAACATGGCCACAGGAACCCCTTCTTTGTCCCTTCTTATCGCCCGGAGATGCCATGACACTTGTTACACACAACTAACACAAATATTTTAAACAAAAAGCTTGAGAAGAAGTATATAAATTAATTTTTCAAAGTTTCTCTTAAATCCCAAGCGTTCTTCACGCGCCAAACAAAAAGAGGAAGAGCGCATGCGCTGCGCGTGCGCAGTACACCGGCAGGGAGACTATACAGCCACCTGGCGAGTGAACAGGACGCTACCGGTCCCGGCCAGAGCCCAGCTCAGGACGTTTTTTTCTAACGTTTGGCGTGACCGGCAAGGCGCCGGACAAATGCATCTGTCCACTAGGTAAGATGTATTAACGCAATAAAAGCTGCATGTTGAATAGACATGCCTGTACCAGATATATGTTTGAAGGTTTTATAAAATTCTAGCATCACCTGCAGCCAATATATGTACATCAGAGATTTACAGAAGAACCATTTTTAATGTGTTCCCTCAAGGACTGTGTTATAGACAATTACAAGACAGTCGACCACTTTGACATTTTATCCCGCAACAGATTTCAGAAGCAGAAAAAGTCATTAGCATGTATGTTTTAATAACTCTGAGGTACCAGTTTTCCTAAACATTTGGAGTGAGCCCAAGATCTCCTATTAATACAACAAATAGGAGAACCAGGTGTGTTAAATGGATACCATGGCACAAGTCTGTACCTTATCAAACTGGCAGACCACCACACTGTGTCAAATACAAGACTGTACTTTATCAAACTGGCAGACCAGGACACTGTGTCAAATACAAGACTGTACCTTATCAAACTGGCAGACCAGGACACTGTGTCAAATACAAGTCTGTACCTTATCAAACTGGCAGACCACCACACTGTGTCAAATACAAGACTGTACTTTATCAAACTGGCAGACCAGGACACTGTGTCAAATACAAGACTGTACCTTATCAAACTGGCAGACCAGGACACTGTGTCAAATACAAGTCTGTACCTTATCAAACTGGCAGACCACCACACTGTGTCAAATACAAGACTGTACCTTATCAACTGGCAGACCAGGACACTGTGTCAAATACAAGACTGTACCTTATCAACTGGCAGACCACCACACTGTGTCAAATACAAGACTGTACCTTATCAACTGGCAGACCACCACACTGTGTCAAATACAAGACTGTACATTATCAAACTGGCAGACCACCACACTGTGTCAAATACAAGACTGTACATTATCAAACTGGCAGACCACCACATTGTGTCAAATACAAGACTGTACCTTATCAAACTGGCAGACCACCACACTGTGTCAAATACAAGACTGTACCTTATCAACTGGCAGACCACCACGTTGTGTCAAATACAAGACAGTACCTTATCAAACTGGCAGACCACCACACTGTGTCAAATACAAGACAGTACATTATCAAACTGGCAGACCAGGACACTGTGTCAAATACAAGTCTGTACCTTATCACACTGGCAGACCAGTACACTGTGTCAAATACAAGACTGTACCTTATCAAACTGGCAGACCAGTACACTGTGTCAAATACAAGACTGTACCTTATCAACTGGCAGACCACCACGTTGTGTCAAATAAAAGACTGTACCTTATCAAACTGGCAGACCACCACACTGTGTCAAATACAAGACAGTACATTATCAAACTGGCAGACCAGGACACTGTGTCAAATACAAGTCTGTACCTTATCAAACTGGCAGACCACCACACTGTGTCAAATACAAGACTGTACCTTATCAAACTGGCAGACCACCACACTGTGTCAAATACAAGACTGTACCTTATCAAACTGGCAGACCAGGACACTGTGTCAAATACAAGTCTGTACCTTATCAAACTGGCAGACCACCACATTGTGTCAAATACAAGACAGTACCTTATCAAACTGGCAGACCACCACACTGTGTCAAATACAAGACTGTACCTTATCAAACTGGCAGACCACCACGTTGTCTGTATCAAACAATTCTGCAGGATCTTCATCACTGACATCATCACCAGAGTTCAACGGATCCTGTAGAAAAATACAAGTGAAGCTTTCATGTAGATATTAAATGTTTGTCAAATTTTATGTTTTTACTTAAGAAACAACAATGGTTACATAAACTTTCAAACTGCTACTTCTAAGGGCTACTTTGCCTGTAATTTCTTTTAAAAGAACAAAGTTGTTTGTGGCTACAGAATTATTTTACCACAAAGGGAGTCAATTATTGATCTCTATATTCTATATCAAGTATTGATTTTTCTGTATTCTGTACTAATGGTTTATGTATACACTTAGGGACTCTGGAAGCTTCTACCTTCTGACGTCTGTATTATTTATATGCTCTTTCTAGAACCTTCTATCTCTAGCTATATATAAGGGTTGAAAGCCTGATCACAGTGTTGAAATGGTGTGCTGTATGAGCAGAGGTTTTTGAAATTGCTATATTGTGGAAACATTTATTTACGTGACCAGAGCATAAAAAACTGCTCAATGTACACATTTTGCGGTGAATTCTTTTGGAGTGAACTGGATAGTGTGCGGATCTACCAGACTGGATTTGCTGTATACTGGATGTTGTTGACATCTTGGAGCAAACAGAGTTGGTAAATACATTGGACAATTGGATACAGACATTGGATTGCTGTACATTAGATATTGTTCACATCTTGGAGCAAACATCACAATGCAGACATACTGAACATCTTGACACAGCCATTTTGTAAGTGTTAAGAATCATTACACTGGTATTGGGGGAGTCATGTGTGGTAATACATATTGTATACAGGGTGAAAGAGGTAAATGGCATTTCACCGATGTTATGACACTTATCTCTTCCTCCTCACGACGCTGTAAACACTTCCCTCTTTCTCTTCACACCTGTGTTAACACCGACCTCTTTCTCCTCACACCTGTGTAAACACTTACCTCTCCTTCTCACACCTGTGTTAACACCTACCTCTTTCTCCCCACATCAGTGTTACACCACCTGTGTTAACACCTAAATCTTCCTTCTCACACCTGTGTTAACACCTACCTCTTTCTCCCCACATCAGTGTTATACCACCTGTTAGCACCTACCTCTTTCTCCTCACACCTGTGTAAACACTTACCTCTCCTTCTCACACCCGTGTTAGCACCTACCTCTTTCTCCTCACACCTGTTACGACACTTACTCTTCCTCCTCACACCTGTGTTAACACCTACATCTTCCTACTCACACCTGTGTAAACACTTACCTCTCCTTCTCACACCTGTGTTAACACCTACCTCTTTCTCTCCACATCAGTGTTACACCACCTGTGTTAACACCTAAATCTTCCTTCTCACACCTGTGTTAACACCTACCTCTTTCTCCCCACATCAGTGTTATACCACCTGTTAGCACCTACCTCTTTCTCCTCACACCTGTGTAAACACTTACCTCTCCTTCTCACACCTGTGTTAGCACCTGCCTCTTTCTCCTCACACCTGTTACGACACTTACTCTTCCTCCTCACACCTGTGTTAACACCTACATCTTCCTACTCACACCTGTGTAAACACTTACCTCTCCTTCTCACACCTGTGTTAGCACCTACCTCTTTCTCCTCACACCTGTTATGACACTTACCTCTTCCTCTTCATCTTCTCTATCCTGGTTATCGTCATCATTCTGGTCATCGTCATCATCATTATCATCGTCATCCTCGTCGTCTTCCTCAGAACTCGTGTCATGTCGCCCATCTGTCTGTGGAACTCTTGCCCGACTGACACCTGCATCCTGATGAGTGGTACCCTCTGAACTGTCTGAAGTATCATCTTGTTGGCCGTCTACTTGTCCCAAATTCTGAAATATATTTATGCTGCATGACATACTTTATTTTATGGCCCAAATGGTATATTTCTATTTCCAGGACATTATATATTACTTTATACTTGAAAATGTAAATAAAATTTTCACAAATTTAAATCAAGGCTCTTAAAACTAGATACATTCAGTGGTTATGAGAGGAGCTCCATACACTTACTGGTTTGATTTACTGCATATCACATTCACTTTACAAACTTTCAGAATTCATCTATGTTTTAAATTTTAAACCCTTGTGTTTCTTTTCAAGCTTAACAGGGCTACTTTAGAAGGCTGGATGCAAAAGTCCTTTTCTAATATCTGGTAATGGAACATTGAAATATTTGTAGCTGTTTTCATGTTCATAAGCTTTGGTATATTCCCTGGTGCAAAATTCACTGGAGTGTAAAATCATACTGCCCCCGTTGAATGCAGACCAAAAATAGTTGTTTCCCTGAGGGATGCCCTTTCCTTGGTAATGATAAGTGCATTGATTGAAAGTTTTTCCCAATTATTGACAGCTACTGAAAAACCTGCATAACAATATTCGTTGATGTCTGCACCGAGGCCACGAGCTCCTGCCAGTTTGCCTTTGAGAACCATGCACAAGGTTCCAGTCATAGTACAGGAAGATGTGGAAGACACCAAAATTTGATCTGATTGCAAAAACATATCCTTGAAATGCTGGATGAAAGAAAGGAACAACGCCATTTCTTGGGAGGATGCCATTTAATTTCCATGACTTTTTCTGTATTTTCCAATACCTGGAGTCAATTTCCATGACTTTTCCAGGCCTGGAAAAAATGGAATTCCATGACTATTCCAGGTTTTCCATGACTGGATACACCCTGTCTTGTACAGTGTTCAGCAGCATCTGCTTGGAAGAATTTCCACTCATCCTGACGACTTGATGCATTTATCCGAGGTTAAATCTTGTGAAATTTTGAATGGACAGCACTGATGATTGTTCGGCTCTTTTTACTGGGTTGAAACAACATAATCTCTCAACTGTGTTAAAATAGGATAAACTCCTATATATAGGAGATTTTATAGCTGCAAAATATGACCGAATCCTTAGAAAGACTTTGATTTTTTTCTGTTTTAGCTTTTTAAGACCCTTTTGGGTATCATGATCAATGTTGAGCTCACTATAAGAAAGTTGAAGCTTGACCTCATAGTATGGTATGTTGGCAAGTTCACTGCCTTCAAGCGAACTTGCTTTCCTGAACCTCTGCAGGATCTTCAAAGGGTTTTGGCACATGCAGTCATATAAAATTTGCACTGTTGGACCACTCTTTTGAAACTGTGTTAAAAATCCTTGAAATACTGGGACTGTGTTGTTCAGGACTTCAAGTATTCCTTGTTATAAGATTCAAGTTGATTGGACAAAGCATCTTCCAAATGGAGTCCTGAAACAGAATTTCAAGATGGTGGCCATGGCAGCCATCTTGTTTTTCTAAATGGCACCAACTTTGAAAGCAACCCAGCCTAGGTGATGTCCTACGATCGGTTAAAGCGTCTTTGAGTTAGAGTCTGGAAACATAATTTCAAGATAGGGACCATCTTGTTTTCCAAATAGCACCAACTTCAAAAGCAACCTAGCCGAGGTGGTGACCTACCACTAGTGGTGGGAATCGGACTTGAAAATCTGAATCGATTAATCGGAAAAGACCAAAGATGATTAATCAAGTTAAATCGATTTTTGAGTCATACAGGGAATTTTACAAAATTCCTTCGATAAAAAATACGAAGTGTCTGAGCTACTGTCAATGACGGATTTACAAATATTGATCTTGGTGTCTGGTAGAAATAACTGTCGATAATTTTCTTTGAAATCTATCAATCTTTCCTGATATTTTAATAATATATATGTTGTACTGTGGTTCTGTTATCTTTAGTTCATTTACAGTCAGAAAATAGTTATTTTCTGGAATAAAATGGACGTAAGTTCTGTCACTGGCAAGTTTCACAACTTGCAGTTAAGTTTCGTAGCTGATAATTAACATAGTAAACTTCTAAATAGTGACAAATGTGTTGAAATAACATAAAATATCCTTAGTGTGACAGAATTCAGCTAATTAAACTGAACATAATGGTGAAGAAATTATAAAAATTGGACAAGAAATACTTAAACATACATTAAACATAAAAACGAAGTACCGCGATTGCATATGTTCCTGATTATGGCCCATTTAAAACCAATTTGGTTACCGCTGATGGCATGGGAAATTGAACATTGTAGCTAGTATTTCTATTATCATCCACTCAAAACGTCTTCCATGGTTTCGTTTTTTTTGTCACCAACGTTTCCAATGGGGTCAATGTAGATGCTAAAACACGGACTCCAGTTTTCGGCGAATCGTTACACCACTACCTACCACCCTGTTAAGATTCAAATCAATCAGCTTAAGCTTCTTTTGAGTTAAGAGTCTCGAAACGGAATTACAGGATGGCGGCCATGGCCATGGTTTTCAAAGTGACGCCAATTTCAAAAGCAACCTAGCCTAGGTGGTGCAGTACCACCCTGTAAAGTTTCAAATCAATGGCACAAAAAGTCTTTAAGTTAGAGTCCGGAAATGGAATTTCAAGTGGCAGCCATCTTATATTTCTAAATGACGCCAATTTCGAAACCAACCTAACCTACATTATGTACTACCACCCTGTACAGTTTCAAATCAATCGCACAAAAAGTCTTTAAGTTAGAGTCCAGAAATGGAATTTCAAGTGGCAGCCATCTTATATTTCTAAATGGCGCCAATTTCGAAACCAACCTAGCCTACATTATGTCCTACCACCCTGTTAAGTTTTAAATCGATCGGCAGAAGCATGCTCAAGTTAGAGGCTAATCTATTAGGAAGGTTGGTTACATGTAACCCACCCAAAAAGTGTCCCGAGTTCGCAATACGAGTGTGCCAGTCCAAATTACATATCATCAGATCTTGTAAAATTTAAATTTATAATGGTGCGAAAAAATTTATTTATTCTGCATGCCAACAAAAAATTGATCATCATCATAAAAAATAGGAATTATCCTGGAAAGTAGGAATAAATAGGAATTAAGAAATAGGAAAAAATAGGACCTTGACACCCTGCATATGTTGTTTGATGATGTGAGCCATGCTATGTGGATAAGTAAATAGAATTTTTTTCAGGTTCTCACCAGTTGACAGGAGTTGTTGCTTTTTTAGTCCCAAGGGAAACGAAAAGTAGTTTTTATTAGTATAATGTTAACACTAACCTATATTAATATATATGTCAAATTTTTGGTTTTATCATTTTTTTCATTCATATGAGCAATGGAAGAAAATACATGGTTTTGTATAACAAGTTACAAGAAAACTGGGGTTCCAGACCCCAAAAAGGCAGGTTACGCAGTCGGCATAGGGATAGGGTCTGGAAGCAAATTTCAGGTTTATTTGTTTGTAAAAACGAGAATCCTGTCCTGTGCCACCATGGTGTAGCAGGACAAAGTATATACTGGTGTATAGATAAGGGGCAGTATTAACTATTACAGGTATAGATACATAAACAATGCTTTACATTCAGTTACATGTTATCTGAACCTGTAACTCCAGAAAGATTAAGCTCTGTGAAAATAGTTACAGTCTCAGGCAGAGGGGTAGATGTTTTTTTTTCATACACCGAGGAAGACCAAACATTGATATAGTGATTTGCTCTTTGTTTTCAACTTTAATAGGAAGAAATTGTCTCTCAGCCTCTCATTATATACATCTTAGATGCATAGTTAACTTAAAACATGGCATATACCTTTAAGCACTGTTACTTCACATTGTCTGCAAAATAGTTAAACAAGTTTCAGTTGAAGATGATATACCTGTGTGGTCACAACACCTGCAGGAAGCGTCACTGTGCCAGCTTGTTGCTGCTGAGCTGGTGCTTGGATAATGAACTGCATGGGACCGTTGGCTGGAAACACAGTAAACACTCAACTAGTACTGAACTAATGTCACCATCGCACAATCGGCTGAATACTCAAACAGCATTAACTTGAAAACATGACATTGCTAAAACCCAAAACATACAAAACTGCTTACAACAAAAACTAGATTGGGCCAACTCGGCGCCAACATATCCCCAGACAGGTCATCACTCACGCCACAGGTTTTGATAGGGAATTTTTTAAAACATAATTACCCATTATTATATGAACTTCAGCACATCAATCTATTCTGTTTATATCTTCCCAAGGAAGATGGTGTATCCCCAGACGCCGAATACATAACTCAAATTATATTTTCAATCTTCCTGCAATGATAACTCTAAACCTATTTTCAAAGTATTTAAATGATTGATGATTGAATGTCCATTCTAAAATAATAATCCCAAAAGAGCATATCTGTTTCTATATTTGTTGACAAATAAAATATTATTTTTAACTCAACTCATCATACTTTTCAATTCATAATCCCAAAAGCGCATATCTGTTTCTATATTTGTTCACAAATAAATATTATTTAAAAAAAAATTATTTATATTATTATTTTATTATATTATTTTTAGAATTTGCAAATTGTTTTCAGTTATTCATTTCCTCTATACCTATATATGTGGTCCATATATACGCAACCTAAATATGTGACACAATCTCAGTTCTGACTCCCCTTTGTGTTATATGTAATGAAGCCCACCACCTCCCACCCCCACCCCTCTCCCCTTCTCCACACCTCTCTCACTATTACACAAGATCTGCAACCCCATTGAGTTCTTTGTTTCTTATCTGATATCATTAAATACCTTTGTTTATTTAGTGTCACTCAATATAGCTGGAGGTCCCAGAGGTGGGTGGGGGGAATCCGGGTGGGGGATGTGGGTTGGGACTACAAAGAGATGGAGTGCTACAGCATAAATGGTAAACAAACAATCTATATAAAAGGGGTACTCAAATACAAAAAGAATTGAGAATTTTAAGTATGTGATTATCAACTGAAATGAGTTCATAACTGTAGGAGCTGTGCCAAAATTAACTGAGGCAAGTTGAATAAAACTGGGCTAGTTGAGGGTTAAAAATCCCCTAGTTTTACTACATAAGGATATAATTTCATTAATATTGGGACTTAAAGCTCACTTAAAGTGTCCATTTTGTCTACTTGAATATGTTTAACCAGTTTCATTTTAAAAAGTTAAAAACTCAGCAAGCAGAGGTATAACACACAAAAATAAGTTCTTAAAAGACTAAGATAGCCATAACATTATTAATATTCAAAATTTAAATAGACAGGCATTTCCTTTTAAAAATTCAAAGATTTCAGCTCTATAACCCACATACTTTGACAGTTCCTGGGCTTTAAAGTGGCATAATGTCCATAAATTGGGTTTCTGTGGGCATTTTACAATTGTTAAAGAGACCTTAGCAATTAAACTACAGATCTGAAACTTTTTGGGGGACATACATAACAAACAAAAATTATATATAATACAGTTTAAGACTTGTCACACTAAGCATTTCCAAATAACAGGGCAAAATACGGAAAAAATGTCAAAAAAGGCACTTGGGCGAGTGTCTATGGCCCTCATACACAGGTTAAATGTCTACTAAAAACCTTGATTTTCGGCATATGTAAAAAGGACATAATAATGCATTCCCAGATGGGATTTCAGCTCCATCAATCACATAGTTTAACAGTCACAGGGCTTAAAGGTGGTAAAAAGTCCAAATATTGGGTCTCTGTGGGTCTTTTAGAGATCTTGATGTGGCTTTCAAATTAAAGCATCAGACTTAAAATTTGTTACATACTAAGATTACACATAGAATATGTATCTAATAAAGTTTGAAACTTCTCAGACTTACCATTTCCAAGTTACAGAGCAAAATATGTGAAAAATGTCTTAAAAGGGTCACTCAGGTGGGTGTTTAAGGTCCTCATACACAGGTTAAATGTCTACTTGAAGCCTTGATTTTTGGCACATGTAAAAAGAACATAATAATGTATTCCCAGATGAGATTTCAGCTCTATCAGTCACATAGTTTAACAGTCACAGGCCTTAAAATTGGCAAAAAGTCCAAATACTGGGTCTTTATGGGGCCTTCTAGAGACCTAAATGTGGCCTTCAAATTAAAGCTTCAGACTTAAAATTTGTCACATACTAAGATTACACATAGAATATGCATCTAATACAGTTTGAAACTTCTTAGACTTACCATTTCCAAGTTACAGGGAAAAATATGTGAAAAATGTCTAAAAATGGTCACTCGGGTGGGGATTTATGGTCCTCATACACAGGTTAAATGTCTTCTTAAAGCCTTAATTTTTGGCACATATAAAAATAACATACTAATATCTTCTCAGATAGGATTTGAGCTCTATCAGTCACATAGTTTGACAGTCACAGGGCTTAAAAGTAGCAAAAAGTCCAAATATTGGGTCTTTGGGAGCCTTTTAGAGACCTCAATTTGACCTTCAAAATTAAAGCTTCAGACTTAAAATCTGTTACATACTAAGATTACACACAGAATATATATCTAATACAGTTTGAAACTTCTCAGACTTACCATTTCCAAGTTACAGGGAAAAAGATGTGAAAAATGTCTTATAAGGGTCACTCGGGTGGGTGTTTATGGTCCTGATACACAGGTTAACTGTCTATTAAAGGCCTAAATGTTGGGGCACATATAAGAAAACACATAGATATATTCCCAGATGATATTTAACTTAGATGAGAGACATAGTTTGAAAGCTACAGTGCTTGAAAGTGGCAAAAAGTGCATAAATTGGGTCTCTGTGGGCACTTTTGAGACCTTAAGTCGACCCCTTTGGGTAAACCTACAGCCCTAAAATTTTCTACAGACAAGGATTACATATCAAAGTTATACCTAGCGCAGTTTGAGACTCATCAGAATTATCACTTCCAAATTATAGGGCAAAATATGTGAAAAGTATAGCAAAAAATCCCTAAGTGGGGGTATTTATGGGCCTCAAACACAATTTTCTCCTCAACTTAAAGTCATGATTTTTGGCACATGTACTAAGAACATATTAATGTGTTGTCAAGTAAAATTTCAGCCAGCTGAGCATCATAGTTTGTGACCTACAGGGCTCTAAGTGGCCAAAAGTCCAATTTCTGACCTTAATGTGGCCATAAGTTCTTTTTTACTGGGAGTTTAAGGTCACCTTAAAATAGGGATCTTCCTTTGGGCACCCTTAACATGTGTACCAAGTTTGAAAAAAAAATATTAATTTGTTTTTGAGTTATCGCGTCCACAAGGAAATTTCTACGGCGGCGCGATGGACCTGAATCCAATATATCCCCGACTTTCGTCTGGGGATATAATTACAAAAAAATTAGAACTGTATGGGCCTTATACATAACAATACAGGAAAATAGCATCGGAGATGCCCGTACCCCACAGCCTGGGGAAATGGTTTTCAACACCATGAGATATAGAACCTAACCACTGTCCCTAAAAAGTGCTAACGTTCTACATCTTACAGAATCCAAGAAATAGCCTGGACACGATTTTAAAACTCATGTGTCACTATGACAAGGTCAAAGCTCAAATCAAGATTGCAGCATGATGTGTCACACCTACAACCTCTAAGCAATGTCCCTACCAAGCATCAACCTCCTACACTTAATGGTTTCAGAGAGATTGCCCGGACAATATTTTAAAGGTCAAGGTCTCTACATAATATCAAAAGTCAAATCAAGGTTACATCATGACATTGCACACCTACAACTCCCAACCAATGTCCCTACGAAGTATTAACATCGTACACCTTAGTTTCCGAAATATAGCCCAGACAAGATTTTAAAGGTTAAGGTCACTATGGCCATGTCAAAGGTCAAATAAAAGACAAACCATGACATTGCACACCTACAACCTCCCACTAATGTCCCTACTAAGTATCAACTTCCTACACCTTACAGTTTCCAGGATACAGCCCAGAAAAAATTTTATAGGACAAGGTCAAATCAAGATCACACCATGACGCTGCACACCTACACCCCCTAACCAATGTCCCTACTAAGTATCAACTTCCTACACCTTGCGGTTTCCGAGATATAGCCCAGGCAAGATTTTATATGTCAAAGTCTCTATGACAAGGTCAAAGGTCATATCAATGTCACACCATGACGTTGGACACCTACACCCCCTAACCAATGTCCCTACCAAGTATCAACTTCATACACCTTTTAGTTTCCAAGACCTAGCCCGGTCAAGATTTTATAGGTCAAGGTCACTATGGCAAGGTCAAAGGTCAAATCACGGTCACACCATGACGTTGGAATCTTACACCTCCTAATCAATGTCCCTACCAAGTATCAACTTCCTACACCTAATGGTTTCTGAGATACAGCCAGGACAAACTTTTTCCCATCGCCCGCCCATCCGGACACCATGGGTGAAAACAATACCCCGACAGCCCTTAAGGGCTGTGGGGTAAAAAAGGGAATTGTGTGTAACTAATAACTGAACACAAAAGACTGAACTGTGTTTCAGTTTGAAAATATGAGCAGTATTTGTGACCATTAGCTGAAAGCACTAAAGATCCTTCGAAAACAGAGGGCATATTCAACCACCCGAGACATCAGCAGAAAACACAATACAGAAAAACATGCACTTACGTGTCTGAAGGGTGACGGTGCCTCCAGGGATCAAGCCACCCAGTGCACTCTGTGCTTGAGCTGCCGCCCCACTCTGTAACAAACTACTAGAGTTCAAACTAGGTGACAACTCGGACAATTCAACACACTTAAACCTATATATCAACAGGATCTTAGTTTGACAGAAGTAGCAAACACAAAGGGAGAGCAACTTACATCAAATATGTAGAGGCATATAGACATCAACAGAAATGTAAAAATGGGTTTTTAATTGTAGAGTGAGTTAAGGAGAATGATGGGTGTTACCACACATCCTGAATATGTATTACAGCTCAATACAGCTGTAATCCAGAAAAAAAATAAGTTGAAGCTCTTCAATAGCCTATCAAAACTAGAAAAAGAATTTTGCTAACAAAAACGAGCGGCCCAGATTTAGAGCTGTAGTAGTTGCAGTATGAGACTGTAAGCAGAACGTAGGCTTTACTGTGTTTTGTATCTGATCTAAAAGTGGATTATTTAAAAACTGTAGCAGTTGTAGTATTAAACTGTAAGCAGAATGTGAGCTCTATTGTGTTTCGTAAAGTAGTATATTTTACGAATCATTTTTTCTAGAGGTTGGCTGAAGAGAAACTGTAGCTGTAAATTGTTTCCAGGATATATTTAAGGCTTTTTCCATTCTCTCAAAACAGACAAGATGCCGCAGAGTGATGCCATAATAAACCAAAACCATTTGAAAAAATACCTTAAAATTTGACATTTGAAAATTCAGGGTTTTTGTATCCAGAATGTGATCTGGATTTTTCACAAAATTTAATTTAATTTCCTTCAGTCAGGCGCTATGTACAAAAAAATTTCATAAAGATCTGTTCATGTCTTTTCGAGTATTAAGAAACAGAGATACAGACAAACACATCCAAAACATAACCTCCTTATGGTAGTAATGAGAACAGATATTAGTATAAGGTAATATTTCTAAATATGTCAAAATTTGAATTTAAAATACTTTTCATTGATCATATACAAATTGTGCATGTAATAAGCAATATTTATGGATTTTCTTTGCGAATGCATTTATGATGACTTTCCATAAAGTAAGGCTGACCATAACAAGCTTTGTTTTTAACTTAAAGAAACATTTGTTTCTGGGTAATTTGTCAAAATATTGAAGTACATGTATATTGCAACCCCTCTCCATTAAAAACCTGGGACAATGTGAATATAGAACAGTGTTGCAAACTGGTTTTCTAATTCTAAATTAAATATTTTTAAAGTTAACATGCAACACAATAACTCAAAGTATTAAATATCATAGAATTTAAGTGATATTTGTGCCTCAATAATGTACACTAAGAGAAAAACAAAGAATGTTTGTGTGTGCACTGCAGTAAATCTGTATATGCAGGAGTGAGAGTTTCCCTAAGTTCAGTCACCTGAGGAGATGTTGAAAAGGTCTATTGTAAATCTTGCCCACCCCTCCCCCCACCCATCTCCACTTCAATTGAAACACTGGAGGGAGAAAAACACAGACATATATAACACACACACACAGAGGCAATTCTATTGTTCTGTAACACACACACACAGAGGCAATTCTATTTTTCTGTAACACACACAGAGGCAATTCTATTTTTCTGTAACACACACACACAGAGGCAATTCTATTTTTCTGTAACACACACAGGCAATGCTTTTCTCTGGTGCAGATTTTGCACAGATCAGAAAATGTGACAAATGTATAGTTTTATATGCAGCTATTACATAATTTCACAATCAGCTACAAGTCTGAAATTTTACTATGTTATAGCTGAAAGAAAAATAGGTGAAAACATATTTAACAAAATGTTCTAAATGCAATACTTTTCAAGTTATCAGTGATTTACTGCATGAAGTCATGGGTTTTAATGCCTGAAAAATTATTTTAAAAATTCACAAAAAAATTTAGGAAAGATCCTGGTCTGATACTCACACAAGGGAATTTACTTATGGCCTAGTACATATCTGCAAGATAAGAGAGAGATCCCTGCAATAGTCAATGAGAAAATTGTGATAAAGTGTTGAGATCTTCATACTTTGGGTGGGGGTACCTCTCCTCTAATGGCTCTAGCAAACAGTAGTGGGTGGACGATTAGACGAACGTTCGGTCAATCGTTGGTGTCATGGTACAATTGCGTTCGGTCACTGATAACTTCTAGAAATCGATTAAATCTCACCCTTCTTTATGTGTCTCAATATCCACATATTTTTTATATTTTGGGCAGTTTCCAGAACTTTCCTTCAATAAATTAACAGATTTCTCGCGAATTTTGAGTTTGTTTACAACTACCGCCATATTTACCGGAAGTGGGTGCTTTTGGTAGCTTCTATATGTCGGAAACACCGTTATTCTTACCGGATTGAACTATACTTTATCCCGGAAAGTGTTTCATGACAGTGGAGTTAAAAAGTCGATTATGGGTCGATCATCGGTCGGAAAAATGGACGAATAATCGACCAATAAAAATTGAAGCAATTCCACTCACTAGCAAGCAGACGAATGTGCTGATCTGCATGAATTTTACGATTTATTATCCTGGATAGATAAGGTGTCTCTTTTAAAAGTAACAGCATGTCTCTGGGTCTTGTGGTTTTGGAGAAGATGTTCGCAGAGTGATGCAATAATGTCAGCTGACATAAAAATGAGGTGGGAGCAAGAACTATATATTTACTATGTTAAGCTGGCTAAAGTCTCTGAAATACAAGAATTTTAAGTAAAAAGAACATAAAAATCTTCCTTAAGCTTAAATCAATGTGTCAAGTTTAACTGATTGTCAAACTAAGATCCTGTCTGGCAGGATTAACTGACATGTTTTTGAACCGTAAGTCAGTTGGCGGCTGAAAACACTCATTTTTACGTCAAGATGGCCATGGCTGTACTTGTATCGGAACTCCATGGTGGAAAGAAAATTAGAATGTCCCTATTGTCATCTTTAATAAGTGTACAAAATATAACTGAGGTCAGCTGAACAATACGATAGCTGGAGGTAAAACAAATCCATAATTTCACTGCAAGGTGACCATAACTTCCTTCATATTGGGACTTTAAGGTGACCATAAAAGAAGAATGTCCCTTTTGTCATCCTTTATAAGTGGACAAGTTGAACAATAAGATAGCTGAAGGCTCAAAACTTCCTTTTTTCACTGTAAGGTGACCATAACTTCATTGACATTGGGACTTTAAGGTGACCATAAAATTAGAATATCCCTTCTGGCAACCTTTATTAATGTGCCAAGTTTTATTCTAAAAATTTAAACATTAACCGAACTTAGGGCTGAAAAAACCTACATTTTAAGTTTAAGATGGCCATAACATTATTAATATTTCAAACATAAGGTAGTTAGAGTCTTCTTTTGATCAACCTCAATATCAATATAAGATAGATTCTTTAAAAATTGAAAAAATAAAAGGGCCAGACGATTTTATTCTAATTGTATGACTTCAGGGGGACCACAGCTCCAATTATATTAACAGTTTAAGGTCACCATAACGTCAGGATAATCCTTTGGTAATCTTAATATATATGCCAAGTTTGGTTGAAAAAAGTGAAAAACTAAGTAAACTGGAGGGCTTAAACCCCCTTTTGACATTAAGGTGACCTTAAGATTGCAGATACAAGGCTAAAAACTTTGGCATGTGAAAGATTATTAAAAACTAGCTTAATACATTATTCCAACAAAACGCCGAAATCCTGGCTGTTTTTGAGATAAAAAGTATCCATTTTTAAAAAATTTATGAAAATGAAATGCCTACCATCTAGGCATTTATGGTCCGATTGATTAGAAAATCCTTTCCGACCTGCGGATTTAGGTCTAGAATATGCCTGATAAATTTTATAGCACAGGTGTGTGTGTTTTTTCCCGAAACGTGATGATGTTTTTGAAAAATGCTTAAGGTCTCCACAAAGTATCTCAAATTTTTTTTCCCGCCCCTATAGTTTTAAAGGAAAGATAAGAAGGAAAGAAAAATTTGAAAGCCCAACAAGTTATTCAAGGGAGACAATAATCCTGCAACAGCGGCGGCAATCAGTCGAACTTATGTGAAAACAAATAAGCACCCCTGACGGGCCGCTTAATTAGAAGTGTACCATTAATACTTTCACACAACCATTAATGGGCCCCAATGTTTAATTGGTCAGCCACTTTTACAATTAAGCATTTGGCTTAATCATCATGGTGATGAGTTGGAATCCAGCCGACAAAAATATTTTGAAAGATATTTCAATATAAGGTGTCAATAAATGTTAAAAACACATTCCTTACTCTGCTGATAGTCAAACTAACAATTTGGTGTCACAGACTCTTCATCAAATTGGCATAAAAAAAATTGGACTAAAATTCAGAGAGAATCTGTTCAAAGATAACAAGATTTAGGTTGAATAAAAATCAATTTTAATATGTCAGTTACCATGATCAATGAAAATTTTTAAACATAGTGTGTTCCTTCGTGAGATCATCAAACCCTACCAAGACATAGAACTTAACGGGGGATGGTTTAGCAATGTTAACTTGCAGTGATCCAATACTTACCACCTCAAACTGGCCTGTTGCCTGGTTGAACATGGGTAACTGGACCTGCTGAGAAACTGAAAACAAAATACCGGAAATCCATTATGAAAAAAATTGAATTGTGGTTTGTTTGGCAATATACAATTGACAATCCCTATGTGAAACTTTGGAGTAACTTAACACCTTGTACATTTTAATAATTTTCAAGGTTCACATTAATGCCGTGTTCACGTATATTTTAATTAAAATCTACTAATATATGCAAGATTTGTTACCTAAAGCTTAGATATACACACAATATATAGAATACTGAAAACAAGGTTTATATATTAAACTTAAACGGTTCCGAAAGATCTCGGAGAATTCTTAGGCGAGAGGTAGATGAGATCTTTCCGAAACAGCTAGTGCTAACAAGTCCTAGTCGAAACATTTTAAAACGAAATAAAACATGACCTCTGTAAAGAGACAACTGAAACCACAAGCCAGAACGGTGAAAATACTTTGTGCAGCGTAAATCGGCATACTTTTGGCAGATGCATTTGCACAACCGTACATCATATCAAAATACTGATAATCTGGAAATTTTACGTTCTGACAACAGTAATATGTTTACAGTGAATGAAACAGAAGACAATGTCCTGGGGAATAAATCCCACAGTTGGAATAGAACTTACCTGTTGCTGGGGTATTGCTGGTGATAGTGGCTGGCTTGGCGACACCTGGGGTCGGTTGGCTGGGTGATGCCTGAGCAACTTGTCGAGATGCTGCATTCTGTTGTTGCTTCTGTTTTTGTTGTAGTAGTGTCTGTTGCTGCTGAGCATACAAACCCATCCGTTCCTTGTTATCTGAAGCAATTGGATCCACTGCTTTGGATTGGTTCAGTTTACTTTCCCAAAGCTGGAGGAGATACAATATACATTGATAAAAATAGTCACTAAATCCATCACAAAAGAAAAAAAACATAGCATCAGAGATGCCCGTACACCACAGCCAAGGGAAATGTTTTTTAATACCATGAGATATAGAAGGACTGTACCAGTACAAATTTCAGGATACTTTCGGAGCACTGTAAGTTATATAAAGGTCCAAACAATGTTTAAATAGAGAAAATAATGTCTAACAGAAAGAAAATGCATGTAAAGATGAAGTATTAAAACAAGACAATTCAGTAACAAGATGACAGCATTAATCAGTAAACTAAACATTACAACACTATCTACATTTGGCAGCCGAATTATGGTTTGGATGTTTTGAATACTACCATGCATACAGAAGTGGTAATACATTCAATGAATGCTTATGTGTGGTGTTGGAGTAAAATCTGTGGCTCACTTAATCAAATTCCATCTGTTACAATGGGAAGTTGTAAAAGTAAAATTTTTAACGAATTCTAATAGGACTTTAACAGTGCTTAATCTGCATCAAAAGATAGACCCAAAGGTGCAACAAGAGTTTAAAGGTCAAGGTCAAATCAAGGTCACACCATGATGCTGTACACCTACAACCCCCTAACCAATGTCCCTACCAAGCATCAACTTCCTACACCTTACGGTTTCCGAGATATAGCCCAGACAAGATTTTATAGGTCAAGATCACTATGACAAGGTCAAAGGTCAAATCAAGGTCACACCATGACGTTGCACATCTTCACCCCCTAACCAATGTCCCTACCATGTATCAACTTCCTTCATGAATTAACATTATATCTAGTTGTGTAGAACACACATTTTTTTATGAACTTCCACAGAAAGAATAGCAGATTATATCAAAGAGTATGTAACCGCATTTTACCTGACGCAACTCTTGAAGAATCTGTTCATCCACACCATCATCCAAAAAAGCCTCTCGCACATTGGTCACCACATCATCAATCACAGACTGGTACAACTTTGGCTAAATAAAATAACAAAGCCTTAACAGCATCTACTTAAATTCTTCAAACTGAGGTTCAAATCCATTCATCAAATCTCGGTATATTGCAGTATTCATGTTGACTCATTAGCAAAAGATGCCCGTCACGTAAATTTATTACTACATGAACTTGACTTTAAAACATTTTAATGAAAGTTAAACATTTTACAAGTCACAGTTCAAACTTTATAACTCTTATTTTATATCTAAATCACAAAATATAACCAAAATCGCAGATTTTAAACCAATGGGTATATGAGCAAATCGTCGACAAGACAACTCGCAGACATCAACTTGCCGACAGATTTTAAATAAATCAATGACACTTTATTGCCAAATTTTTAGTCATTCTTTCGTTAGTAAGATGTTACAATATTCAAATAATCATCTATGCATGTCTTCATGAAGACAAAAGCATGTTTTTATTGTCAAAAAGATGGATTCATCTGCCATTTTATTGTGAATGGTCCGCTAAGTTGCACACATACTTAAACTTGAGAACTTTCATCGCATTTTCATAACAGAACATGTTTTAATGAAGGAAAATGAATGTTTGTAAATATTTGATACATTTTAGAGCCATTTATGGCAATAATTTAGTGTTACAAAAGCTGCATATGTCATTTTTGTAAGTAAATAATCTGTCGGCCAATTGCCGTCAGTGAGTAGTCTTGTCGGCGGCTTGCAGGTAATTCAAACAATGACAATACTCTAAGACAGCACAGAGTTTAGCTCAAAATTAATGGAACAAATTGTTCTTGAAGTTTTTAAGATACTATTATTGACAAATAGTGACACTTTAAATTAACATGCAAATAGTAAAAATATAATTTAGGTTTACTGCTCAGCCATTAAAGTTTACCCTTTTTATTTAATGTCAATATTACAACTTTTACTAACTTTCAATGTAGAATTATACATTACTGTTTTCAGAATTAACTGCAATAAACAAAATTTATTACCTGGGCTTGCCAATTTCAGGTGTGGGTTTCAAACTTCACTGGGGGCAAAATTCAGAGATTGTAAAAGTTAAATTACAAACTTCCCTGTTATGTATATGCTAGTCCTAAAATTCAAATGTCAAAGGGACTTTTTTGCTAACCTGACGGCTGCAGGTTTTGCTTTCAGAACTAATTATATATGCTTACTATTTGCACAAATAATGATTGAATACAATCTAAAAGCCGTAGTGGCGGTGAACCAATTCAAGCCCATGTACCTATTCACGTCAACTCTAAATTAAATAAGAACTACAGTTATACAATAAATTACCACTGTTAATGATCAATTGTACAATTGATACACATTTTCTTTCAAAAAGTATATATCTTTAAGAAAATCAAGGGTGGGCGCGGATATGTACATGAGCATGAATTGGTCAACCACCGCTTTAGAATTATTATCAGATACTATGCTAAAAATTCTGTATGAGTACAGAGGGCAAGTATAAAATACCATGCAACAACGTTACAAACACTCCTACACTTTCCATATGGCCAAGATACCCCAATATACGATTCCATACAACAGTACAAACTATTTACTTGAAATGACAAAATAGATTTTTAACTAGCACAAATACAGTATATTTGGAAACTACCGGACACAGAAAAAAATTCAGGTTCTCATGAAATTCACTTTCACCTGCAAAATATCTCAAGATGACATAAAGCAGCCATGACAGTTTCGACAATCTCTTTGTTTAGCAATAAACTCTGAGGCTGGCCACTTCAAATTTACAGACTTACCACTGGGTTTGACGCAGCCATTTATTTAACTTAATTTGAAGTGACTTGTCAAATTTTTGACATAGACCTCCTCTCTCAGTAATGTGGGCTTCCTTAGAAGCCAGTATCCCGCCTGTTCCACTCTCTTTTATAGACTGACCGACACCGCGAGATCTGTGCAGATTTTCTCACACCGAGTGTCATGACGTCATTCCAATCCAACGATTTCATTGGTCTACCTATAATTAGTTTTACTGTAAACTACGGTACATTCGCCTTTTCGTTTTTATGGTGTTTCATAAATTAAAGTATGAAAACTCGACATTGTTACACAAGTCTCATTTATTGTTTTTTGACAAACAAAAATGTTTTTTGACAAACATTAAAGATAATATGTAAGTTTTATGAAAACCAACACTTTAGCAAAAATATCAAATTGCATAACTGGTCTGATTATTTCTAGTTCAATTGTTGGGTGCTGTATCACACCCAAGTGTACATAGTTTGTCTATAGTTTGTATTTTTAAATTGTCCATATAATTCAACCAAACCAGTAGTGTGGATTTATTACAGGGTCTAATAAAAGCTATTAAACAGTAACCAGCAATGCAGCTAGGGCCTCATCTCATAATGTATCTTTATATAAGGAACGGAAAAGAGCAATGCACAATATGTGTATTGTAGTTCAACACCACGATAGGGAAATGTATATTACATGATTGTAAATGTTTTTATTATGCAGGCTCTTGCCTACTTCAAAGGAGTTCCATCTTATCTGTAATATCCAGATATAAAATATTTTCTTTGAATTTTGGAAAAACTTAACACAAGGTAACTGCACAGGGGTATAAAACAAAGGGTTATATTCACTACCACAGGAAATGGTTATTTCAGAGTTAACTTGAGTCATCCTTTATAATATCATCAACAACAGTGCTAATCAGGGGGCATTCCATCAATTGGTTTTTCTATTTAACAAACACAAAACGAAAAACGGAAAACGGCCCTTTTCCATTTTGTGTTTTACAATCTTACAAAAGGAAAAAGGAAATAACAGGCATTTCCCATTATTGATTTTAAAGCTTATCCTTTGAAAATTAGTTTCTCTACTTTTTCAGTTTATGTTCTTGTATCCACGAAAAAAGTGTAAAGCTCCACTTTCTGTTTTGTTAAAAGCCTTTATATATTTTTCTCATTTGTTTGTTTTTTAGATATAATAATGAAAAACATTTCAATTTTGCTTATATAGGTTTAACTTAGAAAATACTAACATAAGTGCAAAGTACCTAGTTCCTGTTCTTTAAGTTCAAAATGCATGAATGAAAACTTTGAAACTTTTACCAATAAATGACTCCCTTTGATTGGTGACTTTCTTTGTCTCTGTAGGCGGGGTTTCTGGGTGCCAAAGTTCACCAACAACCCACACTCCCTCCCCAGCCACTTCAAAAGCCTGTGACGTCACACATGCTAGTGATGTCACAATGAAGGCTTGGTATTGTGGCTTGGTATTTATAATTTTTATATGGTCAAAATAACAAATAATTCAAAACTATGTGATAGGGTCTATACATAATTGGTAAGTGTATATCTCAAGGCCTTAGGAGAACATTTTATGGTGACCATAAACTCCTAACAATATCTATTATACCTATTTAAAGGTTACCATTTTGAAGCTAGTAAGATCAGAAACTTACTTGTAAATTTCAGTCATAAAATTTTATGATCTGATAGAAATTTTATGATCTCATAAAGTACAGTAATGCAAAAACTAAGTGAATTTTATAACCTTAATATTTACTTAATATTCATTCAAATTTAACTGTATTGCTGAGAAATAATAAAGTTTAACATACAGATATACCTCTGTCAGAATGTTGCTGTATTGTGACATCATCAACATGTGTGATGTCAGTAGCCTTTGAAGTGCCAATCAAGTACTAATGCTAACAAGCACGTGGATCCCCCAACACCCCAAGCCATCACCTCACTGTTACTATAACTTCCTGAATTGATTGACACCTCAATCATCCAATATGATTCATAGGTGTCTTATTGATTAAGATCCCTGTGAATCTTATTTTCATTTCTTGTAAACTCAAAAAGGAAAAAGGAAATAATGTACAGTTTTCATCTTCCCTGATATAAGTTGCTTACATCTAATAGAAGAAAAATAAGCTGAAATTCAATAATATTTTGGGTATGTGCAGCAAATATAAAGGGAATTTGTACATTTTATCTTGAATATTATGCCATTTTTTTATTTCTTGTTTGCATGTTTTATTATTTTGACAAATAGCGTTAAGTACAATTGACATGATGAAAAATACATAATAGGAAAACAGAAACCCATACTTTTCACTTACAGCCTTTTCTATTTATGTATAGGATACCAAATTAACGGAATGCCCCCTGATTAGTGCTTAGACTGTGTTTACTGTCAATGAGTGTAGTTTCATGTCACTGGTTATTTGATTGTTATTTGTAAGTATTTTCCTTCAGTATAAACGGAGCTGCACATTGTCTTATTGCTCAGATACAAATGAAAGTGTAACAAGTGACAACTTAAAAATAAAGGATAAAAGCAAATTTGATATTGGGAATATTTTACAGATTTCTGTAAGGATAATTTAATTATTCTAATGAACTTAAATTTAAATTATTCAATTTGTTTTGGTATAATGTCAATATTAAGTTGCCAGTACATTAATTACTCATAAATTTAATGTAATTATTACCTTATAACTAAGGTCAAAGGTTAACTATCATATTCTGAATGTCAATGGTTGTATCATGTATTGTTATTATTGAAATATATGTATAGCATAATTGTAATTGTACCATTTAAGTGTGATTAAAGGTTAATTAATGACAACAATAATGTAGGCAAAGGAAAGAATGTACTTCAGTGTAATTATAGTGTAATTATAAGAGGTCATTAAGTACTACATAAAAGTTACACAAAAGCATTCAGTATTTTACAGAAATGTTTAATTTTAAATTTAGTACAATTGATAATTCCAATTTGATATTAGCATATTAATGATTTATTCTTTGGATATTTGATATACTTGACCAGAAAATATTGAAATGTTTTTCTTTGGTGTGCATCCTATGTTTTAAAAAGTTTTATACAGCAGACATTGAATAATACCCTTAAAATTCGAAATAATTTAATTTTATATAGAAAACAGCATTTGAGTAAAAACCTGCTAGGCCACTGTGGGCCTATACATATATGTACTCAGACAAATCTATGTTGTCAAACATACATGCATCGTTACTAAAATAAGCTATAGATCTAGACACATTTTATATTAAAAATATCACAAAGTTAAACTGCACATGTCTGTTTTCGAATTAACTGCTCATTCTTTGAATGTAATGGCATCCAAAATCACAACCCAATGCTAACTTTAAAGAAAAATAATGTGTAGAATGTGGGTCACATTCACAACAGAATTAAGTAATTTTGAAAATAATCCAAGCAAAATCTTTTGTTCATTGGATTTTAGCTTGAGATAATCCCCTATCAAGATGTGCAACTATATGTGCCAAAGTTACAATACTCATTATATACCAGTCATCTTGCCTGGACAGTATGTTTTAGAATAAGAAAAGTGCACGCTAATTCTCGATCTGTAACAAAAATCAAGAAATGGATTTTCTCTGGCGAATTTAACCTTCATTGGTGTTGACTCAAGATCTGTAATATGTAATATATACATATCTTTATTTGTACACTAGGTAAAATTACATAGTTAATAATTAGTATACACATGCACTTTTGAATGCATTTAAAACACGATCAACAGACATTTATACAACTGCATATGTCTACACCACCAAAATTAGGCCCAATCAGATAACCTAGATGTATAGTTCTGTCCACTCTATTAATAAAAATACTATTGTGACGAATACCTTGGACGAGATTGTGAATTTTGAGATTGGTAGTATCAACAACAAAATGAAGAAACTGATATTTATCAGAATTAAATAACATTTAGTTTGGTGGCTGATTACCGCTTTTTGATTTATTGGTGGCTATTTTGATTACCGCTATTTTAACATTTTCAGTTATCTTACGTCTCAGAAAAAAGGAACAAAGCAAAGAAATAAAGGCAGTGTGTACTGCTTCATTATTTCTACTAGGTACAGTGCAGCTGTAATTATGTTGGTTACTAGTGTCATATTAATAGGTTTGCTGAAAATATAACACGGAATAATGTACATTTGAGACCCAATTACTTGTCTTTGAACAGAATCGATAGTTACTCCGTAGACAGAATAACCAGACGTTTCGCAGCAAAACGGGTTCGCCCCATGCGATCGTCCGTTCATTCGCGCCACTTCTTGAAAATTTCTATTTTTTCAATAAATGTATTGATGTTATATATCCTCTGGTGAACTCATCCCAAACTGCCTTTATACATTTGTTGATGTGCTGGTGTTCCTTTCTACCACTCTTCTCACGTCATCCTTTCATGCAAGCCTAGTTTGTATTTTGACATAGTCTGCTTCTTTGATGAGAAACTCAATTAACAAGTACATTTACAGCTGACCTTGTCCACCATTTCTATTGAGATGGTGATGCCACCCTTCAAGGTCATTGTTGAAGGAAAATTAATAACATTGCTGGCTTCAAGGTCACTCTTTGAAGGAAAACTGACAACCTTGCTGGCTTCCACATCTTTGATTGTATCCAGATGTGGTCAACATAGTCTCACAGAATAATCAGTGTGGCACTGGATGCCTCATCTTTGTGAGCCTGAAACTTTGGTTGAATAATTTCAGCTGGCAAGAACAGGAGAGCAAACAGTCGTTGACAGTAAGATCTGGTACCTTCATCATTATTGCAAGAGAATTGGAGACCCAAATCCTGTAGCTTCTTGTCTACACTCTGAACCCAGTGAAAGACCTATCCTTTAAACGAAATATCAGGATTACCAAACCTCAGTCCGTGCCAAATAACTGCCTCAAAGTCAAGCATGGCTTCCTCAAGACTGCATGGCCCAAGTATCTTCTTAACAGCCTTGTAATCAGATTGGTTCCTCCCTGCCATCATCACAAATGCCAGTGGTACCTGTTTCACACTGTCGCCCTGTCTGAGGAAGGCATGACCAGAATAATACTGGGTGTATGTTACCTTCTATACCTTAAACATACCGTCAACATACCATCTGAAAGCATTTCTCAGGAGGGATAGTTACATGCTGGGCAGAACTTCCTAGACAATGGCAACCGCTGATTTGAAGACCTCAGATTGTCCTGCTGCCTTCACTGCTGCTGATATCTTTGCCTTGGCCAGGGAACCAACTTCCGCTTGGAGAATATAAGGAATGAACCTACTATAAAATGTGAACCTCACTGTTTCACAGTTTCTCTGCACCTTAGGTTCTTCTTTCTAATAGTACCCTGCCAATCTATAAGGTACTGTGATTGTCTTAAGATTATAGGTGTAACCTAGGGAGTCTACTTGTTTGTTTTTTCAACATTTTGTACTTGAGGGTACTACTTCACAAGTCAATGAAAAGGGCCTTTGATGCACCACAGGATCTGGTTCTGCTAAGGACTCATGCAAGCCAGTCATGCAAGCAGTCATATAAAAGGGAATGATCAATCGTGTCAAACGCCGCTGACAGGTCTAATAATGTCAGGGCCATTGCCTTTCCTGAGTCCACTGAGAAAGCTATATCATTTTTAATTTTCAACAGCGCGGTTTCAGTGGAGTGGGAACTCTTATAAGCAGACTGGTTGACATTTAAGAGACCCTTGTGTGAAATGAATTCATTTAGCTGCTTTGCCACAACTTTCTCAATAAGCTTCTATATAAAACTAAGGTTTGACACTGGCTTATAGTTTTTGAGGCTATTTCTATCAAGGCTGGGCTTCTTATGGAGGGGGGTGACGTGCCATCTTAAAACAGTTGGGAAAACTACCTTCTTTGATTGAATAATTTACAATTTTAGTGATGGGAGTAATAAGAATATCAGCACACTCCTTGACCAGTTATGTTGGGATTGGGTCCAGACCACAAGATTTGGATAGTGAGGACTTTAAAATTTTGAGTAGACTCTCCTCGGACACAGGTGTGAAAGAGGACAGTGTATTTTTAGTGGAGTTGGGTCTAGTGACTGAAGATGGTGTTGATGACTGCAGTGTAGATCTTATTTTAAGGATTTTATCAAAGAAAAACTTACAGAAAATGTTCGCAAGGTCGGTTTTATTTGTACAGTCTGGAAGAACAGCAACAGAGGACCTGTGGAATATCTTTTTGAAACAGTTCCACAAAGCCTTAGGATTTCCTTGATTTTGAGCCACAACGTTGGAACAATGGTTACATTTTGACTTCTCAAGCAGGAAGTTATAGTGATTGATCGCAGTCCGGTATCGGCTGCGATTACTGGCTGAGTTTTCATGGCGTCATGCCCTTTCATATTTCCTCTTGAGTCGTTTTGCCTTGAGGATGTCACAGTTCATGAGACCAGTCTCGGCATGTCTTGGAATATTTTTCTTCATTATTGGGGCGTGTTTGTCAAGGAGGCTTCTCAAGGTATTAAAGTATCGATGACTCAGAAGACTGGCAGTTTTATACGGGCATCTAATGAGGTCATATTTCAGGATATCTGCTCTGAATTCTAGAATGTTTATCTTGTGACTTTTACGGATGGAAATATGTTGAAACTTACAGGACTCTCTGATGGGGAAAATAAGGCTAAACATGATTGCCTGGTGGTCTGATAGTCCTCCAGTAAATTTAGGACGAATGGCCCAAGAGAAAGAATCCCTCACACATAGAGCATCCAAAATGTGACCCTGAATATGTGTGGGTGTATTGACAAGTTGTGTAAAACTAAATTGCTCAAGGAGGTCATAAAATTTCAATGTCCAGGTGTCGTGTTGATCCAAATGAAAATTAAGATCACCAAGGAGAATGTTTTAACAGCCTGACAAAGCAGCACCTTCAAGGAACATGCCAAATTCTTTTAGGAATTGCGACTTTGAAAGATTTGGGGGTCTGTAGAGTACATGAAATATAACATCTTTAGCACCCTCAGTGCTAATCTGGATTGAGGTACTTTCAAAAGCCTGACAATTGTTTTTTGAAACTTGCTCAAAATACAAGTCCTCCTTGATGAAAAAGCCAACTCTGCCCCCTTTCTTGACATTTCGAGGTACATGAGTGAACTTATAACCAGGAGGGGTAATACTAGAAATAAAACCTTCAGTATCCTCTGGCCTAAGCCATGTCTCAGTAACAGCTATGATATCAGCGTTGTTATCTTTGACGAACTCCAGAAAGGAAGCGGATTTATTTCTGATAGATCTAATATTGAGAAAACAACCATTAAGATATCTAGAAGCAGGGCCTGGATTGAGATCCGTAATCCATAACTCCTCTTTGTAGCCTAGTTTATATTGATGCAAGGATCATATTGTGGATGATGTTGGGTTGTAACTCCCATTTATATTAGTATGACCAGGCCCCTGGATGTTGCTTATTGCTAAAGGTAACTAATCCCAAGTACTGTTAAACAATTAATAATCTTCTAAGGTAAATCAGTCTTGTGAAATGCAATAACACAGTATATAATCTATTAACATTCACACCTCCATGTTACTCACGAGTCCACCATACCAGTTAAGGAAAATGCAATTAGCCGACAAAGATTCCACCAGTCCAATTCGGAAAATGCTAATTAGCCAATTAGCCCCTACCAATCATTAGATTGTTAGGCAATTGGCATGCATTTCCTCCTAGCGTAGTTGTCTTTATGAATAGACTTGATTGTAAACCCCAATATTATATGAAATAAAACATTTTTTTTTAATTCAAAAATTTAACTTTTTTAAAAAAAATTCTTGTTCATTATATTAGCATGTATTAGACGGATGCATTTTTTCCCCAGTTTTCCGGCGATACTGAACAGATACTAAATATAGATTATAAACTGGAAGCCTGGATGAAGATCAAATACTTTAAACTTGAGAACTCATGGCAGCAACACCCAACTCATTAATATTCATGAGGAAAAATGAGGTGACGGATTTGAAAATGTGAAAATGAAAAGGTGGGGCGAATGATCTCTTATATGGTGACGAACTTGTTATGGTGCTAACGATCTGGGTACCCATAGACATACCTCATCTGACTCACTCGCATTTCATCAAAATGTTAAATGTTCAGTAGCTAACTTTCAGTGTAGAATTACAAAATACTGCTGTAAGCACTTAATTACTCGGTGTGCATGAGAGTTTAAACTGAATAAAATTGATGGTGACAAACTTAAGTAGATACTGAACTTCATTGAATGAGTAGCACTGTCTGCCAAGTAGATATGGCCACAGCAAAGTTCCTGTTGCTATTACAACCTTTTTGTACAGGCATGCAGCTCAACGCATCAGAGTTCATTTTAACTTTGCAAATATGTAAGGGCATATACACCCAGAGTCCGTCATCTGTCAGTAATAGTAAACTTGTCACGAGTAGCAGATTTAAGCTCACAGATAATTATGGAAATACTTGTAAAGTATTTGATATTTATCTTGCTAAATATGTACTGCCTTTTCCACAAGGCATCTGTGGGGTCAAACATACAGCCAAACATACAAAATCCAGCCTGTGATTTTTGTAAAAACTAATCTCTAGCCTACATAGAATTCTACCTGTCCATCAGAACTTACATGGGCAGTTGTAATCAACTTACACATATATTTACACATACATACAGTGAGTCACTGAATCCAATCAATATTGGCTTTTCTCCAAATTCAAAGAAATGTGTCACACTGTCTAGCCTTGTTCCAGGGATAAATTTGTATTATCTGGAAGTAAATAATACTTATTTTACTTGTAGAAATAATCCACAACTAGGAGTGCATTGTTGTCTGGTAAAAACCTGAAGGTCATTGTTTTACTGTGCAACTTTACACACCTGGTTATGAATTGTTTCTACAGTGAAGTGGAGCCATCTGAAAATCATCTCCCAGCCAGTTTATGACTCCCATTTTTAAAAGCGAGGGTATGTAGATCAGTCCCATTCATTTGACAATCTGGTTATTGATAAAGCTCCAAGTAATGCACACATGATGTTTAAGTACGTACACGTGTCTGAAGTTCATTAATTATTTCACAAATAAAAATAAGTGGGGTGAAGTTGAGGCAGCCCACAATAATTTTGGGAACAAGTTGAAATAGGTTCAAAAGTTAAAAAGATATTATTAAAAATTAATTGGTACCAATTTTAAGCTTGTTTGGCACTGCAGAGCATTGAGGGAGGAGTTGTCTATTTTTGTATCCCCGGACGAAAGTCGGGGATACTTAGGATTCAGTACGGTCACGCCGCCGCCGCAGAGATTCCCTTTTGGACGCGATAGCTTAAAAAATATTTTAGTTAGAACTTTCAAATTTGGTATGTGGGTATATATGGGCAATGCCACGAACGCTATTGTTTTGTGACCTTGCCCTTCAATCTCAAGGTCACTGGTGGCCACTTAAAGGTCAGATTTTGGCCATTTTTGCACATTTTGGCCCAGTTCTCCAAGACAGAAAGTTAGATCATCCTATGGCTGGTATATATAATACATATATATGTCCTCTATAAGCATGCAGAAATTTGACCTTGAAGCTCTTCATTGAAGGTCATCCACTGACCGCCAAAGTACTTGACCGAGGGGCATTTTTGGCCTTTTTGGAGATATTTTCACACTTAACGCTGACTATATTGCATGGAAACTATTGAAAATGGCTTTGGAGGTTGAGTACATGATGGACTTCTGCCATCCAGGTTTACTGGTTACAGATCTTCATTTAAGGTCATCCACTGACCGCCAAAGTACCTGACCAAGGGTCATTTTTGGCATATTTGGAGATATTTTCACACTTAATGCTGACTACATTGCGTGGAAACTATTGAAAATGGCTTTTGAGGTTGAGTACATGACGCATCCAGGCTGACTGGTTACAGATCTTCGTTGAAGGTCATCCACTGACCGCCAAAGTACCTGACCGAGGGTCATTTTGGGCCCTCTATTTGTTTGTTTGTAAACAAGATAACTCAAAAACTGACAGACGGATTTTGATAAAATTTTCAGGATATGTCCAAATTGGTAAAAGGAAGATGTGATTAAATTTTGGGAGTGATCCGGATCACTGTTTGGATCTTCTGGATCCATGAAATTTAATTTTTAAACACAGATAGCTCAAAAAGTTATGGGTGCATTTTGATGAAATTTTCAGGAGATGTCCTTATTGGGACGAGGAACAAGTGATTAGATTTTGGGAGTGATCCGGATCACTGTCTGGATCATCTGGATCCAGACTGCCAGATGTGTTTGTGTACAATATAGCTCAAAAACTTATGAACGGATTTTGATGAAATTTTCAGGATATGTCTGAAAAGGTAAAAAGATGAAATGGTTGAATTTTAGAAGTGATCCGGATCACTATATGGATCTTCTGGATCCATGAAATGTAATTTTTAAAGACAGATACCTCAAAAAGTTATGGATGGATTGTGATGACATTTTCAGCAAATGGCCTAAATGGTGCGAGGAACAAGTGATTAGATTTGGGGAGTGATCTGGATCACTGTCTGGATCATCTGGATCCAGGTTGCAGATGTGTTTGTGAACATTGTAGCTAAAAAACTTATGGACGGATTTTGATGAAATGTTCAGGATATGTCTGAAAAGGTAAAAGGATGAAATGGCTGAATTTTGGAAGTGATCCGGATCACTATATGGATCTTCTGGATCCATGAAATGTAATAAGACAGATACCTCAAAAAGTTATGGATGGATTGTGATGGCATTTTCAGCAAATGACCTAAATGGTGCGAGGAACAAGTGATTAGATTTGGGGAGTGATCTGGATCACTGTCTGGATCATCTGGATCCAGGTTGCCAGATGTGTTTGTGTACATTGTAGCAAAAAAACTTATGGACGGAGTTTGATGAAATTTTCAGGATATGTCTGAAAAGGTAAAAGGATGAAATAACTGAATTTTGGAAGTGATCCGGATCACTGTATGGATCTTCTGGATCCGTGAAATGTAATAAGACATACCTCAAAAAGTTATGGATGGATTGTGATGACATTTTCAGCAAATGACCTAAATGGTACAAGGAACAAGTGATTATACTTTTAGAATGATCTGGATCACCGTCTGGATCATCTGGATCGAGCCTGCAACATGATTTTACGATGAATTTTGATGGTATTTTTAGGCTATGTTACAAATAGTAAAAGGAAGAAGTGGTAAAAGGATGAAATGATTGAATTTTGGAAGTGATCCGGATCACTATATGGATCTTCTGGATCCATGAAATGTAATTTTTTAAGACAGATGCCTCAAAAAGTTATGGATGGATTGTTTCAGCAAATGGCCTAAATGGTACAAGGAACAAGTGATTACATTTTTGGAGTGATCTGGATCATCTGGATCCAGGCTTGCACATAATCTTGGAATGGATTTTACTATTTTCAGGATATGTTACAAATGGTAAAAGGAAGAAGTGGTAAAAGGAAGAAATGGTTCAATTTTGCGAGTGATCTGGACCACTATCTGGATCTTCTGGATCCGTGAATGTAATTTTTAAAGACAAATAGCTCAGAAAGTCATGAATGGATTTTTATGAAATTTTCAGGAAATGTCTTAAATGGGACAAAGAACAAGTGATTAGATTTTGGGAGTAATCTGGATCACTGTCTGGATCATGTGGATCCAGGCTGCCAGATATGTCTGTGTACAAGATAACTCAAAAACTTATGGACGGATTTCGATGAAGTTTTTAGAATATGTCTGAAAAGGTAAAAGGATGAAATGATTGAGTTTTGGAAGCGATCCGGATCACTATATGGATCTTCTGCATCCATGAAATGTAATTTTTAAAGACAGATATAAGTGAAACTACTAGTGATTAGCTTTTGGAAGTAATCTGGTACTATGGAGAATCCTGACCTGGTGCTCCAGGAAACAGGCTCAAGCCCGACACATTCACGCCTTAACTATGTCCCGTCCGGGGATACACTGCGTCGAGACGCAATCTCTAGTTTTATTTTTTTTGGTGGGGGTGTGGGTGGACAGTAATGCACAATTCCAAAGTCAATGTGTGGACACTGTAAGCTGCATAATTACATAAAACTTAATTGACCCAAAACAGGTGCAAGCTGAAAAACTTTGTTGGGTAGAGGGGCCCTTCCTGTTTTTAGGCTATTGCTAACGTCTGTTGAGAAGAATTGACCAATAATTAAAGGATTAGTAAATGGATATATCTACAGATCTATCAACTTGGTCCCAGTTCCTTAACCAGTTCATATACAAAAAGTGAAAATGAAATGTAGTGCCCCTTTCTTGCCTTTCAAGGTCAATTCTATGACCCTGATTCCTAGAAAGCGAACTGTCTTTTGTATCATAACACTAAACTTTTAAGTAGTAACTTTAATCTTAGTGGACACTATTTTAACTTGTATTTTGCTAATAACCAAATTACCATTGTGAATTTAACATTCTTACTCAATAACTTCTGTGGTCATTTTTTGGTGGAGAGCTTTTTGTGCAAGTTTCAGATCGCAAGTTCCAGTGTGGTCAGTTGTACCATTTATGTGTGAGTAGTAGAACACTTCTACTCTCTGCAGTACACTGAAATAAGGACTGGTATTGATGCTGTTCTTTGTATTGTAGTGCCATGTGTGGAAAAAAGGAAAGGTGATGCCACATCCAGAAACACAAGTGTAAGTTAATGTCTGTTTCCACACATCAAATTTGTGGGACTTAACTGTATGTATATTTGTACTCATCATTCATAAATTTGTTTTATACAATGAATTTGCCTTTTTATTAATATGATTCATCTATAAGTTCTATAATAAGTTAATTACATAACTCACCTAAATATAGCACAAGATTAATTTCTGAAAGTGATGTCAATCTGTAGATAATGTGTGGTGAGCTGTAAATCATCTGAGCCTCGAATTTATTTTTACTGAATTTTATTTATTCATTACTCATTTAAAGGCGACTAAACAGAAGAAAGATAAAAGTTACAACAAAAATAATATCACAGCATTTAATATATTGAATAAAGTTTGTGTTATGTTACCCAACTTAAGATATTATTGACTGACAACAAATGTTTTCATGCATATACTTTTTCTCTTCACAAGTAATTAAGTGGCCTGTTGGGGGTGCTTATTTGTTTTCACGTAAGTTCGACTGATCACCGCTGCCATCTGACTGATCTCCCTTGAATAACTTCTTGGGCTTTCAAATTTTTTTCCTTCTTATCTTTCTTTAAAACTATAAGGGCGGGAAAAATTTTTGGGACCTTTAGCTTTACTTAAGGTAACCTTAAGCATTTTTTTTTCAAAAAGACCCTGTCATCGTGTTTCAGAAAAAAACACACACACCTATGCTATAAAGTTTATCATTCTAGACTTAAATCCGCAGGTTGGAAAGGATTTTCTGATCAATCGGACAATAGATGCCTGAATGGGAGGCGTTTTATTTTCATAAATTTTTTTAAAATGGGTACTTGATCTGCATCTCAAAAACGGTCAGTACTGTGCTTTATTGGAATGACTTATTCAGCTACTTTTTGATAATCTTTCACATGTCAAAGATTTAGCCTTGTATTTGCAATCTTAACGTCACCTTTGTGTCAAAAACGGGGGTTTTAGCCCTCCACTTCACTTAGTTTTTGACTTTTTTCAACCAAACTTGGCATATATATTAAGATTAGAAGGATTATCCTGACTTTATGGTGACCTTAAACTGTTAATATAATTGGAGCTATGGCCCGCCTAAAGTCATAAAATTGGAATGAAGCCGTCTGGCCCCTTTCTTTTTCCATATCTAACGTATATTGATATTGAAGGGACATTCTTAGTTTATGGTCACCTTAAAGTCACAATATGAATGAAGTTATGGTCACCGTACAGTGAAAAAAGGGAAGTTTTCAGCCTCCAGCTATCTTATTGTTCAACTGACCTGAGCTAAACTTTATGCTAGTGCTGGTATCGAATAACAATATCTATATCGATATCAAACTATATTTTTGCTTTGTGTATTGATCGATATTGAAATATCGGGTCATAGATGTTCTAGGAGAGAGATCTTCTGAACTTTCACGCAAGTTTTAGTAGTTTCCCGAAACATAAACAAATATGACGTTTCCGCTTTAGTGGTAAGTGAAAGTTGACAAAAATGATATAATAACTAATATATTCTTTAAATTTTGTACTTTATTTGAATGGAAAACGTCTTAATTTCATACATTAAATCCTATATTCCGGTATTGATATTGTACCCTGCATTCTCGATATCAGTATACTTGGCGTGAATTGATAAATATTTCAATATCGATAAACAATACCATTACTGCTTTATGCACTTATAAAGGATGACAAAAGGGAATTCTTATTTTATGATCACCTTAAAGTCCCAATATGAATGAAGTTATGGCCACCTTGCAATGAAATGATGGAGTTTTTAATCTCCAGCTATTGTATTGGTCAGCTGACCTTAGTTAAATTTTGCACAGTTATTAAAGATGAAAATAGGGACATTCTTATTTTCTTTCCACATTGGAGTTCCAGTACAAGCACAGTCATGGCCAACTTGAAGTAAAAATGAGGGTTTTCAGCTCCCAACTGACTTACTGTTCAATGACATCAGTTCAACTTGACGCATTGATTAAGTTTAAGGAAGACTACTAATGACCTTTTATTTCAAATTCCTGTATTTAAGGGACTTTTGCCAACTTAACATAATAAATATATAGTTTTTCCTCCCACCTCATTTATTTTAAGACTTTTTAATACCACACCTGCCACATGTATACTTAAAACAAAATTTTTGTTATCTGGCAAAGCTCACCTCTTAGTGTTTTTGATGTTATGGCATCTTCAAAGAAAAAAAATGAGGTATTTAGCATGCAGTGCTGTAATAAGTAAGCGTCCCTGAAAGGGCACTTATTTGTTTTCACCTCAGTTTCCTCGCCGCCGCCGCATTATGGTCTCCCTTGAATATCTCCCTTATTGTATCCCCGGATGAAAGTCAGGGATACTTAGGATTCAGTACGGTCACGCCGCCGCCGCAGAGATTTCCTTTTGGACGCGATAACTTAAAAAAATTTTAGTTAGAACTTTCAAATTTGGTATGTGGGTATATATGGGCAATGCCACGAACACTATTGTTTTGTGACCTTGACCTTCAATCTCAAGGTCACTGGTGGCCTCTTAAAGGTCAGATTTTGGCCATTTTTTCACTTTTTGGTCCAGTTCTCCCATTTAGAAAGTCAGATCATCCTATGGCTGGTATATATAATACATATATATGTCCTCTGTAAGCATGCAGAAATTTGACCTTGAAGCTCTTCATTGAAGGTCATCCACTGACCGCCAAAGTACCTGACCGAGGGGCATTTTTGGCCTTTTTGCAGATATTTTCACACTTAATGCTGACTATATTGCATGGAAACTATTGAAAATGGCTTTGGAGGTTGAGTACATGATGGACTTCTACCATCCAGGCTTACTGGTTACAGATCTTCATTTAAGGTCATCCACTGACCACCAAAGTACCTGACCAAGGGTCATTTTTGGCAAATTTGGAGATATTTTCACACTTAATGCTGACTACATTCTATGGAAACTATTGAAAATGGCTTTTGAGGTTGAGTACATGATGGAGTACCAGCATCCAGGCGTACCGGTTACAGATCTTCATTTAAGGTCATCCACTGACCGCCAAAGTACCTGACCGAGGGTCATTTTTGGCCCTCTGTTTGTTTGTGAACAAGATAACTCAAAAACTGACATGTATTTTCATAAAATTTTCAGGATATGTCCAAAATGGTAAAAGGAAGATATGATTAAATTTTGGGAGTGATCCGGATCACTGTCTGGATCTTCTGGATCCATGAAATTTAATTTTTAAAGACAGATAGCTCAAAAACGTATGGGTGCATTATAACGAAATTTTCAGGAAATGTCCTTAATGGGACAAGGAACAAGTGATTAGATTTTGGGAGTGATATGAATCACTGTCTGGATCATCCGGATCCAGGCTGCCAGATGTGTATGTGTACAATATAGCTCAAAAACTTATGGATGTATTTTGATTAAATTTTCAGGATATGTCTGAAAAGGTAAAAGGATGAAATGGTTGAATTTTGGAAGTGATCCAGATCACTATGTGGATCTTCTGGATCCATGAAATGTAATTTTTAAAGACCTCAAAAAGTTATGGATGGATTGTGATGACATTTTCAGCAAATGACCTAAATGGTACAAGGAACAAGTGATTACATTTTTGGAGTGATCTGGATCACTGTCTGGATCATCTGGATCCAGGCTGCCAGATGTGTTTGTGTACAATGTAGCTGAAAAACTTACGGACGGATTTTGATGAAATTTACGGGATATGTCTAAAAGGTAAAAGGTTAAAATGGCTGAATCTTGGAAGTGATCTGGATCACTATATGGATCTTCTGGATCCATGAAATGTAATTTTTAAAGACAGATACCTCAAAAGGTTATGGATGGATTGTGATGACATTTTCAACAAATGACCTAAATTATACAAGGAACAAGTGATTACATTTTTAGAGTGATCTGGATCATCTGGATCCAGGCTGCAACAGAATTTTAGGATGAATTTTGATGATATTTTTAGGATATGTTAGAAATGGTAAAAGGAAGAAATGGTAAAAGGAAGAAATGATTCAATTTTGCGAGTGATCTGGACCACTATCTGGATCTGCTGGATCCATGAAATATAATTTTAAAGACAAATGGCTCGAAAAGTCATGGGTGGATTTTGATGAAATTTTCAGGAAATGTCCTAAATGGGACAAGGAACAAGTGATTAGATTTTGGGAGTGATCTGGATCCAGGCTGCCAGATGTGTTTATGTACAAGATAAATCAAAAACTTATGGACAGATTTTGATGAAATTTTCAGGATATGTCTGAAAAGGTAAAAGGATGAAATGATTGAATTTTGGAAGTGATCTGGATCACTATATGGATCTTCTGGATCCATGAAATGTAATTTTTAAAGACAGATACCGCAAAAAGTTATGGATGGATTGTTTCAGCAAATGGCCTAAATGGTACAAGGAACAAGTGCTTAAATTTGTGGAGTGATCTCGATCATCTGGATCCAGGCTGCCACATAATCTTGTGATGGACTTTGATATTTTTAGGATATGTTACAAATGGTAAAAAGGAAGAAGTGGTAAAAGGAAGAAATGATTCAATTTTGCGAATGATCTGGACCACTATCTGGATCTTGTAGATCCAAGAAATGTAATTTTTAAAGACAAATAGCTCAAAAAGTCATGGATGGATTTTTATGAAATTTTCAGGAAATGTCTTAAATGGGACAAAGAACAAGTCATTAGTTTTTGGGAGTAATCTGGATCACTATCTGGATCATGTGGATCCAGGCTGCCAGATGTGTTTGTGTACAAGATAACTAAAAAACTTATGGACGGATTTTGATGAAATTTTTAGAATATGTCTGAAAAGGTAAAAGGGTGAAATGATTGAATTTTGGAAGTGATCGGGATTACTATATGGATCTTCTGCATCCATGAAATGTAATTTTTAAAGACAGATATAAGTGAAAGAACTGGTGATTAGCTTTTGCGAGTAATCTGGAACTATGGAGAATCCTGACCTGGTGCTCCAGGAAACAGGCTCAAGACCGACATATTCACGCCTTAACTATGTCCCGTCAGGGGATACACTGTGTCGAGATGCAATCTCTAGTTATTAGAAGGTTTCAAACCATATTTGGCAGTTATATACCTTAGGCGTGGGAAAATTTTTCTGCATGCTTAAATTTGACCTTTGACCTTTGACCTTTCTGAAGGTCACATGATCCCCCCCCCCGTCATCGCAGTTCAGGAAAAACTACTTGCTACACAGCCTTATAATTTGACACACCTATTCATACTGTCGAAAACGCGAGCTGATTAGATTTTGGGAGCAATCCCTTGAAAAATGTCTCATTTATGAGTGATTTTCTGACACCTTCCAATCTGAAAGCCTTAAATTTAGGTCAACCCCCCAATTTTCTTCTTAAGTATTGCATTTAGAGCCATAAAATAGCATAATAGCCTTAACATGAACAATAAGTGCTTCAAAGTAAAGCAACAAGGTAAAATACAACGAGCTGGTATCATCAAAGACTTTATGCATATGCGTGAAGACATTCTATTAAATACAAAAGATCAATCAAATGTATCTGAAATAATAGAATTTTTGTGCACATCTTAATATTTTTAATCCTTCCCTTTTTCTATTGTTTTTTTTTTTTGTTTTTTTTTGTCAGTTACATTACCTGTTACTAATTGTTTAGGTTTTTTCTTCTTCCTTATTTGTTGAAGAAAAATATTATTTGTCATTCAACATTCAGTTATAATATTATGTATTTGCATGTGTATGTGCAACATAATGAATGAATAAACTTATATATCTCCTTTATTGTTGCTTTTATACCATCAGAATGTATTAAGAGGTATTGGGAAAGCATATGTGGAGAGTCTAAATAGCCGGTCAGTTTTACCCGACGGCCCCCCCCTTATGGGTCAAACTGGGGTCATAAAATAACTGATTTTGAGTTTTTGCCTTATATCTCCTTTATTGTTGTTTTTATAGCTTCAGAATGTATTAAGAGGTATTGGGAAAGCATATGTGGAGAGTCTAAATAGCCGGTCAGTTTAACCCCCCGACTCCCCCTTATGGGCCAAACTGGGGTCATAAATAGCTGCTTTGGAGTTTTTGCCTTGTATCGCCTTTATCGTTGCTTTTATAGCTTCAGAATGTATTAAGAGGTATTGGGAAAGCATACGGTACAGCTTTGTGCATTCTTAGCTTCATAGCATGCTTAATAAAGCCACAAAGCATTTTAAACTTTCAGGGATGCTTCGCTTTTGTTAGCAAAAGCATTCCTCTAGTTGATATATTGCAGCTGATCAGTGTTCATATAATATAAATTCCCAATTTTAGGCACCTTAAAAAATCCCACATGTGGATATGACTTCTCCTTTTGGGGAAAAAAAAGCTTTAATTAATTAAGCGTCCCTTGAAAAGGGGACGCTTATTGGTTTCACCCCCGGTTTTCAGTCAGCCGCCGCCGCCGCCGCATTATCGTCTCCCTTGAATATCTCCCTTGTTATTAGGCCTATCCAAATGATATGTGTTCTTCTATAGGCGTGGGGAAATTTTTTGACAGGCATAAATTTGACCTTTGACCTTTATGAAGGTCACATTATCAAAAATTCAAAAAAAAATTTACTTCCTTTTCACTAGATTTCCTCAGAAAGTACTGCGTGTGGGTCAACCAAATTTGGTATGCACATTCCTGAGGGAAGAATCTAGGCGCCAGTCGATATTGGGATCAGTCGGGCCATCATTGACCGATTGACGGGTGATTGATTATAAGTTCATAAAAATTTTGCTAAGATTAAGCCTTGAACTCGCTTATTATTGGTCGTAGAGGTTTGGGATGGTATACCAACATATAGGAAATCATGTGCTGGGAATCTTCTGGTGTGGTCAGATTTGACCTTGGGCCCCTCGTTCAAGGTCAAGCGAGGATAGGCAAAGTTTAAAGTGCTTATAACTCACTTATTATTGGTCCTAGAGGTTTGGGATGGTATACCAACATATAGGAAACCATGGGCTGGGAATCTTTTGGTGTGGTCAGATTTGACCTTGGACGTCTCCTTCAAGGTCAAACGAGGATAGGCAAACTGAAAAGTGCTTATAACTCGCTTGTTATTAGTCCTAGAGGTTTGGGATGGTATACCAACATATAGGAAATCATGTGCTGGGAATCTTCTGGTGTGGTCGCATTTGACCTTGGGCCCCCCCTTCAAGGTCAAACGAGCATAGCCAAACTTAAAAGTGCTTATAAGTCGCTTATTATTGGTCCTAGAGCTTTGGGATGGTATACCAACATGTAGGAAATCATGGGCTGGGAATCTTCTGGTGTGGTCGGATTTGACCTTGGGCCTCTCGTTCAAGGTCAAACGAGGATAGCCAGACATAAAAATGCTTATAACTCGCTTATTATTGGTCCTAGAGCTTTGGGATGGTATACCAACATATAGGAAATCATGGGCTGGGAATCTTTTGGTGTGGTTGGATTTGACCTTGGGCCTCTCGTTCAAGGTCAAACGAGGATAGCCAAACTTAAAAGTGCTTATAACTCGCTTATTATTGGTCCTAGAGGTTTGGGATGGTATACCGACATATAGGAAATCATGGGCTGGGAATCTTCTTGTGTGGTCGGATTTGACCTTGGGCCTCTCCTTCAAGGTCAAACGAGGATAGCCAAACATAAAAATGCTTATAACTCGCTTATTATTGGTCCTAGAGCTTTGGGATGGTATACCAACATATAGGAAATCATGGGCTGAGAATCTTCTGGTGTGGTTGGATTTGACCTTGGGCCTCTTGTTCAAGGTCAAATGAGGATAGCCAAACTTAAAAGTGCTTATAACTCGCTTATTATTGGTCCTAGAGGTTTGGGATGGTATACCGACATGTAGAAAATCATGGGCTGGGAATCTTCTGGTGTGGTTGCATTTGACCTTGGGCCCCTCCTTCAAGGTCAAACGAGCATAGGCAAAGTTTAAAGTGCTTATAACTCGCTTATTATTGGTCCTAGAGGTTTGGGATGGTATACCAACATATAGGAAATCATGTGCGGGGAATCTTCTGATGTGGTCGGATTTGACCTTGGGCCCATCCTTCAAGGTCAAACGAGGATAGCCAAACTTAAAAGTCCTTATAACTCGCTTATTATTGGTCGTAGAGCTTTGGGATGGTATACCGACATATAGGAAATCATGTGCTGGGAATCTTCTGGTGTGGTTGGATTTGACCTTGGGCCTCTCGTTCAAGGTCAAATGAGGATAGCCAAACTTAAAAGTGCTTATAACTCACTTATTATTGGTCGTAGAGCTTTGGGATGGTATACCTACATATAGGAAATCATGTGCTGGGAATCTTCTGGTGTGGTCGCATTTGACCTTGGGCCCATCCTTCAAGGTCAAACGAGGATAGCCAAACTTCAAAGTGCTTATAACTCACTTATTATTGGTCGTAGAGCTTTGGGATGGTATACCTACATATAGGAAATCATGTGCTGGGAATCTTCTGATGTGGTCGGATTTGACCTTGGGCCTCTCGTTCAAGGTCAAACGAGGATAGCCAAACTTAAAAGTGCTTATAACTCGCTTATTATTGGTCGTAGAGCTTTGGGATGGTATACCGACATATAGGAAATCGTGCTGGGAATCATCTGGTGTGGTTGCATTTGACCTGGTGCCTCTCGTTCAAGGTCAAACGAGGATAGCCAAACTTAAAAGTGCTTATAACTCGCTTATTATTGGTCGTAGATCTTTGGGATGGTAGACCAACATATAGGAAATCATGTGCAGGGAATCTTCTGGTGTGGTCAGATTTGACCTTGGGCCCCTCCTTCAAGGTCAACCGTGGATAGGCAAAGTTTAAAGTGCTTATAACTCGCTTATTATTGGTCCTAGAGGTTTGGGATGGTATACCAATATGTAGGAAACCATGGGCTGGGAATCTTTTGGTGTGGTCAGATTTGACCTTGGGCCTCTCCTTCAAGGTCAAACGAGGATAGCCAAACTGAAAAGTGCTTATAACTCGCTTATTATTAGTCCTAGAGGTTTCGGATGGTATACCAACATGTAGGAAATCATGTGCTGGGAATCTTCTGGTGTGGTCGCATTTGACCTTGGGCCCCCCCTTCAAGGTCAAACGAGCATAGCCAAACTTAAAAGTGCTTATAACTCGCTCATTATTGGTCCTAGAGCTTTGGGATGGTATACCAACATATAGGAAATCATGGGCTGGGAATGTTTTGGTGTGGTCGGATATGACCTTGGGCCCCTCCTTGAAGGTCAAATGAGGATAGCCAAACATAAAAATGCTCATAACTCGCTTATTATTGGTCCTAGAGCTTTGGGATGGTAAACCAACATGTAGGAAATCATTGGCTGGGAACCTTCTGGTGTGGTCGGATTTGAGCTTGGGCCCCACGTTCAAGGTCAAACGAGCATAGCCACACTTAAAAGTGATTAGAACTCGCTTATTATTGGTCCTAGAGGTTTGGGATGGTATACCAGCATATACAAAATCATGGGCTGGGAACCTTCTGGTGTGGTCGCATTTGACCTTGGGCCTCTCATTGAAGGTGAAATGAGCATAGCCAAGCTTAAAAGTGGTTATAATTCGCTTATTATTGGTCCTACAGGTTTGTGATGGTATACCAGCATATAGGAAATCATGGGCTGGGAATCTTCTGGTGTGGTCGTATTTGACCTTGGGCCTCTCGTTTAAGGTCAAACGAGCATAGCCAAAGTTAAAGGTCATAGGAAACATTTTTCACAAAAATTATGAAGTTAACTTCATTCAGTAGACAAACAACCTATAAGAATGAAAATGTGGTTTATTTTAAGAAATATATGGTACAAGAGCCATAAATAGCATTATAAAAATAAATATCACGAACGTGGAGTAAATTTATTTATTTGTTGCTTTACGTCGCGTTCAACAGCCAGGGTCATATTGCGACGGGTAGTTTACAGGTGGAATAAACCAGTGCATAGTGCACTGTAAACCACCGGGCATCGGCAAGTAACTACCAACTTTCCAACATGAAGCGCCCGGCCCGAGATTCGAACCGGCGGCCACAGAGGTTGGAGGCGAGAACCGAACATGGAGTTAAAAGTGGACATATTGTTTTTCTCGTAGTAGATGATTGATGACGTCACAGGTTCATAATGAAGTTCCGTGTAGTTGGAGATATAGTGTATATATTTCCAAACTGAAGGAAGATAACATTTTCCTTTGCCAACGAAGCTGACTAGCCTCTATTTTTTCTAGATGCTGTTTTTTTCTCAAGTTTTACCTAACTTTTAATCACTGACAGTTCTAACAAACACAGATATACTGTAAGTAGCCTTGTCTTGGAATGCAGAAAGCGTAAACATATGTATGAGATTTTGCCTCCTTCCATCATTTTTTTCCAGGTTTTTAAACTGTGATGAGAAAGTAGCCTTTCAAGTTAGATAAATTTACACAAAACTAAGAATCTCTTGATAAATTCAAAAGTGGTCATTTGAACTTACTGGATACTGTTTTTTTACCTTTAATCACCAGCATTTCTATCAAGAAAAGGCATGATGTAAAGTGAAATCAAAATACACAATTTGTTTTCATTTGCATCAATAATTTATAAAAGCATGCTGTTGTAGTCAAATTTATTGAATTTATTCTGAAAGAATCATGTTTGAAGTTCTAACTTTTACATTATCAGTTTATGAAATAATTCAGTATATGAGTTTTCCTTAAGATATTAGTTCAGTATTTCTTGGCCTTAAGTTTGGATAATTTAAAGTTTTGGAAATTAGTTGGTGACATTTTATTCTCAATTTAAGCCTTTGTTGAGACCAAAAAAAAGGATATGTGTTTAGGGGAACTGTAATCAACACTAGATGGCTAGAGGCATTATGTATACTATGAAAGCAGTATTGTTTACAGTTTTGATGGGAAACTAATTTGGAGAACATATATGATTTATCCTTGCTTGAGGCCCAGTTCTAAAGACATTTATGTTGTATTTATTTCATCTCCTGGCAATAGTGTTTTCAAAATTGAAAAAAATAACTATCAAAATTCATCTCAGAGTTGAACCTGGTTGACTGCATTGTTTGGTGATTTTTATGCAACTTGCTTAATACCTCTCTAAATATTTTTTATTTGAGAACAAAAATAAAAGATGTTCTGAAGGCTATTTCAAAAATTTACTGTGGCAGACTGATGTCTTATAAACAAATAAACTTCATAAAAACACATTATGCAATCTTTTAAATATATATGTATGTATTAAAAGGCTTATGGAAATAATAGTTTGTTTACATTGTCATGAACCTGTGACGTCAAGGCTAGTATTTTCTACGGGAGTTGTCAAGTGAAAAATAATGGCGACAGTTGTAAAAATCTTGAAAAAACAGCCAGAAAGTGATTGAATATACCATGTAACCTTGTCCAGACGCATCTTTTTTTCACAGAAATTGAACTTACATATGTATATGTAATCACTAATGAATGATTTGAAAATACTTCCTATGACCTTTAAAAGTGCTTATAACTTGCTTATTATTGGTCCTAGAGGTTTGGGATGGTATACCAACATGTAGGAAATCATGGGCTGGGAATCTTCTGGTGTGGTCGGATTTGACCTTGGGCCCCTCCTTCAAGGTCAAACGAGCATAACGAAACATAAAAGTGCTTATAACTCGCTTATTATTGGTCCTAGAGGTTTGGGATGGTAAACCAACCTATAGGAAATCATGGGCTAGGAATCTTTTGGTGTGGTCAGATTTGACCTTGGGCCTCTTCTTCAAGGTCAAACAAGCATAGCCAAACTTAAAAGTGTTTATAACTCGCTTATTATTGGTCCTAGAGGTTTGGGATGGTATACCAACATGTAGGAAATCAAGGGCTGGGAATCTTCTGGTGTGGTCGCATTTGACCTTGGGCCCCTCCTTCAAGGTCAAACGAGGATAGGCAAAGTTTAAAGTGCTTATAACTCGCTTATTATTGGTCCTAGAGGTTTGGGATGGTATACCAACATATAGCAAACCATGGGCTGGGAATCTTTTGGTGTGGTCGGATTTGACCTTGGGCCTCTCTTTCAAGGTCAAATGAGCATAGCCAAACTTAAAAGTGCTTATAACTTGCTCATTATTGGTCCTAGAGCTTTGGGATGGTATACCAACATATAGGAAGTCATGGGCTGGGAATCTTTTGGTGTGGTCGGATTTGACCTTGGGCCTCTTCTTCAAGGTGAAACGAGCATAGCCAAACTTAAAAGTGCTTATAACTCACTTATTATTGGTCCTAGAGGTTTGGGATGGTATACCAACATACAGTAAATCATGTGCTGGGAATCTTCTGATGTGGTCGGATTTGACCTTGGGCCCCTCCTTCAAGGTCAAACGAGTATAGCCAAACTTAAAAGTGCTTATAACTCGCTTATTATTGGTTCTAGAGGTTTGTGATGGTGTACCAACATATAGGAAATCATGGGCTGGGAATCTTTTGGTGTGGTCGGATTTGACCTTGGGCCTCTTCTTCAAGGTCAAATGAGGATAGCCAAACTTAAAAGTGCTTATAACTCGCTTATTATTTGTCCTAGAGGATTGGGATGGTATACCAACATATAGGGAATCATGTGCTGGGAATCTTCTGGTGTGGTCGCATTTGACCTTGGGCCTCTCATTCAAGGTCAAATGAGCATAGCCAAACTGAAAAGTGCTTATAACTCGCTTATTATTGGTCCTAGAGGTTTTGGATGGTATACAAACATATAGGAAATCATGGGCTGGGAATCTTTTGGTGTTGTCCGATTTGACCTTGGGCCTCTCCTTCAAGGTCAAACGAGCATAGCCAAACTTAAAAGTTCGATAACTCGATTATTATTAGTCCTAGAGGTTTGGGATGTGAAACCAACATGTAGGAAATCATGTGCTGGGAATCTTCTGGTGTGGACGGATTTGACCTTGGGCCTCTCATTCAAGGTCAAACGAGCATAGCCAAACCTAAACATGCTTCTTCTACTTTGCAGCTTAAAAGACACAGTCAGCTGATACAGAACCTGTTCACAGGCACTGATTGCTTTTTTCGTTTTAAGATCACTCTTGTGACCCTAACATGGTCCTTTCAGGAGAATTTCTCTTCACCAATAACATTTACCTCTTCACATTGGTCCTTTAGCATTTCTTATAAAAATTAAAAGCTGTAGGGACGCTTTGTTTTTGTGTACAAAAACTTTTGTCTAGTTCAGCTTCTGTTTAGCAGCAGCAGTTGTTGATCTAGGTACTTATTCATACACACTATGTAAATTGGTCAAATGTATAGACTTGACTTCTTTCAGAAGATAAGATGACTGGAAAAAACACTTTCTAATAAACAGTTGTTTTATCTCAAACATATTTATCTTATAAAAATATTAAATAAAAATGAATTTTCAGAGGTATAAAATGCCTCAAAGATATACAACATATGAATGTCCCTATCTATAGCCAATTATAGTTTACTACAGTGAATCTTTATTATTATCTGTTTTTTCTCCTCCAACTCTGTATTTGCTTTTGTGTGATATCTATCTGGAGGCAGATTGACTCATAATGCCCCACTGTGCTTTGTGTGTTAACATCTGTGGGTGTGTGTGTGTCTGCACACTGAAAGTTGATAAGGGATATGAAGATGTATTTATTTCTTTTCATTAAGGGATATGCCTACAGTATATATTTTTGGGGGTAAACAGTTCAAACCAGAACATTTATCTTTAGTTTCATGGAAGAAGAGCGTTGTGGTAAGAATGCCTTGTCTGTTTTGAGAGAATGGACAAAGCCTTAATAATATGTAAAAACCTTGGGCTTTCATGATATTCAGATCTAAAGTCATGTGTGAATTAAAGTGTTAACAATAACATCTGACAACATGACCTTGTGTATTTTTTTTACAATGGAACAATAAAGGATTTTACAAATACTATTATCTTGAGGATATTTATCTTATAAAAATATCAAATAGCAATGAATTTTCAGAGGCATAAAATGCCTCAAAGATATAGAACATATGAAGTTTATAGTTTATTACAGTGTATCTTTATCATTATAAATCTAGGATTAAATATCTCTATAGAAAAAATTTACAATCCCAAATTTACTATCCCAAATTTACAGCATAAATGATATATTCTTTTCAGAAAATATACCACTCTACGAAACACAATAAATCTCACATTCTGCTTACAGTCTAATACTGCAACTGATGCAGTTTTTAGATCATCCACTTTCCATTAGAAAGTAAAGCACAGTAAAACACAGTAAAGCTTACCTTCTCCTTACAGTCTCATACCACAACTACTAAAGCTTTATTAACTCAAGTCTCCATCCGGGCCGCTCGTTTTTGTTAGCAGAAACCTTTTTCTAGTTTGTGATGAACCTAAGTCTAATACTGCAACTGATGCAGTTTTTATGTCAGCTGACTTGTCAGTCAGCTGACATTATGTCGTCACTCTGCGGCGTGGGCGTACGCGTCCGCGTCCGCGTGAACAACTTCTCCTCCAAAACTACAAGGCCTAGAGACGTGCTGTTTTTTTTAAAAGATACCTTATCTATCGAGGATGAAAAATTGTTCAAGGCATGCAAATCTGTCTGTTCGTCTGTTTGCTAGAGACATTACAAGGGGTTACCCCCACCAAAAGTGTGAAAATTTCAACACTTAATCACAATTTTCTCAGTGACTATTGCAGGGATTTCTCTCATATCTTGCATATATGTACTAGGCCAGAGGTAGATTCTCTTGTGTGAGTATGAGACCTGGATCTGTCTTACTTTTTTTTTAATAAATTTTTTTAATAATTTTTAATGCATTAAAATTCATGAAATCATGCACAAAATCATTTATAACTTGAAAAGTGTTGCATTTAGAGCATTTTGTTAAAATATGTTATTCAGCTACTTTTTTCATAGCTACAATATGGTGAGTAAGTTGGGTGCCTGTCTCAATAGCTAAGTGAGTAATAGCTACTTTTGGGCTTTTCAGTAACTTCCATCATGAGTAAAATCACCTGTAACTTAAAAACTATTGCATTTAGAGAATTTCGTATAAATATGTTATTCAGCTACTTTTGGGTCAGCTATAACATAGTAAAATGTTAGACCTGTAGCTCATGGCATAGCTGAGTAATAGCTACTTTTAGGTTATCACTGTTGAGTAAATTGCTTATAACTTCAAAACTATTGCATTTAGAGAATTTCATATAAATATGTTATTCAGCTACTTTTGGGTCAGCTATAACATAGTAAAATTTCAGACCTGTAGCTCATGGCATAGCTGAGTAATAGCTACTTTTAGGTTATCACTGTTGAGTAAATCGCTTATAACTTGGAAACTATTGCATTTAGAGTATTTTGTTTCAATATGTTATTCACCTATTTTGGGATCAGCTATAATATAGTGAAGTTTCAGATCTGTGGCTCATTGCATAGCTGAGTAATAGCTACTTTGAAGTTCTCACTATTGAGTAAATCACTTGTAACTTAAAACCTATTGCATTTAGAGAATTTCGTATAAATATGTTATTCAGCTACTTTTGGGCCAGCTATAACATAGTGAAATTTCAGATCTGTAGGTCATGGCATAGCTGAGTAATAGCTACTTTAAAGTTCTCACTATTGAGTAAATCAGTTGTAATTGGAAAACTATTGCATTTAGAGTATTTCGTATAAATATGTTATTCAGCTACTTTTGGGTCAGCTATAACATAGTAAAATTTCAGACCTGTAGCTCATGGCATAGCTGAGTAATAGCTACTTTTAGGTTATCACTGTTGAGTAAATCAGTTGTAACTTGAAAACTATTGCATTTACAGTATTTTGCTTAAATATGTTGTTCACCTACTTTTGGGTCAGCTATAACATAGTAAAATTTCAGACCTGTAGCTCATTGCATAGCTGAGTAATAACTACTTTGAGGTTCTCACTATTGAGTAAATCAGTTGTAATTGCAAAACTATTGCATTTAGAGAATTTCGTATAAATATGTTATTCAGCTACTTTTGGGTCAGCTATAACATAGTGAAATTTCAGATCTGTAGGTCATGGCATAGCTGAGTAATAGCTACTTTGAAGTTCTCACTATTGAGTAAATCAGTTGTAATTGGAAAACTATTGCATTTACAGAATTTCGTATAAATATGTTATTCAGCTACTTTTGGGTCAGCTATAACATAGTAAATTTCAGACCTGTAGCTCATGGCATAGCTGAGTAATAGCTACTTTTAGGTCATCACTATTGAGTAAATCAGTTGTAACTTCAAAACTATTGCATTTACAGTATTTTGCTTAAATATGTTGTTCACCTACTTTTGGGTCAGCTATAACATAGTAAAATTTCAGACCTGTAGCTCATTGCATAGCTGAGTAATAACTACTTTGAGGTTCTCACTATTGAGTAAATCAGTTGTAATTGCAAAACTATTGCATTTAGAGAATTTAGTATAAATATGTTATTCAGCTACTTTTGGGTCAGCTATAACATAGTAAAATTTCAGACCTGTAGCTCATGGCATAGCTGAGTAATAGCTACTTTTAGGTCATCACTATTGAGTAAATCAGTTGTAACTTGAAAACTATTGCATGTACAGTATTTTGCTTAAATATGTTGTTCACCTACTTTTGGGTCAGCTATAACATAGTAAAATTTCAGACCTGTAGCTCATGGCATAGCTCAGTAATAGCTACTTTGAGGTTATCACTGTTGAGTAAATCGCTTATAACTTGGAAATTATTGCATTTAGAGTATTTTGTTTCAATATGTTATTCACCTATTTTGGGGTCAGCTATAACATAGTGAAGTTCCAGACCTGTGACTCATTGCATAGCTGAGTAATAGCTACTTTGAAGTTCTCAATGTTGAGCAAATCACTTATAATTTGAAAACTATTGCATTTAGAGAATTTAGTATAAATATGTTATTCAGCTACTTTTGGGTCAGCTATAACATAGTAAAATTTCAGACCTGTAGCTCATGGCATAGCTGAGTAATAGCTACTTTTAGGTTCTCACTATTGAGTAAATCAGTTGTAACTTGAAAACGATTGCATTTACAGTATTTTGCTTAAATATGTTGTTCACCTACTTTTAGGTCAGCTATAACAGAGCAAAAATTCAGACATGTAGCTCATTGCATAGCTGAGTAATAGTTACTTTGAGGTTCTCACTCTTGAGTAAATCAGTAGTAACTTGAAAACTATTACATTTAGAGTATTTTGTTAAATATGTTATTCACAGACGTTTTGGTCAGCTATAACATAGTGAAATTGCAGACCTCTATGTCATGGCATAGCTGAGCAATAGCTTCTTTCAGGTTCTCACTGTTGAGTAAATCATTGTATCCAACCTGTAGGAAATCATGGGCTGGGAATCTGTTAATATGGTCCGATTTCACCTTGGACCCCTCCTTCAAGGTCAAATGAGGATAGCCAAACTTAAAAGTGCTTATAACTCGCTTATTATTGGTCCTAGAGGTTTGGAATGGAAAACCAACCTATAGAAAATCACGGGCTGGGAATCTTTTGGTGTGGTCAGATTTCACCTTAGACCCCTCCTTCCAGGTCAAACGAAGATAGCCAAACTTAAAGTGCTTATAACTCGCGTATTATTGGTCTTGGAGGTTTGGGATGGTAAACCAACATATAGGAAATCATGGGCTGGGATTCTTTTGGTGTGGTCAGATTTGACCTGGGACCCCTCCTTCAAGGTCAATTGAGGATATCCAAACTTACAATTGCTTAGAACTCGCTTATTATTGGTCCTACAGGTTTGGGATGGTAAACAAGCTACAGGAAATCATGGGCTGGGAATTTTTTTGTGTGGTCGGATTTGACCTTGGACCCCTCCGTCAAGGTCAAACAAGGATAGCCAAACTTAAAAAGTGCCTATGACTCACTTATTATTGGTCCGAGAGGTTTGGGATGGTAAACCATCCTAAATTCTTTGGCTGGGAATCTTTTGGTATGGTCAGATTTGACCTTTGGACCCCTTCTTCATGGTCGAACGAGGATATTGCATTTATAGTATTTTTTTAAATATTTTTAACCTACTTTTTACACTTAAACAATTACCTTGTTACTTTATTTCATAATACCATTTGCAGGGCACAACTTTTTTGTCCTTTTTTTCTGTCAGCTTCGGAATATCTTTCGAACATGCTGTTCAGTTACCAATTACTGTATTTCTGTACAGCCCTTTCCCTGATAATTATGCTTTCCTCTCATTATCACCATCACAAATCAAAAACATTCAGTCAGCTGACACAGTGCCCGTTCACGGGCACTCTCCTCTTGTTAGATCATCCACTTTCCATTAGAAAGTAAAGCACAGTAAAACACAGTAAAGCTTACCTTCTCCTTACAGTCTCATACCACAACTACTAAAGCTTTATTAACTCAAGTCTCCATCCGGGCCGCTCGTTTTTGTTAGCAGAAACCTTTTTCTAGTTTGTGATGAACCTAAATCCTAGTATAATGTAGATCCTGTATATTTCCCACTGATATAAAGGTCATATTCATTACATAGTTTCATTACATGATTACACTTTTCTCAAAGTAGGTTTTACTCATAGCATTCTCTTGTAGAGCATTAATAAGGTGTTACTTTGTTTATATTGCCACAGGTCATACAACTGCTTTCATTAAATGCTTGCTTGGTATTGATTTTGATTGTTATATCTATAAAGGTAACTGGGTAATAGCTATTTAGCTATTTTGAGTAGCTCTCACTCTCAAGTTTCCATGTCCATTAATAAGGTGTTACTGTGTTTATATTGCCACAGGTGATACAACTACTTTCATTAAATGCTAACTACAACTATCTTTACAAAATTTGGTATACTGGGTCAGTAGCTTGCTCGGTATTGATTTTGATAGCTATAACTATAAAGGTAACTGGGTAACGGCTATTTAAATATTTTGAGCAGCTCTGCATTAAACGAAAGGAATCAAGATATTGGAACCTAATTTAGTATGGAAGATTATTGGGTTAAAAGCTAGTTTGGTATTGTTTTTGGGAGTCATAGCTCTATAGCTGAATTAGTGATAGCCACTTAGATACTTAATTAGCTACTTTGAGTAATTCTTAGCTTTCTGTTCACTTAAATGCAATGTGCAGGAGATATCTTTACCAAATTTGGTATGGATAATTATAAGGTCAATAGATTGCTATCTTTATGGCATTATGGCATCACTCTGCGGTGTCCGCGTCCGCATGAACAACTTCTCCAAAACTACAAGACCCAGAGACATGCTGTTTTTGAAAAGAAACCTTAACTATCGAGGATGATAAATTGTTCAAGGCATACGGATCTGTTTGTTTGTCTGTTCTCCAGAGCCATTACAAGTGAGGTACCCCCCACCCACAGTATGAAAATTTTAACACTTTATCACAATTTTCTCATTCACTGTTGCAGGGATTTTTTTCTTATCTTGCATATATGTACTAGGCAACTAATAGATTCCCTTGTGTGAGTATCAGTCTGGATCTTTCTTCATTATTTTTTATGATTTTTTAAAAATAATTTTTAATGCATTAAAATTCATAAAATCATGCACTAAATCACTTATAATTTGAAAAATATGGCATTTAGAGCATTTAGTTTAAATATGTTACTCAGCTACTTTTTCCATAGTTACAACATGGTGAGAAACTTAGGTGTCTATCCCAATAGCTAAGTGAGTAATAGCTACATGTACTTTCTGACTTTTCACTACCTTCAATGGTGAGTAAGTTTGTATAAATTTGTTATTCAGCTACTGTTGGGTCAGCTATAACATAGTAAAATTGCAGACCTGTAGCTTATCACATAGCTTTTTGAGTAAATTGCTTGTAACTTGGAAACTGTTGCAATTAGAGAATTTTGTTTAAATATGTTATTCATGTACTTTTAAATCAGCTATAATATAATCAGCTATAATATAGTGAAATTGCAGACCTGCAGCTTATGGCATAGCTAAGCAATAGCTATTTTCAGGTTCCCACTGTTGAGTATATCAGTTGGAACTTGAAAACTGTTGCAATAACAGTATTTTCTCCTAAACCGTGCGAGATAGAGCGATTTCGTTGAATTTTTGGCCCACATGTTATGTATGCAAGATACTCTGCTCAGTTCTCACAAATTTTTCCTTTTTCCAAAAATGGCGGCCATTTTGAATTTTCAAATTTTGGACAAAAATGGTAAAACTTAAAATTGCTTGTATCTCCTAAACCGTGAGAGATAGAGCGATTTCGGCAAAATTTTTGGCCCATAGGGTATATATGCAAGATACTCTGCTCAATTTTTAAAAAATTTTCCTCTTTCCAAAAATGGCGTCCATTTTCAGTTTTCGAATTTTTGACAAAAATGGAAGAACTTTCAAATTGCTTGTATCACCTAAATCATGCGGTATAAAATGATTTTGGCAAAAGTTTCGATCCACAGGGTATCTAAGCAAGATGCTCTTTTCAAAAATGTCAGCCATTTGAAATTTTCAAATGTTTGCCAAAAAACTTAAAATTGCTTGTATCTCCTAAACCATTTTGAATTTTCCAATTTTTTTTTCGATATAATTTTAGATTGACAGGGTATCTAGGCACGATCTTCTTTCTATTATAAGCAGCCAACACCATCTTTCTTTGGGGACGCTTTGTTTTTGCCATGCAAGAACAATCGCTTTGCTTCGCTAACGATCCTCTAGTTTGGTTTGAATATGTTTTTCACCTACTTATGGGTGAACTATAACATGTTGAAACTGTAGACCTTTAGCTCATGGCATAGCTGAGCAAGAGCTACTTTGAGGTTCTCACTATTGAGTAAATCAGTTGTAACTTGAAAACTATTGCATTTACAGTATTTTCTTTAAATTTGTTATTCACCTACTTATGGGTCAGCTATAACAGAGTGAAACTGTAGACCTGTAGCTCATGGCATAGCTGAGCAAGAGCTACTTTGACGTTCTCACTGTTGAGTAAATCAGTTGTAACTTGAAAAACTATTGCATTTACAGTATTTTGTTGAAATATGTTGTTCACCTACTTATGGGTCAGCTATAACATAGTTAAATTGCAGACCTGTAGCTAATTGCAAAGTGGAGCAACAGCTACTGTGAGGTCCTCATTGTTGAGCAAATCAGTTGTAACTCGAAAACTATTGCATTTCTAGAATCTTGTCGAAATATGTTATTCACCTACTTTTGGGTCAGCTATAACATAGTGAAATTGTAGACCTGTAGCTCATTGCATAGCTGAAAAATAGTTACTTTAAGGTTCTCACTGTTGAGTAAATCAGTTATAACTTCAAAACTATTGCATTTAGAATATTTTCTTTAAATATGTTGTTCACCTACTTTTCAGTGACCTGTAACATTGTGAAATTGCAGACCTGTAGCTCATTGCATAGCAGAGCAATAGCTACTTTTAGGTTCTCACTGTTGAGTAAATAAGTTGTAACTTGATAAATATTGCCTTTACAGTATTTTCTTTAAATGTGTTATTCACCTACTTTTGGGTCAGCTATACCATAGTAAAATTGCAGCCCTTTAATTCATTGCATAGCTGAGGAAAAGCTACTTTCAGATTCTCACTGTTGAGTAAATCAGTTGTAACTCGAAAACTGTTGCCTTTACAGTATTTTGTTTAAATATGTTTCCATCTACATTTTACTCCTTAACAGTTAACTTGGTAATTTACTTCTGAATACATTTACCAGGTACAACTTTTGTGTTTTTTTCGTCTTTCACTTCTACTCTGAAACTCAAAACAGACAGTCAGCTGACACAGATCCCGTTCACGGGCACTGATTGCTTGTTAGAAAATGGCTGGTATCTCGAAAATGGAGTGTGATAGAGCAATTTCGAGTGCGGGTCCACTTTGTGTCATGTGGAAAATGAAATTATGCATGATCATGCATGCTACGGTCACATGACCCATGAAACTGGTTTTTAGAAAATGGCCAATATCTCAAAAACGGAGTTAGATTTCGATTCCAAGAGAATATTTGACCTGCTAGGCTTCTGCCAAGTTTACATGTGTCACATGTGGAAGATTAACTTTACTGATAGTTCGGTAAAAAACTGTGTTTAGAGAATTTCATAATAACTGACTTTTTATGTCAGCTGACTTGTCAGTCAGCTGACATTATGTCGTCACTGTGCGGCGTGGGCGTCCGCGTCCGCGTGAACAACTTCTCCTCCAAAACTACAAGGCCTAGAGACGTGCTGTTTTTTTTAAAAGATACCTTATCTATCGAGGATGAAAAATTGTTCAAGGCATGCAAATCTGTCTGTTCGTCTGTTTGCTAGAGACATTACAAGGGGGGTACCCCCACCAAAAGTGTGAAAATTTCAACACTTAATCACAATTTTCTCAGTGACTATTGCAGGGATTTCTCTCATATCTTGCATATATGTACTAGGCCAGAGGTAGATTCTCTTGTGTGAGTATGAGACCTGGATCTGTCTTACTTTTTTTTTAATAAATTTTTTTAATAATTTTTAATGCATTAGAATTCATGAAATCATGCACAAAATCATTTATAACTTGAAAACTATTGCATCTAGAGCATTTTGTTAAAATATGTTATTCAGCTACTTTTTTCATAGCTACAATATGGTGAGTAAGTTGGGTGCCTGTCTCAATAGCTAAGTGAGTAATAGCTACTTTTGGGCTTTTCAGTAACTTCCATCATGAGTAGAATCACTTGTAACTTAAAAACTATTGCATTTAGAGAATTTCGTATAAATATGTTATTCAGCTACTTTTGGGTCAGCTATAACATAGTAAAATTTCAGACCTGTAGCTCATGGCATAGCTGAGTAATAGCTACTTTTAGGTTATCACTGTTGAGTAAATCGCTTATAACTTGGAAACTATTGCATTTAGAGTATTTTGTTTCAATATGTTATTCACCAATTTTGGGATCAGCTATAACATAGTGAAGTTTCAGATCTGTGGCTCATTGCATAGCTGAGTAATAGCTACTTTGAAGTTCTCACTATTGAGTAAATCGGTTGTAATTGGAAAACTATTGCATTTAGAGAATTTCGTATAAATATGTTATTCAGCTACTTTTGGGTCAGCTATAACATAGTAAAATTTCAGACCTGTAGCTCATGGCATAGCTGAGTAATAGCTACTTTTAGGTCATCACTATTGAGTAAATCAGTTGTAACTTGAAAACTATTGCATTTACAGTATTTTGCTTAAATATGTTGTTCACCTACTTTTGGGTCAGCTATAACATAGTAAAATTTCAGACCTGTAGCTCATTGCATAGCTGAGTAATAACTACTTTGAGGTTCTCACTATTGAGTAAATCAGTTGTAATTGCAAAACTATTGCATTTAGAGAATTTAGTATAAATATGTTATTCAGCTACTTTTGGGTCAGCTATAACATAGTAAAATTTCAGACCTGTAGCTCATGGCATAGCTGAGTAATAGCTACTTTTAGGTCATCACTATTGAGTAAATCAGTTGTAACTTGAAAACTATTGCATTTACAGTATTTTGCTTAAATATGTTGTTCACCTACTTTTGGGTCAGCTATAACATAGTAAAATTTCAGACCTGTAGCTCATGGCATAGCTGAGTAATAGCTACTTTTAGGTTATCACTGTTGAGTAAATCGCTTATAACTTGGAAACTATTGCATTTAGAGTATTTTGTTTCAATATGTTATTCACCAATTTTGGGATCAGCTATAACATAGTGAAGTTTCAGATCTGTGGCTCATTGCATAGCTGAGTAATAGCTACTTTGAAGTTCTCACTATTGAGTAAATCGGTTGTAATTGGAAAACTATTGCATTTAGAGAATTTCGTATAAATATGTTATTCAGCTACTTTTGGGTCAGCTATAACATAGTAAAATTTCAGACCTGTAGCTCATGGCATAGCTGAGTAATAGCTACATTTAGGTCATCACTATTGAGTAAATCAGTTGTAACTTGAAAACTATTGCATTTACAGTATTTTGCTTAAATATGTTGTTCACCTACTTTTGGGTCAGCTCTAACATAGTAAAATTTCAGACCCGTAGCTCATTGCATAGCTGAGTAATAACTACTTTGAGGTTCTCACTATTGAGTAAATCAGTTGTAATTGCAAAACTATTGCATTTAGAGAATTTAGTATAAATATGTTATTCAGCTATTTTTGGGTCAGCTATAACATAGTAAAATTTCAGACCTGTAGCTCATGGCATAGCTGAGTAATAGCTACTTTTAGGTCATCACTATTGAGTAAATCAGTTGTAACTTGAAAACTATTGCATTTACAGTATTTTGCTTAAATATGTTGTTCACCTACTTTTGGGTCAGCTATAACATAGTAAAATTTCAGACCTGTAGCTCATGGCATAGCTGAGTAATAGCTACTTTTAGGTCATCACTATTGAGTAAATCAGTTGTAACTTGAAAACTATTGCATTTACAGTATTTTGCTTAAATATGTTGTTCACCTACTTTTGGGTCAGCTATAACATAGTAAAATTTCAGACCTGTAGCTCATGGCATAGCTGAGTAATAGCTACTTTTAGGTAATCACTGTTGAGTAAATCACTTATAACTTGAAAACTATTGCATTTAGAGTATTTTGTTGCAATATGTTATTCACCTATTTTGGGGTCAGCTATAACATAGTGAAGTTCCAGACCTGTGGCTCATTGCATAGTAATAGCTACTTTGAAGTTCTCACTGTTGAGTAAATCAGTTGTAATTGGAAAACTATTGCCTTTACAGAAATTTGTGCAAATATGTTATTCAGCTACTTTTGGGTCAGCTATAACATAGTGAAATTACAGACCTGTAGCTCATGGCACAACTGAGCAATAGCTATTCTCAGGCACTGACTGTTGAGTAAATCAGCTATAACTTGAAAAATATTGCATTTGGAGTATTTTGTTAAAATACATTGTTCACCTACTTTTGGGTTAGCTATAACATAGTGAAATTACAGACCTATAGCTCATGGCATAGTGGAGCAATAGCTATTTTCAGGTTCTCACTATTGAGTAAATCAGTTGTAACTTGAAAACTATTGCATTTACAGTATTTTGCTTAAATATGTTGTTCACCTACTTTTAGGTCAGCTATAACAGTGCAAAAATTCAGACATGTAGCTCATTGCATAGCTGAGTAATAGTTACTTTGAGGTTCTCACTCTTGAGTAAATCAGTTGTAACTTGAAAATTATTACATTTAGAGTATTTTGTTTAAATATGTTATTCACATAATTTTTGCTCAGCTATGACATAGTGAAATTGCAGACCTCTATGTCATGGCATAGCTGAGCAATAGCTTCTTTCAGGTTCTCCCTGTTGAGTATATCATTGTATCCAACCTGTAGGAAATCATGGGCTGGGAATCTATTAATATGGTCCGATTTGACCTTGGAACCCTCCTTCAAGGTCAAATGAGGATAGCCAAACATAAAAGTGCTTATAACTCGCTTATTATTGGTCCTAGAGGTTGGAATGAAAACCAACCCATAGAAAATCTTGAGCTGGGAATTTTTTGGTGTGGTCGGATTTCACCTTGGACCCCTCCTTCAAGGTCAAATGAGGATAAAGTGCTTATAACTCACTTATTATTGGTCCTAGAGGTTTCAAATGGAAAACCAACCTATAGAAAATCATGGGCTGGGAATCTTTTGGTGTGGTCGGATTTGACCTTAGACCCCTCCTTCCAGGTGAAACGAAGATAGCCAAACTTAAAGTGCTTATAACTCGCGTATTATTGGTCTTGGAGGTTTGGGATGGTAAACCAACATATAGGAAATCATGGGCTGGGATTCTTTTGGTGTGGTCAGATTTGACCTGGGACCCCTCCTTCAAGGTCAATTGAGGATAGCCAAACTTACAATTATTATTGGTCCTACAAGTTTGGGATGGTAAACAAGCTACAGGAAATCATGGGCTGGGAATTTTTTTGTGTGGTCGGATTTGACCTTGGACCCCCTCCTTCAAGGTCAAACAAGGATAGCCAAACTTAAAAAGTGCCTATGACTCACTTATTATTGGTCCGAGAGGTTTGGGGTGGTAAACCATCCTAAATTCTTTGGCTGGGAATCTTTTGGTATGGTCAGATTTGACCTTTGGACCCCTTCTTCATGGTCGAACGAGGATATTGCATTTATAGTATTTCTTTAAATATTTTTAACCTACTTTTTACACTTAAACAATTACCTTGTTACTTTATTTCATAATACCATTTGCAGGGCACAACTTTTTTGTCCTTTTCTTCTGTCAGCTTCGGAATATCTTTCGAACATGCTGTTCAGTTACCATTTACTGTATTTCTGTACAGCCCTTTCCCTGATAATTATGCTTTCCTCTCATTATCACCATCACAAATCAAAAACATTCAGTCAGCTGACACAGTGCCTGTTCACGGGCACTCTCCTCTTGTTAATAGTTAGAATCAGATCCATTAAAAAACATACTATTCATATGGACCCAACCTACCTAGCATTAAGCATCCCTTGCGGGATGCTTGTTTATATACAGTAGAAATTCAAGCAGATGGGGCCGCCAGCTTCCCCATTTTCTATTGCTTATAGCCCAGTTACCACTGGACAGATCTTCAAATTTGGCACATGTATGCAGTAGCCCTGGTAAACTTTTCTGAATATGGTGTCATGACATTCTGACCAATCTTAGAAGTCACATTACCAAAAACATGTTCTTAAAAGGGGTGTTCTTGTCCGGATGATAACTTTAAAAAATGCTTCACTTATATACACCAAATTTGGAAAGCAGGTTTGCCATAGAGATTTCTTGGAAATCATTGACTTTTGGAACTTTTGGCCGACTTATTAACAATTAACTAAATGCCACCATTTTTGTTGACAATGAAAATGAAAAATTTTTAATGTCTCAGAAATGGTGCGAGATGAAGCGATTTCAACGAATTTTTTGGCACTTTTGCACAACAATTGTTTTCCGCCATTTTTGATGGCCATTGTGAATTTTTGCGTAAAATGTGTTTATCTTGCAAACAATGCGGGATAGAGTGATTTTGACATAATTTTTGGCCCCCATTTTGGCACTTTTTGCCAAAAAAAAACAAAAAAAAACCAATTTCCCGCCATTTTTGGGAGTCATCTTAAATTTCTGTATAAAATGCAAAAATGTATTTATCTTGGAAACCTTGTGAGATGGAGTGATTTTGACAAATTTTTTGGCTCACAGGTTGTATGCAGAGTCATGTGTCAATCTTTCAAGAAAGCAGTTTCCTTTCGTTTTTTGCAGGCTAGTTGAATTTTTGCATGAATGGAAAAACAAAATCAACAAAATCAGTAATGCTCATTGGGACGCTTTGTTTTTGTTGTGCAAAAACAATTTCTTTTTCTCTTGCGAAACAGTACTCTAGTTACTCTAGTAGCAACTCCATTTGTAACATCGTTGTTTTTTCTTTTAAGGAGGTTATTTAATTAATTAATTTTTAATTAATAAAAATAATCTCATTAAGTGTAGATCTAACAGACAGTATATTTAAAGATATTTAATGAAATTCAAATAAATTCCCAATAAAATTTTCCAAATGAGATTTGATTACTTTTTGTTTATATAAATATGAAAGAACACAAAGCTGAAATAATTAACAGGAATTATCCAATCATGTGTTATACATGGTGCAGCTGAAACAAACAAAAAAGTGTCTTTAAAGATTAGTGTACAACTCTTGAAAGCAGTCATAGGGTGGACATTACACATGATAATGTGTTTTCCTCTACAGCATCCTGTTACTTTCACATGTGTGGCAGCTACTTTTAATAGGACATCATATTTCTAGTTCTAACTTCTAAATACAGCTCTGTTTAAAAAAACTTAACATATATCACAAACATAAATCTTATTATGTCATCTTCATTAGTCATCTAACATGTTTAAAGGATTTTTAGCGTAAGCACTCTTTGAAAATCCAAGGATATGTCCTTGTTTTGTACTTTTCCAAGGACTCTTTGAATAGAAAGATTCATGTGAAACCATGGACTGTCACTCAGCTTTCCAAATGGAGTTGTGGAAACATGTAAATGCCTTTTATTCTGTTTTTGAAGAGGTGTAGACTATGTTATTCCCCTCTTCGATTGTGTGAATAATATTAACACATATCACAGGAGATAATTAAGCGTCCCGCAAGGGACGCTTGTTTGTGTATGGGAGACCTTCAGGCTCCGCCGGCTCCGCATTTTGTTTTCCTTATAACTCTCTAACCGTTGGGCGGATTCTTTTCAAATTTGGCAGGTTTAGGCAGTAGCCTTGGGGAATTTTTTTGAATATCCTGCAGTGACATTTCAACCAATCAGAGAGGTCACATGACCAAAAATGTCTTTTTTCGATGGGGAAGCTTGTCCGGATGAAAACTTGAAAGGAATTTTATCAATTCACCTGAAACTTGGCAAATACATTCATTCTGTTAAAATCTGGAAGTCATTAGATTTGGGCATTGATTGGTTATGAAATGGCCGAGTAATTAATGATTAATTAATCATTACGAATTTTCCAAATAAGGAAAACACAAAAATGCTTATATCTCGAAAACCGTGCTAGATAGAGCGATTTCGACGAAATTTTTGACCCACAGGGTATCTCTGCGGAGTAGTTTTTTTGTCTCGCCCAAAATGGCGGCCATTTTGAATTTTCGAAATGTTCGCAAAAATTGCAAAACACAAAAATGCTTATATCTCAAAAACCGTGCTAGATAGAGCGATTTCGACGAAATTTTTACCCCGCATGATATCTCTGCAGAGTAGTTTTCCCAATTTTCAAAAAATTTTTGTCTCGCCAAAAATGGCGGCCATTTTGAATTTTCGAAATTTTCGCCAAAATTGCAAAACACAAAAATGCTTATATCTCGAAAACCGTGCTAGATAGAGCGATTTCGACGAAATTTTTACCCCGCATGATATCTCTGCAGAGTAGTTTTCCCAATTTTCAAAAAATTTTTGTCTCGCCAAAAATGGCGGCCATTTTGAATTTTCGAAATTTTCGCCAAAATTGCAAAACACAAAAATGCTTATATCTCGAAAACCGTGCTAGATAGAGCGATTTCGACGAAATTTTTGACCCACAGGGTATCTCTGCAGAGTAGTTATCCCAATTTTGAAAAAAATTTTGTCTCGCCAAAAATGGCGGCCATTTTGAATTTTCGAATTTTTCGCAAAAATTGCAAAACATAAAAATGCTTATATCTCGAAAACCGTACTAGATAGAGCAATTTCGACGAAATTTTTGACCCACAGGGTATCTCTGCAGAGTAGCCATGCCTATTTTAAAAAAAAAAATTTGTCTCGCCAAAAATGGGGGCCATTTTGAATTTTCGAATTTTTCGCAAAAATTGCAAAACATAAAAATGCTTATATCTCGAAAACTGTGCTAGATAGAGCGATTTCGACGAAATTTTTGACGCACAGGGTATCTCTGCAGAGTAGCCATGCCAATTTTCAAAGAAATTTTGTCTCGCCAAAAATGGCGGCCATTTTGAATTTTCGAATTTTTCGCAAAAATTGCAAAACATAAAAATGCTTATATCTCGAAAACCGTACTAGATAGAGCAATTTCGATGAAATTTTTGACCCACAGGGTATCTCTGCAGAGTAGCCATGCCTATTTAAAAAAAAAAATTTATCTCGCCAAAAATGGGGGCCATTTTGAATTTTCGAATTTTTCACAAAAATTGCAAAACATAAAAATGCTTATATCTCGAAAACCGTGCTAGATAGAGCGATTTCGACGAAATTTTTGACGCACAGGGTATCTGCAGAGTAGCCATGCCAATTTTCAAAAAAATTTTGTCTTGCCAAAAATGGCGGCCATTTTGAATTTTCGAATTTTCGCAAAAATTGGAAAACATAAAAATGCTTATATCTCGAAAACCCTGCTAGATAGAACGATTTCGACGAAATTTTTTATCTTCAGGGTATCTCTGCAGAGCAGCTATCCCAAAGAGCTTTCACTTGGTGAAGTTTCAGACCCATAGCTAATTGCTCACCTACTCAAAATGAGTAAATGCGAATTACCTCTAAAAGTATTGCAGATAGCCAATTTTTCTCAAATAACTCATTCACCTACTTTTGGAAGAGCTTTCACATGGTGAAGTTTCAGACCCATAGCTAATTACTCACCTACTCAAAATGAGTAAATGCGAATTATCTCTAAAAGTATTGCAGATAGCCAATTTTTCTCAAATAACTCATTCACCTACTTTTGGGAGAGCTTTCACATGGTGAAGTTTCAGACCCATAGCTAATTATTTACCTACTCAAAATGAGTAAATGCTAATTATCTGTAAAAGTATTGCGGATACCCAATTTTTCTCAAATAACTCATTCACCTACTTTTGGAAGAGCTTTCACATGGTGAAGTTTCAGACCCATAGCTAATTACTCACCTACTCAAAATGAGTAAATGCGAATTATCTCTAAAAGTATTGCAGATAGCCAATTCTTCTCAAATAACTCATTCACCTACTTTTGGGAGAGCTTTCACATGGTGAAGTTTCAGACCCATAGCTAATTATTTACCTACTCAAAATGAGTAAATGCTAATTATCTGTAAAAGTATTGCGGATACCCAATTTTTATCAAATAACTCATTCATGTACTTTTGGAAGAGCTTTCACATGGTGAAGTTTCAGACCCATAGCTAATTACTCACCTACTCAAAATGAGTAAATGCGAATTATCTCTAAAAGTATTGCAGATAGCCAATTCTTCTCAAATAACTCATTCACCTACTTTTGGGAGAGCTTTCACATGGTGAAGTTTCAGACCCATAGCTAATTATTTACCTACTCAAAATGAGTAAATGCTAATTATCTGTAAAAGTATTGCGGATACCCAATTTTTATCAAATAACTCATTCATGTACTTTTGGAAGAGCTTTCACATGGTGAAGTTTCAGACCCATAGCTAATTACTCACCTACTCAAAATGAGTAAATGCGAATTATCTCTAAAAGTATTGCAGATAGCCAATTCTTCTCAAATAACTCATTCACCTACTTTTGGGAGAGCTTTCACATGGTGAAGTTTCAGACCCATAGCTAATTATTTACCTACTCAAAATGAGTAAATGCTAATTATCTGTAAAAGTATTGCGGATACCCAATTTTTATCAAATAACTCATTCATGTACTTTTGGAAGAGCTTTCACATGGTGAAGTTTGAGACCCATAGCTAATTACTCACCTACTCAAAATGAGTAAATGCGAATTATCTCTAAAAGTATTGCAGATAGCCAATTCTTCTCAAATAACTCATTCACCTACTTTTGGGAGAGCTTTCACATGGTGAAGTTTCAGACCCATAGCTAATTATTTACCTACTCAAAATGAGTAAATGCTAATTATCTGTAAAAGTATTGCGGATACCCAATTTTTATCAAATAACTCATTCATGTACTTTTGGAAGAGCTTTCACATGGTGAAGTTTCAGACCCATAGCTAATTACTCACCTACTCAAAATGAGTAAATGCGAATTATCTCTAAAAGTATTGCAGATAGCCAATTCTTCTCAAATAACTCATTCACCTACTTTTGGGAGAGCTTTCACATGGTGAAGTTTCAGACCCATAGCTAATTATTTACCTACTCAAAATGAGTAAATGCTAATTATCTGTAAAAGTATTGCGGATACCCAATTTTTATCAAATAACTCATTCATGTACTTTTGGAAGAGCTTTCACATGGTGAAGTTTCAGACCCATAGCTAATTACTCACCTACTCAAAATGAGTAAATGCGAATTATCTCTAAAAGTATTGCAGATAGCCAATTTTTCTCAAATAAATCATTCACCTACTTTTGGGAGAGCTTTCACTTGGTCAAGTTTCAGACCCGTAGCTAATTACTCACCTACTCAAAATGAGTAAATGTGAATTATCTCTAAAATTATTGCAGATAGACAATTTTTCTCAAATAACTCATTCACCTACTTTTGGGAGAGCTTTCACTCTGAAGTTTCAGACCCATAGCTAATTACTCACCTACTCAAAATGAGTAAATGCGAATTATCTCTAAAAGTATTGCAGATAGCCAATTTTTCTCAAATAACTCATTCACCTACTTTTGGGAGAGCTTTCACATGGTGAAGTTTCAGACCCATAGCTAATTATTTACCTACTCAAAATGAGTAAATGCTAATTATCTGTAAAAGTATTGCGGATACCCAATTTTTCTCAAATAACTCATTCACCTACTTTTGGAAGAGCTTTCACATGGTGAAGTTTCAGACCCATAGCTAATTACTCACCTACTCAAAATGAGTAAATGCGAATTATCTCTAAAAGTATTGCAGATAGCCAATTCTTCTCAAATAACTCATTCATCTACTTTTGGGAGAGCTTTCACATGGTGAAGTTTCAGACCCATAGCTAATTATTTACCTACTCAAAATGAGTAAATGCTAATTATCTGTAAAAGTATTGCGGATACCCAATTTTTATCAAATAACTCATTCATGTACTTTTGGAAGAGCTTTCACATGGTGAAGTTTCAGACCCATAGCTAATTACTCACCTACTCAAAATGAGTAAATGCGAATTATCTCTAAAAGTATTGCAGATAGCCAATTTTTCTCAAATAAATCATTCACCTACTTTTGGGAGAGCTTTCACTTGGTGAAGTTTCAGACCCGTAGCTAATTACTCACCTACTCAAAATGAGTAAATGTGAATTATCTCTAAAATTATTGCAGATAGACAATTTTTCTCAAATAACTCATTCATCTACTTTTGGGAGAGCTTTCACTCTGAAGTTTCAGACCCATAGCTAATTACTCACCTACTCAAAATGAGTAAATGCGAATTATCTCTAAAAGTATTGCAGATAGCCAATTTTTCTCAAATAACTCATTCACCTACTTTTGGGAGAGCTTTCACTTGGTGAAGTTTCAGACCCGTAGCTAATTACTCACCTACTCAAAATGAGTAAATGTGAATTATCTGTAAAATTATTGCAGATAGACAATTTTTCTCAAATAACTCATTCACCTACTTTTGGGAGAGCTTTCACTCTGAAGTTTCAGACCCATAGCTAATTACTCACCTACTCAAAATGAGTAAATGTGAATTATCTCTAAAAGTATTGCAGATAGCCAATTTTTCTCAAATAACTCATTCACCTACTTTTGGGAGAGCTTTCACTCTGTGAAGTTTCAGACCCATAGCTAATTACTCACTCAAAATGAGTAAATGCGAATTATCTCTAAAATTATTGCAGATATCCAATTTTTCTCAAATAACTCATTCACCTACTTTTGCCAGAGCTTTCACTTGGTGAAGTTTCAGACCCATAGCTAATTATTCACCTACTCAAAATGAGTAAATGTGAATTATCTCTAAAAGTATTGCAGATAGCCAATTTTTCTCAAATAAATCATTCACCTATTATTGGGAGAGCTTTGACTCTGTGAAGTTTCAGACCCATAGCTATTTATTCACCTACTCAAAATGAGTAAATGCTAATTATCTGTAAAAGTATTGCGGATACCCAATTTTTATCAAATACTCATTCATCTACTTGTGGGAGAGCTTTCACATGGTGAAGTTTCAGACCCATAGCTAATTACTCACCTACTCAAAATGAGTAAATGCGAATTATCTCTAAAAGTATTGCAGATAGCCAATTTTTCTCAAATAACTCATTCACCTACTTTTGGGAGAGCTTTCACTTGGTGAAGTTTCAAACCCATAGATAATTATTCACCTACTCAAAATGAGTAAATGTGAATTATCTCTTAATAGTATTGCAGATAGCCAATTTTTCTCAAATAACTCATTCACCTACTTTTGGAAGAGCTTTCACACACGAAAATGAAAAATTGTGAATATCTCGGAAAAGCTATTTCTTCTGCTTTAATGCTAGGCGGGAGATACACACCGCGGCAGTGGTCTTGACAAAAATTTTTGTCTCCCCAAAAATGGTGGCCATTTTGAATTTTCAAAGTTTTTGCAAAACACAAAAATGCTTATATCTCGAAAACCTTGCTATTTGGAGCGAACTCAACAAAATTTTTGACCTGCTGGGTATCTCTGCAGAGTAGCCATGCCAATTTTCAAAATATTTTTGTCTCGCCAAATATAGCAGACATTTTTAATTTTTTAATTTTTTGCAAAACACAAAAATGCTTATATCTTGAAAACCGTGCTAGATAGAGCAGACTGCGCTGACTTTGGTTGCCACAACAATATAAGGCTACAAACGAAGCATTTTCTTAATACTTTACCACTCACCTTTATATCCTTTTCGGGACGCTTTGTTTTTGCTATGCAAAAACATTATCTTTTTTTTTTGCGAGCGATCCTCTAGTTGTAGATCATTGACAATTTCCCTTGCAACAATGCTCAGTAAAAGTGCTAGAAGTTGTACAAAAACTGATGAAGCACAGATGTATTATATAATGTTGTTGTTTCCCATGCAAAACTAGTTAAAAGTAACTATATTCAGATATTGTAGAGTTTTTGGGTTGCCTGTATAATGGTTTCATGACCCCCAAATACACAAAGATTATATTATCACTAGGGCTGCAACGATTCTTCGGTTACTCGGAAACAAAACAAATCAGTTTAATACTCGAGTCAAGAAAAGTGAACCGGGTTTTTTTGAAAACGACTAAAAATAGACGTAAAAACTATCTCAAAATTTGATTTTTCTGTATAATATGAATATATTTACATGTTTTTCTAATATAAGATGTTTCTGTTTTCTAGACTTTCATCAAGTCTTTTGTCTAAGGTATTATATGAGGACTGAATGACTTTTTTACCAGAATGTGGGGCTGACATGTATTTCTCTAGACAGAAGCTTTTTTTACTCATCAAGTGGGTTCATAATGATTTCATGTGTGTCAGATTTGCTGGAATGAGAAATGCAAAGACTTGGAGCAAGTCTACTGTTTTCAGGTTTTATTTTTAAGCATTTGCAAATGTCAAACGTGTGTGTAACAATGCTTTTATAAGAGAGCATTTTAATATAACATATTTCAAAGACGCGTCAAATCCTGGGGTCGATTTCACAAAAGGACTTAGCCCAGACTTAGACTTAAATTGAAGACTTTTGTCTTAAAATGAGGCTAAGTCTGTGATCTTAGACTTGGAGGATTTCACAAAGATGCTAAGTCTAGGCTTTGGCTAAGCCTACCCAAGAGTGGGCTTAACTTTTGTAAACAAAGGCTTAAATATGGCCGCCATATATTTTTCTCACTTCAAAATTTGAAATGCTTGAAAATAAAGAATAAATATATAGAACACTTCCCTAAATTATTCTTTGGACATGTCTGTGTGATTATAAGGTTTCCCATTAAAAAATACAGCATTTTTTCAAGATAAAATGAGCTAAACAAGGGATATATGTTACCACTAAAATATTTTGAGTAGAAATAAAGGGTCACATGACATAGAAAACCACTGTGGTTATATGACAAGCTTGGACTTTACTAAGTCACCCTTTGTGAAATCCATTTAAGGCCAGGACTTGGCAAAGACAAAAGACTCAGATTTAAGTCCCTGACTTAGCCTAAGTCTGAGACCCTTTGTGAAACCGGCCCCTGCAATATAAAAATGGTTAAAGTTTCCTGTATTGTGCATTATAAATGCTTCTTTATTCCAATATTCCATGAAATATCAACATTCTTTCCTGTTGTGTGCATTTTAATTGTTTTAAAAAACAGCAGTAAACATTTACATTACAAAATTACATGGGTGGCTTGTTTTGCTGTTATAATCCGTTCTTTTGAATGTCAGTACAAATTAATAGTAAAAATACAATTTTTTGCTTGATTGAAAATATTCTAACATGTGTGTACATATGGTAGAGTGGTAAAATATAAATGTGTATACTTTCCACTAATCTCAACAAAATGTTACATCAGTTTTGATTGGTCCAGACTCAAAACTTGGCTGAGATTTTGGTCTCCGCTGAGATTCCTTTGGTGAATCTCAACTTAAGCAGAAAGTTTGAAAGTGAAAGTTTGCTGTAGGAAGAGGAAATTGTAGAGATTGTAATCAATGGTAATGGGACATTGTAAGTGGAGACGCAAATTAAACTACCTGCTGTAATGAGACAGAAATAAATAACCTGTTTCTGTGGTTTGTCAGGTGTTCACCCCTCCCCTCAAACACACATATACACACCAATGCAAACACCCATACAAGCATATACCCTGTTATAACACACATACATGTGCCCATCCATGTTATCACAGAACCACTATCATAACACACACACACATACTTGGAGTGTATTTCTGTGTTGGTACAAGTCTGAACATGTAAGACACAGATGGTGTCTGGCTTTCTGCCAGCCACAAGAACAACTACATGTATGCACTGTGCTGATTGCAAGGGTCACTCAGGGATAACCAACACTTTTCTATTGGGGTAGTAAACACAGAACTATATCTTAGAAATAGTTAATCATAATAAACTGCCTTCCAATATTGTTCTTAATTGCAGCTTTCTGCGATGTGTTAATACATTACACCAACAGATGTGAAAGGTGCAGAAAATTTTGAAAGATGATCTGAGGATAGTTAAAAATATTGCTACCACAAACAATTGTTTGAATGTTATGTATTGACTGTTGAACATTAACTGACCAATCAGCTTGTGGGTTACATCATCATTACACAGTGTCCACTGGTTGCATGGATGTGGATTATGTAATACAGCCATTAAGGTACTAGTATATCTGTTGCTCATCTGCTTACTCTCTGTAAGGCTTCATTTCATGCACAAGGATTTGCTCCCAGGGGAATCCCTCAATATAAGGAAGTGCTTCTCATTGGTTACAAGCTTTTATCCATTGGCAGGATATCATCTGAATCTCAACCATTTTCTGTGTACCAGTGAATTTCATAGAATTGATTAAAACAGGATTTTATTGTCAAAAATGATATGCAATACCTCTGCAGACAGATTTCAAAGATAACCCCACTGAATGTATAATAGACATTCTCACAGTTCGAAACAATCTACTTGTCAGCATTGAATAAGTGTGTTCAAGGCCCAAAATATTGGAAGGTCAGGGGCCGGTTTCATAAAAAGTCTCAGTTTGAGACCAGTTTTGGGCTGAGTCTGGGTCTCAAATCTGAGACTTTTGTCTCGGCTGAGTTTTTAGCTCAAATGGATTTCACAAAAGGTGGATCAGCTGAGACTGGTCTCAAGTCATAGTCTCAACTTTTAAATTTCATTTAAGACACTTCCTTGGTTTGTTTTTTATGCAAGTGCATTTATTTCATGGTCAATATCGATTTAAATTGTATTAACGCTGATAACACATGAAAAAAAATTGATATAATATTATTGGTAACAAACCAATTGTTTGAGACTCAACTGAGACCGAGTCAAGCTTTGAGTCCCCTCTTGTAACTATTCACTTGACAACGATCAAAAAAGCATGTCAATTCAATTGACTTTTCTTATTATGAATATTGAATATGTAGATGTAATTAGTAAGCAAAATAAAAATATAATATTTCAAGATTTAACAAATTCATTTTCATGCAAATTATATTGCTTTATACACAAGTATTTGGATGACAAACTTTGGACTCAAAATTTGAGACACCTCCTTGGTGGGCTCAAAATTGAGCCCATGACTGACCCAAATCTCAAGTTGAGCCTGTTTGTGAAATGCTTTGAGTCTGAGTCCACAGACTCAGCAAAATATTTACAACATTTGAGCCCAAAGTCTCAGATTTGAGCCTGAGACCAGACTTAAGTCCTTTCATGAAACCGGCCCCAGAACATTAAAAAAATATGAGCCTTATATAGACACATACACACAAGATCTTCTGTATGTAATTACCAGCAATATGTTGGTTCCTTTTCTTAGTGCACATTGTGTGGTACACATAACCTTGTGACAAAGGTTTGAAACAAACCCAGTCCTGGTGGAAGTAAATATCAATAGTGCTAAAGCATGCATGTACAAGGTCATATGATCTCAGCCAGCCATAAATTCAGGTGCACTGAAACTGGATGTACACTGGGTCACATGGTGTAATACAGTTTGAGGGTTATATAAAATTAAATCAGTCAACACCATATGCACACAAGGGTCAAATTTAATGAAGGGTCTGAAACTTTCAATACAAATATTCAACACTATTTTGCTGAGTCCTGTCCTAGGTAATATTGAGTTTGATAATTTTGTCCGGGCTATATCTTTGAAACTGTAAGGTGTAGGAAGTTGATACTTGGTAGGGACATTGGTTAGGGGGTGTATGTGTGCAAACGGCATGGTCTGACCTTGATTTGACCTTTGTCCTTGCTTTAGTGATCTTGACCTATAAAATTTTGTCCAGGCTATATCTCGGAAACCGTAAGGTGTAGAAAGTTGATACATGGTAGTGACATTGGTTAGGGGGTGTAGGTGTGCAGTGTCATGGTCTGACCTTGGTTTTGACCTTTGACCTTGTCGTAGTGACCTTGAACCATAAAATATTTTCCGGGCTATATCTCGGAAACTGTAAGTTGTAGGAAGTTAATTGGTAGGGATATTGGTTAGGGGTTGTAGGTTTGCAGCATCATGGTGTGACCTTAATTTGACCTTTGACCTTATTATAGTGACCATGAGTTTTAAAATCTTGTCTGGGCTATTTCTTGGATTCCATCAGGTGTAGAAGGTTGACACTTGTTGTTGGAAGTTGTTGCCTTGGTTAGGAGGTGTAGGTGTGCAACGTCATGGTGTGACCTTTGACCTTGCAGTTGTGACATTGACCTGTAAAATCTTGTCCGGGCTATATCTTTGAAATCATAAGGTGTAGGATGTTAATATTTGGTAGGGACATTGGTTTGGGGGTGTAGGTGTGCAACGTCATTGTGTGACCTTGATTTGACCTTGTCGCAGTGACCATGAGTTTTAAAATCTTGTCTGGGCTATTTGTTGGATTCTATAAGGTGTAGAAGGTTGACACTTGGTAGGGACATTGGTTAGGGGTGTAGGTGTGCATCATGGTGCGACCTTTTTGCTCTGATAAAGTGTGTTCATCTGCCATGTTTGAGACATCTTTCTCTTATGAAAAAGACATATGGATTGCTGCAACTTATTATTATATAAAACCCAGACGGGCGACCCTTCCATTGTCGCAACTCTCCATTATGCAAAAATAATGGAGAGTTAACACTACATTATTTTCTAACAGTGGATTGTGGTTCAGTTCAATGGCCAGTTTTCCAAGAACAAAAGGGTACTTAGTATTTGTCAGTCATCCTCAGCACAATGCATTCAATATTGAAATGTTTTCACAACTTCTTTCATATTAATTAGTTCAGTGGGTACATTTACAAAGTCTTTTCAATTCTGAATGACATTCAGGATTCATAGAAAAATACCTCATGGAAAAATGCTACCTTGAAAAAATACCTCCTGACAAATACAAAACAAGCAATTTTATTTGTAAAGTTGGATATTTTTTAATTCTTTGCATTTCTTTACAATCTGACTTTACAATAATCTTCTGTGAACTTAATCAAAGGAGCAGCTAACTTTCAAACAAACTCACTGTGAAATTCTAACCCAGCATACTACATTAAAAGGAGTGTTTTTAGTGGCTCAATATTTACTCAAGTAAAATGAAAAAAAAAACGTAGTGCAAAAATGCAGTTCTAAAATCCATTACTGGTGGGTTTAAATTTGATTTAAATTTTTAATGTTTTTAAGTTCAAAACAAAGATTTTAATTTATGTTATTACAGTTTGTTATGTACTTCTAAAATGATACACTGTTTGTGGTTGAAATGAATTTTGTTCTTAATGTTGTGGATTAATTGTATCCCCGGATGAAAGTCGGGGATACTTAGGATTCAGTACGGTCACGCCGCCGCCGCTGCCGCCGCAGAGATTTCCTTTTTAGTTAGAACTTTCAAATTTGGTATGTGGGTATATATATGGGCAATGCCACGAATGCTATTGTTTTGTGACCTTGCCCTTCAATTTCAAGGTCACTGGTGGCCTCGTAGAGGTCAGATTTTGGCCATTTTTTCACATTTTTGGCCCAGTTCTCATATACAGAAAGTTGGATCATCCTGTGGCTGGTATATATAATACATATACAGTAGAACCTCACTTATCCGGCCCTCTATGATCCGAATCTCCGGATTAACCGATCCGAAACCTTGTCTCCCTACATTCAGTTTAAAAGCACGGTCTACCATGAGCGATAATACAGCATTTTACACATTCTCGGAAACCATTAATTCTAGTACTGTATAAAATGCACTGTCCACAGAAACGCCTAACTTCTTTGATCTTTAATAACATAGTTTCAATAGGGGAGGGATTAATTCAATAACACGACCCCGCTACACAACTTCTTTGATAATACGCCAATCAATGAAAGCGTGTTCGATTGGCTTTAGAAATTTATAATCTCCCGGAGTAGATCTGAAAACGTGTAATGTATAAAAGGAGTTTTTCAGTTGACAAAATGCGGGACGATGTTAATCTGAAATTAAAACGTCAACAATGTAAGTACCAACCGAATACAGCCAGCTCAAGTCCGCGTAACATTTTAAATAAAAAGAATAATAATATCCATGGATATGGAGCAAATAAGCGACAATTAAAGGGTCACTTATATTATATAACACAAATATATTAAATTATTTTATCAATGACCACCAACGTCTTTGTTTATTGCATAAAAACGACAATTCTTCAATTATCGCCCACTCTGTAACCCATAGATGGTGAATTTCGGCTTCCATCATCTATCTGAACCCCTCGATTATCCGACCGGATTGTATGTCTCCCATGGGGTTCGGATAATTGAGGTTCTACTGTATATGTCCTCTGTAAGCATGCAGAAATTTGACCTTGAAGTTCTTCATTGAAGGTCATCCTCAGACCGCCAGAGTACCTCATTGAGGTCATTTTTGGAGAGATTTTTAGCGTTAACTACACCAGCTACGTTCACCAAATTTGCAGGATGTCTTCATTGGGGGGTAAGCTTCTCTGAGACTGAAATTAGCCTCATTCTGAAAAACAAGATCGCCGCCACGGACATTTCTTTGAAAATTATCTACATTTTTCTACTGGCTGTTTCTCATAGGTAGAAGGTTGAATATCTTCATAGGTGATGAACCAAAGTTAAAAGTGCTTATAACTCGCTTATTATTGATCCTAGAAGTTTACAGTACGAAACCAACTCATACGAAATCTTGGGCTAGAAATTTTCTGATGTTAGATTTGACCTTGGGCCCCTCCTTCAAGGTCAAACAGTGGTTCACTGGCTTTGGTGAGTTGTCTTTTCGGTGGATACAAATTTGCATCGGTCTCCGATGCGTAGGTCTAGTTTGTTTTGGCCTCAGTTTCCTCGCCGCCGCCGCATTATGGTCTCCCTTGAATATCTCCCTTATTATTAGAAGGTTTCAAACCATATTTGGCAATTATATACCTTAGGCGTGGGAAAATTTTTCTGCATGCTTAAATTTGACCTTTGACCTTTCTGAAGGTCACATGATCAAAAACAATTTTTTTTGAAGTACACCCCCCCCCCCCCGTCATCGCAGTTCAGGAAAAACTACTTGCTACACAGCCTTATAATTTGATACACCTGTTCATACTATCGAAAACGCGAGCTGATTAGATTTTGGGAGCAATCCCTTGAAAAATGTCTCATTTATCAGTGATTTTCTGACACCTTCCAATCTGAAAGCCTTAAATTTAGGTCAACCCCCCTATTATCTTCTTAAGTATTGCATTAAGGTAAAATATGTAACGAGCTGGTATCATCAAAGACTTTATGCATATGCGTGAAGACATTCTATTAAATACAAAAGATCAATCAAATGTATCTGAAATAATAGAATTTTTGTGCACATCTTAATATTTTTAATCCTTCCCTTTTTCTATTGTTTTTTTTTTTTTTTTTTTTTTTGTCAGTTACATTACCTGTTACTATTTGTTTGGGTTTTTTTCTTCTTCCTTATTTGTTGAAGAAAAATATTGTTTGTCATTCAACATTCAGTTATAATATTATGTATTTGCATGTGTATGTGCAACATAATGAATGAATAAACTTATATATCTCCTTTATTGTTGCTTTTATACCTTCAGAATGTATTAAGAGGTATTGGGAAAGCATATGTGGAGAGTCTAAATAGCCGGTCAGTTTTACCCCCCCCCCCCCCCCCCCCCCCCCGGCTCCCCCCTTATGGGCCAAACTGGGGTCATAAATAGCTGCTTTGGAGTTTTTGCCTTATATCTCCTTTATCATTGCTTTTATAGCTTCAGAATGTATTAAGAGGTATTAGGAAAGCATATGTGGAGAATCTAAATAGCCAGTCAGTTTTAGCCCCCGACCCCCCCATATGGGTCAAACTGGGGTCATAAAATATAAGTTGCTTTGGAGTTTTGCCTTATATCTCCTTTATCGTTGCTTTTATGGCTTCAGAATGTATTAAGAGGTATTGGGAAAGCATACGGCGCAGCTTTGTGCATTCTTAGCTTTACAGCATGCTTATTAAAACCACAAAGCATTTTAAACTTTCAGGGACACTTCGCTTTTGTTAGCAAAAGCATTCCTCTAGTTACTGTAGTTTCAGGCAACATGTTTCATGTAATGAAATTGTTTGAAGGGCGGCAACCTCATTTTATGTTTTCATTTCGATGAGTAATGTATAAAAGCCTAGTCAGACCTCATATTTCAGCCTATCTCTTATATTCATTGTGCAGTAATTGTTCAAACTGTCAAATGAAGAGAATAAAAACTTGTCCTAAAAAGGTCAGTAAGACTTGGTCTGATTTTCTTGATCAATGGAAGATATTATGTGATAAGTGCTGTACACCTGAGGTGAATTAGTACTTTGTTTGTCATGGTTTTATATCCCTAGAAAATAGTCCCCCCGCATTGACATTTGTGGGAGTCCTATTTGGCTTGGGTAATAGAAGTTTATTAAGATATATAAAATAAAAGTGAAATTGAATATTCAGATAATGGAAGTTTGAAGAAAAAAGACTATTTTGTAGGTATAAAAGATGAAAGTATGAAGGTTGAATGTTTACACACATTAAAAGCACGTATGTTCTTTTGATTCATTTGAATTGGTAGAATACTTTTAATATTGTGTCTTGGAATAAGGTTAAATAAGACATTTTCACGGAAGTAGCGGTAACATGGGCTTATTGACACATTGCCAGATTGTATTACTTGAAAGAACCCACCTTACTCAGAATTTTCTATTTGAGAAAAAAAAAGTTGTTGTGTGTTGATTTTATAAAAGGAACCAATAGAATGTGTACAGTGGGCCAAATTAGTTCTAGAAATACTTCATTTACACCACAAGAGAAATTTATCTGTGTTGAATGGCAACTTGGTATGTTTTATGTGTAAATCAGTCTTATCACTCTCTGTATTGGATGGAAATTCCCTGTGTCCTGACACTAGCCAATCAGAAAGCAGTGATTGGTGTGTGTTGGTGTGTGCAGATTGTGTGTCATAAGTATCTATTTCCCCGTATGAAGTGTCAACACAAGCAGGAGTGAGTGTCTTTTCGTTGTATAAATATCAGTAAGTTCTGGTCCCTGTAAACACATGGATTGTGAGGACTCGCGTGATACATTCTGTATATTTGACAAACTCTCTTCCACATGGTCTACTGCTCACACTGCTGTACTCTCCCCATCAGGAGACCTAGGTAGGCATGCCTGGTGTTTGCAGGTTGTATTGTATTCATCAGAAGTAATGCAAACCTTATAGATATCTTTAACATTGGATTTAAAATAAATAGATTGAAGTTTTAAAAAATTTAACCGTAATAGATGTCATGTGTAACTTTTGTGTTATTTTTTTAAAAAAATGAAAAATATGTAGACAGTTTAAGCTCTTGATGTCACATGTTCAGTGATCAGAGAAATGAAATGGTTCTAGTGATCCTGGAATTCTGAATGGCAAACTTAAGTGGAAAAGGGTGTCACATGGTGAAAGGACTTGATCTGTATATGTATTGAGGTGGACATCTGATTGAGAGAGTTTTACTTGTGGGGTGTGGTTGTTGTTGCTGGTGTAAATGACCCAGTCAGATCCTATATAAGCTGAACTCTGTAAAAACGGCTCTGCAACTAGAAGTAAATAACAGTTCTACTTATGATATTCTCCATAAAAAGTTAAAGTTATCTGGAAATCCTGTTTAAATAGAGTTATTCTGTTTCCTTGAGGGTTGGTTTCATTGGTTGGAGTTGTGTACTAGTAATAAAACAGTAATCGATAAATAACTCATAAACAGAAGGGTGATATTCAAAAAGGAAAACAACCATTTTTTACACCAAAACTATGAACCTTGTATTTATCAAAAGATGAGTATGTTTACTAAGTGTACTGATAGAAATATAATAATATAATAATACTTCCTACTTAGTCATGTGAAGTCAATACATTACTGCTAGGGTTAGTCCTTAAGCATTTTGTTGTAAATTCACCGTCTCTGTTCCCTAACAGATTGCATAAAAATAACAGCTTGTGGAAAAACTTTTGTGGCTCAAAATTGTTGGGGAAAATTGGCTGGTATAGAAGTTAATTGTGTAATTATTGTCAATCACTAACAAGTTTGTTGTGCATCAGTACTCAGAAAATCAATGCAGAGCCTCAGACAGGAATGGTCAGACTGAAGGCAAGAAGTACTGGTTTCTGATGGCAAGTCAGTTGACACATTCCTCGTTATTAATGTATATTGCATACAGTGGAGCCTGGATTTAACCTCCATGGTGCGAGCTACTATTTGAATATTGATTATATAACATGCCTATATTTCTTACAGCTCTAGTTTAATCGATTTGGATAATCTGTTTGGAAGTTCATAGCAATTAAAAACTGTTGTTGACAGTGTATGGTGGAATAGTTTGTTGTCAGCCAGTTAGCACACTAATCTTTACACTGGTTTAAAGTGAACTCAAAACAAGAAGTGGGGTTCAGTGAGAGAGCCCCTCCTGATTGGTACTGTTAAAATGGACATAAACCCAAACTTTGTTCATCTTTTCTGTTTTCTATCTCCTGTAGCTTGGTGTCAGTGATGTCATTGATTATCTTTGATAGCTTTTGGTAGTATGAAGACTTTTAATTGCTTTATGCTTTAAATACTGATATACATCTGGTCTGGAAACCTATTCATCAGTTGCCTGAATGTACAAATGAGGCTGTTTGTGTAACCCAATAATACCAACTCACATATCTTCTAGCCATGGCGTCTAAGTGTGTGTGAGATTCAGTAGTTTGTCTGATCAGTATATTAAAACCACAGGTTGCCACTAAAAACTCAAAGGCTGCCAGTAAAATGAAAGGCTGCTTTGTTTGTAAAAACTTAGCTTTGACTTTGATAACACAGAACTGAGAAATTACAGCGCCTAGCCTTTTTAGTGGCTCTAGCTAAGATAAGAAAAAGTATTTTTCATTTACAATTTAAATAAAACTTTTATTTTTGGTCAGTTATCGGTGTCTAATTATAATAGATTACAGGATAGCAGCAGTTTTAAGGGTGGGGGAAGGCAGTGCAGCCAAGCTAATCACCACTATATGGTAAAAACAAACCTGGGGGTCGACAAGTAACTGCAAACTCAGGTTAGGCCTGAGATTCAGATGGGAGGCAAATGTGTTACCATCACACCACTAAATCCTTTATGTATAGCCTATAAACTGTAAATCCATATTAAGACATTCCCTCAACATGGCCACAGGTAGTCTTGAGCCAGATTCAAACCCATGACAGCAGTGGGCAAAGTCCAGTGTTTATACAAATTATGGTAGATTAGCAGGCGAATGAAGCCTTATTTAAAGAAATGGAGTTTTCAGTTTGCATGCACTGACTGAAGGTTTGACACAGGAGTGGTCTTTGTACAGACCTTTCCTCTTCAATAAAGTGGGGAAAGTCAATTATAATGATCAAAGTCACACTGTGTGGCATGGCCATTAGCAAGTTTGGCATCTAATCATAGGCTGTCACCTCGGAGTGGATCTGAGGGTTTTGGATCTGGTCCAATTGTGGAGAATTACTCTTGTCAAAAATATCCCAGTTTATGCATTATAGAAACTGAAGGTAAAGTTATACAGTTTTCCACAAAATGCAGTCAGAGTTGAATTAAAATTTAATAGTGGCATACTTCGGCAGAACAAAAGACTTAGACTTGGCCTACCTGAGCAATAATACGATACTTTTGTATCAAATCTCAGTGTATTAAAAGTATAGTGTCTTACTACTGCAAAGGTTAAATGTCTTTACATTCAGGTACCTAAAGGTGTGTAGCAAAGTAAGTTAAATTGTTGAAACAATAACTCATTGAAGTAGCAGTGAGATTTATCCCTGTGTTCATGGTAACGAGACAGATTTGTGCATGCTGAGTATTGCAGTGTAAAAGGAGTGTCATCCGGCCAGGCTAGTGTTATTGTAGATATAACTTGTGGTTTGAGTTAGCTTGCTTTAAGAGCTTGCAGACTTTTGTTGTACTGTTACATATGTGTGGTCACTGGATACACGGGAGATGATGTGGAATAAATACATAGTGCAGTGAAACCAGTCTTTTGTGTAGTTTTAACATCTCATAAATTCTGGAGAGCTACAGATTGTTTGGAGTAAATACTTACACAGAGCAGTTCTACCATGAAAGTGTTGGAGTAGGTTCTTCTGGCTCACAGAACACAGTTCTTAAACTTCTTATTTGATAAACATAGATCAGTAAATAGAGGTGCAGGCAGCCACTCAGCTGCTGCCTCTTTGTCCTGTTTGGGATTTCTCATTATTCTCAGGAATGTACTTTAAAAAACCAGTAGTAATCTCTGATCGAGCTGGTTTTGTATGTGTAGGTTGTTTGTAGGTCATGGTGTGAAAACATCTGACAAACTACATAAAGTCAGTACAAACTACACATATTGATTGTATGAACATAAAGTCAGTACAAACTACACGTATTAATTGTATGTACATAAAGTCAGTACAAACTACACATATTGATTGTATGGGCATAAAGCTGTAGTTACAATCTGTGGATTTCATTAAGTCAGTTAAAATGAACATTTTTAGTGGAAGCAACCTATGATTCAAGTTATTTAATTTATAAACTGAATTGAAAGCTTGTTCATAAGTCAGTTATGTACTTTGTTTTGAGCTTGAAAGATCTTGTAACTTTTCACAACTTACTTTCAGCAAACTGATCTCATATCAAGTTTTTCTGTGATTGTAAATCATGCTAAAGGGAAGTAGCATTGCCTTGTCAGTGTTTCACCACATTTGGTTCACTTGTATTGCTGAGATGTACATCCTTGACCTTTGACTTTATATTGACCTTGATATTGATTCAATAGCTTTTCACATGTTGCCCACATTTTGTACATGTTGTATATTGTAAGTTATTAATAATGCTAATGTGCCGTCAAATGTGACAGTTGATGCAGGGGCTGGTTAGTGATCCATTTAGGGTTGATCATCCGTATTTTGAAATAAAAGTTCCCTAGCCTCAACCCAGGAAAATTGATTTTTTTGTGGACTAAGCTTTGCACAATAATGTATGAGTTGACATTTACTCAATATCTTTGCTCTATACTTCACATTCCAGTTAGTGTGACTGAGTCCAGATGCTTTATTTTGCTTGTGCTCTGTTGAAGACTCTTTAGTTTTTTTCCAGTTGCACACAATCAAGAAGCCTTACTGTCTCGTAATATGATAAAGTGGGAGTTGAACCGGATGTAAAACCCTAACTTTAATCTTTGCCATCTGATGAAGGATACACTTTGACCTTTGCCATATAATTATATCCCCAGTCGAAAGTCGGGGATATATTGGATTCAGGTCCGTCCCGCCGCCGCCGTAGAAATTTCCTTGTGGACGCGATAACTCAAAAACGGATTAATATTTTTTTTTCAAACTTACTACACATGTTAAGGATGCCCAAAGGAAGATCCCTATTTTAAGGTGACCTTAAACTCCCAATAATAAAGAACTTATGGCCACCTTAAGGTCAGAAATTGCACTTTTGGCCACTTAGAGCCCTCTAGGTCACAAACTATGAGGCGTATCTGGCTTAAATTTTACCTGAGAACACATTAATATATTCTTAGTACATGTGCCGAAAATCAAGACTTTAAGTTGAGGAGAAAATTGTGTTTGGGGCCCATAAAGACCCCACTTAGGACTTTTTTCCTAGATTTTTAACATATTTTGCCCTATAATTTGGAAGTGGTAATTCTGATGAGTCTCAAACTGCTCTAGGTGTAACTCTTATATGTAATCCTTGTCTGTGAAAAATTTAAAGGCTGTAGGTTTACCTGTTAGGCCGACTTGAGGTCTCAAAATTGCCCACAGAGACCCAATTTATGGACTTTTTGCCACCTTCAAGCACTGTAGCTTTCAAACAATGTCTCTCATCTAAGTGAAATATCATCTGAGAATATATCAATATGTTTTTCTTGTATGTACTCCAAAATTTAGGCCTTTAATAGACATTTAACCCATGTATGAGGACCATAAATCCCCACCCGAGTGACCCTTTTAAGACATTTTTCACATATTTTGCTCTGTAACTTGGAAATGGTAAGTCTGAGAAGTTTCAAACTTTATTAGATATATATTCTATGTATAATCTTAGTATGTGACAGATTATAAATCTGAAGCTTTAATTTGAAGGCATATCGAGATCTCTAAAAGGCCCACAGAGACCCAATATTTGGACTTTTTGCCACCTTTAAGCCCTGTGACTGTTAAACTATGTGATTGATGGAGCTGAAATCCCATCTGGGAATGCATTATTATGTCCTTTCTACATGTGCCGAAAATCAAGGCTTTTAGTAGACATTTAACCTGTGTATGAGGGCCATAAACACTCACCCAAGTGACCTTTTTTGACATTTTTTTCCGTATATTGCCCTGTTATTTGGAAATGCTTAGTGTGACAAGTCTTAAACTGTATTATATATAATTTTTGTTTGTTATGTTTGTCCCCCAAAAAGTTTCAGCTCTGTAGTTTAATTGCTAAGGTCTCTTTAACAATTGTAAAATGCCCACAGAGACCCAGTTTATGGATATTATACCACTTTAAAGCCCTGTAACTGTCGAACTATGTGGGTCATAGAGCTGAAATCTTTGAATTTTTCAAAGGAAGTGCCTGTCTATTTAAATTTTTATTAATAATGTTATGGCTATCTTAGGCTTTTAAGTACTTATTTTTGTGTGTTATCTCTCTGCTTGCTGAGTTTTTAACTTTTTAAAATGAAACTGGTTAAACATATTCAAGTAGGCAAAATGGACACTGTTATTTTCTGGTGAGCTATAAGTCCAATATTAATGAAATTATAGCTTTATGTAGTAAAAATAGGGGATTTTTAACCCTCAACTAGCCCAGTTTTATTCAGTTTGCCTCAGTTAATTTTGACACAGTTCCTACAGTTACTAACTCATTTCAGTTGATAATCACATTCTTAAAATTCTCAATTCTGAATTATTATTATAAATCTGTTCTTGTGGTTTGATAATTTATATTTAATTCTGGAGGTATATAATTTTCCTGTTGGACATTCCTTATTTATATATTTGATTTTATTTTAGTGATAAGATTAACTGAGCTTTTTGTATTTGATTACCCCTTTTGTTTGTTTACAATTTGTGCTGTAGCACTCTATCTCTTTGTAGTCCCACCCCCCATCCACCTCTGGGACCTCCAGCTATTGAGTGACACTAAATAAACAAAGGTATTGAATGATATCAAATGAGAAACAAAGAACCAGACTTTTCAGTGGGGTTGCAGATCTTCTGTAACAGTGAGAGAGGTGTGGAGAAGGGGAGAGGGGTGGGGTGGGGTTGGGAGATGGGGTTTGCTTCATTATCTAATAAGACAAAGGGGAGTCAGAACTGAGATTGTGTCACATATTTAGGTTGCATATATATGGACCACATATATAGGAATTGAGGAAATGAATAACTGAAAAACAATGCAAATTCTAAAAATAATATAATAAAATAATAATATAAATAATATATAATTTTTAAATAATATTTTATTTGTGAACAAATATAGAAACAGATATGCGCTTTTGGGATTATGACTCATTTAAATACATGTACTTTGAAAATAGGTTCAGAGTCACCCTTTGCAGGAAGATTGAAAAGTATGATGAGTTGAGTTAGAAATAATATTTTATTTGTCAACAAATATAGAAACAGATATGCTCTTTTGGGATTATTAATTTGGAATGGACATTCAATCATCAATCATTTAAATACTTTGAAAATAGGTTCAGAGTTATCATTGCAGGAAGATTGAAAATAGCAAGAGTCTATTGATCGGGTTCCCGTTCGTTAGAAACACTAGCTATCGATCAGGTACCCTGTAATATGATATATTGCATATATTATGTATGACTGTCTTTTGTTGTGTCATGATTTTAATGAGATAAAATAAAGCTAAAATAAGTTGAAAGGAGAAATATAGTGGCAATTTACAATGAAAAAAAAAGTTTTTCGCCACACTAGTACTGGATCCGAGTATTGTATGAGTGCATTATGATCTACCGATATTTTACTCTCACTGCACCTACTGTTGAACTTGCATGAAGTGAAGAAAATATAAGGCCATGATGCTGGTTTCTGGCAATATTTTACCAAAAAAATGTCAAATGCTGTTACTTGTACACATGCAAACTCAAGAAAATATGAGGGCACGATTGATGGGTTTCCTTGCAATCTAGCCAACCGTGATTAATTTAATTAACCAATGAAAACAACTGTTACTGAACAAATTATGGCTAGCCAAACTGACAATTTCATCAATTAGTACCAACTAAATAAAATGGGACCCGTTCGTTAGCCACGCCTTCTATTGACCGGGTCCCCGTTCGTTAGCCACTTCGTTGAAAATATGCTCTGTTGAGTTATGTATTCGGTGTCTGGGGATACACCATCTTCCTTGGGAAGATATAAACTTAGTAGATTGATGTGCTGAAGTTCATATAACTTTTCCCAAGATTTATGGCATACAACAAATGGCTTACACTTTGACCTCTGCCATCTGATGAAGGTTACACTTTGACCTCTGCCATCTGATGAAGGTTACACTTTGACCTTTGCCATCTGATTAATGTTTCACTTTGACCTTTGCCATATAATTAAGGTTACACTTTGACCTTTGCCATCTGATTAATGTTTCACTTTGACCTTTGCCATATAATTAAGATTACACTTTGACCTTTGCCATCTGATTAATGTTGCACTTTGACCTTTGCCATATAATTAAGGTTACACTTTGACCTTTGCATCTGATGAAGGTTACCGTTTGACCTTTGCCATCTGATGAAGGATCACACTTTGACGTTTGCCATCTGGTGAAGGGTTGCACTTTGACCTTTGCCATCTGATTAGTGTTACACCCTGACCATTGCCATATAATTAAGGTTACACTTTGACCTTTTGCTGTGTTGATTACACTGAATGTTCTGGTTGAGCTATTGGCCGTATGGGTAACAGTATTGAATATCCTTGTTGTATGGTTTGTGTTTCAGTCGCACAGACTCGGCTGAGGAGGCGTTACTTCAGCCCAAGGAGAACAAAGGAGACAGCAGACATCAGCCACACAAAGCTGGCCCAAAGTATGGAGAGCTGGTGGTGTTAGGGTAAGGCAAGCTTGTTTTTTATGACAAGAGTTTCATTGCTAGGCATACTTGTACAGGGGGACATTTGAAAGTAATATAACTTTGGTAAATAGAATGAAGAAATTTATGTAATATCGTAAGACTCATTTCTTACTCCCCTCCACAGTAATTGGTGGATGCAGGACGGATTTAATGAAAGGCTCAGATTGTTGCAGACTCTTATACTGCATTGACTGATGAGGGCCATCTATATTGGAAACTGGTGAAAGGGGTAAAAGATAAAGCTTAAACAGGTGCTTGCACTATTATAAAGAAGTCTTCTGGTCAAGCATTGTCATCAAGGTTATACTTTCTTATTATTGTTACTTTAATTTTAGGTATAATGGCTGCCTCCCACATGGTGACAAAGGTCGCCGCAGAAGTAAGTTTTCTCTCCATCGACGCCCTGAGGCCAACGGCGTGAAGCCAGTGAAGAGCCATGTCGTACAAAATCCCAAACAGTCTGCTGTAAGTGATCACTTGATCTAAAACAGTAACGTTTTATGAAAGCAGCTTTTTATGCTTTGTTGTTTCAACTGCTTTGTAATTATAAAGCTTCTGAATCTCAGTGTGTGCACTGTAATTTTGCTGTTACAACCTGTGTATCAATGCTGTGCATCTTGCAGGACATGGAAATTCCCAAGTAACGTTCCCTTATTGTTATTATATGTTTTCTCAATCTCTTGTCTTTTTAGAGTGTCTAGAACATCAAGCAACGGTCAATGTCCAATCTCTTTACCCAAATGTAACTGTATTAGTTCTGCCTGTCCTTGCAGTTGGTGCAGAATGCCAAACAGCACTCAGTGTCCTTCACCTTGAGTCGGGGGGAAGCCATCATTGTACAGTACGACTTAGACGAGAACACTGACATGTTCCAAATCGGCCGCTCCTCCGAGTCACCCATAGACTTTGTTGTCATGGATACAGTGCCTGGCGACCAGAGGAAGGAAAAGGGTGTGATTTCACAGAGCACCATCTCACGCTTTGCCTGCCGAATAATCGTAGAAAGGAATCCACCGTACACAGCCAGAGTCTATGCAGCGGGATTTGATTCGGGCAGAAACATCTTCCTCGGGGTGAGAATAAAAAGTACCTGTTACTATTGTTTTCATACAAAGCGGTTATCCTAAATGCTTTAGACCTTTCCTTTAAACCCAGACATAATTTGTACAGAACACTCAATCTGATGGTGTGCTGCTTCAGGTCCCACACTTTACATCAGTATATAAGTCTAAAAAACATTCTGACCTCAGCTTTGCATATGAAGCCCCAAGGATTTGGAATGATCTGCCTAATGATGTATGCTCAGCCAAATCTCTCCCTTCATTCAGAAAGAAGTCTAAAACCTATGTCTTTGTAAAAGCATACCCATCCTAGTTTTCTGGTGTTGTCTTGGTGTTTCTCTGTGGTGCTGACCCCTGAAATGTTTCTGGCTCAATGATTATGTTCCCTGCTTTCTGGTATTTTGCGCCTTAGGGCCTGTCAATAGATGGAGATTAAGATTTCAATGTAAAAGTACTATTGGATACATAGAGTATGTAATTGATGACAGTATTTGTACCACAGAATAGTGCTGCTGGTCTGTATCAGTGTGGACATTGTTCTCTGTTTCCTGCAGGAGAAAGCCACCAAGTGGCAGAATGCAGGAGAGGTGGATGGTCTCACCACTAACGGCGTGCTCATGATGCAGCCGGGCGATCACTACGGCCAGACTCAGAAAGAGGCTGTGTGGAGAGAGGTATCGGTGGGTGGCGGCATCTACGCACTCAGGGAATCGCGCTCAACTCCACAGAAAAGTGCCATCGTAAGTACTTCAGTATATCAACAGCAGTTTGGAAATGCATAGGCAACTGCAGAAAAGTGTCATTGTGTCAAACTGCAAAGAACAGATAGGTCATAGTATATTTTAATATGTAAGGAACAGGCAAGTGTTAGATTACAAGTGCATTGTTGAAACATTAGTAGAAGTACCAGTTTTCTTGATTTGTATTTGTTATACAAACTGAAGATATCAGATTTATACATACTCTTGATTCTAACTGAGAGTAATGTATTGACAGATCTCTGGCACTGTAGTTATTTGTTTTACCTCCAGGTTCCGAGCGAGGACAGTGTGTTGCGGGACGGCACACTCATTGATCTTTGTGGTGCTACATTACTATGGAGATCAGCTACAGGTCTGAGTGAATCACCGGTAAGTAGAAGTCGAGATGTCTGAATTTGTGAGAGGTTGCTTTGTGTTGTGTAACTGTTACCCTGTGAAGTCGGGATATGTAAATCTGTCTAAATGAGCTAAACTTTAGTCTTTCTAGTTTGGTCTAATTGTCTCCTGTGTAAGGTTTTGTCAATGTTTACATGCAGCTTTCTGCAGAAATTATATTCCCTGGAAAGTTTTAGTTAAAATGCTCGTCAGTATAGTAATAAATGTATAATGCCTTACTATTGATATATTATTTAAATACATGGTTCAGTGTGGTACAGTATAAATATTTGAGGACATCATTGGTTGTAGTGTGATTACCTCCTTAAGTACAGTTTCTATCCAAAGTTTATGGATAGTATGACTTAGTATGACTCTTTTCCTTGTCAGACGAGGCGTGAGCTGGAGTTTCAGATTGAGGCAATCAACCGCAGCCGCCCACAGTGTCCGGTAGGCCTGACCACCCTGGTACTACCAAGTAAAACGTCAATTCACAGCGACAAGTCACCCTACGTGTATGTCAATTGTGGACACGTGCACGGGCAGCATAGCTGGGGAAAAGGAGAGGAGGGCGAGGAGAGGGTGTGTCCTATGTGTAGAACGGTGAGTGAAAACAGGAAGTGAGGGGTTAAGGGGGTGTGTCCTATGTGTACAATGATTGATAAGCACAGGAAGTAAGAAACAGGAAGTAAGAAACAGGAAGTGATGGGAGGGGACAGGTGTGTCCTTTTTGCAGAACAATAGTGAAAACAGGAAGTGAAAGGGAAGAGAATGTGTTAAGAGTGTTGAGCGGAAACAAGGACACAGGGAGTCTGCTATATGTATTAACTATTCAGATCCATAGCTTTGTCACTACATTAAAAACAAAATTGTGTGTGTAATGTGACTATTTTCCAAGGGACTTTTAGCCCATAATGTAATTCCCTGTGTATCTTCTTCATTGGCAGCAGACAAGCTTATATAGTGTATCTGACAGTTTAGCATTTATCTTGTCGCCTTTGTAAAGCTACACAGATGACTCAGTAAACATGTACATTTGTTTTGGTTTTTAAGTGCATCTTGTCATGTGTCTATATAGCATACCTGTGTGTTTACAGAAAGGTGCCTTTGTAAAGCTACAGATGACTCAGTAAACATGTACATTTGTTTTGGTTTTTAAGTGCATCTTGTCATGTGTCTATATAGCATACCTGTGTGTTTACAGAAAGGTGCCTTTGTAAAGCTACAGATGACTCAGTAAACATGTACATTTGTTTTGGTTTTTAAGTGCATCTTGTCATGTGTCTATATAGCATACCTGTGTGTTTACAGAAAGGTGCCTTTGTAAAGCTACAGATGACTCAGTAAACATGTACATTTGTTTTGGTTTTTAAGTGCATCTTGTCATGTGTCTATATAGCATACCTGTGTGTTTACAGAAAGGTGCCTTTGTAAAGCTACAGATGACTCAGTAAACATGTACATTTGTTTTGGTTTTTAAGTGCATCTTGTGATGTGTCTATATAGCATACCTGTGTGTTTACAGAAAGGTGCCTTTGTAAAGCTACAGATGACTCAGTAAACATGTACATTTGTTTTGGTTTTTAAGTGCATCTTGTCATGTGTCTATATAGCATACCTGTGTGTTTACAGAAAGGTGCCTTTGTAAAGCTACAGGTGACTCAGTAAACATGTACATTTGTTTTGGTTTGTAAGTGCATCTTGTCATGTGTCTATATAGCATACCTGTGTGTTTACAGAAAGGTGCCTTTGTAAAGCTACAGATGGGGCAGGAAACCAGTTTTTACACAGACAACAATGTGCCAAACTACTGCTTCCTGCCGTGTGCTCACATGGCCTCAGAAAACACTGTCAGGTGGGTGTAGAGTGCAGTACAATGACATGTACAGAAAAGTCCAATCATGGCTGTATGCAGGTGGATAGGTGACTAATGGGTGGACGCCTTTAACGCTGCATTAATATTCAACTCTGACCTCTCTTTCTCTAAACATCAACAAAATGTGTTGAAGAGTTGTTCTCTTCAATTTAGACACTTTAGATGGGTTTAACAGTTGCTTACTCACAGAGGCTTTTGCTTGTGGCCAATGCTCATGTCAGTTGTTATTTAGACTACTGCAGTTCTCTTTTTCAGACTCATATTGAATTTACACAAGTTTCAATGAATTCAAAAGAGTGCTACCAAAATTGTATCAAATGAAAGTAGAATCATTCGGAATAACTAATATTTGTGTGTTTTTTTTAATTCACAACAGAATTTGTAACTTCTATTTAAATGCGAAAAAGACAGAATCTTGTCAATTATTCTTTTCAATGGCTTGTCATATGATCTACTTCTCTGTTGCTATGCAGTCAGAAAACACTATCGGAAAAGTGCCTAAAAGTAAGGTGGTTTTTTTTTTTTAAAAAAAATAATGACAAAACATGAGCCCAAGTATTCCTCCATGTTGTAGGTTATTTCTAGTTCACTTGAAACCATAAAAAGTAAAATTATGTACCTCAGTTTAGATGGAATACAGTTTGAGACTTTTTCCATAATATTTCTGTCATCAGTTTGCCAGGTTTAAGTTTCTGACCAAATCTGAGACTATCTTTTGTTTGAACTACATGTAGTTTGTGAATAGCCAACTAGTTTGAGACCAAAGATAGTCTCATCAATAAGACCAAACATGAGCCTTGAGACAAAATTTGGTCTCGGGAAGTTTTATGATTTTAATGACTGATATTATGAAGCAACCAAAGCTTTAATTTTAAAGCATAACTTTCTTATCTCCCAACTGATTTTGAGAAATCTTTGATCTGTATCCCCAGTACAAAAACATGCTGGATTTGGTGGTCTGTGCTTGATGAACTGACTACAAGTAAAACAGGTCAGAGTGAAAGATCTCTAAATGTCAAATTCATCTTTAAAGAGCGTGATGAAAGAATCAAATATTTCACATTTTCTCTGTGGAAAAATGATGAAGCAGAACATTTTGATTGTCTTTGTCTCATTCCCCCGTGGTTTCCATGTCACTGGTTAAAGATGTATACGCCTTTATAAACTACCTTTTAATATTACACCAGTACCCAATAGTGTCCATATCATCAGTTCACTGTATTCTATTTTCAGATATTTCACCACAGTCCCTATCCCCCATGGTTGCCATGGTTTCCGGGCGGCCTGCCCATTTTGTGCCACTCCACTGGAGGGAGACCCTGGCTATGTGCGACTGATCTTTCAGGACCAAGTCAGCTGAGCGCATGTACATAGACCTACCAGCAAGCATTTCCCCTAAGCAGTCCCAACTTCTCAGTGATTGCAGCAATAAGCCAGTAAAAGCTAGGACTTGTGTACTTTGTACTGTGTCAACACTGGGGTTATGGAATCAAGGGTAGTCTGTACCCCATAAATTTGTCAGACGGTGGTGTCAATAGGCAAAAATAGAAGACAATTGCATACTGTAGTTTCAATACTCTTAAAGTGGCTATTTGGAGAGTTGTTGTGTATATCCCGTGCATACGGTGCAAAAGTGAGTCAATTATTCAGTTAGACTAGCCCTAACCCTAACTTTATATATACTATATGGTGATCACAATGATATGTTTACACAAAAAGAGGATGTGTGTGCAAATTAGGGTTTGAGTTCCTTGGTTAGCCCTAAAACTAATTTGTTCCTCGCAGCTGCATGATCCCAGCCATTCTCTTCAAAATTACAGAGATTCAGAATTGTGAAGAAAAATGGTAAGATTATGGTTTGTTAGGTTGGCCAAAACCCAGAGACCCAACCATTGTGATAACAGAGTCTGCAAAACATGAAAAACTTGAGTGAATACAAGATTGAGGTTAGCCGGGTGAGCCTTACCAAGTCTGTACTGATCACAACATAAAGTCAACATTTGCATGTGTAGGTTAGTGTTGGGGTTGTAAACGTTCTGCAAGACTCTTTTAAAAATCATGAAATCTCCAGAGTACACAACTAAGAAACACCTAGTCTGATTTGATGGGTTGTTTTTCAAATATCCTCACAAAATTGATCTGAAATGAGTAATTTGTAAAACTTTTTTTTAAGTCATTCAAATTTAGACTATTTTTTTTTTCTTTTTACACGAATGACCGTAGCAATTAAAAAGTAAAATAATGGTAAGAAAAACACGACTCTTCCAGTCTTAGGGTTGGACATGTCAGCCCTTTTCTATCCCGATATTTCTCTTCGGTCTGTAACAAGTCTCCAGTCTTAGCAGTGGACATGCTACTTTTGCTTTATAACACAAGTATTTATGTTATTTTTAGTCACTCTCTTTGATGTTCTCTGGAGTGTGTATTCATCCTGTCTGTACTTTCACAGTCTGGTCAGACCTTAACTCATTCTACTAGTCCCCACCATTGTGTGCTTATTTAGACCGCTATGTGTTTGCTTGTGAGTATTCTGTGTATACTTGTCTATTGAGTGAATCACCTCTAGTATAATGTGACAAAAGCTTGTGTATTGAGTGAATCACCTCAAGTATAGTGTGAAAAAGCCTGTGTATTGAGTGAATCACCTCAAGTATAATATGGGAAAAGCCTGTGTATTGAGTGAATCACCTCAAGTATAATATGGGAAAAGCCTGTGTATTGAGTGAATCACCTCAAGTATAGTGTGAGAAAAGCCTGTGTATTGAGTGAATCACCTCAAGTATAGTATTGAGTGAATCACTTCAAGTATAGTGTGTGAAAAGCCTGTGTATTGAGTGTCTGTATAACTCCTGTATGTCTGAAAAGCCTAACCTGGTATTGAGTGTATTGAGTGTTATCAATTCATATCTGTATTAAGTTTGTAAAAGTACTTTTCTCACAAATTTATATTTGTAGTGATTGTATACACCTTGCTTGGTACTGAGTTTTGACCAATTTTGGAAATTTGACACGTTATTTGAGATATCTTGACAATGTTTTCCACTCTGTGACGGGGAAGCCATTCTTTTCAAGCCAGTAGGTAGAGTGAGTAATTGTCTTCAAAAGCATTTCTAGTTACTTGTGTGAAGATACTTCTGTGTTTTCATCAGTTCATATCTGAAATACAGTATTGATACAGGTTCTGTACTGATTGCATTGAAGCAGTTCATGTTTTCACCAGGACATGCTGTATAGTACACATACCAGTATGTATGTACATGTTGTACTGTAGTTTTTGTGTAGTGAAGTCCCTATATCTGTGTATCTGTTGAACCAGGTTATATCTGTACTAGTGAGATACTTGTACTGTAGTTTTTGTGTATTGCAGGTCCCTATATCTGGGTATCTTTTTTCACGAAGTTAATCTGTACTAGTTAGGTACTTGTTCTGTAGTCTCTGTGCAGAACACATCCTTGTACTCGTGTGTCTGTTTTCACCAGGTTAATCTGTACTAGTGAGATACTTGTACTGTAGTTTCTGTGCAGAACACATCCTTGTACTCGTGTATGTGTTTTGACCAGTTTATATCTGTACTAGGTAGTTACTTGTACTGTAGTTTCTGTGCAGAACACATCCTTGTACTCATGTATGTGTTTTGACCAGTTTATATCTGTACTAGGTAGTTACTTGTACTGTAGTTTCTGTGCAGAACACATCCTTGTACTCATGTATGTGTTTTGACCAGTTTATATCTGTACTAGGTAGTTACTTGTACTGCATCTCTGTGAAGTACACGTCCCAGTTGACACTATTTATTGTAGCTGTAGCTCTCTATGTGTAATTTATTGCTATGTATCTTTTTACATGAATAAGTCACATGATATGTACTGAAGTCACATGTGCTGACATGCCTCATCACATGATCCAATCACATGGCATTAGTTGTGAGATGTTACAGTATATTTATATCAAGTTACAAAGGTATAATGTCTCTATTCATGTGAATATAATTTTGTTTGTATTGTAACTGTGTACTTTAAATAAATTTGGTATGTGGCCATTTCATTTGCAGATATTTGTCCAAATTGCTCTCTTTGCATGAATTGTGGGATTTGTTTGTATTTTCTCTGATAACAGAAAATGAATATCATGTAGATAAGCGAATAGTTAAGAGGACACTGAGTGGGGGTGTGTTGTGTGGAGGTTTTCAGAGTATAGATTTCTTCTGACAGGTGTCTACGGGTGTACGTGGTGCAGTGGTGTGTAGAATGTTTATTCAACAGCTTCCTGATGAAAATGGTACGATTTTCATTAGCAAGGATGAATGTAGTTCTCTGTGCCCACATTTATTCATTCTTGCTGTTTTCTATTCAGATACCTGTTCTGTTGTGTAAATTCTTTGTAAAGAAAATTAAGTCCTACAACCGTGTTCAGATGATGCACTTTTTACTCTATATTTTGAACTCATTCAGTAAAGTTAACTCCTGTCTATTATGTTCCTGTCACTGGAATTGTTTTCATGTTGACTGGCATTAAACTGATTCATTTAAGGAAATATGCTGATGTAATCATGATGAATAGTTAATTGCCTAAACAATGATATTACCTCAGCCAGAACATTTGTTATTTCTTTGTGTTCTGTTTGTTAGTTTATCTGTGGTTTTTGTTGTCTGTTATAACAGTTAGATGTTGTAACCGTGGCAACTAAATACCTCATTTGGTCGGGTGCTGAACATGTTCAGGTTTGTGTCAACACGTGAACTAAACACATAAAATAAATGTACCGATGTTCCAACATGCTTGTGTTTACAGTGTTTCATGTTTCACACATTAACGATCTGTTTTATCCCACATCCTTTAAAAACTGTGCTGGTATTGTTTGCACCCACGGTGTCCAGCTGGAATAATCTTTTGCGGAAACTGTGAAATAATGGAAGTTCAAACCTAGTTGGGACATGGGTGAGTGAACGTATGTGTGCAGCATCATGGTTTGACCTTGGCCCTTTAAAATCTTTTCTAGGCCAAAACCTTGGAAACTGTAAGGTGTAGTGCAACCTCATGGTCTGATCTTATTTGACCTTTGACCTTGCCACAGTGACTTTCACCTTTTGATTCTTGCCCAGGCTATCTGTCTGAAACTATAAGTCGTAGGAAGTTGTTACATATTAGGTATATTGCTTGGAGGGTATACATGTGCAACATCATGGTGTGACTTTGATGAGACCTGTGATCTTGACTCTGCCAGAATGTTTTATCCTGCCACATTTGAGATCTATTTCTCTGATCACAAGGCATCATGGATTGCTGTAACTGATGATTCATACAAGGGACGCTTATTAATTTTTGTGTTTACTATCTCCCGCCTGCGGCCAAAGGCCGAGGTCGGGAGATTATAAAACGCCTTCCGTAAGTGTGTGCGTGCTTCCGTCCGTCTGTCCGTTCGTCACGTTTTTACATAAACCTTAATATCTCATTCATTTATAAAGATATCTTCACCAAATTTGCAGAGAATGTTTATAGCTGTGAAAACCTGTCTGTGCAAAATTTTCGCCATAGCTAATTGTTTGAAAATCATAAAGGTGCTCTAAATCTTGAAATATTCCAGCTAGTTTCGTCAAATTTGTAAAAAAAGCTATATGGCTAGAAAAGCTAGTCTGATAGTAATTTTGGCCTAGTTCAAAAAACAAAATGGCTGCCATATCACATGTTTAATGTCAAATGGGGTTATCCTATTAAAAGGCCTTATATCTCCCTTAAAATTGCTCCTAGATGTTCGGAATGTGAAAACAACTTGTAGGAAGTCATGGCCTGGGAATCTTTTCCAGGTGTTGAATTTGACCTTTGACCCCTGCTTCAAGGTTAAATCGGGTCATCACACTAAAACGTCCTTATTTCTCCCTTATTTTTGCTGCTATGGCTTTAGAATGTAAAGATAGACCATGAAAAGTCCTGGCCTGCAAATGTTTTACCCGAAAATTTTTTTTGCCTTATTTTGAAAACAAAATGGCCACCATAGCCAATTATTTCAAAATCATTAAGAAGCTCTAAAACTTGAAATATTTGCATCTAGGTTCATCAAATTTGCACAAAAGATATACGGCTTGGAAAGTTAGCCTGATAGTAATTTGGCCTTGTTTCGAAAACAAAATGGCTGTCAGATCACATGTTTAATGTTAAATGGGATTATCATATTAAAAGGCCTTATATCTCCCTTATCATTGCTACTAGGGGTTCCAAATGTGAAAATAACTTAAAGGAAGTCAAGACCTGAGACTTTTCCAATTGCTGACTTTTACCTTTGACCCCTTTTTCAATGTGAAGTGGGGTTATCTTAGTACAAATGCCTAATATTTCCTTTAGTTCTCCATTAATACTGATTCTAAGGCAGGAGATAACTGCTGCGGCAGTGGTCTTGTTTTTACCTAATTGTGCTATTTCCATTGACATTTATAATTCAGTTGATAAATAAATATTAATAAATAGATCAATTATGAAATTTCACAGCTTCAAAACTTTTACTTTACGAATTAATTCTGTAATTTTGCAATTGTAGTGCGTTAATATTTTGTCGTAACATTTCTACTTAAGTATTCTTTCTCTTGCACCTTTACATATCTTGCACTGTTCTGAAGACTTGTCATCTTTTTACCCTTTGATCTTTTCTATATCTCGTGGTGTACAATGCTTTTTCCCCAGACTGTGGGGTCTGATGTCTGTTTTTGTCATGCCTGATACTGTTTTTGTTAGTTTTTTTTTTTTTGCATTCACTAAATTGTAAAAAGTATTTGAATGACCAACAATGGAACAGAATGTTAAAGCTTTATTTTTTTACTTCATTCAACTTGGAAGGAATTGGGCTGTACAGTTGGACTGTACTTGTACAGTCGGATTGGTCATATAGCGCTTTGAGTGCTGTAGTATATTGAGATATTGCACGGAGTATAAATACAAATACAATACAAAGGAATTGCACATTGATATTGAAATATTGATTGAAAGTCTGGATTACTTCAAGAAACCACATTCATATGGAAAATGGTTTCAAGGTTCTCAGATGGACTTTGCTTCATCTTTTAGTATGTACCGTATGTAGGCACAACCTTCAGAAATGGCAGCAGTTGTACCAGAACATTGTCACAAATTCCAGCCGTGTAAGTTCCATCAAATCTTTAAAAAAACAAAAAATTTGACATTTATTACAGGAAGGTGAGTGTTATGAATTATTGAAGTAACTGTGCAGTGAATGATGTAGATATCAATCATTCCTGTGAGATTACACCTTACAGGCTTCAGTCCTACTCATTGAATTGCTGTACTTTGAAATTCAGTTGGTATTAAGGGGTAATGTGATAACATGGTTTTGTCTCAGTAGGTTCAAAAAGTGTATAGAAGACACAAATGTGTTTTATATGTCAGCTGACTGACATTTTGGCATCACTCTGCGGTGTACGATTCCACGTGAACATCTTCTCCTCCAAAATTACAAGACCCAGAGACATATGTTATTCAGCTACTTTTGGGTCAGCTATAACATAGTAAAATTTTAGACCTGTAGCTCATTGCATAGCCGAGTAATAGCTACTTTGAGGTTGTCACTGTTTAGTAAATCAGCTGTAACTTGAAAACTATTGCTTTTATTACGCTACAATAGCTTACCATGTGGGACTTAATGCTGTTCTCGGGTTGCCACACCCGGGGCCAACGTCTTAGAAAAAAAGATCGTTCTTGTTAGCCACCGGGTATACTGGTAGTTGTCGTCACGTGATAACTTCTGACCAATCGCCCTACTTTCTCGTTGGCCACGATTGACAGGGAGCAGTTTGTAAATATACAGACATTTTCATTTATTTCTCAGACTTTACTTATTGTTGGAGGCTAATATTCGGATATTTCTTTTAATATATATCATAGATCATTCTGTAAAATTTTTATTTTCACAGGATAAGTATATTTCTTGCTTTCGCGTGTTTTGAGTTTTCCTCGGTACAGGCAATTATATTGTACGTCTTTTATTGCGTTTAAAATGTCTCTCCATCAAGCAAATAAAGACAAACCGAGAGCTCAGAAATGCCGCCATTTTTGTTTTAGTTTCGACTTACACAACTACTGCCCTACCTGTAGGGAGGCTGGCAAGGGAGATGACCCCTGTGTCACCTTCGAAACTCCCTGTCAAATCTGTACGTCTTTTACAGATGAACAGTTGAAAAAAATCCAGAACAGGAAACGTTATCTTAAAAAGCGGAAACTAGTTCCAAAGATGATGAACTAGATCTTTTGGGCGAAGGCGACGGGGATTCCTTCACTGGATCAAATGCAGACCTCGAGAGTGCTGCTGATAATCTTTTTACCTCACCCCCCCCGTCCTCAACCTCTCGCCTTCAGTTCCTTATCTTTAAAGACCCCAGCCAAGTCTGTCCCACCCACCCCAGGTACAGCTTTACAAAATAAAATCCAGAAAAATATTGAAAAATCCCTGGGTGATTCCTTAAATATACATTTACAGCAGCAAATGGGTTCCTTCCGGGCATCCATGTTGGAAGCGTTTCAGTCACTTCGAGAGGAGTTGACCATTAAAAAGAAACCCGAGGTTGGATCCTCGTTTCTGGCTTCTAAACCTGGTACATCCAGTAACAATGCTGCCCATCTGGACCTACCCCCTCCGAGATCTAGTACTAACATTCAGACCGAGGCTATGGATGTGGACTACGGTCCAGCACTCCCTCCTCGTCTAATACTCAACCAAGATACCTCGGATCAGTACGTTGCCCCCTCTGAGGTTCTACCGAAAGAGGTCTCGTACTCTCACAAAAAGCAAAGCCATAGGCAGCCAGTTGATCCGGGCTCTGCCTCGGACCAACTAAATGAGGATTCCGACGAACCTCGGATCCCTTCTTCTAGACCTAAAAAGCACTCTGATAAGAGTAAACACAAATCAAGGTCCAGATATGTGTCATCTTCTTCAGAGGAAGATCAGTCCCCTGTAGCCAGACACAGGTCTTCTAAGCCCTCTAGGGCTCAGCCCTCAGGGGCAGCTTCTGATCAAGACCTTCCACAACATGATCCAGACCCCCCTTATTATAGGGAAGTAGCTCTGTCTGACATGCCCTCACAATACTCTGAAGAAGTAGACACCTTCGGGCGTATTCTTTCTCTCCCTGACCCCAGGGAATCTATGCCTAGGTCTTCAACTTCAGTGTTGGGTCTGGACGATGAAAAAGGCCGTCAAGAGCTCAGACCTAGAGGTCCTTCCTCTATTCTACCCCTTAGCTCAGTTATCAAGGACGCCTTTGATAAGTTTCAACATGACTTTAAAGCTGCCAATTTATCTGAGGGCAAATATGTCAAGCCTCCTCCTTCCACTTCTAAGTGGTACAAGGTGGGACAGCCCACATTTCAGGATAAAATTCAGGAGTTGAATACAGACTTTGCCAAGATCTGTATTACTCCTAGACCTCCTGGGGCCCCAGTAGCCAAAGTTCCCCTGCCAGTTCTCAAGGAGCTGGAACATCAGGCTAGACAAAATATCTCAACCCTCAACTTCACCGCTGCCTTTGCCAAAACTTCTTCTTCTTGTAATGCTTCCTTGGAAAAATGCCAACATAGCATTAAGTCAACTGTCAAGAAGATTAAAGCTCTGATTCAGAAAGGTGCCAATCCTGAGAAAGCAGCAAAGCGCGGATATGAGGAAGTCGCTGAGTACATGGATTTCTGGAATAAGACGATTCTTATTCAACACAGGGCCCTCACCTGTCTCAGCAAATCTCTAGCCCATATTCTCCAGAGGGAGTTATATTCTATGGCTAATACCGGCTTGCTTAGGCGCGAAGCCGAGATGACTCTCTTACATCCACAGTTAGGGGAAACGAGACTTCAAGAACTTAGGAACTCGTCCTTTTGGGACTCGTCCTTGTTCGAGTCTCAACTCGTGAAGGAAGGTGAGGACTTCCTTCTCAAAAAAGGCACCTCAAAAGACTCTCAGGGTTTCGCACCCTACTAGAATAAGCCCTTTTGTGGTCCCCACAAGAAAAGAGGCTCCTACAGGAAACGCCCCTATGGGGGCAATTCCTCTCAAAGCAGTAACCAATCCTTTCCCTCGGGAAGAGGAAAACCCAACTTCAGAGGCTCCAGGGGTCGTTTTCGACCCCACAGTAGGGGAAGGGGGCGTGGAAACCCCCCTTCCCAATGACTCCTCCAAAGCCTCACTCAGTCCACCAGTAGGAGGTCGCCTCCGTTCTTTCAGGAGAGACTGGCTAACAAACAAATGTTCTCAAAACGTGTTAAACATTATCACCAATGGCTACGTTCTGCCATTCCGTTCAAAGCCAAACTTGGTCAGATTTCCTCTGATTCTGTCAGAGTACAAGGCCCAACAAAAAGACCAAGCCTTGGCCACTTGTATCCAGTCTCTCCTGTCAAAGAACGCTATCAAAAGGGTGGAAAATGTAAAATCTCTCGGGTTTTACAGTCGCCTGTTCCTAGTACCCAAGCCTCACCAAAGGTGGAGGCCAGTCATAGACTTAAGCAGGCTCAACACTTTTCTACACGTAGAAAAGTTCGAAATGGAAACTCCAGAGTCCATCAGGACCTCCCTGATTCCAGGGGAGTGGGTATCGTCGATAGATCTGTCGGACGCTTACCTGCACATCCCCATCCACCCAAACTCAAGGAAATACCTAAGGTTTTGCTACAAGGCTCAGGTGTTCCAGTTCAACCCCCTCCCGTTCGGACTGGCTACAGCTCCCAGGTCTTTACAATGATCGTAAAGGAAGTGAAACTAATGGCCCTCTCAAGAGGACTCAGAATTCACCAATACCTGGACGACTGGCTGATCAGGTCCCAGTCTCAGGAGGAAGCCCAAGTGAACACACAGGCGGTGGTAGACCTAGCTCAGTCCTTGGGGTGGATAATAAATCAGGAAAAATCAGAACTGAAACCTACTCAGGTGTTTTCGTTCGTGGGCTACGAATGCCACCTAGATTCAGCCCTTGTAAAACCCACTCAAGAGAGATGGCTCAAACTTCAGGATTTGATCCTACGACTCAAGTCAAAATGTGTTTTGACTGCAAGATGTTTGATGTCTCTAATTGGGTTGCTAGCCTCAATGGAGAAAATGGTCCCGGAGGGACGCCTTCACATGAGGCCCTTTCAGTTTCATCTCAAGGAGTACTGGAGATATCCTCAGTCGCTGGACAACCTCCTTCCTTGGACAGAAGCCATTGCAGCCCACCTAGATTGGTGGCAAAATCCCTCAAACGTGATGAAAGGTGCAGACCTTCATCCCAAAGACCACAGTATCCAACTCTTTACCGACGCCTCAAACGCCTCAAGGTTGGGGCGCTCACTTAGACCAAAATTCTACAAAGGGTCTGTGGTCAGATCGGGAAAAAAGGCTACACATAAATGTCCTAGAATTGAAGGCGGTCTCCCTGGCCCTTCGAGACTTCAAGGACCAGTACCAGAACCGAACAGTGTTAGTTGCTACAGACAACTCAACAGTGGTAGCCTACATCAACAAACAAGGAGGAACTCACTCAGCAGAGATGTGTGCTCTCCTGTGGAAGATCATGACCTGGTGCCATCACTACCACATAACATTAAAAGCCAGGCACATTCCAGGGTGCCTGAATGTGATGGCCGACCTACTGTCCAGGTCCAACCAAGTGCAGTCAACAGAATGGTCTCTGCACCCACAGGTGTTCAAACAGATCTGCCAGAAGTGGTTCACACCTCATGTAGACTTATTTGCCACTCACCTGAACCACAAGCTCCCACTGTACGTGTCTCCTATCCCAGACCCAAGGGCCTGGGACATAGATGCTCTAAACATAAACTGGACCAACCTCACGGCCTATGCTTACCCTCCTACGGCTCTCCCTCACAAGGTGATCCAAAAGATCAAGCAATGTCATTGCCTGATCATCGTAATAGCCCCAGGCTGGCCAGGGATGCCCTGGTTTTGGGACCTAGTGCAGCTGTCAACAGAGATCCCACTACAACTTCCAGTATCAACGACCCTACTCAAACAGTCCCACAAGTATGTGTACCACAACAACCCCCAGCAGCTGAACCTCCATGCCTGGTGTCTAGGAGCGGACAACTCCAAGAACAAGGCTTCTCTGTGGAGGTGGCAGAGAGAATTGCTGCCCCTCAGCGGTCATCAACAAGGACCATCTACAAGTCAAAGTGGGCCCTATTTGAAAAATGGTGCAGAGAAAATTTGGTGGATTTCTCCACTCCATCTGTGAAACAAATCTCAGATTTTTTCATGTACCTGTACCAAGACCTAAACAGGCGCCCCTCTACCATTGATGGTTACAGGACTGCAATCGTTGACACTTTGGGCCCAATGGCCCTCCATATTGCACATAATGCAGACCTTCACAGGTTACTCTCCAGTTTTCACAGGGATCGTCCCAAAAGTTCCAGAAATTTACCCAAGTGGAACCTTTCTGTTGTCCTCAACGAGCTCACAAAAGCACCATTTGAGCCCATGAAAGACACAGACCTCAAACATCTTACTCTCAAAACTGCTTTCTTGCTAGCTTTGGCCTCCGACAAGCGCCGCAGCGAAATCCATGCCTGGGTCGCAAACAAAGTATCTAATCTAGGCCAATGGGAAAAGGTCGCCTTGTTCCCTTCTTCTGATTTCATAGCCAAAAACCAACTAGCAAGAGAAGGTTCTCAAAGTGTGTCTCCGGTGACTATTCCTGCTTTGACTACCATTGTAGATAGACAATTTAAAGAAGACAGGACCCTGTGTCCCGTGCGGGCCCTGAGGTTTTATCTGGACCGAACAAAAGACCTGAGAGGGTCTCGTTCTCTCCTTTTCATCTCCTTTAAGACATACCTCAGACATCAGACCCGCTACACTCTCTTCCTGGTTGAAACAAACCATTCTACTTTGTTACAAACAAGCAGATCAACAAGCCTTGGACTTGGTCCAAGTTAAAGCGCGTGACATCCGGGCTTTCGCGGCCTCTAAGGCCTTTTACGATGGGGTATCGGTGGACCAAATCATGCAAGCCTGTCACTGGAAAGCTCACAACACATTTACAAATTTTTACCTAAAAGACCTTACTTGGTCGGACACTGACAACAATATGTATCTGGGACCCGTAGTGGCGGCACAACAAGTCCTAGATCCTTCCCCTCAGACCAGTTGTCCTCGGAAAGAAAAAAGCGGGGGGGGGGGACACATCCGCTACAAGCAAGTCTTCAGGAGTCTCTCCCAAGATCTAGGTATTCCTTTACCTTCAAGATGTTATGGGTAAGGTCATTTTGTTTTTTAGTTATCAAGTAATTTCTATTAAGGACTTATTTAGTTGTCATTAATCTCATATTCAGGTTGCAAAAATTTATGAGATGTCCAACCATGGGTTGGTCAGTCACTAGTGAAGGGCCCTCAGGGACCCTTAGACCTCGAAGTGAGCTCTGCTGCACTTCCGTCCTACAATCAAACATCTAGACAGTTTTCAGCACTGTCTCATTTTATTTAGGTTTTTGGCTCGTTACAGGCCCGGTCTTCGGGATCGGGGCACTGTAAATGGGACTCAGACTGGTATTTCTGGCACTATTCTATACATATTAATTCAAAATCTTAGAAAAAATGACATATCTTCCAGTCTCAGCTGTAATCCCCCCACCGGGCGGTTGAATTCAGCATTAAGTCCCACATGGTAAGCTATTGTAGCGTAATAAAATTGAAAATTTTAATTACTTAAATGTAGCTTTTATAAGCTACAAGCTTACCATGTGGGACTTAGAAGAGTCCCACCCTGCCTCCCCGCTGTTTACAGCTAAGGGGTAGGTTTTAGAAAATTTCAACGAGAAAGTAGGGCAATTGGTCAGAAGTTATCACGTGATGACAACTACCAGTATATCCGGTGGCTAACAAGAACGATTTTTTTTCTAAGACGTTGGCCCCGGGTGTGGCAACCCGAGAACAGCATTAAGTCCCACATGGTAAGCTTGTAGCTTATAAAAGCTACATTTAAGTAATTAAAATTTTCAAATTTACAGTAGTTTGTTTAAATATGTTATTCACCTAATTTTTGGTCAGCTATAATATAGTGAAATTGCAGACCTGTAGCTCATTACATAGCAGGGCAATAGCTATTTTAAGGTTCTCACTGTTGAGTAAATCAGTTGTAACTTGAAAACTATTGCATTTACAATATTTTGTTTAAATAAGTTGTTTACGTACTTTTGGGTCAGCTATAACATAGTGAAATTACAGACCTGTAGCTCATGGCATAGCTGAGCAATAGCTGCTTTGAGAATCTCACTGTTGAGTAAATCAGTTGTAACTTTAAAACTATTGCAATTAGAGTATTTTGTTTAAATATGTTATTCATCTACTTTTGGGTGAGCTATAACATAGTAAAATTGCAGAACTGAAGCTCATTGCGTAACTGAGTAATAGCTACTTTGAGGTTTTCTCTGTTGAGTAAATCAGTTGTAACTTGAAAACTATTGCATTTAGTGAATTTTGTTAAATATGTTATTTATCTACTTTTGAATTAGCTATAACATAGTAAAATTGCAGATGTATAGTTCATGGCATAGCTGAGCCATAGCTACTTTCAGGTTCTCACTGTTGAGTAAATCAGTTGTAACTTGAAAAGTATTACAGTGTTTCCTTAAATATGTTATTCACCTACTTTTGTGTGAGCTATATCATATGAAAATTGGAGCCCTATAACTGATTGCATAGCTGAGCAAAAGCTACTTTGGCATTCTCACTGTTGATTAAATCAGTTGTAACTTGAAAACTATTGCATTTGCAGCATTTCCTTTAAATATATTTTTAACCTACTTTTCACACCTAAACAGTTACCTTGTTACTTTACTTCCGAAAATACCATTTGCAGGGCACAACTTTTTTGTCCTTTTCTTCTGTCACTTCTACTCTGAAACTCAAAACACAGTCAGCTGACACAGAGCCCCTTCACAGACACTGATTGCTTGTTTTTTGTTTCCATAGTGATCAGGTATCTCGCACATTTCACCCTCTTTAAGTAGAACTGTTCAGTCAGCTTCCTGCTTAAGTGGATAAAGTGGGCGTGTCCCCACATGTCAATCTCTGGGGCGGATTTCATGAAAGGTCTCAGACTTAGCCCAGTCTCAGGCTTAGCCATTGGCTCAGATCTGAGCCTTTTGGCTCAGCTAAGTCCTTGTCTCAAATGGTTTTCACAGAAGGAGTCTCAATTGAGACCAAGCTTATCAAATAACCACAGTGGTTTTCTGTGTCATGTGACCATTTTTTGTAGTCAAAATATTCTACTGATGACATATATGTTCCTTGTTTGACACATAATATCTCTGGTCAAATAGCATTTTACAATGGGAAACCTTGTAAACATGTAAAAACACCCAAAGACTACTTCAGGGGGTTGTTTTATATACTTGTACCCTATTTTCAGCCATTTCAAATTTTGAAGTGAAGAAAGAATTATGGTGGCCATATTTGAGCCTTTGTTTGCAAAACTTAAGCCCACTTTCTACCAGTCTCAACATTTGAGCCAGTGGCTCAGCCAAAGCTGAGACTGAGACCTTTTGTGAAATCCATTAAGGCTGAGCCCATGGGCTCAAGTAAAATATTCCAATAATTTGAGACAAAAGTCTCAAGTTTGAGTCTGAGACCGGGCTAAGACCTTTCGTGAAATCCGCCCCTGGTGCAGTTTGTGTTTCTATGGAAATCCTGTATTGTTGTTTCTTGAGTTTCTTCTTCCCAGAGTTCAATGTAATGAAATACTTTACACTTTATGAAAACATGAATGGCATTACTCTCAAATTGTACACAGGTAATCTGCAGTATGTAGTGATTTGTGGCAGATCTATATTTATATATAAAAAAAAAAATCTTTGTAAGTAGGGTCTCTATGTTGATGTTTTTTGGAGTGTTTGTCTTCACCTGTACCTTTTCTGTACAGACACTGTTTTGTGTGTACTGTGACCTGGACTTTGGAGTGAAGTTTATTTTCCATAGTGAACATTGTGTTGATTATGTTGTGACTGATTCTGTCCGTTCTGTGTTGATGTGGAAATGTGTTGTATGTGGTTGTATGTGCTTGTGTTGTACCAATCTCCATGTTCTCTTCTATCTAAACTCTTCATTTCTTTCACTCTCCACAAGCACCTCACTGGTAAAGCCCAGCTGATTTCTGTGAATGTTTGAATCCACATAATCTACACGATACAAACCATGTGATCACCTGTGTAATGTAACATGATTGGTTCATTCACAAGAGGAGATCTTTGTGAAAATTGTGGAAGCAAACTCTTCTGGAAGTTTCTGTGCACATCTACCTAAATATTGTACAAATAATCCATGTTTTGAGCTGAATATGACATGGTTTTGGAGCATCCTGCTCCCAATTGTATGGGTAATAAAGTATTCTCTCCCAGTTTCAGTGTTTTTCTCACATGTTTGACGTGTTCACATGTTTTTCTTACTGCTCCCTTTCTTGCCAATTATGGTCATGGTAGAAATGATCAAATCTGTCTCAGACCTTTTCAGTAGCATTTCAGTGACAATTTTTCTGACTACAGTAAGCCACCAAAAGTGTTGGGGAGTTTTACCTGTTGGCCAGTGTCATTGGGTGTGGATTACATGTACTTGTTTAGTATGTGCCACACCTGTTGACCATTTATTAGCAGGTCACATGTTTTGGCTAGCTCAAGTTTTCCTTTCCATTACCTTCAACAGTTTCTCGGAACAGGTTTCAAAACACCCTATATTATCTCCCGCCGGGCTTTAGCCCGGGAGGGAGATTATAAAATGCATCCTGTGGGTGCGTGCGTGTGTGCGTTAGTGTGTTATGCTGATTCCTCCAAAACTGCTACAGCTACAGATTTTTTGTAAATTAATTGTCCTAATGAATTTTCATGCCCTTGAAATTTTTTTTTTGGTTTTGTGGACTTGCGCCTAAAGATAAGTGAGTAATAGCAATTTTACCTACTTTGGGTAAAGGACTCATAACTCAAAAAGTATTGCAGTTAGAGGTTTTTCTTGAAATATGTTGTTCAGCTACTTTGTCCTTAGCTATAAGATGGTACATAGTTTGGGGTTCTGTTGCATGCCATAAGTGAGTAATAGCTATTTTCTCATTTGTACCAAATAACAGAAGAAATAAATGTCAAATATCTTCAAAAGTATTAAAGTTAGGGAAATCTTTTCAAATATGTTATCCATCTACTTTTTGGTAAGCTATCACATAGTAAAGTTTCAGACCTGTTGCACCTTGGATAGCTGGGTAATAGCTACTTTAAAATTCTGACTGTTGAGTAAAGCCATTGTAAATCCAAACCTATTGCAGTTACAGTATTTTCCTAAAATATGTTGTTCAGCTACTTTGTAACTATAAGATGACATATAGTTTGGAGTTTCATAGCTTGCCATAAGTGAGTAATAGCTATTTTATTGCGTTAATACATCCTATCCAATGGACAATTGCTAATCCGGTCGGCGCAGACCGGCCCGCCAAACGCCAGAAAAAGACATCCTGTGTTACCACCGGCTGGCCGGTCTGTAGTACTGTGCACTCCCCAGATGGCGCCTCGTACCTCCTTCCTGTCTAGACAACCTGACGTCATAGCATCTTTTTCGTTTGGCGCATGTACTGTGCAGACGTGTTTTCAACACCTCCAGAGTTTTATATAAAAAGTGTGCGTTATGGCGGATTTTCAACCTTATTTGCGAATATTTTAGTGTAGAAGTGTTCTCTACATATCAAGCACGGATATTCCTTGAGAAATCTGCTGGAAACGCTCCCTAGCTGACTCAATTTAGTGTTGACGATAGGGCAGTAATCTACGAGAAATATGAAGGCAGCCATTTTCTAGTTTCCTCCCATTCAACAATTGTGTTGTTAGGGGCAGATCGACATATTTAGAAATATAATGGATATACTTACAAGGTATTTTTATCTGTGTTTTTGTTTGAATGTACCTGCTGTAACCTTCCAGCTAATATCACCATAGAAACATCCCTTCTAGTACTACAATAGAATCACGGGAACTTCAATCTACGTAGTTTTGAACACTGTAAAGAAGGAATTCCCAGCAAGATGCATTCTTCATCTTCAGAGCGCACTGGTACCGACTTCTCTGCTGTATAGCATCAGTCACACCAGCCTAGCTCGAGTATTTAGTGTTTTTTCATCAGAAGCAAGAGGTGAATTCTTCAGATTTCTTCAGAGCGCACTGGTCCAGACATCTTTGCTTTAATGCATTAGTCGACCGGCAAGCTCGTATTCAGCCGACCTCACCTAGTATTTACATAGAAGGAACTTCATCTCCATCACTCTCAGTCCCACCCTTGTGGACCCGGCACTTGTGTCTGTAGTAAGGGCAGTGGATGGCCAGGACACTGGTTTGAGTGCACAGCCGGCTGAGCAACCGACTTCAGACCGGCATCGACCAGGACTTTCATCTTCAGAGGGCACTGGTCCAGGCTTCAGCCGACCGGCCAGCTCAAAGAACGCGACCTCTGACGTCATATCCAGTCAGCCAATCGCGTGTCCTTCCGAGTAATCACGAAGCAGGTCACATGTTTTCACCGACCAGGAAGGTCGGAAGTGCGTTCTTTCAGAACTCACGTCTATGTGATTCCAGTCCATGCTTTGAAGACCCGACCTTATTGTCGGTAGTGGGGTTTTGTGGACTGTAAAGTTGCCGGTAAGGCATCACACAAAGAACGCGAATACTGACGTCATCTCCAGTTAGCCAATCGCGTGTCTTTCCGACTAATCACGAAGCAGGTCACGTGTTTTCACCGACCAGGAAGGTCGGAAGTGCGTTCTTCAGAACTCACGTCTTCTGTGATTCCAGTCCCTGCCTTGCAGACCCGGCTTCGTTGTCGGTAGTGGGGTTTGTGGATGAGCAGAATACTGCGCATTTGCATGTTTAAGTATCACAAAAGAACGCCACAACTGACGAGCTCCAATCAGCCAATCGCGTGTCTTTCCGACCAGCAAGCTGGTCACGTGACACACCGAACACCAAGTGTTTCTAAAAATAGTTCACAAGGGCTTTCCCAGCAACTGTCAAATAAGACGTGCGATTAAAGAAATACCTTTTTAATGGAGGCAACCTACAGCCAACTGAATTCAACACAAAATACAGTTGTAAAATTGCTTTAGCAATTGGTTACAGAGTGTACCGACCAGTACCGGCTACACAGCCTTGTACACTTGCTTCAACAACCGGTTACAGAGTGTACCGGCTGGTTTCTGCTACACAGCCTTGTACACTTGCTTCAACAAGCTGAATTCAACACACAAGATAGTTGTAAAATTGATTGAGCAACTGTTTTTTATTATTGGCTACAAATGGTTACAGAGTGTACCGGCTGGTACTGGCTACACAGCCTTGTACACTTGCCTCAACTGGTTACAGAGTTACAGGTTACAGAGTGTACCGGCTGGTACTGGCTACACAGCCTAGTACACTTGCTTCAACAACTGATTACAAAGTGTACCGGCTGGTACTGGCTACACAGCCTAGTACACTTGCTTCAACAACTGGTTACAGAGTGTACCGACTGGTATTGGCTACACAGCCTAGTACACTTGCTTCAACCTACGGGTTACAAGTCTACTAACAGGGTGCTGGCTACACAGTCCTTACTGAATAATGCTTCGAGCCAACTGGTTACATAAAATAAAAAAAAAAAAAAAATTGATTGGTGACCCCAGCCTGCCAGTTTTTTGCCGGTTACAGAGAATTGCTGGCTACAGTTAAGTACCGGGTATGGAGTCCTGGTACCGGACAGAGTTGCCTAAGGTTAATTTGGTTACAGAGAATTCTTAGACCGGTCAGTGGTCTTGGTGATGTGACATGCCAGTGTCCCAACCTACTGCCAGGCAACCTTCCCTTATCACATTTCTCAACAACCTGTTATCAGTGCTGGACTTGGCTGGAGAGATAATAAATCTTGTCATCATGTCCGGCCAGGGGTCAGACATCTCACGAATGACAATTGCTCTGTAAATGATGCACCTTGCAGGCTGCTGGCCTGGGGCGAAGAGTCTATTAATATGAAAAGTTGTGTCAGCCCCACCAGACCACAATAAGAACAGAGAGACTGTTTACCTGGATCATTGTCACCAGACCGGACCAATGTCCGGAGGGACAGAAAATGTTTATCAAAATACCAAATGTCCCAAATGTGGCACACAATCTGCCTGTAGGGTCCAGACTAAGCCCTTTTTCGGGAACTTAGGAAGCCTTAGGGGCTGGACCCTAGGTATTACAAATGTTCAAGGAGGGATACCTACTCCCATATACCTATAAAAGAACAATCCAGGTAATGCCTGCTATTCGGTTTTGTCCACAGCACCTTTGGAGTTCACTGTGATACCAAAGGAGGTGAAATTTGTGACCATACACAAGGACTTAAGAAGCCACCAGTACCTAGACGACTAGTTGGTGAGAGCCAGATCCCAGGCTTGTCTCCAACATACACAGGAACTAGTAAATAATGTGTCAGCAACTGGGTTGGCTGATGAACTTACAGAAATCAGAGCGGGAGCCCAAACAAGACTTTGATTTTGTAGGCTACCAGTTCGACTTCAGGTCTGATCGGTTCCGACCGACTCTGGACCGGTGACAGAACCTTCAAGAGACTATGTTAAAACTGCTATCCCTACCGGCTTGCCCGGTCCAGGAATTCATGTCCTTGATAGGTTACTGACGGCTACAGAAAAGCAAGTTAATCTAGGTCGACTTCATATGAGACCCATACAGTGGCATCTCAAAACAACTGGAGGGTACCAGAATCACTGGAAAAGGTGATCCAAGTCCCCAGGTCCCTGCACCCCCATTTACAATGGTGGCTGAAGGAAGACGATGTACTTACAGGCCAACCATTACACCCAATAAAGCATGCTCTGCAAATATTTACAGACGCATCAATAGAAGGGTGGGGCGCTCACTTAACCGAGCACACTGCAGGAGGAACCGGGTCCCTCCAGGGAGCAAGCTGCACATAACTATCTAGAACTTAAAGCAGGCTTTCTGGCTTTAAAGAGTTCCAAGACCTTTGCTCAAACAAGATAGTACTTGTAGCAACTGACAACACCATAGTAGTGTCATACATAGTCAAGGAAGGAGGCATGAGGTCGGGCCCACGTGTGCCCTACTATGGAGAATCTTGACCTGGTGTACCAGGAAACAAGTGACTCTAAGCCCGACCCATTCCAGGCCGGCTGAATGTGGTAGTGGACAAGCTATCCAGGCTAGGCCAGACCATCCAAACAGAGTGGTTTCTCCTTCCAGAGGTCTTCCACTCAATCTGCAGCAGGTGGCACCGGCTCAAATAGACTTATTTGCTATGAGGTTCAACAACAAGTTGCCTCTGTGTCACCGGTACCGGATCCCCTGGCCACAGCAGTGGATACACTCAGTATGCCATGGTAGGATCTGAAAGCATACACCTTCCCACCATCAGCCATATTGGGCAAGTGGTGGAGAAGTTGCAAGACTCCCCATGTAAGAGAATCATTCTGATTGCTCCGGGGTGGCCCAACATGCCTTGGTTTTGGGATCTAGTGGCCATGTCCAGCCACATCCCGCTGAGCCTGCCCAATCTGTCCAGCCTGTTCACAGCCATTCGATCAGATCCCTCACAGAAATCTGACAAATCTTAATCTCCATGCAGGGCTCCTAGAGCCTCAGCAATCGAGGAGCAGGACTTGTCTGAGGCAGTGGCAGCAAGAATTGAGGCTCCTCAAAGGGGGGTCAATCAGATCAGTCTATGAGGCAAATGGGTCATTTTTACCAAGTGATGTATGGACTTCGGGCACCACCTGTGAAGTCAGTTGCTGACTTCCTTAGGTACATGCTTCAGGACAGGAAGTTGCAGCCCAGTACCATTGATGGTTACAGGTCAGCCATTGCTGATAGTCTGGAAAATTTGCCCATCACTGTTAGGATGAAAATCTCACTCGTCTCCTGGATAGCTTCCACTGAGACAGACCCAAAGGCCGGAGGGGAACCCCCTCCTGGAACCTCTCCCTGGTTTTTGCACCAGCTGACAAGGTTCATTTTGAACCAATTAAAGGCCTCCTTGAAGCATTTGACCTTCAAGGCAGTTTTCCTCTTGGCCCTGGGTTCGGGCAAGCGTAGAAGTGAGATACATGCTTGGCAAACAGCCCAGCACCATTGATGGTTATAGGTCACCCATTGTTGATAAACTGGGAAATTCACCCTTCAACATCAGTAAGAACGGAAATCTCGCTCGTCTCCTGGATAGTTTCCTCAGAGACAGACCCAAAGGCAGGAGTGGCATACCCTCCTGGAACTTCTTACTGGCCGTGCACCAGCTAAGACTCCATTTGATCCGATTGGTCATAGGTGTCCCTGTATCCATCACCCAGCTTTCTATCCTAGAATCAGCTGGCCATATAGTGTCCAGTGTGGTCCCTGGGGTTATAACAGCCCTGGCACCGACTCTGGATAGATCCCTCAAGTCTGACAGGTCCCTCTGTCCGGTCAGAGCATTGTGCTACTATTTGGACAGGACCTCAGACATCAGGCAGAATAAGGAGGTGGTTTTTGTCTCCTTTAAGAAAGGTTTCAACAAAGACATCTCACCTGCCACTATCTCCTCTTGGATCAAGCAGACACTGATCCTATGTTATGAGCTCTCTGACCAGGAGGCCCACTTTTAACATCAGGTTAAAGCCCATGATGTCAGGGCCTTTGCTGCTTCTAAGGTCTTCCAGTCGGGAGTCTCCTTAGATCCAATCTCAATCTCTAGATCTTGAACTCATCCCTCTCTTCCCCTACCTCAGAGCAGGTCTGCAAAAAGGGGGGGGGGGCGACGGCGGTATAGCCCAGGTAACCGGCTGCTGGCAACCGACCATGGCCTTGCAGGGTTTCCTGACCTTAAAGTCAACCCAGGCCTGGACCTATAGGTCTCCTGACGAAGTCAGCCTAGACCGTAGGTTAAAATTTGCTATTACTTGTGAGTTCACATAAGTCCCTAGTAACTTACCCGCCGACCAAGCGGTAGTTATTCAGCAATTGTCCATTGGATAGGATGTATTAACGCAATAAAATTGCAAATTTAATAAGTAAATTAAATTTTTGTAAGTTAATACCCTATCCAATGGACACACAAGACCCTCCCACCGACCCCGCTATCAGCTTACTAGGGGTCTAATAGGTTTAGACAACGAAAAAGATGCTATGACGTCAGGTTGTCTAGACAGGAAGTAAATACCATGCGCCACCTAGCGAATGCACAGTACTGGGACTGGCCAGCCGGTGGAAACACAGGACGTCTTTTTCTGGCGTTTGGCGGGCCGGTCTGCGCCGACCGGATAAGCAATTGTCCATTGGATAGGGTATTAACTTATAAAAATTTAATTTACTTATTAAATTTGCAATTTTAAATGGATGCTTCATCGTGGAGAAGTTCCGAGTAAAGGTCTGGCTTTTCTCCGCGATATTTTATCCGGTGAAGTTCAGTTGGAACATTCCACAGAGGAAAATACCTACATGACGTCATCCGAAGACAATCGAGTTTCCATACCTCCCAAAAGGTCTGGAATCGGGTTGTCAGATGACCGGAGTTTCATCTCAGAATTACCTTTTGATACTGTGGTTTTATGCAGGTTTTTCTGCTGGAAACTGGCAACGGTACATAAAAGCTAGGTACCCATTGTTAGAATTTTGTTCAAGATTACAGGTTCTCTATGTTTCTTGCAGCAGAGAGCATGTCAAATCTTGGAATATAATCATTTGGAGTTGTCTAGCAGGACCCCTGTTAGGAAGTCTTCAGGAATTTAAGGATTAACAGGATCTCATAGAGTATCCAGTAATGCCTTGGAGTGTGTGCAGAGTATTTGCAATTACAGTCCACAATGATCCTGGATTTTTGTTGGGAAGTGCTTGACCAGTTCTTAAGCTTGTTTCTCATCAAAAGTGGTACATGTTTCACATTGCTCTAACTTATCTCTTGAGATATTTTTAGTGGAATAAATAATGCATTTTTCACTCTTAATGAGGTTTTTTTCTTGATGGACACATGGTCAGATGTCCCGAAAAAACTTCATTTTGTGATCTCATGTGTATAGGGGTTCTTATGTTTAGAAAGGAGCAAACTCCTACATATGGCTAGATATGGCATAAAGGGCCTTAGGACACATATTTTGTCCCTTTTATGTCAATTCTTCCACTTATACTGCTTCAAGTGTCTCCTCCTCAGTTAGACATAGGGGAGTTAGGAGTAATCGTTTAGGAGGAATGTTTGTCCAGTTTTTGGCAGATATACAACTCCTTACATCTTAAGATAGTAAGAGCATAATTTTCAACCGTAATTTTTCACAGAAGCGACAGCAGGAAGCAGTTGTGGACATGTGTTTTGCAGTTAAGGAAAAAAAAATATATATATATATATATGCGAGAGACAACAGTTTTGATAAAAGCTGTTTATGAAATGAAATGGGCGATAACACCAGTCAGATGGTGATATTGCTGCAATTTTACAGTTTATTGGTTATGAGAAGCTGGGAAGAGATGGTTACCTTTTATAGTTGAGGTCAGGTAAACAACCCTTTACATGTACCTTAATTTCACAAATATTGGGAGATTCGCAATTTGTAATTAGTAAGGGAATGGATGTGTTTACGCGATTCCTTACAGTTGCATTCTTTCGTAGCCAGATTCACGCGAATTTTATCTTCACTTCAGTGAGGATGACAGATCATACCAGTTCCCTTCCTGTTTACTGTGTTAGTGCATGGTGAGACTGTTGGATCTATAAGAACGCATCATGATTTATCAGTATATAGACCATTTCATTGCCTTGCTCTTTGAAATGGTTTATTTTCAACTCTGCTATGGTATCAAGGATAGTGAACCTGATGGCTGCAGTAGAAGGCATTGGGGGTCACCAGTTTATATACATTTGAACATGAAAGCCAGGGTTGGATCATGATTTATTAGACCAAATTAAGTTCCAGCCTCAGGGTTTTTATTTTGGATTGCAGATTCCATCTTACGGTAGATCTTTTACTCGAAACAAAACACTTTCTTCAGTTAATGGTTTCTAAGGAAGCCATGTCTCTGGTTGGCGGCATGGCTTCATAGGAGAAAACAATGCCATTGGGTCATTTGTTCATCAGGTGACCCCAAGGCTATCTGCTAAAGTACCAGAGATATCCCCAGTCTTGTGATATCCCAGTTTTCTGTTTTCAGGGATCATCTACAGTGGTGGACCAACTTTTAAAGTTTGAAAGAGGGCCTACTACTTCATCAGAAGGAGCACAATCTCCTTCTGTTCATAGATGCTGTCTTTAAGGGTTGGGATGCCCAATTATGGCATCAAACAGCCAGTGGTCTGTGGTATCAGGAAGAGTCAAGACTCCACATTAACAGGGTTACTAGCTTTAGAATCATTCGAAAGTCAGATTTGGATTCTAAATCTGTTGATTTCCACAGACAGTTCATCAGTGGTTTCCTATCTGAACAAGCAGGGAGGTACCCACTTTCAGGAATATGTGCCCTTATATGAAGAATCATTCCTTGGACAATTCCCAGGGGGTTTCAGATTTAGGCAGATCACTTCCCAGGGAATCCAAATTTTCTAGCAGATTCCTTGTCCGTAAGAGACAGGATGATTCAAATTGAATGAGTTTTGAATCAGTTTTGAATCATCTGTTCTGAATCAGGTGTTCAAACAAATCTGCCATTGATAGCATCTACAAATGATGGATTTGTTTGCAACAAGTTGAACCACAAGTTTCCAAGGTATGTGTCTTTTCAACATCTCTTGGTATGAACTGGACAGTTTGTTTGGTCCTGTGGCCTTGATTCTTCAGGTGATGCATTCAGAGCCAAAAATCAGTTGGCTTCTGAGCGTCCTTTGGCTATTTCAACTTGTAGTCATTCCTGCTTTGAAACCTACTTTAGATCCTTCTTTGGTGCAAGATAAGTCTCTTTGTTCAGTGAGAGTCTTGAGATATTATCTTGATAAGACAAAAGATCTCAGGAAAGGCAAGAAACTTCTTTTTGTAGCCATTAAGAAGGCTACTGAAAATATATAGGTGCAGAATCATCATGATTGCATCAGGGTGGCTAGGGATGTCTTAGTTTTGGGATATGGTGGATCTGTCAACAAAGTTCTTTCTAAGGCTTCCCTTGTAGCTGTGTTCAATCAAATCTGCCATTGATATCCAACAGATTGAATCAGAAGCTTCCAATGTATGTGTCTCCTTTCCTAATCTGCGATGCTTGGGGAACAGATGCATTGCTCATGTCTTGGGAGGTTCTGGACAGCTTTGTGTTTGGTCCAGTGGCTCTCATTCATCAGGTGATTCAAAGGTGACCATCTACAGGTGCAAAATCATCATGATTGCACCAGGGTGGCCAGGGATTCTTCAGGTGATTTAAAAGATGACCACCTTCAGGTGCAGATTCATCATGATTGCATCAAGGTGGTCATAGTGGATGTCTTGGTTGTAGGACCTGGTAGATCTATCCACAAACCTCTTTCTGAGGCTTTAAACAATAAAAATTTAAGGGTTTTTGTTAAATATATAACCTCAGTTTGGGATTGTAGAAAATCCACATTATTTAAAATCTAAAGTAGAGTGATTTAACTAAAACTACACCCAGGAGCGCTTTTTGCTTTTTTTATGTATATTTCTAATCTTCCTTCATATTGTTATGCACATACGTATACTGTTAGAAGATTTCATACTGACCTGTAAGCCTAAATGGCTGGGTGTTATTATATTTTGTTTCAGTAAAACTGTTGTATAAACTTTCTGTTTATATATATGTAACTCTGGATAACACACCGTCAGTAAAATAAAAATATTATCTATCTATCTATCTATCCTTGTGGTGAACATCTCAGATAATACTTTTCTAGATGTAACAAATTTCCTTAATTACTTCTTTAAGGAAAATAATCTTAAGCCATCTACTATTGCTGGTTACAGAATATCAATTGCAGATTGCTTTGCTTAAAGGGGAATTAGTCTCTAGAACTCTTGACCTGAATAGTGGTCATGTTTTTTATAGAGACAAACCAGTAGCCAATACATTTAGCCTTCTTTGCCTTTTGTCTCTGGTCTTGTTTGGTCTCACCATACAGCCTTTTGAGCCTTTGGGGAAGGTTTCTTGGAAGTTATTAAGTTTCAAGACAGTCTTTCTTTTGACTTTGGCATCAAGCAAAGGAAGAAGTGAAATTCATGTTGGCATTTTCTTCCCTTACTTTAAAGGAGAATTGGTCACAAGTGGCTCTGGCCATTTTAGCCAACAATCAGTTGACTTCGGAGTTAAGCCGGTAGTCATGCCAGCTCTCAATCATTGGGACAGCACTTTTACTCAAGATAGATCTCTTTGTCTGCTGAGTGTTTTCAAATACTTTTACAGAGGACAAAGGGATCCAATGAAATTACTATTTTTTACAGCAGATATTTTCAGGGCAACTATCTCATCTGGCTAAAGACAGACTATCCTTTTGACTGATGAGAAGTCAAATTCTGACTCAATACTAATGGGTCAAAGCAAGAATGAGTGCATCTTTAGCTTTTTATGGTAGTGTTTCTGTACATGAATTTTTAGATGCATGTTACTGGAAACCATAACATTTTTACCAGTTTTCTGTCTCAAGTCCTTGGTTTGCTGGTGGTCAGACTTTGAAATTGGTTCCTACAGTTTGTTATTTTATAAGTATATGTATGATACTTATATTGATACTTTTGTATGCATTTGCATATATATGTCTGTCATACTGTCTGTATTTATATTAGGCAGCGTTGTTGACTTCATTCAGACTAATGGAATAATTACACAATATGCTGATGACACTTCCAAGTTTTGGATGTTCGTCTATATGCAACATTCAACAGTGGCACAATAAGTGTCAGCATGGTGAGAACTACAACTGCATACTATGAGTTAGGGAATTTGTATGGCATGTGGTGAATGTTGGAAGTTTATATGTTGTTGTATACGTGTAAATTTCAGTGTAAACTTCTCATAATATTTAAGTTGTAGGCTAGGTAGTGCGTCTCTGTAATAATTCCTTCCTTCCTACAACAACATCCACAACAACAGGGCTGTGTTGTTTTGCAGTGCTTATCAGTTCCACTGCCTCATCTGGGAGGTGAGTTTTGGGTCTGAATGCCTGTAGGATTGTGTTGTGTATGATAACTGTGCAGGGTGGTGTACTGGGTCTTTAAATTCTAGTACTGCCCTCCTTCCATGAAGGCTGTATTCAGCAATGGTCAGGAAATGGTAAGTGTATTTTTCGCAATAAAATTGAAAAATTTTGTTGTAATTTTAATTTTTATTAGATAAATACTTACCATTTCCTGACCAGGATAGTCCCCCCCTACCTCCCCGCAGATTCAGTACTAGGGGAGTATTTTCTGCAACAAAAATAATGAAGATTGTTTACTGGCGTGGTCACATGACCACTAGGGGGACATGCTAGTTCACACTCACTCACTGGCCTCTTAAGGTACCTTAAAACGTTTCTCAACGTTGGCCAGTGAGTTGGATGGCACCAACATATAGCAATGGTCAGGAAATGATAAGTATTTATTTAATAAAAATTAAAATTACAACAAAATTTTTCAATTCACCTACTTTGGGTTGATCTACATAGTAAAGTTGCAGAACTGTAGCTCTTTGGATGGCAGAGTAATAAAATGAGTAAATGCCTTTTGTGTATAAAGTATTGCAATCAAACATTAAAGTGCCTCTTGGTTGTTGTCACTTCTACATGTGCCTCCATCTCACAAGAAAATCTATATTCCACTATCTTTAGTACATCTAATTTATACGGCAGGAGATAATTGCATGCGTCAGAATGCTTGTTTGTGAAAGAACCTATTTTTATCTCCCACCAGACTTTAGCCCGGGAGGGAGATTAGGAAACGCATCCTGTGTGTGCATGTGTCCGTCTCTTAGTGTGTCCTGCATATTTCTATAAACTACTGCATTTACACTTATTTTTTTTTTTTTTTTGTAAATTACTTGTTCTTGTGGATTTTTGTGCCTTTCCAATTTTTTTAGGATTTTTGGACTTTGGTCTAAAGCGGAATAATAGCACTTTTAGCTAATTTGAGTAAATGGCTTCTAACTCAAACTATTGCATTTAGAATATTTTGTTAAAAGTATATTGTTCACCTACTTCCTTACCTACAAGATGGTATGTACTTTGGAGCTGCACTTTACAAGTAACAGCCATTTCCTTAATTTTAGCTAAATTCTTGAAACAGCAAATGTCTTATCTTCAAAAGTACTGCACCTAGCCTATTCCTTTCCCATATGTTGTTCACCTACTTTTGGGTCAGCTATAATGTGAAATTTCAGACCTGTAGCTCATTGCACAGCTGAATAGCTATTTTTAGGTTGTAAGTAAGGAAGTAAGAATCATTTATAAAGCACCGAAATTAATGTAAACATCCTCTAAGGCATTGATGTCTAAAAAGGGATAGTCCAGTATTAGCGTCCAATAGGGGAGATAGGCTATGGTGGAGGATAGGCAAATCTGAAGGAAATTGATAGGCGATTGCCCCGTGATATCACTCCGCTGAACTATAGGAGAGATATGGAGGTTGGCTAAAATTTATGGCTTTATAAGCAAGGAGGTTGTATTTGAACAATATACATTAATGAATGGGGAGCCAGTGAGGTTGTGCAAGAAGGGTGTGACAGGACTAAATTTATTGTATCACCGAAAAGCAGGGATACTATGGATCATGCACGGTCATCGTCCGCGTATGCAGAGATTTTCTTGTGTTCAACCTACAAGTCACAGTTCTTTTGGGATTTCTTATAAACTTTGCAAGTGGCTTGCTATGGCAGATATCTGGCCACCCTATTATTTTGGTAGCCCAGGAGTCAAAATTATGCTCTGGGGAGTCAAAAACGTCAAAAATTTTGACTAATTTTGACTATTGTAAGTGTTCAAGCTGTAGGGCACAGTTTCTTTCAGATTTATTGTATCCACCGGAGGCATCAGGTGGATACTTTGGTTTAGCGTTTGCGACACCACCGCCGCGCGTAGAGAGATTTCGGCGTTAACACTCTGAGGAAAACTACATCAGCTAGGTTCAAATTTGCAGAATATCTTCATTGGTGGGTAAGCTTCTCTGGGACTGAAATTAGCCTCATTCTGAAAAACAAGATGGCTGCTGCGGGCATTTCTTTGAAAATTATTTACATTTTTCTACTGGCTGTTTCTCATAGGTAGAAGGTTGAATCTCTTCATAGGTGATATGTATAACAGATATACATATCCTGTACAACCTTGCAGACATTTGACCTTGAAGCTCTTAAAGGTCATCCATGGAGTGCCAAAGTACCCCACACAGCGGACTTTAAAAGTGCCTATATCTCCCTTATTATTGGTTGTAGAGGTTTGCAATGTGAAACCAACCTATAGGAAACCGTGCTGTGAATCTTCCGATGTGGTCAGATTAGACCTTGGACCCCTCCTTCAATGTTTGCAATGTGAAACCAAGTTATACGAAATCATGGGCTGGGAATCTTATGATGTTGTCACATTTGACCTTGGGCCCCTCCTTCAAGGTCAAACGAAGACCGCCAAACTTAAAAATGCTTATAACTTCAGGAATCTTCAGCCTCTTATGTCTTTTATTATTGCTTCTACATGTTTGCTATGTTTGGGGATACACCACCGGCTCGCAATAAAGCGAGCAGCATAAGTCTAGTTTACTTTGTACACAGTATGACCTAAGGCATTTTAAACTCTTTGTAGGTCTGACAGTATATTCCTAATGAAGTGTCTAGTTTAGTGAGTCACTTGTAACTTGAAAACTTTTGCGTTTATTTTGTTTAAATATGTTGTTCACCTACTTTGGGGTCAGCTGTAACATAGTAAAATTGCAGACCTGTAGCTTATCGAATAGCTGTGCAACAGCTATAGAGATTTCTTCTTGAGAATCACTTTTTAATTGAAAACTATTGCATTTTCAGTATTTTGTTGAAATACGTTATTCACCTACTTTTGGGTCAGCTATAACATAGTAAAATTGCAGACCTGTAGCCCATTGCATAGCTGAGCAGTAGCTATTTTGATATTCTCACTGTTGAGTAAACCACTTGCAACTTGAACACTATTCCATTTGGAGTATTGCGTTATAAAATGTCATTCATCTACTCTTTTGGTACTACAGACCCTGGATTTACTGCCTCTGAAACATTTTTAATTTTCCGAAATTCAGTCAACATCTTGTATTTTGTCAGGTTTCAGATATAGAGCAATTTTTCAGACCCAGGATATAATGCCTCTGAAAAGTTTATTTTCCTAATTTTGGTGGCCATTGTGAATTTTGCCGGAAATTGAAAATGTAGATATTATCTCTAAACCATTAGAGGCAGAGCGATTTTTTAGTAAATTTTGTATCCTTTAGGCACTATAGACCCTGGCTATAATGCCTCCGAAAAATTTTTTAATTTTCCAAATTCTGAATTTTGCCGGAAATTTAAAATTTCTTGAAAAACATTTCAGAGAGAGAGATTTTGAGCGCAGTTTGGACTCTTTCGGTACTACTGGCCCTGCATACAATGCCTCTGAAAATTTTTTACCTTTTCCAAATTGCAGCCACCATCTAACAGAAATTGAAGATGTCAATTATTACGAAAACTGTTGGACACGGAGCAATTTTGATTAAATTTTGGACTCTTCGGGTACCACAGATCCTGGAAATAGTGCCTCCCAGAAATTTTTACTATTCCCTAATTCTGGCCACCATCTTGAATTCTGGCAGATGTAGAAAATCTCTTATGAATGGCTGAATTCTCCATATATTAGATTATATGCTGTCCCATCAGGGGATAAACTTCATCAAATTAAATCAATTCTAGTTGATTCTAAAACTTCAAATGTTACAAGCTGTAGGAAATCACGCCCTGTGAATGTTTTGAAAGTGTCAACTTGATATGTGACCTCAGCTTCAAGGATCGGTGGGATCATTGTATTGAAAAGGCCTTTTATCTTCCTTGATATTGTTCCTCGGGCTTTGAACCTTTTTGTGGTCAGACTGCATTTCTGCTTACTACCTGGCGGGAGATAAATGCTTCAGCATACAGTTATCTTTGAGTTTGTTTGGAAGTTAAATTTTGAATTAAGTTTTCATTTCGGTTTGGATTCTTCTCTATTTGTTTAGGATAAAAACATGGGTTTCCCTGGGATGGATATAGGGACTGCCTGTCCATATTCTCCCACCTATTCCAAAAAGGCTAAGGTGACTGTCACTGACTGATAGAATTTAAAGGTTAATCTAGGGGTTACATTTTGACCATTCATTCTCACCCCAGTAGTATGCAACCTGAGCCATGGTGGCAAAACATGACACACTCTATGCTGAGTGTCCATTTATGGATCTATTTTTAAAAGGAACTACTTTCTGCTAGGGTACAATTGACACAAATTGGGAACGGATTGAACCCAGGAGCTTCTTACAAATGGAAAACCACTGATCCTCAGAAACATTACTGAGCTGAGATCCGTGATTTCCCAAACCATAATATTACTGTTTTTTGAGAAAACAGACTGGTTAAACTAAAAAGACAACTCCAAATCTATTGTGATATTTTATTATGATTTTTTTCATCTGTTTATAGAAAAGTGTGATTATGTACAATTTCTACAAGTGTCTGACATACATACACGACTACAAAGTTCTCTTTGAACTGCTTCTGTACATTCTTATCTACAGATAAATCTACAGAGATAAAAACTAAACTTTCTACACCATTTGGAACAATGATATATCATGAAAAATTACTCCACCAGACTATGCATAATACATCATATCCTAGACATTTTACTTACAAAGCCTACATGATGCACTCAAAAAACCAAAGGAATTATAATACATATACTCTTGTTGGATGACACGTTTAACACAAACCTAACAAGTGATACAAAAATATATTCAAGTTTTCTTGCAATTCACCCTGGAATACAAGTAAAAATGTCTATAAACATTTCAAGTCAATAAAGCCCCCTCTACCTCCCTCACACATGTCACCATGCTGTGTTTGTAGGATTTACAATATCAAATTTAAATGTGCTTTCACATCCTTTACAACATTTTGAAACCTGTCTGATTCACTGGGACCAACGCAATCCGTTCACGAGCCCCACTTTAGTGTAACCTTACAGAATCAGTACAGAGGTCCCGCTTAGAGTTACTTAACACAATCAGTCCAGCTTTGGTGTTACTTAGTGTGTCCATCAACCAGCAATGATTTACTTTCAGTAACACTCTATTGTAGAAATAAAGTCCTCAGTTTTGTGATTTATAACCCCAGATAATTCACAAATTTCCGGCGAATAACGGACGAGCGCGCAGCGCTCGTCCGTTATTCGCCGGAAATTTGTGAATTATCTGGGGTTATAAATCACTAAACTGAGGACTTTATTTCTATTATAAAGACCGGTTTCATTTATTAATCCATAAATATTATTGTAAATATGCTTCAAAACACACCTAGTTGTCGCACTATATTTTGTCTGTATTGTTTGGTCCTGTATTATCGACGATCGTCCAATTATTGCCTCAGATAATTGTACGCAAAAATATGCGCACTGCATTGTTTTCTGTAGTCTGCGCACTTCCGGTCTTTATAATTTCTGACATTTCTCATTTAACAAACAACTTTTACATGCAATCTGGCTCTACACAAATACACAACTAACCTACAAATAAGTACTAATATTTTATATCACGACCACAAGTATTAACAGCTTATGAGTGGCTTACTGAAAAACTCCTCACTGATTCCAAAGACATTAGAAAGAAGTAACCACTGATTTGAATATGCTTCATAATGACACTACACAGATATACTGCAGCTAGAGCTGAAAGAGAAGACAAAAATCGTGGTCGAATATCCGCATCCCAGAATTCGGAAATTTTCGAATATTCGTTTGGTGTGTTTTAGCACTGTCCATTTATTTTGCTGAAATACCCAAATGCGGTTGTTGGTACAACCGCATGAAAGTTGTCATAAAACATAAGTAAATGAGGTATATTTTTCTTAATTTTAATGATTTATTATGTTATTGGATAGAAATAATAGTTATTTGTGCTATTTTGCATTTTGATGCCTAATTTCCATATTCATACCGAATATTTGTTTGGTTATAATGAAAGTCGAATGCGGAAAATGCAGAGCAGAGAACGAATAATGCGAATATCCCTTTCAGCTCTAACTGCAGCATCAGAAACCACTTGTATTTCTAGGGCTTTAACAATCTGTGGCTGCAATATCCAGTTTGATCATTTCGACCAGGATACAAACCCTTTAGATAGTAGAAGTGTCTGGATCCGACACCGTTACCTGAAATCCTGATTAACTGAAAGATTGTCCCTTGAAATGCCACTCTGCACTCAAGCCTTTTATTTCATGTCAGTAAAACCCCACTACCCCCCCAAAAAAAAACCCCAACTGTACCTTTGCCTAGTTTTTCATGTTACACACTCACACAAAGTGTCCCCCACACTCCGCTTCACACACTGACACCCATTTTTTTAAGCACGCCGAGTCCCTGCTCCTGATACTCTTTCCGGGACATCCAGAAGGTCTCCTTGTCCTTCATGATGTCAGCAAGTACAGCGCCACCTAGGAAGACCATGTGCTTTCTGCGGGGAGGGTCCTCAATCCGAATCTTGAACTTCTGTAAAACACCAAAACAAAACAGATACTGAATAGATCACTCCGAAAAAATGTGCACAGAAAATTAGCCCAGCATCGATGTGCCTGTCTTATATGAAGAAAACATACAGTGAAATAGAAGCGGAAACCTTTTCAAAAGGTTTTCTATAAAAAGAAATCAAACATTATGGGATATCTTTTTGTTAAGAACTATTGAGCCTCAATAAGAGATTTGTTCGTGGTGTGAACGATAAACTGGTAGCTGGTATTTCGTCCGTTTTTGGTACAAATAACGAAATCCGCAAAGACTATTTGGGAACCGGTAATTGAAAACATCATTTTAGCCTTTCTAATGGCCGATGCTTCATCAAAACGACAAAAAACTAGATTGGGCCAACTCGGCGCCAACATATCCCCAGACAGGTCATCACTCACGCCACAGGTTTTGATCGGGAATTTTTTAAAACATAATTACCCATTATTATATGAACTTCAGCACATCAATCTACTCTGTTTATATCTCCCCAAGGAAGATGGTGTATCCCCAGACGCCGAATACATAACTCAAATTATATTTTCAATCTTCCTGCAATGATAACTCTAAACCTATTTTCAAAGTATTTAAATGATTGATGATTGAATGTCCATTCTAAAATAATAATCCCAAAAGAGCATATCTGTTTCTATATTTGTTGACAAATAAAATATTATTTTTAACTCAACTCATCATATTTTTCAATCTTCCTTCAAAGTATTTAAATGATTGATGATTCAATGTCCATTCTAAAATTCATAATCCCAAAAGCGCATATCTGTTTCTATATTTGTTTACAAATAAAATATTATTTAAAAAAAAATTATTTATATTATTATTTTATTATATTATTTTTAGAATTTGCAAATTGTTTTCAGTTATTCATTTCCTCTATACCTATATATGTGGTCCATATATATGCAACCTAAATATGTGACACAATCTCAGTTCTGACTCCCCTTTGTGTTATATGTAATGAAGCCCACCACCTCCCACCCCCACCCCTCTCCCCTTCTCCACACCTCTCTCACTATTACACAAGATCTGCAACCCCATTGAGTTCTTTGTTTCTCATCTGATATCATTAAATACCTTTGTTTATTTAGTGTCACTCAATATAGCTGGAGGTCCCAGAGGTGGGTGGGGGGAATCCGGGTGGGGGATGTGGGTTGAGCATAAATGGTAAACAAACAATCTATATAAAAGGGGTACTCAAATACAAAAAGAATTGAGAATTTTAAGTATGTGATTATCAACTGAAATGAGTTCATAACTGTAGGAGCTGTGCCAAAATTAACTGAGGCAAGTTGAATAAAACTGGGCTAGTTGAGGGTTAAAAATCCCCTAGTTTTACTACATAAGGATATAATTTCATTAATATTGGGACTTAAAGCTCACTTAAAGTGTCCATTTTGTCTACTTGAATATGTTTCACCAGTTTCATTTTAAAAAGTGAAAAACTCAGCAAGCAGAGGTATAACACACAAAAATAAGTTCTTAAAAGACTAAGATAGCCATAACATTATTAATATTCAAAATTTAAATAGACAGGCATTTCCTTTTAAAAATTCAAAGATTTCAGCTCTATAACCCACATAGTTTGACAGTTACTGGGCTTTAAAGTGGCATAATATCCATAAATTGGGTTTCTGTGGGCATTTTACAATTGTTAAAGAGACCTTAGCAATTAAACTACAGATCTGAAACTTTTTGGGGGGACATACATAACAAACAAAAATCATATATAATACAGTTTAAGACTTGTCACACTAAGCATTTCCAAATAACAGGGCAAAATACGGAAAAAATGTCAAAAAAGGCACTTGGGCGAGTGTCTATGGCCCTCATACACAGGTTAAATGTCTACTAAAAACCTTGATTTTCGGCATATGTAAAAAGGACATAATAATGCATTCCCAGATGGGATTTCAGCTCCATCAATCACATAGTTTAACAGTTACAGGGCTTAAAGGTGGTAAAAAGTCCAAATATTGGGTCATTGTGGGCCTTTTAGAGATCTCGATGTGGCTTTCAAATTAAAGCTTCAGACTTAAAATTTGTTACATACTAAGATTACACATAGAATATGTATCTAATAAAGTTTGAAACTTCTCAGACTTACCATTTCCAAGTTACAGATCAAAATATGTGAAAAATGTCTTAAAAGGGTCACTCAGGTGGGTGTTAAAGGTCCTCATACACAGGTTAAATGTCTACTTGAAGCCTTGATTTTTGGCACATGTAAAAAGAACATAATAATGTATTCCCAGATGAGATTTCAGCTCTATCAGTCACATAGTTTAACAGTCACAGGCCTTAAAATTGGCAAAAAGTCCAAATACTGGGTCTTTATGGGGCCTTCTAGAGACCTAAATGTGGCCTTCAAATTAAAGCTTCAGACTTAAAATTTGTCACATACTAAGATTACACATAGAATATGCATCTAATACAGTTTGAAACTTCTTAGACTTACCATTTCCAAGTTACAGGGAAAAATATGTGAAAAATGTCTAAAAATGGTCACTCGGGTGGGGATTTATGGTCCTCATACACAGGTTAAATGTCTTCTTAAAGCCTTAATTTTTGGCACATATAAAAATAACATACTAATATCTTCTCAGATAGGATTTGAGCTCTATCAGTCACAGGGCTTAAAAGTAGCAAAAAGTCCAAATATTGGGTCTTTGGGAGCCTTTTAGAGACCTCAATTTGACCTTCAAAATTAAAGCTTCAGACTTAAAATCTGTTACATACTAAGATTACACACAGAATATATATCTAATACAGTTTGAAACTTCTCAGACTTACCATTTCCAAGTTACAGGGAAAAAGATGTGAAAAATGTCTTATAAGGGTCACTCGGGTGGGTGTTTATGGTCCTGATACACAGGTTAACTGTCTATTAAAGGCCTAAATGTTGGGGCACATATAAGAAAACACATAGATATATTCCCAGATGATATTTAACTTAGATGAGAGACATAGTTTGAAAGCTACAGTGCTTGAAAGTGGCAAAAAGTGCATAAATTGGGTCTCTGTGGGCACTTTTGAGACCTTAAGTCGACCCCTTTGGGTAAACCTACAGCCCGAAAATTTTCTACAGACAAGGATTACATATCAAAGTTATACCTAGCGCAGTTTGAGACTCATCAGAATTATCACTTCCAAATTATAGGGCAAAATATGTGTAAAGTATAGCAAAAAATCCCTAAGTGGGGGTATTTATGGGCCTCAAACACAATTTTCTCCTCAACTTAAAGTCATGATTTTCGGCACATGTACTAAGAACATATTAATGTGTTGTCAGGTAAAATTTCAGCCAGCTGAGCATCATAGTTTGTGACCTACAGGGCTCTAATTGGCCAAAAGTGCAATTTCTGACCTTAAGGTGGCCATAAGTTCTTTTTTACTGGGAGTTTAAGGTCACCTTAAAATAGGGATCTTCCTTTGGGCACCCTTAACATGTGTACCAAGTTTGAAAAAAAAATATTAATTTGTTTTTGAGTTATCGCGTCCACAAGGAAATTTCTACGGCGGCGGCGGCGCGACGGACCTGAATCCAATATATCCCCGACTTTCGTCTGGGGATATAAATATACATATTTTGAGAAATATGTCCCAATTTTACTTTATATTGAGCAAAAGTAATGTTTACGTACTTATTAATATCTCGCGAGTTGCAAGTGTAGACTCATGTACGCCTGCGAATAATTTTCAATGCACAGGACGAGCATATAAAATACCGGATTTTGTTTCGTTACAAAGACCCGGTAGCCGGTTTTGATTTCTATAAACGGTCCCACCACTAATATTTGTGCAGCTTCTCGTGTTTAAGCAGATCATACAACATGGGAGACATTTTCACTAAATCTGACAAGATATTACAGGATAACAGTTTCATGACAACTGTTGAGATGTTGTATTCAGACTAACCGCAATCTTATCCGTGTCCCCTTTGAGCACCCTCTCTAAGTATAGCTGTTTTATCTCTCGTTCTAGTCGACTGGGAAGGCCTGGATACATGGTGGATCCGCCTGACAATACAATGTGCTTGTAGAAGTCTGGCCGTGTGTCCATGTCTGCCGCTTGTATTGTGTTAAACAAGAGCTCTGCGACCCCTGCGCACTCCACATCAATCAGGTGAGGCTGGAACAACGCTTCCGGTGCCTCAAAACGCTCCCCTCCAACCTTGATCACCCGACCATCTGGAAGCTGTAAATACCAAAACATAGCGAACAGTGAAACACCGGAAAAACTGACTTCTTCACAAGTTAGTGACATGATCATCTGGAAGCTGTGAGTTACAGAAACGGTAAAACACTAGAAAAACAGACTCCTTAACAACTTAATCATGTGATCGTCTGGAAGCTGTGAAATACACGAACATAAAAACAGTAAAACATGGACACCAAAAGCTTGATCCACAAATCAGTACTCGACTAATTAGTGACTTCATGATGTGATTGTCTGGAAGCTAAAGTAAAATACAAGAGAATACAGAAATAAAATATCAAAACGGCAAAATACAAGAATTCAATATCAAGATACAGTAACAGTAACAAAACAAGTAATAGTCCCTTGTGTAATGTCACCAGAATAAAATAAAAATCAAACATTTTCTTAACACATAAATGATGTTGCATCCACTGTAATAATATTTGTATTGGCGGAGTTTGGGGCGATGTAGGTGTACATATTAAGTGTGAATGGAAAGCTTTGTTCTCAAAACTAGCAAATTTTAAAGGGTTTCATGCAATAATTTGGAGAATTTATTTTTCAATTTCTGGTCATGCAACATTCTCTGCCATGGCTGTAGAGACAAAATATTGCATTACCCAAATCTGACATTACCATGATGGTGTAATGTTGTCACAAAGTCATGTCATACTGCAGCACCACTCTGTTTACACAAAAACAGTTTTTAAATTTGATACTGTTTGATCATCTTGCTTTTACAAATATGTCTAGATGAAGCAATTTTAAGGCCCAAACACAGGCAAGTTACAAGTGATAGATGAGGAATTACAGCAATTCAAAATCATACAAGAAGTACTGTGGAGTATGTGCATTGGGGAAAAAGAGTGCAATATAATTCATACAAACTATGTTTTGAGTACATGCTTTTCTAGACAACACTGTACTGAAAACATCAATAATCTGATGTAATCTGACCAAACGTTTACAGTGTACTCTCTAGTGGTGTACAACAGTCATCGCCTACACTAAAAGTCTCTCTACACCCAGAATATAGTCTTCACTGGCCTAAATGGCTTCGTTTTGATGGCAAGCAACTGAGAACTACAGTATGCTGATGGTTTAACGGTGGAGGAAACTAGTGAAGAACTAGTAGTTAAAACCCACTTTTTACAGGAAGTCTAGCCACCACTAGGCCAACCCCTTACAGCTACAAGAAGTCAAGAACAGCGCAGAGAGCCTATAAAGGTCACAAAATCACAAATGTAAAATCATTTAATAAACGTATCCCATAGATGAAAGTAAAACAGGGACTTTGTTGTGAGAAATGTTAATGTTTTGATCGCTGAACTCACTGTGTACTGTTCCACTAGGACTGTGGTCTCCAGAGCGAGCTTCTGCTCCTGCTCGATGTCGTAGCCCACATAACAAAGCTTCTCCTTCATCAGCCTCACCGTCTCAAAATCTGCGGAATGGTTGAATGCATAGCCACGTAACAGCAGTAGCTGTAAGGACAAAACATGCAGATGTAAAACAGCTGTATCCTGTCAAATATGCAAAAGCAGCAGCTACAAGTAGAGGAATAAGACAAGTGTACAAACTAGAGGAATGCTTTTGCTAACAAAAGCGAAGCATCCCTTAAAGTTTAAAATGCTTTGTGGTTTTAATAAGCATACTGTAAAGCTAAAAATGCACAAAGCTGCATGTATGCTTTCCCAATACCTCTTAATACATTCTGAAGCTATAAAAGCAACAATAAAGGAGATATAAGGCAAAAACTCCAAAGCAGCTATTTATGACCCCAGTTTGGCCTATATGGGAGGGTCGGGGGGTAAAACTGACCGGCTATTTAGATTCTCCACATATGCTTTCCCAATACCTCTTAATACATTCTGAAGGTCTAAAAGCAACAATAAAGGAGATATAAGGCAAAACTCCAAAGCAACTATTTTATGACCCCAGTTTGACCCATAAGGGGGGGTTGGGGGATAAAACTGATCAGCTATTTAGATTCTCCACATATGCTTTCCCAATACCTCTTAATACATTTTGAAGGTATAAAAGCAACAATAAAGGAGATATAAGGCAAAACTCCAAAGCAACTATTTTATGACCCCAGTTTGACCCATAAGGGGGGGTTGGGGGATAAAACTGACCGGCTATTTAGACTCTCCATATATGCTTTCCCAATACCTCTTAATACATTCTGAAGCTATAAAAGCAACAATAAAGGAGATATAAGGCAAAAACTCAAAACCAGCTATTTTATGACCCCAGTTTGACCCATAAGGGGCGGCCAGGGGGTAAAACTGACCGGCCATTTAGACTCTCCACATATGCTTTCCCAATACCTCTTAATATATTCTGAAGCTATAAAAGCAACAATAAAGGCAAAAACTCAAAATCGGCTATTTTATGACCCCAGTTTGACCCATAAGGGGGGGTCGGGGGTAAAACTGACCGGCTATTTAGATTCTCCATATAAGCTTTCCCAATACCTCTTAATACATTCTGAAGCTATAAAAGCAACAATAAAGGAGATAGAAGGCAAAAACTCAAAATCAGCTATTTTATGACCCCAGTTTGACCCATAAGGGGGGGCCGTGGGGTAAAACTGACCGGCTATTTAGACTCTCCACATATGGTTTCCTATTACCTCCCAATACATTTTATAGCTCTAAATGCAATACTTAAGAAGATAATAGGGGGGTTGGCCTAAATTTAAGGCTTTCAGATTGGAAGGTGTCAGAAAATCACTCATAAATGAGACATTTTTCAAGGGATTGCTCCCAAAATCTAATCAGCTCGCGTTTTCGATAGTATGAACAGGTGTGTCAAATTATAAGGCTCTGTAGCAAGTAGTTTTTCCTGAACTGTGATGACGGGGGGGGGGTGTACTTGAAAAAATAGTTTTTGATCATGTGACCTTCATAAAGGTCAAAGGTCAAATTTAAGCATGCAGAAAAATTTTCCCACGCCTAAGGTATATAACTGCCAAATATGGTTTGAAACCTTCTAATAATAAGGGAGATATTCAAGGGAGACCATAATGCGGCGGTGGCGAGGAAACTGAGGCGAAAACAAATAAGCGCCCTTTCAGGGACGCTTAATAATATGATCATAACAACACCACCACAAGGAGATACAACAGGTTTCAAACTCCTCTGGAAAAAAAATTCCTGCTTCAGGCTCCTACCACACTCTAAATCATAAGATTTCTGTTTCGAGTTCTGTTCACACATAACTGAATGAAATCCATAGTGTAATCTGCATTCATACTTAACCTTGATGAAATTCCCCACCCAAGGCATATTCACACTTACCTTGACAAAAATAAGTGATAAAAGTCGATAATTTCTTCAGATTTTGGGTATGTTTCCAATATTTTAAGTTTTCCTTAAATTATACATGTTAACAAGCAAAGTGGCAGTTGTAGAATCTCTTCAGGGTATTTGAGTAAAATGCTCTGGACACCAACACACTGGGCCTACCAACCCATCCCTCGTTTATACTTAACTCGATGAACTTTCTGCTTCTTGCTCTTTATGAAATTCCTAGTTAAGCTGAGTTCACACTTTCCTTGAAATTTCAGGTTTAAACAGTGTTCATACTTACCTTGATGAACGTCCTCATTCTAGATCTATTTACCCTTATTTGGACGACATTACTAGTTAAAGTTCTGATCTTACTGACCTTGATAAGATATCTGGTGATGTCCCTGCCTGCCACGTCCAGTCTTCTGGTGAGGTGAGGCAAAGCAAAGCCCTCGTACACAGGACAGATGTGAGTGACTCCATCACCTGAGTCGACCACTACACCCGTCAGTAAACCTGAAACAGACACAAGTGATGCAAACGGTAAACTTGAAAAATATCAACATGTTCTTGTGACAGAAACAAAGAAAATTACAAAGAATATTAAAGAACGGTTTATTGAATATTTCCACATTTTAAGTTTTTAATTGCTTATATTTTATCAAATTAAGAAACCTTTATGTTTTGTTAAATATCAAAAACTCTGATTTTATGTGGGGTAAAACTGTAGTTAATTTTATTCAATACATCTTGCAAAGACACTTCAAAATTTAAATAATGGTTCCTAACTTCCTGTTGGTTTGTGGTTAAGTTTCACCATGTCACTAACAGGCATATGAAATATCAGATTTTGTTTAAGGCTTTGGAAATTAGTTTGATTTTCGTCTAACCTCAAACAGACGAATACTATGGTGTGATTTGACAGAAAAATATAAGGTGCATTCTTGTGCACTCAGTAAAGAAACCAAGTGCAGACTAGATGTAATCCAGACAGCTTCTGATGTCAAATGAATAAATACATGAATGTTACAAGTGGAACTAAAGGCACATTCCCAGAAATCCAAGTTGTTAGATAAATACAAGTCTCGTACAACAAAGGGTCAAACTAGTGGCAAACAACAAGAATGTGCTACAGCAGAGAATAAATGAGGACATGACAATTTTTACAAGGTTGTAACTAGTGCTGCGCCGATTAGTGGTCCATTCGATGCATTGATCGATTACAGCATCGATGCATCGATAAAAAAAACGAAATTCGGAAAGCCGAAAAAGGGTTGAGGTCTAGTATGTTTCCAGTCGAATCAAACGAAAGAGGAAGTGATTTTCCGTAAAATAAATATGGAGCAGTTTTTGTCCCAAAATATCGCCTTAGAATTGTTGAAATGTACTAAAATATTATATGAAAGTGTGGATTAGTTATTTACTCTGTAAGTTTTGTATGGTTTTAATGTCTGCCGATGCATCGAATTATGCATCGATCCCATGTGGGCGATAATCGAGTAGTTTTTGCGGACCGAGTCGCAGCACTAGTTGTAACTGTCTGGGATTACAGCTTAAAGTACCTTGCAAAATATCGGGTCAGAAGGGGGAAGCAGTTATTGATCAATGTAGTTCTTGTTTCCTGTATGCCAAACTGATCAAAATGCAATGCTTTAGTATTTACTCACAGATAAAACAAGGGTTTAATGTGAAAACAGCATAGGTGTATTTTTTTTTATTTTTTTTTTTTTTTGTGGGGGGTTTAAAGTCTCTTTCAACACTGTATTTCGCATCACGACGGGTAATTTTATGGGCAGAGGAAACCAGTACATACAGCTGGTCTAGGTTCTGTCCTGTACACTGCAGACCATTAAGAAACTAGTCAAGAAACTACCATCTTTCCCCCATAGGGTTTGGGGTTTGCACCACTGACCTCTGTGGTGGGAGGCAAGTGTGTTACCACTGAGCCGCCATGACCCCTCAGCTTAGGTGTAAAGCTGTGCAGACTATATGTTATGGCCATTAAATAAAACAGAAAAGTAATTTCTGTGGTTAACAAGGCCAAAAGGTGTTTTGGTCCCTAGCGCAAGCGCAAAGCCATCAGAGACACCAGTAGTGCACTAAAATTTATGAAAGGCTGGTGACACAAAGAAATTCCAACCCAGACACATCCCACAGCTGGTGTAGAACTCAGACGGTCACCCATCCAAGTACTAACGTAGCCCATTGCCGCTTAACTTCAATGAGCAGACACATACTCATCACGCTGCACCACAATTCATGAAAGTCCGGAGACAAAAAAAAAGTGATCTCTAGAAGCGCGAGCCTTAAAAATTAATGTACAGTATCAACCCTTGGACCCATTCAGAGAAAACACAGACCAGCACAACCCTTCTCACCATTTTTTTTTCTTGAAAAGTTGGGGGAACTTCACTAAGTCTGACAGAAAACTAGAATGTGTTTCTGACCCTCACCTTGAGCGTATAAAGTGAGCACTGCTTGGATGGCAATGTACAGACTGTCAAACTGGTAGTATTCAAACATCGTCTACAAAAACAACAAAATACCACTGACTGATGGGTCTGAATACTGTGACATGATAATGGTCTACAGGCAAATACTAACACATTGTCGAATAGCTCAGATTCTAAAACTAGAAATAGGACGTATTGGCATGCGTAATGTCCACCCAAAGGGAAGCATGAGTTTTGCTCTAAAACTTGGACAAAATTGGCAAGAGTAGATTGCTGACATATCCTGTGGGTGGAAAATTTCGATGAAATCGCTCTATCTCACACAGTTAAGGAGACAGAAGGAAATTTGTGTTTTTGCATTTTTGGCAAAAATTCGAAAATTCAAAATGGCCGCCATTTTGTGGGAGAGGAAAACTGTTTGAAGATTGCCAATAGTACATTTCTTAGATATCCTGTGGGTCGAAAATTTCGACGAAATCGCTATATCTTGCACGGTTAAGGAGATAGAAACAAATTTGTAATTTTCCATTTTTGGCACAAATTCGAAAATTCAAAATGGCCGCCATCTTTGGGGAGGGGAAAATTTTTTTTGAAAATTGCCAAGAGTACATTTCTTACATACCCTGTGGGTTGAAAATTTTGACGAAATCACTCTATCTCGCACGGTTAAGGAGATAGAAGCAAATTTGTGTTTTTCCATTTTTGGCAAAAATTCGAAAATTCAAAATGGCTGCCATTTTTGGGGAGAGCAAAATTGTTTGAAGGTTGCCAATAGTACATTTTTAGATACCCTGTGGGTCGAAAATTTCGACGAAATCGCTATATCTCGCACGGTTAAGGAGATAGAAACAAATTTGTAATTTTCCATTTTTGGCAAAAATTCAAAATGGCCGCCATTTTTGGGGAGAGGAAAATTTTTTGAAGATTGCCAAGAGTACATTGCTTAGATACCCTGTGGGTCGAAAATTTCGACGAAATCGCTCTATCACGCACGGTTTAGGAGATAGACATATTTATGTTAAATTTGGTATAGCTATATAGCACAGTAGCTATTACTCAGTTAGCTATAAAGGTATTATCACCAAAAGCAATCCCAAGCAAGCTACTGATCCAATAATCCTCCATCCCAAATTTTGTGAACATAGGTGAAATACTTTTCCTTTAAAATGCTTAAAATAATAAAGCTACTAAGTAGCTATTACTCAGTTAGTTATACAGCTATTATCACTAAAGGCAATCCCAAGCAAGCTATTGACCTAACTATTGCTCATACCAAATTTGGTAAAGATATGTCAAATATTTTTCCTTAAAATGCCCGGAAACAAAAGAAGTACACAAAAGTAGGTAAGTAGCTATTACTCAGTTAGCTATAGAGCTATCTTCACCAAAAGCAATGCCAAAAGCAATGCAATGCAAGCTATTAACCCAATAAACACCCATACCAAATTTGGTAAAGATAGGATAAATACTTCCCCAGTGGGGTGGACATAATTATACACGGAAATCACACTTTGTCTATAAACATTTTCATTGCAACATCTACTCCTGATGCTAATGTAACAATACAACAAAGCTTTCTAAAATCCTCATTTAAAATATTACATGTATACAACTTTACACCACCTGTTTCAGTGGTACCAGAGATGCTTGCATCACACATCCCAGGTAGTTTTTAACAACACAAGATACAGGAGATCTGAAACAATACAAAGATCAAGAGACTTTTGGAGCAAACAAATAATGTTTAAGTAGAGAATATAATGTTTCTGTGATATAAGACCGACAAGATTTTTAGGGTCAAGGTAACTATGGCAGGTCAAAGGTCAAATCAAGGTCACATCATGATGATGCATACCTACACCCCCTAAGTAATGTCCCTACCAAGTACCAACTTCCTATACCTTAAAGTTTCCAAGATATAGCCTGGGCAAGATTTTAAAGGTAAAGGTCACTACTGTAGGGTCAAACTAACGTCCGTACCAAGTATTAACTTCCTACGTCCCCCTCCCTAGCCTCTTTCAGAAAGCAGCTCAAAACCTACCTGTACACCAAAGGATACCCACCTTAGTCTTACTCACCATCTGGCATTCTAGTTGTGCTAGGCCTTCTTTCTGTCCCTGGATACTGAAATTGGTTGACTGTTTTGGTTTTGTTTGTGCCTTAGAGTCCCCTTTGAACAGGGGAGATTAAACTCTTTAAAAGTCCAACTAGAGGAATGCTTTTGCTAACAAAAGCGAAGCGTCCCTTAAAGTTTAAAATGCTTTGTGGTTTTAATAAGCGTGCTGTAAAGCTAAGAATGCACAAAGCTGCACCGTATGCTTTCCCAATACCTCTTAATACATTCTGAAGCTATAAAAGCAACAATAAAGGAGATATAAGGCATAAACTCCAAAGCAGCTATTTATGACCCCAGTTTGGCCCACAAGGGAGGGTCGGGGGTAAAACTGATCGGCTATTTAGACTCTCCACATATGCTTTCCCAATACCTCTTAATACATTCTGAAGCTATAAAAGCAACAATAAAGGAGATATAAGGCATAAACTCCAAAGCAGCTATTTATGACCCCAGTTTGGCCCACAAGGGAGGGTCGGGGGGTAAAACTGATCGGCTATTTAGACTCTCCACATATGCTTTCCCAATACCTCTTAATACATTCTGAAGGTCTAAAAGCAACAATAAAGGAGATATAAGGCAAAACTCCAAAGCAACTATTTTATGACCCCAGTTTGACCCATAAAGGGGGGTCGGGGGATAAAACTGACCGGCTATTTAGATTCTCCACATATGCTTTCCCAATACCTCTTAATACATTCTGAAGCTATAAAAGCAACAATAAAGGACATATAAGGCAAAAAAACTCCAAAGCAGCTAGTTATGACCCCAGTTTGGCCCATAAGGGGGGGGTCGGGGGGTAAAACTGACCGGCTATTTAGACTCTCCACATACGCTTTCCCAATACCTCTTAATATATTCTGAAGCTATAAAAGCAACAATAAAGGAGATAAAGGCAAAAACTCAAAATCGGCTATTTTATGACCCCAGTTTGACCCATAAGGGGGGGTCGGGGGGTAAAACTGACCGGCTATTTAGACTCTCCACATACGCTTTCCCAATACCTCTTAATATATTCTGAAGCTATAAAAGCAACAATAAAGGAGATAAAGGCAAAAACTCAAAATCGGCTATTTTATGACCCCAGTTTGACCCATAAAGGGGGCGTCGGGGGGTAAAACTGACCGGCTATTTAGACTCTCCATATATGCTTTCCCAATACCTCTTAATACATTCTGAAGCTATAAAAGCAACAATAAAGGACATATAAGGCAAAAACTCAAAATCAGCTATTTTATGACCCCAGTTTGACCCATAAGGGGGGGGCCAGGGGGTGAAACTGACCGGCTATTTAGACTCTCCACATATGGTTTCCTATTACCTCCCAGTACATTTTATAGCTCTAAATGCAATACTTAAGAAGATAATAGGGGGGTTGGCCTAAATTTAAGGCTTTCAGATTGGAAGGTGTCAGAAAATCACTCATAAATAAGACATTTTTCAAGGGATTGCTCCCAAAATCTAATCAGCTCGCGTTTTCGATAGTATGAACAGGTGTGTCAAATTATAAGGCTCTGTAGCAAGTAGTTTTTCCTGAACTGTGATGTTTCCTGTACTTCAAAAAATAGTTTTTGATCATGTGACCTTCATAAAGGTCAAAGGTCAAATTTAAGCATGCAGAAAAATTTTCCCACACCTAAGGTATATAACTGCCAAATATGGTTTGAAACCTTCTAATAATAAGGGAGATATTCAAGGGAGACCATAATGCGGCTGCGGCAAGGAAACTGAGGCGAAAACAAATAAGCGCCCTTTCAGGGACGCTTAATTAGAATGGAGAACCGATGCAAATTTGTATCCACCGGAAAGACAACTCACCAAAGCCAGTGAACCATCGTTTGACCTTGAAGGAGGGCCCAAAGGTCAAATCTGACATTAGAAGATTCCCAGCCCATGATATCCAGCAAGTTGGTTTCACATTGCAAACCTCTAGGATCAATAATAAAGGAGTTATAAGTACTTTAACATCTGGCTGTCCTCGTTTGACCTTGAATGAGGGGCTCAAGGTCAAATCTGACTACATCAGAAGATTCCCAGCCCATGATTTCCTATAAATTGGTTTCACATTGCAAACCTCTAGGACCAATAATAAGCAAGTTATAGGCACTTTTAACTTTAGCTATCCTATTTGACCTTGTAGGAGGGTTCCAAGGTCAAATCTGACCACATCAAAAGATTCCCAGTCCATGATTTTCTATGGGTTGGTTTACCATCCCAAACCTCTACAACCAATAATAAGCAAGTTATAAGCACTTTTAAGTTTGGCTATCCTCGTTTGACCTTGAAGGAGGGGCCCCAAGGTCAAATCCAACCACACCAGATGATTCCCAGCCCATGATTTCCTATGTGTTGGTTTAACAATCCCAAATCTCCTGGAATAATAATAAGCGAATTATAAGCACTTTTAAGTTTGGCTATCCTTGTTTAACCTTGAAGGAGGGGTCCAAGGTCAAATCTGACCACATCAGAAGATTCGCAGCACATGATTTCCTATAGGCTGGTTTCACATTGCAAAACCTCTAGGACCAATAATAAGGGAGATATAGGCACTCTTAAAGTCCGCTCTGTGGTGTAGTTTTCCTCTGAGAGTGTTAACGCCAAAAATCTCTCTACGTGCGGCAGCGGGGGCGTAGCGAACGCTAAACCAAAGTATCTACCGGATGCCTCTAGTGGATACAATTAGAATTACACCTTACAGTTTCTGAGATATAGGCCAGGCAAGATTTTTAGGATCAAGGTCACTACCACATTAAGGGCAAAGGCCAAATCAAGCTAACACCGTGATGATGCACACCTACAACCCCCACCGAATGTCTGTACCAACTATGAACTTCCTACACACAGTTTCTGGGATATAGCCTGGACAAGATTTTGAAACTCAAGGGTACTACACCAAGGTCAAATCAAGGTCACACTATGACACTGTACACCGAAACTCTACTAATAGTACCCTTTACATAGGAATACTTGGATCATATGGCCAGGTTAGGCCAACCTTCCCCTACCTCCACCATCTTCTCTCGGTTCTTCTTTGGGTTCATAGGTGGTTCAGTGAGTAGTAGCTTGCAGTCATTTGGATTGATGTTGAGCTTATCTGCGCCGAACGTGTAGTTGTAGAGGTGTAGCATGTCATCCCAGTTCTTCACGATACCGTTCTCCATTGGATAGTTCACCTCCAGCATGGAGCGCAGCTGACTGGCCTCATCACCAATCATTAGGTCCTGAGGTCAAAGACAAACAAACACTCATGATCTCCTGAATGAAAGACAGCCTTTGGCATCGAGCAGAGGCAAGAAAGATTAAAAGGTTTTGAGACACGTAACAGGCACAGTATCTCCTATAGCACACTGAAAATCAGGTCTTGAGGTTAAAGGTCAGAGATAATCTGAATACTTTCTGAAATGTCACTGATATCTTAAATACAAAGGTATGTATGCACACAAAATCAAACAAAAATGAAATACAATGACAGTACAAACACAATAGGTCATACCTTGACTTCAATGTCACCAACTTTGGCTGTGGATCTGATGATCGGTCTTCCCACTAACGAAGGAAATATATGGGTTGGGAAGTTTTGTCCAGCAAAACCACATTTCACAAACTGAAATACAAGTGAAACGCCACTGAATACAAGATCATAGATCGGATACATTTTCCAATCAATAACCATGATGTACAATTTGTACAAAATGTTTAGATACCCATTACAAATGTGCAATACTATATTACATACAAAAATGAGACCTGAGTTTGCTTTAGTCTAATAAAATTTTATAGTACTGCAAAGCCATCGAAGAAAAATAGTGTACTAAAATTTATGAAAGTCTGGCTACAAAAACAGAATCCAGACAGTCACCCCTCCAAGTACCAACATAGCCAATTGCTGCTTAACGTCATTGATGAGACAGGTAACAATTTATAAATGTCTGGTGAAAAAAAAGAGAGAGAAAAAAAAAATTAAAACAAGAAAAAAAGTGATCTCTAGAAGTGTGAGCCTCCCAAGAGCCCGTACTTAAAACTTCACAGAAATTTGCTATTAAAGCCAGTTGTGTATGTTAGATTGCCTGCTTAGACTTTCAAACTTGAACTGAGGTTATAAACTCATTAAATATGTAACATTGAATATGGAACAAAATCAACTAGACCTATGCATCCAAGAACCGATGCACATTTGTATCCACCGGAAAGACAACTCACCAAAGCCAGTGAACCATCGTTCAGCCTTGAAGGTTAAATCTAACAACATCAGAATATTCCCAGCCCATGATATCCTACAAGTTGGTTTCATATTGCAAACCTCTAGGAGCAATAATAAGTGACTTATAAGCACTTTTAAGTTCGCCTGTTCTCCTTTGACCTTGAAGGAGGGGCTCAAGGTCAAATCTGACTACATCAAAAGATTCCCAGCCCTTGATTTCCTATAAGATGGTTTCAGACTGCAAACCTCTATGACCAATAATAAGCGAGTTATAAGCACTTTTAAGTTTGGCTTTCCTCGTTTGACCTTGAAGGAGGGACCCAAGGTCAAATCTGACCACATCAAAAGATTCCCAGCCCATGATTTCCTATAGGTTGGTTTCACATTGCAAACTTCTACAACCAATAATAAGTAGGGCTGTGACGGGTGCTGAAAAACGGCATCGAGTACTCGCCCTCAGACAACCGGCCCGAATTCGAGTAACCGCGAGATTTAGTATCTACCATTAGAAGTCTTCTGTAAACAAATAATCGGTACCGGAAACGAAACTTTTGAAGAAAAACGTCTTCTATTTGACTATATATTATAGAATATGGAGTAAATTGTATGTTTTCAAGCGAAAATAACAACTTTAATTGATATTATGTGACGGAAATGCTGAAATGTAGCATATTTTACACAAACGTTTGATTACGTGGGCGATAATACAATACCTCGTGAGTAACCGAGTTTTTAAAATGGACTCGAGCACAAGCCAAGACCGCCTCATACACCGAGGCTCGAGTACTCGTTCGCAGCCCTAATAATAAGGGAGATATAAGCACTTTTAAAGTCTGCAATGCGGTGTACTTTGGCACTCCGTGGATGACCTTGAATTTAGAGCTTCAAGGTCATATGTCTGCAAGGTTGTAGAGGACATGTATATCTGTTATACATATCACCTATGAAGAGATTCAATCTTATACCTATGAGAACCAGCCAGTAGAAAAAGGTAGATAATTTTCAGAGAAATGCCTGTTGCAACCATCTTGTTTTTCAGAATGAGGCTAACTTCAGCCCCAGAGAGCCACGGACAATAACAGACACGGATATGGGTGAAGAAAAAAGGACAGGTGAAGTTCCTACCATAGACAACCCAGTTAGTCCTAAGATCTATATTGCTTGGTTTACCTCTGAGGAGGATGCCTGCTAGCTGAGCAGTAAGGTGGACGTTACCCCATAACTTCAAGTGGTGGTGGACCAATTCACGCCCAGGTACCAATTCACGCCCACCCTCAATTTTCTTGAAGATTTATAATTTTTCATAGACATGGTGTTTACCACATCATAGATAATCATCAAATTGATTATATACATTTGTGATTTATTGTTTAACTGTGATTGTTTTGGATAAATTTAGGGGTGGGCGTGAATTGGTACCCGGGCGTGAATTGGTCCACCACCACTAAAAGATTCAAAATACGCAGTGGTTAAATCACAGGACATCCCGATATGTAAATTACTGGCTAAATGTCGGGAAATAATTTCATTGGTTGATTTTTTATCGTTACTTTTCCGGGAAATCTGTGACCTCATATCTTTTCATGAATATTAATGAGTTGGTGCTACTGCCGTGAATTCTTGAGTTTAAGGTATTTGATCTTCATTGAAGCCTCCATTTTATAAAATATTGTTAGAAAAACCCGGGAAATCCGTGACCTCATATCTTCTCATGAATATTAATGAGTTGGTGCTACTGCCTTGAGTTCTCGAGTTTACGTAAGGTATTTGATTTTTATTGAGGATTTCATTTGTAAAATATTGCTACAATTCTAAAACAAGGCATCCCCTAGATGAAGCACTTCCCAGTTTTCATAGACAGAGTTCCTCGCTACACAAAAAACTTCAATATTTGAAAATTACTGTCCTTTAAACTTTAAAATATCCACTTAAATGTATTAACAGTATAAAGCATTTAGATGCAAGAACACAATTTTTTGTGTTTGCAGTAATATAGACACTTTTTCTGCACTTCCTGTTTGTATAGTGGTGGTGTACCAATTCACGCCCGTGTACCTATTCATGCCCACCCCTAAATTTATCCAAAACAATCACAGTTAAACAATAAATTACAAATGGATATGATCAATTTGATGATTATCTATGATGTGGTAAACATCTTCTCTATGAAAACTTATAAATCTTCAAGAAAATTGAGGGTGGGCGTGAATTGGTACCCGGGCGTGAATTGGTCCACCACCACTAAACAATGATGAAATTTTGCAAGTGAAATAAATTTTGATAAATATATCCATTAACTATGCAAAAAGTTTATTTCTTTTAATGCGGGGCACATCCTTGATACTCAAGGTGGTAGCCTAGTACATGTTTAATGTCAGGATGTGTGCCATTTGTTGCCCTTCAGGACGTTTATGTTTTTTTCATACTTATGCCATCTGTCTCTCACCAATACATCCATCTTTTAAAAATTGGCTGAGAGACAGATTAATCGGTCTACTGCTTCCCTGCATAAGTTGGCCGTGGGTCGTAAGTTGGCCGCCATCATCATATTTTGAAATTTCTATAAATCTAAAGGCCAGTATCATTCTTGAATGGTCTATTATAATAAGATTTATTATAACTACCACTTTTAAAACCTGTGCAACCACACATTTGTCTGTTTGATACATTTAAATGAGTGGCGGCCAACTTACGACCCGCGGCCAACTTATGCAGGGAAGCAGTACAGTTTTCAGGCTGGTTATAAAACTCGGAGTTGGAGCTGGAGTTGGAGCTTTACTCGGAGCCGCACCTCTACCGCACCTTTTTACCGCACCCCTCCTCTGATTGGTTGTCTTGATACTGCCACTGCACCTGATATAGATCTTGATGTACAACTACCAGCATTTGATGTTTTATTTGTTTCAAATATTGCGAGAAGACAGAGTGAGGTGCGGTGACAGTAAAATATTGCTGGATCATATATTTGTAAAATACTGTTAGAAACCCCATTGTAGCCTCATGTTTTCATCACTCTGTGGGTGTACAAGTACTACGTACAGCATTGGAGGTGGGGGTGGGGGGGTGGGGGGGTGCGATGGGGTGCGGTAAAAATATTTGTACAATAAAATATTGCTGGATCATATCTCTATAAAATATTATTAGAAACCCCATTGTAGCCTCACGTTTTCATCACTCTGTGGGTGTACAAGTACTACGTACAGCATGGGAGGTGGGGGGGGGGGGGGGGGGGGGGGGGGGGGGGCGATGGGGTGCGGTAAAAAAATATTTGTACAATAAAATATTGCTGGATCATATCTCTGTAAAATATTATTAGAAACCCCATTGTAGCCTCACGTTTTCATCACTCTGTAGATGTACAACTACCAGCATTTGATATTTTATTTGTTTTAAATATTGCGAGAAGACAGAGTGAGGTGCGGTGACAGTAAAATATTGCTGGATCATATATTTGTAAAATATTATTAGAAACTCCATTGTAGCCTCACGTTTTCGTAGTACTGGTACATCTACAGAGTGATGAAAACGTGAGGCTATAATGGAGTTTCTAACAATATTTTACAAATATATATGATCCAGCAATATTTTATTGTACAAATATTTTTACCGCACCCCATCGCACCCCCCCCCCCCCCCCACCTCCAATGCTGTACGTAGTACTTGTACACCCACAGAGTGAAGAAAACAGGAGGCTACAATGGAGTTTCTAACAATATTTTACAGAGATATGATCCAGCAATATTTTATTGTACAAATATTTTTACCGCACCCCATCGCACCCCCCCCCACCTCCAATGCTGTATGTAGTACTTGTACACCCACAGAGTGAAGAAAACGTGAGGCTACAATGGGGTTTCTAATAATATTTTACAAATATATGATCCAGCAATATTTTACTGTCACCGCACCTCACTCTGTCTTCTCGCAATATTTAAAATAAAACAAATAAAATATCAAATGCTGGTAGTTGTACATCTACAGAGTGAAGAAAACGTGCGGCTACAATGGGGTTTCTAACAACATTTTACAGAGATATGATCCAGCAATATCTTATTGTACAAATATTTTTACCGCACCCCACCGCACCCCCGCACCCACCGCACCCCTCCGACCGCACCTCCGGAGCTCCGAGTTTTATAAGGCACCCAGTTTTCACGATTTAGCACTTCCCGACATACAGCCAATATGTTACATATCGGGACGTCCCAGGACATAACCTTGCCGTTCAAAATATTATAGACAACACAATTTCCAAAAATTTGTTACATCAAAAGGGAAAATGTATGAGTGGATAATGTTGTTTAATCAAAACACCTTTCATCTGGGTAATATAACTGGATTCGAACAGTAATCAACCCGGAAGTTAGTGGTCGTGAAATCGGAAACCGATATAAAGACTCTTTGATAAAATATCTGTGCAAACCAAAAGAGCACTTACCCCAGTACCGTTATCACAGACTACCACTCTTTTACCGGAGCTATCCATGGTAGATGGTGAAGATACTTTATCAAAGTAGGTTTCAAAATATTTACTTCCTACTACCGGTTTTTACCGGAAATACTACGTTTGTCTTTCGAAATAAGTTTTAAGTAAAAAAAAAAAACAAAAAAAAAAACTATTCAACTAATTCCAGCATTTTTGCAACATACCCTGGAATAAAATCCTGAGATCGACCTATTGCCTTTTTTAGCTATTAAATCATTATGTGTTTTCCACCTTACTGCAGCCACGTATTACTACACACAATAAAATAGTTAAACTCAATAATAGTTTTGGCACTTTCTAAACATCTAATTGTTTGAGGAACTCCCTAAATTTCAGAAAAATCTCTCACATTCACGTTGATACTATATAATCCATTTATAAGCACCACCCAAAAAAGTTAGAAATAATTTCAGTAATTTAAAATTAGAAAACGTACAGAGTGGTGCAGTTTTGTACACTGATACTTTCCAGCCATGAGGTTATTGGCTTGAATGCCTGTCCCTACCTGTAGGACAAACGTCACAGTTTATAATCTTGATCATCCATTTTGCACTTCTTTCCTCCATCTTCTGAATTATCTGGAATGGTAGAGGTTACTTACATTGTTGTCATAATTGATTCAACACATATATGATGTGACATCCAAAAGGATTGTTATGTGGTCTTGTAAATCAGTGGTCTGGTAAATCACAGTAATTTACTTTAATTATAGCTTATCAAACACAGATGACAAAACAATGTTTACATTAACATGATGTGGTAACAATCCAAATGTGATATATTAATAATGTACACTACTGTAGACATAAGTTTCCAAGTCAGGTCGGATTGGAGGAACAGTCACAATTTCCTCATCTGATGTTAGAGTAATCATGCAAACTATGGCACACTATACATTTAGATAACGTTGCCACAGCATCCTGTTATGTATGTCTGTGGTAAGTAATTTAAGTAGTGGTTCCATATTCACAACTTTGGCCCCTTATTCTTGTTAATGTTGAAGTTGAGATCATTTTTGTAAGTTCCTTCAAGTTGAGAATCAAAATTGGAAATGCCAGGAAGGTCTGAAAGGATTTCAAACATTATTAATATTTTTGAAAAAGTTGGCAACTTTGCATCCTGACCTGACCTATCCTGATGCAATTAAGTCAAATCATAAAGGTCAGGAGGCACTCCAGACAGATCCTATACCAATATGACCATTCATACTGCTGGTACGACCAGTCATCTTAAAATTGTACAGGTTGGGGGACCAAAAAAATTAAATGGATTAGCTACAAGCTTGTCATCTCTTGACTGTCTGCGGCTGGATTATTGAAAGGTCTCAAGTCTTAGCCAAATCTCATTTGAGATTTTACTCAAATCTGAGATTTTTATCTCAGCTGAGATTCTGCTTAAGTTGAGATTTACGAAAGGAATCTCAGCTGAGACCAAAATCTCAGCCAAGTTTTGAATCTAGACCAATCAAAACTGATATAACATTTTGTTGAGATTAGTGGAAAGTATACACATTTATATTTTACCACTCTACCACATATACTCACATTTTAGAATATTTTCAATCAAGTAAAACATTGTCTTTTACTATAATTTGTACTGACATTCAAAAGAACTGATTATAACAGCAAAATAAGCCACTCATGTAAATTTGTAATGTAAATGTTTACTGTTGTTTTTGTACAAACTCTTTATATATACTAGTATATATATTCATATTTTGTATAACAAGTTAAATAATATGTCATACTTCACTATTTTTGTGACTTTTTATTACATATACTCTATTTAATGAAAACTTAAGTCACCCCCTAGGCAGTCTTAGATTTGAGACCAAATCTGAGAAAAATCTTAGCCTGAGATCTTTTGTGAATCCCGCTGAGCAAAAGGTTTCAAATCTGAGAAAAATATTAGATTTGAGACCAAAATCTCAGATTTGAGACTTGAGACCTTTCGTGAATCTGGCCCCAGGTTTACTGTTTTCCAGGTAGTCATATTGAAATTGAATTCAAAACTCCTGTTGACTCCCAGGAAGGTTGGGGATGGTCTGGATATATTCCCAGAACATCAGGTAGCTCCTGGACTGAACCAGGATCACTTTTGCTTGTGCACTTTACATGTCATAATTCACCATTTTAATTACCTGTTTAGTAAAGGGGGCAAAAGAAGCGAAATTCTTTGTTTTTGTGACCATGACACCTTAAAATTTGGAAATTCAACCTTTAATAATCAAACATTGCAAATGAAAATGTTGTGAAGTATGGTTGACGACAATAGTCCTATCAGAATGAATTCGTTAACATTGATACTTTATTAAAAATGACAACTAAAAGTTTAACATAAGATACATTTAATTTGATCAGAGGGAGATTTCATGAAAATTCTCAGACTTAGTTCAGTCTGACGCTGAGACACTGGGTCAGATCTGAGCCTTTTGGTTCATCTAAGTCTTTATCTCAAACAGTATTCATACAAGGGTCTTGGCTGAGACCAAGATTATTGAATAACCACAGTGGTTTTCTGTGTTATGTGACCCATTTTGTAGTCAAAATATCCTACTGATAACATATATGTTCCTTGTTTGACACATTTTGACAGTCTCGGCATTTGAGCCAGTGGCTCAGCCAAAGCTGAGACTAAGACCTTTGTGAAATCCATGGGCTCAAGAAAACTGTTCCAATAATTTGAGACAAAATGTAAGCCTGAGACCAGGCTAACACATTTCGTTAAATGACACCTATGTGCTATTTTTACATCCTCACGCGGGATTGCTTTTCCTCGAAAACAAACCCTCACAGATACCGCGAGGAATGCTGGGAGTAAACAAAGAACTACTTTTCAACAAGGAAGTGATTTCCGTATCATGAAAAATGCTCAAAAATAAATGTTTTCTGTCATAACACACGCCCTTCTTAATTTTTATAACAAATATACATATAGATCTACAAAATAGTAATTTTTCAGCAGGAAAACATTATTTAAAATGTTGTTTCTACTCTTCTTACATGGGCGAAAATGGAGTTTCTCTGTAAAGTAATTCTACGTTTTTTTAAAGTGGTGATCCGTGGATTTTTCTTGCTATTAAACCTGTATAATTGCTTTGAAGGTTGTCACAAATTATTTTTCAAAGTAAAATAAATTTTATGAATGGAAATTTGCATATATTTGTCCCTAAAATTCAATACAATTACCTGCAAAGCTGGAAAAAACATTGATAATGCCTGAGAGTAATAAAAAATAATGTAAAATACATAAAATAATATTGAAGGCGTTTTAGGAACAACAACAATAATAAAAAGATGATTAATTTCAATTCTACATACCTATATATGTGTACATATAACAAATGCTTTGTAGGATTTTGAAAATTATTAATATTATTTGATTATTTAGTTAGTTTTTTATTTTATTTTATTTATTTATTTTTTTTTTTTTTTTGCATTGGAATTATAATATATAACAACCAAGGATTATATACAAAAATGTTAGCAAATATATATAAACTACACAAAACAGCTGCCTGAAAATTACAATAAAACATGAATTATACATGAATAGCAACAACATGACTCATAAAAATATCACAATTTAATAAAAATCACAATAATTTTATTTTCTGAAAATTATTAAATAGGCCATACTCTTTTAAATAATCAATAATAATTTTTACATTGTCAATACTGAAATTATATTTTATATAACTGGCCTATATTAACTTATACTTCCCGTTATTATAGAATTTTATGTACTTTAATTTGGCCTTATGGGCCAATTTATTTAATTATTACAAGGGTGTAATTAATATTCATATCATACAAACAGTAAGATGACCTGAAACTCTTTATAAAGCAAAACTTATATTGATTTCTTGACTGCATGTTTATAAATATTATAGTTGGTTTTCATGCTGTTAAAAATGTTTGCTTTCTGTAAAAACTCTTAAAAATCAATTTTTTCATTTGCAATGTATGTTAATTTAGAAAATGTTTATTTATCAAATATACATAACATAAATAACTCTAAATTAATTCTAAAAATATGAATTCAACCATTACAATATTATCAACAGATTTATGACATAATTACTTGCAAAAGAAAAATGAAATATTTAGTTTTCTTTAATTTTATTTATTTATTTCTTCAGTGTTTCATGTTATGTATAGTATCTTATTGGTTATATTGTGATGGGTAGTGGAGAGGGCTGTAGTTAATAATTACTCTATAAAAGTAGTCTTGTTTGTAACTTACACAAAGAAATAATTACTTTAAAATTATTTAACAATAAACTTTAGACTTTAACCCCAAATCAAATTGAAGTAATCACAATATTAAGAAAAATACAATGGCGTGAATGTACCACAGACAACTCTGTATAGCTAAATAGCCTACATTAATGTCACCTTAACCTCCAACCTTTAGAACAGAAATAAAATTTCAGACTTACTTAAGGTAACCACTTATAACATTAAATTCCATGTGTCAAGCAGGCCTCTCTAAAAATCATTTGTCAAAGATATTTTTTATCAGAACACCAGTTTCCAATAATAATTTCCACATGCATTTGATTATCCTACAATAAAAGTAATAAAATTACTTAAAGGGTACAATTTTGTATGAAGACATTTGCAGAGATTTGTAGCCAATGATATATATTGAAAATGAAATGCCAGATTTATTGCACTTTTGATGAAATGAATTAACAGAAAACTTTAAATTACATGTTATATGTGACCAACAATTCACGTTTTTCTCAGTTCCAGTGGGCTGTGTAACCACCATATATAGATGCTACGTGTTTTAAGCTTTAAAATGGTATATTACTTGTCAAAATCGAGCAAAAAGTGACATTTTTATGAATTTTCAAACTATTTCATACGATTTCTGCAGAGAAAAAAAATCTTCTTTAAAAACCGTTCTTGTTCGCGTATTAACACAGTAAAGTGGCGCGTAGGTATACACCGGGCCATAGACACGGCGGTTTCTGAGAGAGATCTTTTTTCGAGAGGAAAAAGTCTCGCGAGAGAATGCTATTTTTAGTGAAAAAACGATCAGTGAAATGTTTTGACAGCCAATCAGTGCAGTCGTTACATGTATTGTCGGTATACGTGGTTCAACACAAACAAGATACTGAGAAGAAGCATGGGCTTGAAATTTTTAAGTATTTTAATTTTCAGTGCTTTTTGCGCAACTGAAACCAAATATGTTTTGGAAATTGTTGAACTTCCGAGTGATGACAAGGATGTAAAATACTTTTCGGACGATGTCATCGCACTTCATGATGGTTCTGACGTGAGTTGAAATAGTTACTCAAGTACATATACTACAGTACAGTACTTACTAATCACCTAGTGCACTACATTAGGGCTGTCTATGGCTGTGATTCTCCAAGCATTTGTGGTCACAGCATAAATAATCGTCACACCTTAACATTTTGACTTAATCCCGAGGTTTGTGAAGACCTCTGGTGAATGTGGCCCATGTAGGCCTACACATAGAAAAAAATATATACAATAAAAACATTTGTATAGCACAAAAGTGCAAAAGGAACATCAACGCTGAAGTGAGGGTGGTACCATTATACCTGGGTCTAATGGTAACACCGCTAATAGTTGGGGAGCATTCATTATTTCCTCGATTACAATTTTAAGAACTACTTTTTACCGAACTCATACCTAACTAAACGGGTGAATGCTAAGCTCTGTATAGTGGTACAGTGGGACCTGCCTCCTCTCTAATTCTTCCCTAGTGGTACAGTGGGACCGACCTTCTCTCTAGTTCTTCCCTATTGGTACAGTGGGACCCACCTCCTCTCTAGTTCTTCCCTAGTGGTACAGTGGGACCTGCCTCCTCTCTAATTTCTCCCTAATGGTACAGTGGGACCTGTCTTCTCTCTAATTCTTCCCTAGTGGTACAGTGGGACCGACCTTCTCTCTAGTTCTTCCCTATTGGTACAGTGGGACCCACCTCCTCTCTAGTTCTTCCCTAGTGGTACAGTGGGACCTGCCTCCTCGCTAGTTCTTCCCTGGTGGTACAGTGGGACCCACCTCCTCTCTAGTTCTTCCCTAGTGGTACAGTGGGACCTGCCTCCTCCCTAGTTCTTCCCTGGTGGTACAGTGGGACCCACCTCCTCTCTAATTCTTTCCTAATGGTACAGTGGGACCCACTTCCTCTCTAGTTCTTCCCTGGTGGTATAGTGGGACCTGCCTCCTCTCTAATTTCTCCCTAATGGTACAGTGGGACCTGTCTTCTCTCTAATTCTTCCCTAGTGGTACAGTGGGACCGACCTTCTCTCTAGTTCTTCCCTATTGGTACAGTGGGACCCACCTCTCTAGTTCTTCCCTAGTGGTACAGTGGGACCTGCCTCCTCGCTAGTTCTTCCCTGGTGGTACAGTGGGACCCACCTCCTCTCTAGTTCTTCCCTAGTGGTACAGTGGGACCTGCCTCCTCCCTAGTTCTTCCCTGGTGGTACAGTGGGACCCACCTCCTCTCTAATTCTTTCCTAATGGTACAGTGGGACCCACTTCCTCTCTAGTTCTTCCCTGGTGGTATAGTGGGACCTGCCTCCTCTCTAATTTCTCCCTAATGGTACAGTGGGACCTGTCTTCTCTCTAATTCTTCCCTAGTGGTACAGTGGGACCCACCTCCTCTCTAGTTCTTCCCTAGTGGTACAGTGGGACCCACCTCCTCTCTAGTTCTTCCCTAGTGGTACAGTGGGACCTCCCTCCTCTCTAATTTTCCCTAATGGTACAGTGGGAGCTGTCTTCTCTCTAATTCTTCCCTAGTGGTACAGTGGGACCCACCTCCTCTCTAGTTCTTCCCTAGTGGTACAGTGGGACCTCCCTCCTCTCTAATTTTCCCTAATGGTACAGTGGGAGCTGTCTTCTCTCTAATTCTTCCCTAGTGGTACAGTGGGACCCACCTCCTCTCTAGTTCTTCCCTAGTGGTACAGTGGGACCCGCCTCCTCCATGGTTCTTCCCTGGTGGTACAGTGGGACCTGCCTCCTCGCTAGTTCTTCCCTGGTGGTACAGTGGGACCCGCCTCCTCTCTAATTCTTCCCTAGTGGTACAGTGGGAGCTGTCTTCTCTCTAATTCTTCCCTAGTGGTACAGTGGGACCCACCTCCTCTCTAATTCTTCCCTAGTGGTACAGTGGGACCCACCTCCTCTCTAGTTCTTCCCTAGTGGTACAGTGGGACCTCCCTCCTCTCTAGTTCTTCTCTAGTGGTACAGTGGGACCCACCTCCTCTCTGGTTCTTCCCTGGTGGTACAGTGGGACCTGCCTCCTCGCTAGTTCTTCCCTGGTGGTACAGTGGGACCCACCTCCTCTCTAATTCTTCCCTAGTGGTACATTGTTACAGACAAGACGAGGAATCAGAGATACTGTCTGATTTATGATGCTGATAAACTATGATCAGATGTAGAGGCAGATCTAGAGGGGGAAAGAGGCAATCCCCCTAGATCTGTCTCTATTAGGGTAATATACCTGTTTAAAGTGACAGTTATTACATCTGTGTCATTGTCAAACTGTCCCAATATCAAAAGGGTATTAGGCTCTTTTGTGTGTGTACTATGTTTGTAAACCTTTCTTGTTTACCAGTGTATGTTTAAACATGAGATATACAGTGTACAAACTGTTTTTGCTACAGTAGCTATAATAAGATTAAATTGAAAAAAAAACCCAGTTAAATCCTGAAAAAGTTTCAAAAAAAAAAATTTAATCAATTGATTTATGTGTTTTTAAAGGAAAATGATGAAGAATCTGTTTTTACCCCACAGCCCTTAAGGGCTGTCGGGGTATTGTTTTCACCCATGGTGTCCGGATGGGCGGGCGGGCGGGCGTCCTATCGGGCGGGCGGGCGGCGGGAAAAAGTTTGTCCGGGCTGTATCTCAGAAACCGTAAGGTGTAGGAAGTTGATACTTGGTAGGGACATTGGTTAGGGGGTGTAGTTGTGCAACGTCATGGTCTGACCTTGATTTGACCTTTGACCTTGCCGTAGTGATCTTGACCTATAAAATCTTGTCCAGGCTATATCTCGGAAACTGTAAGGTGTAGGAAGTTGATACTTGGTAGGGACATTGGTTAGGGGGTGTAGGTGTGCAACATCATGGTGTGACCTTGATTTGACCTTTGACCTTGCCGTAGTGACCTTGACCTATAAAATCTTGTCTGGGCTATATCTCGGAAACTGTAAGGTGTAGGAAGTTGATATTTGGCAGGGACATTGGTTAGGGGGTGTAGGTGTGCAACGTCATGGTCTGATCAGGATTTGACCTTGCTGTAGTGACCTTGACCTATAAAATCTTGTCCAGGCTATATCTCAGAAACCGTAAGGTGTAGGAAGTTGATACTTAGTAGAGACATTGGTTAGGGGGTGTAGTTGTGCAACGTCATGATCTAACCTTGATTTGACCTGTGACCTTGCCGTAGTGACCTTGACCTATAAAATCTTGTCCGGGCTATATCTCAGAAACTGTAAGGTGTAGGAAGTTGATACTTGGTAGGGACATTGGTTAGAGGGGGGAGTTGTGCAACGTCATGGTGTGACCTTGATTTGACCTTGCCGTAGTGACCCTGACCTATAAAATCTTGTCCGGGCTATATCTCAGAAACTGTAAGGTGTAGGAAGTTGATACTTGGTAGGGATATTGGTTAGGGGGTGTAGGTGTGCAACGTCATGGAGTGACCTTGATTTGACCTTTGACCTTGCCGTAGTGACCTTGACCTATAAAATCTTGTCCGGGCTATATCTCAGAAACTGTAAGGTGTAGGAAGTTGATATTTGGTAGGGACATTGGTTAGGGGGTGTAGTTGTGCATCGTCATGGTCTGACCTTGATTTGACCTTTGACCTTGCCGTAGTGACCTTGAGTTTGAAAATATTGTCCGGGCTATATCTCTAAAACCGTAAGGTGTAGGAAGTTGATACTTGGTAGGGACATTGGTTAGGGGGTTTAGTTGTGCAACGTCATGGTCTGACCTTGATTTGACCTTTGACCTTGCCGTAGTGACCTTGACCTATAAAATCTTGTCCAGGCTATATCTCGGAAACTGTAAGGTGTAGGAAGTTGATACTTGGTAGGGACATTGGTTAGGGGGTGTAGGTGTGCAACATCGTGGTGTGACCTTGATTTGACCTTTGACCTTGCCGTAGTGACCTTGACCTATAAAATCTTGTCTGGGCTATATCTCGGAAACTGTAAGGTGTAGGAAGTTGATATTTGGCAGGGACATTGGTTAGGGGGTGTAGGTGTGCAACGTCATGGTCTGATCAGGATTTGACCTTGCTGTAGTGACCTTGACCTATAAAATCTTGTCCAGGCTATATCTCGGAAACCGTAAGGTGTAGGAAGTTGATACTTGGTAGGGACATTGGTCAGGGGCCATAGGTGTGTATTATCATGGTGTGACCTTAATTTGACCTTTGACCTTGTCGTAGTGACCTTGACCTTTAAAATCTTGTTGCACCTTTGGGTCTGTCTTTTGATGCAGATTAAGCACTGTTAATTCATATTAGAATTTATTAAGAATTTTACTTTCATAACTTCCCATTGTAAGAGATAGAATTTCATCAAGTGAGCTACAGATTTTGCTCCAACACCACACATAAGCGTTCATTAAATGTATTACCACTTCTGTATGCATGGTAATATTCAAAACATCTAAACCATAATTCGGCCATGCAGATGTAGATAAAGAATGTTGAATTTTAGTTTACTGATTAATGCTGTCATCTTGTTATTGAATTGACTTGTTTTAATACTTCATCTTTACATGCATTATCTTTCTTTTAAACATTATTTTCTGCATTTAAACATTTTTTGGAACTTTATATAACTGACAGTGCGCTGAAAGTATCCTGAACTTTGTACTGGTACAGTGCTTCTGTATCTCATGGTGTTGAAAATATTTCCCTAGGCTGTGGGGTACGGGCATGTCTGATGCTATTTTTTTTAAAATGAAAAAGTTGAAAACAAGAAACATTGTGGCATACAAATTTACATTCAAGTATGTTCCTCTCCAAATTTTTTTACAATTATATAATTGTTTATTGTGGGAAGCCCATTTGAAGTTTACTTTATGGTTTCATCTTATTTTTTTTCATGACAGTAAACTACTGTATGTGTCTTGACAATTAAGTGTGTGAAAACCCCGAGTAGAAAAAGCTGCAGAAAACTAGGGTATCAACAAATCCTAGTAGAAAATACCCTGGGGGGTGTTGGAAATATACCTAAACCTGTGTTACATGGTGTACACTACTTGGCAGTGCTTGTATAAATGTGTTATATACAATTTAGTTAAGTGGGCTTTTATACTGAAGTATTTTGTACAGCAGGTTTTTACAGAGGCTTTTTTCTGCTGGAGGCTTTTTAAGTTTGCTTGACCATCAGTACGATATATTTTTGGCCTAAAAAATGGCTGCATTTTGTCCTCCCTTGCAATTTTGACCAGCATTTTGTCCACTGGCATTTTGTCCGCGGGCAGTTTTGCTGTGCACTGCATGATATGTCCTGCTATAAAATGTCCAAGTATGAAATATCCATACCAGTGACAACCCATACCCTCCTTTCAGAAAATCCTGTATCTGCCTCTGATTACATGTAATAATGTGTTTTGTCTATGTAATCCTGTCATTTTTATGTCATCACTCTGCGGCGTGGGCGTACGCGTCCGCGTCCGCGTGAACAACTTCTTCTCCAAAACTACAAGGTCTAGAGACATGCTGTTTTTTTTAAAAGATACCTTATCTATCGAGGATGAAAAATTGTTCAAGGCATGCAAATCTGTCTGTTCGTCTGTTTGCTAGAGACGTTACAAGGGAGGTACCCCCACCAAAAGTGTGAAAATTTCAACACTTTATCACAATTTTCTCAGTGACTATTGCAGGGATTTCTCTCATATCTTGCATATATGTACTAGGCCAGAGGTAAATTCTCTTGTGTGAGTATGAGACCTGGATCTGTCTTAGTTTTTTTTTAATAAATTTTTTTAATAATTTTTAATGCATTCAAATACATGAAATCATGCACTAAATCACTTATAACTTGAAAAGTGTTGCATTTAGAGCATTTTGTTAAAATATGTTGTTCAGCTACTTTTTTCATAGTACAACATGGTGAGTAACTTGGGTGTCTGTCTCAATAGCTAAGTGAGTAATAGCTACTTTTGGGCTTTTCAGTAACTACCATCTTGAGTAAAATCACTTGTAACATGAAAACTATTGCATTTAGAGAATTTCTTATAAATATGTTATTCAGCTACTTTTGGGTCAGCTATAACATAGTAAAATTTCAGACCTGTAGCTCATGGCACAACTGAGCAATAGCTATTTTCAGGTACTGTATGTTGAGTAAATCAGTTGTAACTTGAAAACTATTGCATTTGGAGTATTTTGTTAAAATATGTTGTTCAGCTACTTTTGGGTCAGCTATAACATAGTGAAATTACAGACATATAGCTCATAGCATAGCTGAGTAATAGCTACTTTTAGGTTATCACTGTTGAGTAAATCACTTATAACTTGAAAACTATTGCATTTGGAGTATTTTGTTTCAATATGTTATTCACCTATTTTGGGGTCAGCTATAACATAGTAAAATTTCAGACCTGTAGCTCATGGCATAGCTGAGTAATAGCTACTTTGAGGTTATCACTGTTGAGTAAATCACTTATAACTTGAAAACTATTGCATTTACAGAAATTTGTGTAAATATGTTATTCAGCTACTTTTGGGTCAGCTATAACATAGTGAAATTACAGACCTGTAGCTCATGGCACAACTGAGCAATAGCTATTTTCAGGTACTGTATGTTGAGTAAATCAGTTGTAACTTGAAAAATATTGCATTTGGAGTATTTTGTTAAAATATGTTGTTCACCTACTTTTGGGTCAGCTATAACATAGTGAAATTACAGACTTATAGCTCATGGCATAGCCGAACAATAGCTATTTTTAGGTTCTCACTACTGAGTAAATCAGTTGTAACTTGAAAACTATTGCATTTACAGTATTTTGCTTAAATATGTTGTTCACCTACTTTTGGGTCAGCTATAACATAGTAAAATTTCAGACATGTAGCTCATGGCATAGCTGAGTAATAGCTACTTTGAGGTTATCACTGTTGAGTAAATCACTTATAACTTGAAAACTATTGCATTTAGAGTATTTTGTTTCAATAAGTTATTCACCTATTTTGGGGTCAGCTATAACATAGTAAAATTTCAGACCTGTAGCTCATGGCATAGTTGAGTAATAGCTACTTTGAGGTTATCACTGTTGAGTAAATCACTTATAACTTGAAAACAATTGCATTTACAGAAATTTGTGTACATACGTTATTCAGATACTTTTGGGTCAGCTATAACATAGTGAAATTACAGACCTGTAGCTCATGGCACAACTGAGCAATAGCTATTTTCAGGTACTGTATGTTGAGTAAATCAGTTGTAACTTGAAAAATATTGCATTTGGAGTATTTTGTTAAAATATGTTGTTCAGCTACTTTTGGGTCAGCTATAACATGGTGAAATTACAGACCTATAGCTCATGGCATAGCTGGGTAATAGCTACTTTTAGGTTATCATTGTTGAGTAAATCACTTATAACTTGAAAAGTATTGCATTTAGAGTATTTTGTTTCAATACGTTATTCAGCTACTTTTGGGTCAGCTATAACATAGTGAAATTACAGACCTGTAGCTCATGGCACAACTGAGCAATAGCTATTTTCAGGTACTGACTGTTGAGTAAATCAATTGTAACTTGAAAAATATTGCATTTACAGTATTTTGCTTAAATATGTTGTTCACCTACTTTTGGGTCAGCTATAACATAGTAAAATTTCAGACATGTAGCTCATGGCATAGCTGAATAAGAGCTACTTTTAGGTTATCATTGTTGAGTAAATCACTTATAACTTGAAAACTATTGCATTTAGAGTATTTTGTTTCAATATGTTATTCACCTATTTTGGGGTCAGCTATAACATAGTAAAATTTCAGACCTGTAGCTCATGGCATAGCTGAGTAATAGCTACTTTGAGGTTATCACTGTTCAGTAAATCACTTATAACTTGAAAAATATTGCATTTACAGAAATTTGTGTAAATTCGTTATTCAGCTACTTTTGGGTCAGCTATAACATAGTGAAATTACAGACCTGTAGCTCATGGCACAATTGAGCAATAGTTATTTTCAGGTACTGTATGTTGAGTAAATCAGTTGTAACTTGAAAAATATTGCATTTGGATTATTTTGTTAAAATATGTTGTTCACCTACTTTTTTGTCAGCTATAACATAGTGAAATTACAGACATATAGCTCATAGCATAGCTGAGTAATAGCTACTTTTAGGTTATCACTTTGAGTAAATCACTTATAACTTGAAAACTATTGCATTTGGAGTATTTTGTTTCAATATGTTATTCACCTATTTTGGGGTCAGCTATAACACAGTAAAATTTCAGACCTAAAGCTCATGGCATAGCTGAGTAATAGCTACTTTTAGGTTATCACTGTTGAGTAAATCACTTATAACTTGAAAACTATTGCACTTACAGTATTTTGTTTCAATATGTTATTCACCTATTTTGGGGTCAGCTATAACATAGTAAAATTTCAGACCTGTAGCTCATGGCATAGCTGAGTAATAGCTACTTTGAGGTTATCACTGTTGAGTAAATCATTTATAACTTGAAAACTATTGCATTTACAGAAATTTGTGTAAATATGTTATTCAGCTACTTTTGGGTCAGCTATAACATAGTGAAATTACAGACCTATTGCTCATGGCACAACTGAGCAATAGCTATTTTCAGGTACTCACTGTTGAGTAAATCAATTGTAACTTGAAAAATATTGCATTTGGAGTATTTTGTTAAAATCAATTGTAACTTGAAAACTATTACATTTAGAGTATTTTGTTTAAATATGTTATTCACATAATTTTTGGTCAGTTATATCATAGTGAAATTGCAGACCTCTATGTCATGCTATAGCTGAGCAATAGCTACTTTCAGGTTCTCACTATTGAGTAAATGATTGTATCCACTGGATAGCCGCAGTGTGTAGAGAGATTTCACCATTACCGCTCCAATGAAAACAATATTATAGCTAGCCTTCTCAAGTTTGCAGAATATATTAATAACCATAAAATGTTGCCTGGGAATATTTTTGAAAAACAAGATGGCCGCCAGGGACGTTTATTCGACTTTAAACAAGGACTTTTGTTGGCCCTCTAGAGGAAAGGGTATTATAGGTAGAGATCTCAAATTTGCAGGATATGTGCCTCATTATAAAATCTTGACTGGGAATATTTTTGGCCTCATTTTGAAAAACAAGATGGCCGCCACAGGTGTTTCTTTGTCAGTCATGAAAAGTGCTTATATCTCCCTTATTATTGGTCCTAGAGGTTTGGGATGGTAAACCAACCTGTAGGAAATCATGGGCTGGGAATCTTTTGGTGTGGTCAGATTTGACCTTTGACCCCTCCTTCAAGGTCAAATGAGGATAGCCAAACTTAAAAGTGCTTATAACTCACTTATTATTGGTCCTAGAGGTTTGGGATGGTAAACAGACATATAGGAAATCATGGGCTGGGAATCTGTTGATGTGGTCCGATTTGACCTTGGACCTCTTCTTCAAGGTCAAACGAGGATAGCCAAACTTAAAAGTGCTTATAACTCGCTTATTATTGGTCTTAGAGGTTTGGGATGGTAAAACAACGTATAGGAAATCATGGGCTGGGATTCTTTTGGTGTGGTCAGATTTGACCTTGGACCCCTCCTTCAAGGTCAGTTGAGGATAGCCAAACTTAAAATTGCTTATAACTCGCTTGTTATTGGTCCTACAGGTTTGGGATGGTAAACCAACCTGCAGGAAATCATGGGCTGGGAATCATTTGGTATGGTCAGATTTGACATTGGACTCATCCTTCAAGGTCAAACAAAGATAGCCAAACTTAAAAGTGCCTATAAATCGCTTATCATTGGTTCTAGAGGTTTGGGATGGTAAACCATCCTATAGGAAATCATGGGCTGGGAATCTTTTGGTGTGGTCAGATTTGACCTTTGGACCCCTCCTTCAAGGTCAAATAAGGACAGCCAAACTTAAAAGTGCTTATAACTCGCTTATTATTGGTCCTACAGGTTTGGGATGGTAAACCAACCTATAGGAAATCATGGGCTGGGAATGTTTTTGTGTGGTTGGATTTGACCGTGGACCCCTTCTTCAAGGTCGTACGAGGATACTGCATTTGCAGTATTTCTTTAAATATGTTTTAACCTACTCTTTATACTTAAACAGTTACCTTGTTATTTTCCTTCATAATACCATTTGCAGGGCAAAACTTTTTTGTCCTTTTCTTCTGTCAGGTTCAGAATTTCTTTTGAACATGCTGTTCAATTACCATTTACTGTACTTCTGTACAGCACTTTCCCTGATAATTATGCTTTCCTCTCATTATTACCTTCACAAATCAAAAACACTCAGTCAGCTGACACAGTGCCCGTTCACGGGCACTCTCCTCTTGTTCAGATTTTCCAGTTACTTTTTAGCAGTGCTGCTTATTCTTGGTGGGATTTTAAAATCCACTGCTGCTCCAACTATAATTCTACCAAGATAGTACATTTGTCAATGGCTGGACAGACAGCATCAGTTTATTGTGGCAACTATTAAACTTGCACCTGGTCAGAGTCGTACCCAGAACTTGTGTTGATATTAAAATTCAGGTTATACATGCATGTTATATGTCAGAGTTGCCCGGACCCTTTTTATGTCAGCTGACTTGTCAGTCGGCTGACATTATGGCATCACTCTGCCGCGTCTGCGTCCGCGTGAACATCTTCTCCTCCAAAAGTACAAGGCCCAGAGACATGCTATTACTTTTAAAAGATACCTTATCTATCGAGGATGATAAATCGTAAAATTCATGCAGATCTGTCAGTTCATCTGTTCCCTAGAGCCATTAGAAGCGAGGTACCCCCACCCAAAGTGTGAAAATTTGAAACAGTTTATCACAATTTTCTCATTGACTATTGAAGGGATTTCTCTCTCATCTTGCATATGTACAAAGCCACAGGTAGATTCCTTTTTGTGAGTATAAGACATGGATCTTTCTCAATTATTTTTTATGAATTTTTAAAATAATTTTTAATGGATTAAAATTCATGAAATCATGCACTAAATCACTTATAACTTGAAAAGTATGGCAGTTAGAGCATTTTGTTAAAATATATTATTCAGCTACTTTTTTCATAGCTACAACATGGTGAGTAACTTGAGCATCTATCCCCATAGCTAAATGAGTAATAGCTACTTTGTGACTTTTCAGTAACTTCCATAATGAGTAAAATCACTTATAACTTGAAAACTATTGCATATACAGAATTTTGTATAAATATGTTATTCAGCTACTTTTGGATCAGCTATAACAGTGAATGTAAATGGCAGGGTGTGTCATTTAAAACGGCGGACCCCACCATTTTAAATGGCTGGGGGGTCAAAACGGCAGTGAACACATGCGTCAGAATGCTTGTTTTGCATAAATATGTTATTCAGCTATTTTTAGTCAGCCATAACATAGTGAAAATGCAGACCTGTAACATCATTGCGTAGCTGAGCAATAGCTACTTTCAAGTTATAACTGTTGAATAAATCAGTTGTAATGTGAAAACTATTAAATATAGAGTATTTTGTTTAAATAATATGTTATTCACCTACTTATGGGTCAACTATACCATAGACCTGTAGCTCATGGCATATCTGAGCAATAGCCACTTTGAAGTTCTCACTGTTGAGTAAATCAATGGTAACTTTAAAACTATTGCATTTACAGTAATTTCTTTAAATATGTTATTCACCTACTTTTCAGTCCTCTATAACATAGTAAAATTGTCTATTTTAGAATATTTAAAATAGACAGTTGTTTTTAATTAATAGAATTTTTAGTCATTCATCCCTGACCAGTATTTTTGACACAAAAGATATATTTTGATGTAAAGTGAATGGCTTCCTTTAAAATCAAACTTATAATAACAAATGAAATATTTCTTTAGTCTTAACCACCTGTGTGATCACTGAAGAATGGGTGGCTTCTTTCTAATTGAAAGGATTAAAGATCAAAGAGATTTTTAGTCCAAACAAGAATTTTAATCCAAAGGAAGAGTATTATAAGTTTGTTGAAGAGTTCAAGGCTAACTGACATGAAAACTATCTTTTGCAAAAGGGATATTTTTTGTTATGTCAGCTGACTTGTCAGTCAGCTGACATTATGTCGTCACTCTGCGGCGTGGGCGTGGGCGTACGCGTACGCGTCCGCGTGAACAACTTCTCCTCCAAAACTACAAGGCCTAGAGACGTGCTGTTTTTTTTAAAAGATACCTTATCTATCGAGGATGAAAAATTGTTCAAGGCATGCAAATCTGTCTGTTCGTCTGTTTGCTAGAGACATTACAAGGGGGGTACCCCCACCAAAAGTGTGAAAATTTCAACACTTAATCACAATTTTCTCAGTGACTATTGCAGGGATTTCTCTCATATCTTGCATATATGTACTAGGCCACAGGTAGATTCTCTTGTGTGAGTATGAGATCTGGATCTGTCTTACTTTTTTTTTAATAAATTTTTTTAATAATTTTTAATGCATTAAAATTCATGAAATCATGCACAAAATCATTTATAACTTGAAAAGTGTTGCATTTAGAGCATTTTGTTAAAATATGTTATTCAGCTACTTTTTTCATAGCTACAATATGGTGAGTAAGTTGGGTGCCTGTCTCAATAGCTAAGTGAGTAATAGCTACTTTTGGGCTTTTCAGTAACTTCCATCATGAGTAGAATCACTTGTAACTTAAAAACTATTGCATTTACAGAATTTCGTATAAATATGTTATTCAGCTACTTTTGGGTCAGCTATAACATAGTAAAATTTTAGACCTGTAGCTCATGGCATAGCTGAGTAATAGCTACTTTTAGGTTATCACGGTTGAGTAAATCGCTTATAACTTCAAAACTATTGCATTTAGAGAATTTCATATAAATATGTTATTCAGCTACTTTTGGGTCAGCTATAACATAGTAAAATTTCAGACCTGTAGCTCATGGCATAGCTGAGTAATAGCTACTTTTAGGTTATCACTGTTGAGTAAATCGCTTATAACTTGGAAACTATTGCATTTACAGTATTTTGTTGCAATATATTATTCACCTATTTTGGGATCAGCTATAACATAGTGAAGTTTCAGATCTGTGGCTCATTGCATAGCTGAGTAATAGCTACTTTGAAGTTCTCACTATTGAGTAAATCACTTGTAACTTAAAACCTATTGCATTTAGAGAATTTCGTATAAATATGTTATTCAGCTACTTTTGGGCCAGCTATAACATAGTGAAATTTCAGATCTGTAGGTCATGGCATAGCTGAGTAATACCTACTTTAAAGTTCTCACTATTGAGTAAATCAGTTGTAATTGGAAAACTATTGCATTTAGAGAATTTCGTATAAATATGTTATTCAGCTACTTTTGGGTCAGCTATAACATAGTAAAATTTCAGACCTGTAGCTCATGGCATAGCTGAGTAATAGCTACTTTTAGGTCATCACTATTGAGTAAATCAGTTGTAACTTCAAAACTATTGCATTTACAGTATTTTGCTTGAATATGTTATTCAGCTACTTTTGGGTTAGCTATAACATAGTGAAATTTCAGACCTGTAGCTCATTGCATAGCTGAGTAATAACTACTTTGAGGTTCTCACTATTGAGTAAATCAGTTGTAATTGCAAAACTATTACATTTAGAGAATTTAGTATAAATATGTTATTCAGCTACTTTTGGGTCAGCTATAACATAGTAAAATTTCAGACCTGTAGCTCATGGCATAGCTGAGTAATAGCTACTTTTAGGTCATCACTATTGAGTAAATCAGTTGTAACTTGAAAACTATTGCATGTACAGTATTTTGCTTAAATATGTTGTTCACCTACTTTTGGGTCAGCTATAACATAGTGAAATTTCAGACCTGTAGCTCATTGCATAGCTGAGTAATAACTACTTTGAGGTTCTCACTATTGAGTAAATCAGTTGTAATTGCAAAACTATTGCATTTAGAGAATTTAGTATAAATATGTTATTCAGCTACTTTTGGGTCAGCTATAACATAGTAAAATTTCAGACCTGTAGCTCATGGCATAGCTGAGTAATAGCTACTTTTAGGTCATCACTATTGAGTAAATCATTTGTAACTTGAAAACTATTGCATGTACAGTATTTTGCTTAAATATGTTGTTCACCTACTTTTGGGTCAGCTATAACATAGTGAAATTTCAGACCTGTAGCTCATTGCATAGCTGAGTAATAACTACTTTGAGGTTCTCACTATTGAGTAAATCAGTTGTAATTGCAAAACTATTGCATTTAGAGAATTTAGTATAAATATGTTATTCAGCTACTTTTGGGTCAGCTATAACATAGTAAAATTTCAGACCTGTAGCTCATGGCATAGCTGAGTATTAGCTACTTTTAGGTCATCACTATTGAGTAAATCAGTTGTAACTTGAAAACTATTGCATGTACAGTATTTTGCTTAAATATGTTGTTCACCTACTTTTGGGTCAGCTATAACATAGTGAAATTTCAGACCTGTAGCTCATTGCATAGCTGAGTAATAACTACTTTGAGGTTCTCACTATTGAGTAAATCAGTTGTAATTGCAAAACTATTGCATTTAGAGAATTTAGTATAAATATGTTATTCAGCTACTTTTGGGTCAGCTATAACATAGTAAAATTTCAGACCTGTAGCTCATGGCATAGCTGAGTAATAGCTACTTTGAGGTTATCACTGTTGAGTAAATTGCTTATAACTTGGAAATTATTGCATTTAGAGTATTCTGTTTCAATATGTTATTCACCTATTTTGGGGTCAGCTATAACATAGTGAAGTTCCAGACCTGTGACTCATTGCATAGCTGAGTAATAGCTACTTTGAAGTTCTTAATGTTGAGTAAATCACTTATAATTTGAAAACTATTGCATTTAGAGAATTTAGTATAAATATGTTATTCAGCTACTTTTGGGTCAGCTATAACATAGTGAAATTACAGACCTGTAGCTCATGGCACAACTGAGCAATAGCTATTCTCAGGCACTGACTGTTGAGTAAATCGGCTGTAACTTGAAAAATATTGCATTTGGAGTATTTTGTTAAAATATATTGTTCACCTACTTTTGGGTTAGCTATAACATAGTGAAATTACAGACCTATAGCTCGTGGCATAGCGGAGCAATAGCTATTTTCAGGTTCTCACTATTGAGTAAATCAGTTGTAACTTAAAAACTATTGCATTTACAGTATTTTGCTTAAATATGTTGTTCACCTACTTTTAGGTCAGCTATAACAGAGCAAAAATTCAGACATGTAGCTCATTGCATAGCTGAGTAATAGTTAGTTGTAACTTGAAAACTATTACATTTAGAGTAGTTTGTTAAATATGTTATTCACAGACGTTTTGGTCAGCTATAACATAGTGAAATTGCAGACCTCTATGTCATGGCATAGCTGAGCAAAGCTTCTTTCAGGTTCTCACTGTTGAGTAAATCATTGTATCCAACCTGTAGGAAATCATGGGCTGGGAATCTGTTAATATGGTCCGATTTGACCTTGGAACCCTCCTTCAAGGTCAAATGAGGATAGCCAAACATAAAAGTGCTTATAACTCGCTTATTATTGGTCCTAGAGGTTTGGAATGAAAACCAACCTATAGAAAATCATGAGCTGGGAATTTTTTGGTGTGGTCGGATTTCACCTTGGACCCCTCCTTCAAGGTCAAATGAGGATAGCCAAACTTAAAAGTGCTTATAACTCGCTTATTATTGGTCCTAGAGGTTTGGAATGGAAAACCAACCTATAGAAAATCATGGGCTGGGAATCTTTTGGTGTGGTCGGATTTCACCTTAGACCCCTCCTTCCAGGTCAAACGAAGATAGCCAAACTTAAAGTGCTTATAACTCGCGTATTATTGGTCTTGGAGGTTTGGGATGGTAAACCAACATATAGGAAATCATGGGCTGGGATTCTTTTGGTGTGGTCAGATTTGACCTGGGACCCCTCCTTCAAGGTCAATTGAGGATAGCCAAACTTACAATTGCTTATAACTCGCTTATTATTGGTCCTACAAGTTTGGGATGGTAAACAAGCTACAGGAAATCATGGGCTGGGAATTTTTTTGTGTGGTCGGATTTGACCTTAGACCCCTCCTTCAAGGTCAAACAAGGATAGCCAAACTTAAAAAGTGCCTATGACTCACTTATTATTGGTCCGACAGGTTTGGGATGGTAAACCATCCTAAATTCTTTGGCTGGGAATCTTTTGGTATGGTCAGATTTGACCTTTGGATCCCTTCTTCATGGTCGAACGAGGATATTGCATTTATAGTATTTCTTTAAATATTTTTAACCTACTTTTTACACTTAAACAATTACCTTGTTACTTTATTTCATAATACCATTTGCAGGGCACAACTTTTTTGTCCTTTTCTTCTGTCAGCTTCGGAATATCTTTCGAACATGCTGTTCAGTTACCATTTACTGTATTTCTGTACAGCCCTTTCCCTGATAATTATGCTTTCCTCTCATTATCACCATCACAAATCAAAAACATTCAGTCAGCTGACACAGTGCCCGTTCACGGGCACTCTCCTCTTGTTTTTGTTATGGTATAGTAAAAGCTACATTATGAAATCATGTTGGGAGATTGTTATGGTTCTAGTACAAAAAAACACAGTAATGTTGTTTTAATAAGAATCCAAGGCTGCTTTCTTAATAATTTCTAGTAAAGGAATACATGTATTCCCTGGTCATAAAAACCAGGGAATACATGTATGAAAATTTTAGAGAATATACGTATTCCCTGATAATTTTAGCTTCTAATTACTCCTCCATTGTACCTATAGTTCTGTGATACATATGTGTAATGGCTAAGTTGTGGTGTAGCTGGAAATTGAGGAATTACTGCTTGCCATTCTACACCTGCATTCGTAATACTGACTGAAGAGATCAGTATAATCAAAGGAGTTTCACATTCCATATTCTGTGTGTATTTTGCAGCCTGATCGTCCAGTGTACATGGCAGTCAAAGGGGTGGTGTTTGATGTCTCTTCTGAACCACGTAAGAATCTTTGGGCATATAACATGGCTTCTCTGAGTTCATAAAGACTAGGGTTATCGTCATCCCCTGTGCCATGCGGGCGGCAGTGATGGACATAAAACTTATGGGTGTTCCAGAGCCTAAACTCATGCGTGGATTTTCACCAGATTTTCAGGATATGTTTATCCCAAGCGGATCTGGAGCTGATTAGGTTTTGGTGAATACCGGGCCACGGCTGTTTGGTCTTAAACTTCATGGATGTTCCAAAACCTAAATTCATGCATTCTTTTTCGCCACTTTTTCAGGATATATTTTACTTAATCTGGAGATGATTAGGTTTAGGGAGAGTATCTGTCAATGGTTGTTGCCATGGCAACACAGTTAATATAGTTGTATCCACCGGACGCATCCGGTGGATACTTTGGTTTAGCGTTCGCTACACCGCCGCCGCTCGTAGAGATTTTCTGTCATTTATTTTCAGGTTTATTTTCAGATTTTCTTTCAGTTTTATTGTATCCACCAGAGGCATCCATGGATACTTTGGTTTAGCGTTCGCTACGCCACCGACGTGCATAGAGAGATTTTTGGCATTAACGCTCTCTGAGGAAAACTACAACAGCTAGGTTCACCAAATTTGCAGGATATCTTCATGGGGGGGGGGGTCGATTTGATCTTGGGCCCCTCCTTCAAGGTCAATCAAGGATAGCCAAACCTAAAAGTACTTATAACTCGCTTATTATTGGTCCTAGAGGTTTGGGATGGTAAACCAACCTATAGCAAATCATGAGCTTATAATTCAATGTGAAACCAACTTGTACGAAATCTTGGGCTAGGAATATTCTGATGTTAGATTTGACCTTTGGCCCCTCCTTCAAGGTCAAACAATGGTTCACTGGTTCTGGTGAGTTGTCTTTCCGGTGGATACAAATTTGCATCGGTTCTCCCATGCGTAGGTCTAGTTTCTTATTAAACTTTGTTGGTGTTCTCCAACCTTAACCATTATGTGGATTTTCACCATATTTTCAGAATATGTTTAGTTAGGTTTTGGGTAGTACCTGGTTGCCATTGCAATGCTTTTAGTTTTTGGGGGTTTCTTAAAGCTCTACAGCCACAGTCCATACATAGTTCATCCGCAGAACAAATAAAATCTGTAAGTTTTTTCTTCAAATGCATGAAAATTCTTACATTTGACAGCATCTTGTGGGTTCTGTATACTTGTTACATTTGAAGTTGTTCCTCAGATTTTCCAAAATCTCAATGTATTTTCCCATTTAGCTGTACCTAGGGGCCTGGGCTCCTGCCTGCTAAGGCTGTTTTTGCAAGTTATTTTTAAAAACAAAAGAGGTTCTCCCTGGGTTTCCATACAAATAATATGGTGGATTAGGTAGTGGGTGGAAAGTGCATTGCCCATCTTGTTCAGATTAAGGTGTACGAAGTTGATACTTGGTAGGAATATTAGTTAGGGGTGTAAGTTTGGAACGTAATGGTGTAACCTTAATTTGATCTTGCTATAATGACTTTTAAAATCTTGTCCTGGGCATATTTTGGAAACCGAGATTTGGCCTTTAATCTTGCTGTAGTGACTTTGACTTTTAAAATCTTGTCTGGGCTATATCTCTGAAACCATAAATTTTAGAAAGTTGACTTTTGGCAGGGACATTGGTTGTGGGCTGTAGCTGTGCAACATCTTAATGTGACCTTGACTTGACCTTTAACTTGCCAACTCTCATATTTGAAATCTTTTCTTAGCTATGTCTCTGAAACTGTAAGGTGTAGGAAATTGATACTTGTAAAATTTAAGAACAGATTATGGGTATTGTTGGTGAAGTAATGTAGCTATTGGTGTAAAAAACAAACAAAAGTTGAGAGATTGAGAAAGTAAATAACCAGTGATATAATTTCACCATGTTAAAAGTAAAATGCCATTTATACAGGTCTTATATCTTCAGAGATCTCAAACTTTAAAGTACGGTGGATACACCATAGATACATGTTGCATTATTTTGCTGTGAGTTGTGAAGTCTATGAATGCATGTATTTGAGAAAGTGGGAAGCCTGGGACAAAAGCTCATTGTTTGGTGTTGTGACATGGCTCATTGTGTGAGCAGGGGTTTCAATACACCAGCTGTCAACAGCTGTACTTGCTAGCTGTAAACCTTCAGCCCACTGATTTTGTAAATTGATTTACAATGGTAGCAATCAATTACTTCTAATAGTTTATTGTACACATGTGGTACATAATGAAAATGAGTGGCACATGAGTCAAAATTTATTTTGTATATATACAAAATAAACCTTAGTGTTTCCTTGCACAGTGATCAAGCACTCAGACCTTGCACTCAGAAGTATGTTGGGAGGTCAGTTGACCCTCCATCTGGAAGCATTTCATAGGTCAAACACAGTCTGAAAGTAAGACTAGAAATACTAAGTAGCTTCTTGGTGAAAGATTTTACAATCAATTTTAATGGAAAGGTGACTTATTTCAAGTTATATTTGTCTATAGTTTTATAGAGTTGGACACGCGCGTCCAACTCTATAATACTTTGTGTTTTTGTGAGTCTTTGTCCTCAAATTTCTGGCATTTCGAGTGCTTACTGATTGCCGTTTTCGGTGAGTTTTGAATAATTTTAATTAAAGGATCATTTGGTTTCTTGGCCATTCTTTCGTCACTTTAATAAAAATATGTAAATGAATTTCTTTTTTTGACATGCATAACATACTGACCTCTTTCATTTAAATATAACCTTTTGAACTTAAATTACTAATAAGATCTATATGGGCCGGCTACAGCTAAAGACAGAATTCATCAAGGATGAATTTAATCCCGGATATGAAAGCTTGTACTTTTCATTAAACGCTCTTGTCTTTGTAGATGTCAGTAACCAACATCTTTTATATAAATTAATCATTTTATTATATCCCCAGACGAAAGTCGGGGATTTATTGGATTCAGGTCTGTCGCGCCCCCGCCGCCGTAGAAGTTTCCTTGTGTACACGATAACTCAAAAATGGATCAGTATTTTTATCTCCCGCCCGGCTCGCCGGAGGGAGATTATAATTTGCACCATGTGCGTGTGTACGTGCGTGCGTGTGTGCGTGCGTGAGTGCGTGCGTGTGTCACGCAGTTTTCTCTGAAACTACTACAGTTACACATTTTTGGTAAATCACAAGTCCTACTGAATTTTTTTACTCTTCAATATTTTTGGGGTTTGGTGAACTTTGGCCTACTTTTGAGTGAGTAATAGCTATTTTAGCTAATATAATTATATGGCTTATAACTCTGAAACTATTGCATTTACAGTATTTTGTTCTAATATGTTGTTTAGCTACTTTCTCCACAGCTACAACATGGTCAGTAGTTTGGAAGTGTATCTCCATAGCTAAGTGAGTAATAGCTACTTTGTCAATTTTTAATTATAACCATAATGAGTAAATGGCTTATATCTTCATAAGTATTGCAGCTACACAATTTTGTTCCAATATGTTGTTCAGCTACTTTCTCCACAGCTACAACATGGTCAGTAGTTTGCAAGTGTATCTCCATAGCTAAGTGAGTAATAGCTACTTTTTCAATTTTTAATGATAACCATAATGAGTAAATGGCTTATATCTTCAAAAGTATTGCAGCTACACAATTTTGTTCCAATATGTTGTTCGGCTACTTTCTCCTCTGCTACAACATGGTCAGTAGTTTGGAAGTGTATCTCCGTAGCTAAATGAGTAATAGCTACTTTTTCAGTTTTTAATGATAACCATAATGAGTAAATGGCTTATATCTTCAAAAGTATTGCAGCTACACAATTTTGTTCCAATATGTTGTTCAGCTACTTTCTCCACTGCTACAACATGGCCAGTGGTTTGGAAGTGTATCTCTATAGCTAAGTGAGTAATAGCTACTTTTTCAATTTTTAATGATAACCATAATGAGTAAATTGCTTATATCTTCAAAAGTATTGCAGCTACACAATTTCTCTCAAATATGTTATTCATGTACTTTTTTGTGAACTGTAACATATTTAAGTTTCACAACTGTTGCTCAATGTACAAGTGAGTAATGGCTACTTTATTGCTACTTTTAGTGAAAATGTGAAAAATCAGAAATATCTCTCAAACTGTAAGAGATAGAGCAATTTCGAGCAAATTTTTGACCCACAGGGTAGTACTACAGTATCCTATTGCTAAGGGGGAAAAAGTTTGGTGAACTTTGGCCTACTTTTGAGTGAGTAATAGCGCTTTTACCTAATATAATTATATGACTTATAACTGTCAATGAGTAAATGGCTTATATCTTCAAAAGTATTGCGGCTACACAAATTGTTCCAATATGATGTTCAGCTACTTTCTCCACAGCTACAACATGGTCAGTAATTTGGAAGTGTATCTCCATAGCTAAGTGAGTAATAGCTACTTTTTCAATTTTTAATGATAACCATAATGAGTAAATGGCTTATATCTTCAAAAGTATTGCAGCTACACAATTTCTCTCAAATATGTTGTTCATGTACTTTTTTGTGAACTGTAACATATTTAAGTTTCACAACTGTTGCTCGATGTACAAGTGAGTAATCGCTACTTTATTGCTACTTTTAGTGAAAATGTGAAAAATCAGAAATATCTCTCAAACCGTAAGATATAGAGCAATTTCGAGCAAATTTTTGACCCACAGGGTAGTACTAGAGTATCCTATTGCTAAGGGGGGAAAGGTTTGGTGAACTTTGGCCTACTTTTGAGTGAGTAATAGCGCTTTTACCTAATATAATTATATGACTTTTAACTGTCAATGAGTAAATGGCTTATATCTTCAAAAGTATTGCAGCTACACAATTTTGTTCCAATATGATGTTCAGCTACTTTCTCCACAGCTACAACGTGGTCAGTAATTTGGAAGTGTATCTCCATAGCTAAGTGAGTAATAGCTACTTTTTCAATTTTTAATGATAACCATAATGAGTAAATGGCTTATATCTTCAAAAGTATTGCAGCTACACAATTTCTCTCAAATATGTTGTTCATGTACTTTTTTGTGAACTGTAACGTATTTAAGTTTCACAACTGTTGCTCAATGTACAAGTGAGTAATGGCTACTTTATTGCTACTTTTAGTGAAAATGTGAAAAATCAGAAATATCTCTCAAACTGTAAGAGATAGAGAAATTTCGAGCAAACTTTTTGAACCACAGGGTAGTACTAGAGTATCCTATGCTAAGGGGAAAATGGTTTGGTGAACTTTGGCCTACTTACTCACCTCCTCAAAATGAGTAAATGCGAATTATCTCTAAAAGTATTGCAGGTAGCCAATTTTTCTCAAATAACTCATTCACCTACTTTTGGGAGAGCTTTCACTTGGTTAAGTTTCAGACGCGTAGCTAGTTACTCACCTACTCAAAATGAGTAAATGCTAATTATGTCTAAAAGTATTGCAGATAGCCAATTTTTCTCAAATAACTCATTCATATACTTTTGGAAGACCTTTCACTTAGTGAGGTTTCAGACCCCTAGCTAATTTCTCACCTACTCAAAATGAGTAAATGCGAATTATCTCTAAAAGTATAGAAGATAGCCAATTTTTCTCAAATAACTCATTCACCTACTTTTGCGAGAGCTTTCACTTAGTGAAGTGTCAGACCTGTAGCTAATTTCTCACCTACTCAAAATGAGTAAATGCTAAATATCTCTAAAAGTATTGCAGATAGCCAATTTTTCTCAAATAACTCATTCATCTACTTTTGGAAGAGCTTTCACATGGTGAAGTTTCAGACCCATAGCTAATTACTCACCTACTCAAAAGGAGTAAATGAGAATTCTCTCTAAAAGTATTGCAGATAGCCAATTTTTCTCAAATAACTCATTCACCTACTTTTGGAAGAGCTTTCACTTGGTGAAGTTTCAGACCCGTAGCTAATTACTCACCTACTCAAAATGAGTAAATGCTAATTATCTCTAAAAGTATTGCAGATAGCCAATTTTTTCAAATAACTCATTCATCTACTTTTGGGAGAGCTTTCACTTGGTGAAGTGTCAGACCTGTAGCTAATTTCTCACCTACTCAAAATGAGTAAATGCTAAATATCTCTAAAAGTATTGCAGATAGCCAATTTTTCTCAAATAACTCATTCATGTACTTTTGGAAGAGCTTTCACATGGTGAAGTTTCAGACCCATAGCTAATTACTCGCCTACTCAAAATGAGTAAATGCTAATTATCTCTAAAAGTATTGCAGATAGCCAATTTTTCTCAAATAACTCATTCATCTACTTTTGGGAGAGCTTTCACTTGGTGAAGTTTCAGACCCGTAGGTAATTACTCACCTACTCAAAATGAGTAAATGCGAATTATCTCTAAAAGTATTGCAGATAGCCAATTTTTCTCAAATAACTCATTCATCTACTTTTGGAAGAGCTTTCACATGGTGAAGTTTTAGACCCATAGCTAATTACTCACCTACTCAAAATGAGTAAATGTGAATTCTCTCTAAAAGTATTGCAGATAGCCAATTTTTCTCAAATAACTCATTCATCTACTTTTGGGAGAGCTTTCACTTGGTGAAGTTTCAGACCCGTAGGTAATTACTCACCTACTCAAAATGAGTAAATGCGAATTATCTCTAAAAGAATTGCAGATACCCAATTTTTCTCAAATAAGTCATTCATCTACTTTTGGGAGAGCTTTCACTTGGTGAAGTTTCACGCCTGTAGCTACTTACTCACCTACTCAAAATGAGTAAATGCAAATTATCTCTAAAAGTATTGCAGATAGCCAATTTTTCTCAAATAACTCATTCATCTACTTTTGGAAGAGCTTTCACATGGTGAAGTTTCAGACCCATAGCTAATTTCTCACCTACTCAAAATGAGTAAATGCGAATTATCTCTAAAAGTATAGGAGATAGCCAATTTTTCTCAAAATAACTCATTCATCTACTTTTGGGAGAGCTTTCACTTGGTGAAGTTTCACACCTGTAGCTAATTTCTCACCCGCTCAAAATGAGTAAATACTAATTATCTCTAAAAGTATTGCAGATAGCCAATTTTTCTCAAATAACTCATTCATCTACTTTTGGAAGAGCTTTCACATTGTGAAGTTTCAGACCCGTAGCTACTTACTCGCCTACTCAAAATGAGTAAATGCGAATTCTCTCTAAATGTATTGCAGATAGCCAATTTTTCTCAAATAACTCATTCATCTACTTTTGGAAGAGCTTTCACATGGCAAAGTTTCAGACCCATAGGTAATAACTCACCTACTCAAAATAAGTAAATGCGAATTATCTCTAAGAGTATTGCATATAGCCTATTTTTCTCAAATAACTCATTCACCTACTTTTGGGACAGCTTTCACATGGTGAAGTTTCAGACCTGTAGCTAATTACTCACCTACTCAAAATGAGTAACTGCGAATTATCTCTAAAAGTATTGCAGCTAGCCAATTTTTCTCAAATAACTCATTCATGTACTTTTAGGAGAGCTTTCACTTGGTGAAGTTTCAGACCTGTAGCTAATTACTCACCTACTCAAAATGAGTAAATGCGAATTATCTCTGAAAGTATTGCAGATAGTCAATTTTTCTCAAATAACTCATTCATCTACTTTTGAAAGAGCTTTCACATGGTGAAGTTTCAGACCCATAGGTAATTACTCACCTACTCAAAATGAGTAAATGCTAATTATCTCTAAAAGTATTGTGGGTACCCAATTTTTATCAAATAACAGCTTTCACATGGTGAAGTTCCAAACCTGTAGGTAATTACTCACCTACTCAAAATGAGTAAATGCGAATTATCTCTAAAAGTATTGCAGATAGCCAGTATTTTTCAAATAACTCACTTCACCTATATTTTGGGAGAACTTTCAATTAGTGAATTTTCAGATCCATATCTAATTACTCACCTACTCAAAATGAGTAATTGCCTATTATCACTAAAAGTATTGCAGATAGCCAGTATTTCTCAAATAACTCATTCACCTACATTTTGCAGATATTTCACATGCTAAAGTTTTTTTATGAATTATTAAAATAATTTTTAATGCATTAAAATTAATGAAATCATGCACTAAATCGATTATAACTTGAAAAGTATTGTATTTAGAGCATTTTGTTAAAATATGTTATTCACCTACCTTTTCCCACAGCAACAACATGGTGAGTAACTTGGGTGTCTATCTCAATAGATAAGTGAGTAATAGCTACTTTTGGATTTTTCACTAACTTCCATCATGAGTGAAATCACTTGTAACTTGAAAACTATTGCATTTAGACCTTCAGGGTAGTACAAAAGTGTCCTATGCAAAGGGGAAAGATTTCAATTTTCGCCACTTTTGGCGGCCATCTTGGATTTTAGCGGAAAAAAAATGAAAAAGTGTGAATATCTCGAAAACCATAAGAGATAGAGCGATTTCGAGCGAATTTTTGACCTGCAAGGTAGTACAAGAATGTCCTGTGCAAAGGGGTAAAATTTCAATTTTCACCACTTTTGGCAGCCATCTTGGATTTTTGCGGAAAATGGAAAAGTGTGAATATCTCTAAAACCGTAAGAGATAGAGCGATTTCAAGCGAATTTTTGACCAGAAGGGTAGCACAAGAGTGTCCTGTGCAAAGGGGAAAAATATCGATTTTCGCCACTTTTGGCGGCCATTTTGGATTTTTGCGGAAAATAGAAAAGTGTCAATATCTCGAAAACCGTAAGAGATAGAGCGATTTCGAGCAAATTTTTGACCTGCAGGGTGGTACAAGAGTCTCCTGTGCAAAGGGGGAAAATTTCAATTTTATTGCGTTAATACATCCTATCCAATGGACAATTGCTAAACCGGTCGGCGCAGACCGGCCCGCCAAACATCAGAAAAAGACGTCCTGTGTTGCCACCGGCTGGCCGGTCTGTAGTACTGTGCACTCCCCAGATGGCGCCTCGTACTTCCTTCTTGTCTAGACAACCTGACGTCATAGCATCTTTCTCGTTTGGCGCGTGTACTGTGCAGACGTGTTTTCAACATCTCCAGAGTTTTAAAGGAAAAGTGTGCATTATGACGGTTTTTCGACCTTATTTGGGAATATTTTAGTGTAGAAATGTTATCTTCATATCAAGCATGGATATACATTAAGAAATCTGCTGGAAACGCTCCCTAGCTGACTCAATTTAGTGTTGATGATAGGGCAGTAATCGACGAGATATATGAAGGCAGCCATTTTTTTCTAGTTTCCTCCCATTCAACCATGGTGTTGTTAGGGGCAGATCGACAATATTAAGAAAATAATGGATATACTACTTACAGGTATTTTTATCCGTGTTCGTTTGTTGAATGTACCCTCTGTAACTTCCAGTTCAATCACCATAGAAACGTCTTTTCTAGTACTATGAATAGAAATCACGGAAAACTTCAATCTACGTAGTTTTGAGCACTGCAAATAGAAGGAAATCCCCAAGAGGTGCATTCTTCAGATTTCTTCAGAGCGCACTGGTCCAGACATCTTTGCTTTAAAGCATTAGTCGACCGGTAAGCTTATATATATATATGTACATCAGCAGCAAGAGATGAATTCTTCAGATTTCTTCAGAGCGCACTGGTCCAGACATCTTTGCTTTAAAGCATTAGTCGACTGGTAAGCTTATATATATATATGTACATCAGCAGCAAGAGATGAATTCTTCAGATTTCTTCAGAGCACACTGGTCCAGACATCTTTGCTGTAAAGCATTAGTCGACCGGCAAGCTCATGTTCAGCCGACCTCACCTAGTATTTACCTAGAAGGAATTTCATCTTTAATCACTCTCAGTCCCTCTCTTGTGGACCCGGCACTTGTGTCGGTAGTAAGGGAGGTGGATGGCCAGGAAACTGGTTTGAGTGTACAGCCGGCTGAAAAGAAGAATCGACTTCAGACCGGCCAGGACTTCATCTACAGAGCGCACTGGCCCAGGCTTCTCTGCTTTTAAAGCATCAGCCGACCGGCCAGCTCAAAAGAACGCGACCTCTGACGTCATATCCAGTCAGCCAATCGCGTGTCCTTCCGACTAATAACGAAGCAGGTCTGTGTTTTCACCGACCAGGAAGGTCGGAAGTGCGTTCTTCAGAACTCACATCTACTGTGACTACAGTCCCTGCTTTGCAGACCCGGACTGGTTGTCTGTAGTGGGGTTTTGTGTACTGTAAAGTTGCCGGTAAAGCATCACACAAAGAACGCGAATACTGACGTCATCTCCAGTCAGCCAATCGCGTGTCTTTCCGACCAATCACGAAGCAGGTCACGTGTTTTCACCGACCAGGAAGGTCGGAGGTGCGTTCTTCAGAACTCACGTCTACTGTGATTCCAGTCCCTGCCTTGCAGACCCGGCTTCGTTGTCGGTAGTGGGGTTTGTGGATGAGTAGGATACTGCGCATTTGCATGTTTAAGTATCACAAAAGAACGCCACAACTGACGAGCTCCAATCAGCCAATCGCGTGTCTGTCCGACCAGCAAGCTGGTCACGTGACACACCGAACACCAAGTGTTTCTAAATATAGCTCACAAGGGCTTTCCCAGCAACTGTCAAATCTACAAATAAGACGTGCGATTAAAGAAATTCTTTAATTAATGGAGGAAAACTACAGCAAGCTGAATTCAACACAAAAGATAGTTGTAAAATTGCTTTAGCAATTGGTTACAGAGTGTACCCACCAGTATACCGGTTACAGAGTGTACCGGCTGGTACTAGCTACACAGCCTTGTACACTTGCTTCAATAACTGGTTACAGAGTGTACCGGCTGGTACTAGCTACACAGCCTTGTACACTTGCCTCAACAACTGTTTACAGAGTGTACCGGCTGGTACTGGTTACACAGCCTTGTACACTTGCTTCAACAGCTGGGTACAGAGTGTACCAGCTGGTTCTGGCTACACAGCCTTGTACACTTGCTTCAACAACTGGTTACAGAGTGTCCGGTTGGTACTGGTTACACAGCCTTGTACACTTACTTCAACAACTGGTTACAGAGTGTACCGACTGGTACTGGCTACACAGTCTTGTACACTTGCTTCAACCTACTGGTTACAAAGTCTACTAATAGGGTGCTGGCTACACAGTCCTTACTGTACAGGGCTTCACCCCAACTGGTTACAAAAAAAAAAAAAAAAAAAAAAATTACTGGTCACAGTTAAGTACCGGGTATGGAGTCCTGGTACTGGACAGAGTTGCCTAAAGTAAATTTGGTTACAGAGAATTCTTAGACCAGTCAGTGGTCTTGGGGATATGACAGTGATATGACAGTGTCCCAAGCTACTGCTAGGCAACATCTCTCAACAACCTGTTATCGGTGCTGGACTTGACTGGAGAGATAATAAAGTTTGTCATCATGTCCAGCCAGGAGTCAGACATCTCACAAATGACAATTGCTCTGGTAAATGCTGCACCTTGCAGGCTGCTGGCCCGGGGCAAAGAGTCTATTGATGTGAAAAGTTGTGTCAGCCCCACCGGACCACAGTAAGAACAGAGAGACTGTTAACTTGGATCATTGTCACCAGACCGGACCAGGGTCCGGAGGGACAGGAGATATTGTCAGGATACCAAATGTCCCAAATGTGGCACACAATCTGCCTGTAGGGTCCAGACTAAGCCCTTTTAGGAACTTAGGAAGCCTTGGGGGCTGGACCCTAGGTAGTACAATTGTGGAAGGAGGGATACCTATGTCCATATACCTATACAAGAACAATCTAGGAAATGCCTGAGATTTCACATCCAAGGTCGGACATACCAGTTCAAGGCCCTGCCTTTCGGTTTGTCCACAGCACCTTTGGAGTTCATCGTGATACCAAAGGAGGTGAAATTGATGGACATACACTAGGATTTAAGAAACCACCAGTACCTAGACGACTGGTTGGTGAGAGCCAGATCCCACCAGGCTTGTCTCCAACATACACAGGAACTAGTAAATAATGTGTTAGCAACTAGGTTGGCTGGTGAACTTAGAGAAATCAGAGCTGGAGCCCAAACAAGACTTCAATTTTGTAGGCTACCAGTTCGACCTCAGGTCTGACCCGGTCCGACTGACTCCAGACCGGTGGCAGAACCTTCAAGAGAAAATGCTGAAATTGCAATCCCTACCGGCTTGCCCGGTCCGGGAATTCAGGCCCGTGATAGGCTTACTAACAGCTACAGAAAAGCAAGTTCATGTAGGCCAACTTCATATGAGACTCATTCAGTGGCATCACAAACACAACTGGAGGGTCCCAGAATCACTGGAAAAGGTGATCCCAACCCCCAGGTCCTTGCACCCCCATTTACAATGATGGCTGAAGGAAGACAATGTACTTACAGTCCAACCATTACACCCAATAAAACATGCTCTGCAAATAATTACAGACGCATCAATAGAAGGGTGGGGCACTCGCTTAGACGAGCACCTTGCAAGAGCAACCTGGTCCCCTCCGGGAAGCAAGCTGCATATAAACTATCTAGAACTTAAAGCAGTCTTTCTGGCTTTAAAAGAGTTCTAAGACCTTTGCTCAACAAGATAGTAATTGTAGCACTGATGACACCACAGTAGTGTCATACATAAACAAGGAAGGAGGCATGAGGTCGTGGCCACTTTGTGCCCTACTATGGAGAATCTTGACCTGGTGTACCAGGAAACAAGTGACTCTAAAGCACGACACATTCCAGGCCGGCCGAAGGTGGTAGCAGACAAGCTATCCAGGCTAGGTCAGACCATCCAAACAGTGGTTTCTCCTTCCAGAGGTTTTCCACTCTATGCAGCAGGTGGCACCGGCCCAAAATAGACTTATTTGCCGCGAGGTTCAACAACAGGTTGCCTATGTTTGTGTCACCGGTACCGGATCCCCTGGCCACAGCAGTGGATGCGCTCAGTCGGCCATGGTAGGATCTGAAGGCATACACCTTCCCACCATCAGCCATTTTGGGCTAAGTGGTGGAGAAGTTACAAGACTCCCCATGCAAGAGAATCATTCTGATTGCTCCGGGGTGGCCCAACATGCCTTGGTTTTGGGATCTAGTGGCCACGTCCAGCCAAATCCCACTGAGCCTGCCCAATATGCCCAACCTGTTGACAGCCATTCAATCAGATCCCTCACAGAAATCTGACAAACCTTAATATCCATGCAGGGCTCCTAGAGCCTCAGCAATCGAGGAGCAGGGCTTGTCTGAGGCAGTGGCAGCAAGGCTCCTCAAAGGGGATCAGCCAGATCAGTCTATGAGGCAAGTGGGCCATTTTTACAAGTGATGTATCATTCATCAGGTGGACTTCGGGGCACCCCCTGTAAAGTTAGTTGCTGACTTCCTTATGTACCTATTTCAGGACAGGAAGTTGCAGCCCAGCACCATTGATGGTTACAGGTCAGACATTGCTGATAGACTGGGAAATTCGCCCATCAATATCAGTAAGGATGAAAATCTCACTCGTCTCCTGGATAGTTTCCACTGAGACAGACCCAAGGCCGGAAGGGAATCCCCTCCTGGAACCTCTCCCTGGTTTTTACATCAGCTGACAAGGGTCATTTTGAACCAATTAAGAGGCCTCCTTGAAGCATTTGACCTTCAAGGCGGTTTTCCTCTTGCCTCTTGGGTCGGGCAAGTGCAGAAGTGAGATACATGCTTGGCAAAACAGAGATATTAGACACCAGTCCGACTGGTCAAGTGTCCCTGTACCCGTCACCCAGCTTTCTCTCTAAGAATCAGCTGGCCAAAGAGGGTCCAGACAGTGTGGCCCCAGGGGTATAACAGCCCTGGCCCCAACTCTGGATAGATCCCTCAAGTCTGACAGGTCCCTCTGTCCAGTCAGAGCATTGCGCTACTATTTGGACAGGACCTCGGACAGAATAAGGAGGTGGTTTTTGTCTCCTTTAAGAAAGGTTTTGACAAAGACATTTCACCTGCCACTATCTCCTCTTGGATCAAGCAGACTGTGATCCTATGTTATGAGCTCTCTGACCAGGAGGCCCACACTTTACATCAGGTTAAAGCCCATGATGTCAGGGCCTTTGATGCTTCTAAGGTCTTCCAGTCGGGAGTTTCCTTAGATCCATTTTTGTCAGCCTGCCACTGAAGTCACATAATACCTTCACACAGTGCTTTCTGAAGGGTGTGGTTTGGGCTGACTCAGAGCTTTCCAATTGGGCTTGGTGTTCGGCTGCTCAGCAGAACCACAAGTGACCCTTAGATTGAGGAGATTTGTATATATGTACATAATGTAACAGTTCTACAAGCACTTAGTATAAAATGTGATGTGCTTCCTTCGGGAGGTTTATTGGCTTTCTGGGACTGAACTCATCCCTCTCTTCCCCTACCTCAGAGCAGGTCTGTTAAAAAAAGGGGGGGGGGGCGACGTCGGTATAGCCCCCGGATAACCGGCTGTTGGCAACCGACCAAGGTCTTACAGGGTTTCCTGACCGTAGGGTCAACCCAGGCCTGGGCCTATAGGTCTCCTGACAAAGTCAGCCTAGACCGTAGGTTAAAATTTGCTATTACTTGTGAGTTCACATAAGTCCCTAGTAACTTACCCGCCGACCAAGCGGTAGTTATTCAGCAATTGTCCATTGGATAGGATGTATTAACGCAATAAAATTGCAAATTTAATAAGTAAATTAAATTTTTATAAGTTAATACCCTATCCAATGGACACACAAGACCCTCCCACCGACCCCGCTATCAGCTTACTAGGGGTCTAAGAGGTTTAGACAACGAAAAAGATGCTATGACGTCAGGTTGTCTAGACAGGAAGGAAGTACGAGGCGCCATCTGGGGAGTGCACAGTACTACGGACCGGCCAGCCGGTGGCAACACAGGACGTCTTTTTCTGACGTTTGGCGGGCCGGTCTGCGCCGACCGGTTTAGCAATTGTCCATTGGATAGGGTATTAACTTATAAAAATTTAATTTACTTATTAAATTTGCAATTTTCGCCACTTTTGGCGGCCATCTTAGATTTTGGCGGAAAATGAAAAAGTGTCAATATCTCAAAAACCATAAGAGATCGAGCGATTTCGAGCGAATTTTTGACCCGCAGGGTGATACAACAGTGTCCTGTCCAAAGGGGAAAAATTTCATTTTTCGCCACTTTCGGCGGCCATCTTGGATTTTTGCTGAAAATAGAAAAGTATCAATATCTCGAAAAGCGTAACAGATAGAGCGATTTCAAGCGAATTTTCGACCTGCAGGATGGTACAACAGTGTCCTATGCAAAGGGGAAAAATTTCAATGTAGTATTTCTTCCCCTGCGGTACTCGGCGGGAGATACATACCGCGGCAGTGGTCTTGTTTTTTCAAACTTGGTGCACACGTTAAGGGTGCCCAAAGGAAGATCCCTATTTTAAGGTGACCTTAAACTCCCAATAATAAAGAACTTATGGCCACCTTAAGGTCAGAAATTTGACTTGGATTTTTTCCTACATTTTTGCACATATTTTGCAATTTATAATTTGGAAGTGGTAATTCTGATGAGTCTCAAACTGCACTAGGTATAACTTTTATATGTAATCCTTGTCTGTAAAAAATTTAAAGGCTGTAGGTTTACCTGTAAGGTTGACTTAAGGTCTCAAAATTGCCCACAGAGACCCAATTTATGGACTTTTTGCCACTTTCAAGCACTGTAGCTTTCAAACTATGTCTCTCATCTAAGTGAAATATCATCTGGGAATATATCAATATGTTTTTTTTATATGTGCCCCCAAATTTAGGTCTTTAATAGACATTTAACCTGTGTATGAGGACCATAAACACCCACCAGAGTGACCCTTTTGAGACATTTTTCACATATTTTGCCCTGTAACTTGGAAATGGTAAGTCTGAGAAAGTTTCAAACTGTATTAGATATACATTCTATGTGTAATCTTTGATTGTGAAAGATTTTAAGTCTGAAGCTTTAATTTAAAGGTCACATTGAGGTCTCTAAAAGGCCCACAGAGACCCAATATTTGGACTTTTTGCCACTTTTAAGCTCTGTGACTGTTAAGCTATGTGATTGATAGAGCTGAAATCTCATCTGGGAATACATTATTATGTTCTTTTTACATGTGCCGAAAATCAAGGCTTTTATTAGACATTTAACCTGTGTATGAGGACCATAGACACTCACCCAAGTGACCTTTTTTGACATTTTTATCTCACGCCTGGCTCGCTGGTGGGAGATTATAATTTGCACCATGTGTGTGCGTACATGCGTGCGTGCGTGGGTCACGCAGTTTTCTCTGAAACTACTACAGTTACACAATTTTGGTAAATTACTTGTCCTAATGAATTTTTACGCTCTTCAATATTTTTGGGGTTTGGTGAACTTTGGCCTACTTTTGAGTGAGTAATAGCACTTTTACCTAATATAATTATATGACTTATAACTCTCAAACTATTGCATTTAGAGTATTTTGTTTCAATATGTTGTTCAACTACTTTCTCCACAGCTACAACATGGTCAGTAGTTTGGAAGTGTATCTCCATAGCTAAGTGAGTAATAGCTACTTTGTCAATTTTTAATGATAACCATAATGAGTAAATGGCTTATATCTTCAAAAGTATTGCAGTTACACAATTTCTCTCAAATATGTTGTTCATCTACTTTTTTGTGAACTGTAACATATTTAAGTTTCACAACTGTTGCTCAATGTAAAAGTGAGTAATGGCTACTTTATTGCTACTTTTAGTGAAAATGTGAAAAATCACAAATATCTCGCAAACCAAATTTTTGACCCACAGGGTAGTACAAGAGTATCCTATGGCAGGGGAAAAAATTTCAATTTTCGCCACTTTTGGCGGCCATCTTGGATTTTTGCGGAAAATGAAAAAGTGTGAATATCTCGAAAATTGTACGAGATAGGGCGATTTCGAGCGAATTTTTGAACCACAATGTAGTACAAGAGTATCGTATGGAAAGGGAAAAAAAATTCAATTTTCGTCACTTTTGGCGGCCATCTTGGATTTTTGCGAAAAATGAAAAAGTGTGAATATCTCGAAAACCGTAAGAGATAGAGCTATTTCGAGCGAATTTTTGACCCGCAGGGTAGTACAAGAATATCCAATGCCAAGGGAAAAAATTTCAATTTTCGCCACTTTTGGCGGCCATCTTGGATTTTAGTGGAAAATGAAAAAGTGTGAATATCTTGAAAACCGTAAGAGATAGAGTGATTTCGAGCGAATTTTTGACCCACAGGGTAGTACAAGAGTATCCTATGGAAAGGGAAAAAAATTCAATTTTCGTCACTTTTGGCGGCCATCTTAAATTTTTTTTTTTTTTTTTTTTTTTTTTTTTTTTTTGCCTTTCCAAAATAACAAATATTTCAATTATAATGATATTTTGACACAGTTACAAAAAAAGAACTATCAGAAAAAGAAAACTGCAGTAGTATTGTTCTAACTTTCAAACACCAAATTACTAACTGCCTAATGATTTTTTTATAATACCACATTTCACAAATTAACTACCGTAAATAACCCATTCAGCGCATCCGCCCTTGTAACCGCACCCTACCTCTTTTTCCCGTTTTTCTACCGGATTAACCTATACTTCATCCCATAGGTTACTTTGAATTTCCATTGATAAAACTTTATTCCAACTACTTATACATTTATTTTTGTATATCTTTGAGTTGCTAAAAGACCAATACACACCCCGACAAACTGACCTCATATTAAGAATGTTAAACATACACTTTTGCAATAAACTCTCACTGTCTAATTTGATATTTTCATTCAAAATTGTTCCTTTCCAACTTCTTGGAATTGAATGTGTTAAACTGTAGAAATCAATAAATGTTAAATTAACTTTGAATTTCTGACAAAATTGCTCATAACCATACATGTTTCCAGAATCAGATAGGATATCGTTGATATAGACAAGACCTTTATTGGTCAATACATTTTTCATTTGCAACAAATTAGAATTTGTAATGAAATAAGTGTCCCAGACTGGATAACTCCTGACATCTATATCCTTCATATAAATTTGTTTGTATTTCATCCATGCTACAAAAACTTCTTTCCAAAATCGATTTTTAATATTCTCTGATGTTTTTTTCAAAGATAAACAGTCTAAGTCCCAAACTAAAGTTTTATTTAACCCTGTTGTGAATTCAAAAATGTCTTGCCAATTTCCAATACCTTTGATCAATCTCTTTATCCAGGATATTTTTAAAGCAAGATTGAAAGTAACCAGATCAGTCAATTTCAATCCCCCATCCGGTATATCCTTTTGTAGTTGAATTAATGATATACGTGCTTTGCCATTATTCCATATAAACTTACGAAACATGTCTTCTACTGTTTGAATGAAGTGTGACCCTGGCCAAGGTAGAACTGAAAGGAGGTAGACTAATTTTGGTATAACTAGAGTTTTAATGACAGTGATCTTTCCAATTAAGGACAAATATCTTTTACTATAGGCTTTTAGAACATTTTCTATCTCTTTTAATTTAGGATCATAATTTATCAGTAAAAATTATGCCAAGGAGTGAAAAATTTTGACTCCATTTTAAGTTAATATCTGGGCACAATTTTTGGGGGGTTTGTATCCTTTATCCCAAGCCATATTGCTTGTGTTTTTTCTACATTCATCTTGGATTTTAGCGGAAGATGAAAAAGTGTGAATATCTCGAAAACCCTACGAGATAGAGCGATTTTGAGCCAATTTTTGACCCGCAGGGTAGTACAAGAGTATCCTATGCAAAGGGAAAAAATTTCAATTTTCGCCACTTTTGTCAGCCATCTTGGATCTAAGTGGAAAATAAAACACTGGGAATATCTGGGAAACGGTAGGAGATAGAGTGATTCTGAGGAAATTTTTGACCCACGGGGTAGTACAAGAGTATCCTATGCAAAGGGTAAAAATTTCAATTTTCGCCACTTTTGTCAGCCATTTTGGATTTAAGTGGAAAATAAAACACTGGGAATATCTGGGAAACGGTAGGAGATAGAGTGATTCTGAGCAAATTTTTGACCCACAGGGTAGTACAGGAGATTCCTGTGGCTAGGGGAAAAATTTCAATTTTCGCCACTTTTGGCGGCCATCTTGGATTTAAGCGGAAAATAAAACATTGAAAATATCTCGGAAACGGTAAGAGATAGAGTGATTCTGAGCAAATTTTTGACCCACAGGGTAGTACAGGAGTGTTCTGTGGTTAGGGGAAAAATTTCAATTTTTGCCACTTTTGGCGGCCATCTTGGATTTTAGCGGAAAATGAAAGTGTGAATATCTCGAAAATTGTAAGAGATAGAGTGATTTTGAGCGAATTTTTGACCCGCAGGGTAGTACAAGAGTATCCTATGCTAAGGGCAAAAATTTCAATTTTCGCCACTTTTGGCGTCTATCTTGGATCTAAGTGGAAAATAAAACACTGGGAATATCTGGGAAACGGTAGGAGATAGAGTGATTCTGAGGAAATTTTTGACCCACAGGGTAGTACAGGAGTATCCTATGCAAAGGGTAAAAATTTCAATTTTCGCCACTTTTGTCAACCATTTTGGATTTTAGCGGAAAATAAAACATTGAAAATATCTTCGAAATGGTAAGAGATAGAGTGATTTCAAGCGAATTTTTGACACACAGGGTAGTACAAGAGTATTCTGTGCCTAGGGGAAAGATTTCAGTTTTTGCCACTTTTGGCAGCCATCTTGGATTTTAGCGGAAAAAGAAAAATTGTGAATATCTCGGAAAAGGTATTTCTTCCCCTTTAATGCTCGGTGGGAGATACACACCGCGGCAGTGGTCTTGTCTTTAAATACATTATTCATCTACTTTTCAGTCAGCTATAACATAGTACAATTGCAGACTGTAGCTCATTGCATAGCTGAGCAATAACTACTTTCAGGTTTTCACTGTTGAGTAAATCAGTTGTAACTCGAAAACTATTGCATTTAGATAATTTTGTTTAAATACATTATTTACCTAGTTATGGGTTAATATGCACTGAGGTAGTGGTGTCATCACAAGCAGTGAGACCGCAGATTCACTGGTGATGGAAAAAATGGATGATAATCAAGGATTAATGATCATCCGCGATGCATCTTATAAACATTATTTAACCATTTATGTCCCCTTATTTTCAGACGCATTTAATAAAAATATGAAGAAATCTTCATATAATTATTACTTTCATATGGTTTTGTTTTCATTTGTGACATAACTATAATGTGCAATCACCTTGGTTGTCCAATTTCTGTTAGTAATAAACATATGTTACAGTGTAAATGTGACTTTATCTCCAAAGCAAATTGTGTGATTTCAAACTTTGCTTCTTGTACAGTTCATGTTAAGTACAAATTACTTAAATCTTTTTGTCTGAGCCTATTTGGGTGTGTTTTATGGAATTTATCTAGTAAATCAGTAGATATAATATATACAGCCTAGAGAGTTATTGTGAGAAAACTGTTGAATGTTAGTTGTAAAACTCACAGTTTATACTTACCATTAATCATTGAAGATTGGTCTATACAGACTCAAATACACAGAAGATAGGTCAAATTATTTTACTCAGTTGTGCATAGCACTAATAGAGTTATACATATGTGTAAATTGTTAGTTGTGAATGGCAGTAGGTCAAGTGTATGTAAATCCTTAAACCACATAAGAAGTATATATAATATTAATGGACATAAGGAACATTCAATACAAATTTCAAGTATTAAAGATATGTTTGATTTTGATGAGCAGGATAAGATTAATGTTGAAAACATCAAATGCTTATTAGACATGAGGTATACTTGTAACAGTTGTATATTTCCTTCGAATAACTGTTTTACAACAGGAGATCTTAACATTTTGTTGGAATTCTTCTGTGTGAAAACGTATTAAGTTCAATATATGTATGTCCCTATATATATATATATATATATATATATATATTGTTTCTCTTTTCACTTGAATTCATTTTTTTTTCTGTCACTTTTTTGTGTTATTTAAATTGTTTGTATACTCTATGTATGATAAATAAATAAATAATGATGAGCACTTCAAATTCCTACAGTAAGTAAAATATTAAGTATTGTTTATGTTTCATTACTTCAAATATTAATATTTATTATACGTGATATACCCTGATGATGATACCACTACACGCGGGACCAAATTTTCTCTGTTGCCTGACTTACATGTGTCTTGTCACTCACCAATGTCTGTACCAACTCTATATGTGACCGATTCATATCGGTCATTGATTGCTTGTTTACCATCTTGTAAGTAAGGTTTATTAGTGTTACAGTAAGGCTGAAATATTTCACGAATCTGTTTGCATTATTTTGACTATTTGCAGTTTGGATTGGTCCATTCATCTCCTTTGAGAGTAAATTAAAGCCTCATAAATACATAAACAGAATCTCTGGTTTTAGTAGAGTGGTTGAAAGTATGAGATGCTTGTTTCAGGTTTCTATGGGAAGGGTGCCTCATACAACAGCCTGACAGGAAAGGACAGCTCCAGAGCAGTGGCTAAGATGTCCCTAGATCCTGCTGACCTCAACCATGACTTGGTGAGTTCTTCAAAATACCAACCTCACTGTTGTGATATTAACTATGTATATATATTCATGATTAAAACCATGTCTGATGTTCTGAACTTTATTATCCACCACGCGCCGTATTTGACCCATACAGAGGTATATACGGAGAGGGATATATTTTATTTGTATACAACGGTGCCTCTGTACCATGGATAACTAGTGTCAATAACTTCCGCTTTTTCACTAAATTCTTGGAAACTATGTTTCCTACAAATATGTATTATATATCATTAGAAAGGTTGTTTTATAGTGCTTCTGCTCATGTCTGTTGCCAAAAAATCCATGCAAAAGTAAAGGAGCTATTGCAAGTTAAAGATTGAAGTTTTTACCCCACAGCCCTTAAGGGCTGTCGGGGTATTGTTTTCACCCATGGTGTCTGGATGGGCGTTCAAGTGGGCGGGCGGCTGGAAATAATTTGTCCGGGCTGCAATGTTTTGAGACCAGTTCTCTGATTCACTGTACTCCTCAATTCTACCAAAAGTAGCCATGGTAATTATTTTAACTCACAGTTTTAAAATATCCAAAGAATTTCACAGCAGTTATATAAAATTATTAATAAACCTACTTTCCTCGTCGCCAAAATATATGTCATAAACTTGGACTTGGAACACACACAATTGAAACACAGTTCTTACTAAAACACATCTATTCAATATAAAAGGCAAATACACAATGAAGTTGCATACAAAACAGTTTAGAGACAGTGCATATGTTACATACTTTCCCAGGATAAAGGGATATACATTTGACCTATAGTTTATCTGGATGTCAGTGAGCTGTGAAGGTGTTGACTGATATGATACAGCAATGACCAGAGGCTAAGCGGTACAGAACTCAGTTCTTTGTATATATAACAAATATTCATGTTATTTAACCCATAAATTGTACAAATAGTGTACTATAAAAGTAAAACATCCCACATTAGACATCTACAGAAAAAAAGATCACTCATGAAGATTGACAACATAATACACACTCGTATAATATTGTTATCTTCATTCGTGATGTCATTTTGAAAGTTTTCCTATTATGTGTATAGGGCTTCCAACACACCAGCAGCCTGCTGTTTATCGTATTATGTCTCAAGTCCTCATGTACGCTGTGACTTAAATACTTGACGACTTTGTCCTCCTCTCCTGTTTTCAATCACCATTATGTCAGCTGACTAGTCAGTCAGCGGACAATATGGCATCACTCTATAGTGTCTGTGTCCATGTGAACAACTTCTCCTCTGAAAGTACAAGGCCTAGAGACATGCTGTTTCTTTTAAAAGACACTTTATCTATTGAGGATGCAAAAGTGTTCAGGGCATGACACTTTGTGCATTTGTTTCCCAGAGCCATTATGGGGGCTCGGTGGTGTAGAGGTTAGAGTGCTCACCTCCAACCTCTGAGGTCGCCGGTTCGAATCTCAGGCTGGGCACTTCATGTTGGAAAGTTGGTAGTTACTTGCCGATGCCCGGTAGTTTACAGTGCAGAATCTTGACCAACTAGTATGCACTGGTTCTTCTACCCGTAAACTACCCGTCGCAATATGACCCTTGCTGTTGAACGCAACGTAAAACAACAAATAAATCTAACCCAGAGCCATTACAAGAGAGGTACCCTCACTTTGTCAAAATTTTCTCATTGACTATTTCATGGATTTCTCTCTTGTCTTACATATATTTGTACCAGGCCACAAGTAGATTCCCTTGTGTGAGTATCAGGCCTGGATCTTTCTTAATTTTTTTTAATGAATTTTTAAACCTAGAGCATTGCTTCGCAAGAGAAGAAGAAATTGTTTTTGGACAGCAAAAACAAAGCATCCCAATGAGTATTAATGAGTTTGTAGAAATGACCATCTTCCTGTGTTCAATATGTTTTTCCATTTATGATAAAACGCAAGGATTCATATATGAATCTAGTTTGTTTAGTTTTTATTTATTTATTTATTTTTTTTGTGTGTGTGTTTTAAGCAGAAATTCAAGATGGCCACCAAAAGTGGCAGAAAAATGATTTTTGTGAAAAGTCGCCAGTAGATTCTGCATATACCCTGCGGGTCAAAAATTTTGTTGAAATCGCTCTATCTCGCTCTGTTTCCGAGATAAACACGTTTTTGCATTTTACACAGAAATTCAAGATGGGTGCCAAAAGTGGCGGGAAAACGATTTTTGAGATAAGTCGCCAGTAGACTCTTCAAATACCCTGTGGGTCAAAAATTACGTCGAAATCGCTCTATCTCACTCCGTTTCCAAGATACTTTCTCACTTTTTAGTACTTTCACACTTTTCAGCAGTTACCTAGTGAGTAAATGGCTTGTATCTTCTAAACTATTGCTGCTACGCAATTTCTTTTGAAGGTGTTATCTACATTTTTATGAACATTAGTATATTGAAGTTTCAAACTTTTTGCTCAATTTATAAGTGTGTAACGGCTACTTTCATTGTGTCATAGTTGAGTAAATTTCATGTTTCTTGAAGAACCAGTAGCTTCTTAGGGAGCACCTTTACAGTTCACTTTGTACTTTACTTCTGAATACTTTTGTGTCCTTTACTACTTTCACTTGTACTCTGAAGCTCAACAAACAAAGTCAGCTGACACAGAGCCCATTAGCGGACACTGATTGCTTTGTTTTTCACTGTGAAGCATATGTGTATATAAGATTTTCAATACACCAGGGGCGGTATTCACTAACATTCCTAGTCTTAGTCCTATCTTATACACAATTATCAATCATCAATTTCTAACGATATTCTAAATCAGTTATCAAATTCAGTTACTAATTCAAAAGTATATTGATTCTACATGAAGATTTAAGAGCTAAAATTGTGCTTACTGTAATGGAAATAAAATCAGGCATATGATTAAAATGATAAACTACTAAAGTTAGGACTAAGACTAAGATAGGAATGGTGAATACCACCCCAGCCTTACTGCTGGGACACTAACCATTAATGTGCTAAACCCTCCTCTCTCAAGATTTAGATTGTGATTTGGTGATTGTTATAATCTTAATAAGGACTGAGTAAGCTCTATCCTTCTCACGTCACCCACGACCTGGTTTGACTGTAATAGTCTCAGTGTTGATGTGGTGAGAATCTGATGAGCTTTACTGCAGTGATCTCAGGGGCTAGACAGATCTGTAACTGTTTTTGCAAGCATTTTGCAAATGGGCGATAATAGAATAGTTTACAGACCTTAACATCCAGTGCTGTCCAAAGATTCGACTCCGTGTTTGGCAGAAAGCCAGCCACTGCACCCTTATTTTAAAATATTGCTTGGGGGGCCACAGTGGTAACACACTTGCCTCCCACCTGCGAGGTCAGCAGTTCAAACACCGGACCTTATGTGGGAAAGTTGGTAGTTGCTTACTGATGGTCGGCAGTTTACAGTACAGAACCTTGACCAACTGCATGTACTGGTGTTCTCTGCCCACAAAACTACCTGTCATGATATAACCTGTACAGTGTTGAAAGTGACGTAAAACCCCAAATAAAGAGATAAATAAATTACTGCGGTCATCTCCAACATGATTCAGTTAGCCTCACCTTGTTCATACCAGCTATAGTGAGACGTATTACTATCTAAATCTTGATGTGGTAAGCCCTTCTGTAATAACGTAGAGTTGTGATTCCATGACACTCACTAATTAAGTGTCCCTGAAAAGGGTGCTTATTTGTTTTCGCTGTTTACTGTTTTGTAATTATATTTCAACTTTTTATTGGTATATTTTGAAAAGTGTCAACAGAGGCAATGAAAAATCCAAATGTGGAGTCCCTGAAGTACTTTTTGAGTTTGGGGTGGAACCCCTGGTTGTACCGGTTCTGTACCGGTTCTGAACCGGTTCTAGGGTGGTACAGGTTTTCTAGGCTTGTGCATGTACCTGGGACTAGGTTAATGTTAATTTTTACAATTCAAGATTTTTATATTGTAAAATGTACATTTTAAAAAAGTACTGTTACTAGGTTAATTACTAATAATGATACTCAAATTGGCTATTATACATGTAACCAAACTCTAATTTTAAGTAATGAGTATAGGTAACTCATTTCCTTGCCTTTGATTAGGCTTTTTTATAGGTTCTACTTAGTTTGATTTTATAGCCTTTGGATTCATTATAATTTTTGTTTATATGCTTATATGGAGTATTTAAGAGTTGTATTGTTACTTTTAAATCTCCATTAAAAGTCATAAGATCAAGGTGGATTCATTTTATTTCACATTATAATGAAGTTTGATATATTATTGATTTATTTCCCCAATATCATTTTTACAAAATTAAAGGTAAGTAAATTTTCTATTTATTTAGAATAAATGTTTGATTATTCGTTATATACAAAAATAAATTATCAAGTACCTATATATGGTTTTATTTTTGACTGTCTTTATGAATACAGTTTATGGTCTAAAACTTAGTGGTCCTGTAAGACCATGCTTCTGGTCTTGGTGGTGGTAATCTAATCACTTTTGGTGACGTCACCAGTGTTGGTCGCGTGGTTTTACGGCTGCAGATGGCCTCATAGGTCTCATTATCAATGGTCTTTTTAGTTTTGGGTTAGGAACTTGGGCCTTGGAGCTGCTGAATTTGATTTCTGGCTTGATGAATGTAGGTGTTTTCTTCGCCTTTTTAAAGTCAGTAGGGCTGTGTGGGATGGTGTCTCTCGTGAATTTGGCCATCCATTTCTTATGTGCTAACTCATTGGGGAGTGACATCCTGTGTCGGTCTTCCCTAGATGTTGATGGCTCAGAGTAGTTAGGGTCAGTGTTCCTGATTGCATCTTTGATTATGTAGGACTGACGCTGGATTATCAGATGTTCTTCATGGGTACAGTCCTTACAGTGGGAAGTTTCAGTCTGGGACTCCCTTGTTTTCATAGCCCCTAGTGGGACACATCCTAATTGAGAAGTCGGTTTTTTGCTGATCTTCAGAAATTCTTTTGCATTCTGTGGGGCATCATGAGTTGTCGGGAATGTTTGACAAGTGTCCCTTATATCCAATATGCCTAGTGGTGATGTATTACAACTCTTGGTTGCATCTGGGCAGAATTTATCATCAGTAATAGTGCTCCTGGAAATTAGCTTTGGGCTATCATCATCGCTGAGTTCTAAGTCCCTTCTTAGTTATTGTTCCCAATCAGTTGTGCCCTCTAATATACTGGTGGTGGTATTAATATCAAACCTAGCTTGGGGGTTCCCTTTGCTGGTGCTCACATCAGGTTTGGGTGTGGTGGTTTGACTATGGGCATTGTTCGACATCTGAATGCTTTCTGGGCCTTGTTGTAGAATCACAGGCTGGTGGCAGTGGATTCTATGTTTTAGGATGTCTATATTCCTCATGTAAGCCTTTTGGCAATGACCACATATGAACCTTTGATTTAAGTGTATAGTGTTGATATCCCTTCTTAAGCTTGATTTGTTTTTGTAGATGTTACTACAATCATTACATCTGAATCTTTCAGACTCCATCCTAAATTGCTTTTAATCATAAGACGATTTAGTATGGCTACTGTATTGCTTAGAGACTTTTTATGATGTCATATGCTTTTCTAAGCGTCATATTCAAATGACATCATTCATTTTATGACGTCATGTGTATTGTGGGCTGTATTGGGCTTCCGATAATACAAATGATTTTTACTAATTAAGCGTCCCTTGCGGGACGCTTGTTTGTGTATGGGAGACCTTCAGGCTCCGCCGGCTCTGCATTTTGTTTTCCTTATAACACTGTAACCATTAGGCGGATTCTTTTCAAATTTGGCAGGTTTATGCAGTAGCCTTGGGGAATTTTTTTTGAATATGCTGCAGTGACATTTCAACCAATCAGAGAGGTCACATGACCAAAAATGTCTTTTTTCGATGGGGAAGCTTGTCCGGATGATAACTTGAAAGGGATTTTATCAATTCACCTTAAACTTGGCAAATACATTCATTCTATTAAAATGTGGAAATCATTAGATTTTGGCATTGATTGGTTAAGAAATGACCGAGTAATTAATGATTAATTAATCATTATGAATTTTCCAAATAAGGAAAACACAAAAATGCTTATAACTCGAAAACCGTGCTAGATAGAGCGATTTTGACAAAATTTTTGACCCGCAGGGTATCTCTGCAGAGTAGCTATCCCAATTTTCAAAAAAAATTTTATCTCGCCAAAAATGGCGGCCATTTTGAATTTTCGAATTTTTCGCCAAAATTGCAAAACATAAAAATGCTTATATCTCGAAAACCGTGCTAGATAGAGCGTTTTCGACGAAATTTGTGACCCACAGGGTATCTCTGCAGAGTAGCCATGCCAATTTTCAAAATATTTTTGACTCACCAAAAATGGCAGCCATTTTGAATTTTACGCAAAAATTGCAAAACACAAAAATGCTAATATCTCAAAAACTGTGCTAGATGGCGAATTATCTCTTAAAAGTATTGCAGATAGCCAATTTTTCTCAAATAATTCATTCACCTACTTTTGGAAGAGCTTTCACATGGTGAAGTTTCAGACCCATAGCTAATTACTCACCTGCTCAAAATGAGTAAATGCGAATTACCTGTAAAAGTATTGCAGATAGCCAATTTTTCTCAAATAACTCATTCATCTACTTTTGGGAGAGCTTTCACTTGGTGAAGTTTCAGACCCATAGCTAATTACTCACCTACTCAAAATGAGTAAATGCTAATTATCTGTAAAAGTATTGCGGATACCCAATTTTTATCAAATAACTGATTCATCTACTTTTGGGAGAGCTTTCACATGGTGAAGTTTCAGACCCGTTGGTAATTACTCACCTACTCAAAATGAGTAAATGCAAATTATCTCTAAAAGTATTGCAGATAGCCAATTTTTCTCAAATAACTCATTCACCTACTTTTGGGAGAGCTTTCACTTGGTGAAGTTTCAGACCCGTAGCTAATTATTCACCTACTCAAAATGAGTAAATGCTAATTACCTCTAAAAGTATTGCAGATACCCAATTTTTATCCAATAACTTATTCATCTACTTTTGGGAGAGCTTTCACATGGTGAAGTTTCAGACCCGTTGGTAATTACTCACCTACTCAAAATGAGTAAATGCAAATTATCTCTAAAAGTATTGCAGATAGCCAATTTCTCTCAAATAACTCATTCATCTACTTTTGGGAGAGCTTTCACATGGTAAAGTTTCAGACCCATAGCTAATTACTCACCTACTCAAAATGAGTAAATCCGAATTACCTCTAAAAGTATAGCAGATAGCCAATTTTTCTCAAATAACTCATTCACCTACGTTTGGGAGAGCTTTCACTCGGTGAAGTTTCAGACCCGTAGGTAATTACTCACCTACTCAAAATGAGTAAATGCGAATTATCTGTAAAAGTATTGCGGATACCCAATTTTTATCAAATAACTCATTCATCTACTTGTGGGAGACCTTTCACATGGTGAAGTTTCAGACCCGTAGATAATTACTCACCTACTCAAAATGAGTAAATGCGAATTATCTGTAAAAGTATTGCGGATACCCAATTTTTATCAAATAACTCATTCATCTACTTTTGGGAGAGCTTTCACATGGTGAAGTTTCAGACCCGTTGGTAATTACTCACCTACTCAAAATGAGTAAATGCAAATTATCTCTAAAAGTATTGCAGATAGCCAATTTTTCTCAAATAACTCATTCACCTACTTTTGGGAGAGCTTTCACTTGGTGAAGTTTCAGACCCGTAGCTAATTATTCACCTACTCAAAATGAGTAAATGCTAATTACCTCTAAAAGTATTGCAGATACCCAATTTTTATCCAATAACTTATTCATCTACTTTTGGGAGAGCTTTCACATGGTGAAGTTTCAGACCCGTAGGTAATTACTCACCTACTCAAAATGAGTAAATGCGAATTATCTGTAAAAGTATTGCGGATACCCAATTTTTATCAAATAACTCATTCATCTACTTGTGGGAGACCTTTCACATGGTGAAGTTTCAGACCCGTAGATAATTACTCACCTACTCAAAATGAGTAAATGCGAATTATCTGTAAAAGTATTGCGGATACCCAATTTTTATCAAATAACTCATTCATCTACTTTTGGGAGAGCTTTCACATGGTGAAGTTTCAGACCCGTTGGTAATTACTCACCTACTCAAAATGAGTAAATGCAAATTATCTCTAAAAGTATTGCAGATAGCCAATTTTTCTCAAATAACTCATTCACCTACTTTTGGGAGAGCTTTCACTTGGTGAAGTTTCAGACCCGTAGCTAATTATTCACCTACTCAAAATGAGTAAATGCTAATTACCTCTAAAAGTATTGCAGATACCCAATTTTTATCCAATAACTTATTCATCTACTTTTGGGAGAGCTTTCACATGGTGAAGTTTCAGACCCGTTGGTAATTACTCACCTACTCAAAATGAGTAAATGCAAATTATCTCTAAAAGTATTGCAGATAGCCAATTTCTCTCAAATAACTCATTCATCTACTTTTGGGAGAGCTTTCACATGGTAAAGTTTCAGACCCATAGCTAATTACTCACCTACTCAAAATGAGTAAATCCGAATTACCTCTAAAAGTATAGCAGATAGCCAATTTTTCTCAAATAACTCATTCACCTACGTTTGGGAGAGCTTTCACTCGGTGAAGTTTCAGACCCGTAGGTAATTACTCACCTACTCAAAATGAGTAAATGCGAATTATCTGTAAAAGTATTGCGGATACCCAATTTTTATCAAATAACTCATTCATCTACTTGTGGGAGACCTTTCACATGGTGAAGTTTCAGACCCGTAGATAATTACTCACCTACTCAAAATGAGTAAATGCGAATTATCTGTAAAAGTATTGCGGATACCCAATTTTTATCAAATAACTCATTCATCTACTTGTGGGAGACCTTTCACATGGTGAAGTTTCAGACCCGTAGATAATTACTCACCTACTCAAAATGAGTAAATGCTAATTATCTCTAAAAGTATTGCAGATAGCCACTCAAATAACTCATTCACCTACTTTTAGAAGAGCTTTCACTTGGTGAAGTTTCAGACCCATAGCTAATTACTCACCTACTCAAAATGAGTAAATGCGAATTATCTCTAAAAGTATTGCAGCTAGCCAATTTTTGTCAAATAACTCATTCACCTCCTTTTGGGAGAGCTTTTACTTGGTGAAGTTTCAGACCCATAGCTAATTATTCACCTACTCAAAATGAGTAAATGCTAATTATCTCTAAAAGTATTGCGGATACCCAATTTTTATCAAATAACTCAATCATCTACTTTTGGGAGTAAATGCGAATTATCTCTTAAAAGTATTGCAGATAGCCAATTTTTCTCAAATAACTCATTCACCTACGTTTGGAAGAGCTTTCACACACGAAAATGAAAAATTGTGAATATCTCGGGAAAAGCTATTTCTTCTCCTTTAATGCTCGGCGGGAGATACACACCGCGGCAGTGGTCTTGTTTTCAAAAATTTTTGTCTCACCAAAAATGGTGGCGATTTTGAATTTTCGAAGTTTTTGCAAAACACAAAAATGCTTATATCTCGAAAACTGTGCTAGATGGAGCGAATTCAACAAAATTTTTGACCTGCTGGATATCTCTGCAGAGTACCCATGCCAATTTTCAAAATATTTTTGTCTCGCCAAATATAGCGGCCATTTTGAATTTTTGAACTTTTTGCAAAAATTGCAAAACACAAAAATGCTTATATCTTGAAAACCGTGCTAGATAGAGCAGACTGCGCTGACTTTGGTTGCCACAACAGTATAAGGCTAGAAACGGAACATTTTCTTAATACTTTAGCACTCACCTTTATATCCTTTTCGGGACGCTATCTTTTTTTTTTGCGAGCGATCCTCTAGTTAAATTTCATTTTTTCTAAAAATAATTATTATTATAATAATTATAATAGGTTTCAATTATTTGAATTTTATATGATAATCACGGGTTTTGGGCCTACGTTGCCGTGTATGATTAAAATAAATAATTCGATTATTAAGGTTAATATTATTAATTTTGTAAAGTAATTTATGATTATGTTCATAAAAAGTGTTATTTTGCATGGATGAATCATGCTTCTGGGAGGTTATATTTATTTTATTGATCGGAGTAACTTTTCATTATTTAGTAATATTAGTATTGGTTATATTGTATTATACTAAATTTTATTAAGCGTCCCTTGCGGGACGCTTGTTTGTGTATGGGAGACCTTCAGGCTCCGCCGGCTCCGCATTTTGTTTTCCTTATAACTGAACTCTGTAACCGTTAGGCGGATTCTTTTCAAATTTGGCAGGTTTAGGCAGTAGTCTTGGGGAATTTTTTTGAATATGCTGCAGTGACATTTTCAACCAATCAGAGAGGTCACATGACCAAAAATGTCTTTTTTCGATGGGGAAGCTTGTCCGGATGATAACTTGAAAGGGATTTTATCAATTCACCTGAAACTTGGCAAATACATTCATTCTATTAAAATCTGGAAATCATTAGATTTTGGCATTGATTGGTTAAGAAATGGCCGAGTAATTAATGATTAATTAATCATTATGAATTTTCCAAATAAGGAAAACACAAAAATGCTTATATCTCGAAAACCGTGCTAGATAGAGCGATTTCGACAAAATTTTTGACCCGCAGGGTATCTCTGCAGAGTTGCCATGCCAATTTTCAAAAAAAATTTGTCTTGCCAAAAATGGCGGCCATTTTGAATTTTCGAATTTTTGCGCAAAAATTGCAAAACATTCTCGAACACTGTGCTACATAGAGCGATTTCGACGAAATTTTTTATCTTCAGGGTATCTCTGCAGAGCAGCTATCCCAAAGAGCTTTCACTCGGTGAAGTTTCAGACCCGTAGCTAATTATTCACCTACTCAAAATGAGTAAATGCTAATTATCTCTAATAGTATTGCAGATAGCCAATTTTTCTCAAATAACTCATTCATCTACTTTTGGGAGAGCTTTCACATGGTGAAGTTTCAGACCCATAGCTAATTACTCACCTACTCAAAATGAGTAAATGCGAATTATCTCTAAAAGTATTGCAGATAGCCAATTTTTGTCAAATAACTCATTCATCTACTTTTGGAAGAGCTTTCACATGGTGAAGTTTCAGACCCGTAGCTAATTATTCACCTACTCAAAATGAGTAAATGCTAATTATCTCAAAAACTATTGCGGATACCCAATTTTTATCAAATAACTCATTCATGTACTTTTGGGAGAGCTTTCACATGGTGAAGTTTCAGACCCGTAGATAATTACTCACCTACTCAAAATGAGTAAATGCTAATTATATCTAATAGTATTGCAGATAGCCAATTTTTCTCAAATAACTCATTCATCTACTTTTGGGAGAGCTTTCGCATGGTGAAGTTTCAGACCCATAGCTAATTACTCACCTACTCAAAATGAGTAAATGCGAATTATCTCTAAAAGTATTGCAGATAGCCACTCAAATAACTCATTCACCTACTTTTAGAAGAGCTTTCACTTGGTGAAGTTTCAGACCCATAGCTAATTATTCACCTACTCAAAATGAGTAAATGCTAATTATCTCTAAAAGTATTGCGGATACCCAATTTTTATCAAATAACTCAATCATCTACTTTTGGGAGTAAATGCGAATTATCTCTTAAAAGTATTGCAGATAGCCAATTTTTCTCAAATAACTCATTCACCTACGTTTGGAAGAGCTTTCACACACGAAAATGAAAAATTGTGAATATCTCGGGAAAAGCTATTTCTTCTCCTTTAATGCTCGGCGGGAGATACACACCGCGGCAGTGGTCTTGTTTTCAAAAATTTTTGTCTCACCAAAAATGGTGGCGATTTTGAATTTTCGAAGTTTTTGCAAAACACAAAAATGCTTATATCTCGAAAACTGTGCTAGATGGAGCGAATTCAACAAAATTTTTGACCTGCTGGATATCTCTGCAGAGTACCCATGCCAATTTTCAAAATATTTTTGTCTCGCCAAATATAGCGGCCATTTTGAATTTTTGAACTTTTTGCAAAAATTGCAAAACACAAAAATGCTTATATCTTGAAAACCGTGCTAGATAGAGCAGACTGCGCTGACTTTGGTTGCCACAACAGTATAAGGCTAGAAACGGAACATTTTCTTAATACTTTAGCACTCACCTTTATATCCTTTTCGGGACGCTATCTTTTTTTTTTGCGAGCGATCCTCTAGTTAAATTTCATTTTTTCTAAAAATAATTATTATTATAATAATTATAATAGGTTTCAATTATTTGAATTTTATATGATAATCACGGGTTTTGGGCCTACGTTGCCGTGTATGATTAAAATAAATAATTCGATTATTAAGGTTAATATTATTAATTTTGTAAAGTAATTTATGATTATGTTCATAAAAAGTGTTATTTTGCATGGATGAATCATGCTTCTGGGAGGTTATATTTATTTTATTGATCGGAGTAACTTTTCATTATTTAGTAATATTAGTATTGGTTATATTGTATTATACTAAATTTTATTAAGCGTCCCTTGCGGGACGCTTGTTTGTGTATGGGAGACCTTCAGGCTCCGCCGGCTCCGCATTTTGTTTTCCTTATAACTGAACTCTGTAACCGTTAGGCGGATTCTTTTCAAATTTGGCAGGTTTAGGCAGTAGTCTTGGGGAATTTTTTTGAATATGCTGCAGTGACATTTTCAACCAATCAGAGAGGTCACATGACCAAAAATGTCTTTTTTCGATGGGGAAGCTTGTCCGGATGATAACTTGAAAGGGATTTTATCAATTCACCTGAAACTTGGCAAATACATTCATTCTATTAAAATCTGGAAATCATTAGATTTTGGCATTGATTGGTTAAGAAATGGCCGAGTAATTAATGATTAATTAATCATTATGAATTTTCCAAATAAGGAAAACACAAAAATGCTTATATCTCGAAAACCGTGCTAGATAGAGCGATTTCGACAAAATTTTTGACCCGCAGGGTATCTCTGCAGAGTTGCCATGCCAATTTTCAAAAAAAATTTGTCTTGCCAAAAATGGCGGCCATTTTGAATTTTCGAATTTTTGCGCAAAAATTGCAAAACATTCTCGAACACTGTGCTACATAGAGCGATTTCGACGAAATTTTTTATCTTCAGGGTATCTCTGCAGAGCAGCTATCCCAAAGAGCTTTCACTCGGTGAAGTTTCAGACCCGTAGCTAATTATTCACCTACTCAAAATGAGTAAATGCTAATTATCTCTAATAGTATTGCAGATAGCCAATTTTTCTCAAATAACTCATTCATCTACTTTTGGGAGAGCTTTCACATGGTGAAGTTTCAGACCCATAGCTAATTACTCACCTACTCAAAATGAGTAAATGCGAATTATCTCTAAAAGTATTGCAGATAGCCAATTTTTGTCAAATAACTCATTCATCTACTTTTGGAAGAGCTTTCACATGGTGAAGTTTCAGACCCGTAGCTAATTATTCACCTACTCAAAATGAGTAAATGCTAATTATCTCAAAAACTATTGCGGATACCCAATTTTTATCAAATAACTCATTCATGTACTTTTGGGAGAGCTTTCACATGGTGAAGTTTCAGACCCGTAGATAATTACTCACCTACTCAAAATGAGTAAATGCTAATTATATCTAATAGTATTGCAGATAGCCAATTTTTCTCAAATAACTCATTCATCTACTTTTGGGAGAGCTTTCGCATGGTGAAGTTTCAGACCCATAGCTAATTACTCACCTACTCAAAATGAGTAAATGCGAATTATCTCTAAAAGTATTGCAGATAGCCACTCAAATAACTCATTCACCTACTTTTAGAAGAGCTTTCACTTGGTGAAGTTTCAGACCCATAGCTAATTATTCACCTACTCAAAATGAGTAAATGCTAATTATCTCTAAAAGTATTGCGGATACCCAATTTTTATCAAATAACTCAATCATCTACTTTTGGGAGTAAATGCGAATTATCTCTTAAAAGTATTGCAGATAGCCAATTTTTCTCAAATAACTCATTCACCTACGTTTGGAAGAGCTTTCACACACGAAAATGAAAAATTGTGAATATCTCGGGAAAAGCTATTTCTTCTCCTTTAATGCTCGGCGGGAGATACACACCGCGGCAGTGGTCTTGTTTTCAAAAATTTTTGTCTCACCAAAAATGGTGGCGATTTTGAATTTTCGAAGTTTTTGCAAAACACAAAAATGCTTATATCTCGAAAACTGTGCTAGATGGAGCGAATTCAACAAAATTTTTGACCTGCTGGATATCTCTGCAGAGTACCCATGCCAATTTTCAAAATATTTTTGTCTCGCCAAATATAGCGGCCATTTTGAATTTTTGAACTTTTTGCAAAAATTGCAAAACACAAAAATGCTTATATCTTGAAAACCGTGCTAGATAGAGCAGACTGCGCTGACTTTGGTTGCCACAACAGTATAAGGCTAGAAACGGAACATTTTCTTAATACTTTAGCACTCACCTTTATATCCTTTTCGGGACGCTATCTTTTTTTTTTGCGAGCGATCCTCTAGTTAAATTTCATTTTTTCTAAAAATAATTATTATTATAATAATTATAATAGGTTTCAATTATTTGAATTTTATATGATAATCACGGGTTTTGGGCCTACGTTGCCGTGTATGATTAAAATAAATAATTCGATTATTAAGGTTAATATTATTAATTTTGTAAAGTAATTTATGATTATGTTCATAAAAAGTGTTATTTTGCATGGATGAATCATGCTTCTGGGAGGTTATATTTATTTTATTGATCGGAGTAACTTTTCATTATTTAGTAATATTAGTATTGGTTATATTGTATTATACTAAATTTTATTAAGCGTCCCTTGCGGGACGCTTGTTTGTGTATGGGAGACCTTCAGGCTCCGCCGGCTCCGCATTTTGTTTTCCTTATAACTGAACTCTGTAACCGTTAGGCGGATTCTTTTCAAATTTGGCAGGTTTAGGCAGTAGTCTTGGGGAATTTTTTTGAATATGCTGCAGTGACATTTTCAACCAATCAGAGAGGTCACATGACCAAAAATGTCTTTTTTCGATGGGGAAGCTTGTCCGGATGATAACTTGAAAGGGATTTTATCAATTCACCTGAAACTTGGCAAATACATTCATTCTATTAAAATCTGGAAATCATTAGATTTTGGCATTGATTGGTTAAGAAATGGCCGAGTAATTAATGATTAATTAATCATTATGAATTTTCCAAATAAGGAAAACACAAAAATGCTTATATCTCGAAAACCGTGCTAGATAGAGCGATTTCGACAAAATTTTTGACCCGCAGGGTATCTCTGCAGAGTTGCCATGCCAATTTTCAAAAAAAATTTGTCTTGCCAAAAATGGCGGCCATTTTGAATTTTCGAATTTTTGCGCAAAAATTGCAAAACATTCTCGAACACTGTGCTACATAGAGCGATTTCGACGAAATTTTTTATCTTCAGGGTATCTCTGCAGAGCAGCTATCCCAAAGAGCTTTCACTCGGTGAAGTTTCAGACCCGTAGCTAATTATTCACCTACTCAAAATGAGTAAATGCTAATTATCTCTAATAGTATTGCAGATAGCCAATTTTTCTCAAATAACTCATTCATCTACTTTTGGGAGAGCTTTCACATGGTGAAGTTTCAGACCCATAGCTAATTACTCACCTACTCAAAATGAGTAAATGCGAATTATCTCTAAAAGTATTGCAGATAGCCAATTTTTGTCAAATAACTCATTCATCTACTTTTGGAAGAGCTTTCACATGGTGAAGTTTCAGACCCGTAGCTAATTATTCACCTACTCAAAATGAGTAAATGCTAATTATCTCAAAAACTATTGCGGATACCCAATTTTTATCAAATAACTCATTCATGTACTTTTGGGAGAGCTTTCACATGGTGAAGTTTCAGACCCGTAGATAATTACTCACCTACTCAAAATGAGTAAATGCTAATTATCTCTAATAGTATTGCAGATAGCCAATTTTTCTCAAATAACTCATTCATCTACTTTTGGGAGAGCTTTCGCATGGTAAAGTTTCAGACCCATAGCTAATTACTCACCTACTCAAAATGAGTAAATGCGAATTATCTCTAAAAGTATTGCAGATAGCCAATTTTTCTCAAATAACTCATTCACCTACTTTTGGGAGAGCTTTCACTCCGTGAAGTTTCGGACCCAGAGCTAATTATTCACCTACTCAAAATGAGTAAATGCTAATTATCTGTAAAAGTATTGCGGATACCCAATTTTTATCAAATAACTCATTCATCTACTTGTGGGAGAGCTTTCACATGGTGAAGTTTCAGACCCATAGCTAATTACTCACCTACTCAAAATGAGTAAATGCTAATTATCTGTAAAAGTATTGCGGATACCCAATTTTTATCAAATAACTCATTCATCTACTTGTGGGAGAGCTTTCACATGGTGAAGTTTCAGACCCATAGCTAATTACTCACCTACTCAAAATGAGTAAATGCGAATTATCTCTAAAAGTATTGCAGATAGCCAATTTTTCTCAAATAACTCATTCACCTACTTTTGGGAGAGCTTTCACTTGGTGCAGTTTCAGACCCATAGCTAATTATTCACCTACGCAAAATGAGTAAATGCGAATTATCTCTAAAAGTATTGCGGATACCCAATTTTTATCAAATAAGTCATTCATCTACTTTTGGGAGAACTTTCACTTGGTGAAGTTCCAGACCCATAGGTAATTACTCACCTACTCAAAAGGAGTAAATGTGAATTATCTCTTAATAGTATTGCAGATAGCCAATTTTTCTCCAATAACTCATTCACCTACTTTTGGAAGAGCTTTCACACACGAAAATGAAAAATTGTGAATATCTCGGAAAAGCTATTTCTTCTCCTTTAATGCTCGGTGGGAGATACACACCGCGGCAGTGGTCTTGTCAAAAATTTTGAATTTCCAAAATTTTTTCAAAACACAAAAATGCTTATATCTTGAAAACCGTGCTAGATAGAGCAGACTGCGCTGACTTCGGTTGGCACAACAGTATAAGGCTAGAAACGAAGCATTTTCTTAATACTTTAGCACTCACCTTTATATCCTTTTCGGGATATCTTTTTTTTTGCGAGCGATCCTCTAGTTATGTCAGCTGACTTGTCAGTCAGCTGACATTATGTCATCACTCTGCGGCGTGGGCGTACGCGTCCGCGTGAACAACTTCTTCTCCAAAACTACAAGGCCTAGAGACATGCTGTTTTTTTTAAAAGATACCTTATCTATCGAGGATGAAAAATTGTTCAAGGCATGCAAATCTGTCTGTTCGTCTGTTTGCTAGAGACATTACAAGGGGGGTACCCCCACCAAAAGTGTGAAAATTTCAACTTTTTATCACAATTTTCTCAGTGACTATTGCAGGGATTTCTCTCATATCTTGCATATATGTACTAGGCCAGAGGTAGATTCTCTTGTGTGAGTATGAGACCTGGATCTGTCTTACTTTTTTTTTAATAAATTTTTTTAATAATTTTAAATGCATTAAAATTCATGAAATCATGCACTAAATCACTTATAACTTCAAAAGTGTTGCATTTACAGCATTTTGTGAAAATATGTTGTTCAGCTACTTTTTTCATAGCTACAATATGGTGAGTAAGTTGGGTGTCTGTCTCAATAGCTAAGTGAGTAATAGCTACTTTTGGGCTTTTCAGTAACTTCCATCATGAGTAAAATCACTTGTAACTTAAAAACTATTGCATTTAGAGAATTTCGTATAAATATGTTATTCAGCTACTTTTGGGCCAGCTATAACATAGTAAAATTTCAGACCTGTAGCTCATGGCATAGCTGAGTAATAGCTACTTTTAGGTTATCACTGTTGAGTAAATCACTTATAACTTGAAAACTATTGCATTTAGAGTATTTTGTTTCAATATGTTATTCACCTATTTTGGGGTCAGCTATAACATAGTGAAGTTTCAGACCTGTGGCTCATTTCATAGCCGAGTAATAGCTACTTTGAAGTTCTCACTGTTGAGTAAATCAGTTATAATTGGAAAACTATTGCATTTACAGAAATTTGTGCAAATATGTTATTCAGCTACTTTTGGGTCAGCTATAACATAGTGAAATTATAGACCTATAGCTCATGGCACAACTGAGCAATAGCTATTCTCAGGTACTGACTGTTGAGTAAATCAGCTATAACTTGAAAAATATTGCATTTGGAGTATTTTGTTAAAATATATTGTTCACCTACTTTTGGGTCAGCTATAACATAGTGAAATTACAGACCTATAGCTCATGGCATAGCGGAGCAATAGCTATTTTCAGGTTCTCACTATTGAGTAAATCAGTTGTAGCTTGAAAACTATTGCATTTACAGTAGTTTGCTTAAATATGTTGTTCACCTACTTTTGGGTTAGCTATAACATAGTAAAATTTCAGACATGTAGCTCATTGCATAGCTGAGTAATAGTTCCTTTGAGGTTCTCACTGTTGAGTAAATCAGTTGTAACTTGAAAACTATTACATTTAGAGTAATTTGTTAAATATGTTATTCACAGAATTTTTGGTCAGCTATGACATAGTGAAATTGCAGACCTCTATGTCATGGCATAGCTGAGCAATAGCTACTTTCAGGTTCTCACTGTCGAGTAAATCATTGTATCCACTGGATAGCCGCAGTGTGTAGAGAGAGATTTCACCATTACTGCTCTGATGAAAAAAAAAATTATAGCTAGCTTTCTTAAGTTTGCAGTATATATTAATAACCATAAAATGTTGTCTGGTAATATTTTTGGCCTCATTTTGAGAAACAAGATGGCCGCCACAGGTGTTTTTTGTCAGTCATGAAAAGTGCTTATATCTCCCTTATTATTGATCCTAGAGGTTTGGGATGATAAACCAACCTGTAGGAAATCATGGGGTGGGAATCTTTTGGTGTGGTCAGATTTGACCTTCAATGACCCCTCCTTCAAGGTCAAACAAGGATAGCCAAACTTAAAAGTGCTTATAACTCGCTTATTATTGGTCCCAGAGGTTTGGGATGGTAAACAGACAGGAAATCATGGGCTGTGAATCTGTTGATATGGTCCGATTTGACCTTGGAACCCTCCTTCAAGGTCAAATGAGGATAGCGAAAATTGAAAGTGCCTACAACTCGCTTATTATTGGTGACAGAGATTTGGGATGGTAAACCATCCCATAGGAAATCATTGGCTCGGAATCTTTTGGTATGGTCAGATTTGACCTTTGGACCCCTCCTTCAAGGTCAAATGAGGACAGCCAAGCTTAAAAGTGCTTATAACTCATTTATAATTGGTCCTAGAGGTTTGGAATGGTAAACCATAGGAAATCATGGGCTGGGAATGTATTTGTGTGGTTAGATTTGACCTTGCACCCCTTCTTCAAGGTCGAACGAGGATATTGCATTTGTAGTATTTCTTTAAATATGTTTTAACCTATTTTTTACACTTAAACAATTACCTTGTTATTTTCCTTCATAATACCATTTACAGGGCACAACTTTTTTATCCTTTTCTTCTGTCAGCTTCGGAATTTCTTTCGAACTTGCTGTTCAGTTACCATTTACTGTATTTCTGTACAGCCCTTTTCCTGATAATTATTCTGTCCTCTAATCACCTTCACAAATCAAAAACACTTAGTCAGCTGACACAGTGCCCGTTCACGGGCACTCTCCTCTTGTTTTTCTTTTATTTGTTGAAAAATACAGGTTATTCAACTTATTGTGTTAATTATTGTGATTTCTGAACTTCTTATATTAATATATAAGACAAAGAAGAGGGTGGATTACTGAGTAAATCCTAATGATATTCATAAAGAACCACACAAATTGGTTGATGCCAATTAGGGCTAGACTGTGTAATTTGAATATCCAACTCAACTCAGTTCTCCATCGTCTGGCTGTGTTGGATGAGTCATATTTTGGTGTACACCATTCTAGCACAGAGAACTGCATATTTCTGTGGGAGTGTCCATCATTTTTTAAATGGCGTGAAACTGGTGTTGGTTGTCCATCTTTTAGTATTGATGCTTTATGTTCATACATCCTTTAACTAAGTGCTCTGCATGTTTCGCCAACACACTGTTTGTGGCATTTAGTGCAGGTAATCAGATATATGACCTTGATTTCACAAGTGATGTGTTTTGGTAAGTCTTGTGGTTTGAATGACTTGTGTGTGAAGTTACATTTTACTATTGCCAATTTCTTGAGCATTGGGCAATAAGTGCATGTGCCTAGTCTGGTGCAAATATGTGGCATGGGGGTGGCTAATGTTTTGTCCACAGGTGGGTATGTGAGTGTTGCTTTGGTGAGCATATCTCGGAGATAAGGCTCCCTATTTAGCAATTCTACTCCCCCACACACCACCACCACTGCGGCATGTACGTATAAGCACATGAGAGCTGGTGCATGATTTTCAATGTGACACACTCTTTAATCTGTGATCTGTGGTCATGTGTTTCAGACGGGACTGTCAGACTCTGTCCTAAAGGACTTGGACAAGGTGTTCAAAGAGACATACATGGCCAAGTACCCAGTGGTGGGCTACATGGAGTATCTGAAAGCAGAACAGAAAGGGGAGCGAGACAGGGAGTTGTAATACAGGGAGCAGCAAGGGAAGGATGCATAGGGCATGGTTGATGGCAGTGATATGGTTAAACAGGCATTCCAATTTCTCTTTTCTATGTGATAGAAGGTGTGAAATCTTCAAAGAATAGTTCAAAATTGGTCATTGAAAGTGTTCATTGTTTATGCTTTCTGATGGCTGATACTTCATCCAAACAAATATAAGTATGATGTAATGTGTATTTATACTGAGCGCAATATCTCCATATACTACAGGACTCAAAGCACTATTAAACCCATCCGACTGCACAGGTACAGCCCCAACTCACAAGTAACTGACATTCCCCTAACTGGAAGATAGAGGTTCAAGGATGACCATTTACCAGCGTCCTTGAGGTTCTTTAGCCTGCCACTGGGGATAGGACCCAATGACAGGGGACCGCCATTTTAAGTGGTCATCCGAGCCACTATGTATCTGCCTGTACCTGGGTTTGAACCCATGTCCTCTGAGTTCCTAGACAAGTGTGCTACCCGCTAGGCCACAGTGGCAGATGAGGAAACATCTCAGTTTTTCTTTGTGTTCATTAAAATTGAAGTTTATTGGCCTCAAAATAAATCATGAAGATGTTTTCTGTTTTACACTCTGGATTATGTATACTCATGGTTCAGTTTCACCAGATCAGTGCTGGCAAAGGCTGATAAAAACTCCAAGAGGAGTATTCTTACCAGTTTTATACTCACAATTATTTCTTGCCGTTTTACAAGTACTTAAGTACTATCTACAGCCTGGTACATAGGGTTAAATTCTCAAATCAAATGAATGCCTGATCTGTGAATTGATGGCGGTAATCCTCAGACCACACTGGGATATGAGTGAAGTGTGATAATGTGATGGGGAAAAAGTCTGTTTGTGATATCTATTGTCTATGATATTTTATATACCTGAACTAGTAGTCCACTCAAACATTTAATGCAGCCTTTCTACTCGTAGCTGTTAAAGACTCGGCGTGTATTGTTTTCACCCATGGAGTCCGACTGGGCGGGCAGTGGGAAAAAGGCTGTCCAGGCTGTGTCTCAAAAGCCGTGAGGTATAAAACTTCATACATTGATTGTGAGGCATAGGTGTGCAAAGGTATTGTTGGACCTTGATTCGACCTTTGACCTAGATGTAGTAACCCCAACCGTTAAAATCTTGTCCGCTTCAAAGAATAATAAAGAATTGGCTATAGTCCCGGTTATATCTCTGAAACTGTGAGGTGTAGGAAGTTGATGCTTGGCATTGTGATTGGTTGGTGGGGTGTGTGTATGCAGTATCATAATGTGACTTTGATTTGACCTTCCCATAATCACCTTGACTTTTAAAATCTTGTTAAGGCCATATCTCAGAATCTGCATGTTATAAAAGCGAGGAAGTTGATACTTGGTAGGTATATTGGTTTGAGGATGTAGGTGTGCAGTGGTTTGACTTTAATTTGATTTTTGACCTAAATAGAGTGACCTTGAGCCTTGACCTTATCCAGCCTTTAGTTGAGAATCCATAAGGTGTAGGAAGTTGTTGTATGGTAGATATATTGGTTAGAGGGTCTAGGTTTGCAATGTCATGAGGTTACCCTGGTGTAAACTTTGACTTGGGCTCTGTTAGAATGCTTTCTACTGCCACATTTGAGGCATGCCTTCTTGTTACAAAGCTGCATTTCATTTAATAATTAGATCAGTAAATAAATTTTACAGTTTCATAACTTTACTTCTCAAATTAAATCTGTCTCTTGCTATTAAATTGCCTTATTTTGATACTAATTTGTCTTCATATACATTTTCTCCTTCTTTAGTGTTTTTTCTCATGCAATTTTACATTGCGTAATTGTTACGACTCGAGTTTCGGTCAAGTCTTACAGCACTAACACAGACCACCACTGTATTGACCCTATCTTTGTGAAGAGTGGTACGCATAATCTGAAGTCTCAAGTTACTGATTTTATCAATAAATCAATTTCAATCACTTTGATAATTAAGCGTCCCATGAGGGATGCTTCTTTGTGTATGGGAGAAGCGACTCGGCCGGATCCGCATTTTCTTTTCGCAATAGCAGGTGTTTGCAGTAGCCCTCGGAAATTTTTCTGAAAAAACTGCGATGACATTTCAACCAGTCAGAGAGGTCACATGACCAAAAAATGCGTTTTTTGGAAGGGCGTCCTTGTCCAGATGATAACTTACAAGGCATTTTATCTATCCACCTGAAATTTAGCAAATATCTTCCTCATATAAAGATCTGGGCGACATTAAATTTTGGCAGGGATAGGTTAAGAAATGTTTGAGTTATTGATGATTAATTAAGCATTAACAATTTTCTTAATGAGTAAAACACAAAACTGCTTGTATCTCGTTAACAGTGTGAGATAGAGCGATTTCGAGCGACTTTTTGACCCACAGGGTATCTAAGCAAACTACTCTCGCCAATTTTCCAAAAATTTTCTCCTCCCCCAAAAGTGGGGGTCGTATTCAATTTTCGAATTTTTGACACAAAATTGGAAATACTAGTATAGGCTCATAAAGTACACATATACAACAATACTGATATACGAGTACTTTTTGAAACCATTTTCTTCATAAAATAAAAATTTACTAGTGGGATTTTGGCAAAATTTTTGACCGACAGGGTATCTGTGAAGACTAGCCTTTCCAAGTTTCAACAAATGTTTTACTTGCCAAAAATGGTGGCCATTTTGAATTTTCAAATTTTTCGCAAAAATCACAAAACCGAAAATGCTTGTATCTCGAAACCTCTGAAGACTTTCCAAGTTTTAGCGAATATTTCACTTAATAGCGGCCATTTTGAATTTTTGAAATTTTTTTCAAGAAAGTAGAACACAAAAATGCATAGATAGAGCGATTTTGATGAAATTTTTGACCCACAGGGTAACTCTGCTGAGTAGGTGACCCAATTTTCAAAAATATTTTGTCCCGCCAAAAATGGCAGCCATTTTGAATTTTCGAATTTTTTGCAAAAATTGCAAAACACAAAAATGCTTGTATCTCGAAAACCGTGCAAGATAGAGCAATTTGGGCAAAATTTTTGACCCACAGGGTATCTGTGAAGTCTAGCCTTTCCAAGTTTCAAGGAATATTTCACTTCCCAAAAATGGCGGCCGTTTGGAATTTTCGAATTTTTTGCAAAAATTGCAAAACACAAAAATGCTTGTATCTCGAAAACCGTGCCAGATAGAGCAAATTCGGCAAACATTTTGACCCAAATGGTATCTGTGAAGACTAGCCTTTCCAAGTTTAAACGAATATTTCACTCGCCAAAAATGGCAGCAATTTCTTTGTGTATGTAAGCAAACTACTCTACCCAATTTCCCCCCAAAATTTACCCTGGACAAAAAGTGCAAACCACGAAATTGCCTGTCTCCTTAACTGTACAAGATAGAGCAATTTCATCAAAATTTTTGAAACACACTGTATCCAAGATAATTACCCTGCCCAAGAACCACTTTTCCTATATTCTGGCTTTGTTGAGCTATAAGCAGAACTTTCTTACATGATAAAGCTGCCATTATTTCTCGTTTTCGGGATGCTTTGTTTTTGCCATCGCTTTGCTTTGCAAGCGATCCTCTAGTATAACTAGAGGATCGCTCGCAAAAAAAAAGATAATGTTTTTGCATAGCAAAAACAAAGCGTCCCGAAAAGGCTATAAAGGTGAGTGCTAAAGTATTAAGAAAATGCTTCGTTTCTAGCCTTATACTGTTGTGGCAACCAAAGTCAGCGCAGTCTGCTCTATCTAGCATGGTTTTCAAGATATAAGCATTTTTGTGTTTTGCAAAAAATAAAAAAATTAAAAATGTCCGCTATATTTGGTGAGACAAAAATATTTTGAAAATTGGCATGGCTACTCTGCAGAGATACCCAGCAGGTCCAAAATTTTGTTGATTTCGCTCCATATAGCACGGTTTTCGAGATATAAGCATTTTTGTGTTTTGCAAAAACTTTGAAAATTCAAAATGGCCACCATTTTTGGGGAGACAAAAATTTTTGTCAAGACCACTGCCGCGGTGTGTATCTCCCGCCGAGCATTAAAGCAGAAGAAATAGCTTTTCCGAGATATTCACAATTTTTCATTTTCGTGTGTGAAAGCTCTTCCAAAAGTAGGTGAATGAGTTATTTGAGAAAAATTGGCTATCTGCAATACTATTAAGAGATAATTCACATTTACTCATTTTGAGTAGGTGAATAATTATCTATGGGTCTGAAACTTCACCAAGTGAAAGCTCTCCCAAAAGTAGGTGAATGAGTTATTTGAGAAAAATTGGCTATCCGCAATACTTTTAGAGATAATTCGCATTTACTCATTTTGAGTAGGTGAGTAATTAGCTATGGGTCTGAAACTTCACCATGTGAAAGCTCTCCCACAAGTAGATGAATGAGTATTTGATAAAAATTGGGTATCCACAATACTTTTACAGATAATTAGCATTTACTCATTTTGAGTAGGTGAATAAATAGCTATGGGTCTGAAACTTCACAGAGTGAAAGCTCTCCCAAAAGTAGGTGAATGAGTTATTTGAGAAAAATTGGCTATCTGCAATACTTTTAGAGATAATTCGCATTTACTCATTTTGAGTAGGTGAGTAATTAGCTATGGGTCTGAAACTTCACCGAGTGAAAGCTCTCCCAAAAGTAGGTGAATGAGTTATTTGAGAAAAATTGGCTGTCTGCAATACTTTTAGAGATAATTCGCATTTACTCATTTTGAGTAGGTGAGTAATTAGCTATGGGTGTGAAACTTCACCAACTGAAAGCTCTCCCAAAAGTAGGTGAATGAGTTATTTGAGAAAAATTGGCTATCTGCAATACTTTTAGAGATAATTCGCATTTACTCATTTTGAGTAGGTGAGTAATTAGCTATGGGTGTGAAACTTCACCAAGTGAAAGCTCTCCCAAAAGTAGGTGAATGGGTTATTTGAGAAAAATTGGCTATCTGCAATACTTTTAGAGATAATTCGCATTTACTCATTTTGAGTAGGTGAGTAATTAGCTATGGGTGTGAAACTTCACCAAGTGAAAGCTCTCCCAAAAGTAGGTGAATGAGTTATTTGAGAAAAATTGGCTATCTGCAATACTTTTAGAGATAATTCGCATTTACTCATTTTGAGTAGGTGAGTAATTAGCTATGGGTGTGAAACTTCACCAAGTGAAAGCTCTCCCAAAAGTAGGTGAATGAGTTATTTGAGAAAAATTGGCTATCTGCAATACTTTTAGAGATAATTCGCATTTACTCATTTTGAGTAGGTGAGTAATTAGCTATGGGTGTGAAACTTCACCAAGTGAAAGCTCTCCCAAAAGTAGGTGAATGAGTTATTTGAGAAAAATTGGCTATCTGCAATACTTTTAGAGATAATTCGCATTTACTCATTTTGAGTAGGTGAGTAATTAGCTATGGGTCTGAAACTTCACCAAGTGAAAGCTCTCCCAAAAGTAGGCGAATGATTAATTTGACAAAAATTGGCTATCTGCAATACTTTTAGAGATAATTCGCATTTACTCATTTTGAGTAGGTGAGTAATTAGCTATGGGTCTGAAACTTCACCAAGTGAAAGCTCTCCCAAAAGTAGGTGAATGAGTTATTTGAGAAAAATTGGCTGTCTGCAATACTTTTAGAGATAATTCGCATTTACTCATTTTGAGTAGGTGAGTAATTAGCTATGGGTCTGAAACTTCACCAAGTGAAAGCTCTCCCAAAAGTAGGTGAATGAGTTATTTGAGAAAAATTGGCTATCTGCAATACTTTTAGAGATAATTCGCATTTACTCATTTTGAGTAGGTGAGTAATTAGCTATGGGTGTGAAACTTCACCAAGTGAAAGCTCTCCCAAAAGTAGGTGAATGAGTTATTTGAGAAAAATTGGCTGTCTGCAATACTTTTAGAGATAATTCGCATTTACTCATTTTGAGTAGGTGAGTAAAATGGCCGCCATTTTTGGCAAGATAAAATTTTTTTGAAAATTGGCATGGCTACTCTGCAGATATACCCTGTGGATCAAAAATTTCGTCGAAATCGCTCTATCTTGCAGGGTTTTCGAGATATAAGCATTTTTATGTTTTGCAATTTTTGCGAAAAATTCGAAAATTCAAAATGGCCGCCATTTTTGGCGAGACAAAATTTTTTTCAAAATTGGGATAACTACTCTGCAGAGATACCCTGTGGGTCAAAAATTTCGTCGAAATCGCTCTATCTAGCACGGTTTTCGAGATATAAGCATTTTTGTGTTTTGCAATTTTTACGAAAATTTCGAAAATTCAAAATGGCCGCCATTTTTGGCGAGACAAAATTTTTTTGAAAATTGGGAAAAGTACTCTGCAGAGATACCCTGTGGGTCAAAAATTTTGTCGAAATTGCTCTATCTAGCACGGTTTTTGAGATATAAGCATTTTTGTGTTTTGCAATTTTTGCGAAAAATTCGAAAATTCAAAATGGCCGCCATTTTGGACGAGACAAAAATTTTTTGAAAATTGGGAAAACTACTCTGCAGAGATACCCTGTGGGTCAAAAATTTCATCGAAATCGCTCTATCTAGCACGGTTTTCGAGATATAAGCATTTTTGTGTTTTGCAATTTTTACGAAAATTTCGAAAATTCAAAATGGCCGCCATTTTTGGCGAGACAAAAATTTTTTGAAAATTGGGAAAAGTACTCCGCAGAGATACCCTGCGGGTCAAAAATTTTGTCGAAATTGCTCTATCTAGCACGGTTTTTGAGATATAAGCATTTTTGTGTTTTGCAATTTTTGCGAAAATTTCGAAAATTCAAAATGGCCGCCATTTTGGACGAGACAAAAATTTTTTGAAAATTGGGAAAACTACTCCGCAGAGATACCCTGCGGGTCAAAAATTTCGCCGAAATCGCTCTATCTAGCACGGTTTTCGAGATATAAGCATTTTTGTGTTTTCCTTATTTGGAAAATTCGTAATGATTAATTAATCATTAATTACTCGGCCATTTCTTGACCAATCAATGCCAAAATCTAATGATTTCCAGATTTTAATAGAATGAATGTATTTGCCAAGTTTCAGGTGAATTGATAAAATTGCTTTCAAGTTATCATCCGGACAAGCTTCCCCATCGAAAAAAGACATTTTTGGTCATGTGACCTCTCTGATTGGTTGAAATGTCACTGCAGCATATTCAAAAAAATTCCCCAAGGCTACTGCCTAAACCTGCCAAATTTGAAAAGAATCCGCCTAACGGTTACAGAGTTATAAGGAAAACAAAATGCGGAGCCGGCGGAGCCGGCAGAGCCGGCGGAGCCTGAAGCTCTCCCATACACAAACAAGCGTCCCTTGCGGGACGCTTAATAACTATGTAGAATTTTAAGATTATTATCTTTTGTTTGGTGTACATCATTTGTACTGATGGTTGATATGACCGCTTTCTAAGCCACCTTGTTCACACTAGCTTTCCTAGTTTTTTTTTTTTATTTTTAAAATTTTTATAACAGTTCATGTGTGGTTAAAAAATGTTTTCGTGGGTGAAGATACTTTTAAAATTTTAACATAAAGTTGATTGCCACTCAATATGTTTCATTACTGGTTACTTTGTTTTAACATGTGTAGTTAACTTTTTTTATGATGTAGCTTTGGCTGTAAAACCTTATGGCTTTAAGTTTTAGTCAGCATGAATTCAGAGGTTTAATTTCTGACTTTCATCGCAGATACTGGCATGAGCTGGGGAACCTGTAGGTCAGTTGTAATATGTGTATTAAGTGTCTGTAACATTAGATCAGTTCATTGTATGGAGGGCTTTTATCATACAATCCTTGTGTGATGTGACAACAGTTGTACAGTCAGTATATTTGTAAGAAAACCTGTGTCAAGACTGTATAATTTTTTGAATCTCCTACATTCCATTATATTTGTGTGTGTATTGGTTGTACAAATTATAAATACATAATAAAATAAAAAATAGTACAAGAGTATGTAGATAGACTACATGTGTATAATGTATTGTTGGTCTTTATGAGTGATATCTTTTTAATACATGTCTAATCAGGGATGTTTGACTTTCATTTTCCACATTTTGTATGAATAATAAGTAAAATATGTCAACATTTAAAGAAAGAATACAAAACAAGCAATCAGTGTCCGTGAACAGGCTGTGCGTCAGCTGCGTGTTTTGAGTTTCAGAGTAGAAGTGAAACAAGAAAAAGACACCAAAGCTGTGTCCTGCAAATGGATTCAGAGGTAAAGTACCAAGTTAACTGTCAAGGAATAAAATGTAGGCGGAAAACATATTTAAACAAAGTAGTATAAATGCAATAGTTTTCGAGTTACAACTAATTTACTCAACAGTGAGAACCTCAAAGTAGCTATTGCTCAGCTAGGGAATAAGGTACAGGTCTGCAATTTTACTATGTTGTAGCTGACCCAAAAGTAGGTGAACAACCTATTTAAACAAACTACTGTAAATGCAATACTTTTCAAGTTTCAACTGATTTACTCAACAGTGAGAATCTGAAAACAGCTATTGCTATACATATAAATTGCATATTTTATTGCGTTAATACATCCTATCCAATGGACAATAGCTTATCCGGTCGGCGCAGACCGGCCCGCCAAACGCCAGAAAAAGACGTCCTGTGTTACCACCGGCAGGTCGGTCCGTAGTACTTGTGCACTCGCCAGATGGCGTGTCGTACTTCCTTCCTGTCTAGACAGAGTGACGTCATAGCATCTTTTTCATTTGGCGCGTGCTTGTGCACAAGGAAAAATTTTATCAGCAGTTTTTTGGTGAATTTATTAAGTTCTTGAAGGACTTTCTTTTCTTTGAGTATTTTATTTTACTGCTACATACTCATAGCACACTATGTCGTCCCCTGGACAAAAAAGGGGCAGTTGTGGTCACGCCATGGCGGGATTTGATGGACATGCCTTTTGCGCCCGCTATAGGGAGAAGGGAAAGGGTGAGGAACCCTGTATTTCTAACAAAGACACTACGGAATGTAAGTTCTGCAATCTCTTTTCTCCAGAGCAACGGGCTCAGCTTGCAACTCCCTCTTACAAACTAAAAAAGGAGAAACGGGAGGCCAAGCGCGTGGATAACCCCACACCCACTGAGGACATTGCCCTAGTAGATCCTGCTAGCGTCTCTGTTATAGGGGCTGTGGGTGGAGCCGCTTCTTCTCATTCACCATCAGTTCCGCCTGAAAAGAAACCCAAGAAGGACAAACCTAAGACTAAGAAAGCTGCCTCTTCTAGTACGGATGACAGGTTTTCAGCACTGGATGCTAAGTGGTCTGAACGTTTCAACAGGTTGGAGGCCTTGTTGCTGGCTCGATCTGTGGAACCTTCCTTCTCTGCGGATGTCAGGGTTACCCCTGTACACTCACCACCAGCCACTGTCTCTAAGGACTCAGAGCCTTTCTTTCAGCCTTCTCACCGACCTGTGGACCCTATTGCTAAGCGCACTGGCCCAGACTCTGATGCTGCTTTGCAGCTGTCGGCCGGCAAGCTTCCTCCAGGTTCTTCTTCTTCTACGCGCACTGGCCCAGACATTACTGCCACCAAGCAGCAGTCGGCCGGCAAGCCTAAGTCAGATCTCCCTTCCAAGACTTCATCAGGGCGCACTGGTCCAGACGTCGCTTCTAGTAAGCATAAGTCGACCGGCAAGCCACACACCGACCCTCACCGACAGGCTGCATCGTCGGGACAGAAATCTGTCAGATCAACTTCCGACCGACCTCACACCGACCGACCCTCATCTGCAGGTCTCACTGGTTCGGAGTCACCTACCCTCCTTAAGTCGTCTGGCAAGGACAGCATATCCAGTGGAGAGTCGGATGCGGAGAGCAGTTTTTCAGACACGCCCCCCCTGGAACTTTTTGTAGAGGAGGGCGAGCTCTCTGATGAGCATGAATTAACCGAACAGGATTTACCAACGTCGGAAGAACAGACATATAGAGAGACTATGCGAGGGATACGTTCCTTTATGGGGTGGTCACATGTACCAGACGTAGATAGTTCCAACCCGTCTGATGACAACCCTTTTGCTGGCCCCAAGGCACCGGCTCCTAGTAAGATCTCCGTCCATATGCCGACGGAAGACTGGCTCTGCAAGAAACTTAGCAAACTGAATCTTACCTTGGTTGAGGGATACCCCTCCCGTACTGCAGAGGCCGGTAGTCTACCCATGGATCAATTCTTGAGGCCACCACGCCCTCAGTCGAAGTGGTACAGGCTTTATTCAGAACAACCGACTGATCCGACCAAAGTCACTTCTTGGAGTACGGGACATTCTAAACTTAACAGTAGCTTTGGTCGGATAGCTAGAAAGGCGGCTTTGGCATCGACACCACCAGCCTCACGCAGAATCTCCCAGGATACACTCCGGAGGTGGGAAAGGACTACTAGGGAAGCTTCTGTAGTGTGCAATCAGGCCGCTAGCTTTAACCGCTGCCTTTTCAAGGTGCAGGCCGACATGCAGTCACAGCTTAGGACAGTCCGTAGTGAAGGCAAGGGAAAAGGGTCAGCCAAAGTTTCAGAAGCCACAGAGGAGTTGCAGTTTCTGATGGAGTTTAACTTCAGTATCACCCAGGCTGCCGCTAAGGCGATGGAACACTTGTCAGAATTTGTATTTTTTACCATGGGTAATCTTACTCTGGCTAGGAGAGACTCGTATCTCAACCATTTGAAGAATGGTATCAAGCCGGACACGTTTGCTGCTCTCAGGACTGGCCCTCTGCACATCGGTACTCTCTTCCCAGAGTCAGCTATCAAACGGGCCGAAGAGGAGATCTCACATTATGATAACAAAAGCCAGCCAACAGCTACATCCTCATGAGGGAAGGCACGCTTTCACCCGTATGAGAGACAGGATAAGAAACAGGAGGGTCGGTCGGACAACAAGCAGGATAGACCCGCATGGAAAAACATCAACCGAAGGCAGTTTAGACGACCTAAAGGCAAGGGTGCTAACTTCTCTTCACGTTCTGCCAAGGGCCAGCAGCCGTATAAATGACAATCACTGTTACAACAGGACACGGCTGCTGGCCGGGAGCACCTCCACAGAACTGACTTTGAACTCAAAGTAATGTAAACTTGCATGTTGTATCATTTGTTCCTTCTGCACCCGGGCCTCCGCAAAAGAAAGTCCCGGCGTGTCAGACTGTCAGTTGAAAAAAGATCTATTAAATTCTGTGAAAGGTGTTTCTTGTGTCACTCAATTGTCTTGTGTGAATCCTGTAACAAATGTCCCAAATGCTGCACAAAATCTGCCTGTAGGGGCCAGGCTTCAAAACTTTTGGCAAACTTGGCTGGATCTAGGGGCCGGTCCGAAAATAGTTCAAATCCTGAGAGAGGGTTACACCCTCCCCTTTCGGATCCGGCCACATCTTACAAGGTCTCCGACAGTCATAAGCCGTTATGTAGATCCCCACAGGAACAGCTACCTGTTGGAGGCATTGCATCAGCTTATAGACCAGAATGCAATAGAATTGGTCCACAATCAAACATCTCTAGGGTTTTTCAACCGACTTTTTCTGGTGCCCAAGCCCAACAACAAGTGGAGGCCTATACTGGACCTAAGCAAACTCAATCTTTTCCTCAAGGTGGAAAAATTCAAAATGGAGACACCGGAAACCATCAGAACATCCCTCCAGCAAGGGGAGTGGGTAACCTCAGTAGACTTCAAGGATGCCTACTTCCACATACCAATACAGGCTCAATCCAGGAAATATCTCAGATTTCATGTCCAGGGCCGGACATACCAGTTCAAGGCGTTACCCTTTGGCCTGTCCACAGCGCCCATGGAGTTCACTGTATTAGTAAAGGAGGTGAAATTGATGGCCATACGCACGGGTATAAGAATCCACCAGTACCTAGACGACTGGTTGGTGAGAGCCAGATCCCAAGAAACTTGTCTCCGACATACCCAAATCCTCGTCAAAATGTGCCAGGATCTAGGTTGGCTGGTAAATTTAGAGAAATCAGAGCTGGAACCCAAACAGGTCTTCGACTTCGTAGGTTACCAGTTCGATCTCAGATCCGGCCGGGTCAGACCGACCCCGGACCGGTGGCAAAGCCTTCAGGACAAGATACAAGCACTCCTTGTATTACCGGCCTGTCCGGTCCGACAGTTCATGTCCCTCATAGGCCTGCTGACAGCCACGGAAAAACAGGTTCACCTCGGCCGGCTGCACATGAGACCCATACAGTGGCATCTCAAAAACAGTTGGCGGGTACCAGAATCTCTAGAGAAGATTATCCCTCTTCCAAGATCCCTGCACCCTCACTTACGATGGTGGCTAGAGGAAGACAATGTGCTTCAAGGCCAACCATTACACCCAGTAAGACATGCTCTGCAAATATTTACAGACGCATCAAAAGAAGGGTGGGGCGCTCACTTAGACGAGTTCACTGCAAGAGGGTCCTGGTCGGTGCCGGAAACCAAGCTGCACATAAATTATCTGGAACTCAAAGCGGTGTTCCTAGCTCTCAAAGAGTTCCAAGACCTCTGTGCAGGCAAGATAGTGTTAGTGGCAACCGACAACACTACAGTAGTCGCTTACATAAACAAGGAAGGAGGCATGAGGTCGGGCCCACTGTGTGCCCTACTGTGGAGGATCTTGACCTGGTGTTCCCAGCGACAAGTGACTCTAAAAGCCCGACACATTCCAGGCCACTTAAATGTGATAGCAGACAAGCTATCCAGGCTGGGTCAGACCATTCAAACAGAGTGGTCCCTCCTCCCAGAAGTTTTTCAACAAATATGCAAGCGATGGCACCTCCCTCGAATAGACCTGTTTGCCACGAGGTTCAACCACAAGTTACCTCAGTTTGTGTCTCCAGTACCGGACTCCCTGGCTGTAGCAGTGGATGCACTCACTCTGCCATGGGAGGACCTGGATGCATACGCCTTCCCACCGACCGCCATATTGGGCAAAGTGGTGGAGAAACTACTGGGCTCCCCGTGCAAGAGACTCATTCTGATTGCCCCGGGGTGGCCCAACATGCCTTGGTTTTGGGACTTGGTGAACATGTCCAGCCAGGTCCCCCTCAGCCTACCCAACCTGCTAACACAGCCCTTCAATCAGATCCCTCACAGAAATCTGACAAATCTAAATCTCCATGCCTGGCTCCTAGAGCCACAAAGATCAAAGAACAGGGCTTCTCTGAGGCAGTGGCAGCAAGGATTGAGGCTCCTCAAAGAAGATCAACCAGATCAGTCTATGAGGCAAAGTGGACCATTTTTACAAAGTGGTGCGTCACTAATCAGGTGGACTTCAGGTCTCCACCTGTAAAGTCGGTGGCTGATTTCCTAATGTACCTTTTTGAGGACAAGAAGTTACAGCCCAGCACCATTGACGGATACAGGTCTGCCATTGCTGATAAACTAGGTGATACCTCGGTTAATATCAGCAAAGAGGGTAATCTCACTCGTCTCTTGGACAGTTTCCATAGAGACAGACCCAGAGGGCGGAGGGGAATACCCTCCTGGAACCTTTCCCTGGTCCTACACCAGCTGACAAAGGCTCCCTTTGAACCTCTTAGAGAAGCATCTCTGAAGCTTTTGACCTTCAAAACTGTCTTCCTTTTGGCCCTAGGCTCGGGCAAAAGAAGGAGTGAGATTCATGCATGGCAGCATAAGAACATCAGACACCAGTCGGACTGGTCTAAGGTGTCTCTGTTTCCGTCTCCCAGCTTTCTGTCCAAGAACCAGCTGGCCAAAGAGGGTCCAGAGAGTGTAGCCCCAGTGGTCATACCAGCCCTGGCTCCTACCCTGGATAGATCCCTCAAGTCTGATAGATCTCTTTGTCCAGTCAGAGCTTTGCGCTACTATTTGGACAGGACGTCAGACAGTAGGCAGGACAAAGAATTAGTTTTTGTCTCCTTTAAGAAAGGCTTCGACAAGGACATCTCGCCTGCCACTATCTCCTCATGGATCAAGCAAACTGTGATCCTATGCTAGGAGCTCTCTGATCACCAGGCCCACACCCTACATCAAGTCAAAGCTCATGATGTAAGGGCCTTTGCTGCTTCTAAGGCCTTCCAGTCTGGAGTCTCCTTGGAGCAGATCTTATCAGCCTGCCACTGGAAATCTCATAATACCTTCACACAATTCTATCTGAAGGATGTGGCTTGGGCGGACTCAGAGCTCTACCATCTTGGACCGGTTGTGGCTGCTCAGCAGATCCACCAACAGACTGGTACCTAGAGGAGATTTGTACATATGTAAATAGTTGTACATATTTGTATAGATGTTGCACATATAGTTAAGGAATATATATACAAAAAAAAAAAAAAAAATTCTCTGGACGTGCTTCCTCCGGGAGGTTGAATTCTAAGGGACTGAACTCATCCCTCTCTTCCCCTACCTCAGAGCAGGTCTGAAACAAAAGGGGGGGGGGGGGGCAAGGTCGACTGACGGTTCCATTCCGGATAACCGGATGATGATATTCGACCATAGCCTTAAGGGTTATTGACTTCAAGGTCTAACCAGGCTTTTAAAAAGGGAATTATCATTATTTCTAACATGAGTTCACAATTTTAGTCCCTAGTAACTTACCCGCCATCCAAGCGGTAGTTATTCAGCTATTGTCCATTGGATAGGATGTATTAACGCAATAAAATTGCAAATTTAATAAGTAAATTAAATTTTTATAAGTTAATACCCTATCCAATGGACGCGCAAGACCCTCCCACCTACCCCGCTTTCAGCTTACTAGGGGTCTAATAGGTCTAGACAACGAAAAAGATGCTATGACGTCACTCTGTCTAGACAGGAAGGAAGTACGACACGCCATCTGGCGAGTGCACAAGTACTACGGACCGACCTGCCGGTGGTAACACAGGACGTCTTTTTCTGGCGTTTGGCGGGCCGGTCTGCGCCGACCGGATAAGCTATTGTCCATTGGATAGGGTATTAACTTATAAAAATTTAATTTACTTATTAAATTTGCAATTTTCTATGTTATAGCTGATTCAAAAACGAAACAAAGTACCCTAAATGTAACAGTTTTCAAGTTACAAGCAATTTACTCAACAGTGATAACCTAAAAGTAGCCATTACTCAGCTATGCAAATCTGCAGGTCTGCAATTTTACTATGTTATAGCTGACCCCAAAGTAGCAAAGTAACATATTTATACAAAATTCTCTAAATGCAATAGTTTTCAAGTTACCAATGAATTTACTCATTATGGAAGGTACTGAAAAGTCAGATTGAAGCTATTACTCACTTAGCTATTGGGATAGACACCAAAGTTACTCACCATGTTGTACTATGGAAAAATAGCATCAGAGATGCCCGTACCCCACAGCCTGGGAAAATATTTTTCAACACCATGAGATATAGAAGTAGTGTAACAGTACAAAGTTCAAGATACTTTAAGAGCAGTGTCAGTTATATTAAGGTGGTCCAAATAATGCTTAAGTAGAGAAAATAATATCTAAGGAAAAGAAATGTATGTAAAGATGAAATATTAAAACAAGATAATTCAATAATAAAATGACAGCATTTATCAGTAAACCAAAAATGGCCGAATTATGGTTTGGATGTTTTGAATATTACACATGCATACAGAAGTGGCAATACATTCAATGAATGCTTATGTGTGGTGTTGGAGAAAAGCCTGTGGCTCACTTGATGAAATTCCATCTGTTACAATGGGAACTTGCAAAAGGAAATTCTTAATGAATTCTAATATGACTTTAACAGTGCTTAATCTGCATCAACAGACAGACTCAAAGGTGCAACAAGATTTTAAAGGTCAATACAGCAAAGTCAAAGGTCAATCAGTGTCACACCATGACGTGGCACACCTAAAACCCTCAACCAATGTCCCTACCAAGTATAAACTTCCTACACCTTACAGTCCCTGAGATATAACCCGGACAAGATTTTATAGGTCAAAGGTCACACTATGACGTAGCAAACCTACACCCCCTAACCAATGTCCCTACCAAGTATCAACTTCCTACACCTTACGGTTTCCAAGATATAGCACGGACCAGGTTTTATAGGTAAAGTTCACTACGGCAAGGTCAAATCAAGGTCACACCATGACATTGGACACCTACTACCCCCAACCAATGTCCTCCCCAAGTATCAGCTTCCTACACCTTACAGTTTCCAAAATATAGCCCAGACAAAATTTTATAGGTCAAGGTCACACTATGATGTTGCACATCTACACCCCCTAACCAATGTCCCTACCAAGTATCAACTTCCTACACATTACGGTTTCCGAGATATAGCCCAGACAAAATTTTATAGGTCAAGGTCAGACCATGACGTTGCACACCTACACCCCCAACCAATGTCCGTACCAAGTATGAACTTCCTACACCTTATGGTTTCTGAGATACAGCCTGGACCATCTATTTCCCGCCGCCCGCCCATCCGGACACCAGGGGTGAAAACAGTACCCCGACAGCCCTTAAGGGCTGTGGGGTAAAAAGTAGCTGAATAACATATTTTAACAAAATGCTCTAAATGCAATACTTTTGAAGTTTTAAGTGATTTAGCCCATGATTTCATTAATTTTAATGCATTAAAGTTATTTTAAAAATTCATAAAAAAAATAACTAAGATCCACAACTCATACTCCCACAAGGGACTCTACTTATGGCCTAGTACATATATGCAAGGCAAGAGAGAAATCCCTGCAATAGTAAATGAGAAATTTAATGGATTAAAAATTATTTTAAAAATTCATAAAAAAAATTAAGAAAGATCCAGGCCTGATACTCCCACAAGGGAATTTACTTATGGCCTAGTACATATATGCAAGGTAGGAGAGAAATTCCTGCAATAGTCAATGAGAAAATTGGGATAAAGTGTTGAAATTTTCACACTTTGGGTGGGGGATACCTCACTTGTAATGGCTATGGAGAACAGACAACGAACAGATCTGCATGCCTTGAACAACTTTTCATTCTAGATAGACGAGGTATCTTTTAAAATCAACAGCATGTCTCTGGGCCTTACAGTTTTGGAGACATTGTTCACACGGACGCCGCAGTGATGCCATAATGTCACCTGACCTGACAAGTCAGCTGACATAAAGCATTGGTGTATAGTGGCACCCCATACAACTTTTGTATGTCAACAGTTTGTGAGATAACAAAAAGTGTGGATTTAACGGTGCGCCAAAGTTCCAGTAATACCATTTAAACTGATTCTATGAACAATTTGGAACTCATCCAGGTTGAATGAATTGATTCCTTTTGCATCAGATAAACCTAGAAAGTTTATGGTTAAAATGTAAATATTTTGTTGCACATAAGTTTTCTCCATGTTTATGTGTTGTACACCTGGGCCCGTATTCATGACAGGTCTTAGGCTTAAAGTTGAGACTTTAAGTTTCTGCCCAAAAACTGCTAAGACTTTTGTCTTAGGCTTAGTGGTATTCACAAAGAATTTAAGACCGGTCTTAGGCTTAGCCAAGGGCTCAACTTTAAGACTGGTTGGTAGTGGGCTTAAATTTTGTAAAGAGGACTTAAATATTGCCGCCATAAACTTTTCTCCACTTCAAAATTTGAAATGGCTGTAAATAAAGTATAATTATACAGAACACCTCACTAAAGCAGTCTTTGGGAAGTTTATATGTGGTAACAAGGTTTTCCATTTCAAAACAGCACTTTCCCTTAGATAAAATGCATTAAATGAATGATATACGTCCCCAATAGTATAGTTTGAATAGGAAAGAAAAGTCACATGACACAGAAAACCACTGTGGTTATTTGATAATCTTGGGCTTATCTAAGTCACCCTTTGTGAATATGATTTAAGACAAAACTTAGCTGAGACAAAAGTCTCAACTTTAAGACTGGATTTAAGTCTAAGACCCTTTGTGAATACCAGCCCTGATGTTATGGCCAATGCTCTTCTGGGAAGGTATAAATTAAAGGTAACTTTGTCCTATAAATATTTTCAGTTTTCAAAAATATAATACGCCACATTTTTGGAACTCTGGTAGATCAATAAATATTTTTATAACATATTGTTTTAGATCGCAGGTAGGGCACAGACAACACTAGCCCTTACTGGAATTGACAAAGAATCTGGATTGATTTAGGTTGTCATTTTTAGTAAACTGTAGGTTGGATTATGACTGGTAGAAGGGTGGCTGACCGAGAACCATGCATGCCTAAGAGTCCTCACTGTACACGATCTGGCATCACACAGTATTAGTTGGTCGCAAGTTATAGACCTACAAGACACTGAATTAATCAGAACTTTTACAGTGCTAGTTCTCCGTTTGACAGATTTAAGGTACTATACACAGACACTGAAGAATGATGAGATAAACTCCAGGCAAGCACTGAAATATGAACATCGCCTATTCTATGAAACCAGGCAGTCTAGTAGCTCCCACCACGTTATAGCTGTGTTACTGTGATCAGGTAACCACATTCAGGTGTGAAACAAAGATTCTAAGATGTTATTAGAATTTATTTCACTTTTAATAGGAAATTTATTAGAATTTATTTCATCTTTGATAAAAAAAGTCAAACATTTACTAGATCCAAAAATCAAAACAATTTAGCAAATATACGCCCAAATTGCTGACTGAATATTTTCTATTTTTTAACGAAGTTTGAATTCATCACAAGTGGCTAGGTTTCTTTAAAAATCATTTCCAGCGATACTTTGGGATTAACAAACTGCTTTGCATGTTAACAGTATTATGTTCAGTGTAAAATACATAATTTGTCACTAGTTACAATGTTAATGAATTTTTTTTTTTTTTTTTTTTTTGTTTTACATTTTACAATTTTTTTCTTCTTAATTTTACACAAAGAAAAACTGCAATGTAACATACATCTGATAACCAAATGTTATCTTTTTCTTCAGTCGCCATTAAAATTGGAAGCATTTAGGATATGATCTCATTTAACATCTGAACTTTTCTCCTTCATTTGCTTCAATGTATATTAACTAGTTATAAAACACTTCAAATTTAAAATGTCTGCAATGCAATATATGAATGAGTATTGTTCTTTGTTGTCCGACACATTTCTAGTTCTGACGGTGTTCATTCCTTCCATGCATACGAGATGACCACTCCCTCTCCGGGAGCCAGAAACACCGACGTCATGTCAACTTCAGCCCCAGGAATGAAGTCTGCAGCCCGCCCAACTGTATTGAAGTTACTAGTGCTTGTCACCACCTTGCCCTGCGTGCGCACCTCATCATTCACAGGCACCTCTAGGTTGGCAGTCGTTGATGATGTCCCAAAGTTGATGGCAACCAGAAAACCCGGGAAACCCTGGGCCTGACGGGAGTAGGCCAGGATATTGTGGTTTATGACCACCTCACTGTACGTGCCCCACTGGAAAGAAGGTTCCTGACGCACCGCTGTCAAGGCCTTGAAGACTTCCAAATTAGTGACCCCACTACCGTGAGCAGACTGGGTCTGCAAAACAAAGGCAAGGTTGTGCACAAAACAATGGCCATAACATTACCCTAAAACATACAAAACAAAGGCAAGGTTGTGCAGAAAACAATGGCCATAACATTACCCTAAAACATACAAAACAAAGGCAAGGTTGTGCACAAAACAATGGCCATAACATTACCCTAAAACATACAAAACAAAGGCAAGGTTGTGCACAAAACAATGGCCATAACATTACCCTAAAACATACAAAACAAAGGCAAGGCTGTGCACAAAACAATGGCCATAACATTACCCTAAAACATACAAAACAAAGGCAAGGTTGTGCACAAAACAATGGCCATAACATTACCCTAAAACATACAAAACAAAGGCAAGGTTGTGCAGAAAACAATGGCCATAACATTACCCTAAAACATACAAAACAAAGGCAAGGTTGTGCACAAAACAATGGCCATAACATTACCCTAAAACATACATTAATCAGAAGTTAGCATTAACCTTCCTGGCTTAACATAGAAACCATAATGTCACAGCTACAGCCATTTATTGAACATTCAATTATCTTTCATACACATTGATCTGCAGCCTTATCCTATACTGGCTATATAGAGGACACAAATTTGTATTTTTCTTACCATCTATTTCTTTGACAAGTTTCAAGCCAAGACCCTTATTGGTGAATTCATTAAAATAATGCTTCTAGAAGTCTACTGCTGGTAGAGCATATATTAGTTATTACCTCCACGTTTCTCTGATAAGCATCCTCAGCCAGAGGCAGCCATGGATCTCCGCTGGTGAAGCCTGCAGCTGGACCTCCATTCCACTGCATGGGTGTACGCTGGGGATCACGGCTATAGTCCTTGTACTTACTCTGAAACGTGACAAAATGACTACACATGCTGATACATTCTGTGCCCTCTATCGCTGCTTTAGCTTTAATTAACAGCAAAACTACTGGCAAGCATTAAGGCCTACATTAAAATAAATCATTATTCCAGATCAAATTGGGTATATGACAGACCACTTCATTGGAGAAAAATAGCATCAGAGATGCCCGTACCCCACAGCCTAGGGAAATATTTTCAACACCATGAGATACAGAAGCACTGTACCAGTACAAAGTTCAGGATACTTTCAGAGCACTGTCCGTTATATCAAGTTCCAAAAAATGTTTAAATGCAGAAAATAATGTTTAAAAGAAAGATAATGCATGTAAAGATGAAGTATTAAAACAAGTCAATTCAATAAGACAAGATGACAGCATTAATCAGTAAACTAAAATTCAACATTCTTTATCTACATCTGCATGGCCGAATTATGGTTTAGATGTTTTGAATATTACCATGCACACAGAAGTGGTAATACATTTAATGAACGCTTATGTGTGGTGTTGGAGCAAAATCTTTGGCTCACTTGATGAAATTCTATCTCTTACAATGGGAAGTTATGAAAGTAAAATTCTTAATAAATTCTAATATGAATTAACAGTGCTTAATCTGCATCAAAAGACAGACCCAAAGGTGCAACAAGATTTTAAAGGTCAAGGTCACTACGACAAGGTCAAAGGTCAAATTAAGGTCACACCATGATAATACACACCTATGGCCCCTGACCAATGTCCCTACCAAGTATCAACTTCCTACACCTTACGGTTTCCGAGATATAGCCCGGACAAGATTTTATAGGTCAAGGTCACTACGGCAAGGTCAAATCAAGGTCAGATCATGACGTTGCACAACTACACCCCCTAACCAATGTTTCTACTAAGTATCAACTTCCTACACCTTACGGTTTCTGAGATATAGCCCGGACAAGATTTTCAAACTCAAGGTCACTATGGCAAGGTCAAAGGTCAAATCAAGGTCAGACCATGACGTTGCACACCTACACCCCCTAACCAATGTCCCTACCAAGTATCAACTTCCTACACCTTACGGCTTCTGAGATACAGCCCGGACAAACTTTTTCCCGCCGCCCGCCCGCCCATCCGGACACCATGGGTGAAAACAATACCCTGACAGCCCTTAAGGTAAAAATACTAGACTGATAGCAGATGTAACTGATTATGGAAAAGATATGCCTCAACCTTGCATCATACTTTGGACATGAGATCACTGTTGTCAAATCGTTCACATATCTTGGAGTTGAATGGACACCGATGCTTCATACCAGCGACCATAAAGGTGATGCTAAAGGTACTAGTTTATATAATACTAGAACTAGAAACAGGACGTATTGACATGCGTAATGTCCACCCAAAGGGAAGCATGAGTTTTGCTCTAAAACTTGGACAAAATTGGCAAGAGTAGATTGCTGAGATACCCTGTGGATGAAAAATTTCGACGAAATCGCTCTATCTTGCATGGTTAAGGAGATAGAAGGAAATTTGTGTTTTTCCATTTTTGGCAAAAATTTGAAGAAAATTCAAAATGGCCGCCAATTTTGGGGAGAGGAAATTTTTTTTTGAAAATTGCCAAGAGTACCATTTTGAAAATTCAAGAGTACATTTTGAAAATTCAAAGTGGCCACCAGTTTTGGGGGAGACGAAATTTTTTTGAAAATTGCAAGAGTAGTTTGCTGAGATACCCTGTGGGTTGAAAGTTTCGACGAAATCGCTCTATCTTGCACGGTTAAGGAGATAGAAGGAAATTTGTGTTTTTCCATTTTTGGCAAAAATTCAAAATGGCCACCATTTTTGGGGAGAGGCATTTTTTTTTTTTAATTGCCAAAAGTACATTGCTTAGATACCCTGTGGGTCGAAAATTTTGACAAAATCACTATCTCGCACAGTTAAGAAGATAGAAGCAAATTTGTGTTCCATTTTTGGCAAATTCTTTCATCATTTGCATATTAGTAATGTGACATCGAACTTTGGATACCATTTTGCCAAAAGAAGTTGTATCGGTTGAAAACGGAGTGGCTCCAAGACTGAACCTTGAGGAACCTCATGAGTTACAAAGCACCGGAAAAATGTCTATTTTAATCCTCCATTTCCTTGAATTGAGGTATGAATCTACCCTCTACCCAAACCCCATCAATGCCATACCAATGCTAAAGGCAGTCAAAGAGGACAGTATGATCTGTTGTATGAAATGCTGTGGAGAAGACGTGAAGGGCTACTCTTATCCAAGGTGGTGATGTCATTTTGTACGTGAAGCAGCGCCATTTCCACAGAGTGAAAAGCTCTGTCTACCGGTTTGTGATATACCCTCCCCAGCAAAATGCTGATTTATTTGCTTGGCCACAGCTCTCTCAAGAAGTTTGGAGATGTAGCAGAGGTTGGATACTGGTCTATAGGTCTTGGAAAGCGTTTCTGTCAACACCAGCTTTCTTAAGCAAGGGTGACATGCAGTCTTCAATCAGGATGGAACCTACCCTCTACGGAGTAGTTCACATTGTTTGTAATAGGAGTTAAGGGTACAATCACAGACCAATGAGATAGGAATGGGGTCCAAGTCACGATTTATTTGGTGTTGGCTTGAGGATTTTTGAGATTTTGTCATGACTTAATTCGGAAGGAAACAAACTTTTTCCTGTAGGGACCCGAGTATTAGTCAGATAAGCTTTGCTCTATGAAAGCTGTGGCTCTGGAAGCATAGCAAGTAGGTTCAGATTCACAAGGTCCCCGTGTGGGTTTCTGTTGACAGCTGTGATTGTCCTGAATCAGAAAACTAGATTGGGCCAACTCGGCGCCAACATATCCCCAGACAGGTCATCACTCACGCCACAGGTTTTGATCGGGAATTTTTTATTTAATCCATTTGTTGTATGCCATAAATATTGGGAAAAGTTATATGAACTTCAGCACATCAATCTACTAAGTTTATATCTTCCCAAGGAAGATGGTGTATCCCCAGACGTCGAATACATAACTCAACAGATCATATTTTCAATCTTCCTGCAATGATAACTCTGAACCTATTTTCAAAGTATTTAAATGATTGATGATTGAATGTCCATTCTAAATTAATAATCTCAAAAGAGCATATCTGTTTCTATATTTGTTGACAAATAAAATTTTTTTTTTTTTCACATGTAAAAAGAACATAATAATGTATTCCCAGATGAGATTTCAGCTCTATCAGTCACTTAGTTTAACAGTCATGGGCCTTAAAACTGGCAAAAAGTCCAAATAGTGGGTCTCTATGGGGCCTTTTGGAGACCTCAATGTGGCCTTCAAATTAAAGCTTCAGACTTAAAATTTGTCACATACTAAGATTACACATAGAATATGTATCTAATATAGTTTGAAACTTCTCAGACTTACCATTTCCAAGTTACAGGGCAAAATATGTGAAAAATGTCTAAAAAGGGTCACTCGGGTGGGTGTTTACGGTCCTCATACATGGGTTAAATGTCTATTAAAGGCCTAAATTTTGGAGTACATACAAGAAAAACATATTGATATATTCTCAGATGATATTTCACTTAGATGAGCGACATAGTTTGAAAGCTACAGTGCTTGAAGATGGCAAAAAGTCCATAAATTGGGTCTCTGTGGGCAATTTTGAGATCTTAAGTCGGCCTAACAGGTAAACCTACAGCCTTTAAATTTTTCACAGACAAGGATTACATATAAGAGTTACATCTAGTGCAGTTTGAGACTCATCAGAATTACCAATTCTAAATTATAGGGCAAAATAAGTTAAAAATATAGGAAAAAAGTCCTAAGTGGGGTCTTTATGGGCCTCAAAGACAATTTTCTCCTCAACTTAAAGTCTTGATTTTCGGCACATGTACTAAGAATATATTAATGTGTTCTCAGGTAAAATTTGAGGCAGATAAGCCTCATAGTTTGTGACCTAGAGGGCTCTAAGAGTTTAAGGTCACCTTAAAATAGGGATCTTCCTTTGGGCATCCTTAACATGTGTACCAAGTTTGAAAAAAAAATATTAATCCGTTTTTGAGTTATCGCGTCCACAAGGAAATTTCTACAGCGGCGACGGCACGACGGACCTGAATCCAATATATCGCCGACTTTCGTCTGGGGATATAATTAGAGGTATCTGGAAAGATAGCATCACTAGGTTCCAAAATCAAGGCACGCCGACCACCTTACCCAGAGGGACAAATTGGGAATACAGATTCAAGGCACGCTCACCGCCTTACCCAGAGGGACACATTGGGGAATACAGATTCAAGGCACGCTCACCACCTTACCCAGAGGGACAAATTGGGGAATACAGATTCAAGGCACGCTCACCACCTTACCCAGAGGGACACATTGGGGAATACAGATTCAAAGCACGCTCACCACCTTACCCAGAGGGACACATTGGGGAATACAGATTCAAGGCACGCTCACCACCTTACCCAGAGGGACAAATTGGGGAATACAGATTCAAGGCACGCTCACCACCTTACCCAGAGGAACACATTGGGGAATACAGATTCAAGGCACGCTCACCACCTTACCCAGAGGGACACATTGGGGAATACAGATTCAAGGCATGCTCACCACCTTACCCAGAGGGACACATTGGGGAATGCAGATTCAAGGCACGCTCACCACCTTACCCAGAGGGACACATTGGGGAATGCATACAAATTCAAACCCTCCCATGATTAGTCGTATATCACATGGCCACTCACCTCTCCCCATCGCTTGCCGGCCGGGTCCCTCGTGTCATTCCAGGAGATATCCACGTCGTGCATGCCAATTTCATCACCATAGTATACGAAAGGGGTTCCAGGCAGTGTAAGGAGCAACATGTTCATGGCATTCACTCGGTCTTCAGACATACGGGTTGCCATACGCGACACATCATGGTTACCCACCTACAAACCCACAATAGATTTAATTGGTTTGGATTTAACTTTATTAGAACACATTGGGCATTAGGCATCATGGTGGGTACGGACTACAGAGGAAGGAAAAATAGTAGCTTGGCTACATTTACACTTACACGATTACTTGGTCAAAGCTTTTAAGAGAAATTGTGAAATACAACTTGATCGTTCCAATGGAAAGGTCACGGTTAATATCTAAGAGGAGTGTGGTAGAATATTGATGAACTCTTGACAAGTCCAAAAATTTAATGATTATCTGCGTTAATGATATTTAACACTCTCATACTGTATTACATAATATTAACTTGGAAACCTGTTGCAAGAACATTTTAAAGAAAACCACCATTTTACAATCCTACGTTGCTAATTTGCAAATTTAATAAGTAAATTAAATTTTTATAAGTTAATACCCTATCCAATGGACAACAGCTTATCCGGTCGGCGCAGACCGGCCCGCCAAACGTCAGAAAAAGACGTCCTGTGTTTCCACCGGCCAGGCCGGTCCAGTGCTGTGCACTCGCCAGGTGGCGTGTAGTACTTCCTTCCTGTCTAGACAGCGTGACGTCATAGCATCTTTTTCGTTGTCTAAACCAATTAGACCCCTAGTAAGCTGAAAGCGGGGCCGGTGGGAGGGCCTTGTGTGTCCATTGGATAGGGTATTAACTTATAAAAATTTAATTTACTTATTAAATTTGCAATTTTATTGCGTTAAAACATCCTATCCAATGGACAATAGCTGAATAACTACCGCTTGGTCGGCGGGTAAGTTACTAGGGACTAGCCTTGAACTCCTACTGGAATAATGAACTATTTCCTTTAAAGCCTGGTCAGACCTGAGGTCGCTAACCCTTAAGGCTATGGTCGAATATCATCATCCAGTTACAAAGAATTGAACCGTCAGTCGACCTTGCTCCCCCCCCCCCTTTTTTAACAGACCTGCTCTGAGGTAGGGGAAGAGAGGGATGAGTTCAGTCCCATAAAGTAGTCCTCCCGAAGGAAGCACGTCCAGAAATTTTTTTTTTTTTTTTTTTTTAACTATATGCGCAATATATACAACAATGTGCAACTATTTACATATGTACACATCTCCTCTAGGTACTGGCCTGTTGGTGGATCTGCTGGGCAGCCACAACCGGTCCAAGATGGTAGAGCTCTGAGTCAGCCCAAGCCACATCCTTCAGATAGAATTGAGTGAAGGTATTATGAGATTTCCAGTGGCAGGCTGACAGGATCTGCTCTAAGGAGACTCCCGACTGGAAGGCCTTAGAGGCAGCAAAGGCCCTGACATCATGAGCTTTGACCTGATGCAAGGTGTGGGCCTGATGATCCGAGAGCTCATAGCATAGGATCACTGTTTGTTTGATCCATGAGGAGATAGTGGCAGGTGATATGTCTTTGTCGAAGCCTTTCTTAAAGGAGACAAAAACCAATTCTTTGCCCTGCCTAAGGTCTGATGTCCTGTCCAAATAGTAGCGCAAGGCTCTGACTGGACAGAGAGTTCTGTCAGACTTGAGGGACCTATCCAGAGTAGGAGCCAGGGCTGGTATGACCACTGGGGCTACACTCTCCGGGCCCTCTTTGGCCAGCTGGTTCTTGGAAAGAAAGCTGGGGGACGGAAACAGGGACACCTTAGACCAGTCCGACTGGTGTCTGATGTTCTTATGCTGCCATGCATGTATCTCACTTCTTCTCTTGCCAGAACCCAGGGCCAAAAGGAAGACCGTTTTGAAAGTCAGATGTTTCATTGAAGCTTCTTTAAGAGGTTCAAAGGGAGCCTTTGTTAACTGGTGTAAGACCAGAGAAAGGTTCCAGGAGGGTATACCCCTCCGCCCTCTGGGTCTGTCTCTGTGAAAACTATCTAAGAGACGGGTGAGATTATCATCTTTGCTGATATTGACTGTGGTGTTACCCAGTTTATCAGCAATGGCAGACCTGTATCCATCAATGGTGCTGGGCTGAAGTTTCTTGACCTCAAAGAGGTATAGAAGGAAGTCAGCCACTGACTTTATAGGTGGTGACCCGAAGTCCACCTGATTAGTGATGCACCACTTTGTAAAAATGGTCCACTTTGCCTCATAGACTGATCTGGTTGATTTTCTTTGAGGAGCCTCAATTCTTGCTGCCACTGCCTTAGAGAAACCCTGTTCTTTGATTGCTGTGGCTCTAGGAGCCATGCATGGAGATTCAGGTTTGTCAGATTCCTGTGAGGGATCTGGTTGAATGGCTGTGTCAAGAGATTGGGCAGGTTTGGTAGGCTGAGGGGAATTTGACTGGACATGGCCACCAAGTCCCAGAACCAGGGCATGTTGGGCCACCCGGGAGCAATTAGAATAACTCTCTGGTACCGGGAGTCCAGTAGCTTCTCCACTACTTTGCCCAAGATGGAGGTCGGTGGAAAGGCATATGCATCCAGGTCCTCCCATGGCAGAGTGAGAGCATCCACTGCTACAGCCAGGGGGTCCGGGACTGGAGAGACAAACTGAGGAAGTTTGTGGTTGAATCTTGTGGCAAACAGATCTACTTGAGGCTGGTGCCACTTCTTGCATATGCTTAAAAATACCTCCCGGAGGAGGGACCACTCTGTCTGTATGGTCTGACCTAGTCTGGACAGCTTGTCTGCTATCACATTCAGATGGCCCGGAATGTGACGGGCTTTTAACGTCACTTGTTTCTGGGAACACCAGGTCAGGATCCTCCACAGTAGGGCACATAGAGGGCCGGACCTCATACCTCCTTCTTTGTTTATATAAGCCACTACTGTAGTGTTGTCGGATGCCACTAGAACTATCTTGCCTGTACATAGTTCTTGGAACTCTTTGAGAGCTAGAAAGACTGCTTTTAACTCTAGATAGTTTATGTGCAGTTTGCTTTCCGGAACCGACCAAGGGCCCCTTGCAGTGAGCTCGTTTAAGTGAGCGCCCCACCCTTCTTTTGATGCGTCTGTAAAGATCTGTAGAGCATGCTCTACTGGGTGTAATGGTTGGCCTTGTAGCACATTGCTTTCGTCTAACCACCATTGCAGATGAGGGTGCAGGGACCTGGGTATAGGGATGATCTTTTCCAAAGATTCCGGTACCCTCCAGTTGTTTTTGAGGTGCCACTGAATGGGTCTCATGTGGAGTCGGCCGAGGTGAACTTGTTTTTCTGTGGCTGCTAGGAGACCTATCAAGGACATAAACTGCCGGACCGGACAGGTCGGTCGGGCCAAGATAGCCTGAATCTTTGTTTTGAGATTCTGCCACCGGTCCGGTGTGGGTCTGACCCGACCGGATCTGAGGTCGAACTGGTATCCTACAAAGTCGAAGACTTGTTTTGGATCCAGTTCTGATTTCTCTCTGTTGACTACCCAGCCTAGCTCCTGGCACATTTCCAGCAGAACTCTTGTGTGCTGGATACAGACTTGGTAGGACATGGCCCTCACCAACCAGTCGTCTAGGTACTGGTGGATCCTTATACCCTTGTGCATGGCCATCAACTTTACTTCCTTGGCTATTACCGTGAACTCCAATGGTGCTGTGGACAGACCAAATGGAAGAGCCTTGAATTGGTATGTCTGACCCTGGACATGAAATCTCAGGTATTTCCTTGATTGTTCCTGTATAGGTATGTGGAAGTAAGCGTCCCTGAAATCTACAGAGGTTACCCATTCTCCCCTTTGAAGAGAAGTTCTGATGGTTTCCGGTGTTTCCATCTTGAACTTCTCCACTTTTAGAAAGGGATTTAGATTGCTCAAGTCCAGAATGGGCCTCCATTTGTCGTTGGGTTTGGGCACCAGGAAAAGTCGGTTGAAGAAACCTAGAGAGTTTGGGTTTCGTACTGGCTCCACTGCATTTTTGGAAATAAGCTGATGTAAAGCCTCCGACAGGTAGCTGTTCCTGTGGTGGTTTACATAAAGGCTTATGACCGTTGGGTGTCTTGATAGGAGGGGCCTGTTCTGAAAGGGGAGGGTGTAACCCGACCTTAAGATCTGGACGACCTTGTAACTGGCCCCTAGCTTCGACCAAACCTGCCAGAAACTTTGAAGTCTGGCGCCTACAGGAGGATTTGAGGCAACATCTCTGGCATTTACTACAGGTTTGACACAAGATAACAGAGTGACACAAGAAGCAAGCTTCACAGATTTTATTTTGTAATTTCTTTGAGAATGACAAACTACTGCCCCGGGACTTATTTCTTTCTTTTGCGAATGCCCGGGCGCAGTAGGAACACAAGGTACAACATTTAAGTCTACAACAGTATCTGTTTGTCTCTGCAAAGTGCTCCCGGCCAGCAGTCCTGATATCACTCTGTTTACACAATAACTGTCATTTATAGGACTGCTGGCCCTTGGCTGGTCGCGAGGAATAGTAAGCGGCCTTGCCCTTCTGTTTCCTGCCCTGTCCGCGCTGCCCAATGTTCTTCCATGCCGGTCGTTCCTGCTTCATGTTATCCCCACGTTTATCAGGGCGATCATAGGGGTGGAACCGACCTTTCTTTCCAGTGTGAAGTTGGCCCTTGCTTTCAAAAGCGGCTATGTCCTGTTCGGCTTGCCTAAGGGCTTCATCAGGGAAGAGCATTGGAATGTGGAGAGGTGCAGTCCTGAGAGAGGCCAAGGTATCTGGTTTAATACCTGCTTTGAGATGTGAAAGATATGAATCTCTGCGAGCCAAGGTAGTATTAGCCACTGACACGAAAACAAAATCACTTAAATGTTCTAGTGTCTTAGCCATGGCCTGCGTGATGCTGGCATTAAAGTTCATCAAAAATTGCAACTCGTCGAGTGAGCCGGTTGCTTTAGTGGAAGACTTTCCTTTGGCCATTTCTGTTTTGAGAGTTTTAACTTGTCCCTTCATATTTTCTTGAACTCTATACAAACATCTGTTAAATCCAGCCGCCTGATTACAGATAGTTGAGGCTTCCCTAGCCGATTTCTCCCAACGTCTAAGATTGTCTTGAGAAATCTGACGGGAGGCTGGAGGCGTTGAGGAGATACCTGCCGCTTTAGCAATGCGACTGTATGTGTTGTTAATCTTTGAAGCGTCGGTACTCCAGGAACTAACAGTTTTCTCACTAGTGGCGTCTCCCTTCTGTTGGTCGGATACAAAACCGTACCATTTGGCCTGTGAACGGACCGGCTTGACAAATTGGTCCTTTAGAAGCCCCCCTGCCTCAGAGCTGCGTGAGGGATACCCCTCCACCAGTGTTAGGTTCAGCCTACCCATCTTTTTGCACAACCACTCGTCGGTTGGCATATTGACTGAGATTTTCCCTGTAGGTTGAGACTGAGGTCCAGCGAAAGGGTTATCATCAGATGCTGTGGTCGCTGTATCCAAATCAGGGATATGGGACCACCCCATATATGACCTGATGCCTCTCATGGTCTCCCTGTAATTCTGGTCCTCTGAGAGGACCTGGTCGGGGTCAGCAGAAGCAGCATCTGGGTCCTGGTCGGACAGTTCACCTTCTTCGACGAAAATGTCCACTGGGGGCTGGTCGGAGAAATCTGAGTCAGAGTCCGTGTCCATAGCCGGTGGGCTGTGAAGGCCGGCCGGTGTGGCAGACGACCTGCTGGGAACCTGATGAGAAGGTGGGTCGGTACCAGCCAGATCTGAGGTGGTCGATTTCTCCCTAAGCGACTTGCTGGTCGACTGAACTCTGTGAGCAGTCTGAGATACACCATGCAAATCTGAAGATGGTAGCTTATCATCAGCGGATGAAGAGTGCGACTTGTCGGTAGCCTGACTCTGTGGAGAGGAACGGTTACCGGCCAAATCTGAAGGTGGTATGGCATCTGAAGGTCTGATAAACGGCTCAGTAGACTTAGCAATGCCAGGAGGAGCGGAAGAAGTAGGAGCCACTTTAACTGTTGAAAAGGTGGGTTCTTTGTCCATAGTCTTTGCAAGTAAGAGAGCCTCCAGTCTGTTAAACCTAACCGACCATTTCTGGTCGAGCTCATCAATCCTTGCGTCAGCTGAGGATCTGAGAGTGGTAGGCGACTTGGCCGGCTTCTCTGAAGACTTAGAATGTTTTGTAGGGGGTTTCTTGTCAGAAGATGAAGATTTCTTCTTCTTGGCAGAGGAACTCGAACCTGGGGACTGTACCATCCCTTGGCCGTCCACAGCCCCCACTACCGTCACAGAGGACGGGTCAATGAGGGTGGAACTGTTTGAGTCCTTAGTGGGAGTATCTGACGCTTTCTTTAATTCGCGCTTTTCTTTTTTCAATCTATAACTGGGGGTAGACAACTGAACACGTTCCTCAGTCAGAGAATTACAAGCCTGGCAATCGTTATTAGATACACAAGGGTCTGAACCCTTTCCTTTCTCCCTGCAGCGCGCGCAGAAATAATGGCTGTCGAAACTGGCCATGATGTGTCCACAGTTACCATGTTTCTGGCCCGGGGAAGACATAACGATCTGATGGCAGTAAAAAACAGAGTTCTAAAAGGTCTATATACTCCCAAGATAAAGTAAACACAAATATAAAGTACAATTCTCACCAATAACAATGAAAACTGAAGATAAACTTCTGATGAAAATATTCCGTGCACACAAGCATGCGCCAAACGAAAAAGATGCTATGACGTCACGCTGTCTAGACAGGAAGGAAGTACTACACGCCACCTGGCGAGTGCACAGCACTGGACCGGCCTGGCCGGTGGAAACACAGGACGTCTTTTTCTGACGTTTGGCGGGCCGGTCTGCGCCGACCGGATAAGCTATTGTCCATTGGATAGGATGTATTAACGCAATAAAAATTATTTTTGTCACTAATGGGCCTTTCAATACAACCTAGCCTTAAGACTATTCTGCTGCATTTTTTCACATACCTGGGATTAGATTTGTTTGAGACGGCTGTCACTCTGTACTTACTTGCCAGTTTGGCCACTTGTCTGGTTTAGTATCCATGCCCACCACATCCAGGAATGTATGTATCTGCTTGCTCACACATTCGGCATCACAGTCCTTCTCCAGTGACACCAGGGCCACATTGAAGGGCATATTGGCTCCAGACTTCCCCTCATACTCGTAAAAGTTCAGGGTCTGCTCTGGTGTAGCATCATAGGCCTCCACCACAAGCAGCCTGCAGAACAGACACATTTGTGTTAACCAGCTATTCAGGCTGCTTATCAATCCCAAGCTGACCCATATACTAATTTAACACTCTATATATGGTGCAACTAAGACATCAACCTATTTACAGAATACCGAACTTTCAAATGTATAGAGATTTGGGAGTAAATATGACTTAGCCCAATTGCGAGTAGGGCTGCAACGATTCCTCGGTTACTTGGAAACGAAACGATTCAGTACAATACTCGAGGCAAGAAAAGTGAACCGCGTCTTCGAAAACAACTGAACATAGACATAAAATCTACTACAAAATTCTATTTTTTCTTTAAATATATGAATATTTTACTAATATAAGGCATTTCCATTTCAGCATTTTATATTTAAGTATTTGCAAACTCTAATTCTTTGTGTAACAACATTTTAAGACGGCATTTTATTATAACGTATTTCGAAGACACCTTAAATCTCGCAATATAAAGATGGTTAAAGTTTCTTATATTTTGCATTATAAATGCGTCTTTTTCCCAAAATTCAATAAATTATCAACATTCTTTCCTGTTGTGTGGTTTGTAACCATTTTATAAGGCGTGATATGTCAAAATATGAAGCAGTTTATTTCGTGGGCGATAATTAAGCGATTAACCGAGTCCGAGTCGATTCTTCTAAAACGAGGAATCGAGGCGCATTTTCGGGCTCGCGTGCGGCCCTAATTGCGAGTACTCTAGCTGATAGCAAAGATATTTTTCCAGTAAAGTACTTTGGGTACCTTTGGTGCTTCCTGCCCTCGTCCTTTGAATACGTGTCGAGAAGCTCCCTCCACTCGGTAAGAATCTGAAAGGTCTCTGGCCGGTAGGTGGTGTATGTATGGTTCAGCAGGTGGTAGTCGCCCTAAAATACAAGAATATAGATCAGTGAGGGAAATAAACTGGGGTAAACACATTCCCATTCAGCTTTCAATTGAAAAGGAAGAAAAAAATTTTCTCTGGTGCAACAAAATGGAAGAATAAGATCAGAGACACCCATACTCCACAGCCTAGGCAAATAGTGTTGGACAATTAGGTAAAAGTTAGGGATGGATCGGTAGTCCCCTTTTCTCGGTATTGTTAGCATTCCTCCCCTATTTTTTCCCCAGATTTTCTGGCATGTGGAAAAAACTTGCCAACCCTTACATAAACCAATGAAGCTAAAACAATATACTTCTACTGTAGAAATAAACTATGTATGCGCGGACTTTATTGGCGATTCAATCACAAAAATAACCTCAAATATAAAAAAAATAACCTTTATTTAGAGGGTATTTTTGTGATTGAATCGCCAATAAAGTCCAAGCAAAAGTAGTTTATTTCTATTATAAAACGATTTTTGTAGTTTTATCCAATGTTCACTGATTTTGTTTGTTTTCAATTTTATTTTCGAGATTATGTTGCGCAACCATGTTCGCAGATTGGAACAGCGTACATTTGTTCCTCTATAAAAGTACTCTCATGAAATGCGCAGAGGCGCATTTTCGTCGACTGCGCAGGTGTCCGTTTTATAATTTTAGCTTAAACATCTTCAAGTATGTAACACTTCCAAAACCTGTTCAGCACTGTGTGACTGATGCCCTGCATCACACACAACATATCTACCTCTGGCAGGTTCTTTCCAGTAGACGGTTCATCTTTGCTAAGGTCCTCCACTTCAAACAGGTGGGCCAAGGCATCAATGCGGAAGCCATCCACTTTCTTGTCCAGCCAAAATAGCAGCACATCATCCAGTTCCTTCCGCACTTCTGCATTGCGTACATTCAAGTCTGGCTGCTCTGGCAGGAATTGGTGGAGATAATATTCTCCTCGAACTTCATCAAAGGTCCACGCAGAACCACCAAACACACTCAGCTAGAAAATACAGTAGAAATGTACAGCAGAAAATCCACAGAACACCAAAATACATCGACCTAGAACAGGCAGAACCACTAAGCTAGAAAATACAGAAATGTACAGCAGAAAATCCACACAACACCAAAATACATGGACCTAGCACAGGTACCAACCGCCTGACTGATAACATAATCTGTTTCAAAACCAAAGAACAAACAAAATGAATATGGTCTGTTGAAGCTAAAGCTGGAATGGTTAGCACAATCTGTTGAACTGGTAGTTGCTTCCATTAACTACCTTTTAATGGTTTCCAATGTTAAGTATGCTTTAGGAAACACTGAAAAGGTAACATAGCCATCACACCTGTAAGCAAACAACAGGGATTAAGAGAATCTAGTCAAGAGAAAAATAAAGACAAACTGTAGCATAATTAGCTAATAGTGACATTGGTTTTATATTTTTAACTACAGAAAACAGATAAAATGCTTTAATTTCTTTTTAGGTCTTGAAATATTACCAATTCTAATGATAAACGTTCACTTAAAATTCCACGAGGTGATATACATACGAGGTGACAGTTAACCTTTTCAACAATATTGGTGGAGACTAGCAACTTACTGCAAAATATGGTCTGTTACACAATCTACATAACTCACAAAAAGTCACTAGTGCATGTATGTCTACCCTCACTCATGGTTTACATTTTAATGATCTGACCAAACTACTCGGCAGGATGTCACAAGTTATGAAAATACTTCAAAATAGAGTTCTTACCCAGTTATTTGGGGGAAGCTTTCGTCCACCGGGGTTGGCTGGGTCCTCTTTGCCTTCATGCCACACATAGTAGTCTTTATACTTGTTGTCAGTCCCACCCTTACGGCTCTCCATAAACCACGAGTGGTTTCTACTGCTGTGGTTCGGCACAAAGTCCATGATTAGCCTTATTCCTGAAACACATTTCAAATCAGTTGTGGTTACATCAGGACACATCCTCAGGGGGACAAGAAAACATGCACATTGGACAGAGTTTCAGTACTTCATACATTCACTCTCATCCCTTGGTACAATAAAGCAAAAATTTCTCAAACCTTCTAGTGCATATTGTAATGCTATTCATAACAGAAAACTAGAAATAGGACGCCCTGTTGCTTGTAGCTGCGACATATGAATAGAAACAGGATAGCATAGAAGAACACACATTATCATGTGTAATGTCCACCCTATCAACCTTTTGTTAAGAAGATAGAAGCAAATTCCTGTTTTTCTATTTTTGGCAAAAATTCGAAAATTCAAAATGGCCGCCATTTTTGGGAAAAGGAAAATTTTTTGAAAATTGCCAAGAGTACATTTCTTAGATACCCTATGGGTCGAAAATTTCAACGAAATAACTCTATTTTGCACGGTTAAGGCCAGTTTGTGTTTTTCCATTTTTGGCAAAAATTCGAAAATTCAAAATGGCCGCCATTTTTGGGGAGGGGAAAATTTTTTGAAAATTGCAAAGATTACATTCCTTAGATACCCTGTGGGTCGAAAATTTTGACGAAATCGCTCTATCTCGCATGGTTAAGGAGATAGAAGCAAATTTGTGTTTTGCCATTGTTGGCAAAAATTCAAAAATTCAAAATGGCCGCCATTTTTGGGGAGGGGAAAATTTTTTGAAAATTGCAAAGATTACATTCCTTAGATACCCTGTGGGTTGAAAATTTCGACGAAATCGCTCTATCTCGCATGGTTAAGGAGATAGAAGCAAATTAGTGTTTTGCCATTTTTGGCAAAAATTTGAAAATTCAAAATGGCCGCCATTTTAGGGGAGGGGAATTTTTTTTTAAATTGCCAAGAATACAATGCTCAAACACCTGTGGGTCGAAAATTTTGACGAAATCGCTCTATCTCGCACGGTTAAGGAGATAGAAGGAAATTTGTGTTTTGCCATTTTTGGCAAAAATTCGAAAATTCAAAATGGCCGCCATTTTTGGGGAGGGGAAAATTTTTTGAAAATTGCAAAGATTACATTCCTTAGATACCCTGTGGGTCGAAAATTTTGCTGAAATCGCTCTATCTCGCACGGTTAAGGAGATAGAAGCAAATTAATGTTTTGCCATTTTTGGCAAAAATTTGAAAATTCAAAATGGCCGCCATTTTTGGGGAGGGGAAAATTTTTTTAAAATTACCGAGAGTACAATGGTCAGATACCCTGTGGGTCGAAAATTTTGACGAAATCGCTCTATCTCGCACGGTTAAGGAGATAGAAGCAAATTTGTGTTTTGCCATTTTTGGCAAAAATTCAAAATGGCCGCCATTTTTGGGGAGGGGCAAATTTTTTAAAAATTACCAAGAGTACAATGCTCAGATACCCTGTGGGTTGAAAATTTTGACGAAATCGCTCTATCTCGCATGGTTAAGGAGATAGAAGCAAATTTGTGTTTTGCCATTTTTGGCAAAAATTCGAAAATTCAAAATGGCTGCCATTTTTGGGGAGGGGAATATTTTTGGAAAATTGCAAAGAGTACATTCCTTAGATACCCTGTGAGTCAAAAATTCTGTCCAAATCGCTCTATCTCTTACGGTTTCTGAGATATTAAGATTTTTTCGTTTTTCGCAAAAATTCAAGATGGCCGCCAAAAGTGGCGAAAATTTTCAATTTTCAATTTTGTACAGAATACTCTTCTACTACCCTGTGAGTCAAAAATTCTTTCGAAATCGCTCTATCTCTTACGGTTTCTGAGATATTAGCAAATTACTCAAAAGTAGTACTGAAAATACACAATGAAGTACCTAAATGGCTATTACTCATGTACTGACAAAGCTATCAGTCCCAAATGCAATACCAAGCGAGCTATGGACATAACAATCTTGTGTTCAAAATTGTAGTAAAATATCTTTAATTATTTTGGCTTAAATGCACGGAAACCAATGGGTACTGAAAATAGCTGTACTTAAGTATTACTCAGTAAGCAAAAGAGGTACAACAGCCAAAAGCAATCCCAAGCAAGCTACTGACCCAATAAGCCTGCATACCAAATTTGGTGACAATAGCTCTAATACTTTTCCTTTAAATGAGCGGAAACCATGTGTGACGCCGGACATCGGACGCCGGACATCGGAAAAAGCAAAAATAATATATCCACCCCCCAGGGGGGTGGACATAATAACAGGCAAATTCTGAGTTAAATTCCAACTTTTTATTGCTGAAGTTAAACTTGTGATCCGAACTGCTTTAAAAGCAGTATTGAGAGCATTTTACTGTAATACAGTAATGACGGAAAAAAGAAAAAATAGCATCAGAGATGCCCGTACCCCACAGCCTCGGGAAATATTTTTCAACACCATGAGATATAGAAGTAGTGAAACAGTACACAGATTGGGATACTTACAGAGCACTGTATGTAAAGATTAAGTATTAAAACAAGACAATTCAGTAAACTAAAAGTTATGAAGCTGTAAAATTTCTTAACTGGAGAATAGCTGTCAATGAAAATATCACAATTATGTATGGTCAAATTAAGGTTTGAATGTTTTGAATATTACCCATACATACAGATATGGCAATACATGCTTATATGTGGAGCTGGGGCAAAACCTGTGACTCACTTGATGCAATAACATCTGTTACAACTTACAATGGGAAGTTGCAAAAGTAAAACCCTTAATGAATTCTAATATGACTTTAACAGTGCTTAATCTACATCAAAAGACACCCAAAAGTGCAACAAGCAAGATTCAAGTAAAAAGATACAAGAGATATAAGAGAGACACAATAGTATAATATATCCCTGTAGACTATAGAGTGATAAAATAGCATCAGATATGCAAGATCAAAGGTCAAATCCAGGTCACACCATGACGTTGCACACCCATAACCCCCGACCAATGTCCCTACCAAATATCAACTTCCTGCACCTTATGGTTTCCAAAACATAGCCCGGGCAAGGCATCATAGGTCAAGGTAACTACGGCAAGGTCAAATCAAGGTCACACCATGACGACATACATTTACACACAATAACCAATGTTCGTACCAAGTATCAACTTCCAACACCTTACGGTTTCCGAGATATAGCCCGGACAAGATTTTATAGGTCAAGGTCACTAAGGCAAGGTCATATCTGAAGTAATTCCAGACTTTTATCCCCAATTTTTTTAAGACTTAGGGATTTTTGTTGTGACGTCATTGAGCACAACTGCCAGGGTTTGACAAGTTATGACAAGGAAAACTTTAAATATTGGAAACAAGAACACTGCAGTGGTATGACCTCCCGCTGGAGATAAAATACTAAATGATGTACAAATACTGTACATATTTTACTAATATAAGGCGTTTCCGTTTTTTAATATTTTTTATATTTTAAGTATATGCAAACTTTAATTGTTTGTGTAACAATGTTTTTAAGACGGCATTTTATTACAACTGTAATATCCTCACGTATATCAGTTCTATTAATACCTGGGCTTGAGGGGATTCCCCTTTAGCTCAGCTGGTTAAAGAGCTAGACTTGTGTTTATATCTGTGTGTAATCAGAAGGCTGTGAGTTCGAGACACAGCAGAGCCAATCAATAATCTCCCTTCCCACTATACAACGTATTTCGAAGACACCTCAAATCTCGCAATATAAAAATGGTTAAGGTTTCCTATCTTATGCATTAATAAATGCATCTTTTTCCCAAAATTCAGTAATTATCAAAATTCTTTCCTGTTGTGTGCCTTTTAACCATTTTATAAGGCGTGATATGTCCAAATATGATGCATTTTATTTTGTGGGCGATAATCAAGCGATTAACCGAGTCTGAGTCGGTTCTTTCAAAATGACGAATCGAGGCACATTTTCGGGCTCGCTTGCAGCCCTACATTAAAGGAGTGGTCCTTTGAACCCAGTGGTCCCAAATCTGTCCCAAATTGCTCTACCTCTTACGGTTTTCAATATAAATGAGTAAAATGACATTTTTGTTTTCCGCCAACATTCACGATGGCGGCAGGAATTTGGAAGTAAAAATTTTTTATGGGCATTATATGCAGGGTTTATAGTACCTAAATGGTCCAAATTTGCTAAAAATCGCTCAACAGTGAGATGATCAACAATTTCCATTACCAGCATATTTCAAGATGGCAGTAGAATTTGGAAAATTGAAAATTTCGAATACATTATATCCAGAGGCTATAGCACCCAACAGGTCAAAAAATCGCTTGAAATCGCTCTATCTGTTAACGTTGTTTTTTTTTTTTGATAATCGGTATATTCCACTTGAAGCAAAATTCAAGACGGCGGCAAGAATTCCGAAAATAAATTTTTCAGAGAGAACTTCCTGCACCTTACGTTTCTTAGAGGTTTAATGCTGCCTGCCACCCATCGGGACACCATGGGTGAAAACAATACCCTGACAGTCCTTAAGGGCTGTGGGGTAAAAAACTAAAGTCAATAGTACTGAAGTAATAAGTGATACACTTCCTTTGCAAAATGTAAAAGTAGCTATTACTCATTTAGCTATGGAGCTACAGCTCTGAAAATGTGCCATTACATAGAACACCTAAAAGTGGCTAAATTACATCTTTGATCAAAGCATTGTAGTGAACATTTACAAAAAATACAACGATTTACTCATTTTTGTCACTGTAAAAAGCAGAAAACACCTATTACTATTAAGGTAGACCTCTAAAACAGGTATCATCTTGTAGGTACAGAGAAAGTAGCTAACAATAGTGCTGGGACGAGTTGACTGAAACTCGAGTCGCAACTCGATGGGCGATAATTAGGGGTCACATCGATCTGCGCAAGTGAAACTCGAGTTTTCGAAAACGTCAATATTTAAAGCTGATACTTCACCAACACAACAGAAATATCCAATATTTTCAAAAATATATTGCATTTTTACTTAATTCTGACTTAAATCAATGAAGATTTAACATAAATTATATCGTGAAAACCATTTCCAGGTGAAAGTTTTGGCTAATGTACGGTATGTAAAATATTTACCATATATTAAAGGCTAATAAACGAAATACTTTATCCCGAAAATTACTCGAGTTTCAGTGATTCTGCTACATGAAAAGTCCGGTCGGACATTCTGTCCTAAGACTAGGAAAACGTTTAGGACATTTTCGGAGAATTTAGGACAGAATTCTTGTCAATCAAATTTTCATTCTAATGGTTGCTAAAATTAAGTCATTAAAGTCAATGACCCTATATGAATGGGATATAAAGTAAAATTTACTGAATCATAATAAAAATCTCATTTTAGTTAAAATGTCAAAAAATCTTTATGATGTTCAATGATCATGTATTACTAAAACGAGAACTCACGGCCACAGAACCTAAGTATGGTGAATCGGTGATCCATGCTATTAAAATGTCCACTGGCAGTAAACATTACAGCTAGCAAATAAACTTTCAATCTGATTTTTTTTCAGTGCAATTATTAATAAAGAGAAATATTAATCAAAGCAAAAATTCAGAATATTACAGTAAAATTTATGTGGAACCCTACAGAAAACAAAATCTACAATTGCACGAAAATACCAGATGACCATAACTAGATTGGGCCAACTCTGCGCCAACATATCCCCAGACAAGTCATCACTCACGCCACAGGTTTTGATCGGGAATTTTTAAAAACATAATTACCCATTATTATATGAACTTCAGCACATCAATCTACTCTGTTTATATCTTCCAAGGAAGATGGTGTATCCCCAGACGCCGAATACATAACTCAAATTATATTTTCAATCTTCCTGCAATGATAACTCTAAACCTATTTTCAAAGTATTTAAATGATTGATGATTGAATGTCCATTCTAAAATAATAATCCCAAAAGAGCATATCTGTTTCTATATTTGTTGACAAATAAAATATTATTTTTAACTCAACTCATCATACTTTTCAATCTTCCTTCAAAGTATTTAAATGATTGATGATTCAATGTCCATTCTAAAATTCATAATCCCAAAAGCGCATATCTGTTTCTATATTTGTTCACAAATAAAATATTATTTAAAAAAAAATTATTTATATTATTATTTTATTATATTATTTTTAGAATTTGCAAATTGTTTTCAGTTATTCATTTCCTCTATACCTATATATGTGGTCCATATATATGCAACCTAAATATGTGACACAATCTCAGTTCTGACTCCCCTTTGTGTTATATGTAATGAAGCCCACCACCTCCCACCCCCACCCCTCTCCCCTTCTCCACACCTCTCTCACTATTACACAAGATCTGCAACCCCATTGAGTTCTTTGTTTCTCATCTGATATCATTAAATACCTTTGTTTATTTAGTGTCACTCAATATAGCTGGAGGTCCCAGAGGTGGGTGGGGGGAATCCGGGTGGGGGATGTGGGTTGAGCATAAATGGTAAACAAACAATCTATATAAAAGGGGTACTCAAATACAAAAAGAATTGAGAATTTTAAGTATGTGATTATCAACTGAAATGAGTTCATAACTGTAGGAGCTGTGCCAAAATTAACTGAGGCAAGTTGAATAAAACTGGGCTAGTTGAGGGTTAAAAATCCCCTAGTTTTACTACATAAGGATATAATTTCATTAATATTGGGACTTAAAGCTCACTTAAAGTGTCCATTTTGTCTACTTCAATATGTTTCACCAGTTTCATTTTAAAAAGTGAAAAACTCAGCAAGCAGAGGTGGGTGGGGGGAATCCGGGTGGGGGATGTGGGTTGGGACTTAGTTTAGTTTATTAGTTTATTATAGTGACATGTATTATGTTGACAAGGATTATACAAAAACTATTGAAGTAATACCCAGCCCTATATGGGCTTATAAGTCACTTTAAATAGAGAGTTAATAACAAACAGAGCAAACATATTTTGAGGTAAGATACAGTAAATAAAGACAGCAATTCAATACATAAAAATTAACAATATAATTTACTTTTTCTTTCTTGCCACAAATCAAAAATAAAATTAATAACCATATTGACATTCATATGAGTTAATACCCTTGATAATTGATCTATTAATAATTCAGATTTATCTATATTTAAAATTTTGAAATATTTCATACGAATCAGCTCTAAAGCTGGACAAACACAAACAAAATGTATCTCATCTTCTACATCTTTTTTACACAGTTTACATGTTCTCTCAAAGAGATGGAGTACTACAGCAAAAATGGTAAACAAACAATCTATATAAAAGGGGTACTCAAATACAAAAAGAATTGAGAATTTTAAGTATGTGATTATCAACTGAAATGAGTTCATAACTGTAGGAGCTGTGTCAAAATTAACTGAGGCAAGTTGAATAAAACTGGGCTAGTTGAGGGTTAAAAATCCCCTAGTTTTACTACATACAGATATAATTTCATTAATATTGGGACTTAAAGCTCACTTAAAGTGTCCATTTTGTCTACTTGAATATGTTTAACCGGCGTTTAACCAGTTTCATTTTAAAAAGTTAAAAACTCAGCAAGCAGAGGTATAACACACAAAAATAAGTTCTTAAAAGACTAAGATAGCCATAACATTATTAATATTCAAAATTTAAATAGACAGGCATTTCCTTTTAAAAATTCAAAGATTTCAGCTCTATAACCCACATAGTTTGACAGTTACTGGGCTTTAAAGTGGCATAATGTCCATAAATTGGGTTTCTGTGGGCATTTTACAATTGTTAAAGAGACCTTAGCAATTAAACTACAGATCTGAAACTTTTTGGGGGACATACATAACAAACAAAAATTATATATAATACAGTTTAAGACTTGTCACACTAAGCATTTCCAAATAACAGGGCAAAATACGGAAAAAATGTCAAAAAAGGCACTTGGGCGAGTGTCTATGGCCCTCATACACAGGTTAAATGTCTACTAAAAACCTTGATTTTCGCCATATGTAAAAAGGACATAATAATGCATTCCCAGATGGGATTTCAGCTCCATCAATCACATAGTTTAACAGTCACAGGGCTTAAAGGTGGTAAAAAGTCCAAATATTGGGTCTCTGTGGGCCTTTTAGAGATCTCGATGTGGCTTTCAAATTAAAGCTTCAGACTTAAAATTTGTTACATACTAAGATTACACATAGAATATGTATCTAATAAAGTTTGAAACTTCTCAGACTTACCATTTCCAAGTTACAGAGCAAAATATGTGAAAAATGTCTTAAAAGGGTCACTCAGGTGGGTGTTTAAGGTCCTCATACACAGGTTAAATGTCTACTTGAAGCCTTGATTTTTGGCACATGTAAAAAGAACATAATAATGTATTCCCAGATGAGATTTCAGCTCTATCAGTCACATAGTTTAACAGTCAAAGGCCTTAAAATTGGCAAAAAGTCCAAATACTGGGTCTTTATGGGGCCTTCTAGAGACCTAAATGTGGCCTTCAAATTAAAGCTTCAGACTTAAAATTTGTCACATACTAAGATTACACATAGAATATGCATCTAATACAGTTTGAAACTTCTTAGACTTACCATTTCCAAGTTACAGGGCAAAATATGTGAAAAATGTCTAAAAATGGTCACTCGGGTGGGGATTTATGGTCCTCATACACAGGTTAAATGTCTTCTTAAAGCCTTAATTTTTGGCACATATATAAATAACATACTAATATCTTCCCAGATAGGATTTGAGCTCTATCAGTCACATAGTTTGACAGTCACAGGGCTTAAAAGTAGCAAAAAGTCCAAATATTGGGTCTTTGGGAGCCTTTTAGAGACCTCAATTTGACCTTCAAAATTAAAGCTTCAGACTTAAAATCTGTTACATACTAAGATTACACACAGAATATATATCTAATACAGTTTGAAACTTCTCAGACTTACCATTTCCAAGTTACAGGGAAAAAGATGTGAAAAATGTCTTATAAGGGTCACTCGGGTGGGTGTTTATGGTCCTGATACACAGGTTAACTGTCTATTAAAGGCCTAAATGTTGGGGCACATATAAGAAAACACATAGATATATTCCCAGATGATATTTAACTTAGATGAGAGACATAGTTTTAAAGCTACAGTGCTTGAAAGTAGGAAAAAGTGCATAAATTGGGTCTCTGTGGGCACTTTTGAGACCTTAAGTCGACCCCTTTGGGTAAACCTACAGCCCTAAAATTTTCTACAGACAAGGATTACATATCAAAGTTATACCTAGCACAGTTTGAGACTCATCAGAATTACCACTTCCAAATTATAGGGCAAAATATGTGAAAAGTATAGCAAAAAATCCCTTAGTGTGGGTATTTATGGGCCTCAAAGACAATTTTCTCCTCAACTTAAAGTCGTGATTTTCGGCACATGTACTAAGAACATATTAATGTGTTGTCAGGTAAAATTTCAGCCAGCTGAGCATCATAGTTTGTAGTGATGGGAATCGCCTCCAAATTGCATGGTCGATTAATCGTCCATTTTTCTGAGCGATGATCAAGCCATAATCGAATCCAATGTAGGCTATAGCAGGAAACACATTTCGGGATGAAGTATATGTTAATGCGGTAGGAATAACGTTGTTCCGACGTTTAGAATCTACCGAAAATGCTCACTTCCTGTAAATATGGCGGCAGGTATAAACAAACCAAAAATTCGTGACAAATCTGTCAAATTATTGAGAAAAAAGCCTAAAATATTTGTAAAAAAGCGTGGATATATAGAAACATAACTAAATATTATGAAATCTTCAAGGATAATGATGAATCGATGTACACTTCTTCCGGATCGATCATCGCTACTACAGTGAATTTCGACCAACCATTCGATGTCTGTAGACAATCGTTCCACCACTAATAGTTTGTGACCTACAGGGCTCTAAGTGGCCAAAAGTGCAATTTCTGACCTTAAGGTGGCCATAAGTTCTTTTTTACTGGGAGTTTAAGGTCACCTTAAAATAGGGATCTTCCTTTGGGCACCCTTAACATGTGTACCAAGTTTGAAAAAAAAATATTAATTTGTTTTTGAGTTATCGCGTCCACAAGGAAATTTCTACGGCGGCGGCGGCGCGACGGACCTGAATCCAATATATCCCCGACTTTCGTCTGGGGATATAATTAATATTCATGAGAAGATATGAGGACACAGATTTTCCCTGGGATTTCCTTGCAATATTCTATAAAATAGAAGCATAGACGAAAATCAATTACTTTAAACTCGAGAACTCGTGGCCATAGCAGCCAAGTCATTAATATTCATGAGAAGATATGAGGACACAGATTTTCCATTTGATTTCCTTGCAATATTTTTTTTAAATGGAAGCATAGACGAAAATCAAATAATTTAAACTTGAGAACTCACGGCCATAGCACCCAAGTCATTAATATTCATGAGAAGATATGAGGACACAGGTTTTTCATTTGATTTCCTTGCAATATTTTTTAAAATGGAAGCATAGACGAAAATCAAATAATTTAAACTCGAGAACTCACGGCCATAGCACCCAAGTCATTAATATTCATGAGAAGATATGAGGACACAGATTTCCCCTGGGATTTCCTTGCAGATCACGTGGCTTGTCACGAGATTTTATAAAAGACGTCTAGACCTTTAAAATCACGTAGATCTCGCGAGATTTTAGGGTTGTAACGTGACTTCATATTTTGTAAATAAAAAGACGTCTAGATCTTCTATTATCGCCCACGGATACGACTCGGACAATATGTCCTAATATTCTATTTAAAATCGGGGTTTTGTTGCAAAATTCGGTCAATGACCGATGGCCGACGCGAATCTGAAACCCTGGAGTTTAACTCGAGTTCAACTCGCTTCTCTAACAGTTGATGCTCGATCTGCTATTTTAACTACCGATCCCACCACTAGCTAACAACATATTTTTGTGAAACACTCTAAATTCAGTTGTTTTTGAGTTATATGCACTTTACTCAAACCAGCTACTAGCCCCATTGCTCACTTAGCTATTGACCTAAATCATGGCTAAATGTGCAAAAGCAGCACTCCCGAGGCATTTTATAATCTCCCGCCTGTTGGACTGGCAGGAGATAAACTTGGTAGAAAGTCCAATCTAGGAGACTTGGGTATTGCTCAGGGTTCAAAATCTAATAAACTTGATACATATTCCAATTGCAGACATTTAGGTATTGCTCTCTGAACAAGAATGTAATCTTTATTGAAACTCAATATAAGCTAGGAAGAAAGCCCAACTTAAACACAAAGTGTGCCTTCTGTACACATAAACAGCATGTCATTTCAGCAAGGTGCAGCCTTCATAAAGAAAATGCATATTAATGAAAACATTTTACCGTAACACAGATTTAACATAAACTTGACAGAAATTGAAATTTTCAGTCTAATTCAAGAATTTTACAATCAACATCAAATCCCATCACCATTTTTTCAAGGGAAATCTGTAATCTGGAATATTACTGATGTAAGAGCTAAAAGTTCTATAACAAGTGTTAGACAAAGTACAGTTTAGCCAATTAACTTTTGACAGCAGTCTCTCCCAACATGACATTTACTTGAGCAATTAACACCTATGCTTCTGCAGCAGCATATGTTTGTCACAACTGCCCAGCTGGTCTCAGCATGTAAAGTTTGTAGTCGAGTTTCAACATCTAGATTGCAACATCAACCAAATTTATTCGATTTCGAACCCAGTGCAATACCCAAATCTCCTTAATTGGACTTTCAACCAATCAAATTTGAAAGTCTATGATCGGACATATTTTACAGCCTACTTGTTGAAAAGGCAGAAACTGAGAGATAAACCTGTTTATGAAAGAACTCTGCAGACTGGGGGATGTGGTTTTGTGTTTATTGGGTTGCATGTACACTCGCTGAAATATAGCCAGTGTTCAATCAGAATCTTAAATTGACTGAATTGGCCCTTGAAAAATCAACCCAAAAATGGCCACGGTGAGGTATTTTGGGGGTCAATGGATGGCTTTCAAGTACAAGCTTCAAGATCAAATATCTAAATTTACAGAAGACATATACATTAGTGTAGGGATCGAGAGCCATGCTGAGCATCGATATCGAATGAAAATTTAGGGTGGTGGATCGATCGATATTTCAATATCGGGACAGTTAACGTAAGCCGTGGGCGATAATAGAGGTTATTTGAAAATGTGCACATATAAATTCACGAAATTATCCAAAGATGCTATTTATGGAACAAAAATATATTTCTGCAATATAAAATAAAATAAAATGAGCAAACGCACGTTAAACAAGATTTTTCATACTTTTCTGTATACTAGCTGTCAGGTTTTGTTTCTCTTCCATGAAACCGGAAGTTATCACTGACAATGTAAACAAAGATGGCGCCAGACACGAACCAGTTTATTTCGGTTGTAAGCGTGCTTTTTAAGGCATTTATATAACTAGATTGGGCCAACTCGGCGCCAACATATCCCCAGACAGGTCATCACTCACGCCACAGGTTTTGATCGGGAATTTTTTAAAACATAATTACCCATTATTATATGAACTTCAGCACATCAATCTACTCTGTTTATATCTCCCCAAGGAAGATGGTGTATCCCCAGACGCCGAATACATAACTCAAATTATATTTTCAATCTTCCTGCAATGATAACTCTAAACCTATTTTCAAAGTATTTAAATGATTGATGATTGAATGTCCATTCTAAAATAATAATCCCAAAAGAGCATATCTGTTTCTATATTTGTTGACAAATAAAATATTATTTTTAACTCAACTCATCATATTTTTCAATCTTCCTTCAAAGTATTTAAATGATTGATGATTCAATGTCCATTCTAAAATTCATAATCCCAAAAGCACATATCTGTTTCTATATTTGTTCACAAATAAAATATTATTTAAAAAAAATTATTTATATTATTATTTTATTATATTATTTTTAGAATTTGCAAATTGTTTTCAGTTATTCATTTCCTCTATACCTATATATGTGGTCCATATATATGCAACCTAAATATGTGACACAATCTCAGTTCTGACTCCCCTTTGTGTTATATGTAATGAAGCCCACCACCTCCCACCCCCACCCCTCTCCCCTTCTCCACACCTCTCTCACTATTACACAAGATCTGCAACCCCATTGAGTTCTTTGTTTCTCATCTGATATCATTAAATACCTTTGTTTATTTAGTGTCACTCAATATAGCTGGAGGTCCCAGAGGTGGGTGGGGGGAATCCGGGTGGGGGATGTGGGTTGAGCATAAATGGTAAACAAACAATCTATATAAAAGGGGTACTCAAATACAAAAAGAATTGAGAATTTTAAGTATGTGATTATCAACTGAAATGAGTTCATAACTGTAGGAGCTGTGCCAAAATTAACTGAGGCAAGTTGAATAAAACTGGGCTAGTTGAGGGTTAAAAATCCCCTAGTTTTACTACATAAGGATATAATTTCATTAATATTGGGACTTAAAGCTCACTTAAAGTGTCCATTTTGTCTACTTGAATATGTTTCACCAGTTTCATTTTAAAAAGTGAAAAACTCAGCAAGCAGAGGTATAACACACAAAAATAAGTTCTTAAAAGACTAAGATAGCCATAACATTATTAATATTCAAAATTTAAATAGACCGGCATTTCCTTTTAAAAATTCAAAGATTTCAGCTCTATAACCCACATAGTTGGACAGTTACTGGGCTTTAAAGTGGCATAATATCCATAAATTGGGTTTCTGTGGGCATTTTACAATTGTTAAAGAGACCTTAGCAATTAAACTACAGATCTGAAACTTTTTGGGGGACATACATAACAAACAAAAATTATATATAATACAGTTTAAGACTTGTCACACTAAGCATTTCCAAATAACAGGGCAAAATACGGAAAAAATGTCCAAAAAGGCACTTGGGCGAGTGTCTATGGCCCTCATACACAGGTTAAATGTCTACTAAAAACCTTGATTTTCGGCATATGTAAAAAGGACATAATAATGCATTCCCAGATGGGATTTCAGCTCCATCAATCACATAGTTTAACAGTTACAGGGCTTAAAGGTGGTAAAAAGTCCAAATATTGGGTCATTGTGGGCCTTTTAGAGATCTCGATGTGGCTTTCAAATTAAAGCTTCAGACTTAAAATTTGTTACATACTAAGATTACACATAGAATATGTATCTAATAAAGTTTGAAACTTCTCAGACTTACCATTTCCAAGTTACAGAGCAAAATATGTGAAAAATGTCTTAAAAGGGTCACTCAGGTGGGTGTTTAAGGTCCTCATACACAGGTTAAATGTCTACTTGAAGCCTTGATTTTTGGCACATGTAAAAAGAACATAATAATGTATTCCCAGATGAGATTTCAGCTCTATCAGTCACATAGTTTAACAGTCACAGGCCTTAAAATTGGCAAAAAGTCCAAACACTGGGTCTTTATGGGGCCTTCTAGAGACCTAAATGTGGCCTTCAAATTAAAGCTTCAGACTTAAAATTTGTCACATACTAAGATTACACATAGAATATGCATCTAATACAGTTTGAAACTTCTTAGACTTACCATTTCCAAGTTACAGGGAAAAATATGTGAAAAATGTCTAAAAATGGTCACTCGGGTGGGGATTTATGGTCCTCATACACAGGTTAAATGTCTTCTTAAAGCCTTAATTTTTGGCACATATAAAAATAACATACTAATATCTTCTCAGATAGGATTTGAGCTCTATCAGTCACATAGTTTGACAGTCACAGGGCTTAAAAGTAGCAAAAAGTCCAAATATTGGGTCTTTGGGAGCCTTTTAGAGACCTCAATTTGACCTTCAAAATTAAAGCTTCAGACTTAAAATCTGTTACATACTAAGATTACACACAGAATATATATCTAATACAGTTTGAAACTTCTCAGACTTACCATTTCCAAGTTACAGGGAAAAAGATGTGAAAAATGTCTTATAAGGGTCACTCGGGTGGGTGTTTATGGTCCTGATACACAGGTTAACTGTCTATTAAAGGCCTAAATGTTGGGGCACATATAAGAAAACACATAGATATATTCCCAGATGATATTTAACTTAGATGAGAGACATAGTTTGAAAGCTACAGTGCTTGAAAGTGACAAAAAGTGCATAAATTGGGTCTCTGTGGGCACTTTTGAGACCTTAAGTCGACCCCTTTGGGTAAACCTACAGCCCTAAAATTTTCTACAGACAAGGATTACATATCAAAGTTATACCTAGCGCAGTTTGAGACTCATCAGAATTATCACTTCCAAATTATAGGGCAAAATATGTGAAAAGTATAGCAAAAAATCCCTAAGTGGGGGTATTTATGGGCCTCAAACACAATTTTCTCCTCAACTTAAAGTCATCATTTTCGGCACATGTACTAAGAACATATTAATGTGTTGTCAGGTAAAATTTCAGCCAGCTGAGCATCATAGTTTGTGACCTACAGGGCTCTAAGTGGCCAAAAGTGCAATTTCTGACCTTAAGGTGGCCATAAGTTCTTTTTTACTGGGAGTTTAAGGTCACCTTAAAATAGGGATCTTCCTTTGGGCACCCTTAACATGTGTACCAAGTTTGAAAAAAAAATATTAATTTGTTTTTGAGTTATCGCGTCCACAAGGAAATTTCTACGGCGGCGGCGGCGCCGACGGACCTGAATCCAATATATCCCCGACTTTCGTCTGGGGATATAATAAATGTTTATTTAAGCAGTAAAGTAACTCTGTTTATTTTATTTTCATCTGTTTCTTATATGTGGTTTCGATATTGAAATGCTAATAATATGTGTCGATATCGGCAGTTCCGTGGGATGATCGATCGATATTGAAAGATCGAGCACCAATCCCTATACTAATATACATCTGTTAAAAATATCCCTGATAAAGAGATAAGCCTTCCATAGATAATAACCAGCCAAAATTATTTGATGAATCTCAAAGAAAATCCTGTAGTGGCCATTTTTTTTTTTTTTTTTTTTTTTTCAAAATAAAGAAAAAAATATTCCCATGCAAGCCTTTGTAATAAATATATCCCGCAAATTATTTTTTGCACTGGAAAATCTCCATGTATAATCCAATATATCCACCGGATGTACTTTACAACAAAGCTCACTTACCTTTCTTGTGCATGGCAATTCTCATGTTTTCAAAGTCTTGCATCGAACCAAATATCTGGTCAATGCTTTTGAAGTCAGAGATGTCGTAACCAAAATCAGCCATTGGTGATTGATAAATTGGATTGATGTACACAGCACTGACATTCATTGCTTCCAAGTAATCAAGCTTAGAGTGGATACCTGCAGAATAAAAAGGAGAACATAACTGAATATCTTCTCAAAGGATAAGCCATTTATTCAAGTTTAGATTCAGGATTCATCATAACCAAAGTTTAGAACTGTGCTAACATTAGAACAAGTATTATGAAATGTTTTGTACTTCAACTAAATTCATGCTCAAATGAAAACGTGCAGCCAATTTAAAAAATTAATCTCTTCAGTCTACTGTAGTATATAGACCGAGTTTCTGTCCCGTCGCGCATGGCTGTTGATATTTATGACGGTACGCAATGGCGAGGGGCAGAGCCCAAGTATAAAGTGTTATTTGCTTTCTTTAAGGTATGTATATGTGCCGTTCGCTTATATTTTATGCCAATCAAACTGGCATGTATATATTTCAACCAATTTTAAAAAATGTAAACAAACCTTCAACATTACATAGTTATCTACAAAGAAACTCCTGGCTTCTAAAAGCAGTTTAATAACATACATGCATTGTAAACTGGATACGGCTATAGAAATAACAAGGAGTTTTGAAAGTGAATACAATAATTCCCCGCAGTTCGAGATTTACACAGAAAACAGGTATATGTGAACTCTGTCTCTCGCCATTGCGTACAGTCATAAATATCAACAGCAATGCGCGACGGGACAGAAACTCTGTACTGGTGTACAAAGATAGAATTTTAAAAGTTTTACCTTCAATATCACCAACACCATCACCATTGGTGTCCATGAAGGATCTAGGGTACACTTGGTAGACCATGGCTTTCTGCCACCACTGTAGGTCAGGTCTTGGGGGACATTTTGGGGCCAACACGATGATGATAATGGCGGCAGCTAACATGCCAAACCAGGCCACCCAGAATAAGATGAGCAAGATCCAGCGTACTCGGACCCAAAATGGGTCGGTGGCAAACACCAGGAGTTCTTCTTTTGTGAGCCCACAAAATCCCTCACGGCTTAGATCGGACTTCCCCTCTATATCAACATGGACATCCGCCCCAGAGGCTCCGCCATTAACAAACTGCACCTTGGAAGAGTCCAGTACAGAATCGTCGTTTTCTTCCTCCGCTTTCAGGGCCGTCTTCTCATCCGTTCCCTCTAAAGGGACACTTTCCGTTTTCTCTGTCATTTCAGCCAATTTTCGATATCAAAATAACCTTCACAAATATAAAAATCAACTCGATTTTTGCCGATTTTCAACAAAAGCTATCTACTGAGTACAACTCCTCAACTAATTTCTGATGCAATCTTGTCCTTTTGGTGACGTATATATTTCGTCACGTTACCCTTAGTCTGGTTCCCGTACTGATGTACTCTAGTTCCTAGTCTGGTTCAGGACCTCTTCTGCAATAAAGCGTCAGGTATCGTCTACCATTTTTATACTATTGTACACATTACCCAAGCTTTTTACCCCTAAAATATTAATTAAACTAAAATACTAAACCTAAAAAAGCCAGTTAAATATAACCCATTCTAATGTAACAACGACCGTTATTGTGGTATTTTGAGTTATGATTAATATCGGGAGTTTATGGGAGTTACGGGCGATATTCAGGGGTTTTTGGATATAATTAAATGGTTTCTTGGGGTTTGGTTGTGTAATGGTATTAAATATTTGTTTTACTAACCTGTGGGTATTGTGGGAATTTGGTCTTTATTTATATTTGGGGAACTCACATGTTTTGGTAGCCATGTTTGACCTTGTTTACTATCCTGGTATTTTGGGTCTATTTTTTATAAACAAATCAGGGAACTGGTATTTGGTTCAAGGATGTGGGTCAAAGGTGCTGACACCAAAGACTTGAGTAGTTCACTTTTTGGCTATAAAAGGAGGTGCATTTCCCACATTCTGGGCTGACCTTTCACTGAACACACTGTTCTTGCCACTAAGCCTTAAAGCTTTGTCAGTCATGGAGAGGTAACTGAACAACTATGTTCTGTTTTAGGTTTAGTTAAGTTACCACATTTTTAGTCATTTTAGTCCTTGGGGGTTAGCATTTTAGATGGCATTTTTGTACTTTGGGTGAATATTAAAGATGTATTGGGTGGGGATTAGTTTGGTTGATTAGGAATATTTCTGGGGAGTCAGGTTTGGGGAATTGGGCTATAAGATTTTCTTTCTGTGAATTAAAATATTGACATAATTTCTGTTCCAGTTTGTTTATTTGTTTGGCATAATAAAAGTCATTTGTTGAGAATGGGTTTTTATTAACTTTGTTATTGTGCCTTGACACATAATTTAGCTCGGGTTGCTACACTAATTACACCCGGTAACAGTCATCCGAACGGGACAGTAAAAGCGAACGCAAATATAAATAGTAAACAAACGACATTGAAACCCACAGCTAATTATATTTGTACCTAACTATTGGTGTTTATATCAGTATTTTTATATTTTACTCCATTTCTACACTAACGATCAATAAAAGTCTTTCCTAAATATGGGTTTTTCCCTTGGTTGCATTGTTTCCATGAGAAGGGGGTTCAGCACTGGAAAGAGGAGGCCAGAGTCAGCACCTGGCCCATGTACTGCACTGTTTTAATGAGCATACAGTCTTTCATCAAGCGAAGGTTACATTAAAACTGTGAACAGTATTCTCAATATGTGTTCTACAGAATCTGTTCAGCCTTTATTACCTGCAAACGGAATCCATAGCTCCTCAATGTGGAATTCAGTGGGCCTGTACCCCTCATTCACTTACATAGTGTGCACTACTCTTGTTATCTATGTTCCAAAATATTTTCTGAGTAGGTTATAACTAGGATTTATAATAAATTATGAAACTTATTTCTCATGAAAAATTATATAAGTATAATAGTATAAACATTTACCTTGTTGCTTTATCTTGCCCATTTGTGTACCTATATGCAATAAAAACTGAATCTATTGCAATGTTTTTTTTCTTTCCATGTTGCTTTATGGTTTTCCCAGACCTTCAGACTTCCCTAATTTCTTTTAATTCAACTTTTGATGGAAATTATAGTCAGTGGTTAAATTGCTGATTCCAATTGGGATCCAATGGCCCACCAGCTAGTGAAACATCAAAGGGTGCTTGGGATTATTAGATTTTGAGTGTCAGAACCAACAATATTTTCATCAAAATGGTGAAAGTATCATATTGCACCCTTATTAATAGCCTCAAAACTTTGAGTTTCTGCAAATTCATTATCTTTAAAAGTATAGTCAAAAGCATGTTCTCTCATCAAATATATGTATTATGTCCTACAGTGATTTTAATTGATAATAAAACTTCAATAAGGTATTCTATACAGCTATCTTCTGTTGTCAGTTGCTACTTATTTTGATCCTCAATTTGTCTTTGACTCCTGCAAAAAATATGTGATATGTATCTTGGGATTGCTTTAATTTTTATTGCTCTTAGGAATTTCTAGGTAAATTATTTTCAGAATTTCACTATAAATACAAGAAGTCAGTCAGAATCATTAAGTAGATCATATCACTTGTATCAAACTGGGTAGGGTGTTCTAGGGAAAACAGTGCAAAACATTGCGTAGGTCATATCAGTTGCAGCAGTTTGGGTTGGTGTTGTGGGGAACCACTGCAAAACAGTGTTCAGGTCATACCAAAGGAGGTAGATAGCAGTGTAAAACATTGAACAGGTCATATCACAATGACAAAATGAAGCCAAGGTACATCATAAACAGTTTAACCAGCATGAATTTACTGTTTATTATGTGAAATATTAATACAAACAAAATGCATGCAGAAAAAAATTGCTTTAAATTGAAATATGTTATATACTTAGAAATTGGAAAAATTAAAGATTCCAGTGTCTATCATGTATATCAAAAGTGTCATTAATGCATGACAGAACAAATTTTCTAGAAGCAACAAGGTAGATATATGGTTAGCCTTTGTACGGAAGGCTGAAAAGTTTCACAGCTACAAAACTCTACAAATGAAGTTTCTTCAAGATCTTCAATTTTTCCTATGACACTTCTTAATAATTGTATAATGTATATGAAACTACATTTAGTAATCATAAATAAAGTTGTTAAATAGATGTTCATATAATAGGAAATAATTGTGATTCTAAAAATCACTATGCAAATAGTGTCAAAAATATCAGAGTTGCACACGAATAACTTCAATGAGCGACTGTCAAGTGAGTGCAGGCTGGGGTTGGGGATCAACTATTCTCAAATATTAGTGTGCGGATTGAGAGAGTCCACTGCAAGGGGTCAATAATATGGTGATTTTAGTAGATTCTAATGGAGTTCTTTGGGGGAAGGAATTCAAGAGGGGATCAAGAAGTTTTAGTATATAGTGTGAATGAGTGTTGAGAGACACACACAGAGCCTGAGTGGGGGATCAATGATGAATGCCTTGAGGATTGTTTTCCTGGATGATATTTTAATAATTATCCATTATGAATTTCAACACAAGAAAAAGCAATTTTTTGACATGTTCAAAGGTCAACATGTATCTCTATTAGATTCGTTTTTATTTCTTTGCTGTTCACTTTTCTATTTTCCTATTTGCTTATTTCATGGATGATATAATTGACACATAACATAAGTTATGGATTTTTAGCCTTATCCAATATCTTTGCAAATACCCAAGAAACTTTGTTCAAGTAAAAAGTTTCGCAACCTACAATGAAATGGTATAAAAGATTAATAGCAACCATCATAATTGTACCACCTGTAACAAGTTTCAAAGTTTATTAGCTATAATACATGTGATTTGTATACATGTGTAATGTCACTGCTTCTGTTGCTGCTGTTGCCACTGTTGTTCTTGATGTTCAAAATGATGTTGACCTTCATCACAATTGAATAAACTGACTTGAATTGTGAATGCTTAGTCCTTGTTTTATTATTTGTCACCAGACACTTGACAGATAATGCTTTTCTTCTTAATAAGCCAACATTTGAAAAAGCAAGAAAAAATAATTATTATAATTTGGCTTTAATGGTACAAATAACTAATTATATTCACATATTTCTTACCTCTGGAGACTAACACATTTGCCTCCCACCTCTTAAGTCAGCGGTTCAAACCACGGGCCTATGTGGGAAAGTAGGTATAGTTGCTTACCGATCATCGGCTGTTTACAGTACAGAACCTTGACGAACTGTATGTACTAGTTTCCTCTGCCCACAAAGCTACCCATCGTGATGTCACCTATATACAGTGTTGAAAGCGGCTTAAAACCCCACATATACCTATACAGTTACATCAAATGGACTGGTTTTCAAATATATAAACCAAATAGTAAAATTAATAAAAATCATTGGGTTTCGTCTACCACCACTGGTTCCCAGTTTACATGGAATATAAAATACCTAACCAGCCCCACTTGATTTATATGAAGACCCAGTATATATACATTTACTTCTCCAGTTGAAGGACCCAACCATCCCCACTCCATTCAATTCTTTGGACTTGTTTCTTGGTTGCTGCTCCTTAGAGTCCGTCTTTTGAAGGAGATTAAGTGCTATAAAAGTAATATTAGAAATTAGAAATTCATACAGTAACCAAACAAGCACATATTTACTTCAAGTACTTGTGCCAATCAATATTCAAGTACACTAATGATGGAGCAAATTAATCAGGAAACATTATAATATTGTGATTATAATAAAATGTATCTCCATATTATATTACAATGGCCAAGCAATAGTATGACTTTAATACTGCCACATATATACCCCAAAAACCCAACTGCCCACTTATTTTATTTTATGAAATAATGAATGATCATTCAACCACTGGGGAACCCTGCCCAAGCTGTCCATAGTTAGAGCATTTGTTTTTAGACTGCCATTCGGTTTCACTGTCCCATTTACTGACATGAATCACTGTGTAGGTACTTGTGTTAATCAATACTTAAGTACACAAACGATTATGAAATTAAACTGAAATTATTATATATGTATCAGTAGAATATGTATCTCCATTTTACAACACAAAGATTTGATAACAGATTGAGTTTAATACAGACGTGACGCAAAAATCAATAAAACGTTCGGATCCACTGTTACCGGGTGTAATCAAACACTGCATGGCATGGTTAAGGAAAATACTCAACTAGACTCTCAGTAAGGCTATTATCCCATGCAACATTTTGAAAAAAAAATTGTCCCACAGATGGTCATTATGGATCATTCTAACATGATGAGGTCCACAGAAATGAGTTTCAGTTCTATGCGCACACATTTATCTGACATTCTAACATGACACGGCTGTGTCCGCGATTCTGATTGGCTAAGACACGAAAAATTGCTCTGTAAAACCCCGCATAACCTCATGAGTTCTATTTTATCGCTCACAATGCTGCTCCACAAAAAGAAAACTTGAAGTAACAGCTTAGATTTTTTTTTCATTAAATAGACAAATAATGGTAAATACGATATTCAGGGATTCTTACATTTGAACATAGAATATACTGATTTGAATGTGCTATAGTTTAAGGACATTTATCAAAGAAAAGGGTTGTTTTAATTTGTAGTTCTTCCAATATTTCAACGGTACCCTCGATAAAAAGATCTTTATAGAATAATTCGTATATTTTTCTATAAAATATCTTCAAAACTAATTTTTGTAAGATCTTCTAAAATGTCATGTTAGAATAGAAATAGACAACTCCGAGCTCGGGGTTATAGGCGATTTTACAACGATTACCGCATTAGAATCACTCAGGCTTCGCCTTCGTGATCCTAATATCGCTAATCGTTGTAAAATCGCCTATAACCCCTCGCTCGTCGTTGTCTATTTCTATAACAATCACACTGCCCGTCCATCCTGTGTACATATTTTGTCGTTGGGTTTTAGTAGTAATGTTGCTATGTTGTTTTTATTTATATTTTATTGAATATTAAATATCCATTGATTATTAAATATTGTATATCTATATTAAATATTCCTGTATCAGAAAATTTTAAATCTGTGATTGCAAGGTACAATGGCTAGAACAGCCGGTTGCTAAGGTCACCACAATGTAAACAAACCTACGTGAAACAGTTTATTCCTTGTAAAAATTTTAAAAGTAAAAAAAAAGTCTCTTAAATGTCATGTTAGAATAGAAATAATCCACTCGTGATGATGGTTTTACATGACATTTAACCATGGCACTTCCGGTAATAATTTTATGAAGTGGAAGGACCATGAGAGAAACAAGCAATCTGGTTGGTGGAGGGGTGATGACGTCACATCATGTGACCAAATGCTGCAATTTTATTGGTTGATGACGTCACATGACTACATTTGCCCCATACATGCTTGGTAGATTTGGTTCTGTTTGCGCATTCGCCGTGGTGTGTAGCAATCGATAACATGACTAAATGCTGGCTAAAGTTAAAGGATGCAGACATTTGATTGGTTGATGACTAAATACTGCAATATGATTGTTTGCTGACATTATTAAAAGCTGTAATCTGAGGGTTGTCATAGAATTCTAATTCTAATTCGACTTTTATAGCACTTAATCTCCCCATACAAGAGGACTCTAAGGCACAACAAACCAGAAGAGCAGTAGACCAAATTTCAGTATCCAGAGACAGAAGAGGGGTCAAGCACCACGGAGAACACCAGGGGATGATCCAGACTAAGGTGAGTATGCATTGGTGTACAGGTAGGTTTTAAGCTGCTTTCTGAAAGAGACCAAGGATGGAGAGGCACGAATCTCATCTGGAAGAGCATTCCACACAGTGCCAGCATCAAAAGTAAAACTATAACCAAACTGTTTGATAGATTTATGAACAGAAGGGTAGAACTTTGGAATGACAAGGAAATTGCCACCACTTTGGTTGCACCTGGTGCTGTAAGAACTGGTGTAGGAAGCGAGATATGGAGCAAAATACCTAGGAAAATTTGTGTGTAGAAACTTGTAAACAAGTGTGGCTGTCTTAAACAACATGCACTGTTCAACAGGAAGCCAATGCAATTTCTTAAGCACAGGAGTTATACTGGTGTAACGACTGGTGTTAGATACAATTCTGGCTGCACTCTTTTGGATGCACTGTAATTTGCTTAGATTGAACTTGGAGAGGCTCCTGAAAAGTGAGTTGCAGTAAGCCAACCGACTACTAACAAAAGCATTAGCCACAAGTACAGAAACATCATGAGTAAGAAACCGTCTGACATGTCTGAAATCACAGAGTTTGACAAAACAACTTTTGCAGACATTCTGAACGTGCTTGGACAAGGACAAATCTGACTTGAACCACACACCCAAATTCCTGACTGAGTCTACAGGACAAAGTGGATTACCCAAGATATCAATTGGAAATCAAACTTTTAACTTGTCCCTCTATCTCTTTGAACCAAAGATGATAAACTCAGTCTTGTCAGGATTCATTTTGAGCTTGCTAGTAGACTGTTACGGTCACAGGCAAGCACGGTAGCAATTACCGGTTGTCTTTAAGTTGTAACAGAAAAAGCAAAAAGTTGAACTTAACAAATTTATTTAATAGTCAACAATAATGATTACAGTCAACTGGTATGCTCTTAACTAAACACACTAATACAATAATAAGATCTAGCTTACCTGACCACAGAGATTATGAGTTAAATTTATCCGCCGTATCCAGCAATCTGTTCCGTAATCCGTCCTGTAATATATTCTGTGGTCTGTCCAATGTCCTGTGGTCTGTCCTGTGATCTGTCCAATGTTCACTCACACACAGATATCTATATCTTGTGACCTGTCTCACACTCAACAACACAAAAGGTTCCTGTCCTGCTATTCTTTGTATATCCAGTCACACAGAATGTCTGTCTGGAGACATTTAGAGAGTTAATACAACTGTACTGTCTGCTCCAAGATGTGGACAATGTCCAAAATGCAGTAAATTCACTCTCTGTTATATGAATGTACAATATCCAAAATATCCAAAGTATAATAAATCTGTCCAGACAATGTATCTAGTTTACTCCAGTAAAAGTTCACAGCAACACAAGTTATATTATATTCCAAAACACAATAGCTCTCCTTATAGCCAGCGAATACAAAGTTCACTTGTGGTCAGATGTACATTCCTTATATACATTCACAGATTCCTTCTGGAATTGTACAGAACCAACTCAAAAAGGCTTGAGCCATCTAGGCCAAAGGAGGAAGTTCTAGAAACTACTGGCAATTGGGTTTCCCCAAATCTAACATAACCACTGAGGCGGGGGATTTCCCCCAGTCTGTGAACAGATCAATAAACACTAAAACACAAAAGTCAATAACTCCCTTACTTTAAATGTCAACACACAAAAAGAACCAACAACACAATTATCTTTTATGACAATGTATAAACATAAAGCTTAAATTAAACAATGCACTAATATAGTGCCTAATATATGTAATATACAATGTACTAATATAGTGTCCAATATATGTAACACCTCCCCCCTTAAAGAAAAATTTTGGAAACCAAGGGGTTACAAAATTTTACAAGAGATTTTCACCAGGTATATACACACAGGTAATAACTTTTTACAAAACATATTTATCTAAATACAAAAGTAAAATTGATACCATGTATAACTTTTATAAACTTACTAATTACAGGTATATAAATCACACATTAAATACAGCTTCTGGACAGGGCGTATCCATGCGGACGCCATATGTTACTTTTTCAAAGTCCTGTTTATACACTGAATTCCTATCTTTAACAGTGTTTCTATTAATAGCCATTATAAGCTATGTTATACCTCTTTCGAAGTATGGCTTTACCATTGTCATTTCATACATTTGTTTTAATTGTCTGTCATCACAGTTTTTAATTGTCCTTTGGAGAGTTTCTACTCTCCTTGCTACTGGGTATGACCCTAGATCTCTGGCCTGTAGTTTGTTCAATTGGCCAGGTGATGACACTGAAATCTTGCCTCCAGGATCGAAGACACAATTCTGTAATTCCTTATCAAAAAGCATCTTCATTTTTGACTGAGAAGTTTTCAAATTTTGTTGCGCCAGCTCACAAGCCTTCTTCAACTTATCTCTGAACTTCGAGACATAATCTAACAGATTTAGGCTCTCGGTGTTCTCAGATAACCAATTTTCCTTCAACAGCTTGAGAGGACCACGGACTGAATGGCCAAAGACCAACTCAAAGGGACTAAAGCCTAAAGACTCTTGAACAGATTCTCTAACTGCAAACAATAATAAGCTGATGCCTTCATCCCAGTCTTTTTCATTGTCTAAACAATATGTCCTAATCATATTCTTCAAAGTGGAATGGAACCTTTCAAGTGCACCTTGGGATTCTGGGTGATAAGCACTAGATTTGATCTGTTTGGCACCTGAGATGACCTCGTTTGTGTATTGCGTCTGCGCATGCGCGAACTCGGTATTTGGTCCGCGAGATCATTGAAGAAGTGTCTCCGCGGTCGCTAGTGTAAATGCGGTGCATTATCGCCCACCGCAAACGTTTTATAAAATAAAATATACACAGTGTTAGAAATCTAGTGCCTTTTACCAGTAAAATAAAATAAGCTTATTGTCAAACCTTTTAGTTTCAAATATCCATCACTAGGGGGCGACAGAGTGCCTTATATTTGCATATATTTATCACGGTGTATAGATGGTTATAATGGCGATCGCTAGTATACGTCACAAATGTGTACTGACGTCATTGCGGTGTTGCACCGTCATATAGTACTTTAGGCACTTAGAAACGGTGACGTGAGAGGAAGGAATTGAATGTAAGAAGCAATTCAATTGGATTGGATTGAAAGGGTTCCAGAAGGACCAAAAGTTGAACCAATCAATTGAATGAACCAGCTCAGTAGTAGAACTGCTCAGTAGTATAACAACCAAATATGGTAAGACATTTACTACACATAGCAGCAATAAGGGTTTATTATTAGATGATTGTAGGCTAAATACTAGAGATAAATGGTATTTTTATTAAACCGAATATTAGACAATTGGTTATTTGTGTGTTAATTAAAAGCTATACATTATATTCAAGCTGATGAATTGAGTATAAATACTTTTGTAATTGTTACTTATGTACTGGTGATATTTTATCTTATTTTGTAAATTACCTGTTGAATTTGATATATTTTAGAATAAATATTCATTGTTGAATTTGCTGCGAAATTCTTAATACACCACAAATTTGTCCCTTTAACAACAGGAGTTAATGTCAGTGACGGTTTGCTAATAACCTAATACAAATTTGAACACAACGCGAGGCTTCATATTGATTTGGTCAATCTGTAGGGTTAACAGGCTATTTGTAAGGCTTGACATATCTGCTGGGTCGCCACACACCTAACTGAAATACAACCTGTTGAAATAGTCCTGACATAAAATTTGACCCTTGATCTGACTGGATCTCTTTTGGTAAGCCAACTAGAGTAAAGAAATTAACCAGAGCTTTTGAGATTTTGGGAGCTGTTATGTTGGTCAAAGGTATGGCTTCGGGAAATCTGGTTGAGGCGCACATAATGGTCAAAAGATATTGGTTTCTGGATTTAGTTTTTGGTAAGGGACCTACACAGTCAATTATCACTTTGCTAAATGGTTCCTCAAATGCTGGAATGGGTTTGAGAGGAGCTACAGGAATTTTTTGGTTTGGCTTCCCTACCATTTGACAAGTGTGACAAGTTTTGCAAAATTCTGCCACACAGTGCCGAATTTGAGGCCAATAGAAATGTTTGGTTATCTTGTTGTAAGTTTTGTTGATGCCTAAATGGCCACCCATTGGAGATTCATGAGCCAATTTTAATATCTCACTTTGGTACACTTTTGGCACAACAATCTGGTGTACTACTGACCATTCTTCAGATGCAGGGACATTTGGTGGCCTCCACTTTCGCATAAGTACACCATTTCTGACATAATAGCCTACAGGGACCTTATCTAGCTCTACTGGTGGCAAGACCAACTTGAATAAAGGAGCTAATTCAGGGTCATTTTCCTGTTCTGAAATCAATTTTGATTTTGAAAGTGATACATCTTGACAGTCAATTGAGTCTTGTTTTTCAGAATCTACCCTGGCCTTGGGATTTGTATCACTAGAATTCTGCACATCATGGTCATAGTTGTTTAAGAATGTATCTGACAAATCAACTAAGACATCTGTAGATTGTTTACAATCTTTTGGTTCTTCTTGGGCCTTTTTGGCCATAGCTCGAGTCACAGCACAGGAGGGAAAAATACCAGGAATAACCTCTTCTAATTTCTCAGTGCTAACCAAAGTGATCAGCTTAGAAGTAACCTTAGGATCAGCAACTACCTTTCCACCTTCAAGACCATTTCCCAACAACAAAGATACCCCTTTAATGGGTAAAGTGGGCCTGGTACCCACAACAACAGAACCAGTAACTAAGTCTGATACTAACTTGACCTTATGCAAGGGAACGTTCACACAGCCTCCTTCAATACCTTGAGCAATGACACTCTTACCAGTAGATGTGCTTACACTCAATGGCAATACACCTTCTAAAAGTAAGGACTGAGTAGCTCCAGTGTCTCTTAATATCTTAATGGGGACCTGACTGGAACTACTTTCCAAGGATACAAAACCCTCAGACACAAAAGGTTTGAACTCTTCCCTAATAATCTCAGACTTGTCTAAACCAATACTAGACTCTGCTCTATTGGGATTTGAACGCCAGTTAGATTTGCTAGACACAAAGGCGTTGGGCGTTGCTTCCTTTTCTCTTCTCTTCTTTAAGAGCCAACAGTCAGACATAACATGCCCAGGTTTCTTACAATAATGGCACACAGGAGCAAAGGATCTGGGCTTCCTATCCTTACTCATAGTCTGATTTGAAGTTTGACCCTTATCTGAACTCTTTTCTGGAGCTACATTTTCAGATTTCTTTCCTATTTCTGGATACGACCTTTTAGCAGGACCAAAGGACTTATTCTTGTTGAAAGTGGACTTGTGAGTTAGCACATAATCATCAGCATAAGCTGCTGCTTTTGCCAAATTTTCAACTTTCTGTTCATCTAGATAGGTTTTAATGTCATCACGAACACACCTTTTGAACTCTTCAATCAAAATAACTTGCCTAAGTTTCTCAAAGTCTGTACCTACTTCCCTAGAATTACACCATCTGTCAAAGTACACTTCTTTCTCATGGGCAAATTCAACATGAGTTTGACTTTCTTGTTTACGATAATTTCTGAATTTTTGACGATATGCTTCTGGTACCAACTCATATGCTTTCAAAATAGCATTTTTGACAGAGTTATAGTCCACACATTCAGAAATTGGCAAAGCCGTGTATGCCTCCTGGGCCTTTCCCCTCAAAACACTTTGCAGCAATAAAGGCCACTGGTCTATAGGCCATTTCAAATTTTGAGCTACTCTTTCAAAGTGTTGAAAGTACTTATCGACCTCTGACTCATTAAAAGGTGGTACCAGTCGCACATTTTTACCCAAATCAAATTTGGTAGCAATGGACTCTTCATGGGCAATTCTGCGAGCATTGAGCTCTAAAGCTCTCATTTCTCTTTCATGTTTAAGTGCACGCTCTTCCTTTTGAGCTTCAAGCTCTTCTTTTCGTTGTTGAGCTTCAAGCTCTTCTTTTCGCTGTTGAGCTTGAGTTTCAAGCTCTTTAAGTCTTAACTCTCTTTCAATTTCTAATCGCCTGATCTCATATTGCCCAGAAGGTTCCATTGGTAGAGGCTTATACACTTCTAAACAACTATCAGGTAAAACATCTTCATCAACTAACTGTTCAACAATAAGCCTTTTAAGTTCATGTTTACATGTTGACCTTTTCACCTCTAACTGTAACTCTTGTGCTATCTGCATTAACATATCTTTTTTAAAAGTTTCTAGAACTTCCATAGATGGTGACTGTACAAACTCTTTAGCACTAGCCATTTTGAGCACTGTTGACTGTAACCAATTACTAAATCAAATGGATTTTCAAAATGTTAATTGAACAGTTGATCAAATAGTTGTAATCAAATGGTTGGATCCCGGACGAGCCCCCAATTTTCCTGTTACGGTCACGGGCAAGCACGGTAGCAATTACTGGTTGTCTTTAAGTTGTAACAGAAAAAGCAAAAAGTTGAACTTAACAAATTTATTTAATAGTCAACAATAATGATTACAGTCAACTGGTATGCTCTTAACTAAACACACTAATACAATAATAAGATCTAGCTGACCTGACCACAGAGATTATGAGTTAAATTTATCCGCCGTATCCAGCAATCTGTTCCGTAATCCGTCCTGTAATATATTCTGTGGTCTGTCCAATGTCCTGTGGTCTGTCCTGTGATCTGTCCAATGTTCACTCACACACAGATATCTATATCTTGTGACCTGTCTCACACTCAACAACACAAAAGGTTCCTGTCCTGCTATTCTTTGTATATCCAGTCACACAGAATGTCTGTCTGGAGACATTTAGAGAGTTAACACAACTGTACTGTCTGCTCCAAGATGTGGACAATGTCCAAAATGCAGTAAATTCACTCTCTGTTATATGAATGTACAATATCCAAAATATCCAAAGTACAATAAATCTGTCCAGACAATGTATCTAGTTCACTCCAGTAAAAGTTCACAGCAACACAAGTTATATTATATTCCAAAACACAATAGCTCTCCTTATAGCCAGCGAATACAAAGTTCACTTGTGGTCAGATGTACATTCCTTATATACATTCACAGATTCCTTCTGGAATTGTACAGAACCAACTCAAAAAGGCTTGAGCCATCTAGGCCAAAGGAGGAAGTTCTAGAAACTACTGGCAATTGGGTTTCCCCAAATCTAACATAACCACTGAGGGGGGGATTTCCCCCAGTCTGTGAACAGATCAATAAACACTAAAACACAAAAGTCAATAACTCCCTTACTTTAAATGTCAACACACAAAAAGAACCAACAACACAATTATCTTTTATGACAATGTATAAACATAAAGCTTAAATTAAACAATGCACTAATATAGTGCCTAATATATGTAATATACAATGTACTAATATAGTGTCCAATATATGTAACATAGACATCCACTCTTTAACATCATTTAGGCACCTGTTCAGTTGTTCAAAGGCAGCAGATGCATTCTTCTGGGATAAATGCACATAAACTTGGCTGTCGTCTGCATAAAAATGAAACTTTATTCCTTTATGTTTACCGATAATCAAGCTGAGGGGGGGTGGTGTACAATGAGAACAACAACGGGCCCAGGACCGAACCCTGCATGGGGTATGCCATATAGGAGTTTACAAACGTCTGACAAGGTAGAAGCTATTTTTATTGACTGATAACAGTCTGTTAGGTAGGAAGTGAACCATTTTAGAACAGAGCCACCGACGCCAAACCAAATACGGAGGCAACTGAGAAGAGTGGAATGATCTATGGTATCGAAAGCAGCAGACAAGTCTAGCAATACTAAGGCAGTGGGTTCAGTAAGTAAACTTCATTTTTTATGGACAGAAGAGTTGTCTCAGTTGAGTGACCTGCTTTATATGCCAACTGGTACGGGTTGTCTCAGTTATGGACATGGATATGTTCTAACAGCTGCTTAGCAACCACATGTTCTACCAATTTAGATATGAAACTGAGACCAGATTCAGGGCGATAATTCCTGAGGTCGTCGGAAGGAAGATTTGCCTTTTTAATAAGAGGAATGACTACAGCAGTTTTGAAAGCATCAGGGACTCATCCCTCCATGAGCGAGCAATTGACCAGTGTAGTAAGAGATGGTAGCAATATATCAATGCACTCCTTGATAAGAAATGTTGGCCAAGGATATAACAGGCACGATTTTGTTGGTGAGGATTTAATTATTTTATCAACATCATCTTCAGAAACTTGCCTAAAGACAGTAATTTTTGGAGGATCGGATGGAGGGTGAACCTCATATTCAGTGCCAGAGGGAGCGAAAGTATCTCTAATTTTCTTAGTTTTGTTTGAAAAAAGGAGGCAAACTGGTCAGCCAATGACTTTTCAGACTCATGCGATGGAAGTGTCGCATCAGAGACCCTGTTCAAGGTTTTATGGAGCTTACGCCATAGTTTTCTATAGAGTCATGACTATTGTCTGAAATCAGTTTGCTGTAATAGTCTGACTTATCATTGTTTACAAGTGCATTGCACCGAGCAATCTGACGATGAAGCCAACATCTGTTTAGTGGATGTTTGGCCCTACGCCAAGTTCTCTCAAATTGGCGCCTGAGGGACTTTGCACGTTGATAAGCATCAGACATGCAATCAACAGAATCTTTCTTTGTCAGTCTAGATATGAGAGGTGCATGCCTGTCAAGAACATTACCTAAATCATGGATATATTGTTCATAAAGATCAACAACAGCATCAGCAGGGGACTTGATGAAGGAAGTATTTTTGAGATCTGCGTGGAAATCGGACATGTTGATATGGTGGTACCTTCTATATTGAACTTTACTTGGACTATGAGCTACTTGATGAGGGAAGTCAATTGAGCATTTGACTAATGCATGATCAGATACAAAATCGCAAATTTTGACATCAACAATAGTATCCTGATCACTGGGAGATAGAATGAGGTCCAATATGTGACCGTGCAGATGAGTAGGTTGATTGACTAACTGTTTCAGATCACATGAATCAAGACAAGTCATAAATTTATAACCATCACTAACTGGAACATCAACATGAATGTTGAAATCACCACAGATATAATATGAAGAGTTTATAGATGACAGGAAACCAACAAATGACATGAATTCTTCCAGAAAGTTACAGGTACATGATCCTGGGGGGCGGTAGATGCAGGCAAGCACCAATGAATGGCCAGGAAGCCTGATTGACACCACCATATTCTCTAATCATTGGTAGAGGGGAGATTCAATTTTAATGGGTCTATAGGAGGATCTAATGAAAAAACCAACACCACCACCAATACCTGAGGAATGAGGCCTGTGAGGAAAAATAAAATCAGGAGTTATAGACCGTATAAAGCTGTCTGAATCAAAAGGACGAATATGGGTCTCGTAAGGCAGAAAAAGTCAAGGTCATTTGAAGCAACCATATCGGCTAGGAGTGGACCCTTATTCCTTATGGATCTGGCATTTAGCACACCTAGTGTAAGTGGACCAGGGTTGAGGGACACATCTCCTCCCAATAGCAGTAACAACAAAAGCCCTTTTCTATTGACCATAGTTGAAAATTTTTGAGAGGAACAAATATATGAAAATTTTTTTGCAATTCTAATCAATGGAGGACATGATGATACTCTAGTGTTGAACCACTGATACCTTTGAGCCAGGGCAACAGTAAACAGTGCCATAAAGAGGAGTACCCGAAGACAAAACACGACTGGGGGGATTGTTCATGAGTAAGAAGCCCTAAATCTAAGCTCGTCAGTGGGGGGCCTCAAGAAATATATCCCTACACCTCAACACAGTCGTGATTTTTCGTCCTGTGAGCGACTCACAGGCACCCTAACACCCCACACTACAGCCTCATCTTAAGCCAAGTGACAACACCACCAGACACCAACAACAGGAGTTATAAACTGATTGGAATTAAACAAAAGTAAAACTTACAAGACCCAAATTAGAATGTTGATAATACACAATACAACTGCACCTGGACCTCATGTTCCAAGATCGCTACATACTCAATCACACACCCATCAAGCTGCACTGTAAAACTGGGTGGGTCAAATTTACTTTAAAAATTTGGTGTAACAGCTTAAACTAGAAATTTTGAGTCCAAACTACTCACTTTATTACTTTTTTTCTGGAAATTTTTAAGTTAATATGATTAAAAATATCAATTTGCAACCTAAATATTTGAGTAAATGTAACTATACACAAGAGTCAATGATATAGATTATCTTGAGTAGAGTTTACTCAAAATGCTTTAGTAAAATTTTATCAACCAAATTTTTTGAGTTAACACAATGCACCCAAGTTACACCATAAAGTTTGAGTTATTGCTACTTTCAGATGTGAAGTAAATACAACTCAAAAGTTTTTAGTAGTTGTGACTAAGTAATTTATTAGGGCAAAAACTCAATATGAGCATGAAATTAAAACAGCATAAACAGTAATTATGTTAATTTTATTAAATAAAACCAATATGCTTTCACATAATTGCTACACAATTACCAAGGAATAACAAACCATTCCAAGCTAACATCAGAGCGTTTTTGAAAAAAAGAGTTTCAGATACACAAATTTTGGTGACTTTTCACACCATAATACCAAAAATTACTCATTATGTTAATCACCTTATCAAAATATGTTATGGCACTTCAAATAAATGTATGCATCCACTAATTTTATGCAGCTTCTGTACTAAGACACATACCCATTTGTGTTTATTTTTACAACATAAAATTATAGCTTGCAAATATAATTACATTATGTTCATTAAAAAGAACAGAAAGATGAGAACAAATAGATACAGCTAGGGTATATCCATCAGAAAATCTAGTGCTACCTGTGTAAGAAACATTTTGTTCCAGTTTGACTTAATCACCCAAACATCTAAACCAAAATAAAGTGAGAAACAAGCTCAATAAAGTTCTGGCTTGCATGACACATCCTTTAAGAAGGGACAGAGGCTAATATGAGCACATTACAATATTTAAAACTTCTGATTTCATACAAGATGGTTGATCTTAAAGAAAAGGTCTCAGTTTCAGTCTGACCTAAATTGAAGATACAAAAGTTATCCTATATTTTCCTTTACAGGAATCACACAGGTTTAGAACACTAAATGATTTGGCATTTTTAATCATATAATAACATCTCAAATATTAATTTTATTAAGTAAAACCAATGTGCTTACACACAATTGCTTTACAATTACTAAGGAATATAAAACAGATCCAAACTTACATCAGAGTGTTTTTGAAAAAAAAATGTTACAGATATACAAACTTTGGTGACTTTTCACACCACAATACCAAACATTACTAGGTATTTCTATCATTGCTGCTCATCAAATCTGAAAATATCATGGTATTTCAAATAAATGTATGCACGACTAACTTTAGAATTACAAGCGAAATCATGAAAATAACATAAAATGGAAATCAGTCAACTTCTGTACAAAAACACGGACCCATTTGTCTTTATTTTTCTAAACATCAAAAAAAGTTCTGGTTTGCAAATATAATTACGTTATGTCCATTAAAAAGAGCAAAAAATTAATTGCAATTTCCTCCAGGATGGCTAACCTCAAAGAAAATGTCTCAGGCTAAGTCTGACCTGAAATGAAGATCCCCAATATATGATTTTCTATATCTTCTTTTACAGGATTCACACAGATTTAGAACAATAATAATCTGCAGAACGATATGGCATACTTTCATTACATAGCAACATCTCAAATATTAGAGGCAACAGAAAATCAGTTTAGGTTTTTTTTTGTGATGATTGACACTAACTGAAAAGAACACAAATATCTGCAACTATAGTTTGGCTTAGCAATCTTAAACCTCTAAAATTAATAATAAGTATGTTTAGGAATTTTAAAGATGATTGACCCTCATCCAGTAGACCTTGAGGGATGGGTGAAACTTCAAATATGACCTCATTAAATATCTGCAGTCCATGCTTAGAGTAGTGTGATATAACAATCAAGTGCCAATAAGAAATGCATAAAGACCCTCTAATGATTTCTTTCTATTGACCGAACAGTAAATGATACACTGTAGGTCAACTCTGACCTCATCAAAATTCACAAACAATGATTTCCTACAGAGTTATTAATATTCAAAAGCTATATGACCATTAATAAATGACAGAACACTTGTTTTGTTAGGCTAATTCCATCATATGGGTTACTTTGGATCTCTGTGGTGACCTTCACCAAAGAACTTTAAGAGTAAATTTTAAATAAATATAGAGCTACAAATTATACATATGTTCAACAAGTTACCATGCAAGAGTCACAGAGAACCCAGCGACAGATTGTGCAAAAAATTTGCAAATTTAATAAATAAATAAAATTTTTATAAGTTAATACCCTATCCAATGGACAATTGCTAATCCGGTCGGCGCAGACCGACCCGCCAAACGTCAAAAAAAGACGTCCTGTGTTTCCACCGGCTTGGCAGTCCGAAGTACTAGTGCACTTGCCAGATGGCGTGTCATACTTCCTTCCTGTCTAGACAGTGTGACATCATAGCATCTTTTTTGTTGTCTAAACCTATTAGACCCCTAGTAAGCTGATAGCGGGGTCGGTGGGAGGGTCTTGTGTGTCCATTGGATAGGGTATTAACTTATGAAAATAGCATGGGAAAATAGTTTTCAACACCATGACATATAGAAGTAGTGAAACAGTACACAGATTGGGATACTTTCAGAGCAGTGTCAGTGTCCAAATAATGTTTAAGTAGAGAAAACAACATCTAAGAGAAAGAAATTGCATGTAAAGAATAAGTATTAAAACAAGACAATTCAGTAAACTAAAAAATATGAAGCTTTAAAGCTTCTCCCATTTTGATTTTCATTTGTATGGTCGAATTATGGTTTGGATGTTTTGAATATTACTCATACATACAGATGTAGCAATACATACTTTTATGTGGAATTGGGGCAAAACCTGTGGCTCACTTGATGTAATACCATCTGTTGCAATGGGAAGTTGCAAAAGTAAAACAGTTAATGACTTCTAATATGACTTTAACAGTGCTTAATCTACACCAAAAGAAACCCAAAGGTGCAACAACCAGGATTCAAGTAAAAAATATAAGAGAGATATAAGAGAGATAAATAGTATCAGATATCCTCGTAGAGACATAAAATAGCATCAGATATGCAAGATCAAATCCAGATCACACCATGACGTTGCACACAAATAACCCTTGACCAATGTCCCTACCAAATATCAACTTCCTACACCTTATGGTTTCCAAAATATAGCCCAGACAAGGCATTATAGGTCAAGGTCACAACAGCAAGGTCAAAGGTCAAATGAAGGTCACACCATGACGTTTTACATCTACACACCCTAGCCAATGTCCCTACTCAGTATCAACTTCCTACACCTTACGGTTTCCGAGATATACCCTGGACAAGATTTTTAGGTCAAGGTCACTACAGCAAGGTCAAAGGTCAAATCAAGGTCACGCCATGACATTGCACACCTACACCCCCTGACCAATGTCCCTACCAAGTATCAACTTCTTACACATTCTAAAAGTCCAGGCCACTACGGCAAGGTCAAAGGTCAAATCAAGGTCATGCCATGACATTGCACACCTACACCCCCTAACCAATGTCCCTACCAAGTATCAACTTCCTACACCTTACGGTTTCTGAGATACAGCCCGGACAAACTTTTTCCCGCCGCCCGCGCACCCGCCCGCACACACGCCCGCACACACGCCCGCCCGCCCATCCAGACACCATGGGTGAAAACAATACTCTGACAGCCCTTAAGGGCTGTGGGGTAAAAATTTAATTTAGTAATTAAATTTGCAATTTTATTGCATTAATATATCCTATCCAATGGACAATTGCTGAATAAAGTTACTAGGGACTTAAGTGAACTCATAAAGAAACTAACAAAAATCTCTCCAGGCCTGGGTCAACCTGAGGTTAGGGAACCCTTATAAGGCCATAGTCAGATAGCAGTGACTGGTTACCGGGGGCTACACTGACATTGCCCCCCCCTTTTTAACAGACCTGCTCTGAGGTAGGGGAAGAGAGGGATGAGTTCAGTCCCATAATAAAGAAATAAACCTCCCGAAGAAAGAACATCACAGTTTTCTAACTATGTACAAGCTATTTACATATATACATATCTCCTCAAAACTCATGGTTACTGGTGGATCTGCTAAGCAGCCACTACAGGCCCCAGGTGATAAAGCTCTGAGTCAGCCCAGGCCACGTCCTTCAGGTAGAATTGAGTGAAGGTGTTGTGTGATTTCCAATGGCAGGCTGACAATATCTGTTCCAGTGAGACTCCTGACTGGAAGGCCTTGGAAGCAGCAAAGGCCCTGACATCATGGGCTTTAACCTGATGTAGGGTGAGAGCTTCCTAGTCTGAGAGCTCATAGCATAGGATCACAGTTTGTTTGATCCATGAGGAGATGGTGGCAGGTGAGATGTCCTTGTCAAAGCCTTTCTTGAAGGAGACAAAGACCAGCTCCTTATTCTGCCTGAGGTCTGAGGTCCTGTCGTAGTAGCGCAAGGCTCTGACCAGACAGAGGGACCTGTCAGACTTGAGGGACCTGTCCAAAGTTGGGGCCAGGGCTGGTATAACCACTGGGGCCACACTGTCTGGATCCTCTTTGGCCAGCTGGTTCTTGGAAAGAAAGCTGGGTGATGGATACAGGGACACCTTGGACCAATCAGCTTGGTGTCTGATATTCTTGTTCTGCCAAGCATGAATCTCACTTCTGCGTTTGCCTGACCCCAGGGCTAAGAGGAAAACTGTCTTGAAGGTCAATGCTTCAAAGAAGCCTCTCTGATTTGTTCAAATGTAGCCTTTGTCAGCTGGTGTAAGACCAGGGACAGGTTCCAGGAGGGGATACCCCTCCTACCCTTGGGTCTGTCTATATGGAAGCTATCCAGGAGACGAGTAAGGTTTTCGTCTTTGCTGATGTTGAAGGGTGATTTTCCCAGTTTATCAGCAATGGCTGACCGGTAACCATCAATGGTGCTGGGCTGCAACTTCCTGTCCTCAAAAAGGTACATAAGGAAGTCAGCAACTGACTTTACAGGGGGTGAACCTGAAGTCCACCTGATGCGAGATGCACCACTTTGTAAAAATGGTCCACTTTGCCTTGTGGACTGGTTGATCTCCTTTGAGGAGCCTCAATTCTTGCTGCCACTGCCTCAGAGAATCCTTGCTCCTTGATTGCTGTGGCTCTAGGAGTCATGCATGGAGATTTAGGCTTGTCAGATTTCTGTGAGGGATCGGATTGAAGGGTTGTGTTAACAGGTTGGGCAGATTGGGAGTAGTTAATGTTCAGTTAGTTGGAGGTCTTCCCTCGGGCTATATGAGATCTCTTATGGGATTTATATATGGAGAGAGGGGAAATCTGCTACTGGGAGACACGGGATCGGAATGGAGGGCACCCTAACCACCAAAAGGTTATTTTTGTAAACAGTGTCTCCTATATGGAAAGCTGGAAATCAACAAAGACAATGGAATGGCTCAGTTTCAAATACACTAACCATCACACAAGTTCTAACCTGAAATCAAATCCTAGCTAATCCCATGAGAAATGTAAATACTTGCTACTTGCTGAATAAATCACATTCACACTAGTTGTAACTTGAATTGTAATCTCCCTGAGAAATGTACACACATAAATGATGGCTTTACATATTTGTCATTAATAAACCCTCACAGCACGGGTTTTAACTTGTAATGTAAACCTCATGAGAAACTCTAAATATGTAATGATATATGAACAATGTAAATGCTAAAAACCAGAGTTATATGTACACATCAAGGACATAGGAGTACATCCAATGGATATTATTTGAGAGGATTATCAAATCTACAATTACTCTTTCTTTGTGCTCTTACAATGGTTCAAGTCATATTTATATTATTAATGGTTCAATAATGGTTCAACGCAATGTATTCACTCTTTGTATTTACACAAATTCTGAGTACCACAAAAACACCTCTAAGGCACACGTCGAACCTCACAACCTTATATAAACACAGTACAAGTCTAGGGAAACTGTATGCGGTGGTCTGACACATCCCACAATGCATATTTAATGTTTAAGTTAATCTGAATGTATATGAACAGAATAAGATTTTATATGCATCTTAAGGAAGTATAAAATATCGCCTCTTATTTCGGAGAAAAAAGCAGGATCAAGTGTCGACGAATCATCAAATCGCAATCTAGGTCAACACGTGACTTTACATCAGGTTTTGGTATATAAACCATTTCGGGAAAAAGAGGGATCAAGTGCTCGCGAATTATCAAATCACAAAGTAGGTCACTCCATAGTACTCGCATATATAAGAAAACTTGAACCAAAAGGGGATCCAAAGCTGACGAATCATCAAATCCTATCAAGCAGTCACGTGATATATACATCCAATGTGGTATATAAGGGACACCATACACGAAGAAATAAGTTCAATCTCGAAATCTAACAAGTCACAACAGATAACACTTAAGGATATAATCCCAGATTAAAATGAGGCTTATACAATTGCTATCGCTAATCAGACAGAAATGCTATGGTTTATACTGTTACTGCTCAGATATAAATAAGTTGGTTCCCCAGAATCGAACTCACAGTCCTGACATATGCTATACTCAGATCATTTCCAGAATTGACATTAACAATTTTGGCAGAGTATATGTATGTGTTATATTTACAGGGTGTTATGCAATGCAATACCCTCTCTCATCAAGTAAGATATTTGGAATTTTCCTGAAGAAGTTATACAAGGATCTAAGGAAGAAGTTAAACTACGAGTAGATATGGCGTATAAATGTTCATATTGTGGATGGGACATGCTGAATAAATCCAACCAAATACACCATGAAGCAATCTGCATACAGTCACACAGAAGGGTGTTGGAGGAATGTAAAATTTGCACTCAAAAATTTAACTCATTACAAGAATTGCAGTTTCACCTTATGAAATGTGGGAAATTCATCTGTTTTCAATGCAATCTACCATTTTTAAATCCAGGAAGTCTGAATGCTCACATTGAAGGAGTTCACAGGAATCAAGATCAATCTGCCATTATTAAGTTATACAAGTGTTCAATATGCAGCCATGTCTGTAAAGACAGATCTGAGTTATATAGTCATAGAATGAATCAGCATGGTGGCAATGACAACGATAATTTAGATGATATACCCCAATATATTTTTGAAGAACAGAATGAAAATATTAGAGAAGTGTACATAACCAATAGAAACCATATACTAGCTGAACACGAGACTGGAGATTTAAGAGAAACATATAATTTTCCAGTTAATAATCTGAACGATGGTTATAGGGAAATCAGAAGACATATTAACCTAATATATGATGATCAGACAACAGTATTTCGAATAAACCTTGGCTTTGGCATGATTTTATTCAATAATCAAACAGGAGAGTATAGGTATTATATTCCTTATTATAATAGTAGGATATTGACCTATCCCTATACAATATCTAACAGAAATAGTATCAGATTATTAATGAACAAAATAACCAGGATTGATATCATAGAACAAGCCAGAGCTATCAGACCTTCAACAGCCTGGACACTAGCATTCATAACCAATATACAGTACAATATATTTCTAACAGATTTCCCTTTAGGTCAAGCCATAGAACTACCCACATATATCAAAAGTAATAAATTTTTAAGAAACTTTATCTATGATAAAAACAGGAAAGAACCATACCAAGATAACCTATGTTTCTTCAGATGTTTAAAGCTCCATCTTAATAACCAGAACAAGAATATTAAAGACTATTTAAAAATATGGTTAAATTTCACTAATTCTCAAAATCCTACCGAGTTTCCAGGTGTACTAATTGAAGATGTTATCAATTTAGAGAAATGTTTTGAAGTTAAGATTATTCTCTATTCCCTGAATGCTAATGGTACAGTCAGTCATATTTACGAGACCATGTCTGATTATCAATCAAAAATGTATTTGAATGTATATCAAAACCATTTCAGTTATATTACAAATTTTGATCAATTTGCTAAGAAGTTTCAATGTGATAAATGTGGAAAGATATTTAAAAGATTGTGGAATATGAAAAGACATAACAGTACATGTTATGACAGAACCAAATACATATTTCCAGGAGGATTTTATAAGACTAAATCCACAATATTCGAAAAATTAGAATCCATAGGCATATATGTACCAAATGATCTCAGGTATTATCCCTACTTTTTGGTTTGGGATATGGAGGCTATGCTGAGGAAAACTGTAGACGATAACCAGTCAAATACCCAACAACTACAATGGATATCTAAACATATTCCTGTAAGTGTAAGCATTGCTTCTAATATACCTCAGCATGAGGATCCAGTGTGCATTGTAGAAGTCTCACCAAACCTCTTGATAGCTAAAATGATGAAAAAATTTCAAGAAATTAGTAAAGTCTGTTATGAGATAATGAAGGAAAGATATGAATTTGTATATCATGAGTTGGAAGTATTGAAGGATCAATATTCTCAAGAATCAGACTCTGAGTCTGAAGAAGCAGACACAAAATTCAAGTCTCATTTTGCTAATGTTATAATCACCATGAATAAAGAATTCGACAAATACATATCTCAGCTTCCAGTAATAGGTTTTAACTCAGGCAAATATGATCTGAATTTAGTCAAAAGACAGATTATGTTATATATCACAGCTCACTATCAAGATAATGAGATATTTACCATCAAGAAAAATAACTCTTATCTCGCAATCGCAGTTACTGACATGAAATTTTTAGACATTTCAAATTATCTGGCTGCTGGATGCTCATATAGTAAATTTCTGAAAGCATATGGTTGTGAAATACCCAAAGGTATTTTTCCATATGAATGGTTCGATTCTGAGGAGAAATTAAGTCAAAATCACCTACCTGAATCCCAAGAATTCTATTCAAGACTTTCCAATGATAACCCAATTAAGACTGAGTCTGAATACCAGGCTCTGCTCACTATATGGAGAGACGAACACATGGAAACGTTTAAAGACTATCTTATTTATTATAATAACCTTGATACAGCCCCATTCGCCATAGCACTTCAAAATTTCATAGATATATATAAGAATGAGGGTATTGATATTTTTAAGGACTATATAACACTACCAGGTGTTGCCAGACGAATGCTGTACAAATCCTCTAAAAGCAATTTTTCTTTAATTAATCATAACAACAGAGATCTGTATTGTATAATTAAAAAAAACATAATTGGGGGTCCTAGCATTATTTTTAGTAGATATCACGAAAAATCTGTAACAAATATAAGAAATATAGCAGGTAATACCTGTCAAGCTGTAGTTGGTTATGATTGCAATGGACTTTATTCTTTCGCTCTTAAACAAAAAATGCCATCTGGAGTATTTGTTAGGAGATACCATCAGAATAATTTCAAACCAGAAGTATCAGAAAGGTATATAGACTCATATGTATGGTTGGACTATTTGATGAAGAGGGACAAGGTCAAAATACTCCATAAGTTAAATAATCAGAAAGAAATAAGAATTGGTAACTTTCTTGTAGATGGATTTTGTGCTAAAACTAAGACAGTTTATGAATACAATGGATGTTATTATCACTACTGTAGATATAATTGTCACATTATGAAAAAAATAACCTCAAAAAACTGGCTAAAAAAATTAAAGCAGGTACAACAGAAAGATGAAAGAAAAAAACAATTTCTCATATCACAGGGTTATAAATATATAAGCATACAGGAATGTGAATATCTATCTAAAATTAAACCCCTTTGTAGTAAATTTTACCAGAAGTATTTGCCTGTGTACTACAGAAAGAACAAAGGTAGTTTGACCACAAGTAAGATATTGAGAGATGTCGAATCTAACAAATTATTTGGTGCTGTAGAAGTAGATATTGAGGTGAAACAGTCACACCAAGCTCAGTTTAAGGAGTTTCCACCATTTTTTTGTACATGTAATGTTAAGATGGAGGAAATAGGACCACATATGCTACAGTATTGTAGGGACAATGACATTATGTTCGATCATAAAAGACTATTAATTAGTGGACTTAAAGCGAAAAAAATTTTGTTAGCTACACCACTATTGAGATGGTATCTTGCTAATCACTGTGAGGTCACTAGAATATATCAGATAGTAGAATTCCAACCAACTACTGCCTTCAAGTCCTTCATAGACACAGTAACCATGCATAGAATTCGTGGAGATCAGAACCCTGATATGGCTATCATTGGTGACACTTACAAACTGTTAAGCAACTCGAGCTATGGATCAGTACTGATGGATCGTACCAAGCATAGTAACACAAGGTATATGAACAACAAAATCAAAATATCGAAGGTCATTAATTCACCAACATTTAAAACTCTAGAGAAATTAGAGGACAACCTATTTGAGGTGGAAACATATAAGAATTCTGTAGCAATGGACAACCCCATTCAGATTGGTTTCTTTATTCTGCAATATGCCAAATTAAGGATGTTAGAGTTTTATTATGATTGTCTAAGGACCTATCTAACAGACAACAGCTTTGAGATAATAGAAACAGACACAGACAGCATTTACATGGCAATAAACGCCCCTACTATCGATCAGTGTATCAGGGAAGAGTATAAGGAGAGATATAACCTGGAAATATTCGGATCTTGTAGTGATGCTAAATCACCAATATGGTTTCCAAGGAGGTGTTGTCAGCGCCATCTAGCACTAGACGGCCGCCATTTAGACACATTTAAATTTGAATGGGGTGGGGATAAGATGTTGTCATTATGTTCAAAGTCTTACATAATAGAAGATGCTGATGGTAAACAAAAAATTTCATGTAAAGGAATTTCCAAAAGAAACATATTAGATCCAATGAGGAAATTTGAGGAATGTTTGAGGTCTAAGAAAGTAAATTACTCCACTAATGTAGGATTTAGAGTTAGAGACTCAGATATATTTACATATTCACAGAGTAAAATTGGTTTTAACTATTTCTATTGCAAGAGACAGGTATTAATGGATGGCATTTCAACAGAACCCCTTGAGGTTACACTAACACCTTGGGAGAATGAAGTTTTTTTAGTAGAGAAACCACAAAACCCGATGTCAAACCTTTATATATGTCAGATCCGAATGGATGAGAGAATATTTCACTCATCAGAACAGATGTTTTGCTACCTAATAGCAGCAACCTATGACCAAGACAAGCTGTGTGAGAAAATTATAAAAAATTCTGATCCCCTTGAATTACAATCCCTTATGAATTCCTTCCAAGATTTTAATCCATCTCATGAAGTGATGGAAACTCTGATGAGATTGACTATCTCACTAAAATTGCAACAGGTTATAGAATTTAAAAAAGAACTCTCTAATCATTATGGAAAATATATAGCATATAAACAAGTTAATTTTGGTAAAAGTCAAGAAACCTTCTGGGGTGTTACTGTACCGAGTAAACTAGTGACAGTGTTAGATGTGAAATATATTTCCGGCAACAATTTAATGGGAGTTATACTTAAGGAATGTTTACAGGACTCCATTCCAAGTACCTGATGAAAGTAAAACGAAAGTTATAGACAGTATCATTTATTTCTATATAAATTTACAAGAGATACAAAACAGAGTTCGTTTCACCATGACATATACACATATCTAGAGAGAAAAAGAACTAGTTCATATGAAATCTTTCCACAAAAAAACTACTCACTAATAACTCATTATCTAAAAGACTATCACTGAAATGTCTAAGTATACCATTCAAATTAACCCCTCTACAACTGTAATAACTGTAAAAAAGACAAAATAAACCACAGGTGTAGGTATTGTAAGATTGTAGCCTCCTATTGTTATACATATACATCATATCCTGTGATAGTAACAAATTCTGCACCTCTAGTTTCGGTGGTTTTCCTACTGAATCAAAATATTCAACAATAGCATCACTTGTATAATGTATGACAACCCAATGACTTCCTTTCTGATTAGAAGTGTCCTGATTCACAATGATTATAGACTTACTAGGAAGATTCTCAGGAATCAAATCTATAGGATAAATTCCACGAAACCTCTCTCTTATCCACCTATCCTGTTCCATATAGCTAGTTAAAGTCTGTCCATCCATTGAGAGAAAAAATCAAAGAAAGAAAATAAAATCGAGGTCACGTGATCCTAATCAGCTGTTCAACACAAGTGCTTTCCTTTACGTTCGAAATTTAAAGAGTGCTTTCCCAGAAGCTCGGAATTTGGAAAGGGTCTTTCCTTGACGTTCGAAATCCTGCTATATATATATGTACAACCTTCACCAGCCCACACTCTCATCATATTCTATGACACTGCAGTCCCCTCAACTCCACCTCGTTATGACAGGTTCACACTCCTTGTGTGATCAATAGTTATCAATTCAGGAAATTTAGCATAAACCAAGACATTTATAGCTTCTGGCAATGCCTTGGCATACCTTATACTTAACCTCACATGACCACTATTAGATCTAGTCATGATTTTACCCCTAAGGAAACTTTGAATATCGAATAGGTACAAGCAATAACCATTAGGGTATTCACTTAAACCAATAATTATCCCCTTCTTCTTATTCAGATCACTGTCTAGTAAACTGAGGTAGGAAGAGACATAATCATTTTCCTCATAATTAGGTTTATATGGTCTGTTAGGAACAGGTTGTCCATCTACAGTGACCTCTAAGTAATTAGCATCCATATGTTTAAAGTTAAAGGGATTCTTACTTAAGTCACCAGAGTAGGCGTTGTTAGATACCATACCTATAATCATTTTACTAGGTACCTTCCCGTGAAATATATTATCTGTCATAAAAGTTAGAGAACCTTGAGCCACACTGAAACTCTTTATATCACTCCTCCAGAATGGATATAAGGCAGGTGTTAACTTTAAAGATTCATTATGGGCGATTATGAGACTGGGATTTAAATTTACATGACACACTTTCAAAACAGCAGATCTTATCTGCAATTTATAAATTTTAGTTCCATTTCTCATCAATCTGAAATCGTTAGATGCTTGGAACAGCTTGAGGTTTATTGACACACCATTTAAAACTGCTCTGTTTTGTCCTGTGGCAAAGTCTAGGTATAAACTCCCCTCCACTGTAGCTGTACCACCGTCCTTGGTAGGTCTGGCTCTCTCTGCAAATGCTGGGTTATTGCCTAGGTATGTGACCTCTTCAAATCTCTCTGCCTGATCCTTATGAAATAATGCTGCCTCTGCCTGGGATTCTATCATGTCAGAATTAGAGTTTAAAAGTAGATCTATCATAGCCTTATAGGGATAATTAACTCCAACATCTGGTGACACTATCTTCTGATTCAGAGATAAGTCAATCTGGCGAAATATTGAGTGTAATGTCAGATTGACAGGACCCACCTGATCACTGTCTGCAGTAGGTACCCCACCTACTCTGTCATCTACAATAGGTTTGCCGTCTGCATGGGTTATCGCATAAGTAACCTGTAACCTAGTTTTTGCTAAATTAACATAATCTACAGATGTTCCAGGAATGTTAAACTCAATAACCCCACCTCCTGATATTGCTGCAATTGGATTAAACTCTACCCAATACTCCCTCTGGATTGAGTTATCGATAGGAGGTGGCATAAACAGAGACAAAGATGTTTGCACTACATCCATATTGAACTGTAACTTTTCGATGTCCTTCCACTGGTTTTCTTGATCTTTCCCTTTTTATTATTCGTTCTGCTGGTTTTCTTTTTCTGAGCAGATTTCAATTTCTTTTTACCTTTAACAACCGCTTTTTTTTTAGACTGTCTTGACTTTTTCTTTCCACTATTACCTCCCGTCTGATTATATTTCATTTTTTCTACCCTATTTATAGTCTTTTCATTTTTTACCTTACTTTTGGCCTGATCTACAGCAGCCTGAGTTGGATTGACAATTGAAATATCTTTGCTTTGTTCTCTCCCTTTGATGTTACTGTAATTATCACTAAGTACATAGAAATCTTTGTTGTACCCTACCTTTCCCTCACTGCACCTTTTACAAAAGTCTAAATAGGTATCCATTTCTTTAGCCTAGCATGAAGAGTCAACTGTATCTCCTCTGATAAGCTACTGACAGAATTCATCTCATTGTCTCTTATATATACGCGTATGCGAGTTAATACCTTCTGTTTAATTGGTAGATAATACCTGTTTGTGAATGAATAAGATGTGGAAGAAGCTGAAGGAAAAATTAGACGAATTACTGGTTCAGATGAATTAAGAACATAAGACTGATCACATATGTCACTATAAACATACACAGATTCAGTTAGATTGGTGTTGAGGTTGATATCGCATAAAACAATTTCCCATAAACCTTTTAGGTTAACTGTTTCGTTTAATTCCACTGTGAAGTCATAAGGTTTATTATCTTTGTGATAAAACAAAGAATCCCTAGAGGATAGGAAGAAATATAGATCTGATTCTGCCATTGACTTACAACAAATACGATACAATTGCTGGTTGAGGTGATGTTTCCTGTGAGAAAACATCAAATTTTAAACTCCTTAGATCAGTCACTCTCTACAAAAGGACACCATGTGACCAGATATAAACCATCTGAAGCGGTTTATATACTCCAATTTCGAACGTCAAGGAAAGACCCTTTCAAAATTCCGAGCTTCTGGGAAAACACTCAAATTTCGGACGTAAGGGTAAACACACTGCAGTAGATGTAGTCACGTGATTTAATTCTTCAAAACAGCTGATTGACTAGTTGGCATTATATGTCTTTAATTTATTTCCTGTACATCAGACTCTGGAATCCAAGAGTTAAATTTAACAGGCCAACCTTTCCATTTAACTAAAACCTCGGGAATACCATTTCTCTTACGCCTTTTCAATATATCTTCTATTTTATAAACAACATTAGAGTCCATGTATGCCAATTGCAACTCTGGTTCATAAAAGAGAGATTCTATCACCTCATTATTATAGTCTTTGAGTTGATACATAGGTATATCTTGGTTCCTCTTTCTGTCTACCACAGTAAAAATTTCTCCTGACCACTTTTCTGAATACTCTCTATCGAATGTTTTTTTAATGAAACTAATTTTTACTTTATCTCCAAGCTTGAATTTGTACAGAGACCGTCTCTTACTTTTAGAAGGTTTACCCTGATCCTTTTTACTTGATGGTTGGTTATCTCTCTTAGAGTTTAGATTTATTTCATATTGATTTTTCCAAACCTGATAGTCATTACCCTCTTTAGCCTGATTGGGTGACATTTTGATAGTCCTATGATAAGACTGATTGTAGCCGAATGTAAGATCTGGCAAAATCTCAATCCATCTAAATGTTTCCTTGCTGGTAAAATATTTATTAATTTTTAATTTAATGGTTTTTATTACTCTCTCTGCATAATTGGCCTTGGTTTCATAGTATGTAAAAATATGATTAATCCTATTATCCCTTAAAAATTTTTTAACCTGATTGTTTTTGTATTCACTACCTTGATCAGTTCTTAGATTCTTTGGTTTATCAGTAGTCTGTTCAAAGAGATCATTCATGATATAAACCATTTCCTTTCCAGTTAGTGTTTTCATTGGCGCTGTGTAGAGGAATCTGGAAAATATATCTATGAAAACTGCAAAATGGCTGTACCCATCATTATGCTCCCTATAACCAGTCATATTGGCAGTGTCACTGTCCCATTGGTAGTTCACTGAAAAGGCTATCACTCGAGGTCTTTGGAATCTTCTTCTGGCAGAACGATGTGATGTGTATGCTTCCTGTCTACTTAACCATATCTTAAGCTTCTTAGGTTTGATGGTTTCTATACCCTCACTTTTTAAATATTTGAGAATTTTTTGAATCCCACCGAATGCAACAGGACTCCTTGGGTTGTAATAGATATCAGTCAGAATCTGCTCTTCTTCATCTGATATTTTTGTTCCAGAACTTGATCCACTCTGGTGTACGTCTAATTCCCTTCCTTGTTCCTCCATATCTGACCTGAATAATGTCTTCAAGATTAGGATCTGGAGTGGTCACTACATCAGATTTCTGGGATGGTATTGTCCTATCACTTGAGTTTATATATTGCTCTGGAAGTCCTGGTGGTGGAGATATCTCTTCTTTCAAGGAATTATGTGGCTTATGCACTGATTTGCTCTCTTGGTCGATCCTATCTTCGTAATTTTGATCTGTGCTACTGTTTTCAGTGCTCCTTTTGACTCCTCCTATGTCCTGAACATCCTTAAATTTATCATATTGTTCTTTAGGTACTAATATAAACTTATTCATTGTAAAATCTCTTGTAGATAAGATTGTAGGAGTATTAATAGATCACTTAATAACTTGTAGTGCCTCTTAACAATAGTTGGTCTCTTGTTGGGATGTTGAATGAACTTCCTCAAAATCTCAAAATCTCTGCCAATGCTTGGAGTTGCCTCCTCGAGGCGTGTATCAGCAAATACCTATTCAAGTTTTTATCCTTCTCCAATATAAGGTTTATGAAGTGACTTGATCTCAGTAAATTTTTTGACATTGTACGTGCATAGAGATTCGATAGTACCCACTCCAGTTAAAGTCCAGCAATAAACAAAAGTGTCTTCAAGTCTCTACTTATATACTGTTGCATATTCATCAGGAAATATATGGGATCTCAACATGTAGGAATTATTGGATTGAGGAGATAAATCTATCAAAATATATGAGTATGGTTGACTAGTTGCATCTGAATAAGCTTGTAAAAGTTTAGTTCCAATACCCAATTGATTTCCTAGAACCTTAATTTGATTTATATCTCTTTGATTTTTGAATAAAATGAAGTAATGAATGTTTAATGAAATGTCTCTTGAGAATTTTCCTTGATGAAATAAATTCTGTAACACTAGAAATACACTCACATTTCTGTGGTGTGACTCCCTACTAAATAGATTCGCTATAAATCCGTTATTTAAGGCTGAACTTTGCAGATCGTCTATAATAAGCAGATTATGGTTGTCGCTTTCTAGATCCTCCAGAAACTGAGTGTTGGGTATATCCTTGATGTATTCCATATTTAATTCCGGATTTTTTTCAAACATCTTCTGCCAGACTCCATAGAAGTAATATATCTTGTTCACTGGTTTGTCAAACATATGTTTCAGGTTATGTAGCATCTTAAATATAAAGGTGGATTTTCCAGACGCTGTAGGTCCTGATATAATTGCTGTACACGGTGTTGTAAATGGCAAGGAGGTCATTGTGATTGCTTGTTTTTTAACTGCCACTCTGTTTTACAAATGGTGTGATTATTACCCACGCTCACTCCAAGAATAACAGATTAACCTCACCATAAACCAGTCTTATTTATAGTCTCTTGTATCAGTATCTGTACCTACAGAATCTCGGTTAGATAAAAAATCTCAGTCATTTGCATTGTTTAGAGTTCTTAACAAACATGGAATTAGCTAGCTCACGTCAATTTTTGCTTATATGCTATTTTTTGAATGCTTTAACTACAGCTGGTTCTACAAGTTGTCACCAAAAAGTATGTAATTGTAGGGAGGATATGATTTTCTGCATTGACGTATCTGTGCCTTCATTCAACTATAGGCCTGTTGTTACCAGACTTTACATGGAAAGGGTGCAGCTACTGGAGCTGGAATCTATAATAAGGGCTCTACCCAACCTTGTATATCTCTCTCTGGTAGATATGCAATACTTCAATTGCGATTGGATGGGAGAAATTCCCTCTAATGTTATAGTAACAACAAATATGTGTCTGGTTAGTACGGGATTACCTCTCACCACCACAGGTATGAATTTTAATGGGTAATAGTTACAATATGGTGATTTGTAGTTGTACAATAGCTTTTGAAAACTTATCTTGCAACAAATTTTTTCTTGTGAAAAAAGGGGATCAAGTGTCGACCAATCATCAAATCTTAAAGTAGGTCGTCACGTGATCTACATCTCTGCTGTAGTATATAAGTCATCTCGGGAAAAAACAGGATCATCTGTTGACCTATCAACAAATAGAATTAGTATGTCACGTGATCTTATTAAAAGGGGTATAAAAGAAAAAAGTTGTACTGTTTGTGGTATTTTCGTTCATAATAAAATATTGTGACATTACTCCTCATTGCTGTAACTGTTACAGTTCAATGAGTAGGTTCACAAGGGTTTATGTCTATCATTTCTTTCTTCTATAGATCAGCAGATAGATTCCGTCCAGTCTTCCAGTTCAAGCCAAATGTCCACTAGGGGTCAATTCAGCACAGGTGGCACTATCAGAGATGAGAGCATTTCATACTCGAGTCTTATCACTAGTCCTCATTCTGATACAAGTGGGTATATAACATTATCCACTGAATCAGTCAAACATGAAGATGGTAGTACCTTTTCTAATTCCCCAACTGGTGAAATTGATGCGGGTTCCTCAAAATCTAGTTTAATCAGCACCAAAATCACCAACCCTATCAACACAGAATCAAATATCCCTGACACTGATCAATCGAACTCCCACATGTATAGCTATTACACGACAGAATCTACTATCAATACTTATATCCCTGAAAATGCCCCCCAATGTCATTGTACCACTCCAAAATATATCATTTTTTTGGCTGCAATACCAGGAACACTGCTCATCAGTTCAGTTATATTGATAGTTATTGTGGCTGTATTCAAGAGGGCACGAATCAGCAGGAGACCTAGTGCAAGGAGACCGTCTAGGAGACCTATTGTAAGAGACCTAGGCAGTCTTCAAATGACCTGTGTAGTGAATGAGAGTAATGTTGAGGGTATCGAAATGCAAGAAAGGTAAGATATGCATCCATTTAAACTTATTCATCACTATGCGATTCTCAATGCTATTCAGAATGAGTTATTTCGAATCCCTACACCGTGTTTCTTAAGATCCATTGTATGTATATTTGTTTGCAAAATTATAGCTACTATATGGTTCCAACGTGTTGCACTGAGCATTGTCACCACGACCAAATAATGGTGGGGTTTGAAAGCAAGATTAGTGAAGAGGAAAGTTTATCAGAATTCAGTTGGGAGTTAGGTAATATTACTTTTTTCTGTAGAAAACACTGCGAATTCAAAGAAATGGATTGTGACGTCACATTACAAATTTTTCCTGCGTCAGAACATATTTATACGTCATGGCATACACGTGGTGGTTCATTAACACTAGTGATTTCCTCGATGGTTGAAGATTTAAGATTGAATTATGGATGGATTGATAATGCTATTGGTTAAATGTTTCTGTTTACTATGTAGTTTGTTGGTATATGTTGGAGGGTATGACATCCAATGTGACTTCAGAAAAAACAGTGAGGTTGGAATAATATCGGGATTTAGTGGTAGTGATGAGTTTAACGACTTCTTAAACAGATGTGGAGATGAGGATATAGAGATTATTCGATATTATGAATGTTATGTAGGCCAATTATCTCTTCCTGTTGAAAAGATAATTAAAAATTATCCATCTGTCAAGATGATAATCTGGGATTGTAATGGATTGTGCAGATACACACATAAGGATTGTAATGAGGATTACTTCCCCATCATACGCGGATGTAGTACGGGTAAGTCACCTTTAGATACAGTAAAATTTACTCTCATTTGATCTTCAGATATCAGTAGTACTGCTGAGCATATTTATGAGGATTTTACAATTGGGGTCCATAATTCAGAGATAATGAAGACGTCTGACAACTCAACCGCTTCCACACCCCAGTATGTATTTTTGTGTATTTATGGTTGTATCTATGTGCAGTTTGTGTTGTGTGTGTGTGCGTGTGTGTGTGTGTTTGGTTATGTGATTACAATTGATTGTGCAAATGTGTGTCATTTTATGATAGCTTACATATATTCTTTCTATTTTGTATAAATTTTTTTTTTGATTGTAGATCAGAGGTTGTTGTGTCTGGACCCTTGGGAGACTGAAGCAGCTGATTCATCAGTTAGGGATGGAGTTTATGACGACAGTGTGTATATACTGCTATTTTTTCCTGCATTGCTACTTGTTATTTTAACAATGCTGATTATTCTCTTCTTCTGGAGACATGACTTGTATTTATTTCTGAGGATGAGTTTATTGAGGTTATTTCTTCGTTACTGTATGCACATTGAGGATGAATCAGATGGATCCTACATCAGTAGTTCAGTGTCATTATGTTTAGAGAGTAGTGATACATCGCCTTATAGTTCATTATCTGAGGATTCGAAGAGCAGAGATAAATATGTTACTCCAGATTCTGCTGAACAGAGTTCCTGGGATAGTATATTTCATAATGAGGCTGAGCTTATTGCCAGGATAATATCAAATCAGGGAGAGGGGTCAGATTCGGCTTCTTCAGACAGTATATTGTCTTCATCTAGTTCCAGTTACCTCCCACTAATCAATCCCATAGTGGATGAATTCATTCCATTAAGTGTTGAAGAAGACAGTGAATTAGATACAATTGTCACAGACTGCAGTGTAACAGTACCAAAGATAGCATACAGAGATCAGTTCACTCAAACCAGTACATTTGAGTATAGCTCAGAGGATCAACTGAATTGTACTAGATCTGACCAGAACAGCGATTCTAACTCAATCATCCCATTGAGTTATCAGACTAGTCAGTTTGTTGAGGATGAGAACAGCTCTGAGGATCATTTGAATTTGACTAGTTCTGATCAGAACAGTGAACCCAATTCGAGCATCCCATTGAGATGCGCGTCTGACCAGATTGGTGAGGAGGAAAACAGCTCAGAGGATCAGTTGAATTTGAATAGATCTAGTCAGAACACTAGGTGTAGCTCAAATACCCTATTGAGTGATCATAACACATCAGATCAAAACAATGGATCATGTGATAGTATAGTAGACCTTGACCAAGATACCCATGATGGTACAATGGAAGTTAACCCTGAGCAAAACCTACAATCTGATAGCTCTGCATCATCTGTTTCTATTAATGAACACAGTAACAGACCTTTTTTTAAAACTAGATCAGGAAAGATTTATTACAAAAACATATAAACTTTATAAAGTATTAGTTAAAATTTGTACATTGCGTAAAATATATGTAGTAATATTATATGTATCAATGTGTAATTCAGTGATTAACTCACCATAGAACTTTTTTAACAACAACATACCATTTACAGAGTTAAGATTTTATACAGAAGACAATAATTCAGAAAATAGCTTTTTCTGCTTAAAATTCGCCATGTTAAGCTAAAGAATATTTAGATAACTTTGAAAATTTAACTATAATTTGTACAGAGTACTTGATATCCTCCCATTTACATTTATACCTCAAGGTATTTAACCTGGAGTAGTCATTGACCTATGTATTACAGATAATACACTGTTCACAACTGTAACATTCAAATGTTTACTTTGATATACATAGAAGTGAACCTATTTTGAGGTTAATGTAATCTATTTATTAACCTCGCCTTATATTACGCTATATGTTGACTTGGGTGAACTGGTATTATGCAAAATAGTACTGTAGTGGCAGTATTGTACTACATATATATATATATTTAAAACGTGATATGTTTGTAACTAAAACTTACCATAACTTTATGTCATTACCTTTATATAACACCTTATATCTGATTATTGGTGTGTATTGGATTTAAATGACAAATTACATCTGAATATTAGTAATAAATCTATAATTACCAAGGTATATTACATATATATATATCGAATAAACCTGATTGATTGTAACTTTGATTTAAATTAATTTCACATTATTACTTTTCAGTTATAACTTACAGTTCAACTTCAAGAGTTCTATGAATTGAGTTAGTTGAGGGGTTGGGGAACCTCTGTCCAATCGCCTGGGGGAAGTTTAATTGGTCTTAGGAAAATGATTTCTGTTGACTCGTCCTCAATTTCCTCCTCACATATTGGGCAGTGGAGGGGAGAATTCCGTGGTTTGGAGACAGAGTAGGCAGAGCAGATAGTGCAATAAAAATGCCCACATTTTGTGGCAAATGCTTGGGCAAAGCTGATTGGAAGAGTGCAGGTGGTGCAGCTTAGGTTGTTTTTTTCTGTCCTCATAGAACTGTGGCCATGTAGGTGCTAGCATCTTCTCACCATCTGAGGGTTTAGTACTCATTAAGAATGAATAGTAAAATGCTTTGATAAAATTTCTTGACGTCAATGCCTCAATCATTGATTGATTGTGGTTGGTGTGGATATAGGTGGATGTGGGGACCCACACAAAGAGTGAGCATTGGTGTAGTCTGGTGGCACTGAAGAAACCTGGTTTTGCGAATAAATTGTCTCTCAACACTGCTCTGCAGAGAGGGCACTTGGGTCTCTGTCTGCCCTCTTCGTTCCAGTTCTTAATCAACTGGCAGGCACATTCAGCGCAGAAATAATGCGCACAAGGATTGGATAGAATGAGTTGTTCTCTTGCTAGACTGTCTTTACAAATACAACAGACTGCTTTCTCAAATTCCTCCCCGAAATATCTGGCGAAGTCTGGATATTTGGTCCTGAAATCACATAAACAGTAGGCAAACTTGTACATATCTTTAGTTATTGATTCTTGGTTAGTGGGTTGGGAGTAAAGACAGTTTGACAAAAAAACAAAAAAAAACAAAAAAAACAAACTTGGGTGATTGAATGAAAGGTGTTATACGCGTCTTTATACTGAGCGGATCCTTATATACCACAATGCTAAGTCACCACGTGACTCCTTGTTTTGCGATTTGATAATTGGTCGACACTTGATCCCTGTTTTCCCCGAAAAGCCTTATATACCGCATGTGGTTGTTGTGTCACGTGATGACCTAGTTCGTCGATTGATGATAGGTCAACACTTGATCCCTCTTTTTCCCCAAAAGGTTTATATACCAAAATCACTTCTAATGTCACGTGATATGTCGGTTTACATTAAGTTACATACAGTGTTTTACAGTCTTATTTTCGATATCTCACCAAGAGAAAGAAATTTAAGTATCAAAAAAGATTACCTACATGAGTATAGATTTCTACTGAATGACGGTTTACAGCCTTATTTTCGATATCCCACCAAGAGAATGAAATTTAAATATCAAACAAATTACTTATATGAGAACATTTCTACTTACATAATGAAGTCTGGTAGTACCTCATTCAACAGCGTTATGCAGTTGAAAGCCTGCTTGAAGTTTTTGACTTCAATTAGCTGAATTAAATGCATAAAAGTTACCATCGAGGATGGTATATGAAGTGGATAGTAGACATCATATCTGTTGCCCATGAACAGATTCATCTCCATCTGAGCTAATTCCATCCTTATATTACTAAAGGTTGACTTATTCTAAAAACAAAAAAAATGCTGTAAAATTCACCAACTACTATTCACTCAAAGTTAATCTTGAGGCGACAGAACACTTGCGACTTGCACTGGTCTCAATCCCAAATTTGATAAGAAATCAATGACATATCATTGAGAAGGTGGGGTTTTTATAGCCCTAAGATTCAAAGCCCCATTCAAAAGATTTGTCTCAACTCGTAAATGTCCAGCACCCTACTTTAGCTACAGATTTATTTACAAGTTCAAACAGGTTGGTTGAAAATCTGTTATTACCCGACTCTATCTATAGATACTAACCTATTGTCCTCTTATGGGTATGTACATAAAAATTAGTTTCTGCCTAGTTTGTTATATTTATACTACAGTAGCATTAACTTGTAAAAGTTGTTAGAGAGGTATATCAAAATCGACCTCTCCCATTGGTGCTTTGGTTGATTCACAACATTCAGCACAAAACACTTTGTTATGACCTGGTTGATCAGATTGCATTAAGCATGGAATGTGTGTAAAAATTTCCATTCTCTCTGAATAGATTTTATTAGAAATTTTAGTAAATCCATCCCATTCCCCACAACTCATTGTTATGCCAGACTTGGTGGGAAAATATTCCCCATTCCCCCCCTTTCTCCACATTTGAATTGCTACAGTTTTGTATGGACTATTGACAGAGAGGTAATACGACCCTCCTATGTGAATTCTAGAGTTCAATCCTTCCTCCCCTTTCAAAATTTTTTCAAGGGTGTGGTTTATAATTTCGACATTGTGAAGAATCATTACAAATCTAGATCTATTAAGTTTTACACCTTCTTTTAACACCACTTTACCATCCCACTCTTTAATTTGGATGTGATCTATAAGATCCCTTTCCCCATAAAAAATTGCATATTTTTTGCCGCCTAAATGATAATTTTTCCTGTAAGGTTTGTTCGCTACAACACTGCATGTAGTAGAGATATCTGTACTGGTTTGGTTGTGTTCCCCTGATGCATCAGAATTCTGTTGTGGCATTAACATGACCTTCTTCACTTTTGCGAATTGTGACTGCTCGTTCTTTCTCTTCTTACTGTTGGAATTTTTCATTGGTGCATTCAATGTAGCCTCTGCCATTAGAACTTCAAACTCTTGTACCTACTAGTTGAGTGTTGATGTAGATGTCGTAGATTTCCTCGTTGCTTTCCAAAGACTGTGTGCTGTAGGTCGCTCTTCTGTCCAGTACACCAGAAGGTTGGATGATAGATTGTCAAATCTGTGGGGTTTTTATAACACTAGATAAAGGGGGGGTCATTGTTCGGAAAGGGGGCATAATCAGCATGATTTTCTTCATTGAAAATTCTGGTTCAAGCTTGTTACAGACTCGAATATCTTTTCTTTTTGATTATTGAAAGTTACTATTGATAGAAATTTCGTGACCAGACAGAATCTCTAGGATTCCTTTCTGTTTAAGCAGATTTCAATCTGAATGCCAGTTTAACTTACAATTAACTCAGACCTTTGGGTTCGAGGTATTACAGTCTGTTTTACAAGGGTTGCTGTTTAGGATATAATTTCTATAGTTTAAGACCTCTTGAACGTGTTGTGATGTGATTTTGCATGCTCTTCCACCAATACAGCATTCATTGCATGCCCACTAATGTATGGTTGTGACATCAAATATTAATATTATTGTTCTGATATGAATTTCTGATACTGCTAGAGGGGTGTGAGTGTGTTGAGACCTATTACTCTGTTTTAACATGTGTCTCATGAGTGCCTGGATTGTAGAATGACTGTTACAGGTGTTTATATTGTACAAAGGCCTATACAAGTCAAGGTCAGAGGAGATAATGGAAAGTTATGTACATTATGTGGGTTAGGATTGTAGTATTGTGCTTATTTTAAGGGTGTGTGGCATTTATTTTCTCTCATTTGGATATTAAGAAACAATATTTTAACATAAACTACAACTATCTATTTATTAATATCACATTTATTACAAAGATTGCAACATATCATTTTTACACATTAATAGTCTTTAGGGCATCAGCATCTTCAAAAAGTCGCATGAGGTGGAATGTCTTCTGTGTTCCTCGAATGGTATGTCATAGGGTTCCCATTCTATCAGCCTTATTTTACACCACGGGCAGATAACTTTATCCCCTTCTCCTGTGTAGACAAAACCTGCTCTGCATAGTTGATCAGGTCTCACTGGATGTGATTTGGGCCATGTCCTGAATGATTCAAATCTTGTGACATATTTCTTATAAACCAGTGGATCACATTGAAATATATAGTCATTAAAAACAGAATTTTTCAAATGAGTTGGATGATCCATTGTACTGTGACTAAAGGTGTATGTAAGTGGATTTTTAAAGGCATATCTGATTTGCTGATTGTTTGACAATGAAAATCCCCCTGTGTTTGCACTTGATGGTGGTTTTGCAGCTGGTTTCAAAATATCAGGTTCTTTCATTGAGGAATCAGTCGAATCTGACTGTTCAGAATTAAAACCTGGGTTAGAAAACATCCTCCCTTACCAGTTTTCTAAAACTTGTGAGTGGATGTTACAGGTTGGAGACTGCTTTTTATATAGTATGGATTTCTGTAAGGTTTTTAGCTGATGCAGCATGAAAAAAAATCAAATTCATCATATTTTGTATATAGTTACATATCAACAGATATGTCACGTGATGATCTTGTAGCGATTTGATGATTGGTCGACACTTGATCCATGTTTCGCCGAAATTATCTTATATACCTTTTGAGATACTGAGATTGGGTTGACCTAGTTTCAGATTTGATAATTCGTCGACATTGGATCCCACTTTTGCTCGAAATTGCTTATATACTCCTACGAGGTTGTTTAGTCACGTGATGACCTAATTAGAGATTTGATGATTCGTCGACGTTAGATCCTGTTTTTGCACGACAATTTAATAGTGATGTAAAATATAACCAAAGCTCGCATTTTAGAGACTTTTACGCTAATTTCGTTGGGTGAGATAAACAGAGTGAGGGTTTGTTATTTTTGGTGGTAGGGTGCTCTAAGGTGAGATATTTGTCTATGTTTTGACAGGCTTTAAAGACTTTCATGACAGGTTCAAGGTTGATTCTATTGTATATTCATTCAGGTTGTTTCTACAATCAACACACTGGTTCAGACAGATTTATGATGAAAGTAAATATCTAGGGTCTTAAGATTAGATACATAAACGAGTTGGGGCTGAATTTGTTTGATTCATTTACATAAGATCCCTTTCATTGGTTCTGATTTGTTAGATATAGCCGAGGTGGTATATTTACATGTGTACTTTTCCATTGCATAGATTAACAGTTCATTGGTAGATTAACAGTTCATATTGGTGCTTCTAAATGTCTTGTGTTTCCAGATGTGGACTGTAAGACTGTGACAAGTTAAAACCCATTTCTTTCTCGAGAGAGTGTTGAAAAAATTATCTCCTTTGCTAATTGTTCACAAATAAATGATATTTAATATATACATATCTTCCATTACAACACCTTTTGGTGGTTAGGGTGCCCTCCATTCCGATCCCGTGTCTCCCAGTAGCAGATTTCCCCTCTCTCCATATATAAATCCCATAAGAGATCTCATATAGCCCGAGGGAAGACCTCCAACTAACTGAACATTAACTACTATTGGGCAGGCTCAGTGGGATCTGACTGGACATGGACACTAGGTCCCAAAACCAAGGCATATTGGGCCACCCCGGAGCAATCAGAATGATTCTTTTGCATGGGGAGTCCTGCAACTTGCTCAAGATGGCTGCTGGTGGGAAGGCATATGCATCCAGATCCTCCCATGGCAGATTTAGTGCATCCACTGCTGTAGCCAGGGGGTCTGGAACCAGTGACAAAAACAGCGGTAACTTGTTGTTGAACCTCGTGGCAAATAGGTCTATTTGGGGTTGGTGCCACCTGTTGCATATTGTTTGGAAGACCTCTGGAAGGAGAGACCACTCTGTTTGAATGGTCTGGCCCAGCCTGGATAGCTTGTCTGCCACCACATTCAGCTGGCCTGGAATGTGTCGGGCTTTGAGGGTTACTTGTTTCCTGGTACACCAGGTCAAGATTCTCCATAACAGGGGACAAGGTTAGCCCGACCTCATGCCTCCCTCCTTGTTTATGTAGGACACTACTGTAGTGTTGTCGGTTGCCACAAGAACTATCTTGTCGGTACAGAGGCCTTGAAACTCTTTTAAAGCTAGAAAGACTGCTTTTAGTTCCAGATAGTTTATATGCAGTTTGCTTTCTGGCAGTGACCAGGACCTCTTGCAATTTGTTCGTTTAAGTGAGCGCCCCACCCTTCTTTTGATGCGTCTGTAAAGATTTGCAGAACATGTTTTATTGGGTGTAGAGGTTGGCCTGTGAGAACGTTGTGTTCTTTTAGCCACCATTGGAAATGGGTGTGCAGGGACCTGGGAATTGGGATCACTTTCTCTAGTGACTCTGGTATTCTCCAATTGTTTTTGAGATGCCACTGTATGGGTCTCATGTGTAGACGGCCTAGGTGAACTTGCTTTTCTGTGGCTGTTAGTAAACCTATCAGGGACATGAACTGCTGGACCGGACAAGCCGGTAGCGACAGTATTTCCAGTAATTTGTCCTGTAGGTTCTGCCACCAACCCGGTGTTGGTCGGACCCGACCGGCCCTGAGGACGAAATGGTAGCCTACAAAGTCGAAAATCTGCTTTGGTTCCAGTTCTGATTTTTCTAAGTTCAACAGCCAACCTTGTTCTTGGCATATTTTCACCAGATCTTGAGTATGCTGGAGACAAACCTGGTGGGATGTCGCTCTCACCAACCGGTCATCTAGGTACTGGTGGATTCTTATACCCTTGTGTATATGGAAGTAGGCATCCTTGAAATCTATTGAGGTGACCCACTCCCTTGTTGGAGGGATGTCCTGATGGTTTCCAGTGTCTTCATTTTGAATTTCTCCAGCTTGAGGAAGAGGTTCAGATTGCTTAGATCCAATATAGGTCTCAATTTGTCGTTTGGCTTTGGGACTAAAAATAGTCGGTTGAAAAATTCTCGTTTACTGTTACAAATCTTATTACATTAGAACATTTATATGTCTTTGATTTGTTATCTGCTTTATACTGTTACGATGGTAAGAGTTAATGTGTGTATTCAGAGCTGAGGTAGTCAAAAATGGAATATCACATTGATAACACATTTCTTAAAGTGAAAGTTCATTTCTTCGATTGTGTTAAACTTCTTACCACAGATTTTACAGATTTCCTGGTTATTTCTGTTAGATAACAAACATATTATTTGATGATATTCCAGATTAGATTTAGTAATCATATCCCAATCACAATATCTACAGTTGTAGCGCATTGGTGTTCGGTCTGCAGCCAATTCTATATCTCCTGAGAGATTGTACAAAATGTCTTATACAAATTTTCAAAATACTAATAGAGTGTCGTGGATAATGCCAGCAACAACATCCAACATATATAAAACAAACCATAAATCTCCTTGTGTTATTAATGTCAATAGATGATAATATAGCATCCAACAAGAAACATGGGTTCTGATTGTGGGTCCTTGGAACCAGGCTATATATTTGTTCCAGTATTATGCGGTATTTCCTTTGGTTAATTTAGCTTTGGTATCTGTGTAGGTGTTGAGTGTAATATTCTTATGAAAAGAAAAGCTATTGTAATAAGACATATATATGATATTCGTCTAGGTTGAGTGTGAGAGATATGTAAACAGAAAACAGCTGATTAGGGTCACGTGATGGGATCCAAATGCAAGGATGTTAAAATTTGTTGATTGGTCGGATGTGTAATTAGGTCAAGGAGGGTTAATTTGCATTTGGATCCCATATTGGTTTGAATATAAATAGCAAGAAATTTTCGTGATGTCTTCAATTGTTCATAAGAGGGTGAGACCTTGAGGAGGCGTTGAGGCATAATGTAAGAGAGTATTTATGAGATCCTTATATTAAATTAGCCTTTCTGTATTTAGCATGACATGTCCTTTAGATAGTGTGGTATTTGAATTGCACTTGGGTATCCTTGTAAAAATATTTGGGTTATTACAGAGATCAGATGACCTCAGGAATTTTAAATGTTGCTTAAAGGGTTAGGGGTTTGATGGTTTGAAGACATTAAGGGTTAAATATCATAGATGAGGTCAGAATAATGGTTAATGATTATTAAGGTTAGAGTTTGGATGCCAAAAATCCTCATTAAAATAACGGTTAGATTTTTCTTGATATTGTTATTCAGTTCTAACCTATGACCTCATCTATGGCTTCTTAAATGCTCAGGTCCATTGTATGTGTAGTTCATTCAGTAGGTTTAATTGCCTGTTGAGGGTCTATTAACAATAGCATAAGGGTTGTTAGAGCTTATGACCTCATTTCTGGTATTTAATAAATACTAAAATAAAGTGGTTTTGGTATTTAACTTAAACCTAGGGTGGTGGTGAGGGTTCAAATATGAGATATGAGGTCATAAGCAGTTAGTAGGCTTAGGGTCTATTGGCATGTTGAGAAAAATATATTATAGGTTAGATACCTTAGATGAGGTCATAGTTAGGCTGTTGAGATAATATAAGGGTTAATAGGGTTAGGGTATTGGCTTGTTGAGAAAAGATAAGGGTTATTAGTATATACCCGAGATGAGGTGACATAGCAGAAATCAGATCATAGGTTAGGGTTAACAAACCAAAGATGAGGTCATAGTTTAGGGTTAGGGTTAATAGGATCACATGCTTGAATGGTTAACTTGGTATTTTACATATACAGTTCAGTTGATTTATAAATATCCAATTAAGGTCGTGTAAATGGTTTGAAGAATTCTGGCAACTCAGGTATGTTCTGTTCTTCTATCATGTTTAAAGTTCCAGTTTCAGTGTTTTGAAATAAAGATTTGTCATTGTCAAAGTGTTTTACTTGTGTTAGTGGTTCAAGCATAGCTACTACACTATTCTTGTTGATCTTGATAGGATCAAGTCCAAAATTGGCAACTCTTGGTTTGGCACTGTTTCCTACTTTCACTAGAGATTTTGCCACTGCAAGACCAGTCTTCTCAGTAATTAAGGTCGTGTAAATACTGACCAGATAAACCAATTATCTGATGAACTGGGTCATATTAAGGAAGAAAAACAGACTGATTCAAGGTCAAACAAAGCTCAAACAAGGGTAAAAAGTCCAAGGACATAGGTGCTATGAGAAAGGTCACTATTCACGAAACTGTCGGTAGTGGTAGTTCAAATTCACCCAAAAATTTAAACTAAGGAAAGCTGAAGGTGGGTCCGCATTCTCAGCAAATACCTGCAAAGGGCCACTTGAGGGGGTGATTGAAACTATTAACTCGTCGTGTTGGTATGTTGAAGGAAGTGTAATGGGTAATGAGACTGAGTTTCTTGTAGACACTGGTTCAACATACTCTATTATGGATAGTTTGTTCTATGATTCATTAAATGACAAGCCATCATTAGAGAAGATCAATCTGATATTGAAAAATGCCAATGGTGAGGTCATGAATGTATGTGGACAAACTAACCTGGATTTTGAAGTTCAAGGTCATAAGTTTAGGATGCCAGTGAAAGTGGTGTCACTAAGTGACAAGAGTACTATTTTGGGTTTGGATTTCATGAAAGACCAACAGTGCATTTTTAATGTAGCCAAAGGTACCATGAAATTCAATGACAAACTTATAACATTGCATATGAAAGGTAGCACAAGGTGTGGACGGATTCAGGCACAACGAAACTTTTGTGTACCTCCTCAGCATGAGATGATTATAAGAGGTCATGTGAAATCTGATCATTGGGTTTCTGGTTGGACAACTGGCTTAGTTGAACCTTTAGTTTCAGTTACTGAGAAGACTGGTCTTGCAGTGGCAAAATCTCTAGTGAAAGTAGGAAACAGTGCCAAACCAAGAGTTGCCAATTTTGGACTTGATCCTATCAAGATCAACAAGAATAGTGTAGTAGCTATGCTTGAACCACTAACACAAGTAAAACACTTTGACAATGACAAATCTTTATTTCAAAACACTGAAACTGGAACTTTAAACATGATAGAAGAACAGAACATACCTGAGTTGCCAGAATTCTTCAAACCTTTGGTTGAAAATACATCTGGTGATCTGAAAGAAACTGAGTTGTTTGAACTTACCAAACAGTTGTATCAATATCAGGACATCTTTAAGAGTCCTGATGGACAACTTGGTCGGACAAATATGCTGCAAAATAGGGTAGACACAGGCAATGCTGTACCAATCAAACAGTGCCCCAGACGTTTACCTGTCTCACAATAAGAACTTGTTGATAAGAAACTTGACAAAATGGCAGGGTATTATTGAGCCCAGTGATAGTCCTTGGTCATCTCCTTTAGTGATAGTAACCAAGAAAAGTGGAGATATAAGGGTTTGTGTTGATTATAGTGCTATCAATAGTGTCATGAGAAAATCAGCCATTCCTCTGCCCAGAATACAGGAGTGCTTGGATTCTCTACTGGATCAAAATACTTCTGTACTATGGACTTGGCACAGGGATACTATCAGGTTGCTATGCACCCAGATGACAAATGTAAAACTGCATTTACTTCTAGAAGAGGCCTTACAGTCATGCCTTTTGGGTTGACAAATGCACCAGGCACTTTTATGCATTTAATGCAATTAGTGTTAAGTGGGTTGCAATGGTCAAACGCAGTACTGTACCTTGATGACATAATAACATTTGGAAAGACTTTTGATGAAACCTTGTTGAATCTTGAATTAGTATTTGAAAGATTACGCAAAGCAGGGTTAGTTCTTAAGCCATCCAAATGTAGACTATTCCAAGAGTCAGTGGATTTTTTAGGTCATGTAGTATCTCAGGAGAGGATATCTTGTGATCCCAACAAACTTGAGGTAATCAAAAACTGACCAAAACCATAAAAGGTCATATTCTGAGAACTGACCATGCTTCATTGAAATAGTTAGTCACTTTCAAGGAACCAGAGGGTATGTTAGCAAGATGGCTGGCAGTACTCAGTTCTGGTGATTTTGAAACACAGCATTGCAAGCGAGCGATACATTCTAATGCTGATGGTCTGTCTAGACAGGCACCTAGAAAGTGTAAAAAGGTGACTGTGAGGATTGTGCATTGGAAAGTGAACACTGTGTTTGTGTTATAACTAGGGGTCCGGCTGAGAAATGTAGGAGTCAAGGACAAAATGGTCAATCCATGAGGTCACCTAGTATGGATACTAGCAAGATAACTCAAGAATCTCAGGTGCCTCATTTTGGTGATAGAGTAAATCTTTGTTCACATAGTACAGAGAAGACTTTTGAGAATCCCCCTAGTCAAAATCGTGGTGGAAGTCCACGGGGGGATAAGTAAAAGGTCTAGAGGAAAATTTAGTAACTGGGCAGACAGTTACACAGTGGATCAATTACTGCAAGCACAAAAGAATGATGCTATTGTGTTGAAAGTAACAGAGTTGAAGTGTCAAAGTGACATACCTGACAAGGCCAAACTTTGCCAAAACAGTTGTAATGACCCTTAAGCCCAAAGTGTATTTTTCAATACAGTTCTCGCGTTGTGTTCAAAGGTGGCAGGTCGCCAGATATCAGGTTGGGATTGGAAAATCACCAACTGAGTTGTAATTATTGATGCCTGTGCCAATAGACTCAGCTGATGATAATTTATCAGTTAAAAGTTGTAAAGAACAAGCAATAATATATTCTTAAATGTATATTTATTTTAAATAATCATGGATTTATTATATATGGTGAAACAAAAAAAATGTACAGAAATGAGACCAAAAATGGTTTAATACTGTTCATTAAACTATTAGAACAACAAAGCAATGGTGACATATGACAGCTAAATAAATACAAGATTTAATGAACCATAAGAGTAATAATACTGCAGCATCTGACTAAGTCAAAATAATCACACTGTAGTATTCAATCAAATATGTAACATAACTATCACACATACTGCAGTTATCAGTCAAAATGTAAATATAAGAACCGTAAGGTGTAATACATAAACTGCAGTCGAAATAATATTTACGCCAGCATTATTACATAACAATTACAAGTTAAGAATTACTCTCATTTGTAAGAACTGTCAAAATCATGAGCATTTGTTTGTAAACAAATTGGAGGGAAATCCCCCCCTATCTGTCAAAATGACAGAAAATGAATAAAATATCCAACCAAATTTACTGAGAGTTTCTGTCAACTTGTAATAATATAAAAGCAATTATTCAGTGTAACCTGATCCGAAAATAAATCAAGCAAACCGGACAAAATCGAATAAATGTCAGTAAAATTCAGAAGCACTGGGTGTACCTTCCGTTAAAGTGGCTCAATACACCAAGGAGCAATCCATTTTCCACGCCTTATATAGAGGATTCGTAGCTAATTTGCATACACCGAACTCCGCATCAGTGGCAGTTCGTCACTGGCTCGCTTACAGCAAATAGAAATATATATTGTTGTTGGACTCAAAGAGTGATGACGTCATCACACAAAGATGGACGAAACAGATCCCAGGAATATTCAACAAAAATAAAATAAAATACTGCGAATATCTTAGGTGACAAGCTTAAGTGTAATATTTAAAACAATCTGCACATAAAATGCTACAAAATTAGACCTTTCACAAATCTGTAGAATATATAATAAAAAATCTCACGGACTCGTCGATCCGCAGCAATACTGAAGCACTTTTGCAAACTACGAGATGATAGGGTCATCTCACAGTCATGAAGTCAGAACATTGTGTTCTCAATGGTCACAGCTTGAGTTAAGACAAGGAATACTGTACAAAAAGTGGGTTCCTAGTAATATAAAGGACAAATCTATTAGTCAGTATGTTGTACCTCAAACATTACGGCAAGAAATCTTGCCCCAATTACACAATCATAAAACGTCTGGTCATCTTGGGGTCAGAAGGACATTGTGTAAGGTGAGGGAAAAATTTTACTGGCCAGGGTATAAGCAGGACATGACCAGATGGGTGAGCAAATGCAAGGTCTGTAGTAATCATAAGGCTGGGCACATGCCAAAGAAAGCTCCTCTCAAGCAGGATTTTATTTCTGCGCCAATGGAGAATTTAGCCTGTGACATTGTAGGGCCTTTACCTGAAAGTGAAAAACACAACAATTACATATTAGTGGTATAAGATTACTACATAAAGTATGTGGAGGCTTATGCCTTGCCTGATCAAACAGCACAGACAGTTGTTGATTGCTTGGTAACAGAATGGATCTGTAGGTATGGAGTACCTTCAGAGATACTTCCTGACAAAGGTAGGAACTTTGAATCCACACTGTTTCAGGAGATGTGTAGATTGCTTGACATAAAGAAAGTGGGGACATCTCGTTATAGGCCCCAATCTGATGGTTTGGTCGAGCGCTATAACTGAACACTTAAGTCAATGCTTAAATCTTTCACTGAATCTAAAAAATCTCATTGGGATGAACACTTTCCTTATGTGATGATGGTATACAGAGCCACCATACATGAAAGCACATAGTGTACCCCAAATTTGTTGATGTTTGGTCATGAGGTAAGATTGCCAGTTGACATGTATGGAACAAACAAGAGTGAATTTGTTCCTCAATGTCCCAGCGAATATGTAGAATGGGTCAGACAAACCATGGAAGATGCATTTGACAAGGTCAGAGCTTCTGTAAAAGTGAGTGCAAGCAAAATCTTATAACACGAACACACAAACAAGGTCAATTAAAGTGGGACAATGGGTTTGGGTTTATCACCTACCTTCAGACAAACAAAAGTTTGGTAGAGGTTGGAAGGGCCCATATTTGGTCATGGATGAATTAGAGGAGTTAAATTATAGGGTTCAAGAAAAGCCTGAACCTAGAGTTTTAACAGTGCACATTGACCATATCAAAAGATATGAACATGAAACACCTCTTAGTTGGCTAGAACCAAAAGTAAAAGAGGTTGGTGTTCAAACTGAGAATAGTGATAAATCATATTAAATGTTGTATATAACATGTACAAATATGGTTGTCACATATGGTTAAGTGCAATTGTTTTTTAGAATGAAGATTTTGATTTCCACAAAGAGTTAAGGGAAAGTATCGCAGCAATTGAGAAAATCAACGAGTAGGTTGATGATATCCTGGAAGAGGGAGAGGTTGATCAGTTCAAGCCTGGAAAAGAGAATGATAAAGTAAGGTGTTATGTGGAAGGTTGCCAAGGCAAGGCTTTTGCAAAACCATTTGCTCTCTTAAGGCACTGGGCTGAAATACATGAACAGCACAGAGTGTGAGGGATGTACTAAAGTGTTTAGAAGGGCAACAGATGTCAAGCGGCATTCTCTGCAAAAGCATCAAGCAGAAGCATAGGCCATCCCTATAAACCGCCAAAACAAATTTTACTTGGCTCCTGGATCTGCTCAACTTCCAGCCGGCTACAAGAAGAAAGTGCTACCAACAGTACCTCCAAGCCAGATGGCACTAGTGCCAAAAGAGGCTCCAGCCAGGCAAATCAGGGAACCTTTGGTCGCTCTCAGCCAAGCTGCTTCACAAGAAGAAGTCTTGACCATGTCTCGCGACATTCTCCTGAAAAACCTCAGGAAGGCTGATAACAAGCTCAAATTTTGGACTGAGGAGAGGGAAAAAGCTTGAACAGTTTGACATAGAAAAGAAGGACGATTTAGTTAAAGACCTACAACATAAACTCAGGGAGGAAAGAAGACAGAGAAAAATATATGAAGACAAAAACAGTCTGATGACAGAGTAAATTAAAGTTTTAAAACATTCAGAGGAAACAATTAGGGACTTGAAAAGAAAGTTAACAACAGAAAGAGATCTAAGGCAGGAGAGTGAGGCAAAGATTCGCAAAATGACAGCAAAATCAGAAATAGCAAAGAAGCAAGACTTTTACATGCAAATATATTGTGCAAGTACAGCTGTTGAGTTTACCGTATTATTGCATATTTTGTTGTTCAGTATGCAGTTTTAATTTGATTTGATAAGTTTTGATTGAATTATTGCTCAGTAAATATTTCAGTATTATTGCATATTTTGTTTCTCAGTATGCAGTTTTAATTGTGGTAGTTACTTTGATTATTAAAACTTTAATGCTGTTGGTATTTCAACCATTATGCAATTGAGTATTCTGGTTGGACTGCCAACATCATTTATGTGTTGTATGATGTTGTTAATCCCCAGAATGTTGAACATGTATCTTATCGTTATGCACTTGAGTATTCTGGTTAGATACTGTTAACGTTATTGCAGATGCTGTATGGTAAATTTTTGTATGGCATAAACTGCACAGTATTAAACATGTTCTAATGTGTATTTAAGTTACATTGAAATATACATATACCAGTGTTTTAGAAGCTAGCAATTAGTCTTCAAATCTAGTATTGTATTGTATTGTATTGTGTATTTATACTCAGCGCAATATCTCCATATACTACAGGACTCAAAGCGCTATTTAACCCATCTGACTGAACAGTTGCAGCCCCAACTCACAAGTAACTGACATTCCCCTAACTGGAAGATAGAGGCTCAAGGATGACCATTTATCAATGTCCTTGAGGTTCTTTAGCCTGCCACTGGGGATACGACCCAATGACAGAGGACCGCCATTTTAAGTGGTCATCCAAGCCACTATGTATCTGCCTGTACCTGGGTTTGAACCCACGTCCTCTGAGTTCCTAGATAAGTGTGTTACCCGCTAGGCCACAGTGGCAGATAATAGTCACATATATATTTTAAACATTTTATGAGGGCATAACCTTTTAAAAAATACGGGGGTAGTGAGATGACCTCGCTTACGTGTTATGTCTGCGCATGCGTGGTCTTGGTATTTGGACAGCGAGATCATTTTTGAAGTGTCTCCGCAGTCGCTAATGTAAATGCGGTGCATTATCGCCCACTGCAAACGTTTTATAAAATAAAATATATAGAGTGTTATTAAATCTAGTGTTTTTATCAGTAAAATAAAATAACCTTATTGTCAAACGTTTTAGTTCATATATCCATCACTAGGGGGCGACAGAGTGCCTCATATTTATGTATATTTGTCACGGTGCAGAGATGGCTATAATGGCGATCGCTAGTATATGTCACAAGTTTGGAGTGTTGCACTGTAACATAGTACCTCAGGGACTTAGAAACGGTGTGACATGGGTTGAATGTAAGGAGAAATTCAGTTGGATTGAATTTGAAGGGTTCCAGAAGGACCAAAAGTTGAACAAATCAATTGAATGAACCAGCTCAGTAGTAGAGCTGCTCAGTAGTAGAGCAACCAAATATGGTAAGACATTTACTACACATAGCAGCAATAGGGGTTTAGTATTATATTGAAACGGCCCAGCGGAAGTGTTGTATCTCTTATCTCTGTAGCTGTTATCTCTGTACTGGGGTCTCAATTCTGAAGCCACCAGTTAAATTTAATCTGGTTGAGTGTCACAAAGTAGAGTTGTCTCTCAATACAATATCACAGGAACCAGTTTCTCATCAGTGCTGATCACAGTCTAAGTCTTAATATCAAAGTGTAAGGGTATTATGTGGTCAGGAGTATTAGCTAGTACTTATATAACAGTAATTTCTCTTCAGCAGATTCCACAGCTTTGGTTGGTATTTTAAATAAAAGTATGAGCCAGTGTCGATAGTAGTGAAAAGAGCCAAATATATAACTATAAAGTCAGTTTATTAAAAGAAAACAGTAACCTATGCTATGGTGAAATGATATATCTGTACAGACAGGATACACAGTATTCAGTAAAATATTATATAAAGTGTAATACAGAATCAATGTTGCTTTTAGTCAGTGAAAAAGTAAACAGTAACCTATGCTAAGGTGAAACTACATATCTGTACAGATGGGATACACAGTATTCAGTAAAATATTATATACAGTGTAATATATACAACGGTCCATGCAAAATCAACCTAAAGTTTAGACAATGACAAGAAGAAAACAATCTTTGAATTAAATGGTCCAACTGAATTGTACTATTCAGTTATTCATACAGATATTCCGGTACTGTTAATATGCTCAGTCATGGGCCAAATGTATGAGTCACCCAGAAAACTGTAGAGTGACTTACTCAAAGGGGTATTTTAGCTTGTGCCAAGTTTCTCTTAGTGCTTGTTAATTATCAGTGAGCACTATGTCAGGCCTTAATTACTGCTGATAAATATCAGTATATCAAAATTATCCCTCTAAAATAATTAAATATCACCTATTAAGTTACTGGGTAAAATAATAAAGGCACTTACAGTGATTTCCAAGAGTATTCTGATAAGATATCTGTGATACTATAAGTTTATATCAATCTGACAGCTGTCACAACAATGTAGTAAGTTGGAGCCAAATATGGAAAATCTCATCTGCCAATTGTAATATGTAAACAAAGAATAGAGGGGTGATAGCTTTCTAGCAAGTTGTGATTGTAGATTACCTCAGTGGATAAGTGTGGAATTATCAGAGTGGAGTGGACTAATCTGCTGGTAAATTCTCAGGAGAGATGTTTACACACTGGAGTTCTGAGCTAAACTCCCCCAATTACCTATTTTACTCTCAATTTATAAGGCCTACTCTGACTTACTCTGGTTTCCAGAGTACATAGATACCCACAATGCCTATAGAAGCCATTTGATTGGCTGAGCCTACTCTGACATACTCTGACTCTACTCTGACATTCAGAGTAATTATTTGCACAAAGTTTCTCCCCAAAATATAGTAAAATTACATTACCATAGATTATTAAACATGTCCCAATACATCAATAATATGTAAGTACAATTTTATATACATGCATAAATAACTTTTGAGACATAATAAAGACATTTAGTTTTATACTAAACTATCCCCAGAATACATTCCTCACTCTACACAAGTGTGTGTACTGAAACAAATCCACTAAAAGATCGAGATTTACTTGAGAAACTAAACACACACACACATTCAAAGAAAGCATGTTCAGCCTAGAAAATCAATAAAGTGAGTACAGAGTTAAAATATCCCCCCCTCTCAAAGTTCTGTACTGCAGAAATGCTTTACTTAGGGGTGACCCTTATTTGGGTCACAAGTGATTGTACAGCTTAGTGGGAAGGTGCACCCCTGCCTGGCTGTAAGATAACATTTTAAAACTGTTTGGTGAAAAATAATCAGAAAAACCTATTCTGTAACTTGGATAACTTTGTAAGTTCCTATAGTCATGAATTCATTACATTCATAAGAAAAAAATAACTGATCTACCCCAGACCCATTACAATATGATTGTAGGCTAAATACTAGAGATAAATGGTATTTTTATGAAACCAAATATTAGGCAACTGGTTATTTGTGTGCTAATTAAAAGCTACATTGTATTCTAGCTGATGAATTTGAGTAAATACTTTTGTATTTGTTACTTTATAAACCGGTGATATTTTGTCTTATTTTGTAAATTACCTGTTGAATTTGATATATTTTAAAATAAATATTCATTGTTGGACTTGCCTTAATATTCTTCAACAGGAGTTAATGTTAGTGATGGTTTGCTAATAATCTTATACAAATCTGAACACAACGTGAGGCTTTATATTGATTTGGTCAATCTGTAGGGTTAACAGGCTATTTGGAAGGCTTGACATATCTGCTGGGTCGCCACATACATATAAAGCCTCATTAAACAAACAAACAAACAAAAAAACAAACAACTTAAACATATGTCAACCCCAAATAGAATAAAATTAATCAATCAAAAAGTATCAAGTAACTGTGAAGTTGAGTGTAGTTGTAGTTGTACAGGTTTAGTTAAGCAATTAAGCATTAATGATTGTAGCATACATGCACAGATGCCTATAAGGGGCAACATGCATAGTACGTACATAACTGTATTAGTGCATTAAGTAGGCATGCGATTTAAGTTAATGCCTGTAATACTTTTGGAGCTGTACAAATCAAACAACGAATAAATCAAGGAGACAATGAAAATGACATCACATGATACAAGAGAACATCATGTAAAAGAAGGTGAGCTGTGTGATGTATCATCTAAATTGCAAATTCAGCAATCAGTTGCTGTCATAGGCAAGTACTTAAAAGAATTTGTGTTGAAGAAAATAATAAACACAATGACATATTGGATTTGAAGAAATGATATTATAACCTGATCAAATTAGCAATAGGAATTAAAGAATGGAAAAAAAACATACTCAAGTAATCTTGAGTGCTGAAGTAAATGTGAAGAAGGCAATAATAACTCATCACTACTCAAGGTAAGTAATGATAAGTAGAAACAAAAAGATAACACTTGTGCAAGAATATAAAAGGTGTTATGGACGAATTAAGGATTATATTTGTGCCGTCATTATTAATAACCAATAGGGTGATCAGTAGATGTCAACTCAAGGAGATAAACCTGTGAGTATCTACACATGATAGCTGATAGTATATAAGTCACAATACTGAAGCTTTGAATCGTTATTTATAGAACACTGCAAGAGTGAGTAGTGTGAATTATTGTCTTGTTTTCCTCTTCATTTATAAATATTTCTATCTTACTATCTCATTATATCTTTATGTCTATGTCTAATCAATAAAAGTACTTTAAATCTTATATTTTGATGTATGGAAGAGCACGATTTCTGGTTTGCTTGGCTTGCAATGTTGGCTGGAGGGAGGGACTAGTGCTGGACACTGTATGTACTGTACGCTATGTGTTAAAAGTATGCTCAATGAACAATGTTAGAAGTTTGCATTAAAGACAACCTGGCATAGGTTATAAAAGAATGAGATCACCCAGTCATAGCATAAGGGAAAAAGTACATATGTTCTAATTTAAAGGTCAAACAGACTACAAACAAATGCAAGAGTGAGCAGATCTACTCACAACAATTCACACACGCGTCCGACTTGGTGAGGTTGTGGACATGGAGATGTAACAATGTCTGGAAATATCTCTCAGTTGGTGAGGTAACTAGGACGGTGGTGGATACTATGATAACTCACCAGGATTCATCAACATAATACTTGTACAAGTGAAAGGCTGAGTGGTTCATTGTCAAGCTGCAAAGGTTGAGTAAATTTTGTTTTGAAGCTAACTCCTAAAACATTCCACAATGATTAAGTTTCAAGTGATAACTTAGATCACTATATAGCATAGTGTTCTCAGGCAATTGTAGTAAAGGTGGTCTTCACAAGACATATTCGTTATAGAATAACAATAACCAATGCACTGGAGAAAGTATGTATTGGTATTTGTGGTATTTTGTATTTTCAAAATATTTATTATTTTATGAATTCAATGGTAAATTACTTCCATGTTATAATTATTTATTTTGTACAAGAACATATTCCTTATGTACTTCGTATTCTGTTGATTTGTGTGGTTGTTTGTGCTGATTACAATGTACCCTTACATAACACTAGTAGAGTTAATGGATTGTTTACATTGCAGGTAGAAATGTTTTAAAGTGAGTGAACTAACTTCCTGTAATGTCAGTATGTCAGTGATAGGGTGACAGTGGAAAATATGCTGGTGAGGAAAAAGTTTAAAATGTAGTGGAAATCTATGATATATGAGTAGATTTCAAAATGCCATGGAATATGATGATAATCTCATGATATAAAGATTATGACTGGTGAGAAAAATTAATGTTACAAACAATTTAAGCACATATAACAAGACATAATATAAAACCAATATTGTGGTTGTGAATCATTTGTATAGAACAACAATAGAACACTATATTTGGAAATGTAAATTAATTGGATGACAATAAAGGACCATTATATTTGGAAACACTTGTACAGGTTCACACGGGTGAATGGGCAAAGAAAAATCAAGTACAAGCCAGAACACTTCTAAAATAGAACAAATGATAGACCAACATTACCAAAATAAAAACCAGATCAATAACATGTTAAAATGGATAAAGAAAACAACACACCAAAAATAGACCAAAGTGTATATGTGAAAGAGAGTACACCTCTCAGAGCAAAATACAATAAATGATTCATTTAAGGTGGTGACAACAAACTCAAATAAGAGAGCAAGAGGAAAGGTTACTTCTCCTATTCAGGATATGGAGTCAGAAGACAGTATGGATGAGGAAAACATAGAATCAACAGTGACCAGTATGTCATACAAACTAGATGTGTTCAATCAGAGATTTGAAACAAACATGGATATATATAGTCATGAATAAACTGAAAGAAATGGTACTTGCGGAGCTTAAACACTTCAAGGAAAGAATCTTAGAAACTGCGCAAGCAAGAGACAAGGCATATGACAAAAACCTGAAAGCTCTAGTGGATAAGTTAGATGATTTCAAACAATCATTGACTTTCCAAGAACTGGAAATTGGGGACTTGAAGAGTGAAAATGCAAAGTTGTCAATGATGTCAAATCTATGAAGGATAAACCCAGATTGCATTCCGCCGTCGGACCGACGTTGGCTATTGGTCGCATGGTCGGCAGATTTTGCCGACGTTGGGCCGACATTGGCTTGCCAACCAACACTCTGGTTAGATGTCTCTATATTTTGCCGACGTTGGGCCGACGTTGGGCCAACGTTGGGCCGACATTGGCTTGCCAACCAACACTCAGGTTAGATGTCTATATTTTGCCAATGTTGGGCCAACGGCAGATTTTTATTCAAGATGGCGGCGAGCAATAATAGGGGATTTGGAGTAACTTAGAAAAGAATATTTATTATGGTATGTCTAAAAATCATATTTCAGTGAGCCCACAAATTTTAACTAACCATTTAACAATTTTACATATAAAAATAATATTCTCATTAAAAATTCACACTACAAAAGTTATCAATGAACATCATCTGATTGGCTGATGCTATACATAGAATATAATTTTCACCGGTGGTTTGCCGACGTTGGACCAACGTTGGCCTGACGGTCAAAAAGCCGTTGGCCCAACGTCGGCAGCCAACGTCGGACCGACAGATGTGCCGATGTTGGGCCAACGTCGGTCCGACGGTGGAATGCTATCTGGGAAATAGCAAAAAAATGAAAAAGAGATCCAGTTCAATAAAGAGAACACACTACAAATATTCAAGCTAAGTCAATGGGTGCAAACTCAGTATTTTACAATATACCAGAGCAGTGAAATGAGAATAGCCAAATGACTAGTGATATTTTAAGGACATTCATCAGAGATAGATTGAAAGTGCAGTCACAGGATTTGAATCTTATTGTCTGTGACAGAGTGCATAGGTTTGGAAAAAAGTTTAGTGGAAAATCCAGACCAATAGTGCCTAGATTCAACTCTTTCAAGGAAAAGAAACAGTGCTGAGACATGCTCAAAATCTTGATAAGGCAAAGAATTTTAACATCAGTGAGCAATTGCTGTCATAGCTGCATGACAGGAAACAGAGATTATGCCTGTGTTTCGAGGAGCCAGACAAAACAAGTGGATGGAAGAAGAACTGATTTTGGAAGGGAAAGTCATTACAGCACACAAGGATAAAATTACAGATATCAACACAAACATTGTTCACAGACATTGAAATGAAAGTCATATCAGCCCCTACAAAAACTCATCTCCACAGCACATTACAGGGATGCATAGTGTTTCGATTTCTTGGAACTTCATTTACAAAACTCTATTTTTTGGATTTGGCAAAAATCTAGTACAGTGGGTTCATCTTTTTAACAATGATATAACAGCCAGAGTGTTGCAATGTGGTCTCATGTCAGATGCAATTACCATAAAATGTGGTTGTAGACGGGGTGACCACATTTCTCCTTATATATCTATATTCTCGCAGGTCAGATACAGTCTATCTAAACGGAATCAATATAAAAGGCCAATAATTTAAAATTACCCAGTATACTAATAACACCACTCTGTTCCTAGATGGTTCATACTCTTCCTTTGACGCTGCAGTTAGTATATTGGAAATATTTGGCTCTCTTTCTGGTTTAAATGCCCATAAATATAAAACTAAGTGGGTATGGATAAGAAAGCAAAAGCATTGTAAAGATAAATTGAAGAAAAACAGTGTTCAGGGCGCTGTACACAATTTGATCTTTTAGGATTTACTTTTCATTAGAACTTCTAAAATGAGAGATTTACACTTTAATGCAAAAATACTTGAAATCAAAGAGCTTACAAAAAGATGGAACAAGAGATATCCAACACCATTAGGTAAAATAAGTGTTATCAAAACTCTTTTGGGCTAAACTGAACCATTTGTTTCTACGTTTACCAAACCCAGGGAAAACATTTATTAGTGAACTGAATGACCTTCTTTATAAATTTATCTGGTCTATTTATTTATTTTATTTATTTATTTATTTGGGGTTTTACGTCGCTTTCAACACTGTACAGGTCATATCACAACGGGTAGTTGGAAGGGCAGAGGAAACCAGTACATATAGTTCGCTAGGGTTCTGTACTGTAAACTGCCGACCAACGGCAAGCAACTACCAGCTTTCCCACTTAAGGCCATGATGGGGATCGAACCCTGGCCGCAGAGGTGGGAGGCGAGAGTGTTACCACTCTCCCACCGTGGCCCCTATTAGAACAATATGTGGGTTACTGTATTATAGTTCTACACCTCTTGTGTTCAAAGAATTTAAAATTCTGAAGTTTGTTGATTTGTTATATTTCAAACTTTGTTTTACATATTTTTATTGTTTCCCCAAACAACAGTATACACATGAAAATGTAAGTTTATAGAAGTATTTAAAATTATACATCAAGTTCTTAAATTCTTTTGGCGATAGTGCATGCTTGGATAGACAGAATTATTTTTCTACCAAAGGGAGCTATTTGTGCCAAATTTTCTTAAAGTTTGCCTCATGTTCATTATATTTTAAGACTAATAATTGTTCAGTGTATATATTTGAAAATTTATGCATGAAAGCTATTGTGTGCAACTGACTGTTTGGTTTGACAGAATCAAATATATACTTTTTGGGCTATTATCAATGTATTTAATATATTATTTTGATCTATAAATAGATAGCCATGTATTATATTGGAATCATTGAATTAAATTCTAAATTGTGACTTCTCATTAATGAGATTTACAAATAAAATCCAAAAATTCCTTGATTCATTATTGAGCAAATAGATGGAGAATACTCTATAATGTAATATTCCATCTAATAGTGCCCAAAATTCTATGAAGGATTTTTAATTGAAACCATATCAGAGAATTGTTTTGAAGTGTTTTAAAATACACCCCAAAAATAAGGCTCCATTCTCCTTCATTTATAAATGTATTAAGATCTTTGTTCTAGTTTTGCTTCACACTATGATTATTTTTCAGGGTAACTTGTAGTGGTTCATAAAAGTCGAGGGCCCCTTACTTGGATTTACGGACTGCATTAATATAATCAGGAATGAAAGGGCAAGCTAGAGTTTCAGTTTCCTCTGTTTTACAACCCTTGAGAAATTTCTGGATGTTTTGTTTGACTCTTAGGAAAGACAGAAGTCCATATTAACAAAATTATACTTTATTTGAAGCTGTTCAAAGGAGCCAGTTTAATCTAATAGGTCAGAAATTATTGTGATTGCCTTTACATACCAGTTTGGAAGATGAAATTTTACTATTATGCATAATGGTGTTTTGTGCAAGTCTTCTGAGGTTACAATTTGTTGGGCACTCAAAATATGATACCAAGTATCAAAAGTGTATAACCAAAATTTATTGTTAGTCTTTTGCTTTTAGTATTGGATATATTCAGGTCCAAAACTGCAAATTTTATCAATTTCCAAATTCATTGTAAGCTGAAATAATTTTCTCCAAGGACTGTTTTCTTCTCGGAGTATTTTTTAAGCCAATTTGTTTTGAATGACTTTTGAAATAGCTCCAGATTAATCATATTCAGCCCTCCTAAATAGTTCCTTAGTGTTATAGATTTTCTATTTATCTTGTCTGGTTTATTAGACCAGATAAAAGGGGGCCACGGTGGCAGAGTGGTAACACTCTTTCCTCCCACCTCTGAGGCTGGGGTTCGGTTCCCAGCACAGCCTGAAGTGGGAAAGCTGGTAGTTGCTTGCAAATTGTTCTAATAACATTTTTTTATTTTTGTAAAAGGTGATAAAGGTGACTTACTTCAAATAAACCGAGATTTCTGAGCAATAGAACAAATATGGTTGAATTAGTACATGGTATCATTTCAACAATGCCTCAATTAAAGACAATTAAAAATCCTTCACACTTATTTGCATATTTGTTTTCTGAAATGTTCTGTTTACTAATTTTCATGAAGCTGGTCTTAACAATGTTCAAGGATAATTAATTTACAGCAAACCCATCACTAAGTTTATTTTATTCAGAAGAAACAGTTTTACATAGACTATCCAAATCTTTACCTGAACAAAAAAGTTTGTATTGTCTGCAAATAGAATAAAATACAGTACACTAGAAATCTTACAAATATCATTTATGTACAGAATAAACAATTTAAGGTCTAAAATAGAGTACTTCACATAGTACCTGGTTCACATCAGAATTGGCTCCATCGAAACTGACAAATTGCAATCTTGAAGCGATGTATAAAGAGACCCATTGACCAGCCAAACCTCTTATTCCATAAAATTTTAATTATCTTATTAAATTTGTATGATCAATAGTATCAAAAGCTTTTTTTTAAATCAATCAATACCCAACTGAAACAATTTATTGTCTATATGGGAGCTTAACTCTTCGCAAGATATGTTAATGCCAGTAAGTGAAATTTGGCTTTAGTAGTGTAAAAATGTAAATAATAAATGATATTTATAAAATATAAACACCTGTCATGTTAGAATAGGAATAACCCCCTCCAAAACCATGGTATATGCAGAATTCAGGGTTATTCCTTTAATTTTACCAATATATTTAAATGTGTATATTCAGATTTTAAAAGTGCTCTAATTTTATGTTGCATGCATTTATAAGTCTATGTAATAGTCATATGAGAGAAGGAGAAAAAACGCTGTTAACATATGAAAATCAGATGTTATGTTTCACTTATTTCCAAGATTCGGGCCGATAAATGTGATAGCGCTTGTGAGGTTTTGTATTTTTCATCAAAACAAAACACGACAAAAGTCGTAATGTCATTTTTGATTGACAGGTTAAGTTCATTGGAAAAGCTTTAAATTTGGTTTTGCTCTACTGATACCTACTACCTATGACTATGAGTATTATGAAAAAAAAAGTATAGCTTAGTTCAGAAACATTTACCTCAGCTTTGGCTACACAAAACACATTTTATAACTGCATATCAACAGACCTGTCTAGTCTCATCTTACATAAACTTCTAAAAAATTGCTTTAACATGACTTTATCTATAGCAATTTTTTTTTTTCAAATTTCTGGATCCCAACTCTTTGTAACAGATAAAGTTAGTCTTGTAGAAGACACAAGAACAGAGAATGTATTTATGCAAGTTTAAATTGCACCACAAAACTCACAAGCTAAGCCTTTGCTTTCTGAAATTTTTACCAAGAGCCTACGAATAACTTAATATTCAGCAACTATTCACTGTTTACAGAGATTCTGGCAACACTGTGTAAACCATTACCAATGTAAGTTATGTGATATTAGACCTAGAACAAATTCACATCATTTTTATGTCATGTTGTTGCATAAATGAAAAAGGAGACATCCACATAATGGCCAAAATACTCATAAAAGATGTAACTAAATAGAAATACACTGGTATGTTGACATGTAAAAATAAATTTTATCAGTATTACATGTGTTACACTTTATGATTAATATAAAATGTCAATTTTTTTGGTAAATGGCCTTGTGAAAAGGCTAACAAGAGGCATTCAGGGAAAAAGGAGTGGGGAGGGATAGCTTCGATATGGGATTCAAGAACAAGGAAAACAGTCCCAGCAGTTACTTTTAGTACTCTAACATACTACATACACAAACACACATATTTTAAGCATGTCTATTACTGAGGAGTCAGGAGTTTTCTTTTTGCTTAAATTTTCCCCCAAGAGTGTAAAGCTGAAACAGTGTTGTGTTCCTATGAGATTTTATAAGAAAAACAAATGTGTTAATGTACCAGATCATCTCCTATCATGTTTTGCTGATACTTGTACTGTCACTAAAAATATCTTTCTGCTGCAAACGCATGCAGTGTTATTTGTCATCAAATTTCATTGTGATTTTTTTTTTGTGTGTATTATGTCATAGTGGGAGGTAGCAAATGTCATGTGATACAAGGATGCTAGAAAAAAATACATGTGCAGTGTGGTTTAGTTAAAAGTCTTTATTTCAAGATAGGGTAAACTTTTGGACAATAAAATATTGTGAATGTGTTGTTTATGAATAGTCCTAACATTCTGAATGAACTTTTCCATTTGTTGACCAAAATTCTGAATATACACCTTTGATTCGATTTACAATTGATGCTGTGTTCAGAAGTAGGTTGTGAGCCCGTGCACACCACTCGTGAGTTGGTACCTAACAGTGGAAAGTTTTGACCGTTTTTAACAATTCACCGCCTGTTTATTTATGTGTGGATGTAAACAAACAAAAATGGCAAAGAGAAAGAAATAAAAGAAATCGCAATATTTCACTATCCACCATGCAAAAGATGCATATTTCATTTGTTATACATTTTCTGAGGTTATTTATCAAAATCCAGAGTACTGAAACACTTTATTTAACTTGTTTCTTGTAACAAAAGTACATGTAATCTCCATCTTTGTTGTCATCAAAGGTGAAGGTCACAAATTGGAAAGTGTCTGGAGGCACCCAATTCACGAGTGGTAAATACGACCCGTGACACCGTTCTTGACAAATTTACAGGCTGTGAACTCGTGTTTACGGCCGATAAGAACGCTGCATAAATTCATGCAATACTAAAACCTCCGAGGTTTAGCACGTGCCATTAAATGAGCGAAATTTGGCTTTTGGTAGTGCCATTCTTTGAACTCTGTGAAGAAAAAAATAAATGATTCAAATGTTCAGAATCTGAAGTATTACAGTTACATTGGTCTCAATAATGAGACGAACGAAACGAAATGTTGTACTGTTTTTGCTGTTTTGGATAACTTGCATTATTTTCTATGTTGTATTCTTCAAAACTGATGATGTGAGTATATTTTATTTTTGACAGTGTACTGCTACTAGTACAGTACCCTGCATAAGTTGGCCGCAGGCATAAGTTGGCCGCGGCTCATCTACAGGCTCCAGAAAGACAAATAGGTTATTGTATACACCAATGAAAACTGTTGTATACTGCCTTGCGCCTTTAATTGGCACACCTTGGACATAAAAAGCTTAATTATGATTGTTTTGAGTGTAGTTTCGTGAATTTCTTTTTATTGAAATATGTATTGACACAAGCGCAAGTTATGGAAGCATTTTAGTGACATAAAATCAACAAAATAAACATTTTATTCTCGTTTTTAATGAGCGATAATATAATTTCTACATGAAATCAGCGCCTCAAATTGGCATAATTTGCATACGGAAATTGCGGATGATATTTAAATTATTTCTGTCGTCACCTCCACTTCCTTATTTGTTAAGCGGAAATGCACGAGAGTGGGCGATAAAAAACCATTGTTATTAAATATTTTAATTGTGCCAATTTGAGGCGTGTGCCATTATATGGCGCCAAGCAGTATAGTATGTTTAACAATAAAACATGATTTCAGTGTAGTAGGCCACACATATTAAAGCCCTGTGAAGATGTGGTGTGGGCGGCCAACTTATGCCTGCGGTCAACTTATGCAGGGTAGCAGTACATGGGTTTAGTCGTTACCTTAAGTAAGGGTCCTTAGTCCTTCCCCAAGGTAAACAAGAAATCGCTAAAATACTAGCTTTTTGTGACAAATAACATACCAACATGAAGTGTGATGAAAAAATCCAGTAACTTAAATGTATATTCATAACAGGTTAATTTGAAGGAATATTCATTGCATACGAAGTCACTTAAAAATTGAAGTGGAAAGATTCTTCTATAAACGCCATTTTTGGTGGATTTGGAAACGGGGAAATAACCGGGAATAATATTTTGGGAGAGCATGTAAAGTAGCTACTGTAGTTGCTATGATAGGTGAAATAAAGCAGTGCTAAACATTGAGTCGACACTTAAAAACCAGAAGTTTGAGTGAAAAATCATTGACCTGATTATGTCAAGGGAGAAACTAAAACAACACAAATTCTTTATTGGACATACATTTATTTAGTTTCACTTTGTATTGTATGAAGAATAAATATAATATAAATGTATTAGTAACAAATTATATATTTCTTTACTTGTTAACAGAACCTCAAGAATTAGATATGTAATAAACATAAGCCACCACAAAAACTAACCTCTGATCTCAAGAGAAAACCCCACCCCATGGCAGCCATACTTCGGTCACTTTCCACAGAAATCTTATATCACTGAGGATTAAAGATGTAGTAAACCACCTGGAAAGTATCTACAACTTAATTTGCTATTCACATCAGAATAAAGGCACTTTTATGACATGGATACTTTATATATTAGTGTGTTTTATACAATTCAGGGGGATGGTGGCACATTGGTAATACACTTGCCTCCCACCTCTAATCAGAGTTCGAATCCTTGTCTGACCTCAGGTGGGAAAGCTGGTAGTTGCTTGCCGTTGGTCGGTAGTGTACAGTAGAGAACCCTTGACCAACTGTAAGTACTGGTTTCCTACCAACTACCCATCACAATATGACCAATTATGTACTAGGAATGATGTAAAATGCGAAATAAACAAACTTTACAATACAACGGGACTCTATATAGCTCCTAGTGAATGTAAAATTATACAGTTTTTATATTGTACTTTTGGATACTTTACCACACCACTGTGTATTGTGTCAACACATTGACAGATTTCTTGAAATTACAGCCAGTTCTCAAATTCTGCACCCTGACTGACATTGTCCTGAACAACAAAAGAGATTATCTGACTTGGCAAAGATGTCTTTAGTAAGACTGCTCAACCAATTCTTAATATGTTGTGCATATAATGACATCACCTAGACACCTACATATCAATAGAAAGTTTTGTGGCAGTAATTCTTCTGCACATTTGGTACCATAGTTTTTGTTTGATTAAACAGTGTTTGTAATACCTGTTTGACTTCATGTGTATTCAGTAATATGCTTGGATTTTATGTTTATTATAATAATTAAACCATTTTCAATATCTTTATTTTTCATTTTGTTACTTGGTTCATCAGACTCTCACTTAACCCTATTTAAGACCCCCTTACTGGATCCCCATCTGATAGGATCCATAAGATCCTCCAATGATACTGTAATGGATCCGAGCGGCAAGATCCATCACATTTGACTCTACTCTGTTTGCAGTGGTACCACTACGTGTACATTTCAAAGGTTCCACTACTATGTATACTCTCATCAGGAAAACTAGGGATCACTCCCAACCCATCTTATCTTCCTAATATCAAGTTCACTCCTCAGGAACTTGGGGTGCATCCAGATGACATCACTACACTTAGGTTCCACAATGCCATCATGCACGGTGACATCACTGACGTCACATTTCACCATGTCACCAATCACCCTCCCCCTGGACGTGCACAAACAGGGATTTTCTCACAATAGCCTCCATGGCTATCAACTGGCCGTACCATCAGTTCGCAAACATTTCACAGTAGCACTCCAATTTCGGGGAGTTACAAGTCCCCATACAATAAGTGGGCATCATCAATCCCACAAATGAATCTCAAATGATGTAGGGAGAGTACCTGCCTCTCCCAGGGATGAATAATGTATATGAAAATTGTGGATGAGTGAAATGATGGAATTCACTTCTGAATTCCTCCTGAACACGTAAGCAAATGCATCATGCAACTTTCTTCACCAGACTGATTGAATGCACGGCATCTTATTTATGGGTGTCACCGAGTTAGAGAGAGAGACTTAAATAATTTACAATTCTGCGAGGCTCTTCACTGATCTGCAAGAGAGGACCTTATCTACTCTGCACTTCCAGTCAGCTTTTCAGCAATCTTCTGGCTGGCATTTCCATCATCTGCAAGGAAGGAGCTTATCTACTCAGCATCTCTGGCTGGCATTTCAGTTGTCTGGAAGGAAGGAGCTTATCTACTCTGCACTTCTGGCTGGCATTTCAGTCGTCTGCAAGGAAGGAGCTTATCTACTCTGCACTTCCAGTCAGCATTCTCTTTTGCTGTATTTTAAGATACCTTGGGCCTTTCTTAAGTATTTCATAACAAAAGAAACATAGGTAATATGGAAACAACATAATAGTTTATTGATTTTAAACAGCATGAGAATTGCATAGCATTGACATTTAAATGATATATTCACAGTAAACAATAGGAGGAAGGAGTGCGTACAGGAGTATACCGGAGGAAGGATTTCATTAAGGGTTACAGGATCTTGCAGCAGCTGGAACAAATGTTCTGCTCCGGGAGCATGTTTTCCTCCCACTCCAGGAGCACATGATCTCTCTTGCTTTGGAAGGACCCATTCATTTCAGATCTTGGATTAATAACTGCATTGGACTCAGTTTGGTGTAGAGGGAGCTCAGGAGCTTGGGCGTGCTCCAGGAGTATCAGCTGTTGTTCACTTATAAAGTATAGCTCAATTTTGAGCCATCTACTGTGCTCATTTGCTGATCCTGGAGCAACTCCTGGAGCATGTTGCTGTTACTGCTCCTGGAGTCCCCACATTTCCTTCTGCTCTGGGAGTCAATAATTTCCTTGTGGTCCGGGAGCATTGCTCTGCTCAAAGGCACTTGGTTAGATTATTGCTCTTGGGTCTATAGCTGCCTTGGACTCAGTTGGTGATCAATGGAGGGATCTCAGGAGCTTGGGAGTGCTCCGGGAGTACCAGCGGTTGTTCACTTAAATAATAGCTCAATTAACTCTGAGCTATTGGCTGTGATCATTTGCTGATCCCGGAGCAACTCCTGGAGCAAGTTGCTCTTATTGCTCCTGGAGCCCCCCCCCCTGTGTATTCCATTCTGAATTCTCAGGTTGGTTGTGCTTTACCTTGCTTCTTTCTTCTAGGTGTGTTCAGTGGAATTCAATTCTGAATTCTCAGGTCAGTGGTGCTTTACCTTGCTTCTTTCTTCTAGGTGTGTTCAGTGGAATTCAATTCCGAATTCTGACTCTCTACTGTAAAACCAGTTCTTATATAGCCTCTCAGTCTGGTCATGTGATCATCCAGGAATGGGCCAAATGGGGATAGATGTAAAATGTGGTGGTAACTTATAGGATTCATAACATTTTGTGCATTTACATTCCATAAAGGTGCAAATGAGGTCTAAAACATTCAGATTCATTTTTTTAGTACAATACACCTTGCACCAAATCATCATTTTTAGCTCTAATTCAAATATAACTGTCAGATACCATCTTTCAATAAACCTATCACCCCTATTTCATGAGTCATCCATCCCTGCAGTTAAAAATGTCCAACTAACAATAAAAAATAGCCAAAATCTACAGATTACCATGCTCTGGTAAGCTAGAAATACATTTCAACCCAAGATAAAGTGATTATAAATGATTTGCCTGCATGTTAGTGAATATTATGGTCTCAATCTAAGGGAAAACTGCTTATTTACCTCTATTATCACCCATATGACCGGAATTAATATTAAGTAAACAAACCCCTTCAAAGAGCATTTATGGGCCAATCAGTGCCAAAAATAACCGGAAAAACAATAAAAGTTATATTTACCTTTATTTTCGCCCCAAAACAGAAAAATAGCACTCAAATTGTACAGAATAATACAAAAATCAGCCACGAAATTTACCGTGAATTTTACCGCAAAATTTACCGGGAGTTAGATGTAAAATCAGAAATGTCAAATCAACAGGCTTACGGTCAAACTGTAACACTCTCCCCACCTTAGATTGAGATGTCCTCGTCAACCAAGAGATATAGAATGATTAAGCAAAATACACTATGAATCTTATATTCCTGTATTCAATCCAAGAGTTACAAAACTGATTTGAAAAAGTCAAATTTCAAAACAAAAATTATTTCAATGCGATCTTGTCCTGGCAGTGTTTCTACCTCTGCAATCTTCTTTATTGTGGGAGGGGGACAGAAGGCACAGTTAATTTGGATTTCATGTTGCCTTACTCTCTCTATTTGGCATGAAAACATCTTTTCTGATGTGGACATGAATTGGTCTCAAAATATCATGTCAGCAGTGTGTTTCCAAGTATCTAACATTCTGTCTTAAATGGGTAGGAATCTGGCTGGAATGGTCTGGCTTGGTCATATTGGGAGACATGATTGGGGTGGCCACTGGGATGGTGGGAGTATCAGTTGATATAGGACTGGCCATTGAAGCCATGGTACCAGCTGGCTCAGGGGGTGTTGCGACGTCCCCATTATCATTTCTGGTTGTTACAGGTCTTACATCATCATCGGCTAACTTCCTTGGGGAGTATTGTGTTGAGACCAGTCAGGTATATACATGGTTGGAACATCAGTCTCCACTGGCAGGATTGACCTTACGGCCTGTGCAGCCTCGCTTTCTCGCAATGATTCCTTCTAAGTGCTCAAAAAGTGGGGTATCTGATGTAAGAGTTTTGGCATCGGCATCTTTTTCGACTTCTATATGTTTGTTCTTCTCTTCCTCCTCCTTGGTCTTCTCTGCTTCAGCCCCACAATGTTATTGCATGCTTCTCTGGCTGTTCTATCTTCTGGGTCACTTCTATCATGGGACTTATAATGACATGACAATCTTTATTGTTATCCCTTTGTTCGTCATACCTTCCTCAGCAGATTCTTTCTTGTCACCATTAGGTTTCTTGCTGTCTTCTCTTTTCTTTTTCTCACTTTTCTCATCCCTCTTTGATATTTTCTAGTGATCTCAACGGGTATCCGGATATCCGGGTACCCGAACCCTGAATATTTACCCGAAACCGAAATAACATACCCGAGTACCCGAATCTAAGCATCATCGCTGTAAATATCGCCCACGCTGGATGACCGAGTACAGACATATCTCCACTTCATAAATTCACCAAAAGATTAAACTTTTCAATTAAAATGCACAAGAATATTGTTTTCTCACCCTTGTACACCATTTATAGTATTTTATTTGTCGTTTATTTTGGTTGTTTATACATTGTCAAATGCCGGGACCCTTTGAAAATCGTCAGTTTATCAAAACACATACTTAATTCCGAGTCCCTAAAACGCTGTATATTGGTTATTTTGTGACATGCACTCCTTAAATAAATAAGAGTACAATATTTGCACACAGTAGTTGATAATTTTACGTTAATAAAATTCACTTACCAATCTGAAAAAAAAAATAAAGTTTCAATTCCGAAACTACATTCGAGCAATAGTGTGATGCTTTTGTGATAGGTCATGTGACTCCATTTTCATGTAAACAACCGTGTTTTGAATGTACAGAAGTCTTTTTTATTTGACATTTCTTCCGTGTAATACTGTTTTGAATGCGAAAAAGTGGCCGACAGGAAATAAAGCAAATGGTTGGATCCCATTATTTCTGTAGGTTTTAAGTCTGTAAATATGGGGATTTTTGTTGTTTCAGCTATTATCGCCCATCGGCACGAGTACCCGGGTACCCGCCCGTTGAAATCTTTACCCACCCGGTCCTACTAAAAGGGGTTTATTGAGAACACTAATATTTTCTCATTTCTCTTCTCTGATCTTTCACATTTCTCATCCCTCTTCTTTGATCTTTCACTTTTCTCATCTCTCCTCTCTGATTGTTCACTCTTGTTCTTCTGTGGTGACTTCTTTTCCCTGTCTTTTTGTTCCTTTCTTCTCTTCTCCAGCTGTTGGTCCCTCCAGTATGCAATTTCCTGGATTAATTCCGGCCTCCTTTGTACTTCAACTAACCTCTCTGGATGTATGTCCACAATATATTGCACAAGTTTGTCTCTTCTTGTACTGGCCTTATTACAAAATGGGCATTGGAATTTGTATTTTTCCTTGTGGACACTAGCTACATGTGGTTTGAGATTTGATTTTCTTGAGAATGACCTTGAACAATCTCTGCAGTTCATCTACAACACAAAAAAACCTGAAACGAACACTAGAGATTGTGACTTCTACTATTTCTCTTGACTACAGACAGCACGTAACATCTTGACTGTAGAGAGTTTGTGGCATCCTAAATTCTTAACTACATTTCTTCAATCAGTCTTTTCGGTTGGCAAACAATTCTTTTTGAGCGTCTGCTACCGAATAATTCAGAGACTTTGGGAAGGGAGGGTGATGTTGGGTTTGAGACATTAGTTTTCATGGGGGATACATTCAAGTTATGATCAGCAATTGAAAAATCATTGTTCTCTTATAAATCTTGTGCAAGAATTTCCTCTGTTACTTCTTCACTGTCACTGTCTAATATCTGTGCCACAGGTCTATTTGCGGCAACTTCACTTCTTGCTGGAGCTTCACATTCTATCTCTACTTGCGGATCAGCCAGTGGTATCCAGCTCTCCAGAGCCTTACCACGGTATCTTTTCAGTGTTGAAATGGACAATCTTGGGTTGTGTACGGGAAGATCTTTGTATTCTGTACAAAGCATCACATAGTTTGTGAACAACCAAAAAGGGTCCTGTCCAAGACTTTTGGAATTTTGGTGTAATACCTTTTCGTCGAAAAGGTGAATACAACCAGACAAAGTCCCCTCTTCTGTATGGTGCAGGACATGCTTTAAGGTTGTATAACCTCTTTTGACGAACTGCCACTTTCTTGAGCTGCACTCGAGCATGTTCATGGGATTTTGCTAGCCTTTCTTGTAACATGCAGGTATAGTTCACTTCCAAAATTGGCCCTTTGTCACTTGGATTTGGGACAATCAAATCAATGGGCAAATTGATTTCACATCCCATCATCATACAGTTTGGTGAAACACCAGTAGATTCTTGTGGGGTTGATCGGTAGGCCATCAGCAACATTGGCAAATATTCATCCCAATCTTTTTGCTGAGTGCTGACAAATGCCCGTAACATAGTCTCCAAAGTGCGATTGAACCTTTCTACCATGCCATTGGTCTGTGGGTGAAAACCACTAGTTCTTGTTTTATCTATGTATAGCAGTGAACAAATTTCTACAAACAGCTTGGGGGGCCACGGTGGCAGAGTGGTAACACTCTCACCTCCCACCTCTGAGGCCGGGGTTCGATCCCCGTCAAGGCCCTATGTGGGAAAGCTGGTAGTTGCTTGCCGTTGGTTGGCAATTTACAGTACAGAACCCTAACGAACTGTATGTACTGGTTTCCTCTGCCCTTCCAACTACCCGTCGCGATATGACCTGTACAGGGTTGAAAGCAACGTAAAACCCCAAATAAATAAATAAATAAATCAATCTTCTTTGCACCACACCCAGGATTAGCATCTCCGATTCTGGTAGAATAATGATGGGTTCCTTTACTGCCACTTTGCAGCATTGAGGAACGTTCCCCTCTTGCCATAGATTCACAACAAGTGAATTGATAATCAAGCACTGGGCAGGAATGTCAACCTTGCATTCATGCTGGGACAAGAAATCCATCCCAAGTATGGCATCAGGCTGAAGTTCTGCAACAACGATTAACATGATTAACTTTCAAAGGTCCAAGCGTAATCTCCATTGTACCCTCTCTGGATACATCCGATCTGCACCACAAATCATCAGATTGGATGGTTGTAATTCACTCGATTTGAAACTTCTGAAAAATCTCTTAATACTAGGGTCACAGCGGCACCAGTATCAATGAGAAATTTCAGAGGATGGCCATTAATTTGTCCAATGGCCACCAGCCCTCCACTTCCATTAACTGATAAAATCTTCTGTGGTCTGAATGGTTTGGCTGTATCTCGACCACCAGATGCAGCCGTAATTAGTTTGACTGATTTGCTGGGCAGTTGTACTGCACATGTCCAGCCTCCCCACAATTCCAGCATCGCACTGGAGGACGCTGCCCCTGTTGTTTCCCATTTTTATGACCAGTATTCTCTTTTCCTCTGGAGGCTTGCAGTTGTTTCTGTAAGTCTGCAATTTGCTTTTGCAATTTTGCAAGTAATGATTCCTCTTCTTGTGCATCTTGTGCAGCTAAATTCTTTGTATGACTGCTAATATCCCTAATAAAGCGCTTGCTGGACACTCTTTGCTTTTCTGCTGCCTTGTATGCTTCAAACTCTACAGCTGTGCAGATAGCTCCATCTAAGTTTTCGGGTTTGGCTTGATAGATTCTCCAAAAAATGTCTGGGTCATCAATTGTATCAATAAAGTGGTCTCTACCCAGCACATCTAATACTTCTGCATTGGCTCCTGGATATACCTGTGCAACCAGTGCACGTATCTGCTGACCAAGTTCTGGCAACGTTTCATTGGGTTTTCGCCCACAGTTCTGAAGTTCAACTCGGTAGAATTCACTCTGATTTTCCGGGTCAAAGCGTCTTCCAAGAGCTCTAACAAATTCCCGGTAATCTCTGTGACGACCTGGTGGAAGAGTTCCCATCACTTGGCACCCAGAGCCATGTAGACTGACACTAAGAAATTATGCTCGCTGTTGTGCATTCCAACCATTTATCTTGCTGCATATTTCAAAGTGTACAATGTAGTCAGCCCAGGAGGTTTTTCCATCAAATTGATCAGGCATCTGTGATCACCCTGGGACATTTATTCTGTGCTGCTTGATTCTGGATATGTGGATCCTCTTCAACTTCGTCTCTGAGCCTTGGTTGCCATCGGGATTCACACGGCCTTGGCTGGTCTCCGTCATTTCTGACATCTCTGTGACCAGCTGTCAGATCCCGGAGCATCTCCAATGCTCCCCGTATTTGCCCAAGGTCATCCTGCAGCCTTGATGGGTCATCTCCCAGCTTCCTGGAACAGTCTTCTGAATCACCATAGGCACCATCTGGAAAGAGGCTTCCCCGGGCACCACCTAAGGTACAACTGTCATCGTTCACCATGCTCATCTTGACAAATACTGGAAACAAAAATAACTTTAGAATCCTGGTATCAAATTCTAAAAATCTAATGTTACTTATACAAAAATAAAACAGGGTGGAGTCGCATCATGGGATCCCAAGGTAAATGGAATCCCACTTCTGACACCAGAAATGTAACGGATCCAAACGGCAAGATCCATCACATTTGACTCTACTCTATTTGCAGTGGTACCACTGCGTGTACATTTCAAAGGTTCCACTACTATGTATACTCTCATCAGGAAAACTAGGGATCACTCCCAACCCATCTTATCTTCCTAATATCAAGTTCACTCCTCATGAACTTAGGGTGCATCCAGATGACATCACTACACTTAGGTTCCACAATGCCATCATGCACGGTGACATCACTGACGTCAGATTTCACCATGTCACCAATCAACCTCCACCTGGACGTGCACAAACAGGGATTTTCTCACAATAGCCTCCATGGCTATCAACTGGCCGTACCATCAGTTCGCAAACATTTCACAGTAGCACTCCAATTTCGGGGAGTTACAAGTCCCCATACAATAAGTGGGCATCATCAATCCCACAAATGAATCTCAAATGATGTAGGGAGAGTACCTGCCTCTCCCAGGGATGAATAATGTATATGAAAATTGTGGCTGAGTGAAATGATGGAATTCACTTCTGAATTCACTTCTGAATTCCTCCTGAACACGTAAGCAAATGCATCATGCAACTTTCTTCACCAGACTGATTGAAGGCACGGCATCTTATTTATGGGTGTCACCGAGTTAGAGAGAGAGACTTAAATAATCTGCAATTCTGCAAGGCTCTTCACTGATCTGCAAGAGACGACCTTATCTACTCTGCACTTCCAGTCAGCTTTTCAGCAATCTTCTGGCTGGTATTTCCATCATCTGCAAGGAAGGAGCTTATCTACTCAGCATCTCTGGCTGGCATTTCAGTCATCAGCAAGGAAGGAGCTTATCTACTCTGCACTTCTGGCTGGCATTTCAGTCATCTGCAAGGAAGGAGCTTATCTACTCTGCACTTCCAGTCAGCATTCTCTTTTGCTGTATTTTAAGATACCATGGGCCTTTCTTAAGTATTTCATAACAAAAGAAACATAGGTAATATGGAAACAACATAATAGTTTATTGATTTTAAACAGCATGAGAATTGCATAGCATTGACATTTAAATGATATATTCACAGTAAACCATAGGAGGAAGGAGTGCGTACAGGAGTATACCGGAGGAAGGATTTCATTAAAGCTTACAGGATCTTGCAGCAGCTGGAACAAATGTTCTGCTCCGGGAGCATGTTTTCCTCCCACTCCAGGAGCACATGATCTCTCTTGCTTTGGAAGGACCCATTCATTTCAGATCTTGGATTAATAACTGCATTGGACTCAGGGGGAGCTCAGGAGCTTGGTCGTGCTCCAGGAGTATCAGCTGTTGTTCACTTATAAAGTATAGCTCAATTTTGAGCCATCTACTGTGCTCATTTGCTGATCCTGGAGCAACTCCTGGAGCATGTTGCTGTTACTGCTCCTGGAGTCCCCTCATTTCCTTCTGCTCTGGGAGTCAATAATTTCCATTTGGTCCGGGAGCATTGCTCTGCTCAAAGGCATTTGGTTAGATTATTGCTCTTGGGTCTATAGCTGCCTTGGACTCAGTTGGGTGACCAGTGGAGAGATCTCAGGAGCTTGGGAGTGCTCCAGGAATACCAGCGGTTGTTCACTTAAATAATAGCTCAATCAATTCTGAGCCATAATGGCTGTGATCATTTGCTCTCAGAGCAACTCCTGGAGCAAGTTGCCCCCCCCCCCCCCCCCCCCCCCCCCCCCCTGTGTATTCAATTCTGAATTCTAAGGTTGGTTGTGCTTTACCTTGCTTCTTTCTTCTGGATGTGTTAGTGGAATTCCATTCTGAATTCTCAGGTCAGTGGTGCTTTACCTTGCTTCTTTCTTCTAGGTGTGTTCAGTGGAATTCAATTCTGAATTCTGACTCTCTACTGTAAAACCAGTTCTTATATAGCCTCTGAGTCTGGTCATGTGATCATCCAGGAATGGGCCAAATGGGGAAAGATGTAAAATGGGGTGGTAACTTGTGGGATTCATAACATTTGGTGCATTTACATTCCATAAAGGTGCAAATGAGGTCTAAAACATTCAGATTCATTTTTAGTACAATGCACCTTGCACCAAATCATTTTTAGCTCTAATTCAAATCTAACTGTCAGAAACCATCTTTTAATAAACCTATCACCCCTATTTCATGAATAATCCATCCCTGTAGTTAAAAATGTCCAACTAACAATAAAAAATAGCCAAAATCTACAGATTACCATGCTCTGGTAAGCTAGAAATACATTTCAACCTAAGTGATTATAATCAGAGGCTAGCTTGTTAGTGAATATTATGGTCTCAATCTAAGGGAAAACTGCTTATTAAGCGTCCCTGAAAGGGTGCTTATTTGTTTTCGCCTCAGTTTCCTCGCCGCCGCATTATGGTCTCCCTTGAATATCTCCCTTATTATTAGGTTTCAAACCATATTTGGCAGTTATATACCTTAGGCGTGGGAAAATTTTTCTGCATGCTTAAATTTGACCTTTGACCTTTATGAAGGTCACATGATCAAAAACTAAGGGCCCCCCCCCTTATGGGTCAAACTGGGGTCATAAAATAGCTGATTTTGAGTTTTTGCCTTATATCTCCTTTATTGTTGTTTTTATAGCTTCAGAATGTATTAAGAGGTATTGGGAAAGTATATGTGGAGAGTCTAAATAGCCGGTCAGTTTTACCCCCTGGCCCCCTCCCCCATTATGGGCCAAACTGGGGTCATAAATAGCTGCTTTGGAGTTTTTGCCTTATATCTCCTTTATCGTTGCTTTTATAGCTTCAGAATGTATTAAGAGGTATTGGGAAAGCAAATGTGGAGAATCTAAATAGCCGGTCAGTTTTATCCCTCGACCCCCCCCCCCCCCCCTTATGGGTCAAACTGGGGTCATAAAATAGTTGTTTTATAGTGTTGCCTTATATCTCCTTTATTGTTGCCTTTATACCTTCAGAATGTATTAAGAGGTATTGGGAAAGCATATGTGGAGAGTCTAAATAGCCGGTCAGTTTTACCCCCGGCCCCCCCCTTATGGGTCAAACTGGGGTCATAAAATAGCTGATTTTGAGTTTTTGCCTTATATCTCCTTTATTGTTGCTTTTATAGCTTCAGAATGTATTAAGAGGTATTGGGAAAGCATATGTGGAGAGTCTAAATAGCCGGTCAGTTTTACCCCCCGACCCCCCCTTATGGGCCAAACTGGGGTCATAAATAGCTGCTTTGGAGTTTTTGCCTTATATCTCCTTTATCGTTGCTTTTATAGCTTCAGAATGTATTAAGAGGTATTAGGAAAGCATATGTGGAGAATCTTAATAGCGAGTCAGTTTTATCCCCCGACCCCCTCTTATGGGTCAAACTGGGGTCATAAAATAGTTGCTTTGGAGTTTTGCCTTATATCTCCTTTATTGTTGCTTTTATACCTTCAGAATGTATTAAGAGGTATTGGGAAAGCATATGTGGAGAGTCTAAATAGCCGGTCAGTTTTACCCCCCGACCCCCCCTTATGGGCCAAACTGGGGTCATAAATAGCTGCTTTGGAGTTTTTGCCTTATATCTCCTTTATCGTTGCTTTAAAAGCTTCAGAATGTATTAAGAGGTATTGGGAAAGCATACGGCGCAGCTTTATGCATTCTTAGCTTTACAGCATGCTTATTAAAACCACAAAGCATTTTAAACTTTCAGGGATGCTTTGCTTTTGTTAGCAAAAGCATTCCTCTAGTTTACTTCTATTATCGCCCATACGACTGGAATTAATATTAAGTAAACAAACCCCTTCAAAGAGCATTTTATGGGCCGATAAGGGCCGAAAATAACCGGAAATACAATAAAAGTTATATTTACCTTTTCGCCCCAAAACAGAAAAATAGCACTTAAATTGTACAGGATAATACAAAAATCGGCCACGAAATTTACCGCGAATTTTACAGTCAAATTTACCGGGAGTTAGATGTAAAATCAGAAATGTCAAATCAACAGACTTTCGGTCGAACCGTAACAATACGAAAGAAGAGCAGTGGATCGTCCTAAAAAGGAGCCAAATGGTGCCGTTTTTCCTACCTTGTGGTTTTCTTTGGTCATAAAGCTAGCCTCTGATGAGAATACACATTTGATATTCAAAATGATCATCTGCAGATTATACCGCCTAGTTGGAGTTTTACTCTTTCACCCCAAGAATTTTATTTTTTTGAATCAATTTTGATTATCTTATTTGTAATTTACAAAATCAATAAAATACATGTACAAACAAAGACAAAACAAATCAGAAATTGGTCACCAAGTTGTAACTCAAATTATACACAGTATGTGATTACAAAAATAATGTCACCTATGGTAAAAATTGGATGGAATACAAATGATTTTTATTCGAAACACTGGAAACCAATTGAAAACATTCTGTAAGTCATATCACAATTGGACAGTTTTGGAAGAATATCGCAGGAAAACAGAGGAAAATGTTGCATAGGTAATATCACCAGTGTCAGCTTGGGTTGGGTGTTGCAGTAAAGCATTGGAAACACTGCACAGGTCATATGGCTAGCAGCAGTTTGGGTTTGGTGTTGCAGGAAAGCAGTTGAAGCATCACACAGGTCAAACCACTAGCAGCAGTTTGGGTTGGGTATTGCGGGAAAACAATGGAAACAATTGTGTTGGTCATATCTCAAGATGTATTTTACTATGACAGGTGAAGTAATTAAAGCAGTGCAAAACATTGAGTATGCACTTAAAAACCTGAAATTTGAGTGAAAAATCATTGACCTGAAGTAAAACCACAGGGCATCACAAAGACTTTATTTGACATACATTAATTAATTTCACTGCGTATTGTAGAAGAATAAATACAACAATGCATGCATATATCAAAATATTTTTCTTATGTCATAAACTTTAAAATTAGTTAAATTTAAGATACCAGCACGTATAAAATAAGTAAAAAAAAGGTCAGCAATGAAATATGACATAATAGTGATTTTGAACATGTAACAAAACAGGTACAATATGACTAGCTTCTTTATATCGACAATGCTGGAAAGTCTCACATAAACCAACTCTACAAAATCTTCAAAAGATATTAAGATCTGTCAGATTTTCTAATTACATTGTTTTATAAATGTGCAATTTATATGCAACTACATTAAGTAATAATCAATGAAATCCATCATAGGTTTTGGTATAAAGGAAAATAACTGTGGTTGAAAACCTCAATATGAGTCATGTCCAAAATGTAAGACTTTGTTTATACGCACATGCTTACCTTTTAGAATGAGGGAATGTGAAATGAGTGGACCAGAGGTTGGGGGAGCAATTTCTCTATAATATTAGTGCGAAAAAAGGGCAGGTTGTTTCCAAAGGAGTACAAAATATGGAGATGATAGTGGATCCTTTTTCTTGTTTTTGGAGGGTTGGTATCAAGATATGATACTACATAGTGTGTTTGGGTGTTGAAATATGCATAGAGAACTTGAAGGGGAATCAGTAAGGAGTTTCTTGGGGGGATACTTCCATGGATAAGATTTCAATAATTGTCAGTGATTTTCAGATATTTAAGTTTCTCAATAAAAAGAAAATACAAACTCCTGACAAGTGTAAAGGTCAACACATATCTTTGTTAGCTATGACTTCACTTTTTAATTAATTTCTATTTCACTTTATTTTTATTTACTTTATTCAAGAACAGTATGAAAAAACACCAATATTTTTGAAATAAAAAAAATACAAACTTAATTAACTAAATATTGTATCTATAGCACGTTAGCTCCTCAGCGGCCAAGAAAAAACTCAAAGTGACAAATTGTCAAAGTATGGGCTTTGCCTGGTCCTTTCTCTGGGGTTACTGAAATCCAGAATTGAATCGAAGTCCACTTGAATTTGTAAAAAATTTTGTGAGTCAAGACCCGTACCAGTATTTAAATGTAATACATGATATACAATATCTCTAGTTAAGATATTATTAATAATCTATCAATAATTTCTATTCTTTGGTGTAAATATATGTACAATGTTGGCATTATGTTTCATAGACTCATGCTTGAACATCCACAAATTTTGTAGTTATATTTCATAATTTTCAGCGGATTGAGGCCACTATAATATTTCTGGACATAAAACAATAGTATCTGTTAAAAGAGTATATGTGAAATCGTATCTTGAATAACTTGTATTATTCTTTCAAAAAAATTTTTTGCAACAGTGTGAGAACCTTATTATTAAAAATGATTTTTAAAGGTTGTTTTTACATGTATTTAAATTTTCCAAGCATACTTAGGGAGACTGCTTAGAGCGAGGTTTATCCGTATATTTTTCTTAACAACTCCACCACACTAAGATGGCGGCTTCCATTCTCTTACTTCAAATATAAAATGTCTCAGTATAATTATATATTGCACAAATAAATGATAAAACAATATGAATTAGACTTGTTTTAGTAAAAAGTATCATCACACTTCATGTTGGTGTGTTATTTGTTACAAAACCCTGGTATTTGGGCGATTTCTTGTTTACCTTGAGGAAGGACTAAGGACCCTATGGAGCAGAGCGTAGTTGGGTACTTAAGGTAAGGACTATACATGGGTTAGCATGAAGTGGGTCGATTTTCAAGTGTTTTTATTGCTATGTAAAATGTAGATTGGCTAGAAACATGTTCGACAGACATACAGCAGAAAGTGATAGCAGCAACATAATGCAAAAATTGGCTCATATCTTTGTCCTCTCAAAGTCAAATGTAAAACGATTATTAGATTTACATGCAACTCGTGACCATGGCATCTCGTGACCAACAATGTCAATTGTATTCAGAAATTGGTTGGGTCTGCATCCATAATGGAACATTGAAGTCAAAAAGTACAAAAGACAAAAGGCCAAATCAAAAGACTAACAAAAAAGGTTGTGAGTTTGTTATTAAAATGAGTCACTCCAGATAGTCAAAAGATGATGGTGACTTCAGTGAAAGATGTCCATAACCATGGTGTATCAGCTGAAGAATTTCAGCTAAATGCCAGGGTGAGGAAACTTGACCAGTCCACCCAGGAGGATGTCAAAAGGATGCTTCAGGTGAGTGCCAACCAAAAATTGGTGCAGCAGTTCTTTTCAGAGAAAACCAGAAAATCTGTTTTGATGCGTGATATCCACAACATTGCTGCCTCCATGGCCTCATCAAAGACACCTGGACCTGAAGGAGAGAAGTGTGAACCATCAAGCTTGGCAGACTGGTTCAAAGAAAATCACCCAGCCTTGACACTGAATTTGTCTTGGATGACCAGCAGATGGTACAGGGTATTTTTCTCCAAGACGTCATGAAGTCAACCTTCTCCAAGTTCCCAGAGGTCATCTTGGCTGATGCAACTCACAAGACAAATGAACATCACATGGTCTTTTATGTCCTACTTGTGATTGATGGAAATGGTGACAGTCACATTGGAGCAGCCTTTTTGATTCACCAGGAAGATGAGCCAAGTCTGAGGAAGATGCTCTCAATCTTCAAGGACAGGAATCCAGACTGGAGCCAAACCAAAGTGGTCATCACGGACAAGGATATGGTTGAAAGAAATGTGTTCAAGTCAGAGATGGAGCGAGTGGAGTTGCAAATCTGCCTCTTCAATGTCTTAAGAACTTTCATTAGGGAGGTAACAATTGATAAACTAGGTGTGACAGCTGGTGAAAGGGTTACTGTATTGGAGAAACTGCAGCAACTAGCATACAGTAAGAATGAGGGTGACTACATGTCGCTGTATCAAGAATTTGTTGAACTCTGCCCCAACCACCTTGTGCAGGAGTATTTTGACCCTAACTGGCACCAGATCAGGAAAGAGTGGGTACAGGGTCTTAAGAATCAGACATGAATCTCAGCAGCAACACCAACAATAGGATTGAATCATTCTTTCAGAAGTTGAAAAGCTGTGTCTCCCCGTGACAGTATGAAAAACTTTATCTCCAAATTCCTAGGGCTGATTGAAACACTCAGGACAGAGCGGAGGTTCAAAAATGTGAGTGGCAAGATTCCTGTTGTAGTATCCATTTCACCAACAGAGAGAGAGAGAGAATACTACACTGTCCTAACCCCCTTCGCATTCAAGCATGTCCAGAAGCAGATACATCTTGTTGACAAAGTGGTGATAATTGATGCCAATACAGCAAGGACTCTGGCTGGCCCCATGAATGTATGTGCCACCTCATGTGAATGTAGCAGCTTCAAAACCATGGACCTGCCATGTTCACACATGTTTGCTGTACGACAGACAGATGACCTGCCTCAATTTGCAGCAGAACTTGTTAATGAGAGGTGGACCCAGGCCTACAACAATTCCAGAGTGCCCCTGTTAACTGAACCCAATGTGTCTGTGTCAACAGTTAAGAGGAAGAAGGTTCTGAGCTACAATGAAAAGTTCAGGAATACATCTTTAAAGCTGCAAACAGTTTCTTCAAAGCTGGCTGCACGAGGCACCATTCAGTATGGAGGTAGTATGAAAGAAATTGATAAGCTTATAGCCCTTATATATCAACAATGGCCAGGACTTTCTTATGAGAGAGGTTTCCACTACTGAAATGCCTTTAACTACAGATATGGTAGATATGACAGAGAATTCTGATGACCCTACTGGTGACCATATTGAATACCCCACTGATGTGCCTTCAACTTCTGATGATCCTACTGATGAAACACCAGCAGAGCTAGATGTGCCTTCAACTTCTTATGATCCCACTGTTTCCTCAGTGCCTGATATTGGTGCAGTGTTCCATGAAAATGATGTGGAGACCATCCCTGAGAATGTGCCCTCCTGTGTCCTTGACAGTAATGTTGATGTCAACCTGGTTTGCAAATTTTTTCAGAAGAAGGTTGGATGGTACTTCAGACCATGCTAGAAGCCAGGAAAGCACCCCCTTGGCTGTGTAGGCAGTGCTCAGATGATTTGGCAACTGAAGAATCAGTTGGATGTGAATCATGTCTTCATTGGTTCCATTACACAATGTGCAAATCTGAAGGCAGCACCAAGCTGCAAATACTGGTATTGTGTGGCACGTTTTATGTAAGAATGTCTGTTTAGTTAAAGATGGTTATGAATATATCCTGCAAATTTGAGAAGGCTAGCTATAATACTTTTTTCGTTAGAGCGGTAATGGTGAAATCTCTCTACACACTGCGGCGTGGGCATAACAAAGCGAAATCCATAGTATCCACCGGATGCTATCCGGTAGATACAATGAGATCTGTGGTTTAGAAGGGACTTGGAGCAAAAATTTTACTTCCGGGAAAAATTTCACATTGAAACCACCAGATCGAATTGTCGAGAATTCCCACAATTCATAGCAGATATATTCTGACAGGAAACAACAAATTTAATGGATAAGGGTGTATCAAATGCTTCTATACATTTATAATCTCAGTAAAATGTGTACAAGCATACAGTTTTACAACACATTGTTGCCATGTTAGGGTAGTGTATTAATCAAAACATCACACGGTCCCAGCTTTGAGGATAGAAACCGTTACATCTACCAGACGTGTTCTTCCTCATTCCCAGACACAACTAAATGTTAGTTTTATTGGAATATTGCTTGTGAAAGAATGCACCTTGTCGTAGGTCGTTCTTTTTAGTTCACAGCACTACTCTTCGGTATTGACCTTTTGCATCAACGTCATTATGTGATGTCACGATGACGTTTTCAGTGAACAACGTCTATTTTGGACGGCAAAACACAGATTATTAGTGCTGTACTTTGACAAAAAATTAAAGCTATACCTTTTTATGTCAGCTAACTTGTCAGTCAGCTGACATTATGGCATCACTCTGCGGCGTCTGCGTCCATACTGGCGTCCGCGTGAACAACTTCTTCTCCAAAAGTACAAGTCCCAGGGACATGCTGTTTTTTTAAAGGATACCTTATCTATTGAGGATGAAAATTTGTTCAAGGCATGCAGATCTGTTCGTTTGTTTGTTCCCCAGAGCCATTACAAGTGAGGTACCCCCCACCTTGAGTGTGAAAGTTTCTACACTTTATCACAATTTTTTTCTTCAATTATTGCAGGGATTTCTCTCTTATCTTGCATACATGTAATATCCCACTAGTAGATTCCCATGTGTGAGTCTCAGGCCTGGATCTCTCTTAATTTTATTTTTTATGAATTTTTTAAATAATTTTTTATACATTAAAATTTCTGAAATCATGCACTAAATCACTTATAACTTGAAAAGTATTGCAATTACAGCATTTTCTTAAAATATGTTATTCAGTTAATTTTTCCATACCTACAACATGGTAAGTAACATGAGAGTCTATCTTAATAGCTAAGTGAGTAATAACTACTTACTGACTTTTCAGTAACTTCCATGATGAGTAAAATCACTTGTAACTTGAAAACTATTGCATTTAGAGAATTATGCATATTATTTTTGCTTTTTCCGGCATCCGCCGTCCGGCGTCCAGACGCTTGGTTTCCACTCATTTGAAGGAAAAGTATTTATCCTATCTTTACCAAATTTGTTATGGGTGTTTATTGGGTTAATAGCTTGCATGGGATTGCTTTCGGTGAAGATAGCTCTATAGCTAACTGAGTAATAGCTACTTAGCTACTTTTGTGTACTTCTTTTGTTTCCGGGCATTTTAAGGAAAACTATTTGACATATCTTTACCAAATTTAGTATGAGCATTACTTAGGTCGATAGCTTGCTTGGGATTGCTTTTAGTGATAACAGCTATATAACTGACTGAGTAATAGCTACATAGCTACTTTGCCAAAAATGGCAAAACACAAATTTGCTTATCTCCTTAACCATGAGAGATAGGGCAATTTCGTCGAAATTTTCGACCCACAGGGTATCTAAGCAATGTACTCTTGGCAAATTTCAAAAAAAATTTCCTCTTCCCAAAAATGGCGGCCATTTTGAATTTTCGAATTTTTGCCAAAAATAGAAAAACAGAAATTTGCTTCTATCTCCGTAACCATACAAGATAGAGCGATTTCGTCTCAATTTTCGACCCAACAAATGCAAAAAGGCATGAAGCTGAAATAATTTACATGTATACTAATAAATATTTAAGCATCATTGATATATTTTACAAATGAAACAGGGTCTTGTAAGACTACTGTACTATTTTTGCAAAAGGTTCATGGGGTGGACATTACACATGATAATGTGTGTTCTTCTATGCTATCCTGACAATCCTGTTTCTATTCATATGTCGCAGCTACTATCAACAGGGCGTCCTATTTCTAGTTTTGTATAAATATGTTATTCAGCTACTTTTGAGTCCGCTATAATATACTAAAATTGCAGACCTGTATCTCATTGCATAGCTGAGTAATAACTACTTTGAGGTTATCACTGTTGAATAAATAAGTTGTAACTTGAAAACTATTGCATTTACAGTATTTTGTTTAAATATGTTATTCACCTAATTTTTGGCCAGCTATAACATAGTGAAATTGCAGACCCATAGCTCATGATATAGCTGAGCAATAGCTATTTTCAGGTTCTCACTGTTGAGTAAATCAATTGTAACTTGAAAACTATTGCATTTACAATATTTTGTTTAAATATGCTGTTCACCTACTTTTGGATCAGCTATAACATAGTGAAATTACAGGCCTGTAGCTCATTGCATAGCTGGGTAATAGCTACTTTGAGGTTATCACTGTTGAGTAAATCAGTTGTAACTTGAAAACTATTGCATTTAGAGTATTTTCTTTAAATATATTATTCACTCACTTTTCAGTCAGCTATACCATAGTGAAATTCAGCCCTTTAACTCATTGCATAGCTGAGCAAAAGCTACTTTGAAATTCTCTGTAGAGTAAATCAGTTGTAACTGGAAAAGTTCTTCCACTTCTACTCTGAAACTCAAAACACACAGTCAGCTGACACAGAGCCCGTTCACCGGCACTGATTGCTTGTTAAATTATAGATTTGAGTTCTGTGAAAAGGGAAACAATTCTAAATATATTTTCTTAATGAAGGCACAGCTTTTAAAATATATTATTTTGTCTTTAATTATCATTTTGATACTTTATGGGAACTTTTGTTAGTTTTCATTTGCAATCGAGATACATTTACACTAAAAATACCGTAAATGACCTATTTAGCGCATCCGCCCTTGTAACCGCACCCTACCTCTTTTTCCCAGCAATATCGTCAGTGACAGTGCACAGTATCCACATATTTTTTATATATATTGTACGTATTTTTACTTAATAAATTGACATTTTTGTCATGACTGTCAAGTTTGTTTTCATCTACCGCCATATTTACAGGAAGTGGATACTTTTAGTAGATTCTAAATGTCGAAACACCGTTATTCTTACCGGATTGACCTATACTTTATCCCGGAAAGTGTTTCATGATGGGTGCGCTAAAAGGGCAACTTTTTTCCATCAAATATTGAATAAAAATAGTCTTTCCTTAGCACACTGTGCGCTAAATAAGTCATTTACGGTATATATCGAAAGTACACAACTTTTAAATGATTATTTCTCTTTGAATAATTTGTCCATTTTTGTACTGTAAAAAGTATATTGATATCAAGGAAATTAACAATTTGGTAAAATGAAAATAAGGAATGCTTTTATGGCCTAACATTTTTACCCCACAGCCCTTAAGGGCTGTCGGGCTATTATTTTCACCCATGGTGTCCGGATGGGCGGGTGGGCGGCGGGAAAAGTTTGTCCGGCCTGTATCTCAGAAACCGTAAGGTGTAAGAAGTTGATACTTGGTAGGGACATTGGTTAGGGGGTATAGGTATGCAACGTCATGGTGTGACCTTGATTTGACCTTGCAGTAGTGACTTTGACCTATAAAATCTTGTCCGGGCTATATCTTGGAAACCGTAAGGTGTAGTTAGTTGATACTTGGTAGGGACATTGGTTAGGGGGTATAGGTATGCAATGTCATGGTGTGACCTTGATTTGACCTTTGACCTTGCCATAGTGACCTTGACCTATAAAATCTTGTCCGGGCTATATCTCGGAAACCGTAAGGTGTAGTTAGTTGATACTTGGTAGGGACATTGGTTAGGGGGTGTAGGTGTGCAACATCATAGTGTGACCTTGATTTGACCTTTGACCTTGCCGTAGTCACCTTGACCTATAAAATCTTGTGCAGACTATATCTCGGAAACTGTAAGGTGTAGGAAGTTGATACTTGGTAGGACATTGGTTAGGGGGTGTAGGTGTGCAAATTCATGTTGTGACCTTGATTTGACCTTTGACCTTGTCGTAGTGACCTTGGCCTATAAAATCTTGTCCGGGCTATATCTCAGAAACCATAAGGTGTAAAAAATTTTTGTCTCGCCCAAAATGTCGGCCATTTTGAATTTTTGAATTTTTCGCAGAAATTGCAAAACACAAAAATGCTTATATCTCGAAAACCGTGCTAGATAGAGCAATTTTGACGAAATTTTTTACCCATAGGGTATCTGTAGAGTCCGCTGGCAACTTTTTGCAAAAATATTTTTCCAGCTATTTTTGGCGGCCATCTTGATTTTCTATTTAAAACGCAAAACTGCATTTATCTCAGAAACGGTGCGAGATAGAGTGCTTTTGACAAAAATTTTTATCTGCAGGGTATCTGCAGTCTACTGGCGACTTTTCCCAAAGAAAAATGTTTTCCTGGCCATTTTTGGTGGTCATCTTGAATTTCTGCATAAAACGCAAAAAAATAAATGAATAAGAAACATACACATTCATCTACAAAACCTTGCATATTGCCATGAATGGAAAAACATTAGGCGTATTCCACAACTTGAGATCTGTGTGATCTTTGTGATCCAGATCGAGGTCGAGATCCTTCAGATCAGTAGAATCTGTGAAATGCAAAAATTGCAGAAATGATAATCCAAGATGGCAACAGAAATGGCATGCTTTGCATCTTTGGAATTAGTTTTTTATCTTTGGAATTACTTAATACTTTTTCATCTTTGGAATTACTTTTTTATCAACAATTAAAATTATAAATGAAAATTTCAAACTTTGTGTTTTCCGCCATCTTTTGCAAAGAATTGTGGGATATCTCACAGATCTGATCTCTCGAATCCACCTTTTCATGAGATCACTCAGATCATGATCCGGATCAGTCAGATCAGGTTCTTTTGACCTGATCTGTTGATCCCTCAAATCTGGATTCTACAGATCACGGCTGTGGAATATGCCTAATATTATTAAACACAGGAAGATGGTCATTTCTACAAAATCAGTAATATTCATTGGGATGCTTTGTTTTTGCTGTGCAGAAGCAATTTTTTTTTGTCTTGCCAAGCAATACTCTAGTTCTAAATTTTTTTCACCTGAAAGTTAAAGGTTTTTTTTCCAGTTTTGTCCAAAAGAGTCCTTCATGGATATCAGTGCCTAAGGGGATGTCTACATCCATTTTGGCGCCTTGTAAATTCTTCATTTCATTCATAAATACTTCATTCACATAGCTAAGTTAGCTGTGTGGTAACTATTTATTCATTATTGTCATATTATGACACCCTTTTTACTGAAGGATCAGAAGAACCAAGCACTTCGACTCAAGAAGGAGGTCATAGAAAAAATCAGTGAGAAACTGACAAAAGAGGAGAAAGAGGGACAGGAAGAGGAAGTGCATGGTGGCGCCACTGACACAAAAGAAGGGCTGCAATGGAGGTACTTTGATGAGGTAAAGACTTCACTCTCATTATTTTTAAATGAAAGCCAAAATTGTGGATACTCTTAGATGTCGATTGGTCCTTTAAAAAGTGACCTACAGTTGAAATGCTAGATTATATGTTTTTCCAAAGGAAAGTCCATTCGATTTCAAGGTGGCCCTGCTGCCGATGTTGTTCATGGATGAAAGATTGATGGCTACTAACAAAAAAAGTTTAGGGCCTTGTCAAATCATTGTACGCTTTTTGTATCATCAAAGAACAATCAAGAGACTGTAAGACTGCATTAAATATAATAATTAAAATCATCCACAGTAGACCGAAAAAAATAAAGTAAGGCATGTGCAAGTAAGAGGGTATGGGCGATAGTGTAAGAGAGATATACAAACATAAAATATTGTATATTGAAAAAAAGTCAATAATACAGAGCTTTTAGCATGGTTACCCAAACGCATGACTTAAAAATATTTCATATAAACTTTTCAGATATGGTATGTGAGAATATATGGGTAATGCCTCAGAGTTTGCTGTTTTGTGGTATCTGGCTTTCACTATAAGAGCATTGGAGGCCTTCTAAAGTTGAAATTTATGGGGTTTTCTTCAAATTGTGGCCCTATGAGCATGCAGAAATTTGACTCCAAATATTTCATGCCAGCTATTTGCTGAGTACTGTTCATCCCGGTACTGAGTAACACTTGAATTTGGGAATATACCCAAAATCTTCTGTCACATGTTCTGAAAGACGAATAAAACGTTATATATGAAAAATAGAGTCAAAATACATATCCTTAACCTGTAAAATGCATTCAGTTTGCCAATTTCTTAGAAGCATTTTTACCCCACAGCCCTTAAGGGCTATTGGGGTATTGTTTTTCACACATGGTGTCCGGATGGGCGGGCAGGTGGCCGGCAGACGGGAAAAGTTTGTCTGGGCTGTAGTGGGTGGACGATTAGACGAATGTTCGATCAATCATCGGTGTCACAGTACAATTGCGTTCGGTCACTGACAACTTCTAGAAATCGATTAAATCTTACCCTTCTTTATATGTCTCAACATCCACGTATTTTTTATATTTTAAGCAGTTTTATAAACTTTCCTTTGATAAATTAAAGGATTCTCACAAATTTTGTGTTTGTTTATAACTACCGCCATATTTACCGGAAGTGGGTGCTTTTGGAAGATTCTAAATGTCGGAAACACCCTTATTCTCACTGGAATGAAATATAATTCATCCCGGAAAGTGTTTGTGATATACTGGCCAACAGTGGAGTAAAAAAGTCGATTATGGGTCGATCATTGGTCGGAAAAATGGACGAATAATCGACCATGAAAATTGAGGCGATTCCACTCACTACTGGGCTGTATCTAAGAAACCGTAGGGTGTAGGAAATTAATGTTTGGTAGGGAAATTGGTTAGGGGGTGTAGGTGTGCAACATCATGGTGTGACCTTGACCTTACCTTTGCCCTTGCTGTAGTGACTTGACCTATAAAATCTTGTCCAGGCCATATCTGGAAATCCGTAACGTGTAGGAAGTTCATATTTGGTAGACATTGGTTAGGGGGTTGTAGGTGTGCAATGTCATGGTGTGACCTTGATTTGACCTTTGACCTTGCCATAGTGACCTTGATCTATAAAATCTTATAGGGGCTATATCTCGGAAACCATAAGGTGTGGGAAGTCGACATGTGGTAGGGACATTGGTTAGGAGTTGTAGGTGTGCAACGTCATGGTGTGACATTGATTTGACCTTTGACCTTGCTGTAGTGACCTTGAACTTTAAAATTTTGTCCAAGCAATATCTTTGAAACCGTAAGTGTAGGAAGTTGATACTTTGTGGGGACATTGGTTAAGGGTTGTAGGTGTGCAACATCATAGTGTGATCTTGATTTCACCTTCGACCTTGTCATAGTGACCATGAGTTTTAAAATCTGGTACAGGCTATTTCTTGGATTCCGTGAAGTGTAGAAGGTTGACACTTGGTAGGGACATTGGTTAGGGGTTGTAGGTGTGCATCATGGTATGCCCTTTAGCTTTGGCTCTGCCTCTGCCAAAGTGTGTCCACCAGCCATATTTGAGACATGTTTCTCTTATGACAAAGATATATGGATTGCTGTAACTGATGATGACCCCAAAATGACTGCATTTAGAGTATTTCACTAAATATGTTGTTCAGTTAATTTCTCTGTACATACAAGGTGATTCTTTTTTTTCAGAGGTCCATCTAAATAGTCATGTGTATGACGGCTATTTTCTGTTTTAACAGTGAATCATATGGGTGAAATAAGTAAATGACTATTTTCTTTTTTTTTTTTTGACCCTTACTTCAAAGTTAAACTGGGTTTATATCTAAAAAAAAATTAAATCTCTTAATATTGTTGGACTAGGCGTTCAGCATTCGCGTAGATATCTTGGGTGCGTCATTTTAAGAATTGGCTGAATTCTCTAATGTTAAGTTACACCACATCCCATCCAGGGATATACTGCATCAAGATGCAATCTCTAGATGAACAATCCTTGAAATCCCTGTATATGTTTTAACTAAAGAAATACACGATCTCTGGAACAGTCTAACTAATGCATTGTACCTGCCATATATTTCTCAGTCAAGCAAAAAATGTTTTGTTAAAAATAGTATATATAAATTAAAAAAAATCGCACTTTCAGTGAAAATACCGTCACACACAACTCTGGGTCACTAAAGGTCACCTGGGGTCACCGCCAAGTCACCTAGAGTACTCTTGAACTGCCAGGGACAGTAGATTTCCTTGGTGTTTCAGATGGATAAGACGGCAGACTTTCATGCAAGCTTATAGATGTAGGTCAACTTTTGTCCTTGGAGGATTTGCAGTTTATTGTAAACTTTAGGTCTAAACTATACCTTTATTGTATCAATTTCCAGGTTATGGATCTAATGGCTTATCTTAAAAATGACTGCATGAATTTTATTCATATTTGGTATGTGTGAATGTATAAAGGAATGCAGATCAAAGGAGTATGTGGCAGCAGATAACTGCCATAGCAGTTGTCTTGTCATGTTGTAGAATTATCATAAAATGATTTGTACAATGACACAAAATTAATACAGATAATTCTATAAGCACTGGATGTCCAAAAGCATTACTTGAAAAGTAGCAATAGGTTGTCAGAAAGACATCTGAAGGGGGTGTTGTTTGAAATGTTAAAAACTGCTGATTGCTTCTGTATGTTAAAAACTGCTGATTGCTTCTGTAGTTGAGGTAAAACAGATTCAGTTTGATGTGTATTGTAAATTCTCAGCTTTAGTGTTTTGATTGGTGAGGTTTATCATTATGAGTGATTAATTAATGGCAAATGAATGCCACCCTGCAGCAGTAATTATACACAATGACTTGGAATCAAAGTGAGCAAAATTTCCTGACAATTTATGAGCAAATTGCCAGCAGATAAATGCAACAGTAATTTTATGATACAAAAGGCTTTTGTATGTTAGTGAAGCTTTGGGCAAACAGCTGTCATACAAATGCTAACCTTTCAAAGGCTCTGTAAGTTGAAAAATTCACCTCATAAATAACCTGTAATAAGGTGGAAAATAGTTTTTTCAGTAACTTAAAACACTATTAAAATTACATATATAAGTCCATTGAATAGCACTGCCTCAAATAAACTTTAGTTTTCAAATATACTTAGGTTTTCGGTTGTAGGATATTCAAAAGGATAGGTTCAAGGTTCTAAGCTTCCCTGCCAAGGGCACTTGTTTATGTTTTTAGGTCTGCTTTTCTTATCCATAGCTCCGTCGGATCAGTATGCTGCTATGCTTTGTTTTCCTTAAATTGCTTCTTGGTCAATGGGCCAATTTGCCTTCTGTTGGTGTGCACATGTCACAGGCCAATTAAAATCCAGGCAGATTTTATAATCCTACTAGGTGAAATGAAAATTGTAATCTTCCCTAAGCAAAATGAAAATTGTAATTGTGTGTAGATGGATGTAAAATCTGCCCAGAAGAAATTAAAAGTGTGATCACACCTAGGCAAATTTAAAATCTGTCAAGGCCAATTTAAAATCACTTGGACCAAAGTGAAATTTAGATTTTTCTTGCCTAAATTTAAATACCATTCAGACAAATTTATTATCTACCTAGATCAAATCAAAATTTGAATTTGATTTTTTTGTTATTGAGGCATTAAAATTGGCTTTGTAGCTTCATAAGTTAGATCCTCATGTTAAGGTTACCTTAAGCTCAGCAAAGTGAGGTGTCTTTGGTATGCAGTACTGTATACTGTGTATACAGGCAGAGGAGATTTGCCCATGTTTGAGGGTCTGGTGACATTACTCAATAATCAAATGTTAAAAAATTGATTTTTCAAAAAAGGAGTATAATAGGGAGATTTCGAGCGAATTGTTGATCCACTGGGGCTCAGCGAAGTCTGTTTTGCATTATACATGAAAATTGTCAACTTTTTCCATGTTTGGGCATCGCTGGGTCACATGACCCCAAAATCTATTTTTTTTAAAATAAAAATGGCCAATGTCTAGGCATTGGAGTGGTTTCGAATAAATTTTTGAACCACGAGAGCTTGTTCAACTTAAGACAAGTCTGATGTGCATCATGAGAGGTCAACGGTTTCCATATTAACCATTCCATTTAACTGTTTAAGTCAATGATGGATACCAGTACAAAGACTTGGTGGAAGTCTAGTTTAAATTAAATAAGTGATATCATTAATTACAGATAAAGCAAGACTACACCTAAATCAGGACAATGACTCTCTGAACAGTGTGAACAGCTTGTAATTATACATCTGCTCACTTAAAGTGATCACATGTCAGCCAGCTCACCAAACCAGTGCACACATTTCCTTACACCACACAAAGGAGTATCAATTTAGAAGTTAATGTGTAAATCTGTGGAATATGATTTATTTTTTTCACCAGTTTAGATTTTAATCAACAAAATCAATACAATGTACAAGCAAAATTTTGCAAGGAGACATGATAATGAAATTGATGCCCATAGATTTAAGATCAAGTACTTCACAAAACTTAGTGTTATGATAATAGAACTAGATTTCAGTGATGTAAAACATAAAATTGTAACACAAAGTTTCAGCTAGATTCACATTTTGTGAGCCATTTTTGCCACCATTAAGAATGCTATGTTTTAAAGTGCATTTGTTTGTGTTTGTATTCTGTTTGTTATTACTCCAAATCTAACGATTTCTTCTTTAAGCAACTTTTTTCGAGTATGGCCTGACCAAAGGATGAAGTATGTTCATTTTGGAAAACATCTGGGGAACATTCTGTATACAGAAAAAAATTCCGCACTGCACATAAGTCCCATATTCAACGAATTTTCATTGCTTTTGCCTTTGTGTTCAACATTACTCTAAAAACATATTTAAGACCTATTCATAAAATGTTATTTGTTTTCACGTAAGTTCGACTGATCACTGCCGCCGCCGGCAGAATATGGTCTTCCTTGAATAACTTCTTGGGCTTTCAAATTTTTCTTTCCTTCTTATCTTTCTTTAAAACTATAGGGGCGGGAAAATTTTTTGGGATACTCTGAGGAGACCTTAAACTTTACTTAAGGTAACCTTAAGCATTTTTCAAAAACACCCCGTCATCGTGTTTCGGAAAAAACCACACACACCAGTGCTATAAAATTTATCAGGTACATTCTAGACCTACATTCGCAGGACAGAAAGGATTTTGTCATCAATCGGACCATAGATGCCTGAATGGGAGGCGGTTGATTTTCGTAAATTTTTTAAAAATGGGTACTTTGTCCATATCTCAAAAACAGTCAGGATTTCGGCGTTTTGTGTGAATAAGTTATTCAGCTACTTTAGGATTATCTTTCACATGCTGAAGTTTCAGTCCTGTATCTGCAACCTTAAGGTCACCTTAGTGTCCAAAAAGGGGGTTTAAACCCTCCAGTTCACTTAGTTTTTCACTTTTTTTCAACTAAACTTGGCACATAAAGGGTAAAGGGGGCACCTGGGTAAATGGTGCCATGAGAGGGCATATCTTCATACAAACATATTAATGCCTGCAGGGTGGAGTGTAGGGAATACCCAAATATAATATAGTTCCTGGCTTCTGCGCCTTGAGGTGGCATTTGGGCTTGTTGGATCCCCCATCCATTGGAAAATGCTGAACTCCATATTTTTCACAGAGTGATTTTTCTGTGTGAAGTGTCTAGAGACAGGAGTGGATTTTTCAAGTTGGAATTTCTGAACACTTGTTTGGTGTTCATACATCCTATTCCTGAAGGGTCTCTTGGTTTCTCCAATGTATTGGAGGCCACATTTGTTGCAATTTATAATATAAATTACGTTTGATAATTCACAAGTAACTTTGTGTTTTGGGGGTAGTGACTTGCATTTGAATACTTGTTTGCTGTGAAAGCTGGTGATTTGTTCCACTTTCTTAATTCTGGGGCAATATGTGCATCTCCCTAGTCTGGTGCAGACTGGGATGTGTACTGATGGTTTTGTATCAGTTATATGATTAGGGGGGTAAGAGATAGTGCTACTGGTCAGGATATCTCTGAGGTTGGGCAGTCTTCTAAATCCCATAAGAGGTTTGGAACTAAATTTTTATTGCGTAAAATAACCTTACCTTATCCTCACTATTGCTTACGTGTTGGCGGGAGCAAACAAGTACGACCAAACGAGAATATTTTTAAAATAAATATTCTTGTCGGTACCAGTATGGATACGCATGACCGCGCATGCGCGTGCACCGGAAGAACCCCGTTAAGCCTCACTTTTATTTTGGTCGTGAGGGAGTAAACATCGTTTGACACGATCTTCGTTTGCGAAGAATTTCAACATGGCTGGCGAGGAAGAAGATGTGAAGAATGTTTTTATTGTAAAGAATTCACTCTTTCATAAGAATTGGAAGATTTATTCTTTCTTTGTTGTTTGCCAGCCATCTTCATCAAGAAGTCTGCTTTTGACTGGATCTGCGGCGCTTGCAGACCTTTTACAGGGTACTGCATGGTAGGGTCCTGTTCGCCATTTAAGAAGAAGATTTTCCTCCACATTGCGAAAAGAATTCACCTTCTGCAGCTTATACTAGCAAGTCTAGAAGCTATGCACGGTCCATCAACACTCTTTATGCACAGAAGAATCTCTGCTTCATTGTTTATTTAATGCAGATGGAAGATGACAGAATCTGCAATTCTTCATACAGACTTCATCTCACAAAAGGGTAGTACCTCTGTCTCCTCTAGTGAGGTGAATATGGCAGAGGCAACCCCTATAACAGAAGAATCCACTATAAACAGAAGTGCTTCTCATCGGATAGGTCACACCTACAAGCTACAGACTTTCATTTGCAAACAAATGACAGTTCTGACTCTGGTGAAGCAACTTAGCAGGGACTGCACGGTGCTTTGAGGCGGAAGGTGGCCACAATAAGATCTTCATCTCACAAAAGAGTAATTCTTCTGTCTCCTCTAGTGAGGTAAATATGGCAGAGGCAACCCTGTAATAGAAGAAGGGTTCAAGAATAATGTTATTCTCATCAGATGGTTTCACAACTACAACTTACAGGAACTTCAGCTGCAAGCAAATGGCAGGGCTTCCACTGGTAGAATAAACTCGGCAGAGAATGCACTTGGTCAGGACAGTTTTCCTTCAAACTGATCAGAATGGGTAAAAATTAAATTTCACTGGTCAGTTATTTACAACAACAGAAGAAGACGATCATGCTGTTAATGTTTCTTGCTAGGAACTAGAATGTCACTACAAAACTGGCATTCTTAGTCCTCTCACACTTCAGACAAGTTATCCACGACTGGGAGAACTTCATGAGGACAACTTGAACAGGAAACAAGCAACAATTCTGTAGATTCGACAGAAACTACTTGAGATCAAGGAGAACACACCAGCAATACAGAAATACTGCAAGGTTTTGTTTGCTTCCAGTGGACCAGCTTTTCATTTAGAAGTTGAATCACTGCTCACCTACATTCAGATCTAATGTCTTTCTTCTCATTTAGTGGAAAGTTTTAGAGATTAAAGAAGAGGCATTAAATGGCAAGGAATTTGCAGCATGAACTTGTTTAATATCACATATACTCTAGTATGTCACAAGGTATTGGGTGTTACAACAGACAAGAATTAACAGAATGCATTACAATTCACCAGAGGGGAAGTGACAACCAAGTTAAAGAAATGATGTGGAGGTTGTTTTACTGCAACATCTATTTTAAAAACGAATCTCATCTCAAAGTTGGGCACATTCTGCAATTCGCTTAATATTGAATGTACCTTATCGAATTGTCGAGAATTCCCACAATTCATAGCGGTTATACATTCTGACAGGAAACAACAACTTTAATGGTTAAGTGTACATCAAAGGCTTCTGTACGTTTATAATCTCAGTAAAATGGTTACAACCCTACAGTTTGACAGTTCATTGGTGACCTTTGAGGGTAGTGTATACATAAATAGCACACGGTTTCACCATTGAGGACGCAAGGTAACAGTACTTCATTTGCAAAGATGGATAGGTAGTCGCGGTACATGTATCGGACGCGTTCTTCCTGAATCCCAGGTACATCAAACTGCTATGCTTCATTGTTTATTTGCTGGTGGAAGAATGCACCCTGTCATAAGTCATTCTTTTCAGTTCACAGCCCTACACTTCGGTACAGCAACGGATCCATTCGAATTTGTCCGTGTAGCTCCACATTCATCAGTATCGGGAACACTGGTTATATGCTGTCACCAACATCACATATTTGCTTGTAGAAATCGAAGCAATTAGTGGCCTGTGTACAGAACTACAGTGGGTGATAAGCTTATGGGGTTAGAACTCATCCCAATAAAACACTTCCAGTTCTTTGGTGACAAATGCAACCTTGGCAAGGGTGAAGTGTCCCTATAGGAAGAAGTCTGGTATTTGAGAAGTTTAGGGATACATTGTACATGGGGTGATAACCTTGATGTCAGAACTGATCCCATCACAGCACTTACTAATTCAACCATGGCAAGGATGAAGTGTCCCCATAGAAGGGAAGTGGAGTATTTCAGAAGTTTATGGATGGTGTACATACAAGTTTATAAACCATTCCAGAATTCTACTGTCATTTATAGTAGTTTAGAACCTATAAATATTCACAATCTTTACACATTCAGATATGTTGTTCATACTTTTGAAAATATATCTGTTTTTGATGTAAGTCAGAGGTCTTACCAGTTCTTAGTACCCTAAAGGAGAGGGTATTCAGAAGGCTATGGATGGGTATATGCAAGTTTGTTAGCATAATTTCATTCCCATAATTCTAATGTCATTTATAGGAATCTATAACCTACAGCATGTTATCCCAATGGACATTTTTCACATAATTGTTGCTTGGAAATTCCATTGGAAACCAGAAACCAGGAAGTACTCAAGGCTGCATTTCTGATAATGTTTCAGATTCACCTTCACAGTACAGGGTTTTACTTCAGATAAGGGCATGTCACAGTGTTGTCTTATTTTAACAAGAGGGACCCATTCATTAGATAGGTGTCTGATGGTCCTTTGGAAGCCCACAACACTGAGGGCCCACCACAATTAGGGCAGTCAAGGTGGGATATCAACCTCTTTTCATACAGGGATAAGCCATTCAAACAGAATGTCCTTCATCTCATAGTTTCGCATTATTTGCCAAATTTGGCATTCTGCAAGGTTAGATAGCTTTGTTTCAAAGATAAAGAACAAACTATCTGTGTTTATTTCACCAGTCTAATATACTAGCGCAATGCAATACAATGGCTGTAGATGTATTGAGCATCCTACAGTTGAGTATTTCTCATTTCAGAGGTGGTACAAAAAATGGGAATTATACTTCTTACATATAACCAGGAGCCCCAGGGTGGCCAGGGATGTGTTGGTTTGGGACCTAATTGACTTATTCTGCAAACCATTTTTGCCCTACAGAATAGAGGATTCTCGGTGAACAAATATCAAATAGAGATTCTTGAAAGGCTGCCATATTTAAAAAAAAAAAAAAAAAAAAGAGAAAGGCAAGGTAGTTCTTTTTGAATCTGATGCAAAGAGATTCAGTTGGACTTCCAATAGCCTCCTCTCTTCTCAATAGTAGATTTTTGAGCCTTTGATTAACAGGCAAAATCTAGTTTTCTTTCACACTGACATGTTACAGTGATGTTATTGCTAATCATTTGGGTTCACTACTGCAATCATTCATGGTTATGAACTCAATAGATTGATACATGGGTTTCATTTGGGTTCACTATTGAAGTAACTCATAGGTTCAACAGACTGGTACATGGTTTTTTCATTTGGGTTCACTTTTGAAGTAATTCTTAGATATGAATTCATTATACTGATACATGGTTTTCCAGTTGGGTTCACTGTGGAAATCATTCATACTTATGAACTCAGTAGACTGATAGATGGGTTTCATTTGAGTTCATTTTTGAAATTATCCATAGTAATGGACTAAATGGATTGATAGTGGTTTTTCTGAGGATGTACTGATGTAGGAGGGTGCTATACCTTTTACACTTTTTAGACTTGTCTTGAATATTCTTAGTCTTGACAAAGTCTCTTTTGAATCATCTGAATCCATGTCCTTAGCCTCGGGTAGATAGAGAGGTAGGGTTTTGGTCTTTTCAAATCATTGAACACAGAACTGGAAGGAGTTCATACTGTCTACTTCATCAGTACTCCTAGCAGAGAACAGATAACCTCAGAGGGTCACAATATTGTTCAAGCTGTTTTTCATTCCTGCTTTATGCTAGTCTAGATCATTCGTTGACTGAAGATATGATATGATCTTTTAGAGCTCTAAGATTTTATCTGGATATATTTCAGATCTTAGATAGGGGAAGTATGTGCTATACTATACATGTGTGTATATGTATGTACTTTTCAGGAGGCATTCAAGGAGCTACCATGTCAACAGGTAGACATCTCTGCTAGCTGATCAAATATTTGACCTTGAAACTTACAATGTTTCCTTGGCCAAGGCTCAAATTGTTCCTTAAATGGCTGGAAGTCACACTCCACAGTTTTACTTTAACTTCTGACTTGGAAGTCTCATGAAGGTCAGATTAATTGTTGGAACTATAGTATCACCATGTGGTTCCTTCATAAGGGGTGTATAGTTGGTACATTACAGTAATTGTATGTATATGTACAGTTTCAATGGCCAGATCACGCTGTTTAGTGGTACCTGAAAGCCCATTGGAAATACCCAATCATGTTCCTGTTTTTGGGGAAGCATCTGATCTAGTGGAAAGGCCCAAGGAATAGGTTAATAGGTGGTCTTATCCATATAAAGGAGCACAATCTCCTGTTATTACCAATGCGCCTGTCCATGGTTGGGGAACACATTGGTATTTAGTGTGATAAAAATTCCAAGGTGTGGGAATTTTTCATTGCGTATTCTGGACAATTCCAGTTTCTTAATAACATAATATAACTACATAGGTTATGTTGCTATGTTGCTAGGTATGCCTTTCATACTCTTGTACTTATCACCACAAGTGTGTTTGAAATTAGTACATTGGATATAAGATACATGCAGGGCCAAGGCACCTTTAGAAAGGTTGCCAGGTAGTGCTTACATATATAACTACTAAATGTTATTTTGTTAAGTTACTTTTACTGCATAATATAGTCTGGTATTCTCAAGTTTTCTTGAGATGTGTACTTTGACTTTTCTTTGGTTATACCTGCTTTTGGTGGCAAAAATATTAAAAATCCCACCACCAGTATGGTTGTAATCAAGCAATAGTGAGGATAAGGTAAGGTTATTTTACGCAATAAAATGTAAAAATTTTATTGTAATTTAACTTTTTGTAAGTTAAATACTTACCTTATCCTCACTAGATTCGGATTCCCACCCATCCAACCCCACATTTTCAAAATTTTTGGGTTTGCAATATATTATATTGACTCCCAAAATTAAAGTGAGGCTTAACGGGGTTCTTCCGGTGCACGCGCATGCGCGGTCATGCGTATCCATACTGGTACCGACAAGAATATTTATTTTAAAAATATTCTCGTTTGGTCGTACTTGTTTGCTCCCACCAACACGTAAGCAATAGTGAGGATAAGGTAAGTATTTAACTTACAAAAAGTTAAATTACAATAAAATTTTTACAATTTGTGTAAGTTCCTCAGCTTGGCACATATATTAACATTTGCCAAAGGAATATCCTGACTTTATGGTGACCTTAAACTCGAAATGTTAATGGACCTATGGCCTACTCAAAGTCATCAAATTGGAATAAAGTCCTCTGGCTCCTTTGTTTTTCCATTTTTTGTATCCACTGGATAGCATCCGGTGGATACTATGGATTACGCATGAGTACTCCGCCGCCACAGTGTGTAGAGATTTTCTTGTTACCCCTCTAGAGGCCAGGGTATTATAGGTAGACTTCTCAAATTTGCAGGATATATTCATAACCATAGAGTCTTGCCTGGGAATATTTTTGGCCTCATTTTGAAAAACAAGATGACCGCCACAGGTGTTTTTCGACTTTCAGCAAGGAGTTTTGTTGGCCCTCTAGAACAAAGGGTATTATAGGTAGAGATCTAAAATTTGCAGGATATGTTCATCATTATGAAATATTGACTGAAAATATTTTTGGCATATTGAAAAACAAGATGGCCGTCACGGGCGTTTCTTTTTAGCCATGGAAAGTGCTTATATCTCCCTTATTATTGGTCCTAGAGGTTTGCAATGTGAAACCAACCTATAGGAAATCATTGGCTGGGAATCTTTTGGTGTAGTCAGATTTGACCTTGGGCCCCTCCTTCAAGGTCAAACGAGGATAACCAAACTTAAAAGTGCTTATAACTCACTTATTATTGGTCCTAGAGGTTTGGGATGGTAAACCAACCTATAGGAAATCATTGGCTGGGAATCTTCTGATGTGGTCAGATTTGACCTTGGATCCCTCCTTCAAGGTCAAACGAGGATAACCAAACATAAAAGTGCTTATAACTCGCTTATTATTAGTCCTAGAGGTTTGGGATGGTAAACCAACCTATAGGAAATCATGGGCTGGGAATCTTGTGGTGTGGTCGGATTTGACCCTGGGCCCATCCTTCAAGGTCAAACAAGTATAGCCAAACTTAAAAGTGTGACGGTCACCCTCACTCGACCTATCCCACCTATGGGGTTGTTTGTGGTTCAATTGTTTTGGAGGTCACTAATTAGTGTCCATAGACTGATTAATTAGTTTCCAACCGGCTCAAGCCCCCAGTCAACAATGTTGACAAAATAATATTTACAGTTATCGGTCAAGTACTGCCCGTGACATGCCCCAGTTCATTTTATCATTCTAAATTAATAGAGAGGCTGTGCCTCCTGTTCATGACATAGATTTGTGATGGTATCCATCTCAGATCCAGATCATGTCTTAGGGGAAACTACTAAAAATAGAGGCTGATATACCTAAAGTAGTTTACACCCAAGACATTTAATAATAACATCAACAAAATTTAAAGCTGGAAAATGAATTGAATGGTATCTTAAATAAACCTTATCAGCTAAACAACTCCATGTATAAACTTAATAGCGTCCTATTAATTTACACACTGCCAAAACTTTATGTATGGTCACCGCGCAACCACACATTGCCGTACTTCATGAAATAGTCACCATGCAACTATACACTGCCCTTCATGTATAATTTAGAAAATGTCTTACCCAAACTTATACACTGCCAATTTACCCATACCTCAAGGGTAGATAACAAAATAATCAATAAATCACTTAATCAAATAGTTAAAATCATAATATCAATAACATATGATAATCGACAAGAAATAGTCATAAACAAGCTAAAAGCATGAAAAACATTGAATTCAGTGTGCAGTATCTTTGACACAATTAGAAAACATTTCCAATCAACACACACACAAGCAAGGGTACATCACTTGACAATGACTGTAGAATTCAAATAATAGAACCAATTAACCATATGTTATGAAATGCCTACTTAATGTCTTAACTTCCCAGATTTATAGGAACATGTACTTAAATTCCCTGTATCTTAGTTTGATGTAAAGATCATATAAATAAAACTAGTGTGCCCCATGCGAAGCAAATAGCTCACTAATCTAAAAAAAGAAAAAAAGACCCTTTTTTCCATTGTAAAGCTATGCTAAATGGGAATAATTAAATCGCACTGAAGCCAGTAAAATTGGACACTAACACGTGGAAATCGTCTTTCTCTTTCCTCAGCCTCTCACAAAAAGGCCATCGGTAGGAGAGGTTTTGCAGTGGCTTGCCCCATAGAATGGAACAGACTCCCACAATCAGTACGATCACAACAAACAATAACAGGTTTCCGTAGCCAGCTAAAGACCTACTTGTTTAGATTAGCATATCCTGTTTAGATCTTAATGAGATCCATCAGTATCCCTTAACATACTGTAGTCCTTAATGAGGACACACAGTAGTCCTTAAAATTTAGCAAATGACATAAGGCACCAGCAATATCACTACTTTTACTACAAACCAAACACATTTGAAACCCTTTGTTCAATATTCACTGACCCAATTTTACATTTATTCATTTTAAGATTACTTTACAAATTGCCCCCCCATTTAAACCATAAAGTCAAATGGTAAAGTTACACTTTAATAACATTATTTACACTGTAAACTAGAATATTTCAAGTACTTTAACTACATGGTTATAGATATTTATATATTTACAAAGGCATGTTTGCCTAAAAATTAAAAGAAACTACATCTTACTTACTTTGTTTTTACTTTCTTCTCAAACAAAATCTGGCTCTCAGAATGCCCTCTGTAGAAGAGGTACCAAAATGAGCCCCCTTTTATAAGGGTTCTGGACAGGATGCTGTGATTTCGCAAGAGTCACATGCCCAAAAGAATTGTGAAATTTTGAAATCTGGAATGTGGGATCTAGATGTAAAATCAGGATTGTGGAATCAACACAATCAGATAGATAAGTTCTAAACTATAAATACCAGCAGCAGCATCCCAAAGTGTACATTGGTCCAGAGAATCACCCACACATTTTCAAAAGTAGGACAATTTTTAGCTGGGATAAAAATAAGAGGGAACAGTAGGGATAACAGAAATTGATTAACAACTTTTCTTTTAAAAATAACAAAATTGATTATCACCCAAACTATAATGTATATACATTAATCAATAGCAAATTATACAGATTTAATTGAACACATTTTACATTAACCTTAAACATTTACATTAAACACATTGAACACAAGTATGAAGTTAGCCAGAAGTGAATTATTTTCAATACACACAGTCATATATTTATTCAACTGGCTGTAAATAATTAAACAAATTACAAAACACATCAATTACAAATTTAATAATAAGTATGGTACTGGAGTTAACAAGGCATGGCTATGCCGCCACAAAAGTGCTTGTAATTCGCTTATTATTGGTCCTAGAGGTTTGGGATGGTAAAAACCAACCTATAGGAAATCATGGGCTGGGAATCTTTTGGTGTGGCCGGATTTGACCTTGGGCCTCTCGTTCAAGGTCAAACAAGGATAGCCAAACTTATAAGTGCTTATAACTCGCTTATTATTGGTCCTAGAGGTTTGGGATAGTAAACCAACCCATGGGAAATCATGGGCTGGGAATCTTGTGGTGTGGTCAGATTTGACCTTGGGCCTCTTGTTCAAGGTCAAACGAGGATAACCAAATTTAAAATGCTTATAACTCGCTTATTATTGGTCCTAGAGGTTTAGGATAGTAAACCAACCTATGGGAAATCACGGACTGGGAATCTTCTGGTGTGGTCGGATTTGACCTTGGGCCGCCCCTTCAAGGTCAAACGAGGATAGCCAGACTGAAAAGTGCTTATAACTCGCTGATTATTGGTTCTAGAGATTTGGGATGGTAAACCAACCTATAAGAAATCATGGGCTGGGAATCTTCTGGGGTGGTCCGATTTGACCTTGGGCCGCCCCTTCAAGGTCAAATGAGGATAGCCAAACTTATAATAATAATAATAATAATAGTAGGATTTATATAGCGCAAAATTGATACAAATCCTCTAATGCGCTTGAGTCCAAGAAGGGAGAGTCCAGGGACAGGCATGGGTCGACATCTAAAAAGCGCCCGCCAGGGTATAACTAAGGTGGGGGGTATGCCAGCCTAAACAAGTAGGTCTTTAGCTGGCTTCTGAAACCATCTATTGTTTGCTGAGATCTGACAGTCTGTGGCAGCTTGTTCCATTCGGCTGGTGCAGCTACTGCAAAGCCACGCCTGCCTATGTGCTTATTAGGGCGGGTTGAGGAGATAGATAGCCTATTGCCACGAGTGAGACTGCTCGATCTTATTAAAGCTGAAAGATACGGGGGCTGTGAAAGATTAATAGCCTTGAATACCAAAAGGTTGTACTTAAACAGGATGCGATGTTGAATTGGAAGCCCATTATAAGTGCTTATAATTCGCTTATTATTGGTCCTAGAGGTTTGGGATGGTAAACCAACCTATAAGAAATCATGGGCTGGGAATCTTTTGGTGTGGCCGGATTTGACCTTGGGCCTCTTGTTCAAGGTCAAACGAGGATAACCAAATTTAAAATGCTTATAACTCGCTTATTATTGGTCCTAGAGGTTTAGGATAGTAAACCAACCTATGGGAAATCACGGACTGGGAATCTTCTGGTGTGGTCGGATTTGACCTTGGGCCGCCCCTTCAAGGTCAAACGAGGATAGCCAGACTGAAAAGTGCTTATAACTCGCTGATTATTGGTCCTAGAGATTTGGGATGGTAAACCAACCTATAAGAAATCATGGGCTGGGAATCTTCTGGGGTGGTCGGATTTGACCTTGGGCCGCCCCTTCAAGGTCAAATGAGGATAGCCAAATTTATAAGTGCTTATAATTCGCTTATTATTGGTCCTAGAGGTTTGGGATGGTAAACCAACCCATGGGAAATCATGGGCTGGGAATCTTGTGGTGTGGTCAGATTTGACCTTGGGCCTCTTGTTCAAGGTCAAACGAGGATAACCAAACTTAAAATGCTTATAACTCGCTTATTATTGGTCCTAGAGGTTTAGGATAGGAAACCAACCTATGGGAAATCACGGACTGGGAATCTTCTGGTGTGGTCGGATTTGACCTTGGGCCGCCCCTTCAAGGTCAAACGAGGATAGCCAGACTGAAAAGTGCTTATAACTCGCTTATTATTGGTCCTAGAGATTTGGGATGGTAAACCAACCTATAAGAAATAATGGGCTGGGAATCTTCTGGGGTGGTCGGATTTGACCTTGGGCCGCCCCTTCAAGGTCAAACGAGGATAGCCAGACTGAAAAGTGCTTATAACTCGCTTATTATTGGTCCTAAAGATTTGGGATGGTAAACCAACCTATAAGAAATCATGGGCTGGGAATCTTGTGGTGTGGTCAGATTTGACCTTGGGCCTCTTGTTCAAGGTCAAACGAGGATAGCCAAACTTAAAAGTGCTTATAACTCGTCTAGTTTATATCTAAATTATCACTGGTATTAAAATAGATAAAAAGAATACTTATGGTCACCTTAAACTCTCAATATGAATGAAGTTGTAACCAACTTAAAGTGAAATAAGGGGGTTTTCAGCCTCCAACTATCTTATTGTTCAACTGACCTCAGTTAAACTTTGCATACCTATAAAGGATGGCAAAAGGGACACTGTTATTTTATGATCAACTTAATGCCCCAATATGAATGAAGTTATGGCCACCTGACAGTAACAGAAGGGGGTTTTCAGCCTCCAACTATCTTATTGATCAACTGACCTCAGTTAAATTTGCACACTTATAAAGGATACCAAAAGGGACATCCTTATTTTCTGTCCACCTTGAAGTCCACCTATGGCCATCTTACAGTAAAAAAAATGGGTTTTCAGCCCCAACCGAAATACTGTTCAACTAACATCAGTTAAACTTGACACATTGATTAGGCTTACTCACAGGAAGGTTTCTTTAGAGTTAATTTTCACTAATTACCATTCATACAATGAAAAGCATCAGAACATATTTTTCTCTACATTGGCCACATTATAACAAAATACCAAAACATAAATTTCACTTACCAGAAGAATGCATACTTTATCCTTAAGCTAAAAACAAGCCTTTACCAAAAATTCTTCAAAATGTGATTTTTGTGAATTAACAGATACAATAGAGCATCACTTTTTTCTGTGTGGGTTAAGTAAAACATTTTGGGAGGAATTACAGTGGTGGGTGAATAAAGTGTTAAATATAAATGATACAGAATATACTGTTTGTGAAGTGCTTTTTGGCTATGGAGTAAATGAAAAAAAATTAAGCTCCATTAATATGAATCAAAACATTCTAATTTCGATAGGGAAATGGTATATCAATATCTCAAAAACAAATGGAAAACCATTGGTTTTTAATGAATATCTGCTTTTGCTTAAATCAAAGTCTAAAATATATTTAAAACTCCCAGACTACTCTGATAATGCTGAAGGAGTTAATAATGATATTAACGGATGTCTTAAAGCTATTGCAAGCAATATATAGTATACAAATACAGTTGGAATCTCCGAAAACAACTGATGTTACAAGTTATTTTTTTTTTCGAAGTTCATTAGTTATTTTTAATCAAGTGTATTTAATGAATACCACTGTGTGTTTTGTTTTGTGAATGTTTTGTTGTAGTGTCATGTAGTGCTGGTATCGAATGATAATATGCACATCGATATCAAACCATATTTTTGCCTTGCGTATCGATCGATATTGAAATATCGGGGTGTTAGATGCTTTCTTGGGAGAGACCTTCCAAACTCTTTTGCGAGGTTTAGTATTTCCTGAAACGTAAACAAATATGGCGTTTCCGGTTTAGCGGTAAGTGAAATTTGACAAGAAATGATAGGAAAACCAATATATTTCTCAAGTTTTATGATTTATTTACATGGAAAACAGCTTAATTGCGTCTATTTAGTAGTATGTTCCGATATTGATATTGTACCCTACGTTATCGATATCAGTATATTTAGCATGGATCGATAAATATTTCAATATCGATAAACAATACCAGCACTAGTGTCATGTAGTTATGTCTTTGTGAATTGTCAATAACCATGCCTTTAGTGTATAATAAAAAAAAAAAACCCTTTACCAAAACTTCGCAAGCTTTAATGTATTGTTCATACAAAAGCACAAAAAATATCACTGTTTAAAACAGATACACAGCAGCAGTAGAGAAAAAGGAGATTTGTTTTAAACAATATAGTATCAGTTACTTGTAAAATAACAAACACCTCACAAGATTACGAAAATCAAACTGACAATACTTTTTTCCCCACACCGTTCCAGTCTATTCATCTGCACAGCAATAATCCTCATAACCAATAAAGAAATTGTTAAATAGAAAATAAAAGTATAATATCCCCACTCAGTAAATAATTTAAAGCCAAATGCCTTTATTTAAAAATGCAATATGAAACAGTGGCTATAAAGAGGTCTGAAATTTAGTGACTGAATTGTTCTAAATCCCCTGTGTGTAGTGGCCCTAAAAGACATAAGAGTATCATTTGTAAGTTTTGTTTAAAGGACTGTAGTCACACGAGAAAAAACAAGTCCTTCAACACAATTTCCAATTAAAGGGGTATAAAAACACAAAAGCTTTTCATGATTAGAGTGCTTGGATTAAACAGCCTACATATGGTCTTCATTATGAAGAAACTTAATCCCCTGTTTCAAGTAAGTCTAATCAGAGTGGGACCTTTGTCTGCCTTTTAAGGTAATCTTATAGTCACACAGAATCCATCAAACACCCCAAACTATCATAATCTCCTACTAAACATATAAATATTTACTTGGATGTCATTCAGGGTTTCTTTGATGTGGGAAGATAAAAAAGTGGTTGCAGGTCACATTCCACAGGGGTTCATGAATTACAGGGTTCAATATACGATATATATAAAATATTGTACAAATCATGGTTTCATTAGCATTATTGAATCTTAATTTGGTCTTGCTTCTGTGCATTATTGAACTGCATGGATCATGGTCTTCTACTGTTATTCCTAAGCCTACATTTTTAATTTCAATTGCCAAGTCATTCATAAATATTCCAGTATGTAAACTCATACTTTTCTTTCCCAATAAATCCAGTAACATTTTAGATTGACTTATTATTTCTTAAGACACATTTAAGGGGCATATATTTAGGTCTATAGAATACAAATATGCAATATACATACTTTCTAGTAGGAATTTCTGCAAAAGCATTTTTTTTCTAGCAGGTAAATTTTACAGCAACAATTTATCTTCTGCCAACTTATAGTAAAAATGATCTATTCTTTTCGTAAAATGTACTACTTTACAAAACACAATAAAGCTTACATTCTGCTTACAGTCTAATACTGCAACTGCTGCAGTTTTTAAATAATCTGCTTTTCCATCAGATACAAAACATAGTAAAGCTTACATTCTGCTTACAGTGTGATACCGCAACTACTACAGCTTTAATAACCCTATATCTCCATCCGGGCCGCTCATTTTTGTTAGCAAAAACCTTTTTCTGGTTTGGTATACACTTTTATAATACCACTAACTGTAGATTTCTTTCATAAGTATTGTGTGTTTAGAGGCATTGAACTTTCGGAAAATGAACTTAATGCTCTCAAAGAGTGAGAATCTTTCAAACCTTCCTGTTGGAACTGAATCACAAACTTGGTAAAGTTTTAACAGAATGTAAAAATGTACACCATTGATGGTTATCACATAGGTGGTTCTGTTTGTACTGGTGTCAGATCTGTGTACATTCAGCACAGCTATGAGACTGATGTTGTGTGTGTGTTAATGGTAATGGTTCCAAACATGCCAGTGTGTTGAAGCACAGCAGTGTCAGCTTACAGTTACTCCAACTGTGCCAAATGGGTGTCTTTAATTCAGTAACTAAATACAAGTCTGAGCACTTCAGTTCTGTTAATAAGACTTACAAGGACACTCAGAGAGTGTACACTTCTCCCAAGACACATATTAATAAGTAAATAGGAAAATCTAGATCTTTGATATTTTGTTGGATCAAGACCCAACCAGTAGTGTTTTTGTTATCCTGCCAACAAACAAACAAGCATACAAACAAACCAACAAATGCCAAACAGTCATGAATTTCATGACCGAGGTAATAACAGAATATTTTTAAAGCAAATGGCGAGATCTCTTAATGCTTAATTGCAACTATTTCTCCTTGCTTTGTGGTAGATTTGTACTTAGTTCAATGGAAGTTACTTGCTGTTGCCCAGTGGTTTACAGTGCAGAATCTTGACCAATTAGTATGCACTGGTTCCTCTACCTGTAAACTATCTGTCGCATTATGACCCTGGCTGTTGAATGCAATGTAAAACAAAAAGGAAAAAAAAATAAGTGAATAAAAAGTTCATTCACAGTGGACAGAACAAATTGTACCTTTGCATTCTCTGCTTATTTTTCACTAGTATTCCAGTTGTATTAAGCTTCATTTAGCTGCTGGTTCCTCAATGTGTAGAGAGATTTTCTTGTTATTGCTCTTGCAGGAAAAGGTTTGACATCTTGATACCTGAAATTTAGAGATCTATACTTTATTGCAAAAGTTCGTGTGGGATTAATTTTGGTCTCATTTGAATAACGAGATGGCTGCCAAGACCATTTCTTCGAAAACAATCAAGCTTTTTTGTAGTGATAAGCTGTTGCTGGTTCTCAGCTGTAGAAGGTTGAATCTCTTTATGGCTGACACGCTGAACCGGTATACAAGTCCTCTATAAGCATGCAAACATTTGACTTTGAAACTTGTCACTCCATGTCATCCATCAACTGCCAAAGTGGATGATGTTGGCAAAGCTTGACAATACTCCTATTTCACTTATTGTTGGTTGAAGAGGTTTGGGACGTGAAGTCAACCTAAAGGAAATCATGTTCTGACAATGTTTTTTTATGGTTAGATTTAACCCAGGGTCCATGGTTAAAGATAAACAGAGTACACCAACCTTAAAAGTGTTTTTAATTGTCTTTGAAAGTTTAAGTAGATGTGTGCCAGAGTGACAGCCAGACAAAACAGCAAGTGAAGGCAACAAGTGACATTGAAAGGTGCAAACTGTAGTGTTGAACTCGTGGAAGTCTGGTCTCTAGTACCCGTAGTGTACCCGGAGTGAGACCGCGGCATAGACGACACTATTGTTGAAGAATGTTTATGTACAGGGTTTTACATGAAAGTATGCTGTTTCTGAAGAGGATTACAAATAATATCTTCTTCAAAGTGTTTTGAATCATTTTCCAGTAAAAATGTTTCTCTGGACCAGCAAGATGTGCTTATCTGTAATATGTTACCTGTCCTTCTTAACATCTGAAAAGATCTGTGTGTTTTGAGAATCTGAACATCCTGTATTTTTTGTTCATATAAAATTAACTGCTGTGTGATTCTGTAGCTGCCATGTTCCAGTTCGCTATAGTTTTTATGATTGCTGACAATGTTTGGCACTTTTTTGCCTGTTGTGACCAGAGCTTTATGCTTTGCAGAGGGGCTACATTTCTAAGACAGCAGTGTTACCAGGTCAAGACGCATATGCAAAGAACAAGTTTAACCAGGCGGCCAGTGACAAACTGAGGAGTAATAGAGATGTGCCAGACACTCGAAATAACAGGTAATCTGAATGTGATATTAACTAGAGGAGTAATGGAGACGAGCCAGACACTTAAAATATCAGGTAATCTGAATGTGATATTAACTAAAGCAGTAATAGAGATGTGCCAGACACTCAAAATAACAGGTAATCTGAATGTGATATTAACTAGAGGAGTAATGGAGACGAGCCAGACACTTAAAATATCAGGTAATCTGAATGTGATATTAACTAAAGCAGTAATAGAGATGTGCCAGACACTCGAAATAACAGGTAATCTGAATGTGATATTAACTAGAGGAGTAATGGAGACGAGCCAGACACTTAAAATATCAGGTAATCTGAATGTGATATTAACTAAAGCAGTAATAGAGATGTGCCAGACACTCAAAATAACAGGTAATCTGAATGTGATATTAACTAGAGGAGTAATGGAGACGAGCCAGACACTCAAAATAACAGGTAATCTGAATGTGATATTAACTAGAGGAGTAATGGAGATGAGCCAGACACTTAGAATACCAGGTAATCTGAATGTGATATTAACTAGAGGAGTAATCGAGATGTGCCAGACACTTAAAATACCAGGTAATCTGAATGTGATATTAACTAGAGGAGTAATGGAGACGAGCCAGACACTCAAAATAACAGGTAATCTGAATGTGATATTAACTAGAGGAGTAATGGAGACGAGCCAGACACTTAAAATACCAGGTAATCTGAATGTGATATTAACTAGAGGAGTAATGGAGACGAGCCAGACACTCAAAATACCAGGTAATCTGAATGTGATATTAACTAGAGGAGTAATGGAGACGAGCCAGACACTTAAAATACCAGGTAATCTGAATGTGATATTAACTAGAGGAGTAATCGAGATGTGCCAGACACTCAAAATAACAGGTAATCTGAATGTGATATTAACTAGAGGAGTAATGGAGATGAGCCAGACACTCAAAATAACAGGTAATCTGAATGTGATATTAACTAGAGGAGTAATGGAGACGAGCCAGACACTTAAAATACCAGGTAATCTGAATGTGATATTAACTAGAGGAGTAATGGAGACGAGCCAGACACTTAAAATACCAGGTAATCTGAATGTGATATTAACTAGAGGAGTAATGGAGATGTGCCAGACACTTGAAATACCAGGTAATCCGAATGTGATATTACTAAAGCAGTAATAGAGATGTGCCAGACACTCGAAATACCAGGATATCTGAATGTGATAACTAGTGCAAAACAAAGGAGTAATGTTCCTTCAGACTCAGACTTTATTGACTGTTCTGTTAATGAAATTATAACACATACACAATGCAGGTAAGTATCTGTTACATTTCCTGTGTTGTACATTTTGTGGCCTATAGATCTCTGCATCATTGATTTTCCCTGTATTTTAGAATGACCATTCTACCATCTTTTATTATATTCCTTGTGTGTCAGTGTTTCGATCCTTGTCCCTGCCCAGTGTTAGGGTTCTATATAAGTGTTGTATCTTTGTTCATGGTTTTCCATTATATTCTGTATATGTCACATGTGGTCCTTGCCCCTTCCTAGTGTGTTATGTGTTGTATCTTTGACCATTCTGGCATCCTGTATCTTTGACCATTCCACTGTCCATCATTCCCTGTATGTCAATATTTTGTTTTTTTGCCCCTTCCTAGTATGTTAGGTGTTGTATCTTTGACTATTCTACCATTCTGTATCTTTGACTATTCCACTGTCCCTCATTATATTCCATGTACATCAGATGTTTTGGTCCTTGTCCCTTCCTAGTGTGTTAGGTGTTATATCTGTGATTGTTCCATTGTCCCTCATTATATTCCATGTACATCAGATGTTTTGGTCCTTGCCCCTTCCCAGTGTGTTAGGTGTTATATCTTTGACCATTCCATTGTCCTTCATTATATTCCATGTACATCAGATGTTTTGGTCCTTGTCCCTTCCCAGTGTGTTAGGTGTTATATCTGTGATTGTTCCACTGTCCTTCATCATATTCCATGTACATCAGATGTTTTGGTCCTTGCCCCTTCCCAGTGTGTTAGGTGTTATATCTGTGATTGTTCCATTCTCCTTCATTATATTCCATGTACATCAGATGTTTTGGTCCTTGCCCCTTCCCAGTATTTAGAGTTTTGTATTGTTTACTATTCCAGCATCCTTTATTCTACTCAATGTTTTTCAGATGTCGTGCGATCACTTGGCGAGATAACCTGCCCTCCACTAGTGTCATCATCACCTTCCACAATGAGGCTCGTTCAGCACTACTCAGAACCATTGTCAGGTGAGTTGGTAAGACTTCACTGGGAGTTTACACACACAGAGAAAATAATAGATTGTGGCAGTGTTCATTCTAGAGTTGGAGCTACTTGAGTCAAATGACTCCTACACTAAAGTTTGTCGAGACATTTAGTAAATGCAATGAGTCAGATAAAAAAATTAACCTTACATTTCAGCAAATTGACTTAAATAGGACAGAAAAAATGTACCATGAGTCTATCTTAAAAGTGATTTTGCAATACTAAATCAAATTTCAGTCTACTCACTGTGAAAAAAAACTTCAATTTCAATTCGAGACATATATTTGTAGTCAGCATGTACATATATACCTATTTGCAATAATTAAAGTTTGTTTATTTTTTAAGTTAAACAGTTTAAATTTCCACTGTGGCAATTTCAATTTGTGGCAAATTACCAGGAATTACAGATGGAAAATCATCCAGCATTTTATTTATTATTAATGAGTCAAAACTAAACCAGGAATATTTCCCTAACCAACTTTCACTAAAAGTTCTTTTGATTTCCCCCCCCCCCCCCCCCCCCCCCTCCCCCAATATTGCTTGACCCAATATCACTTTCATTTCCCTCATCACAGTGTTTTAAAAATGTCCTTTAACTTTCTTTAAAATTTGTCTCTTAGAGCTGTTCATGGTTGGAGTTGTCAAAAAAGAGTCATCAAAAGAACCACAAAACGCGTTTTCTATTGATAAATACTGAATATTTGTTAAACGAAATTTGATTGGACAATGCCATTTCCGCTCGACCAATCAAATTAAGGCATTTAGAAGCAAGAAAACATTGAGGAATTGGATTAAAAAGACAATATATGTGTCCTTTTATTTGATTTTTAAAACAAAATCTGTCTAATTTCCCAATATTTACAGTGAAAACATGAACAATAATGCAAGATCTATGCGTTGCAGCGATTCAGTACCATAACATGTACACGTCTTTTTACCCAGTATGGTGACAAAAGACGTGGAAACGCGTGGTAAAATGAACTCTGTTGTGGGAAGTGAATCCTGTTGGCTGAACCTGTTTAAGGGCCAAACTTATCAAGTGTGAAATGGTTGACCGTAGTAGTCGGCTTTTGGGTTTTACAAACCAATGTCATCATTTACACCCCGCAAACCAGTCATTTAAGAAATCAGGTTTAACAGTTTCAAGTATAATACAAAAGTTAAAGTAGAAAAATATGTATAAATATATACCAGGCTTGAGACTTGTGCTGTTGTTTATTTCTCTGCCTCTCGTAGTACGACTCTGGGTTTGAATCCGACTGGTAATAACATCTTTGGAATTTTAACATTGGAGTCCTCATTGACACAAGGATAAACGTGCACCAAACATTCTATGTGTCTGGAGTCCCTAGACTCAGTCATGTAGCAAAAGAACTGGGTACAGATGAGAAATAGCCGAGGACTCGAGAGTAGTTACAGAGTTGGCTCACAACTCTTTGGTCCCGGGTTTAAATGCACCTCATGTCAGTCTGTGGGATCCACTGAGGGGTGGGTCTGATACAACCTTACCTTTTGTAAGGGACATAAAAACTTTAATGGCATTTAAAGATTGTTTTCCACACACTTGGGAATTAAGCTGCAGATATGCTATCCTTGTATCCAAAATGAAAGCAGTCTGCAAAATATTCAGAAGCATCAGACATCTGCAGACTTGCTAATACATGGCCCTCTTTTATTGTTATTTTAGTGTGTTAAACAGAAGTCCAGAACATCTGATTCAGGAGATTATATTAGTGGATGACTTCAGTGACAATCGTAAGTACTTGAACATGTGATTCAGGAGATTTTACTGGTGGAAAATTTCAGTGACCACCTTAAGTAGTTGAGCGTTAGATTCAATAGATTGTACAAGAGGAAATCGTACAACATTTACGTGCAACATTAGAATCACTTTAGTTTACAAATTATTTCAGTCCCTCAGGACAAAAAGATAATTTTAAAAGCCTGTGAAAGTATTTGCCATGCTGCGTAAACCAAAAGTTGATCAAGTGTCCTATTAGTCACAGAGTGCTAACTAATAAATTAATGATAAGAAAAGGATTTTTAGAGCACTAAATTGACAACATCCTCTGAAGTGCTGTTATCCACAGATCAGAAGCACATATACAGAGAAATAGGTTGTACATAGGCAGCAACCAAAATAGCATCAGAGCAGGGGAATGAATAGGAAGGGGATACGTTTGTCTGAAGAGATGGGTCTTTAGATGATTATCTGAAACTTATAACTGTGTCCTGTGGTTTGAGACTTTGAGGAAGTTTGTAAATCGAGTGCACTTTTTGACTTTATCCTGTTGTTTTTGTTGGCAGCTGAAGATGGACAGGAACTCGCCAAGATCCAGAAGGTCAAGGTTCTGCGTAATGAGAGGAGACAAGGTGAGAGGTGACGGCTGGTCGGTTTTTATTAATCACTCATAAAACAGTCTAATAAAGTCATATAAATATGGAACACGATTTGAATTTTGAAAGAGTAGAAAATGTCAACTAAGGCCTATAGCCTCCATAATCCAGTGGTATTCTAGGTTTCTGATGTAAACCTGCCTGTGCTGAATGATACACAGCATGAATGGCTGAAAGCTAGATGTGTGGTCGTATCAAGAATAATAAGTACTGTGGTAAAGACTCGGTGTGTTTCATGTATTCCTGCCTGTAAGAAGGGCTGGAGTGGTGTGATCGTATAGACAATAATTCTTACACTTTGTTTAGAAAGTGTGAGTAGGACTCCTGCTCTGGTTACACACTGTGAGAGCCTGTTTCAGGACAAAGCTAAAAACGTATTTCTTTGATAAGGCTTTAACATGAAAACTTCTGGCGTCTCCGTGGTGTCGACCTGGCTAAAGTTCAGAATAGTAGAATGTTATGTTGTAGGTCTTATCCGTTCGCGTGTTCGCGGGGCTGATGCTGCCACTGCACCAGTGCTGACGTTTCTCGACTCTCACTGTGAGTGCAATGTTCACTGGCTGGAACCTCTGCTGGAACGCATTGCTGAGGTAAGAGAAGTCAGAGGTGAAAGGTCGGAGTTCTCAGTATTTGTCCAGTAAGTGGCTTCTCCAACATAGCTACTTGTACATGAATATTGCAGTGGATATAGTTGCTATTTGGGGTTGGGTCAGTATCAGAATGTGTACATCAGGAACAGCCCCATTCAGACAGAGCAAATGAAACCCATAAAACCAAACATGGACATTGCCTCTCCATGAAATCACAATAAAACTCCCAAAATACACATAAGTATAGGATAAAAGTGTATAACTTCTTCAGATTTCCATCCAATATACATGTTGACAAGCAAGATGGAGGTTAAAGTGTCGTCACTTATTTACTACGAAGTCACTGTAAAAGCCTGCACATGTACAACCATATGGGGTAAAAGTTTGTATTTTATTACGCTACAATAGCTTACCATGTGGGACTTAATGCTGTTCTCGGGTTGCCACACCCGGGGCCAACGTCTTAGAAAAAAGACAGTTCTTGTTAGCCACCGGATACACTGCTAGTTGTCGTCACGTGATAACCTCTGACCTCTCGCCCTACTTTCTCGTTGGCCACGCGAATTACAATACTTTATTTTACAAGGAATATTATTTCATTTTTACAAGGATATACTTGTCGTTGGATCTGGAAACTACATCAGTTTCTTTATTTTAATGCATAGAATCACAATTCGATGTCTTTTCATAGTTCAGATAAGTATCTTTACTATATTTTACAACTGAAGTCCACTTCCGGGTTCACGTTGTAGAGCAATGGCGACTCGTTATGTGGTTTCTAATACAGGATATATATATATGCCTGTCAGTAAAATAAAATAAAATAAAATATTTAACCCCTATCTTCTTCATTATTGGACCTTTTTAAGGGTTTAAATATGTATAAATGTAACACAAACGAGTCCTGGTCGAGTGAAATCAATGGAAACAACTTCCGTTTTTATTGTCAAGACAGCAATTTCTTGTAATGCACGTCTCGTCTAGGTAGCTAAAATACAGGAATATATGCCTGTTAAACTCAAATAAAATAAATTTTAGAAGGGTTTACCCCCGTTCTTCTATTCTATTGGTCCATTTTGAGGGTTTAAATATGATATAAAGCACGAAACTAATATGGGGGAATCCTCGGGGAAACCCCTGTGATGACGTCACGTCTAGACTACATGTGCTGAGAGACGCGTGTTTCTTACAGTAGCGTTTCTCAATAAAATTAAATAAAAAAAAAATAAAATAAAAAATAAAATAAAATACAATATTTTATCCCTTCTTCCTGTATTATTGTCCATTTAAAATGTTAATACTTAAATAAACAGGAATAGAATCGTCTAGACTATACGTGTTTCTTCAAACTAAGGTAACCTTGGTTTCCCATTATTTTAATCATATTTTAAGTCATCCAGTTTTATAATATTACAAATATTGTACTTGCCTTTTTAGATTCTATGTTATTTTATCAAATTCTGTATATTTTCTGCTTTCCTTATCTCACAACTAGCCCTACCTGCAGTGAGGCGGGTGGGCCAGGTGACCTTGTGTCACTGTTGATTTACTTACGTAAATCCAGTTGTGTAGTTCCTTCCAAGAAGGAAAGGCAAAGCTTACATGGAAGCTTTAAGGAAAGCTTACATAAAAAATTTATAATATCCAACTTCTTCTCCAGGGTTGATCAGATCCCTGCTTAAATCTTAGTTCATCCGAGGTTTTATGCACCCGAGAATCGGATGTATTATTTCCAACTTCTATCCATCCGACTATGATTGATTCTCGGTTTTTCATTGCATCTAGACCTGATGCTCAGATATCAGATCCGAGGTTACACTAAGTTCAAATGCTCGGACGATCTAATCCTAAATCCGATGCTCGGATGATTGTACCTAGATCTAATCCTCGGATGATCAGATCTTAATTCTGATGTTCAGATGATGGTTCCAGATCAGAACTCTGAACAATCCTAACACACACTTGGGACATATTCTTCACCAGCCTGGCAGTAAATATCCCTTACTGGAGGCTTGGGTCCTCAAGTCCTCAAGCCCAAGAGGGCTTCTAAACAAGGTCCTTCATTCAGTCCTGACTCTGTATTTTTAGGGAAGTAGGTTGCCTGACTTCACCCTAACCATTTTGGAGGACATTGAAACTTAGGCAGTTTTTTGAACCTCCTTGCCCCCAGGGAATTTATGCCTAGATCCCCCACAGTCTGGACTCCGAATGATGCACTAGGCCAACAGGAAGTTGGTCTGTTATTTTCCTTTAAAATGGAACAACCTTGTTTTTAAACACAAGTTTTCAAATCTGTATCTCCCTAGGGGCCTCCTTGGGGAAGCCCCTCCTCCCCTTCTGGTCAGCAAGAGTTGAGCTTTAGGTTGCTCTCCACTAGGTTCTTCTCCATATAACCTGGTTATGGATATATGTTAAGACAGTAGCAAGGCTACTACCAGACAGGTCAAACTAAATTTCATGGTGCATTTAAGTAGTCAGAAGGGGTATGGTGAATTCAGGTGAGATACTGGTTCTTTAGATCTTAAAGTTCCCCATTCACAACTACTTTAGGAGGGACAGGAGTCCCTCATCAAGGCACCTAATAACACTTAGGGTTTAGGCCCTATTAATCAACCCTTTCCAATTCCCCACATCTAGAGGCTCCTACAGGAACCACCCCAATGGGGGTCTTTCCATCCCAAGCAGTATCCATCGTTTTCCCCAGGTAGGGGGAAATCGAGTAGCTGAGGCTCCAAGGTCTTTTCGACCCACTCCAGGGGATGAGGGCATGAAAACCCTTCCCCCCCCCCCCCCAATGACTCCTCCAGCCTCACTCAGTCCACCAGTAGGAGGTCGCCTTCGTTCTTTCAGATAAGACTGGCAAACAAATCCTGTCATTCTTTTCAATTCCAAGTCCAGTCAGACTCCTGACCCAGTCAGAATACAAGGCCCTTCAAAGACCAAGTCCTGGCCTCTGTATCCAGTCTCTTCTGTCAAGAATGCAATAGAAAGGGTGGAAAATGTAAAATCTCTCGGGTTTTACAGTCGCCTGTTCCTAGTTCCAAGCCTCACCCAAGGTGGAGGCCAGTCATAGACCTAAACAGGCTCAACACTTTCTACATGTAGAAAAGTTCAAAATGGAAACCCCAGAGTCCATCAGGACCTCCCTGATTCCAGGGTAATGGGTATCGTCGATAGAACTATCGGACGCTTACCTACACATCCCCACCCATCCAAACTCAAGGAAATACCTAAGGTTTTGCTACAAGTCTCAGGTGTTCCAGTTCACCTCCCTCCCATTCGGACTAGCCACAGCCCCCCCAGGTCTTTACAATGATTGTAAAGGAAGCGAAACTAATGGCCCTCTCAAGAGGACTCAGAATTCACTAATACCTGGACGACTGGCTGATCAGATCCCAGTCTCAGGAGGAAGCCCAAGTGAACACTCAGGCGGTGGTAGACATAACCCAGTCCTTGGGGTGGATAATAAATCAAAAAAAAAAAAAAAAAAATCAGAACTGAAACCTACTCAGGTGTTCTCGTTCGTGGGCTACGAGTACCATCTAGATTCAGCCCTTGTAAAACCCACTCAAGAGGAAGTTGGTCTGTTATTTTCCTTTAAAATGGAACAACCTTGTTTTTAAACACAAGTTTTCAAATCTGTATCTCCCTAGGGGCCTCCTTGGGGAAGCCCCTCCTCCCCTTCTGGTCAGCAAGAGTTGAGCTTTAGGCTGCTCTCCACTAGGTTCTTCTCCATATAACCTGGTTATGGATATATGTTAAGACAGTAGCAAGGCTACTACCAGACAGGTCAAACTCAATTTCATGGTGCATTTAAGTAGTCAGAAGGGGTATGGTGAATTCAGGTGAGATACTGGTTCTTTAGATCTTAAAGTTCCCCATTCACAACTACTTTAGGAGGGACAGGAGTCCCTCATCAAGGCACCTAATAACACTTAGGGTTTAGGCCCTATTAATCAACCCTTTCCAATTCCCCACATCTAGAGGCTCCTACAGGAACCACCCCAATGGGGGTCTTTCCATCCCAAGCAGTATCCATCGTCCCTCGCTTCCCCCAGCACCTGAACCTCCACGCCTGGTGTCTAGGAGCGGACAACTCCAAGAACAAGGCTTCTCTGTGGAGGTGGCAGAGAGAATTGCTGCCCCTCAGCGGTCTTCAACAAGGACCATCTACAAGTCAAAGTGGGCCCTATTTGAAAAATGGTGCAGAGAAAATTCGGTGGATTTCTCCACTCCATCTGTGAAACAAATCTCAGATTTTTTCATGTACCTGTACCAAGACCTAAACAGGCGCCCCTCGACCTTTGATGGTTACAGGACTGCAATCGTTGACACTTTGGGCCCAACGGCCCAACATGTTGCACACAATGCAGACCTTCATAGGTTACTCTCCAGTTTTCACAGGGATCGTCCCAAAAGTTCCAGAAATTTACCCAAGTAGAACCTTTCTGTTGTCCTCAACGAGCTCACAAAAGCACCATTTGAGCCCATGAAAGACACAGACCTCAAACATCTTACTCTAAAAACTGCTTTCTTGCTAGCTTTGGCCTCCAGCAAGCGCCGCAGCAAAATCCATGCCTGGGTCGCAAACAAGTATCTAATCTAGGCCAATGGGAAAAGGTTGCCTTGTTCCCTTCTTCTGATTTCATAGCCAAAAACCAACTAGCAAGAGAAGGTTCTCAAAGTGTATCTCCGGTGACTATTCCTGCTTACTACCATTGTAGATAGACAATTTAAAGAAGACAGGACCCTGTGTCCCGTGCGGGCCCTGAGGTTTTATTTGGACCGAACAAAAGACCTGAGAGGGTCTCGTTCTCTCCTTTTCATCTCCTTTAAGAAAGGACGTACCTCAGACATCAGACCCGCTACTCTCTCTTCATGGTTGAAACAAACCATCCTACTTTGTTACAAACAAGCAGATCAACAAGCCTTGGACTTGGTCCAAGTCAAAGCGCATGACATCCGGGCCTTCACGGCCTCTAAGGCCTTTTACGGTGGGGTATCGGTGGACCAAATCATGCAAGCCTGTCACTGGAAAGCTCACAACACATTTACAAATTTTTACCTAAAAGACCTTACTTGGTCGGACACCGACAACAATATGTATCTGGGACCCGTAGTGGCGGCACAACAAGTCCTAGATCCTTCCCCTCAGACCAGTTGTCCTCGGAAAGAAAAAAGGGGGGGGGGGGGGGGGGGGGGGGGGGAGGGGCACATCCGCTACAACCAAGTCTTCAGGAGTCTCTCCCAGGATCTAGGTATTCCTTTACCTTCAAGATGTTACGGGTAAGGTCATTTTTGTTTTTCAGTTATCAAGTAACTTCTATTAAGGACTTATTTAGTTGTCATTAATCTCATATTCAGGTTGCAAAAATTTAAGAGATGTCCAACCATGGGTTGGTCAGTCACTAGTGAAGGGCCCTCAGGGACCCTTAGACCTCGGAAGTGAGCACTGCTGCACTTCCGTCCTACAATCAAACATCTAGACAGTTTCAGCACTGTCTCTCATTTTATTTAGGTTTTTGGCTCGTTACAGGCCCGGTCTTCGGGATCGGGGCACTGTAAATGGGACTCAGACTGGTATTTCTGGCACTATTCTGTACATATTAATTCAAAATCTTAGAAAAAATGACATATCTTCCAGTCTCAGCTGTAATCCCGCCACCGGGCGGTTGAATTCAGCATTAAGTCCCACATGGTAAGCTATTGTAGCGTAATAAAATTGAAAATTTTAATTACTTAAATGTAGCTTTTATAAGCTACAAGCTTACCATGTGGGACTTAGAAGAGTCCCACCCTGCCTCCCCGCTGTTTACAGCTGAGGGGTGGGTTTTAGAAAATTTCAACGAGAAAGTAGGGCGAGAGGTCAGAGGTTATCACGTGACGACAACTAGCAGTGTATCCGGTGGCTAACAAGAACTGTCTTTTTTTCTAAGACGTTGGCCCCGGGTGTGGCAACCCGAGAACAGCATTAAGTCCCACATGGTAAGCTTGTAGCTTATAAAAGCTACATTTAAGTAATTAAAATTTTCAAATTTCTTCAGATGTATGGTTTGTTCCAATGTTTTAAGTTCCTTCCATTATTGTCTAGTCAAGCGAAGTGGCAGTTGTAAAATTGTGTCATGAGATTTCAGTAAAATGCTTTCAATATCAAGACAACAGGCCTAACGACCCATCCCTAGTGCTAATTCACTGGTAGTACACATTTTAACAAATGATATTCTCTTACGACACTCCAAATTCTTGGAATGATGTGCCTCTGGTAAGATCTGTAACCCTTGTCAGATAAATGTCTCAAACGTATTTGTTTATCTGTGTGAATTCTCATGTCTCTGTTTACATTTTCTGGTTTAACACAGGACCCAAGTCGTGTGGTCAGTCCAATTATTGACGTGGTCAACATGGACAACTTCAACTATGTTGGGGCATCTGCGAATCTCAAAGGAGGTCAGTAGAACCCTCTGATTTTACGTTTAGACAGTTTAGTTATTTACAGTGGTCTGACACCCTGAACAAAATAAGTGTTAATATTATCCTTTATACTGAGAGCTGGATTACATGGTTACTTTTCTCTAGAGTCAGTGTGTTCACATTGCATAGAATAACCAAAACAACTTAGTGCGGTCAATACTACCCATTAATCATTTAAAATGTCTCTCCTTCATCAATTATATATGTGTTCAAGTAGTTGTAATTGTAATGATCTGGTATTACACTTTGAAGGGTTTGACTGGAACTTGGTGTTCAAATGGGATTACATGACTGCAACAGAAGTCAGCCAGAGGAAGGAAAACCCCATACAGCCAATACGGTAAGCATGTATACAGCCAATACGGTAAGCATGTACACAGCCAATACGGTAAGCATGTATACAGCCAATACGGTAAGCATGTACACAGCCAATACGGTAAGCATGTACACAGCCAATACGGTAAGCATGTATACAGCCAATACGGTAAGCATGTATACAGACAATACAGTAAGCATGTACACAGCCAATATGGTAAGCATGTACACAGCCAATACGGTAAGCATGTATACAGCCAATACGGTAAGCATGTATATACGTCTGGTATGGTAAAAAGGGAAACTGTCATACAGTCAGTATTATAAAAAGAGATCTCTCATAAGGATAATGTGATAAGATGTAGGAATGGCGACAACATACACCTAATATGATTACAGAGGGAAACCCCATATCTGATATCGTTAAAGAAAAACCCCATGCTGCTGATATGGTTGGAGGGAAACCACATATCTGATATAATTAGAAGGAAACCCCATACTACTGATGTGATTAGAGGAAACCCCATATCTGATATAGTAGAGAAAAAACCCAATACATCTGATGTGGTTAGAGGGAACCCCATACAACTGATATGGTTAGAGGGAAACCCCATACATCTGATATGGTTAGAGGGAAACCCCATACATCTGATATGGTTAGAGGGAAACCCCATACATCTGATATGGTTAGAGGGAAACCCCATACATCTGATATGGTTAGAGGGAAACCCCATACATCTGATATGGTTAGAGGGAAACCCCATACATCTGATATGGTTAGAGGGAAACCCCATACATCTGATATGGTTAGGAAAACCATATATGTGACATGGTTAGAGGGAAACCACATACTTCTGATACGGTTAGAAGGAAACCCAGTACATCAGATTTGGGTAGAGGGAAATGCCATGCATGTGATATGGTAAATTGGAGACCCTGTACTGGTAAATTGGAAACCCAGTGCACAAATCTGACATGGCTAGAGGGAAAATCCATACATATGATATGATAAAATGAAAGCTTTCACACTGACAGTTATAATCTGTAGGTCTCTCAGAGTTTAGACTAATACTGAAGGTTTGACTTTTCCATCCTTTTTAACAGCAAAGGACACACTAAGAGTGGTTCTTGGTAGATCTCACATTTGCCATGAGTTGACTGTTGTATTGAAATCCTGCCATCTGACTAATGTATTAAATATTACACTGTATATTTACAGGACCCCTATGATTGCTGGTGGGCTGTTTGCTATCGACAAGGCACAGTTTGACAAAATCGGCAAGTACGACATGATGATGGACGTGTGGGGAGGAGAAAACCTGGGTAAGTGGATATCTGTGTAGATACATTTTGTGACACCATTTGTAAAAACTGTATTTTACTGCATCTAGGTGCACATTTGGACAAACTCTTTTACAAGGATACACCATAAAAGTCTATGGTCAGCATATTTAGACCAAGGTCTGACGTTTAGGGTGTAAGATATATATGTTAAGCAATTGACTGTGTACTTGTGTGAACTTACCTGTTGCCTCCCACTGACCATATTTTTCAGAGATCTCATTCCGTGTGTGGCTGTGTCATGGCTCCCTGGAAATCATTCCATGCAGTCGCGTGGGTCATGTCTTCCGCAAACAGCATCCCTACACCTTCCCCGGAGGCAGCGGCAATGTGTTTGCAAGGTGAGACTCCTACAACTACATCTGTACACGTCTCAAGTAAGGCATTTTCAGAGTAGACTAATATATTTATAACCCTTTGCAGCATCCCTATACCTTCATTGCTGGCTGGCAATGTATTCACAAGGAGAAACAGAACAGCATCTTTTACCTCTTACAGTAAGATATTTTCATGCGTGACTAAAACATTGGTCGCACTGTGTAGCACCAATACACATTCACTGGGGAGCAGGATTGCTTTGGTGTGACATTGATACAATGATAGGCAGTATTGGAACACCTTCCCCCCAGTGGGAACGAGACAGCATTTGTCAGGTATGGCACTGATAATACCTGTACACTTTACATCAAGGTAAGATGATGTACATGTAACATTTGTGTACCAAAGTCAGACATTGTCAGGCCAGACTGAGACATTGTGGTGCCAAAATATGATATTGTAGGCACTAAAAATAACATACACCTCTGACATAGGCTGAAAATGTTTGAATCCGCAGGGGACAGAGTCTCTTTCATAAATCAACAGGGGACAGAGTCTCTTTCATAAATCAACAGGGGACAGAGTATCTTTCATAAATCAGCAGGGGACCGAGTATCTTTCATAGATCAGCAGGGGACAGAGTATCTTTCATAAATCAACAGGGGACAGAGTCTCTTTCATAAATCAACAGGGGACAGAGTATCTTTCATAAATCAGCAGGGGACCGAGTATCTTTCATAGATCGGCAGGGGACAGAGTATCTTTCATAGATCAGCAGGGGACAGAGTATCTTTCATAAATCAGCAGGGGACAGAGTATCTTTCATAGATCAGCAGGGGACCGAGTATCTTTCATAGATCGGCAGGGGACAGAGTATCTTTCATAGATCAGCAGGGGACAGAGTATCTTTCATAAATCAACAGGGGACAGAGTATCTTTCATAGATCGGCAGGGGACAGAGTCTCTTTCATAAATCAGCAGGGGACAGAGTATCTTTCATAGATCAGCAGGGGACCGAGTATCTTTCATAGATCGGCAGGGGACAGAGTATCTTTCATAGATCGGCAGGGGACAGAGTCTCTTTCATAGATCAGCAGGGGACCGAGTATCTTTCATAGATCGGCAGGGGACAGAGTATCTTTCATAAATCAGCAGGGGACAGAGTATCTTTCATAGATCAGCAGGGGACCGAGTATCTTTCATAGATCGGCAGGGGACAGAGTATCTTTCATAGATCAGCAGGGGACAGAGTATCTTTCATAAATCAGCAGGGGACAGAGTATCTTTCATAGATCAGCAGGGGACCGAGTATCTTTCATAGATCGGCAGGGGACAGAGTATCTTTCATAGATCAGCAGGGGACAGAGTCTCTTTCATAAATCAGCAGGGGACAGAGTATCTTTCATAGATCAGCAGGGGACCGAGTATCTTTCATAGATCGGCAGGGGACAGAGTATCTTTCATAGATCGGCAGGGGACAGAGTCTCTTTCATAGATCAGCAGGGGACCGAGTATCTTTCATAGATCGGCAGGGGACAGAGTATCTTTCATAGATCGGCAGGGGACAGAGTATCTTTCATAGATCAGCAGGGGACAGAGTATCTTTCATAGATCAGCAGGGGACAGAGTATCTTTCATAAATCAGAATCCTGTCCATTCCACATTCTGGTCTAAACAGTCTTAGTGTCATACTCATGCATGTTTGTTGTGAAAAAATATTAACAGAAGCTATGTGGTCTTATAATAGAAGTGTTGTTTGTCATACGCACAGTTTTGTAAGACAAGAAAGGTGCATTAATATGTTTCAAATGGTACAGCAAAAAAAACTACACGTTTTGTAGTAAACATGGAAATAGATATAACCATACATTAATGTGAGCAAACATTTTCATTTTGGTGTAAACAGTAAACTTCACTTTCAGTCAATATATCCATAAAAATTTTGTACTACGGTGGTGTGTTCATAAGATAAAATAGTTCAGTGTGACAAATCAGTTTCTCTATTAGAAGTTCATATAACGGAGGGTCTGTGTTTTCAGAAACACCCGCCGTGCCGCTGAAGTTTGGATGGATGATTACAAGAAGTATTACTACTCAGCCGTACCCTCCGCCAGAAATATTCCGTTTGGAAGGTAAAGACAAAACGTATTACCATGGCATGATATTATGTACTCACCATTACTACACTGCATGCCCCTCTGCCAGGGTGTAAATCTGGTGGTTTTCAAACTGCACCCAGTCCAGTTGTATCTGCGGGCACTTAAGCATTAGATTCCCAGCTTGTATTTCTTCACTTTTATTTACTTTCCAAGTCCGTTCTCAAAGGGAGTGTCCAGTTAGACAACTTATAGAAGAAATCAAGCATAGATGGATATTGGGATGGTTTTATTATGAGAAAGGTACCAATACAGGAAGTTAGATACCCTTCTTTATTATGTTGTGATATTTTCACTGAAGATGTAAAGTGTACTGCTGTCTATGAACTGTAGGGGTATTATCACGGGTCTTTTAGTTATATAGCTTTCTATATAACTCTGCAGTATGTAGGATCTACTCCATATATGTCACTAATTTGGATTGCTTATGTTTTGGGTTTCAGTATTAAAGGCAGATTAGACTTGAAGGAGAACCTCCAGTGTCGGCCGTTCAAATGGTTCCTGGAGAATGTGTACCCGGAACTCAAGTAAGTGCTCGCCTCACTCAAGTAAGTGCTCGCCTCACTCAAGTAAGTGCTCGCCTCACTCAAGTAAGTGCTCGCCTCACTCACACTGCTTTAAAAATACCCTGAAAAACCCGAAAAACAGAACCTGAAGAAACTTTTCTCAAAGTTCGCTGAAACACCTGTGGCAAGATGAAACAAAAAAATTGAAATGGCTAAAAAAGGACCGTAAACCATTAAACCCCGACCACCAAACCGTGGTTAAGTACACAACATCAAGTTAGTAACAACATACACCACGATGTGGATATCTTGTGTTATTGATGCATCTCCATAGATAAGACCCTTGGACATTGAATGTTAAATTGACATTATCATTGATTTATTTGGATATGTTATTCTGTTTATTGTATCCCCAGATGAAAGTCAAGGATATACTTGTTTCAGGGCCAACACGTTTTGATTTCTGTGCGTAATAACTAAAAACCCCTTTACAGATTTCATTCACACTTGGCACATACATGTATTTGGGCCAGGAAAGGAACCCTATTTTAAAGTGACCTTAAACTCCCCAAATTAAAGAAGTTGTTATGGCCATCTTAAGGTGAGAAATGGGACCTTTGGCCATTTAAAGCCTTCTCAGTCTCAAACAATGTGGCTGTTCTGGCTAAAATTTTACCTGAGAAAACATTAATATGTTCTCACATATGCCAAATTTAAAGTCTTTTAGCTGAGCTTAAAACTATGTTTGGGGCCCATAAATACCCCACCTAGGGATTTCTGTCTACTCTTTTTCACATAGTTGCCCTGCTATTTGCTTTCTCAGGACATTATTTACTTGTAGTGCAGTTTTTTACAGACAAGACATGGATGGAGGAATAATCTTCCCTTGTGTCTTCTGTATGGACTGACTCTAGATTGTTTTCTTTGACTGTAGAGTTACATGCTTGCTTTGGACATTATTTACTTGAAAAATAAAGATCTTGACAGACAACATGTAATTGTGGAAATGATCACCAAAGGTTTGATGTGTAGGCAAGACTGAACATTATAACAGTTAACATCTAATTTGTACAGACAAACTGTACATTATCTTTGTGTAATGTACATTCAATATATATTAATATGTGGACAAACTGTATATTACTTGTGCCATAATGTACATGCAAGTTGTGATGTGTATGCAAAGACTGTACATTATTTTTGTGTAATGCAGGGTTCCAGACAGACAGAGTTTAGCTGTAGGGATGATCGCTCAGGGTCCGATGTGTATGGATACGTTGGGACATTTCTCTGATGGAACTATCGGCTTCTTCATGTGTCACAACACAGGAGGAAATCAGGTATTGAATCTGATGATTTCATTGCTACTCATCCTAAATTATAGTTTGCATATCAGTTACAGTGAAATTGTTTTTATATTTGATGGACACTCCTATCATGGTTGGATAATCTCGAGTCAATATAAGAACCCTTTCTGGCTAGTACTGGTCAGTATTGTATGGATACTAGGTGTACTCTAGGAGTGTCTATACTAGTACCCTTTCTGGCTAGTACTGGTCAGTATTGTATGGATACTGGGTGTGTTCTAGGAGTGTCTAAACTGGTACCCTTTCTGGCTAGTGCTGGTCAGTATTGTATGGATACTAGGTGTACTCTAGGAGTGTCTATACTAGTACCCTTTCTGGCTAGTGCTGGTCAGTATTGTATGGATACTGGGTGTACTCTAGGAGTGCCTATACTAGTACCCTTTCTGGCTAGTGCTGGTCAGTATTGTATGGATACTAGGTGTACTCTAGGAGTGTCTATACTAGTACCCTTTCTGGCTAGTACTGGTCAGTATTGTATGGATACTAGGTGTACTCTAGGAGTGCCTATACTAGTACCCTTTCTGGCTAGTACTGGTCAGTATTGTATGGATACTGGGTGTACTCTAGGAGTGCCTATACTAGTACCCTTTCTGGCTAGTACTGGTCAGTATTGTATGGATACTGGGTGTACTCTAGGAGTGCCTATACTAGTACCCTTTCTGGCTAGTTCTGGTCAGTATTGTATGGATACTAGGTGTACTCTAGGAGTGCCTATACTAGTACCCTTTCTGGCTAGTTCTGGTCAGTATTGTATGGATACTAGGTGTACTCTAGGAGTGTCTATACTAGTACCCTTTCTGGCTAGTACTGGTCAGTATTGTATGGATACTGGGTGTACTCTAGGAGTGCCTATACTAGTACCCTTTCTGGCTAGTACTGGTCAGTATTGTATGGATACTGGGTGTACTCTAGGAGTGTCTATACTAGTACCCTTTCTGGCTAGTACTGGTCAGTATTGTATGGATACTGGGTGTGTTCTAGGAGTGTCTAAACTGGTACCCTTTCTGGCTAGTGCTGGTCAGTATTGTATGGATACTAGGTGTACTCTAGGAGTGTCTATACTAGTACCCTTTCTGGCCAGTACTGGTCAGTATTGTATGGATACTGGGTGTACTCTAGGAGTGCCTATACTAGTACCCTTTCTGGCTAGTGCTGGTCAGTATTGTATGGATACTAGGTGTACTCTAGGAGTGTCTATACTAGTACCCTTTCTGGCTAGTACTGGTCAGTATTGTATGGATACTAGGTGTACTCTAGGAGTGCCTATACTAGTACCCTTTCTGGCTAGTACTGGTCAGTATTGTATGGATACTGGGTGTACTCTAGGAGTGCCTATACTAGTACCCTTTCTGGCTAGTACTGGTCAGTATTGTATGGATACTGGGTGTACTCTAGGAGTGCCTATACTAGTACCCTTTCTGGCTAGTTCTGGTCAGTATTGTATGGATACTAGGTGTACTCTAGGAGTGCCTATACTAGTACCCTTTCTGGCTAGTTCTGGTCAGTATTGTATGGATACTAGGTGTACTCTAGGAGTGTCTATACTAGTACCCTTTCTGGCTAGTACTGGTCAGTATTGTATGGATACTGGGTGTACTCTAGGAGTGCCTATACTAGTACCCTTTCTGGCTAGTACTGGTCAGTATTGTATGGATACTGGGTGTACTCTAGGAGTGTCTATACTAGTACCCTTTCTGGCTAGTACTGGTCAGTATTGTATGGATACTAGGTGTACTCTAGGAGTGTCTATACTAGTACCCTTTCTGGCTAGTACTGTTTAGTATTGTATGGATACGGGGTGTACTCTAGGAGTGCCTATACTAGTACCCTTTCTGGCTAGTACTGGTCAGTATTGTATGGATACTAGGTGCACTCTAGGAGTGCCTATACTAGTACCCTTTCTGGCTAGTACTGGTCAGTATTGTATGGATACTAGGTGTACTCTAGGAGTGCCTATACTAGTACCCTTTCTGGCTAGTACTGGTCAGTATTGTATGGATACTGGGTGTACTCTAGGAGTGCCTATACTAGTACCCTTTCTGGCTAGTACTGGTCAGTATTGTATGGATACTGGGTGTACTCTAGGAGTGCCTATACTAGTACCCTTTCTGGCTAGTACTGGTCAGTATTGTATGGATACTAGGTGCACTCTAGGAGTGCCTATACTAGTACCCTTTCTGGCTAGTACTGGTCAGTATTGTATGGATACTAGGTGTACTCTAGGAGTGCCTATACTAGTACCCTTTCTGGCTAGTACTGGTCAGTATTGTATGGATACTGGGTGTACTCTAGGAGTGCCTATACTAGTACCCTTTCTGGCTAGTACTGGTCAGTATTGTATGGATACTGGGTGTACTCTAGGAGTGCCTATACTAGTACCCTTTCTGGCTAGTACTGGTCAGTATTGTATGGATACTGGGTGTACTCTAGGAGTGCCTATACTAGTACCCTTTCTGGCTAGTTCTGGTCAGTATTGTATGGATACTAGGTGTACTCTAGGAGTGCCTATACTAGTACCCTTTCTGGCTAGTTCTGGTCAGTATTGTATGGATACTGGGTGTACTCTAGGAGTGCCTATACTAGTACCCTTTCTGGCTAGTACTGGTCAGTATTGTATGGATACTAGGTGTACTCTAGGAGTGCCTATACTAGTACCCTTTCTGGCTAGTTCTGGTCAGTATTGTATGGATACTAGGTGTACTCTAGGAGTGCCTATACTAGTACCCTTTCTGGCTAGTACTGGTCAGTATTGTATGGATACTAGGTGTACTCTAGGAGTGCCTATACTAGTACCCTTTCTGGCTAGTACTGGTCAGTATTGTATGGATACTAGGTGTGTTCTAGGAGTGTCTATACTAGTACCCTTTCTGGCTAGTACTGGTCAGTATTGTATGGATACTAGGTGTACTCTAGGAGTGTCTATACTAGTATCCTTTCTGGCTAGTACTGGGTGTACTCTAGGAGTGCCTATACTAGTACCCTTTCTGGCTAGTACTGGTCAGTATTGTATGGATACTAGGTGTACTCTAGGAGTGCCTATACTAGTACCCTTTCTGGCTAGTACTGGTCAGTACTGTATGGATACTAGGTGTACTCTAGGAGTGCCTATACTAGTACCCTTTCTGGCTAGTACTGGTCAGTATTGTACGGATACTGGGTGTGTTCTAGGAGTGTCTAAACTTGTAACCATTCTGGCTAGTACTGGTCAGTATTGTATGGATACTAGGTGTACTCTAGGAGTGCCTATACTAGTACCCTTTCTGGCTAGTACTGGTCAGTATTGTATGGATACTAGGTGTACTCTAGGAGTGCCTATACTAGTACCCTTTCTGGCTAGTACTGGTCAGTATTGTATGGATACTAGGTGTACTCTAGGAGTGCCTATACTAGTACCCTTTAGACTAGTACTGGTCAGTATTGTATGGATACTAGGTGTACTCTAGGAGTGCCTATACTAGTACCCTTTCTGGCTAGTACTGGTCAGTATTGTATGGATACTGGGTGTACTCTAGGAGTGCCTATACTAGTACCCTTTCTGGCTAGTACTGGTCAGTATTGTATGGATACTAGGTGTACTCTATGAGTGCCTATACTAGTACCCTTTCTGGCTAGTACTGGTCAGTATTGTATGGATACTAGGTGTACTCTAGGAGTGCCTATACTAGTACCCTTTCTGGCTAGTACTGGTCAGTATTGTATGGATACTAGGTGTACTCTAGGAGTGCCTATACTAGTACCCTTTCTGGCTAGTTCTGGTCAGTATTGTATGGATACTAGAGACACTTGTATGGGTAGCCTATGTATCTACAAGAGCAGTCGGTAAAGTGTGTGTGTGAGTGCTCTAAGTTTGTCTCCAGTAATGTAGAAGACGGTAAACTCTAAACCTATTTGGCGTCTTCCGTTTGTTTGTAATCAAGTCGGTTTCCTCGTATATTCATTATTTGAACATAAGTTTACCAAAATATGCAACAACAAATATTTCAGTGTATTTTATAAAATTCTATCACTGTATTACACAGTCTGTCCTCAAAAGTCTTCAAAAAAAGCACATCGCAGTTCATATTTATATGCAGGTTAATGCTTATGTACAAATTTGAAAACTTTTGTCATGGCATTTACTAATCAAACGTATGCGTTTTTTCACCAGATTTCCGCTTTTGGTAACTGGTTCTATAATTTGCATTCAACCACAACATCTATGTCCAGGAGTTTTCCCAAGGCAAGTACCATCCCCTGTGATGTAGGTATTGTGCGAGTGCTGCATTATTACTTGTATCCCAATGTGACTCGAAATTCGGTCTCAATATAAAGATCAGTTTTGTATCTATTTGAGTACACTGTGTTTAGAGGACTGATGAGTGTTGTATCTGCCATTATACTCTCTATTTACAGGAATGGTCTCTGGGTAAGGACCACACCATACGCCACCAGGAGTTGTGTGTGACCCTGAAGGACACATCGCCAGGCAGTCCACTCAAACTCTACACGTGTCACGCATCCAACGTTAACCAGGTTTGCTTGTCTCCTATTTAGACCAAATAAAAATATGTCATGGTTTGTCTCCTAATTAGGACAAATATGGTTATGGTGGCTAATATGATAGAAAGTACATTGGTCCATGAAATCACTGCACAGTCAATGGTTCACCTTCCAGTATTTCTTCACTATGAATTCGTTACATTGGGTGCTAAGACCCTTTTCTGCATGAAAACTTGTTCTGACAGCTTGTGAAGATTTGACAATAATCTGGCTTTATTTTCCTTGGAATATAAGAATCTTCCAGCATCTTAATAAATCACACATGACAGAAGTACTCAAGCCCTTACTGACGTGTTACATGTTTTTGCAGAAGTTCATCAAGCATGCAGGGGACTCGATGTTCAAGGCACTGCACTACAATCTGTGTATAGACAGCGTAAAGCAACACAACCTAGGGCTGATTGCCAACACCTGTGACACCAGGACCGGCACCCAGAAGTTCAAATTTGTGGTCACCTAACCTCCCAAGTTACACCCTGTAGTGTGGAGAGGGATTGAGGGTAACCTCTGGAAGGCGGGTGTCAGCACTTAGTTTTAAAGCTTATTTTTAGGGAATTGAAAACAGGTGTTGTACTGTTACCCAAGGTTTTTCATCAAACTGCTCTTCACTGGTTTAGGACAGGAATTAGGCCCCAGTAGCCTGGGTGGAGAGGGGTTGGGAAATATATTCCTCAGACTGCTGCTTTATGTTGCAGACGCCCCTCACCCCACTCCCTGTCACTTCTATATATGTTAGGACAGAGCTTAGGGTCCAATAGCAAGGGTGATGAGGGTTTGAGAAGAAGAGATGTTCATCAAACTGCTACCTCCTGTTGCAGACCTCCCCCCACCCTATCACTTCTTTCTGTGTACTGTTAGTGTTCCGCCAGTGACTCCCGACTCCATGTCTTAACCCATAAAAGTAAACCTAGGAGTCTCAAACTGGCAAAATGGGGTTCAGTGATGTTAGAATATGATCCTACAAAGTACAAAAATATATATAAAAGTTTGTTTTTTTTTCTTCAGCCGAAATAATTTTTTTGATTATTTTTAGGAAATGTGTGGTAAACTTGTGTAAGTATGTATTATTCATCTACTTCCTAAAGTTTTTCCCAGTATGGCCACAAACTTGGTGGAAGCTTGTCCACAATGTTGCAGTGTTTAGTCAGGATAGGAACATTAAAAAAGAATCTTTCCACTGTATTCACAATGTCGAGTGGGCAGATTTCTGTCTTAGCGTATAGCAGCTTTACTCTGGTTACCCACAATCCCTCAGTGTGCCACAGGGTGATAATCTTCACATCTAGTCTGATTTTAGCTATTAGTTGTAAAACTCTAGGCAAAGTTCCTTTGTAACACTACTTATGTTAATTTATCTATTCAAGTCATGTTCTGAACATGCTTTAGTTTGTGTTGGCAGTGGCTCCTATTGTTGTCACTTGTATGTCTGAGTGTGTGAGTGAGTGATAATGTGATATAATGCATAGCAAAGCCTCACATCCCTATCCAAACTTAGAGATGTAAAGGTTTTTACAACATGCAAAATTCTCCACCAAAAACAATATGCAAGAGACAAAGTCACTGAATACTGCAGGAACTGGGACTTCTGGTTTAAACTCGTCACAGAAATCATCAGCGAAACGAGAATGTCCCAAAGTATAAATATAATGAGATTGTTTTCTCAGTGGAATGAGAATGTGCCGAAGTATACAGTATAATAAGATTGTTTTCTCAGCGACCATTTTCAGATTTCTGTTATTGTATATTTCAAATTTTAGCTGTTGAAAGGGACTCAAAAGTCCAACTTTGAACTTGATCATTTAAATTATATAGACGTGCACAAAAAGCCTTTATTCAATTCAGGTCCTGCTTCTTTGAAGATTAAGTTAGGCTTGTGTGGTCCAGTTTTAGAGGAGGTTCAACTGTGCCAGAATGTCAGTGTCCACACGATTTTATTGAAATTCCACGACAAAATATTGCAGCAGGTGTCACCATTACCAGAATGTATAATTGTAGGAAAACTAAGAAAAGTAGAAAAGGACAATAACTCTGAAGAATTACAACAGTTTATCATATATGTTCACAGGTTTCTTAGTTTTTATTACCCCATGGCCCTTAAGGGCTGTCAGGCCATTGTTTTCACCCACGGTGTCTGGATGGGCGGGTGTTCAGGCGGGTGGGAGGAAAAGTTTGTCCGGGCTGTATCTCAGAAACCGTAAAGTGTAGGAAGTTGATACTTGGTAGGGACATTGGTTAGCGGGTGTAGGTGTGCAACGACATGGTCTGACCTTGATTTGACCTTGCCGCAGTGACCTTGAGTTTGAAAATCTTGTTTGGTCTATATCTCGGAAACTGCAAAGTGTAGGAAGTTGATACTTGGTAGGGACATTAGTTAGGGGTTGTAGGTCTGACCTTGATTTGACCTTTGACCTTACCCTAGTGACTTTGACCTATAAAATCTTGTCCCAGCTATATCTCAGCAACCGTAAGGTGTACGAAGTTGATACTTGGTTGGGACATTGGTTAGGGGGTGTAGGTGTGTAACGTCGTGATGTGACCTTGATTTGACCTTTGACCTTGTCATAGTGACGACGAGTTTTAAAATCTTGTCTGGGTTATTTCTTTGATTCCATAAGGTGTAGAAGGTTGACACTTGGTAGGGACATTAGGATGTGTATGTGTGCATCATGGCGTGACCTTTTTTCTCTGCCAAAGTGTGTTCACCTGCCATATTTGAGACATCTTTCTCTTATGACAAAGAGGTATGGATTGCTGCAACTGATTATTATATGCACTTTTACATTATTGTCCTATTTCCATTGACAGCTATTCTCCAATTAATAAATTTTACAGCTTCATATTTTTTAGTTTGCTGATTAATGCTGTCATCTTGCTATTGAATTGCTTTGTTTTAGTACTTTACATACATTTTTATCTCCCGCCGGCCGGGCGGGAGATTATAAAACGCATTCCGTGCGTGTGTTCGTGTGTTATTGAGTGTGTGTCACGCTTTTATAAAGGGCTGTACATCACACTGGTTGTTTCTCCTTGGCCTTTTCAATGTTTTTATGACCTTATTGCTTATGTCCTTTCATTTGATGCTGTTATTTCACACCTAGGACCATAGCTAAGTGAGTAATAGCAATGGTGGCTACTTTGAGTAAAGTGCTCATAACTCCAAAACGACTGCATTTAGAGTGTTTCTGTAAAATACGTTGTTCAGCTACTTTCTCCATGCCTACAAGATGGTACCATTTTTAGGGTTCTATCTTCATAGCTAAGTGAGTAATAGCTATTTTCTGTTATTAACAATGAGCAAAATGAGTAAATTGATTTTGTCTTTGTAACTGTTACTTACAATATTGGCCTGAAATATGTTGTTCAACAACTCCTTCATGTACTATATCATGGTGAGGTGTCCAAGGTGTAGCACCGTACCTAACTGAGTAATAGCTATACTAAGTTTAACATTTGACCATTGAGCAAGTCACTTATAACTCAAAAGCTATTGAATATAGAGGATTTTTGTCAAATATGTTGTTCACCTATCTTTTGGATATACTGTATTGTGAATTTTCACAGCTGTAACTCCATAGCTAACTGAGTAATAGCTACTTTGATGATAACCATAATGAGTAAATGGCTTATATCTTCAAAAGTATTGCAGCTACACAATTTTGTTCCAATATGTTGTTCAGCTACTATCTCCACAGCTACAACATGGTCACTAGTTTGGAAGTGTATCTCCATAGCTAAGTGAGTAATAGCTACTTTGTCAATTTTTAATGATAACCATAATGAGTAAATGCCTTATATCTTCAAAAGTATTGCAGCTACACAATTTCTCTGAAATAAGTTGTTCATCTACTTTTTTGTGAACTGTAACATATTTAAGTTTCACAACTGTTGCTCAATGTACAAGTGAGTAATGGCTACTTTATTGCTACTTTTGGTGAAAATGTGAAAAATGACAAATATCTCGCAAACCGTAATAGCTACTTTGTCAATTTTTAATGATAACCATAATGAGTAAATGCCTTATATCTTCAAAAGTATTGCAGCTACACAATTTCTCTCAAATAAGTTGTTCATCTACTTTTTAAGTCATTCATCTACTTTTGGGAGAGCTTTCACATGGTGAAGTTTCAGACTCGTAGCTAATTACTCACCTACTGAAAATGAGTAAATGCGAATTATCTCTAAAAGTATTGCAGATAGCCAATTTTTCTCAAATAAATCATTCCCCTACTTTTGGGAGAGCTTTCACTTGGTGAAGTTTCAGACCCATAGCTAATCACTCACCTACTCAAAATGAGTAAATGCGAATTATCTCTAAAAGTATTGCAGATAGCCAATTTTTCTCAAATAACTCATTCACCTACTTTTGGGAGAGCTTTCACTTGATGAAGTTTCAGACCCATAGCTAATTACTCACCTACTCAAAATGAGTAAATGCGAATTATCTGTAAAAGTATTGCAGATAGCCAATTTTTCTCAAATAACTCCTTCATCTACTTTTGGGAGAGCTTTCACATGGTGAAGTTTCAGACCCATAGCTAATTACTCCCCTACTGAAAATGAGTAAATGCGAATTATCGCTAAAAGTATTGCAGATAGCCAATTTTTCTCAAATAACTCGTTCACCTACTTTTGGAAGAGCTTTCACATGGTGAAGTTTCAGACCCATAGCTAATTACTCACCTACTGAAAATGAGTAAATGCGAATTATCTCTAAAAGTATTGCAGGTGGCCAATTTTTCTCAAATAACTCATTCACCTACTTTTGGGAGAACTTTCACTTGGTGAAGTTTCACACCCATAGCTAATTACTCACCTACTCAAAATGAGTAAATGCGAATTATCGCTAAAAGTATTGCAGATAGCCAATTTTTCTCAAATAACTCATTCAAACTATTCAATTTAAAGGAGTTTTGTCAAATATGTTGTTCACCTACTTTTTGATGTAGTGCGGCGGGAGATCATACCACGGCAGTGGTCTTGTCTTTCTTTACATACATTTTCTTTCTCTTAGATGTCATTTTCTCTACTTGAACATTATTTGGAGCTTTTTTTTGACACTGCATCTGAAAGTATCCAGATCTTTTACTATTTCACCACTTCTATATCTCATGATTTTGAAAACTTTTTCCCCAGGCTGTGAGGTATGGGCATCTCTGATGATGCTATTTTCGTGATTTTGAAAACTATGTTTTGTTTGCCTTAATGTTATGGTAACAGGTCATTTTGATCTTGGTAAAACACAAGTTTTGTGACTGTCCTGAAATTGGAATGGTTTTTTTTCGGGACGGACTACAAATATAGACTGACCTATCCCTAGTCAGGTTGTAGTTTAAGCTTCGTATTCACTCTAGCAATCTGTCACCTGCCTGTTCATACCACATCAAACTGCGCTTAATTATCAAGAATCACTAGTTTGTAAATTGTACTTGCATGGATGGAAAACAAGTGTTGATGCATTTGAAGACGGTCTTAACAGGCACAACAGTTGTTACTGATAGGTATTCATAGTGGTCCAAGATTAGTTGCTAATGTTGTAATGGTTCTAACACAGGGTATTTAATGCTAGGTATTAAAATAATGATTCTGTTACCCAGGCGGGTTTCTACTGATGGGTATTTAAAATGGTTTTGACACATTGTTGGTTAATGTATTGTAGTATACACATGTGTATAAAATCACAAAACATAGCAACTACCACAGAGATTATAGTAGCCTTCAAATCTTTGCTTCAGCTCGAAAGTTTTGATATATTTTAATAATCTTTTCAGACTTTACCAAAACAGGAATGATTCTCTTGCAAGGTCATCTTGGAGATCAAAATGTCAGTACTTTTTACCTCACAGCCCCAAGGGCTGTCTGGGTATTGTTCTCACCCACCGTGTCCGGATGGGCGGGTGGCAGGAAATAGTTTGTCCGGGCTGTATCTCACCCGTAAGGTGTACGAAGTTGATACTTGGTAGAGAAATTGGTTGGGAGGTGTAGGTGTGCAACATCATGGTTTGACCTTGATTTGACCTTTGACCTTGCTGCAGTGACCTTGACCTATAAAATCTTGTCCAGGCTATATCTCGGAAACTGTAAGGTATAGGAAGTTGATACTTGGTAGGGACATTGGTTGGGGGTTTAAGTGTGCAACGTCATGGTGTGACCTTGATTTGACCGTGACCCATAAAATATTGTCCGGGCTATTTCATGGATTCTGTAAGGTGGAAATTTCACCTTTAATTTTTTAATAAGATATATTTCTACAAATATGTTAAATATGAATACTTATTGTAACAAATTTTCACTGGATTTTTATGCCTGTTTTTCATGCAAAATGGAGAATATTGTTCACAAAGTCGAGCAGCCATAACAATTGACACGTAACTGCACATAGATTTATAATTACAGTGAGTCAGTGACTGTATGTATATATCACACAGTGGAACCTTTTGTATCCAGATATACAGGGAGACCAAGTTTTTACGCATAATGTTCATAAAATAGAACTTAAGTTTCACTATAAGTAGGTATATTGCCTGCAAAAGAGGGTGACCCTGTGTACAACTGCTTGGATTGATACACGCAGAGAGTATGTGAATATAGGAGTATATTGTTAAATATGTAGCAACAGTGACCACAATGTGAACCTGCTTTGATGTACAAATATGCTTCAAGTTGAAATGTGTTGTAAGTGTGGTTACATAGCAGGCTGTGTGGACTGCTGTATATGTGGTTATGTATTGGACACCCCTCTATATACTTAGTGTGCCATGACTACCTTATTGCTGTTATTTTCTGTGTTTTTGCTTCATGTGATGTCAAGTGTGTGATGGCTTTGTTTATAACATAGACCAGATGTTTGTAACAAAGAAGATGCCAATATCATTTCCTTGAAAAATGTTACCATTGTAGACATCTGGGCCTCTATTCACTAAACCTCCTTTATTCCAAGGAACCATTAAAAATTAAGGATTTCCTTTATGTCTTGCCCCTTCCTTTGTTTTGGTATTCATTAAACTTTCCTCAAACAAAGGAGCCTAAATTTCTTTCCTTGAATTTCAAGAAAACCTTAAAAATCTAGGAAATCCTTAACTTTCAAGGGAATCTTGAATTTTGATATTCACTAACCTTCCTTTACTGAGGAATCCTTGTTTTTTTCCTTAACTTTCAAGGTTAGTGTGTGACTACCTTAATGATAAAGGGGAGTTTTGGTGGTTTGACTTTTTAAGTAAAAATTGAGGTAATTGGTGAAGTGTTATGATATTTGCACCTTTTGTTTTGTCCATACCATATTATTTATATCACCATACATCTTTTTTTTTAAAATTTTATGTGATATTTATTTGATATTTCATCAAACCCAATGAAAATGTATTTGATGTGTGTGTCACAATATCTGTATGAAAAGTGGCTATTACAGCAACGTGGTATGCAATACAAAGCTGGGTATTTATTTCTTAAAATATAAAATATCACCTTAAACGGCAATAAAAAACACATCATAACACTGATCTTATACTGAATAATTAGCATGGAAAGAAGAAAATACAGAAGTAAGGAAAACATAAGGAGCCTTTATGAACAAACGTTTTTAACCAATCAGATGACTGAATGCACTCCTTTAATAAAGGATCCTTTATTTAAGGTTTCCTTTGGTAAGGAAACCATAAAGGAGGTTTAGTGAATAGCATTTTAAAGGTCACCTTACCAAAGGAGATTTTTCACCTTCCTTTAATAAAGGGACCTTAAAAATATAAGAGGTTTAGTGAATATGGCCTCTGATCTGGAAGCTGTGGATGTGTTTTTATCAGAGAAACACTTTACAGTTACATGTTGTCATTTATCCTGCTCCTGGACCATTTAGCTCAAATATTCCAACTTCATTTTATACCCACACAATACTATTCTGTATGTTTATGGTATTTGAGATCCCATTAAATTTTATTGTTGAGCTTCAGTGAAATATACAGTTTGTACAGTCATTTTAAATTTCCGACATCAGCAAGAAATAGCTGCATCAATTATTTTGTGTGATTAAATGGTCTTATGGATTGCAATCTTGAATGATTATAATCATGTACAATGAAATCCTACTAATTTTAAGTGCAATATTTATGTCTCTAGTCTGTCTAGAGTTTGTTTGATGTAAAATTAAGTCTGCTTTGACTGTGTAATTATGCATATAGAATCATGTATACAGACCGTCTCGACAGTTGCAAGTGTAATTTTAATAGACAATTTTCAAGTTTGGCCAATTTTCCCAATGGTGAATGTTGTATGTTAAAGGCTTATTCTTTGGAAAGATTAATTCAACCTATGGTATATTTTATTGTTGTATTCATATAGCTGTTTACAAGCATTATAACCTAAGTGAGTTGCAATTTCTTCTTTATTTTGGAATGGTTGTGAATAAACCCCCACTGAGTAAAATTGAATGTTTGTGAATAAAGCCCATTTAGTGTAAATAAAATTAGCCCTACCGAGTAAAATTGGATGTTTGTGAATAAAGGCTGGAGTAAAAACAGGAATGTTGTGGACTTTTTACACACTGAAAGATTTCTTTCTTTTGTCAGTTTTAGTCATTTTTCTATACTTTCTGATACATGCTAGATTCTCTGCATAACTACAACCTCCAGTATCCAGCAGTTTGTGGTTCTAGGCTGATAGTGTTTCTGGAGTTGAAATGAGTTCATGAAAATAAATATCACAGTAATATGTTTGCAGCAATTTCTCCTGCATTTTCAATGTAAGCTGCAGTTCTTCCTGTTGTGTCACGTTAGCAATCATTCTTCCTGTTATGTGTCATGTTAGCAATCATTCTTCCTGTTATGTGTCGTGTCAGCAATCATTCTTCCTGTTATGTGTCATGTTAGCAATCATTCTTCCTGTTATGTGTATCATGTTAGCAATCATTCTTCCTGTTATGTGTATCATGTTAGCAATCATTCTTCCTGTTATGTGTCATGTTAGCAATCATTCTTCCTGTTGTGTCATGTTAGCAAGCATTCTTCCTGTTATGTGTCGTGTTAGCAATCATTCTTCCTGTTATGTGTCATGTTAGCAATCATTCTTCCTGTTATGTGTATCATGTTAGCAATCATTCTTCCTGTTATGTGTATCAGGTTAACAATCATTCTTCCTGTTATGTGTCATGTCAGCAATCATTGTTCCTGTTATCGGTCATGTTAGCAATCATTCTCCCTGTTGTGTCATGTTATCAATCATTCTTCCTGTTATGTGTCATGTTAGCAATCATTCTTCCTGTTATGGGTCATGTTAGCAATCATTCTTCCTGTTATGTGTCATGTTAGCAATCATTCTTCCTGTTATGTGTCATGTTAGCAATCATTCTTCCTGTTATGTGTCATGTTAGCAATCATTCTTCCTGTTGTGTGTCATGTTAGCAATGATTTCTGCTGTTGTCTGTAATATATGCAAGTATACCCCACCTTATTCTAGTATCATTTTATGCCAGCTTGTATTCTTTTACTTTGTATTATTATGATTTTAAGCATTACTTTAACAAGATGTTTACACAAGTTCTGATGACATCATGAGTATCTGTGAATTACCTCAGTAATCTAGTATTACATGTTGTTATCTGTTTTGAAATCAGTGGAAATGCATTGCCCGACTACTTTGATGATGTTCGTAGAGGTGTGTAGTTTGATATCCAGTTTGCAGGTGCTTTAAATGTGCATATATTGCTAGCAGCCCATGCTGTGTATAACCTGCACTCCTCCGATTTTAGTTTTGGTGGCAGTAAATTATTTTTTTCTGGGTCTGATCGAGTTGATGAGATTTTATGAAAGTTTGTTCAAAAGTACAGCCACTAAATGTCCTTTATTTTTCAGAAGCCTGAAAGTTGAACAATTTATTGCTGATACTTACTTGCATGTACATTATCCTTACTTATACGAATCCCATTATACCCTTGTTTTGAGTTATTTCAGCCAGTATTTGTGCCTGGAATCATTTAGCTGTTGTAGCTAAGTGTTTGTGTCAAGATGCCAACTCAGGTGAAGTACACAGCCTATACTATGTACTCCACTAGACCACAGTTTTTACCCCCAGTTATACAGCTCTTTATAGTTTGTGTTTTTATTGCGTTAATACATCCTATCCAATGGACAATAGCTTATCCGGTCGGCGCGGACCGGCCCGCCAAACGTCAGAAAAAGACGTCCTGTGTCTCCACCGGCTAGGCCGGCCCAGTGGTGTGCACTCGCCAGATGGCGTGTCGTACTTCCTTCCTGTCTAGACAGAGTGACGTCATAGCATCTTTTTCGTTTGGCGCATGTGTGTTGTGCACGAATTTTATGAGTTAACAAATTTTCAAAGATTTTCACAGTTTTCTTTACAGGGTGACTTTTATTTTATATATATTTGTTCAAGAGTGTGTATAGATCATTTTGGACTATCTTTTGTCACGGATCGTCATGTCTTCCCCTGCTCAGAAGCATGGAAGTTGTGGCCATATCATGGCCAGCTTCGACAGTCACAGTTTCTGCACACGTTGCAGAGAAAAGGGTAAGGGGTCAGATCCTTGTGTTTTAAAGAATGATTGCAACTCTTGTAACATTTTGTCTGAGGACCAACGCTTACAGTTGTCCACTCCATCTTACAGACTAAAAAAAGGAAAAGCGTGATCTCAAGAAATCCGCGGATACTCCTAATAAGGACTCATCCAGTTCCTCTCTCATAGATCCATCTTCAGTGATGGTGGTGGGAGTTGTGAATGATCAAGGGATTGTAAAGTCCCCTGGTTAGAGTTCTGAGAAGAAGAAACAGAAGAACACCCAACCTGATAAACCTTCTAAAGATTCCAAAACTTCTGCTGATAAGCCCTCCAAGTCGCTTTCCAAGACTCACAGATCCTCACCGGATACTAGGATTGAGGAGTTAGACCAGAAATGGTCGGACAGGTTTAACAGACTGGAGGCTCTCCTTTTATCAAGGTCTTTGGATAAGGAACCTACTTTTTCCTCAGTGAAAGTGGCTCCAGCCCACTCGCCTCCTCAGAGTTCGGCTATCTCTTCCAGACCGTTCATTGAACCCGGTCAAAATTCAAGTCAGTTGGCTACCGACCTCACCTCTCAGAGACCGGTCACCGACCATACCAAGAATTCCCCTTCTGCTCACCGACCCTCAGATTTGCCTAGTGTTACTCAGACTGTCTCCAAGTCGACCGGCAAATTGTCCAAAGGAAAGGTGTCTGCCGACCAACATTCAGATGTAGCTGGTACCGACTCTCCCTCACCTCAACAGGTACCCAGCAGATCATCAACAGCACCGACCAGGCGGCACAGTGTCTCATCAATGGACACGGACTCAGAAACGGACCTTTCGGACCGTCCCCCAGTAGACCTCTTTGTTGCTGAGGAAGGGGAGCTATCTGATCAAGAACTGGAAGCCTCTTTAAATGATCCAGACCTTACCCTCTCGGAAGAGCAGAGCTACCGTGAAACCATGAGTGGTATCAGGTCGTTTATGGGGTGGACTCACATCCCAGAAGTCGATAGCACAGCTTCCAGATCTGAAGATAATCCCTTTGCCGGCCCAAAATCTCAACCGACAGGAAAGGTCTCAGTCACCATGCCCACGGACGAGTGGCTTTGCAACAAATTTGGGAAATTAAATGTTACTCTCACAGAAGGGTATCCATCACGCAGCTCAGAGGCTGGAGGGCTCCTCAAGGACCAGTTCGTCCGCCCCCCAAAATCGCAAGCGAAATGGTATAGCTTTGCACCTAACCCACAGAAGAGTGATCAGGAAGCGGCACAGACTGTAACTACTTGGAACACGGACGTTTCTAAAGTTAATAGTTCCTACAGTCGCATAGCCAAGGCGGCCGGCATTGCTTCAACCCCTCCTGCTTCCCGTCAAATATCACAGGATAATTTACGCAGATGGGAAAAGGCGGCCCGCGAAGCTTCCACCACTTGCAACCAGGCGGCTGCATTCAACAGGTGTCTATACAAGGTCCAGGGAAACATGCAAACAGAACTCAAAACCATTAGATCAGAGTTGGGTAAAGGGAAATCGGCAGGAAAGATGTCCCTTGCAACAGAGGAAATGCAGTTCCTCTTGAACTTCAACTCAAGCATTACCCAGTCTATGGCGAAAACCCTTGAGCACTTAACAGACTTTGTTTTTGTGATGGTCGCCAATACTACCCTGATTAGAAGAGATTCGTATCTCTCCCACTTAAAGATGGGTATCAAGCCAGACACTCTGTCCGCTTTGAGGACTGGACCTCTTCACACTTCAACCCTGTTTCCAGATACTGCCTTAAAGCAAGCGGAGCAGGACATTGCCAATTTTGAAAACAAGTCTCAACCCCAGTCGGGCAAGAAAGGTCGCTTCCATCCATACGAACGAACCGACAAGCGTTCGGATTACAGGAAATCAGACCGACCAGCTTGGAAGAATATTGGCAATAAGGGACAGGGCAAGAAGAACAAGGGAAAGGCCTCATTCTATTCCTCGCGACCAGCCAAGGGCCAGCAGTCATATAAATGACAGTTATTGTGTAACCAGTTTACCAAAGGGACTGCTGGCCCGGAGCAAGACATTAGTACAAGAAAAGACACTAAATACTGTAAACTTTCATGTTGTAACAGGTGTACCTTCTGCTCCCGGGCACTCCCAAAAGAGAGAGTTAAGTCCCGGGGCAGCAGATTGTCAAATATCAGAGTATCACAAATTAAAGTATGTGAAACTTGCTTCTTGTGTCACTCAGTTGTCTTGTGTCCAATCTGTAAACAGTGCCCCAAATGTTGTACAAAATCTGCCTGTAGGAGCCAGGCTCCAAAACTTTTGGGAAACTTGGTCAAAACTAGGAGCCGGCCCCAAAACCCTTCAAATACTGAAGGAGGGCTATACCCTCCCTTTTCAAACACGACCAAATCTTACAAGGTCTCCAACTGTCATAAGTTGCTATGCCAATCCCCACAGGAACAGCTACCTGATGGAGGCATTGCATCAGCTTACGGACAAAAACGCAGTCGAGTTGGTCCACAATCAAACATCCTTGGGTTTCTTCAACCGACTTTTTCTAGTGCCCAAACCCAACAACAAATGGCGGCCGATACTAGACCTGAGCAAACTAAACCTTTTCCTCAAGGTGGAAAAATTCAAAATGGAGACACCGGAAACCATCAGAACATCTCTCCAACAGGGAGAGTGGGTCACCTCAGTAGACTTCAAGGATGCCTACTTCCACATACCAATACAGGAACAATCCAAGAAATATCTCAGATTTCATATCCAGGGCCGGACTTATCAGTTCAAAGCTCTTCCCTTTGGCCTGTCCACAGCCCCCATGGAGTTCACTGTAATAGCCAAAGAGGTGAAACTGATGGCCGCACATCAGGGTATAAGGATCCACCAGTACCTAGACGACTGGTTGGTGAGAGCCAGATCCAAACAAGGTTGCCTCCACCATACTCAGATTCTAGTCAGAATTTGCCAGGACCTCGGTTGGCTGGTGAATTTAGAAAAATCAGAGCTGGAACCCAAACAAGTCTTCGACTTTGTAGGTTACCAATTCGACCTCAGGTCCGGCCGGGTCAGACCGACTCCGGACCGGTGGCAAAGCCTTCAGGACAAAATACAAGCATTGCTCTTACTACCGACCTGTCCGGTCCGACAGTTCATGTCACTAATAGGACTCCTAACGGCCACAGAAAAGCAAGTTCACCTCGGCCGCTTACACATGAGACCCATACAGTGGCATCTCAAAAATCATTGGAGAGTACCAGAGTCACTCGAAAAGATCATTCCACTACCCAGATCTTTACACCCTCACCTACAATGGTGGCTGGAGGAAGACAATGTCCTCCAAGGTCAACCCCTACACCCAATGAAGCATGCTCTGCAAATTTTTACAGACGCATCAAAAGAAGGGTGGGGCGCTCACTTAAACGAGCTCACTGCAAGAGGCTCCTGGTCAGTTCCAGAAAGCCAGCTACACATAAATTACCTGGAACTCAAGGCAGTCTTTCTAGCCTTAAAAGAGTTCCAAGATCTTTGTGTAAATCAAATAGTCCTAGTGGCTACGGACAACACGACGGTCGTAGCATACATAAACAAGGAAGGCGGCATGAGGTTGGGCCCTCTGTGTGCCCTCCTGTGGAGAATCTTGACCTGGTGTTCCCAGAGACAAGTAACTCTAAAAGCCCGTCATATTCCGGGCAGGCTAAATGTGATAGCCGACAAGCTATCCAGACTGGGTCAGACCATCCAGACGGAGTGGTCCCTTATTCCGGAAGTATTTCAGAGCCTGTGCAGGAAGTGGCACCAGCCTCAAATAGACCTCTTCGCCACCAGGTTCAACTACCTCAGTTTGTGTCTCCAATTCCGGATCCCCTAGCGGTGGCAGTGGATGCTCTCACCCTGCCATGGGAGGATCTGGATGCTTATGCCTTTCCACCGACCGCCATCTTGGGCAAAGTAGTAGAAAAGCTACTGGACACCCCTTGCAAAAGATTAATTCTGATCGCTCCGGGGTGGCCCAACATGCCCTGGTTTTGGGACTTAGTGGCCATGTCCAGCCAAGTTCCCCTGAGCCTACCACAGCTGCCCAACCTGTTGACACAGCCCTTCAACCAGATCCCTCACAGGAATCTGACCAACCTAAATCTTCACGCTTGGCTCCTAGAGCCACAGCAATCAAGGAGCAGGGCTTCTCTGAAGCAGTGGCAGCAAGAATTGAGGCTCCTCAGAGAAGATCAACCAGATCAGTCTATGAGGCAAAGTGGACCATTTTTACGAAATGGTGCATCACTAATCAGGTGGACTTCAGGTCACCACCTGTGAATTCAGTGGCTGATTTCCTACTTTACCTCTTTGAGGTCAAAAATCTTCAGCCCAGCACCATTGATGGATACAGGTCTGCCATTGCGGATAAACTGGGTAATACCACAGTCAATATCAGCAAGGATGAGAATCTCACGCGTCTCCTGGACAGTTTCCACAGAGACAGACCCAAGGGACGGAGGGGTATACTCTCCTGGAACCTTTCACTGGTATTACACCAGCTCACAAAGGCCCCCTTTGAACCCCTCCGAGAGGCGTCATTGAAGCATTTAACCTTCAAGACTGTCTTCCTTTTGGCTCTGGGTTCGGGCAAAAGAAGAAGTGAGATCCATGCTTGGCAGCACAAGAATATCAGACACCAGTCGGACTGGTCCAAGGTGTCTCTGATTCCATCACCCAGCTTTCTTTCCAAGAACCAGCTGGCCAAAGAGGGTCCAGAGAGTGTAGCCCCAGTGGTCATACCAGCCCTGGCTCCTACTCTGGATAGATCCCTCAAGTCTGACAGATCCCTTTGTCCAGTCAGAGCCCTACGCTATTATTTGGACAGGACTTCAGATCTCAGGCAGCACAAGGAGTTAGTCTTTGTCTCCTTCAAGAAAGGCTTCGACAAAGACATCTCTCCTGCCACTATCTCATGGATCAAACAGACTGTGATCCTATGCTATGAGCTCTCTGATCAACAGGCTCACACCCTACATCAAGTTAAAGCTCATGATGTCAGGGCCTTTGCTGCTTCCAAGGCCTTCCAGTTGGGAGTCTCCTTGGAACAGATCTTATCAGCCTGCCACTGGAAGTCTCATAACACCTTCACTCAATTTTACCTGAAGGATGTGGCTTGGGCCGATTCAGAGCTCTACCATCTTGGCCCTGTTGTGGCTGCTCAGCAGATCCACCAACAGCCGAGGACTTAGAGGAGATCTGTGCATTTGTAAATAAGTGTACTTATTTGTATATATATATAGTTAAGCAGCAAGACAAAAAAAAAAAAAAATCTCTCACGTACTTCCTCCGGGAGAGCTAATTTTATGGGACTGAACTCATCCCTCTCTTCCCCTACCTCAGAGCAGGTCTGTTAAAAAGGGGGGGGGGGGGGGGGGCGCAAGGTCGACTCTGACGGTTCCTTCCGGATAACCGGATGATGATACTCGACCACAGCCTTAAAGGTATCTGACTTCAAAGTCTACCTAGGCTGTAAGGAAAGAAGAAATGGTCATTATTTCTAATATGAGTTCAACTTCTTTAGTCCCTAGTAACGCACCCGCCATCCAAGCGGTAGTTATTCAGCTATTGTCCATTGGATAGGATGTATTAACGCAATAAAATTGCAAATTTAATAGGTAAATTAAATTTTTATAAGTTAATACCCTATCCAATGGACACACCCACCTGACCCCGCTATCAACTTACTAGGGGTCTATATATGTTTAGACAACAAAAAAGATGCTATGACGTCACTCTGTCTAGACAGGAAGGAAGTACGACACACCATCTGGCGAGTGCACACCACTGGGCCGGCCTAGCCGGTGGAGACACAGGACGTCTTTTTCTGACGTTTGGCGGGCCGGTCCGCGCCGACCGGATAAGCTATTGTCCATTGGATAGGGTATTAACTTATAAAAATTTAATTTATCTATTAAATTTGCAATTTTTGGTTCATATTTTGCTGGAAACTTAATTCCGTGTACAAAATCTGTTTTGAGTAAATTGTCCTGGTGTTGCCAGATAGTTCTGTCTCTAGAAGATGTAGTTTATTTGTTGTAATGGCTCGCGGGACACTCAAAACATGGTGCTAAATAAACAAGAGCAGTATTACAGGCAAGCTGTATGTTGTGAAGTTTTTGTGGGTATAATTTATAAAGTTATCCAGGGCTCCAAACTAATGGTATAAGGGCTGTTGATGCTACATACTTAATCATTGTGGCAGTATTTGTGGTTCTGTAGCTGTGGTTAAATAATTTCATATTACAGTAAAAGGGCAATTTATGCTGTATACAGGAATTTTGTGGTTATTCAGCTCTGTGTTTATATAAATGTCTTACACAAGTAACTGTATTGGTGTATTTGATGCTACATATAATTGCATACAATAGCAACTCGCGTGAAATGCATGGAGTAGGATTATTTACAAAATGTTTGTCCAATTTTTTTATTAAATACAGGTGTCTAATAATAAAATTATTCTTGTTTACTAGTTGTAAATATGCCAAAAGAACTAAATAAAAGTTTACAATCATGATAAATGTATTGTTTATTTCAGACTAAAATGATCTGTATTTGCAAGTTACCCTAGTGATAAATACACAAGTTTGCCGGGATTGAAGAGGCACAAGTTCAGGGACCTGTAAACAAAGGACTCTTACATAAAAAACTAACAAATACTGAATGATAGGACACCCTAACTAAAGAATAGCAAATAGTTAACATCTTCCAAGTTATCTTTAAATTTTAGGCTTTTTACAAAAACTTAACCAACAGTAAACAAGGCTTTGACTGACTCAAGTGTTTCCTAAGACTTAACTAAAAGCCAACAAATTTGTTAACAGAATGAAGTCTTTGATTTTTTACAGGCCCAAGTATCACAGAAATCTTTGAACAATCTCATTAGGCTTTAAAAAAATACAACTTGACAATTTGTAAAGCACATTATTTGCTGTGTGAACATGAAACACACAGGTCAGGTCTGTCTCCCCAGGACTCGCCATGTTTACCCTAATTTACTCCTGGACAGTTTGGACGATAGCATAATATCAGCAATTTCACTGTTTCAGCAGTTTTACATGGAGGCAGACCACTGGGCTTTACATCCCTCTAGTCAGGGCAGGGATGAGTGATCACCAAAACCAGGTTTTTATGCATTTTCAAACAAGTTGCTGTGGTTTTATACCTAAAGTCACAGTGGTGAGAGCCAACTAATTAATGGAAAAACGTCATGACCTCCTCACTACAGAAGCCCTCTTTCACATTAACGGCTAGCTTTAATTAATTTAAATAAATTTCAGTAGCATAGTGCGGAGAGGATCTGGGATATGGGAAATCTCACCAAAACCTTCATCAAGCAGCATCTGGATTGTCATAGAAATGAGCAAGGTTTATATTTACATTATAGAAAAATAGCCAGCCTCGGCAGGCAAGAACCCCAGCCCGCAGGTACAGGTAAATGGCCAATGACATCGAGATTTGGGAAAATCTTAGGAACAACGTCCGTTGTAAGAAGTATAGAGGACCCACAAGATGTTCTACAAAAGATTCACAGGCCATGATTTCTTGCAAGTAGTTTTCATATTTTGAAGCCCTAGAAACAATTATAAGGGAGATATAAGGCCTTTTTGACATGATCACCCTCCTTTGGCATTAACGATTGTAGTGGGAAGGGAGATATTGGATCTGCTGCGTCTCGAACTCACAGCCTTCTGATTACACACAGATATAAACACAAGTCTAGCTCTTTAACCAGCTGAGCTAAAGGGGAATCCCCAGAAGCCCAGGTATTAATAGAACTGACATACGTGAGGATATTACACGATGTGATATGGCGGCCAATTTGTTTCCAAAACAAGGACACAATTACTCTTAGACAAGCCTTCCTGTCCATTACATTTTGTGCAAAGCTGATGAAGCTTACGTGTTGCCATGGCAACAGTGGTAGCCGGACACCCCCCCATAACCTAATCAGCTCTAGATCCTCTTGAGGTAAACATATCCTGAAAATTTGGTGAAAATCCATGCAGGGGTTAAGGCTGTGGAACACCCACAAACTTTAAGACCTGAAAATCTTACAGGTGTTGCCATGGCAAGTTTTTTCCGGATACCCCCAAAAACCTAATCCGCTCTAGATCCTCTAAGGTTAAACATCCCATGAAAATTTGGTGAAAATCCATGAAGGGGTTTAGGCTGTGGAACACCCACAAACTTTAAGACCCGAAAATATTAAAAGTATTGCCATGGCAACAGTTGTACCCGAATACCCCCCAAAACCTAATCAGCTCTAGATCCTCTTGGGGTTAACATTCCCTGAAAATTTGGTGAAAATCCGTGCAGGGGTTTAGGCTATGGAACACCCACAAATTTTAAGACCTGAAAATCTTAACAGTTGTTACCAGATACCCCCCAAAACCTAATCAGCTCTAGATCCTCTTAGGGTAAACATATCCTGAAAATTTGGTGAAAATCCATGCAGGGGTTTAGTCTGTGAAACACCAACAAACTTTAAGACCCGAAAATCTTTTAAGTGTTGCCATGGCAACACTTGTTACCGGATACCCCCCTAAACCTAATCAGCTTTAGATCCTCTTGGGGTAAACATATCCTGAAACTTTAGTGAAAATCCATGCAGTGGGTGTAGGCTGTGGAACACCCACAAGCTTTATGCCTGCCACCGCCGCCCGGAGGGCGCAGTGGATGACTATAACCCCAGCCTTTATGGGCTGGGGTTAAAAATATTAGCTGAATGTTATATTTAACAAAAACATTGCAACTATAACTGTTTAGCTATAAATCAATTAGTCATTAAGAAAGACCTCTCATAAAGGTACCATCTTGTAAATATTGGAAAAGTGCTGAACAAACTATTCTAAAGAAATGTGGTCATTTTGGAGCAATTTAACACCATGGTCTACAAAAGCAGCAATACTGGGGAGGACAGACAAAACTTTACGGAAAGTTATTTAAGAATAAGCAAAACGTGCACACACTCAAGACATTTTATAATCTCCCAGCAGCCCAATGAGAGACTGAAATATTATATTTTGTTATACAATAGTAAAACTTCCCGAATGATGTATACGGAAAAAATATATCACAAATGAAGATATTATATTATACATATTGTGTGTACAAATTGTATAATGTATATTATACAATTGTGTAGCACGAGTATTCCATTGTTATTCTTAATGAGTGATACGGCTGCCGGGCTCACCAGTAAATATAAAAACCTCAATCTTTAACTTGCAATATCTCAGCCATTTATTGATGGATTTTTATGCAACAAAAATGAGCATAAATGGTGGAAAATGTCTGTCTGATGATATATAATAGACACTTGTGCGTTATATACTAGTTTCCGAGATATAAATAAAAAAATGGCACTTGATGACACTAATTATCCATGGTAAGGAGGCACTACTGTATACAAAATATAAACATAATCAATACATAGTGGATCATAAAAAGTACAATAACCAGTAACATGTACACAACTGTAACATACATTAACAGCCACAAACAAAAATACAATTATTCATAAAACTATTCTGCTGTTGAGATCACAGACCATTATGCATATGGTTCGATACCAACACTAGTGTACACCATAGTGAACCTACTCACAACATTTCTATAAAGTACTCCCGTACTAATTAGTATCAATATGCAGCCATAGGTTCAAACCCTTGGCTACAGAGGGGACAGACAAGTCCTTCAACCTTCTGGACCGGCCATTTCAAGCCCTCTGGGGTGTGTTGTGATTTCTGACTTATCTTTTTTGACATCCGGTCATTAGCTTAACAAACATGTAGATACTTCACACAAACAGTAACTTAAAAATTGATACTTCTCTCAAACATACATAGATGTAAATAAATATAACATATATTTCGTATCACAAACAAAACATAATTCTTCAAGATAAAATGCTCTTGAGAATACTGTTCAGATCACAGATAATGTGCACCCATAAATGTGCACCCATAAATGTGCGCCCACTCACTCAAAACACTAACATAATATTTCTGATGAAGTACTTAGTTACATCATAATCAGTATTAATGCTACAGGGGTCTTGTGGCTTCCGATCTAATTGTTTTCACTCTTAAAAGTCTCCAGACAGGAATAGGCTGATCTTCCATGTGAGATCTGAACATTAGAAAAACGTCACACATGACATTCATTTGAGAGAGTAAAATGACTGGAGTGAATTGTCCCAGCAGCCATCACAGGACAGGACTCTGTATGTATGCTGTGTACTGACTGTGTGTACTTGTATCCGTACATGTTTGTGTACACTTGTGTTCATGCATATGCTTCTCGATAGACATGCACAAAAAAGGGTTTCTGGACAATATCAGTACACCGAGGTGCTGGTATTGCTGGCTGTTTCTGAGTGGTGACATCTCTCCCAGTACACTATGTATATCCGTGTACACCTGTGTATATATCTGGCTACCCCAGTGATGGTTCTGCTGCCTGTACAGTCAGGTTCCTGAGTTTTCTGCGCCTGCATACTTTGTGTGTGTCTATGCAATGTATACACCATATAGGTACTCTCACTGGTTGTGTGGATTGAACTGGGTACCCCAGTGGCGGCTCTCCTGCCTGTACAGTGACGTTTCTGCATAGTGATGTCTCAGTCTACTGTGGGTGTGTCTATGTATATATGTATACACTCACAGTGTAAGTACTCTCACTGGTTCTGTGGAGTACACTGGGTACCCCAGTGGTGGGTCGGCTGCCTGCACAGTCAGGTTCCTCAGTAGCGCTGTCTCTGACTGCATACTATGTCTCTCCTCATCATCATTTGTCATGTACAGCATCTCCAGCCCGAGGTTTGCCCACTGGCCACGAACTGACTCACCGTGCAGTGAACAGACATATACAGGAAGTGGCTCCTCCCTCAGCACACGGCTACGGTAAGTCCTCTGTAATGTACACAAAGTCGCAACAATCAGAGTGCACCCTGCAGCAAGGCAGAAAAAAATAGGTTATCATGCCGAAGATAGATTTCATATGGTATTGAGATAGAAGGGATCACTGTAACCAACAAGTCTTATTTGCTATAAAATTGTCAACAAACCTGATTTAAAAAAAAATCTTCATATTAAACTTAAAATGTCAACTGAGGGTTTGAAATAACAGCTTAAGGAACATTTATATATTTCAGTGATGAATATATTGCCCATTAGCACAAACTTGATTGAAACCCAGCACCACAAAGCTGAGAGACAAGTCATTGTTTGTCAAACACCCAGCAGGCTGGAGCTTCATTAAATTAACATCAGAGGCACTTACTGTTTCAGAACTGTACGAGAATGAGAACAGGTTGGGAGTTTTTCTGTCAATTGCTTCCTTCCACTCTTTCTCAGTGTCACTGCCAATGTACCACTTCTTGTCACATGACTCTAGGTTGTCATGGAGATCTTCCAGGCTGGATGCAGAGTCCAGAACGTACTGGTCAATGGACAGCTTGACCGCCAGTCTAATGAAGAGGTAGAGTTATGAACACAGAGGCCAGGTCAAATGTATACTAGTGAAGGGGGAGTGGGACCACTGGTCTGACATGCAGTATATACAGACACTTGTGCTTAATTTTATACATTGAAAGATTTAATATCAACAAACTCTTTCCATGTTTGGGTAGGTCTAAAGCAACAAGAAGTCCTATGATCATGCGAAGACACTTTCATAGATCCAATTTTATTATCCACCACATGCTGTATGTGACCAGTACAGGGGAATATACGGAGCGGGATATTTTTTTGTACACAACGGCACCTCTGTACGATGGATAATTTGCATCAACAAGTGCCTGTTTTCATTAATATCCCCAAAACTATGTAACCTACAAAAAGTGTTATGTGTCATTACAAAGGTCCAATCTCAGTACTTCTTCTTGTTTTGTTGCATAAAAATCCATTCAAAAATGGCAGAGAAATTCAAGACGGAGGGTTCACTAGGGCCCCTGTAGTACATGGGTTTATATTGACTAGGGCCCCTGTAGTACATGGGTTTATATTGACTAGGGCCCCTGTAGTACATGGGTTTATATTCACTAGGGCCCCTGTAGTACATGGGTTTATATTCACTAGGGCCCCTGTAGTACATGGGTTTATATTCACTAGGGCCCCTGTAGTACATGGGTTTATATTCACTAGGGCCCCTGTAGTATGTGGGTTTATATTCACTAGGGCCCCTGTAGTACATGGGTTTATATTCACTAGGGCCCCTGTAGTATGTGGGTTTATATTCACTAGGGCCCCTGTAGTACATGGGTTTATATTCACTAGGGCCCCTGTAGTACATGGGTTTATATTGACTAGGGCCCCTGTAGTACATGGGTTTATATTCACTAGGGCCCCTGTAGTACATGGGTTTATATTCACTAGGGCACCTGTAGTACATGGGTTTATATTCACTAGGGCCCCTGTAGTACATGGGTTTATATTCACTAGGGCCCCTGTAGTACATGGGTTTATATTCACTAGGGCCCCTGTAGTACATGGGTTTATATTCACTAGGGCCCCTGTAGTACATGGGTTTATATTCACTAGGGCCCCTGTAGTACATGGGTTTATATTCACTAGGGCCCCTGTAGTACATGGGTTTATATTCACTAGGGCCCCTGTAGTATATGGGTTTATATTCACTAGGGCCCCTGTAGTACATGGGTTTATATTCACTAGGGCCCCTGTAGTACATGGGTTTATATTCACTAGGGCCCCTGTAGTACATGGGTTTATATTCACTAGGGCCCCTGTAGTACATGGGTTTATATTCACTAGGGCCCCTGTAGTACATGGGTTTATATTGACTAGGGCCCCTGTAGTACATGGGTTTGTATTCACTAGGGCCCCTGTAGTACATGGGTTTATATTCACTAGGGCCCCTGTAGTATATGGGTTTATATTCACTAGGGCCCCTGTAGTACATGGGTTTATATTGACTAGGGCCCCTGTAATACATGGGTTTGTATTCACTAGGGCCCCTGTAGTACATGGGTTTATATTCACTAGGGCCCCTGTAGTACATGGGTTTATATTCACTAGGGCCCCTGTAGTACATGGGTTTATATTCACTAGGGCCCCTGTAGTACACGACAGCGTCTTCCACATTCTACCTTTAAATGTGCATTTATTGAAGTTATAAATAATACAAAATGGTGGATAATAAAAGTAAAACATCCCTCATTAGACATATACAGAGAAAAAAATATACTGAGAATGAAGATTAACAATATAATACTCATGCTACGCACTCATCACTTAAAAAGTGAAAACTTGTAATTCCTGGATGGTGATCCAGATCAGATGGAAGCATCAGAATCTACCCAAAACTTTTTTATGCAAACATACAAACACACATGCAAGCCACCAAAAATACATTCTGCTTGGTAGAGGTAAATAACAGGTTTAAACAGGTTACACAATAACTGATTACCCATTTTCATTTGTATAACAAAAGAGTGGCCAACAGTTTATAAGCATGAGTCCACAGATAACCCAATTTAATATAGTAATACAGACAGCCAGACAAACACTGTACTACCTGTATGCCTGCTGAGTGAGAGACTTGAGGTCAGGATTTCTCTGTATCCAGTCAGACAGCTCAGACTTGGGGAACTGTCCTGAGTACACATCATAAACACGACTGTCTCCAGGAACACCTGTAATAACACATATCATAAACATGACTGTCTCCAGGACCACCTGTAATAACACACGTCATAAACATGACTGTCTCCAGGAACACCTGTAATAACACATATCATAAACATGACTGTCTCCAGGAACACCTGTAATAACACACGTCATAAACATGACTGTCTCCAGGAACACCTGCAATAATACACATCATAAACATGACGGTCTCCAGGACCACCTGCAATAATACATATCATAAACATGACGGTCTCCAGGACCACCTGCAATAATACATATCATAAACATGACTGTCTCCAGAAACACCTGAAATAACACATATTATAAACATGACTGTCTCCAGAAACAGCTGCGATAACACATATCATAAACATGACTGTCTCCAGGAACACCTGCAATAATACATATCATAAACACGACTGTCTCCAGAAACACCTGCAATAACACATATCATAAACATGACTGTCTCCAGGAACACCTGCAATAATACACATCATAAACAGGATGGTCTCCAGGACCACCTGCAATAATACATATCATAAACATGACGGTCTCCAGGACCACCTGCAATAATACATATCATAAACATGACGGTCTCCAGAAACACCTGAAATAACACATATCATAAACATGACTGTCTCCAGAAACAGCTGCGATAACACATATCATAAACATGACTGTCTCCAGGAACACCTGCAATAATACACATCATAAACATGACTGTCTCCAGAAACAGCTGCGATAACACATATCATAAACATGACTGTCTCCAGGAACACCTGAAATAACACATATCATAAACATGACTGTCTCCAGAAACAGCTGCGATAACACATATCATAAACATGACTGTCTCCAGGAACACCTGCAATAATACACATCATAAACAGGATGGTCTCCAGGACCACCTGCAATAATACATATCATAAACATGACGGTCTCCAGGACCACCTGCAATAATACATATCATAAACATGACTGTCTCCAGAAACACCTGAAATAACACATATCATAAACATGACTGTCTCCAGAAACAGCTGCGATAACACATATCATAAACATGACGGTCTCCAGAAACACCTGAAATAACACATATCATAAACATGACTGTCTCCAGAAACAGCTGCGATAACACACATCATAAACATGACTGTCTCCAGAAACACCTGAAATAACACAGAAATACTAGGACCCAGTCAAATAGATACTGGGACCCAGCCACTCAGACTAAACACATACTGGGATCAAGCTACAGGTATGCACAATGTAAACATGACTGTCTTCAGGAACACTTGCAATAACACACAAATACTGGGACCCAGTCACATACATACTGATACAGATATGGTCATTGTAAACGTGACTGTCTCCAGAAACACCTGCAATACAAAAACACACAAATACTGGGATGCAGCTAAAAACATACATGGATCCAGCCACAGGCATGCACATCATAAATGTAACTGTCTCCAGAAACACCTGCAATACAACACCTAACCATACAGATACTGACATCCAGCCAGGAGCTGGATAAAGTGGCCTTTGACAAATCGGCCCTCAGAAAGTCTGCCCCCTAAAACCTTGGGCCCCAACTGAAAACAAACGATTAAAAATGTAATAAAATGAAATGCAATCAGAGTGCCTGTATAGTGCCTAATCTCCATCAGACGACAGATTCTAGGGCTGACATACATTTATTGATGAATAGTACATCAGGTAAGCATGTATCAAGTTTGAATCCCTTAATTGTAACCTGGTTCTTATGAATGCCAAATAATCTGGGGCAATTCTTCAGAATCATGTTATATTTGTTCAAAAGGGTGACAACTTCTAAAGTGATATTTAGCAAACGTGCAATGAACATATATCAAAGATGTTTTGATGCTGTAATCAATACCTTTCATCCTCTGTCCTTACTCACTTGTTTATGTTAAAATTATTAAAAGTGTAATCGTTTTGATGAGATTAGGTGCTATAAAAGTTCTTATTAGACGATACATTTGGCTTCTGTTCACTGGCACATATATCATCTTGTCCCATGTTTGTCTGAAATTGTCTTTGAAAGCACAGTAATTTTTTTTTTTTTTTTTTTTTTTGGGGGGGGGGGACAACTGACTTGACTTTTTTTCTTTCCTGGGGGCTAATTGGGTAAGGGTATTTGATCTAGGGTGCGACACCCATTTGGTAAAGGGCAATATCGCTGGGATCAAATCCAATTACCACTGAAACATGGAATCATGCTGAAGGGGAGATAAAGGTGAAAGTAAAAATATGTACAATAAAAATCATCCTGTAACTTACAAGTTGTGAAATAAAATAGGACCAGTGCAATTCGATACATCTCAGAATGTGTTTTGCATTTTGGATTGCTTTTTATTCTTTGAAAATGTTTTGCACAAGCCTTCATGAGCTGCACTAAAACACTTGACAGGTGAAGGGGGTGGGTGGCAGGATACACATTCTGGGCATTTCTACTAACCAGATACTCAAGGTCTCTCTTTAGATGAGGTTATTGAGTGGAAATCACACACGTACAGATGCGGCTGTAAAGAGGGGTGTTAGAACAACCTAATCCCAAGCTGTAATGTGCTGATGTAACATTTATTAAATATATTTCCATTATATTTCACATTCCCTATTTTCCCTGTTACCTTGACTACCGATGGCTGCGGAGCATCCCATGACAATCTGTGCAAACATTCTCTCCAGTGTGTCATCCGCCGCTATGTCTGCAGCAATCTGCTGCGAGTTGCTTCCTGCAATGGGTTTGAACCTCAGGAAAGAGATAATATGCCGATACCAGGCTCTCGGGAAGAGTTTCAGAACATGTTTCATCTGCTGAGAATTTAAAGGAATGTGACACCAATGGGGAGGAGGTACCATCTTCACTGAATACTGTGACTTGCACACTGTTCCCAAGTCTAACTGTCCACTGGAGAAATCCTTAAACTCTTGCTTTCCTGTCTGATTCTTGCCCGGCCCAGAAACAACCGGACATCTCGGACAACTACTCAGTTCATCCAACAAGTCTGTCACTTCACCTGGAATACTCAATCCATGCGACATCATGGCCTGGTCCTTTGAGGAATGTCCAGTTTCCACAATCAAAATATCATCCTGGGTTTGCACTTCTGCAGCAGTGGACCCAGTACTTGGTGTGCGAGGTTTTGTCCTGAGAGTTTCCATCAAAGGAAAGTCCTGGTCTCTTGGTGAAGAAAGGGGAGAGGAGGTGTGGGATGACCTGAAATACAGCAACAGTTCTAACAGCAATATAACCAGATCAGACTTTTATTGTGTTAAATCTCAATATTTAAGTATTCTTCCAAAACAATATGGACATATATCAAGCAGGAGTTGTCAGTGTTGGAAGTGTTGGATAGTGTATTCAGGTGGAGCGACTCTGCTGAATAAGTAGGTGTTACTGTGAATATCAACAAGTTGTTCCAAAACCATGGAATCCTGTACTGATGGTTGAAAACAGAGAGCCCTTTACTTACCAGTTAACTGCTTACTGACTGTTGACATATTCAGATGGCCCTGTAGTTGTCTGAAAGATGTAACCGGTATATAAATGGACTATGCCTGTGGCTTTCCCTGCAGAGGCAACCACAAAGAAATCAAGTTTCTAAGTGGGAGAAAACTGCAAGACTTCTGCAAGGATTACTTTACCTTTTCATCACCTGATAGAGTGTACTGATAGAATAAAACACAACACTGGAACAGGGCAAACACTTCATACTCGAGCAGAACACCTTGTAGAAACACACTGGGGAATGTGTGTTCGGTGGAAGGAGATTTCAATGTAAAATAGCAGGAAGCAACAGATTTTCAGATTAGAACTGTGTATGAATGTAAAAACTTGGGCACTAGAGGGTACATGTAGTATAAGATCAGAATATCCAGGCCAAGGAGCAAGTAGAAGGAGGATGATAGCTGGATGCATTTAACAAATCAAGTTCTCAATAAGTTCAAACTTCTCAGTGTTTGAATGTGGAAGAAAGGAACTCTCATAATGTGTGAAGATTTGAATGTATAGTCTCATAGACTTAAACTAAGTTTACTTTAAGAATGGTATTTGTGAACAAAAAGTTTTTCCAAATTCTAATGTTGATGCATTTAGAGCTTTATCTAGAAATATTTGCAAACACCACTGTTTACTCAGATTTAACTGCTGGTCAAAGCTGATGCACTTGTTTTCTGACTACAAGAGTAAAAGTCATTTGATTACTTTGAACACTTGTCCAACACACCTTTCGCTATTTACATGTTCATTAGCCACCCTGTACACACAAGCTGTGTTTGAGATGGGTGCATTTGCCATGCAGATATTTAAGTGGTTGATTTTAGCACCATATTTGATGGAAGAAAGGGAAAGTCTGCGTGCTCTTTGACCTTTCAAGTCGGGCTTTTCACATACACAGATGAAGGTCAAAGTTAGGGTTTCACATCCCATTCAATTGCCATGATACGTCAAGTTAATATATTTCCACTATACCTGAAATTCTCTCCCTCTGTATCTCTTGGAATTATTTTAGTGGTTAAAGTTAAATTGCCCTCACTATTAAATATACAAATAATGCAGTTAGCAGGTGCCTAAAGGTACATAGCGGAGAACTTTGACATGTATACATGGCATTTTTCCCTTCTTACTATGCATGTGACTCATACAGTGAGAAAGTGCTGTTAAGCCCAAATCAATGAAAAGTTCTGTGTGTTAAGCAAATTTCTGGGAACACACACCAGCTCACTTTATGCACACTTACCCAGTCCTCGTACTTGTATCAGTATGCTCCCTGTCTGACACCACATCTGATTGGCTTGTCATATCACCCTCTGTGACGTTATGCACACTTACCCAGTCCTCGTACTTGTCTCAGTATGCTCCCTGTCTGACACCACATCTGATTGGCTTATCATATCACCCTCTGTGACGTTATGCACACTTACCCAGTCCTCGTACTTGTCTCAGTATGCTCCCTGTCTGACACCAGATCTGATTGGCTTGTCATATCACCCTCTGTGACGTTATGCACACTTACCCAGTTCTCGTACTTGTCTCAGTATGCTCCCTGTCTGACACCACATCTGATTGGCTTATCATATCACCCTCTGTGACGTTATGCACACTTACCCAGTCCTCGTACTTGTCTCAGTATGCTCCCTGTCTGACACCACATCTGATTGGCTTATCATATCACCCTCTGTGACGTTATGCACACTTACCCAGTCCTCGTACTTGTCTCAGTATGCTCCCTGTCTGACACCAGATCTGATTGGCTTGTCATATCACCCTCTGTGACGTTATGCACACTTACCCAGTTCTCGTACTTGTCTCAGTATGCTCCCTGTCTGACACCACATCTGATTGGCTTATCATATCACCCTCTGTGACGTTATGCACACTTACCCAGTCCTCGTACTTGTCTCAGTATGCTCCCTGTCTGACACCAGATCTGATTGGCTTGTCATATCACCCTCTGTGACGTTATGCACACTTACCCAGTCCTCGTACTTGTCTCAGTATGCTCCCTGTCTGACACCAGATCTGATTGGCTTGTCATATCACCCTCTGTGACGTTATGCACACTTACCCAGTTCTCGTACTTGTCTCAGTATGCTCCCTGTCTGACACCACATCTGATTGGCTTATCATATCACCCTCTGTGACTTTATGCACACTTACCCAGTTCTCGTACTTGTCTCAGTATGCTCCCTGTCTGACACCACATCTGATTGGCTTGTCATATCACCCTCTATATCAGGTGTCACTTGCTGGGTCACATGTGGGTCCAAGGTATGGGTTTCCTCCTCTAGGAGTTTATGGTGCCAGTACACGTGACCCACAATGACCCAAGTTAATGTCTTCACAAACTGCTCCCCAATAGACCTACAGAACAGTGGATTATCTCTTTATATCCTACAGAATAGTGGATTTCAAATATCAATTGGTGATGGAAATGAAGCTTTTTTATCATTCATGTACATCTTAATAACTTATATCAAACATTTTTTTCTATGATGAATTTTTGGCATGAGTGTGTACGATTAGTTATAGCACCATTCAGATAAATCGTAAGGGATTTATGAAAGGAAATGTTAGACATTGTCACTCAGTACAGAAACACTCACTTGCAAAGCTTTTAAACTATGTTTAAAAAGTAGTACAAGAGATGGCTGAACACACAGCCTGTGGATACAGCGTTAGACCCCACAAGATATAGAAGATGTAAAAAAGAAAAGACAAAGAGTCTTTCTGAACAAACAGTGTAACCTATGTAAGGGTGCTGGAGAAATAACACTTGAAGGGAAAATGTATTTAAAAACAAAGCATCAAAACAAGCACGTTCACAGCATTAATTTGTAAAAGTTTTGAAGCAGTAAAATATATTAAAACAAATTTGGTCGAAATCGCTCTATCTCTTACGGTTTTCAAGATATTCACACTTGTTCATTTTCCGCTAAAATCCAAAATGGCCGCCAAAAGTGGCGAAAATTGAAATTTGTCCCTTTTGCATAGGACACTCCTGTAGTACCCTGCGGGTCAAAAATTTGCTCGAAATCATGACTTACTGAAAGGAAAACAATCAAAGTAGCTATTACTCTGTTAGCTATGGACTTACAGTTGTGAAACTTTGCCACGATACAGAACATTAAAAAGTAGGTGAAGAACATATTTGACAAAAATCCTCTAAATGTAATAGTTTTGCAGTTATAAATGATTTACTCAATGGAGAACCATCCAAGTAGCTATTACTCAGTTAGTTATGGACTTATAGCTCTCAAAATTTGCCATTACACAGTACATAAAAAAGTAGCTAAACAACATATTTGAGAAAAATCCTTTAGATTCAACAGTTTTGCTGTTATAAGTGATTTCCTCAATGGAAAACCATCAAAGTAGCTATTACTCAGTTAGCTATGGACTTACAGCTCTCAAAATTTGCCACGACACAGAACATTAAAAAGTAGGTGAACAACATATTTGACAAAAATACTGTATATTCAATAGTTTTTGAGTTATAAGTGACTTGCTCAATGGTGAAATGTTAAACTTAGTGTAGCAAATTACTCAGCTAGCTATGGTGCTACACCTTGGAAACCCCACCATGATATAGTACATGAAGGAGTTGTTCAAAACATATTTGAGACCAATATTGTAAGTAATAGTTACAAAGATAAAAGCAACTTACTCATTTTGGTCATGGTTAAAAACAGAAAATAGCTATTACTCATTTAGCTATCAAGATAGACCCCTAAAAATGGTACCATCTTGTAGGCATGGAGAAAGTAGCTGAACAACGTATTTTACAGAAATGCTCTAAATGCAGTCGTTTTGTTGGAGTTATTAGCACTTTATTGAAAGTAGCCACCATTGCTATTACTCACTTAGCTATGGACCTAGGTCTGAAAAAACAGCATCAAATGAAAAGACATAAGCAATAAGGTCATAAAACATTGAAAAGGCCAAGGAGAAACAACAGTGTGATGTACAGCCCTTTTTAAAAACGTGACACACACACGCACGCACGCACGGAATGCGTTTTATAATCTCCCGCCCGGCGGGAGATAATGATTATTAACTGAAGTATAGCATGGAAATAGCACCACAAGTACATCTAATAATCCCTTGCAGTAATTCATATAGCTTTGTGTTAAGAGATAGAGGTCTCAGATGTAGTGGTAGAGAATATTCTTGAAGAGCCCAGGTCAAAGATAACATCAAGATTTCACTTTCATGCTGCACACAGACACTCCTCAACCAATATACCTACCAAATAACAACTTTACTTTTTACAGTTTCTGAAATATGGCACAGACAAGATTTTAAAAGTCAAGCTCATCACAGTGAGGTCAGAGTCATATTATGATGTTACACACAAACAACTCTTCACCTGTCCAGCCCATCGTCAACAAAATGTGACTGCCCAGCTGGATGCCATACGTGAAAATACACACACAGCCTATATGGGTTGTGGGGTACAAATGAAAAGAGTGACCCGACTGCCCAGAGCATGTTTCCAACCTTCAAAAGTGAAAAGATAACTCATATGACTGGCAAGAATTTTATCATCAGCAAAAACTTGAGAGATGGTCGGGACAGTGGAAACTGGGTACAAGTCTACGACTTCAGTAAGTTGGTTCCTGTTTTTTACTGACCTCTAGACAACTGGTGACTTCAGTAAGCTAGTTACTGTTTCATAATTATTTCAGAAAATTCTGTGAGTATATAAACTCAGTAAGCTGATACCTCTTTTCACATCAGGTGACTCTATGACCTAAGTTAGCTGGTTCTTGTTTTATATTCACTTTAGCATAAATGGTGACTCAACCTTAAAACATCCTCGGATTGGCTGAGTGTATGACCTCATTAAGCTGGTTCCTGTAAAAACTATGATCAAAGTAATCTGGTTCCAAGTTTACTCACTTCAAAACAGTTGGTGAATCCATCACTCCAGTAAGCTTGTTCCTGGTTTCTGAGTAGGTGTCAATCACTGCAGCATCACATGGCTCCAACACACTCCTAAGGCAAGACTTCCACATTTCAAACATAGGACAACATTCTGATCTTTCATACATATCTTCAATGATGTCATCAATTTCCTCGGCCTCGGTGCTATGACAGCTAGTCTCCTGAAGTTCGAGGCCTTTCAGTGAGACTTTCAGATAAAGATAACCTCGCTCCAGCACCTCAACCCACACAAGCCTGTCCTCCCAGCGTAACAGATAGTGAGAGCCAGGGGCAGAGTCCTCTGTTAAAACATAATATCACCACGCATGACACTATGCCAATAACAGTTCTTCACAAAGAAAAATGTTTAAATCTGAAATATTTCTTGCAACAGCCTTACAAATATTCCTGTCTCAATGTACCTTAGGCAGCCTAACTAATATTCCTGTCACACTGTTTGGAAGATAAGTCTTCTTATGTCTCACTTCTTTCTGGCCCATCATTTGCATAACCTTTCTGTGATTACAGTTCATATTTGGCAATATACAAAATTAATGTAAATGGGTCACTTATAGCAAGACTCTGTAGGGCCATCACTGGCCCACCAGCGGCATAGCAGTCGGTCCGATATTGGCTGTAGCTGGTGGCTAGCCATTGGTGTGACCAGCTGGTAGGCAGTGGTCCACCATTGGCAGCCGACAATAAGGTTTACTGGTGGTCAGTTGCCCACTTTTGGCAGCCAATGATAAGCTTTTCTATTGGTCCACTGGTGGACCACCTTCAGTAGCCAACAAGGTTGACTGGTGGCCAACTGTTGGGGGCCATCAACTTTTTATGGTGGTTCTCTGGTGGCATGACCAGCTGATAGACAGTGGTCCACTGTTGGCAGCCAGCAATAAGGTTTACTGGTGGTCCATCAGTGGCCCATTGTTGGCAGCCACCGTTGGCCCAATGGCTTTTTGGCCGTCGGTCTGACGTTGGCAAGCCAATGGTAAAATTTTAATACCACTATAGCATCAGCCAATCAGATTGCAGCATGGAGTAATGTGGCTATTGTTTAACAGAAAGTAAATAATTGACAGACTGTGGGTGGATTTTAGTTAAGGAAATCCCTGATAAGTCACATGACCAAACATAAACAATGGTGGAACAGTATCTTAAGATGACATAGTCCATAATCAAATAATAAAATTATCATGTTCAGAAACAACTTTTCTCATTGTGAATTTATAATGAGAATGTTATTTTTATGTCTAAAATTGCTAACTAGAAAAATATTTTTGTTAACAAAAACTAAGCGTCCCAAAAAGGTTCACTGCAATATAACATACAGTAGAAAAAGGTTTTTGAAAACAAGACCACTGCCGCGGTATGTATCTCCCGCCGAGTACCGCAGGGGAAGAAATACTACATTGAAATTTTTCCCCTTTGCATAGGACACTGTTGTACCATCCTGCAGGTCGAAAATTCGCTTGAAATCGCTCTATCTGTTACGCTTTTCGAGATATTGACACTTTTCCATTTTCAGGAAAAATCCAAGATGGCCGCCGAAAGTTGCGAAAAATGAAATTTTTCCCCTTTGGACAGGACACTCTTGTATCACCCTGCGGGTCAAAAATTCGCTCGAAATCGCTCGATCTCTTACAGTTTTCGAGATATTGACACTTTTTCATTTTCCGCAAAAATCTAAGATGGCCGCCAAAAGTGGCGAAAATTGAAATTTTTCCCCTTTGCACAGGAGACTCTTGTACCACCCTGCAGGTCAAAAATTTGCTCGAAATCGCTCTATCTCTTACGGTTTTCGAGATATTGACACTTTTCTATTTTCCGCAAAAATCCAAAATGGCCGCCAAAAGTGGTGAAAATCGATATTTTTCCCCTTTGCACAGGACACTCTTGTGCTACCCTTCTGGTCAAAAATTCGCTTGAAATCGCTCTATCTCTTACGGTTTTAGAGATATTCACACTTTTCCATTTTCCGCAAAAATTCAAGATGGCTGCCAAAAGTGGTGAAAATTGAAATTTTACCCCTTTGCACAGGACATTCTTGTACTACCTTGCAGGTCAAAAATTCGTTCGAAATCGCTCTATCTCTTATGGTTTTCGAGATATTCACACTTTTTCATTTTTTTCCGCTAAAATCCAAGATGGCCGCCAAAAGTGGCGAAAATTGAAATCTTTCCCCTTTGCATAGGACACTTTTGTACTACCCTGAAGGTCTAAATGCAATAGTTTTCAAGTTACAAGTGATTTCACTCATGATGGAAGTTAGTGAAAAATCCAAAAGTAGCTATTACTCACTTATCTATTGAGATAGACACACAAGTTACTCACCATGTTGTTGCTGTGGGGAAAAAGTAGGTGAATAACATATTTTAACAAAATGCTCTAAATACAATACTTTTCAAGTTATAATCGATTTAGTGCATGATTTCATTAATTTTAATGCATTAAAAATTATTTTAATAATTCATAAAAAAACTTTAGCATGTGAAATATCTCCAAAATGTAGGTGAATGAGTTATTTGAGAAATACTGGCTATCTGCAATACTTTTAGTGATAATAGGCAATTACTCATTTTGAGTAGGTGAGTAATTAGATATGGATCTGAAAATTCACTAATTGAAAGTTCTCCCAAAATATAGGTGAAGTGAGTTATTTGAAAAATACTGGATACTGCAATACTTTTAGAGATAATTCGCATTTACTCATTTTGAGTAGGTGAGTAATTACCTACAGGTTTGGAACTTCACCATGTGAAAGCTCTTCCAAAAGTAGATGAATGAGTTATTTGATAAAAATTGGGTACACACAAAACTTTTAGAGATAATTAGCATTTACTCATTTTGAGTAGGTGAGTAATTACCTACGGGTGTGAAACTTCACCATGTGAAACCTCTTTCAAAAGTAGATGAATGAGTTATTTGAGAAAAATTGGCTATCTGCAATACTTTTAGAGGTAATTCTCATTTACTCATTTTGAATAGGTGAGTAATTAGCTATGGGTCTGAAACTTCACCATGTGACAGCTCTTCCAAAAGTAGATGAATGAGTTATTTGAGACAAAATTGACTATCTGCAATACTTTCAGAGATAATTCGCATTTACTCATTTTGAGTAGGTGAGTAATTAGCTACAGGTCTGAAACTTCACCAAGTGAAAGCTCTCCTAAAAGTACATGAATGAGTTTTTTGAGAAAAATTGGCTATCTGCAATACTTTTAGAGATAATTCGCAGCTACTCATTTTGAGTAGGTGAGTAATTAGCTACAGGTCTGAAACTTCACCATGTGAAAGCTCTCCCAAAAGTAGGTGAATGAGTTATTTGAGAAAAATTGGCTATATGCAATACTCTTACAGATAATTCGCAGTTACTCATTTTGAGTAGGTGAGTTATTACCTATGGGTCTGAAACTTTGCCATGTGAAAGCTCTTCCAAAAGTAGATGAATTAGTTATTTGAGAAAAATTGGCTATCTGCAATACTTTTAGAGAGAATTCGCATTTACTCATTTTGAGTAGGCGAGTAAGTAGCTACGGGTCTGAAACTTCACAATGTGAAAGCTCTTCCAAAAGTAGATGAATGAGTTATTTGAGAAAAATTGGCTATCTGCAATACTTTTAGAGATACTCATTTTGAGCGGGTGAGAAATTAGCTACAGGTCTGAAACTTCACCAAGTGAAAGCTCTCCCAAAAGTAGATGAATGAGTTATCTGAGAAAAATTGGCTATCTCCTATACTTTTAGAGATAATTCGCATTTACTCATTTTGAGTAGGTGAGAAATTAGCTATGGGTCTGAAACTTCACCATGTGAAAGCTCTTCCAAAAGTAGATGAATAAATTATTTGAGAAAAATTGGCTATCTGCAATACTTTTAGAGATAATTAGCATTTACTCATTTTGAGTAGGTGAGTAATTAGCTACGGGCGTGAAACTTCACCAAGTGAAAGCTCTCCCAAAAGTAGATGAATGACTTATTTGAGAAAAATTGGGTATCTGCAATTCTTTTAGAGATAATTCGCATTTACTCATTTTCAGTAGGTGAGTAATTACCTACGGGTCTGAAACTTCACCAAGTGAAAGCTCTCCCAAAAGTAGATGAATGAGTTATTTGAGAAAAATTGGCTATCTGCAATACTTTTAGAGATAATTCGCATTTACTCATTTTGAGTAGGTGAGTAATTAGCTACGGGTCTGAAACTTCACCAAGTGAAAGCTCTCCCAAAAGTAGGTGAATGAGTTATTTGAGAAAAATTGGCTATCTGCAATACTTTTAGAGATATTTAGCATTTACTCATTTTGAGTAGGTGAGTAATTAGCTATGGGTCTGAAACTTCACCATGTGAAAGCTCTTCCAAAAGTAGATGAATGAGTTATTTGAGAAAAATTGGCTATCTGCAATACTTTTAGAGATAATTAGCATTTACTCATTTTGAGTAGGTGAGTAATTAGCTACAGGTCTGAAACTTCACCAAGTGAAAGCTCTCCCAAAAGTAGGTGAATGAGTTATTTGAGAAAAATTGGCTATCTGCAATACTTTTAGAGATAATTTGCATTTACTCATTTTGAGTAGGTGAGTAATTAGCTACGAGCGTGAAACTTCACCAAGTGAAAGCTCTCCCAAAAGTAGATGAATGACTTATTTGAGAAAAATTGGGTATCTGCAATTCTTTTAGAGATAATTCGCATTTACTCATTTTCAGTAGGTGAGTAATTACCTACGGGTCTGAAACTTCACCAAGTGAAAGCTCTCCCAAAAGTAGATGAATGAGTTATTTGAGAAAAATTGGCTATCTGCAATACTTTTAGAGAGAATTCGCATTTACTCATTTTGAGTAGGTGAGTAATTAGCTACGGGTCTGAAACTTCACCAAGTGAAAGCTCTCCCAAAAGTAGGTGAATGAGTTATTTGAGAAAAATTGGCTATCTGCAATACTTTTAGAGAGAATTCACATTTACTCATTTTGAGTAGGTGAGTAATTAGCTATGGGTCTGAAACTTCACCAAGTGAAAGCTCTTCCAAAAGTAGATGAATGAGTTATTTGAGAAAAATTGGCTATCTGCAATACCTTTAGAGATAATTCGCATTTACTCATTTTGAGTAGGCAAGTAATTAGCTATGGGTCTGAAACTTCACCATGTGAAAGCTCTTCCAAAAGTAACTGAATGAGTTATTTGAGAAAAATTGGCTATCTGCAATACTTTTAGAGATATTTAGCATTTACTCATTTTGAGTAGGTGAGTAATTAGCTATGGGTCTGAAACTTCACCATGTGAAAGCTCTTCCAAAAGTAGATGAATGAGTTATTTGAGAAAAATTGGCTATCTGCAATACTTTTAGAGATAATTAGCATTTACTCATTTTGAGTAGGTGAGTAATTAGCTACAGGTCTGAAACTTCACCAAGTGAAAGCTCTCCCAAAAGTAGGTGAATGAGTTATTTGAGAAAAATTGGCTATCTGCAATACTTTTAGAGAGAATTCGCATTTACTCATTTTGAGTAGGTGAGTAATTAGCTATGGGTCTGAAACTTCACCATGTGAAAGCTCTTCCAAAAGTAGATGAATGAGTTATTTGAGAAAAATTGGCTATCTGCAATACTTTTAGAGATAATTAGCATTTACTCATTTTGAGTAGGTGAGTAATTAGCTACGGGTCTGAAACTTCACTTGAGCTCTCCCAAAAGTAGGTGAATGAGTTATTTGAGAAAAATTGGCTATCTGCAATACTTTTAGAGAGAATTCGCATTTACTCATTTTGAGTAGGTGAGTAATTAGCTATGGGTCTGAAACTTCACCATGTGAAAGCTCTTGCAAAAGTAGATGAATGAGTTATTTGAGAAAAATTGGCTATCTGCAATACTTTTAGAGATAATTCGCATTTACTCATTTTGAGTAGGCGAGTAATTAGCTATGGGTCTGAAACTTCACCATGTGAAAGCTCTTCCAAAAGTAAATGAATGAGTTATTTGAGAAAAAATTGGCTATCTGCAATACTTTTCGAGATATTTAGCATTTACTCATTTTGAGTAGGTGAGAAATTAGCTACAGGTCTGAAACTTCACCAAGTGAAAGCTCTCGCAAAAGTAGGTGAATGAGTTATTTGAGAAAAATTGGCTATCTGCAATACTTTTAGAGAGAATTCGCATTTACTCATTTTGAGTAGGTGAGTAATTAGCTATGGGTCTGAAACTTCACCATGTGAAAGCTCTTCCAAAAGTAGATGAATGAGTTATTTGAGAAAAATTGGCTATCTGCAATACTTTTAGAGATAATTAGCATTTACTCATTTTGAGTAGGTGAGTAATTAGCTACGGGTCTGAAACTTCACTTGAGCTCTCCCAAAAGTAGGTGAATGAGTTATTTGAGAAAAATTGGCTACCCGCTATACTTTTAGAGGCAATTCACATTTACTCATTTTGAGGAGGTGAGTAAGTAGGCCAAAGTTCACCAAACCATTTTCCCCTTAGCATAGGATACTCTAGTACTACCCTGTGGTTCAAAAATTTGCTCGAAATTTCTCTATCTCTTACAGTTTGAGAGATATTTCTGATTTTTCACATTTTCACTAAAAGTAGCAATAAAGTAGCCATTACTCACTTGTACATTGAGCAACAGTTGTGAAACTTAAATATGTTACAGTTCACAAAAAAGTACATGAACAACATATTTGAGAGAAATTGTGTAGCTGCAATACTTTTGAAGATATAAGCCATTTACTCATTATGGTTATCATTAAAAATTCAAAAAGTAGCTATTACTCACTTAGCTATGGAGATACACTTCCAAATTACTGACCATGTTGTAGCTGTGGAGAAAGTAGCTGAACATAATATTGGAACAAAATTGTGCAGCTGCAATACTTTTGAAGATATAAGCCATTTACTTATTGACAGTTAAAAGTCATATAATTATATTAGGTAAAAGCGCTATTACTCACTCAACAGTAGGCCAAAGTTCACCAAACCTTTCCCCCCTTAGCAATAGGATACTCTAGTACTACCCTGTGGGTCAAAAATTTGCTTGAAATTGCTCTATATCTTACGGTTTGAGAGATATTTCTGATTTTTCACATTTTCACTAAAAGTAGCAATAAAGTAGCCATTACTCACTTGTACATTGAGCAACAGTTGTGAAACTTAAATATGTTACAGTTCACAAAAAAGTACATGAACAACATATTTGAGAGAAATTGTGTAGCTGCAATACTTTTGAAGATATAAGCAATTTACTCATTATGGTTATCATTAAAAATTCAAAAAAGTAGCTATTACTCACTTAGCTATAGAGATACACTTCCAAACCACTGGCCATGTTGTAGCAGTGGAGAAAGTAGCTGAACATAATATTGGAACAAAATTGTGCAGCTGCAATACTTTTGAAGATATAAGCCATTTACTTATTGACAGTTAAAAGTCATATAATTATATTAGGTAAAAGCGCTATTACTCACTCAACAGTAGGCCAAAGTTCACCAAACCTTTCCCCCCTTAGCAATAGGATACTCTAGTACTACCCTGTGGGTCAAAAATTTGCTTGAAATTGCTCTATATCTTACGGTTTGAGAGATATTTCTGATTTTTCACATTTTCACTAAAAGTAGCAATAAAGTAGCCATTACTCACTTGTACATTGAGCAACAGTTGTGAAACTTAAATATGTTACAGTTCACAAAAAAGTACATGAACAACATATTTGAGAGAAATTGTGTAGCTGCAATACTTTTGAAGATATAAGCAATTTACTCATTATGGTTATCATTAAAAATTCAAAAAAGTAGCTATTACTCACTTAGCTATAGAGATACACTTCCAAACCACTGGCCATGTTGTAGCAGTGGAGAAAGTAGCTGAACAACATATTGGAACAAAATTGTGTAGCTGCAATACTTTTGAAGATATAAGCCATTTACTCATTATGGTTATCATTAAAAACTGAAAAAGTAGCTATTACTCACTTAGCTACGGAGATACACTTCCAAACTACTGACCATGTTGTAGCTGTGGAGAAAGTAGCTGAACAACATATTGGAACAAAATTGTGTAGCTGCAATACTTATGAAGATATAAGCCATTTACTCATTATGGTTATCATTAAAAATTGACAAAGTAGCTATTACTCACTTAGCTATGGAGATACACTTCCAAACTACTGACCATGTTGTAGCTGTGGAGAAAGTAGCTGAACAACATATAGAACAAAATACTGTAAATGCAATAGTTTCAGAGTTATAAGCCATATAATTATATTAGCTAAAATAGCTATTACTCACTCAAAAGTAGGCCAAAGTTCACCAAACCCCAAAAATATTGAAGAGCAAAAAATTCATTAGGACTTGTGATTTACCAAAAATGTGTAACTGTAGTAGTTTCAGAGAAAACTGCGTGACACACGCACGCACTCACGCACGCACGCACGTACACACGCACATGGTGCAAATTATAATCTCCCTCCGGCGAGCCGGGCGGGAGATAATAAAAACATGCAGTGCTGAGAGAAGAAGTGAAAGTTAAGCAGACAGTGTGGAAGTTCATGCATTAACAGGAAAGAAAAAAATTAAGCTTTATTTTGTTTTCTATGGTCATAAATTGCGAAAAGTTAATTGAATAAATGCTCTGGCTAAGAATGCATAAAGCATCAATACTTATAATAGGTCGAAAGTTACACCATAAAACTACTTAATTAAAGAGTAACAGTGCTTTATAAATGCCATATATCTATTTACATTTTAGAAAAAGGCACAGTAAAATGTGAGCCTTTAGAAAGGCAAGAAGTTTATGACACAATGCTTTGAACACATCTATCTGGTAAATCTGACCAGCTATCTAGACTCTTCACATAAGGTTTCAAATACATCTGAATACATTGTAAATCTCTAAAAGCAAGAATAAAATAGATATAAGGCAAAAACACAAAATCGGCTATTTGATGAATCCAGTTTGACCCATAAAAGGGGTGGGAGGTGGGGGGTGGGGGATCCGGGGGCAAATCTGACCAGCTATCTAGACTCTTCACATAAGGTTTCCGAATACCTCTCAATACATTCTAAAACTCTAAAAGAATAAAAGAGATAAAAGGCAAAAACACAATATCGGCTATTTTATGACCCCAGTTTGACCCATAAGGGGGGATCCGGGGGTAAATCTGACCAGCTATCTAGACTCTTCACATAAGGTTTCCCAATATCTCTTAATACATGTTACTGAGACATGGCTTAGGCCAGAGGATACTGAAGGTTTTATTTCTAGTATCACCCCTCCTGGTTATAAGTTCACTCATGTACCTCGAGATGCCAAGAAAGGGGGCGGAGTTGGCTTTTTCATCAAGGAGGACCTGAGTTTTGAGAAAGTTTCAAAAAACAATAGTCAGACTTTTGAGAGTACCTCAATTCAGATTAGCACTGAGGGTGCTAAAGATGTTATATTTCATGTGCTCTACAGACCCCCAAATCTTTCAAAGTCACAATTCCTAGGCGAATTTGGCATGTTCCTCGAAGGTGCTGCTTTGTCAGGCAGTGAAAACATTCTCTTTGGTGATCTTAATTTTCATCTGGATCAACAAGACACCTGGATACTGAAATTTTATGACCTCCTTGAGCAATTTAGTTTTACACAACTTGTTAATACACCCACACATATTCAGGGTCACCTTCTGGATGCTCTATGTGTGAGGGATTCTTTCTCCTGGGCCATTAGCCCCAAAGTTATTGGAGGACTATCAGACCAACAGGCAATCATGTTTAGCCTTATTTTTCCTGTCATAGAGTCCTGTAAGTTTCAACGTGTTTCCATCCGTAAAATTCACAAGATAAATATTCCAGACTTCAGAGCTTGAGAAGTCAAAATGTAACCATTATTCCAACATTGTGGCTGAAAATCAAGGAAATCCTAAGGCTTTGTGGAACTGTTTCAAAAAGATTTTACACAAGTCCTCTGTTGCTGTTCTACCAGACTGTACAAATAAAACCGACCTTGCGAACACCTTTTGTAAGTTTTTCTCTGATAAAATTCTTAAAATAAGATCCACACTCCAGTCATCAACACCATCTTCAGTCACTAGACCCAACTCCACTAAAAATACACTGTCCTCTTTCACACCTGTGTCCGAGGAAAGCCTACTCAAAATTCTAAAGTCCTCACCATCCAAATCTTGTGGCCTTGACCCAATCCCAACGTCTCTGGTCAAGGAATGTGCTGATATTCTCATCACTCCCATCACTAAAATTGTAAATTATTCAATCAAAGAAGGCAATTTTCCCAACTGTTTTAAGATGGCACATGTCACCCCTCTCCATAAGAAGCCCAGCCTTGATAGAAATAGCCTCAAAAACTATAGGCCAGTGTCAAACCTTAGTTTTATATCAAAGCTTATTGAGAAAGTTGTGGCAAACCAGCTAAATGAATTCATTTCACACGAGGGTCTCTTAAATGCCAACCAGTCTGCTTATAAAAGTTCCCACTCCACTGAAACCGCATTGTTGAAGATTCAAAACGATATAGCTCTCTCAGTGGACTCGGAAAAAGCAGTGACCCTAACATTACTAGACCTGTCAGCTGCGTTGACACTGTCGATCATTCCCTTTTATATGACTGCTTGCATGACTGGTTTGGTCTAGATGGTACTGTCTTGTTGTGGATCAAATCGTACCTTTCAAACTGAAAACATAAAAATCAAAATAGGAGATAGTTTCTCTGAGGGGGTAATTCTCCCGTTCGGAGTCCCCCAAGGCTCCGTATTGGGTCCTCTCCTTTTTACCCTTTACACTAGTCCCCTCAGTCAAGTTATTTCTAAATTCAATGTTACTCATCACCTATACGCTGATGACACCCAGATCTACTTAGCAGTTGACTCCAGGAACTTTGATTCTAGCATAGAAGAGCTGACCGAGTGTCTCAAGTCAGTACAGGAGTGGATGGTTGGTGTTAAGCTAAAACTAAACCCAGAAAAAACCGAATTTATCATTATAGGTCAAAAAGCCATCAGAGAGTCGCTTGCACCAAATTTCCCTGTCCCACTCCTCCAAAACAATATCTCTCCGTCGATGGAATTAAGGAATCTGGGTGTTATCTTTGACTCAGACAACTCCTTTGACAATCATGTTGCCAAGATTTGCCGAGCATGCTACTATCATCTTCGCGATTTGCGACGAATTCGCAAATTCCTTAGTGATGAAACTGCAATACTTCTGGCTAATGCTATGGTCAGTAGTCGTCTGGATTGCTGTAACTTTTTACTTTATGGGGTAAGCAAGTCCAACATAGCTAAACTACAGAGAGTCCAGATTGCTCTTTGCCGCATCATCTTCAGACTTGAAAAAATGAGTCATGTTACACCCTTTTTGAAAAAACTCCACTGGCTTCCAATTCAGCATCGTATCCTTTTTAAGTATAATCTTCTGGTATTCAAGGCTATCAATCTGTCACAGCCCCCATATCTCTCAGCTTTAATAAGGTCGAGCAGTCTCACTCGCGGCAACAGGCTATCTGTCTCCTCAACCCGCCCTAAGAAGCACATAGGCAGGCGAGGCGTTGCAGTAGCTGCACCAGCTGAATGGAACAAGCTACCACAAACTGTCAGATCTGAGCAAACAATAAATCGTTTCAGAAGCCAGCTAAAGACACACCTGTTTAGGCTGGTATACCCCCCACCTTAGTTATACCCTGGCGGGCGCTTTTTAGATGCCGACCCATGCCTGTCCCTGGACTCTCCCTTCTTGGACCTAAGCGCATTAGAGGACTTGTATCAATTTTGCGCTATATAAATCCTACTATTATTATTATTATTCTAAAACACAAAATCGGCTATTTTATGACCCCCGTTTGACCCATAAGGTGGGGTCTGGGGGTAAATCTGACCAGCTATCTAGACTCTTCACATATGGTTTCCCAATACCTCTTAATACATTCTACAGCTCTAAAAGCAAGAATAAAGGAGATAAAAGGCAAAAACACAAAATCGGCTATTTTATGACCCCAGTTTGACCCATAAGGGGGGATGCGGGGGTAAATCTGACCGGCTATCTAGACTCATCACATAAGGTTTCCCAATACCTCTTAATACATTCTAAAACTGTAAAAGCAAGAATAAAGGAGATATAAGGCAAAAACACAAAATTGGCTATTTCATGACCCCAGTTTGACCCATAAGGGAGGGTCTGGGGGTAAATATAACCGGCTATCTAGACTCTTCACATATGGTTTCCCAATACCTCTTAATACATTCTCAAGCTAGAGAAGCAAGAATAAAGGAGATATAAGGGGAAAAGATGAACAAATGCTCACGTGACCTACCGTTCGGTCAAGGACACAGACAATGTGTCTCGCCATGTTTTTCTCTACTGAAAGTACACACGTAAACCCCAGGGGGCACCTGCTGGAGGTTATATCTCCACTGTAAGTTGCCATTCTTAAAATTTTGACCCTAACCCTCAGAAGATGGTAGAGGGGAGGAGGGTGGGACTCTCCTTGTTGGGATTATGTAAGTATTTTTATTTATAAAAATTCCAATTACAATAAAATTAACCAATTTTATTGCATAAAAACGTACTTACATAATCCCAACAAATGCTTGAATGCAGCCCTGAAGTCCATGGTGGGTAGACTTCTGAGGACTGTCAAGTGCTATAGGAGAGTTCTTGAGGTTATACAGATACAAAAAATGCATAGACACAATATGTTATACTACAAACAACTGTAACATAGTACATATAGTTAAACTGTAATTATTATATTATTGTTATTACAAGTACTGATAAAGTGAAAAAGTAGTTGTAATAAAGTAACTGCAAAGTACTCACCCACTTATGAAAGCAGCATGCTGTACTATACATAGTATGATATTTATGAATCCCGTCACCGTATCTGTACAGATGTGCAGGGGTCAAAGGTCAGCTGTGCCCAGTTGAATAGAACTCCAACAGTCAGAGTGCAGCTGTCCCTCAAGCCAAGCAGCCATAACATGAATTCTTATCCATAGTCGTGTTCAAAAATCAAAGTCCTACTACATTCCAGTCCAATTCCATACATCCTGAAAAAATAAAGACTGGTTAAATTATTAAGTCTCAATTGTTTACTATATGCTGTGCAGAAACAATGGGACCTAACTTAAAAATATCATCATTTTCCCAGCAAATATCTTTCAAATAAAAATTTGTGAAGGTATTGTGGGATCTCCAATAACATGAGCTCAAGACCTGCTCTAGGGAGACACCTCCTTTGAACGCAAGTGATGCAGCCATAGCTCTAACATGAGCTCTGACCTGAGTGATCTGTTGATCAGTCATATCTGAAGACTGATAGCAAGTGTGAATGGTGTGTTTGATCCACTGGGAAATGGTTATTCTTGAGATATCCTTAGAATAACCTTCCCTAAGTGATACAAAAAGAAGGGCCTTGCCCTTTCTCATTGATTTGGTCTTGTCTAAGTAGACTTTGAGGGCCCTAACTGGACAAAGTGACTTGTCCTCCACCAGTGAACTGTCCAACATGGTAGTAAGAGCTGGTATAACTACTGGTTTAATGGAATCAGGGCCACCCGAAGCCAACTGGTTTTTGGCCAGGAATGCTGGAGAAGGAGAAACAGTGACCTCCGACCAATTTCTCCTTGAAGAGACAGAAGAGTGAGTCCAAGCATGTATCTCACTCCTTCTTTTACCTGAGGCTAAAGCCAGCAGGAAAACTGTCTTGTAAGTTAGCCACTTCAAAGGAGCCTCAGATAAAGGCTCAAAAGGAGGTTTTGTCAAACCTAAGAGGACCAAGGAGAGGTCCCATGTAGGTATGGACCTATTTGGTTTAGGTCTATCCCTGGTGAAGCTGGCAATAAGTCTATTCAGTTCTAGACTTTTTGAGATGAGTTCACCCTGAGAACCCAAAGCATCAGCTATTGCTGTTCTGTAACCAGTAATTGTAGCTGGTTTGAGGTTTTTGACTGTGAACAGGTAGTTTAAGAATTCTGCTACCTGGGGAACAGTTGTTGAGGTGATGTCCATCTTATTCTGTGAGCACCATTGCCCATAAATGGTCCACCTTGATTGGTAGACTTTTCTTGAGGATTCCCTCTGAGGTGCCTTAATTCTTTCTGCCACCTCAGATGAGAATCTTCCAGAATTGGATTCCTGGAATCCAGAAGCCACACATGTAGATTCAGGTACTCCACGTTGTTGTGGAACCTGTTGGAGTGTGGCTGTTTCAATAGTGTCTTCCAATGAGGGAGCTGTAGGGGTACCCTGGTCGAGAGATCCACCAGATCCCAAAACCATGGCATCCCTGGCCACCCTGGGGCCAGTACTATCATCCTGCATGGGTATGTTATTATTTTTTGAATTACTTGTGGCAGGATGGCTACTGGGCAGAAGACATAGCCGTCTAGGCCTTCCCAACAGATATTCAATGCATCTATTTTCCAAGCCTTTCTGTCTGGGACAGGAGATACATAAATTGGAAGTTTGTAATTTAGATGAGTTGCAAACAGGTCTACCATTGGTGTGTGCCAAACTTTGCAAATTTGGTTGAATATCTGTTGGTGAAGGGACCACTGTGTTTGTATGACCTTGTCCCTTCTTGATAGGGAGTCTGCTATCACATTTAGGAATCCAGGTACATGTCTTGCTCTTATCTGGATCCTTCTTGAATTGGTGAATGCCAGAATTCTCCAGATAAGAGCACACATTTCTATGGAATGGGTGCCTCCTTCTTTGTTCAGATAAGATACTACTGTACTGTTGTCTGAACAGATGAGCACGCTTTGACCTTGCAAGTGCTCCTGAAACCCCTTTAGGGCCAGGAGAACAGCTTTTAGCTCCAATACGTTGATGTGAAGCTGAGCCTCCTTGTTTGACCAGAGGCCACTGAGGACTATTTCGTTCAAGTGAGCTCCCCAGCCTTTTTGGGAGGCATCTGTGAACACCAATGTGTTGTGAACATGAGGATGGATAGGAGCACCTGCCATAAGATTTTGTAGATCCTCCCACCATTTGAGATAATTCAGAAAATTCCCTGTTACTGGGATCCTTTTGTCCGGTGACTGGGGAAACTTCCAGTGTGACCTTAGGTACCACTGAAAAGGTCTCATGTGTAACCTTCCCAGAGGTACTGTTTTTTCTAAGGAAGCTAATGTCCCTATGAGTGACATGAGCTTTCTTGGAGTCAAGACTAATGACTTTCTGATGGAAACAGTCTGAACTTTTAACCGATCGAGTTTCTTTTGGGTTGGAAAAACCAGACCCCTCTGAAGATCGAAGTGATAACCCAGAACATCTAGATTTTGTGTGGGAACCAATTCCGATTTTTGGAAATTGATGAGCCAGCCTAGTTCTTGGACCAATTTCACTAAATTTTCCGAATCTTTGAGACATTGATCTTTTGTTGGTGACCGAAGAAGCCAGTCATCCAGATATTGATGGATTCTGAGGTTCCTGGACTTGAGCTATGAGTTTTACCTCTTTCACAATGCGAGTAAACTCTAGGGGAGCTGTTGCGACACCAAAAGGGAGAGCCTAAAATTGGAAAACCCCTTTTTTTGTTTGAAATCTCAGATATTTTTGAGATTGTGGGTGAATTGGAACATGAAAATAAGCGTCTGTGAGGTCTATCGAGGTGACCCACTCCCCCTGTCGAATCGACTTCCTGATAGATTCGGCTGTTTCCATTTTGAATGTCGGTACATGTAAATGGTTGTTTAACATACTTAAATCTATCACTGGTCTCCACCTTTTCATGGGTTTGGGTACCAGAAATAGTCTGCTGTAATATCCCAGAGTAGAGGGTTTCCTGACATGAGTTATCGCCTTTTTTGCAAGCATGGCCTGAACCGCTTCGTGGAGAGCGCCATCTTTGTTTTTGTTGTGATATTTGCTCAAAATGAGCGGAATTTTCGACAATTTGGGTAGAATTTTGAAGTCTAGGTGATAACCATGTTGTAGTAAACTTACTACTCTGGGATGTGCTTGATTTTTTGCCCATACCTGCCAAAAATCCTGCAATCTTGTCCCTGGAAAGTCACTTCCTCTTTCCGCCTCTGCCTCCTCGCGATGTGCGCGCAGAGAAGTGGTTGTAAGAGGTGTTTGGCGGCGTTCGTTTGTCACGAAACCCATTACCTTCCTGAGAGGGCTTTGGATGTGAAGACCTCCCGAAATCGAAATTCTTCACAGAATCTCTGTATGATTTGGAGTCAGAGTCTTTCATTATAGATAATCTTTTGATCATGTTGTCCTCAACCTGGGATAAAATATCAGAGTTGAAAACCTCCTGCTGGTCAAAATGGTCTGTACGCAAGTTTGCCAAGTCCTTAGGACCTAATTTTGAGCTGCAGTCCTTCAATAAGCTGTCTCTCCTTGCAAGGAGCATATTGCAGGCCAGAGTCATGTTTTGTTTCAGGACCGTATCCAGGGCTATCTCCAAGGAGGAAGTAACTGAAGCCTGTAGCTGTGAATACTTTTTTCATGAGGTCTGCTGACTCCTTGACCGTATCCAGATCTTCAGACCCTCTAATTTCAGTAGCTAACTCCTGGATTCTGTTGTTGAGCTCCTCTATAGCCATTTTAAACCAAACTACATGGCCCAAGATTTGAACATTTTCCCTGCAAACTGTCTCTTGAACAATATGCTGTTTGGAAGGTACAGAGATGGAATTTGACAAAGATTTCACTCTAGCTATGTTGAAGTAGGAGTCAGGTAACTTGGGAGCTTTCAAAGGCGTATTTTGTGGAGAGGTAGTGTAATAGATCATGTCAGGCCTCTCAAAGGCCAAAAACTGTCCTTGAGACAATGATTCAGAGCTGGACTTGTCTTTGACTGTGGTTCCCGAGGCCTTCCTAAACCTGTAGTCCCACATGGACTGAATATCTTGGACAGGAGGTAAAGCCAAATTTTGTTTTCTCACCACCTGCTTGGAGGGCTTCTTGGAAAAGGCTGAAGGGGCCACAAGGCACTCTACTTGTGGTACCTCCAGGTCCAGTAGACCTCTGATGGCATTGAGCATCTCTACATAGGAGGGATCTAACTCCTGTGAATGAGAGTCTGCCTCCCCTTGAGGAGACTTAGATCTGTGTCGCTTGCTGGCAGGCAAAGAGGACTCTTCATCAGATAGCTCTCCTTCTGATGGCTGAGTTCTCGTCTGGGAGACAGGGGCACTCATACCCTGCTCCTGAGAGAAAGGAAGACTGTTCTTAGAGGCTGAAGGTAGGTCACTGCGTTTGAACTCTTCAAACTGGGAAGTCAAGGAAGCCAACTGATTATTCATAGCTTTAATCATGTCTTGAAGCGAGGAATCAGGTTTGGAAGTAGAAGGCTGTGAAGATTTTGAAGGTGTTGGTTCATCCAAGAGAGAGTCATCAAACTTCTCACAACTTTTGGACTTGGAAGCTTTCTTCCTGTGAGGAATTTTTAAGCCCCAGCACAAATAGAGCAATCAGATTCCTTACTCACAACACACTTGTCTTTCTCCTTCTTGTCGTTTCTGCATTTCAAACAGGCTTGGTGATTATCCCATGGCAGCATATCACCCAAGCAAACTGAACATTTCCTTTGTTTTTCGGACATCTTGAGTCGTTGAAAAGAACGCGTGTGCACTTCACGCCGGTCAAAATTAGAATGGCAACTTACAGTGGAGATATAACCTCCAGCAGGTGCCCCCTGGGGTTTACGTGTGTTCTTTCAGTAGAGAAAAAAATGGCGAGACACATTGTCTGTGTCCTTGACCGAACGGTAGGTCACGTAAGCATTTGTTGGGATTATGTAAGTACGTTTTTATGCAATAAAATGGCTATTTTATGACCCCAGTTTGACCCCTACAGGGGGGTCGGGGGGGGGGGGGGGGGGGGGGGGGGGGGAATTTGACTTGCTTTCTAGACTCTCCACATATGGTTTCCTACTACCTCCCAATACATTTTATGGCTCTAAATGCAATACTTAAGAAGATAATAGGGGGGTTCACATGAATTTTAAGCTTTCTGATTGGTACCTGTGAGAAAATCACTCATAAATCGGTCAATTTTCATCGGATTGCTCCCAAAATCTAATTAGCTCACGTTTTTGATAGTGTAAACATGTGTATGAAGTTACAAGCCTCTGCGTTCAGTAGATTTTCCTGAACTGCGATGACGGGCGGGTGTACCCGAAAAAAGTATTTTTTGATCATGTGACTTTGATAAAGATCAAAGGTCCAATTTAAGCATGTGGAAAAATTTTCCCACGCCTAAGGTATATAACTGCCAAATATGGTTAAAAACCTTGCAATAATAAGGGAGATATTCAAGGGAGACCATAATGCGGCGGCGGCGAGGAAACTGAGGTGAAACCAAATAAGCGCCCTTTAAGGGACGCTTAATTAGTTAGTTAAAAATTGTGGGCTCACTGAAATATGATTTTTAGACATACCATAATAAATATTTTTTTACGAAGTGTCCCAAAATCCCCTAGTATTGCTCGCCATCATCTTGAACAAAAATCCACCATTGGCCCACCGTTGGCCCAACCTCGGCAGCCTGAGTTTTGGTTGGCAAACCTTCATTGGGCCAACATTGGCCCAGCATTGGCAAAATCTACTGATCATGCAACCAATAGCCATGTTTGCCCAACATTGGTCCGATGGCAGAATGCTATCTGGGAACAAGCTTGACTGGTGGTCCACCATTGGCAGCCATCTGTCAGCAGATGTTATGGATTGGCTGTTTTGAATATTACCCATACATATAGACCTGGCAATTCATTCAACGAATGCTTATTTGTGGTGTTGGTACAAAACCAGTGGCACACTTGATGAAATTCTATCAGTTACAATGGGAAGTCGCACAAGTAAAAGCCTTAATGAATTCTAATATGACTTTAACAGTGTTTAATCTGCATAAAAAGACAGACCCAAAAGTGCAACCAAGATTCAAGTAAAATATATTAAGAGAGATATAAAAATCATAATTTTATTTTCAGACAATGCAATAAACAATACAATGATACAATAATACAGAGTAAATAAAAAAATACAGTACTTAAAATGCCAAAATTGTGTTACGTAGCTTGAACTCCGAAAAAAAATTACTGGGACTCCATTTTTGGTTGCCATTTTTTGGCATTATTTTTTTAAGGTCTGTCAAGACAAATGCTATTCAGCAGAGCTTGAGGTTTAGCCACCAGAGGACCACCATTGGTCCACCAACTAAGTATAGCTCTTACAGATCATAGTTGCATGTGTCAGATAAAAGTAATTTTGGGATAGTTTTAGGTTTCATCAAAACACAAAATTATATCAAATGGAAAAATGAAGATATCTTTAACTTTAACTAAAAATAAAATATTTGCCACCAGTGCCCCACTGGATGCCCATCATAGGTCCTGTACTACTTATGTAGTGGGTGGGCCATTGATGGACCACCTGTGGCAAATATATAAGCGAGTAATATATAAAGTAATAAAGTGGAGAAAAGACTGACTGAGCAAAATGAAGGAGTACAGAATAATTTTGTTTATATAAATGATATTAACTTATGTTTGGTGAAAAGAAAATGCACATTTTAATTAATTTTTTAAGGAATTTTACACCAGTGGGCATAGGCTGGTCCCTGAGCTACAGCCACTGACTTTGGTAGTTGGTGGGCCAACAGTGGGTCACGCAATATATTTATATTTTGAAATAATATGTTTTTAACATTGAATATTGTTAAATAATATGACAGAAAACAATAGTTGACGTTGCTTATGAAGTTATTTATAATGCTTTAAAAATTTTGAAAAAATGCAGTCAGTGGTCCAGCAGTGGCTCAGTGGTGGCCCACTAGCTATATTTTGCCACCTATTAGCCAACGGTGGCCCACTAGCGTCTTGCTATAATTGACCCTTTATGCATATGATTTCAACACTCACTACTAACCATGCTCTACTTACTCAGACTGCCACTTGCTGCCATATCCCGCACCACTCTTGCTACTTGAGTCGCTGCCTGCTCATAGAACACAGAGTCATCACATGTACAGGCCGCCTCTCCTACACAACCACCCCACCCCCGCACAGGCCGCGGAAATCCCAGTAGGAAGACAGGAAGTGTAAACAGTGGTAATACAGGCGCAGAAAGCAGGGCTGCTATGGCAACAATCAGCATAGTCAAAGGGAGGCCAAGGAGGTTAAGAAAGAGAACGATTCCTGCGTTGGGACGGCGGCTGTCTTCTGGCCACCAGCTTGCGATTACGAAGAGAAAAACGAGGTGGAGTTTTTGAAGGAGTTGACGGAGACGATCTCTTGCAAGGGTTAGGAGGAGGAGCTGGGTTGGGAGAGATAAGGAGTGAAAAAGTGAGAAGTGCGTCGGAAGGGTGGAACGTAGGATGTGAACAATAGAGAGGTCTAACAAAGCATCACTGGTACTCTGCCAGGTCTGAAAAACAGTGTGAAGAAATGTCAGTGTGTAACACAGACAATTACATCATCACATCGCTTGTACCGCCAGGTCTGAAAAACAGTGTGAAGAAATGTCAGTGTGTAACACAGACAATTACATCATCACATCGCTTGTACCGCCAGGTCTGAAAAACAGTGTGAAGAAATGTGACCAAAGTGTGTGTCATAGATTAGTCCAACATAGCATCTAAAGCACTTTGCTAGGTCTGGAACACAGAGTAATAAATGCTATTAAATCAGGGTGTGCCCATTAGGACATCTGTTTCTAGTTCTGGTGAATCGATTAGAGAAACCATACCTAGCACACTGGAGAACTGATACACATCTGTACCCACTGGAAAGACTAAATCAACTGGCTTAGCAAAGCACTTTACCAGCACTTTAAACTATTTTCTATAAGGCATAAAAAAATGGACACCTGCGCAGTCGACTAATATGTGTATCTGTGCATTTCATGAGAGTACTTTATAGAGAAACTAATGTACGCTGTTCCAATCTACAAACATGATTGTAGAATATAATTTCGAAAATAAATTTTTAAAAGGCTAAAATAACCAATAAACAGAAAGCTTTGTGAAAAGACCTAACAGGTGTTTTATAATAGAAATAAACTACATATGCACGGACTTTATCAGCAATTCAATCACAAAAATATCCTCTAAATAAATATATTTGAGGCTATTTTTGTGATTGAATCGCTGATAAAGTCCGTGCATACGTAGTTTATTTCTACATTAAACCTATCATTGACCTTGTAGGAAAGGGACACAAAGTTAAATGTGACCACATCAAAAGATTCCTTGCCAATAATTTCCAAACTTCTACGACCAATGATAAGTGAGAAATAGGCCCTATACATATGGAAAACCCGATTCACACCAGAAGATTACCAGCACATGATTTCCTTCAAGGGTGTTCCACATCCCATACCTTTCAGACCAGTAACCAGGTATAGACACTCTTAAAAGCGTTACCCAAAAACTGGCTATGTCAGGTACTTCAACACTCTGTGACCTTGAATGAATGGTTTCAGGGTTAATTGCCCGCAAACATTGTACATGAAATAAATACCTGTTATACATGTCACCAAGGAAGGTATTCAAACTTTTACTCAAGTGAGCTAGTCAGTAGGAAAAGTACTACGAATTGCAAATCAATAGCTTAGACCAAGGAACATGCTGTAACTTATTTGTTCTTCTCCTCAGTTTAGATGAGCTAAGTGCTTTTCCAAAATAACTGAGATTAAAATATGCATCACCGTTTAGTTTTTAGATCAACACTCAGACTACATTAAGCCCTTATTGACATTTTTTGAATAGCCATCTAGTTTTAGTTACAAAATGTTCTCATAGCTACTTAGGAACAAAATTTAAGACTTGAGACAAAATGTTGGTTTGACCAATATTTCTGCATACAGTGCAAATTGCACTCTGCTAGGGAGAAGTTTACTCGGGGAAGAAACTGAGTTCTGCAAGAAGGTCCAGGCATCATGTTTATCAAAGCACTCGAGGCCATTTTTGAGCTTAAGTCTTCTACCTTTTGACTCAATTTTAGGACTTCTGTCTTTGGCTTAACTCCATCTTTTGTTTTGAGATTCACGCAAGGGGTAGCACCTTTTTTACACAAGGTTTGGAGGCATTTTCTTCCATGGTCAGATAACGTAAGGTGTACTCTATTTGACCACAATTCCCAGAACATGCTGTTCCTGGTTTAATTTGAATAAGAGCACTTAGGGAGCACATACCTCTGCTTAATAATAAGTACTTTATAGCCAGATCCAGATCACGCTCAAAATTTAATGGGATCTAACTTAAACCAAGACCAATCTTGTGATTTTTATGAGAAAGATCCAACCAGTGGTATTCACATAATCCTGCTAACAGACAAACGGACAACCACAGACGCAAACAGTCATGAAAATAACACTGCTGTCCACCACTTATCTTCAATAATCCATGTAACTGAGATTTTTAAATTCAATTCACACCCCAAAAGATTTCTAACTTAGACACAGTGATCAGGCATCACATTATTTGTAGATATGCTAAACATGAGACGCGTTTCTCTTCACTCACCCATCTGAATGCTCTACTGACACACACCACATCCCAGACACCCACAGTATTGTTATGTTGCCATGGAAACCCTTTCCCAGACCAGTCTGTTTCAAGGGCTAGATATGTCACCATGGCAAACGGTCCAACTGGTAAAATCAAGCACATGATGAATGACATTGATTTACATGGCATCTGTGTGGCAACAATTAAAAACATTCCTCTATCATTCCAAAAAATGTAAAATACATGTATATACACACAGATAGATTGTACTAATATTACAATTGAGATAAACCACTCTTCACAGTCTCAAAAAAAAACCAAAAAAAACCACCAGTTCCTGCTTTCATTATTAAATATGCAGTATCAAGATGAATTTAAGAAATATCCCTGAAGGTCATTATATAAAAGGCTAACTATTTGATGATACACAATACTGTTGCACTCTTGTCAGTCTTTTGTTTTCTTCCACTAGCCTATCCCTTTAACCTTTTACAAACCTCGATCAAAAACTAGAGTATCACTTCACAAGAAAAAAAAAAAGAAATTTTTTTACCAAAAAGTGGCAGATCACTCTGCGTATATCCTGGTGGCCAAAATTTCGACAAAATCACTCTATATTGCACCATTTCTGAGATAAATGCTTTTTATGTAGAATTTCAAGATGGCAGTCAAAACTGGAGGGAAAACCATTTTTGTCAAAAAGTACCAGATGACTCGGCGTATACCCTAGTGGCCAAAAATTTCATCGAAATCACTCCATCTATCGCCCCACTTCCAAGGTAAATTTTTTTCACACAGAATTTCAAATTTGCTGCCTAAAAATGATGGCAAAATGTTTTTTGGACAAAAATTGACAGATGAATCTGTATATACCCTATCATCAAAAATTTCATCGAAATCACTCTATCTTGCACTGGTTCTGAGATCACTGTGTTTTAGCTTTTCATGCAGAATTTCAAGATGGCCACCAAAAATGGTAGGAAAACGTTTTTTGGCAAAAAGTAATAGATGTCTGAGTATAGCCTGCAGGCCAAAAATTTTGTTGGGATCGCTCTACCTTGTACTGTTTCTAAGATACTAAAGATTTTTCATTTTCATTGTTAAGAAGAACTGAAGCATGGTTAATCATTATTAAGTCACCATTTTGTATCCGATCACTCCCAAAAGTTTATGATTTCCAGACACCAATACTTGCCAAATTGTATGTTAACAGGTGCAGCGCTTTTTACATTATCATCCAGACAAGCACGCCCTTTTTAAAAACATGTTTTGGGACATGTGACTTCTCTGACTGATTCAAATGTCATGACACTATATTGAGAAAATTTTCCCAGGGCTACTGCATACATGTGTCAGTACTTGAAGAGAATGCGTCCAGTGGTTACTAGACTGTATAGCAATAGAAAATTTGCGGACTCTCTCTCTCCTCTTTTTTCCTGTATACAAACAAGCGTCCCTTGCAGAACTAGTGATGGGGCAATTGGTGTTACCTAATATGCAGAGAATTCAGTCATTTTGAAAAAGACTGGTGATGAAGCCAAGATATAATTGTGAATGGCAGGCATTATAGGGGACATATATCATATGTGTAAGCTATGATAACTTAAATCTGACCTTCAGTAGGCCAGCATTTGTCTAAAATGGAAGGCCAATGGCAGAAAACAGTCGGTTCTGAGGTCGTACCAGTAAATATCCACATGCCAAATTTGTAAAGGTCTAGATGAAAAGATTTTTTTAAATTATTGACGATATCCCCAACATTTAACCTTTAGATGGCCAAAACTTGTCTTGAGGGAACAAGACAATAGGTTCTGAGGCCTCACCAATATATATCCACATACCAATTTTGAAAGGTCTAAAAAAATAATTTGGAAGTTATCAAACTAACACCCCAAATTTGATCTTGAGAAGGCTGAGAAGGCCAACATTAGGCTACTAGTGGAAGGCCAAGGCCACATAACAATAGGTTCTAAGGCCTTACCCACTTACCAAATTTTGAAAGGTCTAGGTAAAAAGTTTTTAAGTTACTGACATAGATGCCCTAAAATTATGTTACATCCTGTACAGCAGAATTTCGATCTCTCTGTAATGACTACTGAAGTGTTAAACATGAAATGTGGTTCTCAACTCTTCACATTAATAATGTTAATGTTAATTTAACATTACAAATAACAGTTGATAACACAGCCTAACAAGGTACCTGTTATAACAGCATTATAGTAAGTCTATAAAATTAAACTACAAAAAGGTTTTTGAAGACAAAAACATAGCATCCCAAAAGGCTTAAAAATCCAAACTGTTAATGTATAAAGAAAGGGAAAAGGAAATAGTATGTTGTGGAAAAATTCATCGCACAGAATTAATCGTCACAGAAGTACATTGGCAAAGCTATTGTTAAATATTAAACAGTGTGGAATAGATAATGCAAAATGATGTGTTTTTGATGCAATTTTTCCCCAAGGTATTTATCATACAAGAAAACACCCTTGCTGAAGGGTCAGGTTCCCTTGTAAATAAGGGAAACACAAAATCTGTAATTTTATGAAACCACTTAGGCCCATGGGGGTGCCAAGGGGTAAATCTGACCGCCTTCCTAGAATCCCTGCATGTGGTTTCCTATTATTACTATTATTATCCTCCCAATATATTCAAAACCTCAATAATAAAGGAGATAAAAGCCACAGACACATAATCTGTGATTTTATGATCACTTTACTTCTTGCTTCTCTGTCAGCCTAGTTTGTAACGCATCCGGCTGGCAGATTTGGCAGAATCCCTTCGGGGATAGCTACGTCTGTAGACTGTACCTGAAAACTGTCTTTGAACTGGCATGTTAATTGGATTTATGTTAACACTTCATCTTCATCTTTGTATTATCTTTTACATATTGGAATTCATTCCATAGCTTATGCTCTTTAAATTACAATAATTATTTTAGTTCTTCCTTCCCTGTCAGCCTGAGTTTGTAAAGTTAGTGGCTGTCAGGCTTGGCAGAACCCCTCATTGGGGTAACTTCATTCCAATACGTTGTTCACCTTCCACTTATGAATTTACCTTTTAGTAACCTTACATACAGGGGTGACCTTTTCTCACCTCCTTTGACCTTGTAGGTCACCAGCTCACCAATTTTTGACCGGGTGTTGCTTTGACATAACATTGATAATCCTTTCTTCTATTGTATGACGTTATTATTTACTCATTTACTATGTATAATTCTTGGCCCCTATTCTTTGGGTGACTTACGTCACTAGGGTCCCTTTCTATACTTCATTTTAAACTGTGATTACTTTGCTTGTCATTGCCACTCCTGGCAGTATGTAATTATAATGTAATCATCATATAATCTTGTGAGCTTTACAGTTGTTAAATGAAAGGATTTTACAATAAATTATATCATCCCAACCCATGTCTTCTTGTGTTGGGGGAACTCTAGGGAATAACAGTCCAATCGCTCCCACAATCTAATCAGCTCAAGATTTTGATAGGACTGACTAGGGCTGTGAACGGTTACTCAAGCCTCGATAGACAAGTCGGTCTTTACTAGGACTCGAGTCCATTTTAAGCACTCGATTACTGAGAGCGTATTGTATTATCACCCACGAAATGAAACGTTTGTATAAAATATGCTACATTTCTGCATTTCCGCCACCTATTATCAATTAAAGTTGTGGTTTTGAATTAAAAATGTATAATTTACTCCATATTCTATAATATCTGGTTAAATAGATATTTTTCTTCCAAAGTTTTGTTACCATTTGTTTACTTTTGAAGACTTCCAATGGTAGATAGTAAATCTTGCAGTTACTCAAATTCGGGTTGGTTGTCAGAGTGTGGGTAGTTGGGGCTGTTTTTATCACCCGTCCCAGCCCTAGTACTGACATATATTAAAATTAGGGATGGGTTGTTACCAAAAATGTATATATTGGGAGGTTGCCAATGCAAAACTGTACTGATTCTAGGATTCCATGTTTTAGTACACTCCACCCAAACATGGCCATTTCCTCTTATTGACTTCGCAAAAAAGTGGCAAAAATGCACAAACATGAGATAAAAGCTTATAATTTCTTCAGATTTCTTGTTGGTTCCCAATATTTATAATTTTCCTTCAATTATATGACCTGACAAGTGATATTGAGGTTAAGTGTCATAACCAAAACATGGTAGATCTACTCAACACAATCTCTATAAAAGTTTACAAATGCACGAAAATATGGGATAAAAGCTAATAATCTCTTCAGATTTTGGGTATATTGCCTACTGAACAATCTCTATTTAAAGTAACATCCTCCTATGATAACCAGTTCTGGCTGAGCGGCGAAGACACGCAGGTGTACCCGAAAAGACTTTAATTTTGATCATTTGACCTTGATAAAGGTCAAAAATAACAATGAGGAAACCTTTTCTTATACCTAAGGTATATCATTGCCCAAAATGGGCAGAATCCGCAAACTAATAAGGGAAATATTCAAAGGAGACGATAATGCGGTGGTGGCATCAGTTGGGAAACTCCACATGAAAACAAATAAGCGCCCTTTTCAAGGGACATTCAATAAAAACTTAAAAACCTTGCTGTTTAAACAATTAAAAAAAACTGCCTGGCATGCACTAACAGTAAAATCATTCTACTTACTGCAGTTCATTATGAGTCTCCGTACTATTCCCAAAATCCTTAGCTTCCTCTTCCTTTTGAGAAATACACCGACTCTCTCAACAGATTTTGGATACAGTCTATTAGGAATCAATCCCCACAAAACCGACACCCTCTGCAGATCTCCCAGTACCCACTGCAGAACATACAGGCCCATAATCCCATAGCCAAGACCCTCCGTAAGCAACGGTATGGACTTCTCCAAGACAAAGACTTGCAGTACTGCTGTCACTCCACCCACCAGAAGCAAGATAAAAAACAACAGACCAAACTCCCGCATCCCACAATGCCACAGAAAACCCAGCCGAGCATGCTTAAACTGAACTTCTTGTGATGTGGGCGTCACATGGCTACAGCGTAACAAGATGTCTCTGCAGAGGCTTGATAGATCAGTACTGAGAAGCAAGCCAACACAGGAACATGTGACCAGAGCAGCGACACCCACGGGAATGAAAAGTACGAGCATGAGAAGTAGAGAGCTCAACAGCAGGTGCAGAACAAGCCTGTAAATAAACAATAAATCCCTGTATAATACGTTAACATACCAGCATGTAAATAAACAATAAACCACTGTATTATACCCAAACATACCAGCCCGTAAATATACAATAAACCACTGTATTATACCCTAACATACCAGCCTGTAAATATACAATAAACCTCTGTATTATACCCTAACATACCAGCCTGTAAATATACAATAAACCACTGTATTATATCCTAACATACCAGCCTGTAAATATACAATAAACCACTGTATTATATCCTAACTTGCCAGCCTGTAAATATACAATAAACCACTGTATTATACCCTAACATACCAGCCTGTAAATATACAATAAACCACTGTATTATACCCTAACATACCAGCCTGTAAATATACAATAAACCACTGTATTATATCCTAACATACCAGCCTGTAAATATACAATAAACCACTGTATTATACCCAAACATACCAGCCTGTAAATATACAATAAACCACTGTATTATATCCTAACATACCAGCCTGTAAATATACAATAAACCACTGTATTATATCCTAACATACCAGCATGTAAATATACAATAAACCACTGTATTATATCCTAACATACCAGCCTGTAAATATACAATAAACCTCTGTATTATACCCTAACATACCAGCCTGTAAATATACAATAAACCTCTGTATTATACCCTAACATACCAGCCTGTAAATATACAATAAACCACTGTATTATATCCTAACTTGCCAGCCTGTAAATATACAATAAACCACTGTATTATACCCTAACATACCAGCATGTAAATATACAATAAACCACTGTATTATATCCTAACATACCAGCCTGTAAATATACAATAAACCTCTGTATTATACCCTAACATACCAGCCTGTAAATATACAATAAACCACTGTATTATATCCTAACATACCAGCCTGTAAATATACAATAAACCTCTGTATTATACCCTAACATACCAGCCTGTAAATATACAATAAACCTCTGTATTATACCCTAACATACCAGCATGTAAATATACAATAAACCACTGTATTATATCCTAACATACCAGCCTGTAAATATACAATAAACCACTGTATTATACCCTAACATACCAGCCTGTAAATATACAATAAACCACTGTATTATATCCTAACATACCAGCCTGCAAATATACAATAAACCACTGTATTATACCTTTTTATACACATTGTGTAGTGGGTAAATCATTTGCTATGTGCATATTGATATTGAATGTAAAATTATTTCAATGTTAGCTAATATCGGGGGTGTGACATTGCCTACTAAATAGTCCAAATCCAAAGTACCAAAAATAGCATCAGAGATGTCCGTACCCCACAGTCTAGGGAAATATTTTTAACACCATGAGATATAGAAGTACTGTATCAGTACAAAGTTCAGGATACTTTCAGAGCACTGTCAGTTATATAAAGGTCCAAACAACATTTAAATAGAGAAAATAATGTCCAAGAGAAAGATAATGCATGTAAAGATGAAGTATTAAAACTTGGGAAATATTTTTAACACCATGAGATAAAGAAGTACTGTATCAGTACAAAGTTCAGGATACTTTCAGAGCACTGTCAGTTATATAAAGGTCCAAACAATGTTTAAAGTCCACAGTGCATGAAAAAAAAAGTTTCTTTAAAAATTTGTAAGTGTGTGCCAGAGAGTAAGACAATCCCAGTAAAGAAAACCAGACATCAATCACAGCATCCCCCACTGAGATACAGCCTCTCAAAGTGGCATATAAAATAACATCCCTGAAAACATATGTGTGGAGGTGTTGTGATGACACAAAAGGTACACAGCAGTAAATTTGCCATGGTTTTTGTTGTAAATGTATTGGGAAGAAATGGATGTAACTGACTTTGTAGCTGATTTAATTGCATTTGGAAGTGACTTTTTTTTTTTTTGAAGTTTAACTTTAACTGAACAAGGGTAATCTTGTTTGAAAAGTTTTTATAATTTTATATGATAATTAGCATTTATTCTTCAATATGAAAACTCTCAATCAGACTCCATCTAAAACTGTCATTGATAGAGTGTGAGGATTCTGTACAGATAACATTTTAAATATTAACCATAAGTAATGTAATTGTAAGAGCTGCTTGGGTTACAGTCATACATTTATTAATGTGTACCAGTCTTTGTTAATAAAGTGTTATTTTTTTTCTTTTGGCTTGGGTTGTAAAACGTTCAATGAAATTTTTGAGTATAGTCTTTAACTTGGTTATTTCTTGCATACAATTCGACCAAAGTACATTAAAATGTTGTATAATCAACAAAGTACTGGTACACTACTCTTCTCTATGACAAACAAGAATTTCATCAAAATTCATTCTTTCCTGTTGGAATAAAATTATGGAATACATTAGATGATTCTTTTAAACGCATAACTACATTATCTAGTACAGGTGATAGACATTGGAACTTGATACACTCAAAAATGCGAATAAACTGTAGTCCTCTTAAAGAACATCTTGCACATAGTTTACATGTTATAGAAAATTCAACTTGTGACTGTGGCTTTTCAGTAGAAAACAATTTTTATTTTCTTTTAGAATACAGACTACATACCGGTACTCAAAATAGGCAGTCAATGTTTATGAGTTTTACCAACAATACCCACTGATTTTCATTTAATGGAGATTATAACTTGACTTTTGATCAAAAAAAGGTAGTTTTTGAAGCAGTACAAGAATTTTTTAAGGAATCAGGGTGGTTTTCATAGTTTTATATTAGTCACATGTCCACAACTTCATCATCATTATCATCTATTCATATGCTTTTGTAAATAGTTCGTCCTGTGAGAAGGCTTTGTTGATTTTGCCTAATTGCTTCAATAAAATATTGTTTATGAAAAAAAAATTCATACTTTAAAAGTGCTAACTTTCAGGTGCAAATTTACATGAAAATTGCAATCTGACCCCTACACAGCTATTAAAAGTAGATATCATGAAAGACACACTGTTGTCAATAAAACGTCAGAATGTGGTTCAGATCTCCAGTGTATTAAACTCTACATCCTGAACCAGAGTGCTTAAACATTTGGTCATTTTAGCCTGCTTACTTTTAATATTGGCAGCAGTGTAGCCCAATATAAAAGAGCCTAATACACTGAGTCTTTTACAGTGTTTTGAGGCTGGTTTTACAAATTGCACTAGCAGATCCAGGAGGGTTCAGGGGGTTCGAACCCTCCTCCTTCAAAAATAATGTAAAGGGGTTCAACCCAAAGTACAAAATTATTTCTTGAGAGTGGTGTTAAATTTACAGGAAATGCACTATATTTTTACCAAAAATTAATTTTTTTCCCGGGTGGGGGGGGGCAAGCCCTCCGACCCCCTTAGTTATGGTGTGTCTGATGTGAACCCCCACCTTACTTAAAGGCTGGATCCGCCCCTGAATTGTCACTGTCAGTTCTTAATGGTCAACTAGAACTAGTAATGAATATTGATTTGTTCATAATAACTAATACATTGTAACTATTGAACTTTGGGGCTAACTCTTTCTGTTCTGATAATAAGGAGTTTGGATAATCAAGGGTGCCTTAAAATTTTATCACATTTTGAGAAAATGTGGACAAGAACTGGGTGAAAAACTTGCTTATCAGTTTATTTAAAAACTGACACACTATCAGAAGCTGCATTGTTACACTAAAAGCTGCACACTTGTTCACTATTTTGAACACAAGTTACAGTCAAATTGTAGTGTTAATTATTTTAAAAAGAGCATTATTTGTGTGTGACCACACAATATTCCAAGTTCATTTGATAGAAGAATCTTTGCACTAAGTGTAGGAAAAAAATTTTTTTTTTTTGACTGAAGCTGAACCTTTCCAAGCCAGTTTATAAAACACCAATTTCACTTCATTTTACACTATTTTGTATTGGACACACAGAAATCAGAGTGGGAAATCTCCTTGTGTGACGTGGCACAGTTTCAGAGAGGGATCTGTTTTGTTTTTCCAACTGTCAGATTTAACTGGCTTTTAATGTGCTTTCTAGTGGGAGTTTGAAGATGGGACTTGGCAGGTGTGTTGTTAGACACATAATCTGTACAATAATGCAAAAAAAAAATTCCATGTACTGTGGACTTTAAAATACTTTAAATAGAGAAAATAATGTCTAAGAGAAAGATAATGCATGTACCGTATCTACATCTGGCATGGCCGAATTATGGTTTAGATGTTTTGAATATTACCATGCATACAGAAGTGGTAATACATTCAATGAATGCTTATGTGTGGTGTTGGAGCAAAATCTGTGGCTCACTTGATGAAATTCCATCTGTTACAATGGGAAGTTGTGAAAGTAAAATTTTTAATGATTCTAATATGACTTTAACAGTGCTTAATCTGCATCAAAATACAGACCCAAAGGTGAAAAGATTTTAAAGGTCAAGGCAACTACGACAAGGTCAAAGGTCAAATCAAGATCACACCATGATGCTGCACACCTACAACCCCTAACCAATGTCCCTACCAAGCATCAACTTCCTACACCTTACAGTTTCCGAGATATAGCCCGGACAATATTTATAGGTCAAGGTCACTACAGCAAGGTCAAAGGTGAAATCAAGGTCAGACCACGACGTTACACACCTACACCCCCTAACCAATATCCCTAGTAAGTATTAACTTCCTACACCTCACGGCTTCCGAGATATAGCCCAGACAAGATTTTATAGGTCAAGGTCACTATGGCAAGGTCAAAGGTCAAATCCTGGTCAGACCATGACGTTGCACACCTACATCTCCTAACCAATGTCCCTACCAAATATCAACTTCATACACCTTACGGTTTCCGAGATATAGCCCGGACAAGATTTTATAGGTCAAGGTCACTACAGCAAGGTCAAAGGTCAAATCAAGGTAAGACCATGACGCCGCACACCTACACCCCCTAACCAATGTCCCTACCAAGTATCAACTTCCTACACCTTACGGTTTCCGAGATATAGCCCGAACAAGATTTTATAGGTCAAGGTCACTACGGCAAGGTCAAATGTCAAATCAAGGTCAGACCATGATGTTACACACCTACACCCCCTAACCAGTGTCCCTACCAAGTATCAACTTCCTACACCTTACGGTTTCCGAGATATAGCCCAGACAAGATTTTCAAACTCAAGGTCACTACGGCAAGGTCAAAGGTCAAATCAAGGTCAGACCATGACGTTGCACACCTACACATCCTAACCAATGTCCCTACCAGGTATCAACTTCCTACACTTTACATTTCCGAGATATAGTCTGGACAAGATTTTATAGGTCAAGGTCACCATGGCAAGGTCAAAGGTCAAATCAAGGTCACACCATAAGTTTGCACATCTACAACCCCTAACCCATGTCCCTACCAACTATCAGCTTCCTATGCCTTACGGTTTCCGAGATATAGCCCAGACAAGATTTTATAGGTCAAGGTCACTATCCAATACATCACTGTACAGTAGCCAGCTGTACCAGCCTGTATATATCCAATAAATCACTCTACATACCTTGTGTGACATATTTGACCTAAACACCCAAATAGAAGACTAGGTGACTACTTTTTTCAAGGTTGGAACTTTGATCCTTGGTGTAAGTTTTGTCAATTTCACTCAAACAAATGTCAATTTTTTTTTAAATATTTCAAAAACTATGCAACTTATAAAATATTACATACACCATTGGAAACATATTTTACAGAGCTTTTTGCATTAAAATCTAGCAGAAATGGTGGAGAAATCTCAGTTTAAAAACTGAAGCTTTCATATACACTTGTGCCCCTACTATGAAAAATCTTTCATAGCTGATTACTTGTCATTATTCCAATAAAATTTAACACTCTCAAAAGACAAAAAAAAAAAAAATTCATTCACTGAAAGATTTACAAACATCTACAAAATATTCAAAATGGAACCATGGAACCTGAGGAGTACTTTTAAGTCTTTTGTACTCATTCACCCATTCAATGACAAGTACTTAAGTACTCTGTCACAGATCTTAAACAGGTACTATAACTACACAAAAGAAATTAATGAAACAATTTCATACATTTCTCAGAGGCTATAGGAGAACCGGAAAAGTTAAAAGTTAATGTCATGACATAAAGGATGAGGCTATAGTCATCCTCTGCATTGTCAGATGGTATAGCAGAGGGCATGAAGTGTGTGGGTGCTCCACCCATACCTAAATCCATCGATGGATTTTCACTACATTTTCAGGATATGTTAAGCCCAATAGGATCTAGAGCTCATACGTTTTGGGGATATTTGGGTCTAACAGTTTGTGGTTTTTCCACAGCCTAAAGCCATACATGGATTTTTACCAAATTTTCTGAATATGTTTACCCAAAACGATGAAAGGCTGCTTAGGTTTTGAGAAGTACCATGGAGGGCATTCATGAGAGGTCTTAACCAAGTCTTAGGCTTAACTTTTTTATACAAATATACCATACTTAAGCCCATGATCTAGCTAAGATCTTTCATGAATACAGCCCCTGGCAACAGCTGTTGCTATGGTAACACTTAAGATTTGGGGGTTTTATACTTTGTTGGTGTTCCACAGCCTAAACCCATTCATGGATTTTCACCAAACGTTCAGGACATGTTTAGCCAAAGAGGATAAAGAGCCGATTGGGTTTGGGAGTATCTGGTAAACGATGGTCATGGTAACACTTTTAATATTTTGGACCTTAATCTTTGTAATTAGGAAAAAGTGCACTATTAAACTTGTGTTACTTTAGTGGCATTTTTATGCATATATCAATGCTAGAATACAAGGCTTCCATCTAAAATGTACTTTCATAGTAAAGTTAAGCTAATTTTTGGATTAACTTTAATCCACAAAATGAAATGGATTAAATTTTCCATTAAATATGCATATGCATATATCAATGCTAGAATACAAGGCTTCCATCTAAAATGTACTTTCACAGTAAAGTTAAGCTAATTTTTGGATTAACTTTAATCCACAAAATGAAATGGATTAAATTTTCCATTAAATATAGTTGAATCAGTTGCACTTAATGCAAAAATTAGCTTAACTTTGAGAATACCGATTAAATCCAAAGAACAGGTCAGCCATATTTCCAAATAAGTTAGCTAATTTTTAGCTTCATTTGATCTATTTTGGGAATACAGCTTCAGAACAGCATCATACTATCCATGCATTTTCAGATAATAATTGTATCACTTACACTCTGAATGAGGCCATGGCAGAACCACCAAACAGAAACATGTGGGCCTGTTCACATCCCCACCAGACCAGGGCATCTACAGGTGGGAACCAGCCTAGAAACCACAAGACTGGTAACCCAGCAAACACACAGTGCAACACTCGGTCAGCAAGTAGTAAAGCATTGCAACCAGGCAGGTATCTAAAACAGGGAAATGTGAAACGATTCAGTGCAACACTCTGTCAGCAAGTAGTAAAACACTGCAACCAGGCAGGTATCTAAAACAGGAAAATGTGAAACAATTCAGTGCAACACTCTGTCAGCAAGTAGTATAGCATTGAAACCAGGCAGGTATCTAAAACAGGGAAATGTGAAACGATTCAGTGCAACACTCTGTCAGCAAGTAGTATAGCATTGCAACCAGGCAGGTATCTAAAACAGGGAAATGTGAAACAATTCAGTGCAACACTCTGTCAGCAAGTAGTAAAACACTGCAACCAGGCAGGTATCTAAAACAGGGAAATGTGAAACAATTCAGTGCAACAACTCGTCAACCAGTGGTAAAGTATGCAAACCAGGCAGGTATATCTAAATCAAGAAAATAGGCAACCCAAAGCATACTGCAAATAATCTAGTGCAACACATAGTCACTCAGTGGTAAAGTATGGGAACCAGACAGGTGTCTAAAAGAAGGAAATCTGAAACCCAACGATACTGCAAATAGTTCAAATGTTCCCAGGTGGCAATATAAAACATCTAAAAAGCATAAAGTTGGATATGTGAAATTCACAACATCAAATGAAATTCAGCTTAGTATGTGGAATTTCAAACAATGTGTCAAATATACCAAAGCATGCAAAATATATCACAATTTATGAAAATCACCAAAACATGTGAAACTCATTACAAGCATGAAATTCACCAGGGTAGATTAAATTTGCCAAATATGTGAAATTATTCATCGTTTGTGAAATTCAGAACTGTTGAAACCTCCTGATGTTATTTTGAATTGTGAGATATTTTTTTGTAGTTTTGTGAATTTTGTTGCAAAATTTTTCTTCGTTATTTGCTTTCAAGGTGTGGCCTAATGGATAATTTTTACATGCTGTCAATACTTTCTATTTCTCAGAGTGTGAGACTACACCCACTCAGAATTAAGGGAATGTAATGTAAAATATACAGGAAATATGATTTACAAAAGGAAGGTTTCTACACCATAAATTGGATACTCGTAAAGTGTCACTTTTAAATATAAATTTAACCAAATCAGTAGCAACTGTTGAGGTTTAATATCAAACAGAAGTGCTCCTCCATTCAGACACTAGTGTGTCATTATCTAGCTTTACTGGGCATATGAGTCCAAATTCGCTTCATGCCCTATTTACTTTACACTCCGCAATACCTTCTCACAAAGAGGACTACCCAACTTGGAAATATTCCACAACTGACATTCCTTCTCAAATCCACTCTTTATTCTAATCTAATCTACCTCTTTGTAGGCAGAATAACTTCCCATTATTCACTTGATTTATTACACCTTTCAGCAATAGTTTGTGGTTGAATTTCACATACATAACAGTCCTGACTCATGATTCTGTACTTCTCTGTTATATTGTTTTTATGTCAGATATAATCCTGTAAGATTGGTGATTTCAAGCAAAAACTGAGACACATAGTTTATAACTATAAGAAAAACATTCCGTGTTCATAATATTGGAATCTTTTTAATATTATTTACTTCCTGTCAATTCTCAGCATTATGGGGTTTTTTTCAAGTATTTCTAAAACTGTTAATATTCAAAGATTAGGTTTTGGGTAAAACAACACAAATTTTACTTATAAACATAAACGCATATTTCACATAATACAAATAATTTGAAGCTATATATGCAGTAAAATATTCCTGAAACCCCCCAACCCTCACAATATATCATTGTTATATCCCAATATCATTAAAAGCCTGCAAGCATTTTAATAACTAGACCTACGCATCGCAGAACTGATGCAAATTTGTATCCACCGGAAAGACAACTCACCAAAGCCAGTAAACCATCGTTTGACCTTGAAGGAGGGGCCAAAGGTCAAATCTAACATCAGAAGATTCCAAGCCCAAGATTTCGTACGAGTTGGTTTCGCATTGTAAACCTCTAAGATCAATAATAAGCAAGTTATAAGCATTTTTAAGTTTGACTATCCTCGTTTGACCTTGAAGGAGGGCCCAAGGTCAAATCCGACCACACCAAAAGATTTCCAGCCCATGATTTCCTATATGTTGGTTTACCATCCCAAACCTCTAGGACCAATAACAAGCAAGTTTTAAGCACTTTTAACCTTGGCTCTCCTCGTTTGACCTTGAAGGAGGGGCCCAAGGTCAAATCAGACCACATCAAAAGATTCCCAGCCCATGATTTCCTATAGGTTGGTTTATCATCCCAAACCTCTAGGATCAATAATAAGCAAGTTATAAGCACTTTTAAGTTTGGCTATCCTCGTTTGACCTTGAACGAGAGGTCTAAGGTCAAATCCGACCACACCAAAAGATTCCCAGCCCATGATTTCCTATATGTTGGTTTACCATCCCAAACCTCTAGGACCAATAATAAGCCCATTATAATCACTTTTAAGTTTGGCTATCCTCATCTGACCTTGAACAAGGGGCCCAAGGTCAAATCTGACCAAACCAAAAGATTCCCAGCCCATGATTTCCTATAGGTTGGTTTATCATCCCAAACCTCTAGGATCAATAATAAGCAAGTTATAAGCACTTTTAACCTTGGCTCTCCTCGTTTGACCTTGAAGGAGGGGCCCAAGGTCAAATCAGACCACATCAAAAGATTCCCAGCCCATGATTTCCTATAGGTTGGTTTATCATCCCAAACCTCTAGGATCAATAATAAGCAAGTTATAAGCACTTTTAAGTTTGGCTATCCTCGTTTGACCTTGAACAAGAGGTCTAAGGTCAAATCCGACCACACCAAAAGATTCCCAGCCCATGATTTCCTATATGTTGGTTTACCATCCCAAACCTCTAGGACCAATAATAAGCCCATTATAATCACTTTTAAGTTTGGCTATCCTCATCTGACCTTGAACAAGGGGCCCAAGGTCAAATCTGACCAAACCAAAAGATTCCCAGCCCATGATTTCCTATAGGTTGGTTTATCATCCCAAACCTCTAGGATCAATAATAAGCAAGTTATAAGCACTTTTAAGTTTGGCTATCCTCGTTTGACCTTGAACGAGAGGTCTAAGGTCAAATCCGACCACACCAAAAGATTCCCAGCCCATGATTTCCTATATGTTGGTTTACCATCCCAAACCTCTACGACCAATAATAAGCTCATTATAATCACTTTTAAGTTTGGCTATCCTCATCTGACCTTGAACAAGGGGCCCAAGGTCAAATCTGACCAAACCAAAAGATTCCTAGCCCATGATTTCCTATAGGTTGGTTATCATCCCAAACCTCTAGGATCAATAATAAGCAAGTTATAAGCACTTTTAAGTTTGGCTATCCTCGTTTGACCTTGAACGAGAGGTCTAAGGTCAAATCCAACCACACCAAAAGATTCCCAGCCCATGATTTCCTATAGGTTGGTTATCATCCCAAACCTCTAGGATCAATAATAAGCAAGTTATAAGCACTTTTAAGTTTGGCTATCCTCGTTTGACCTTGAACGAGAGGTCTAAGGTAAAATCCAACCACACCAAAAGATTCCCAGCCCATGATTTCCAATAGGTTGGTTTACCATCCCAAACCTCTAGGACCAATAATAAGAGAGTTATAGGCACTTTTACCTTTGGCTATCCTCGTTTGACCTTGAAGGAGGGGCCCAAGGTCAAATCCGTCCACACCAGAAGATTCGCAGCACATGATTTCCTATATGTTGGTTTACCATCCCAAACCTCTAGGACCAATAATAAGTGAGTTATAAACACTTTTAACTTTGGCTATCCTCGTGTGACCTTGAAGGAGGGGCCCAAGGTCAAATCCAACAACACCAGAAGATTCCCAGCCCATGATTTCCTATAGGTTGGTTTACCATCCCAAACCTCTAGGACCAATAATAAGCGAGTTATAAGCACTTTTAAGTTTGGCTATCCACGTTTCACCTTGAAGGAGGGCCCAAGGTCAAATCCAACCACACCAGATTCCCAGCCCATGATTTCCTATATGTTGGTTTACCATCCCAAACCTCTAGGACCAATAATAAGCTAGTTATAAGCACTTTTAACCTTGGCTATCCTTGTTTGACCTTGAAGGAGGGGCCCAAGGTCAAATCAGACCACACCAGAAGATTCCCAGCCCATGATTTCCTATATGTTGGTTTACCATCCCAAACTTTTAGGACCGATAATAAGCGAGTTATAAGCACTTTTAAATTTGGCTATCCTCATTTGACCTTGAAGGAGGGGTCCAAGGTCAAATCTGACCACATCAGAAGATTCGCAGCACATGATTTCCTATAGGTTGGTTTCACATTGCAAACCTCTAGGAGCAATAATAAGGGAGATTTTAAGGGAGGCATTTTTAAAGTCCGCTATATGGGTTACTTCGGCACTCCGTGGATGACCTTGAGAGCTTCAAGGTCAAATGTGTGCAAGGTTGTAGAGGACATGTATATCTGTTATACATATCACCTATGAAGAGATTCAACCTTCTACCTATGAGAAACAGCCAGTAGAAAAATGTAGATTATTTTCAACGAAATGCCTGCGGCGGCCATCTTGTTTTTCAGAATGAGGCTATTTTCAGTCCCAGAGAAGCTTACCCCCAATGAAGATATCCTGCAAATTTGGTGAACCTAGCTGGTGTAGCTTTCCTCTTAGAGCATTAACGCCGAAAATCTCTCTACGCGCGGCTGCGGCGGAGCGAAAACTAAACCAAAGTATCCACCAGATGCCTCCGGTGGATACAAATACTTATGGCAGTCTTGATGGCTGAAGCACATTTTAACATAATTACACTAATATGGCACTTAATCTCTCTGTAACAGTGTGGAGGCAAGGACAAACTAGACCTAGCGCATCGGAGAACCGATGCAAATTGTATCCACCGTAAAGACAATGCACCAAAACCTCTAGGACCAATAATAAGCGAGTTATAAGCACTTTTAAGTTTGGCTGTCCTCATTTGACCTTCAAGGAGGGGCCCATGGTCAAATCCGACCACACCAGAAGATTCCCAGAACATGATTTCCTATATGTTGGTTTACTATCCCAAACATCTAGGACCAATAATAAGCGAGTTATAAGCACTTTTAAGTTTGGCTGTCTTCATTTGACCTTGAAGGAGGGACCCAAGGTCAAATCCGACCACGCCAGAAGATTCCCAGCCCATGATTTCCTATAGGTTGGTTTACCATCCCAAACCTCTAGGACCAATAATAAGCGAGTTATAGGCACTTTTAAGTTTGGCTGTCCTCATTTGACCTTGAAGGAGGGGCCCAAGGTCAAATCCGACCACGCCAGAAGATTCCCAGCCCATGATTTCCTATAGGTTGGTTTACCATCCCAAACCTCTAGGACCAATAATAAGAGAGTTATAGGCTCTTTTACCTTTGGCTATCCTCGTTTGACCTTGAAGGAGGGGCCCAAAGTCAAATCCGACCACACCAGAAGATTCCCAGCCAATGATTTCCTATATGCTGGTTTACCATCCCAAACCTCTAGGACCAATAATAAGCGAGTTATAAGCACTTTTAAGTTTGGCTCTCCTCGTTTGACCTTGAAGGAGGGGCCCAAGGTCAAATCCAACCATGCCAGAAGATTCCCAGCCCATGATTTCCTATATGTTGGTTTACCATCCCAAACCTCTAGGATCGATAATAAGCGAGTTATAAGCACTTTTAAGTTCTGCTATCCTCGTTTGACCTTGAAGGAGGGGTCCAAGGTCAAATATGACCACATCAGAAGATTCGCAGCACATGATTTCCTATGGGTTGGCTTAACATTGCAAACCTCTAGGACCAATAATAAGGGAGATATAGGCACTTTTAAAGTCCGCTATGTGGGTTACTTCGGCACTCCGTGGATGACCTTGAATTAGGAGCTTCAAGGTCAAATGTGTGCAAGGTTGTAGAGGACATGTATATGTGTCATACATATCACCTATGAAGTGATTCAACCTTCTACCTATGAGGAACAGCCAGTAGAAAAATGTAGATTATTTTCAAAGAAATGCCCGTGGCGGCCATCTTGTTTTTCAGAATGAGGCTATTTTCCTTCCCAGAGAAGCTTACCCCCCAATGAAGATATCCTGCAATTTGGTGAACCTAGCTGCTGTTGTTTTCCTCTTAGAGCGTTAACGCCGAAAATCTCTCTACGCGCGGCGGCGGCGGCGGCGTAGCGGACGCTAAACCAAAGTATCCACCGGATGCTTCTGGTGGATACAAATACATGTATTGTATTACTCATTTAAACACATGGCTACATATGGATGCCTGGCAGTGTGAGGATTTGGGATTATCATCTCTCTAGGTCTTCAGAAACGGGTGCAAGATTTCTTACTGGTCTATCTCCTCTGAAGCCAGCAGTTCAAATCTCATGACTTCCAGTGTGTCCTGTGTATTATGTTGAAATATCAGTGTTGGCAATGGGGACCAAAATATAAAGAGTCCCCAGAACGGCAGAACCCCATTAATGTGAATAACTAGAATACAGTAGGCAAATTACCAAGTCCCTGCCACAGAAAGTCTTTCGAATATTTTAAATGAACTTGTTCCCAGTGTAACCAATGGAGATTTAATTTTGCTTCCCAATAGACATTATGGAATAGATAAGGTACTTGGAAGTGTTGATCACCATCTCTGAGTATATATTATTTAAGTAACCATTGGTGTTCAAAGGAAAAATTCTTTTGCTAAATTTATTAATTGGAAGAATATCAATGCAGTTGTTTACACATCTGTCGTGTGGATTTCCATAAACAGAGACTATAAATTTAAAAATTTAATGAGTAAATTAAATTTTAACTAGACTAAGGACACATCTGTGGCCAGATGCTGGATGTATCCACCGACAAAGGCCAACTAACATAGTTTAGAAGATAAACAGCATTTTTCGTTAATAAGCAAGCTGAAAGCACTTTTAAGTTTGGCTACCCTTATTTGACCCTGTAGCAGGGGCCCAAGGTGAAGTCTGACCACATCAAAAGATTCACAGCCCATGATTTCCTATAAGTCGTTTTCACATTGCAAACCTCTAGGACCAATAATAAGCAGGAGGGGCCCAAGGTCAAATCTGACCACATGAAAAGATTTGCAGCCCATGACTTCCTATAAGTTGTTTTCATATTAATGAGTTATTTGAGAAATACTGGCTATCTGCAATACTTCTAGAGATAATTTGCATTTACTCATTTTGAGTAGGTGAATAATTAGTTACGGGTCTGAAACTTCACCAAGTGAAAGCTCTCTCAAAAGTAGGCGAATAAGTTATTTGAGAAAAATTGGATATCTGCAATACTTTTAGAGATAATTAGCATTTACTCATTTTGAGTAGGTGAATAATTAGCTACAGGTCAGAAACTTCACCAAGTGAAAGCTCTCCCAAAAGTAGGTGAATGAGTTATTTGATAAAAATTGGCTATCTGGAATACTTTTAGAGATAATTTGCATTTACTCATTTTCAGTAGGTGAGTAATTACCTACAGGTCTGAAACTTCAAGTGAAAGCTCTCCCAAAAGTAGGTGAAGGAGTTATTTGACAAGAATCGGCTATCTGCAATACTTTTAGAGATAATTTGCATTTACTCATTTTGAGTAGGTGAGTAATTACCTACGGGTCTGAAACTTCACAATGTGAAAGCTCTCCCAAAAGTAGGTGAATGAGTTATTTGAGAAAAATTGGCTATCTGCAATACTTTTAGAGATAATTCGCATTTACTCATTTTGAGTAGGTGAGTAATTACCTACAGGTCTGGAACTTCAGCATGTGAAAGCTCTCCCAAAAGTAGGTGAATGAGTTATTTAAGAAAAATTTGCTATCTGCAATACTTTTAGAGAAAATGCAGAATTACTCATTTTTAGTAGGCAAGTAATTTAGCCACAGGCCTAATTTAGACATAAAGCCTACCAATAGAATACTGTGGTGCACCCTCTAATATACCTTGCAAACTTGAGAAGGCTAGCTATAATATTTTTTTTGTTAGAGCGGTAATGGTGAAATCTCTCTACACACTGCGGCTATCCAGTGGATACAATAATTTACTCAACAGTGAGAACCTGAAAGTAGATATTGCTAAGCTATGCCATGACATAGAGGTCTGCAATTTCACTCTGTTATAGCTGACCAAAAATTATGTGAATAACATATTTAAACAAAATACTGTAAATGTAATAGTTTTCACGTTATAACTGATTTACTCAACAGTGATAACCTCAAAGTAGCTATTACTCAGCTATGCAATGAGCTACATGTCTGAATTTTTTTCTATGTTATAGCTGACCCAAAATTAGGTGAACAACATATTTAAGCAAAATACTGTAAATGCAATAGTTTTCAAGTTACAACTGATTTACTCAATAGTGAGAACCTGAAAATAGCTATTGCTCAGCTATGCCATGAGCTATAAGTCTGTAATTTCACGATGTTATAGCTGACCCAAAAGTAGGTGAACAACATATTTTAACAAAATACTCCAAATGCAATATTTTTCAAGTTACAAGTCATTTACTCAACAGTCAGTACCTGAAAATAGCTATTGCTCAGTTGTGCCATGAGCTACAGGTCTGTAATTTCACTATGTTATAGCTGACCCAAAAGTAGCTGAATAACATATTTACACAAATTTCTGTAAATGCAATAGTTTTCCAACTACAACTGATTTACTCAACAGTGTGAACTTCAAAGTAGCTATTACTCAGCTATGCAATGAGCCACAGGTGTGGAACTTCACTATGTTATAGCTGACTCCGAAATAGGTGAATAACATATTGAAACAAAATACTCTAAATGTAATACTTTTGAAGTTATAAGTAATTTACTCAACAGTGATAACCCAAAAGTAGCTATTACTCAGCTATGTCATGAGCTACAGGTCTGAAATTTTACTATGTTATAGCTGACCCAAATGTAGCTGAATAACATATTTATACAAAATTGTGTAAATGCAATAGTTTTCAAGTTACAAGTGATTTTACTCATGATGGAAGTTACTGAAAAGCCCAAAAGTAGCTATTACTCACTTAGCTATTGAGACAGACACCCAAGTTACTCACCATGTTGTAGCTATGAAAAAAGTATCTGAATAACATATTTTAACAAAATGCTCTAAATGCAACACTTTTCAAGTTATAAGTGATTTAGTGCATGATTTCATGACTTTTAATGCATTTTAGACATTTTTGTCTACCGCAGGCCTAATTTAGACATAAAGCCTACCAAAAAGATAGGGTGGCGAGTCCTCTAGCATACCAAGCCACCTGCCAAATATGAAAGAAATCCGGAAAGAAATGTGGACTTTAGGTCGCTAACAAGCAATATTCCACATTTTAGACATTTTTGTCTACCACAGGCCTAATTTAGACATATAGCCTACCAAAAAGATAGGGTGGCGAGTCCTCTACCATATCAAGCCACCTGCCAAATATGAAAGAAATCCGGAAAGAAATGTGGACTGCAGGTCGCTAACAAGCAATATTCCACATTTTAGACATTTTTGTCTACCACAGGCCTAATTTAGACATAAAGCCTACCAAAAAGATAGGGTGGCGAGTCCTCTACCATATCAAGCCACCTGCCAAATATGAAAGAAATCTGGAAAGAAATGTTTACTGTAGGTCGCTAACAAGCAATATTCCACATTTTAGACATTTTTGTCTACCACAGACCTAATTTAGACATAAAGCCTACCAGAAGATAGGGTGGCGAGTCCTCTACCATATCAAGCCACCTGCCAAATATGAAAGAAATCCGGAAAGAAATGTGGACTGTAGGTCGCTAACAAGAAATCTCAGCGGACGCGGACGTGGACGCGGACGACAACAATGATGAATCCATAGTATCCCCGCTTCGCGTCGGGGATACAATAAGTTAATACCCTATCCAATGGACAATTGCTAATCCGGTCGGCGCAGACCGGCCCGCCAAACGACAGAAAAAGTCGTCTTATATGAGTGCATAATGCCCTCACAAGCTGGCCGGTCCCATTGTGCACTCGCCAGGTGGCGCATCGTACTTCCTTCCTGTCCAGACAGCGTGACGTCATAGCATCTTTTTCGTTGTCTAAACCTATTTAGACCCCTAGGAAACTGATAGCGGGGTCGGTGGGAGGGTCTTGTGTGTCCATTGGATAGGGTATTAACCTATAAAAATTTAATTTACTTATTAAATTTCAATTTTATTATGTTAATACATCCTATCCAATGGACAATTGCTGAATAACTACCGCTTGGTTGGCGGGTAAGTTACTAGGGATTTAGGTGAACTCATAAACAGAACTAACAAAATTTCTTCCAAGCCTGGGTAAACCTTGAGGTCAGAAAACCCTAGTTGGTTAACAGAAACCGGCTATCCGGTCCAAACTGACTTACCCCCCCCCCCCTTTTTACAGACCTGCTCTGAGGTAGGGGAAGAGAGGGATGAGTTCAGTCCCATAGAAATAAACCTCCCGGAGGAAGCATGTGAGAGTTTTTTTTTTGTTTTTTTTTTTTTGTTTTTTTTTTAAATTTCTTAAATATATATACACATATCTACATATGTAGCACTATTTACATATGTACATATCTCCTCTATGTCCTGGGCTACCGGTGGATCTGCTGAGCAGCCACTACAGGCCCCAGGTGGTAGAGCTCTGAGTCAGCCCAAGCCACGTCCTTCAGATAAAATTGTGTGAAGGTGTTATGTGATTTCCAGTGGCAGGCTGATAAAATTTGTTCCAAGGAGACTCCCGACTGGAAGGCCTTAGAAGCGACAAAGGCTCTGACATCATGAGCCTTGACCTGATGTAAAGTGTGGGACTCTTGGTCAGAGAGCTCATAACATAGGATCACTGTCTGCTTGATCCAAGAAGAGATAGTGGGAGGTGAGATGTCTTTATCGAAACCTTTCTTGAAGGAGACAAAGACCAATTCCTTATTCTGCCTGAGGTCTGAGGTCCTGTCCAAATAGTAGCGCAAAGCTCTGACCAGACAGAGGGACCTGTCAGACTTGAGGGACCTGTCCAAAGTTGGGGCCAGGGCTGGTATAACCACTGGGGCCACACTATCTGGGCCCTCTTTGGCCAGCTGATTCTTGGACAGAAAGCTCGGTGATGGGTACAGGGACACCTTGGACCAGTCAGACTGGTGTCTGATGTTCTTGTTTTGCCACGCATGAATCTCACTTCTGCGTTTGCCCGACCCAAGGGCTAATAGGAAGACTGTCTTGAAGGTCGAATGCTTCAAAGAGGCCTCCCTGATTGGCTCAAAGGGAGCCTTTGTCAGCTGGTGTAGAAACAGGGAGAGGTTCCAGGTTGGGATTCCCCTCTGGCCTTTGGGTCTGTCTCTGTGGAAACTATCCAGGAGATGCGTGAGATTTTCATCTTTGTTGATATTAATCTTTGCTTTCTGGTAGTGACCAGGAGCCTCTGGCCATGTGCTCGTTTAAGTGAGCGCCCCACCCTTCTTTTGATGCATCTATAAAGATCTGCAGAGCATGTTTTTATAGCATGTAGTCGGCCTAGGTGAACTTGCTTTTCTGTAGCTGTTAACAGACCTATCAGGGACATGAACTGTCGGACCGGACAGGTCGGTAGGGCTAATAATGTCTGAATTTTTGTTCTGAGGGTCTGCCACCGGTCCGGTGTGGGTCGGACCCGACCGGACCTGAGATCGAACTGGTAACCTACAAAGTCGAAGACTTGCTTTGGTTCCAGCTCTGATTTCTCTAAATTTACTAGCCAACCTAGGCCTTGACATATTTTCACCAGGTCCTTGGTATGCTGGAGACAGACTTGGTGGGACCTGGCTCTCACCAAGCAGTCGTCTAGGTACTGGTGGATCCTTATACCCTTGTGCATGACCATTAATTTCACTTCCTTTGCTACCACAGTGAACTCCAAGGGTGCTGTGGACAGACCGAAGGGCAGTGCTTTGAATTGATATGTCTGCCCTTGGACGTGAAATCTCAGATATTTCCTGGATTGTTCCTGTATTGGTATATGGAAGTAGTCGTCCTTGAAGTCTACTGAGGTGACCCACTCCCCTTGTTGGAGGGATGTTCTGATGGTTTCTGGTGTTTCATCTTGAATTTCTCCACCTTGAAGAAGAGATTTAACTTGCTCAGGTCTAAGATGGGCCTCCATTTGTTGTTGGGTTTGGGCACCAGAAAGAGTCTGTTGAAAAATCCCAGAGATTTTTGATTTTGTACCAGCTCGACTGCATTTTTGGAAATAAGCTGATGTAAAGTCTCTAACAGATAGCTGTTCCTGTGAGGGTTTACATAACGGCTTATAACAGTGGGATACCTTGTCAAGTTTGGCCGAATCTGGAAGGGGAGAGTGTAACCCTCCTTTAAGATCTCTGAACTATTTTCGGACCGGCCCCTAGATTCAGCCAAGTTTGCCAAAAATTTTGAAATCTGGCCCCTACAGGTGGATTTGAGGCAGCATTTTTTACATTTGTTACAGGTTTCACACAAGACAACTGAGTAACACAAGAAGCACGTTTCACAGATTTTATTTTGTAATTTTTCTGGTGAGAAAAACAACCTGCTGACCCGGGACTTACTTCTTTCTTTTGCGAAAGCCCGGGTGCAGTATGAACAAGAGGTACAACATTTAAATTTACACAAGTGTCTATAGTTTGTCTCTGAGCTGAATCTTGGCTCCCGGCCAGCAGTCTTCCCTATAAACTGTTTACACAATAATTGTCATTTGTAAGACTGCTGGCCCTTGGCTGGTCTCGAAGAGTAATAAGAGGCCTTCCCTCTAGCTTTCTTGCTCTGCCCACGGTTTCCAATATTTTTCCAGGCTGGTCGGTCTGGTTTCTTGTTATCTGCCCGTTTGTCTGGGCGCTCATAAGGGTGGAAACGACCTTTCTTTCCAGTGTGAAGTTGACCTTTGCTCTCAAAATTGGCTATATCCTGCTCAGCCTGCCAGAGAGCTTCATCTGGAAACAGGGTTGGAATGTGGAGTGGAGCCGTTCTGAGGGCAGCCAGGGTATCTGGTTTGATGCCAGTCTTGAGGTGTGACAAGTAAGAGTCCCTGCGAGCTCACGTAGTATTAGCAACAGTAACAAAGACGAAATCACTTAAGTGTTCTAAGGTCTTTGCCATGGCCTGAGTTATGCTGGAATTGAAATTCATCAAAAATTGAAGTTCATCAGCTGCACCCGACACTCTTGAGGACGACTTGCCTTTGCTAAGATCAGACCTGATAAGCTTCAACTGGGACTGCATATTTTCTTGAACTTTGTAAAGGCACCTGCTGAAACCGGCTGTTACAAATGGTGGAAGCTTCACATGCAGATTTCTCCCAGCGTCTCAAATTGTCTTGTGAGATCTGACAGGAGGCTGGTGGGGTTGAGGCAATCCCTGCTGCTCTGGCTATGCAGCTGTAAGTGCTGTTGACTTTGGAAGCATCTGTACTCCATGATGAAACAGTTTTACCAGTTCCAGTATCACTTTTCTGTTGGTCGGGCAGGGCACAGACACATACCATTTGCTCTGAGATCTGGCTGGTCGAACAAACTGATCTTTGAGTAAGCCTCCCGCTTCCGAGCTACATGAAGGACATCCCTCCACCAGGGTAAGGTTGAGTTTGCCCATCTTCCTACATAGCCACTCGTCAGTAGGCATTTTGACTGACACCTTGCCCATTAGTTGTGCTTTGGGCCCAGCAAAGGGGTTGTCATCTGATGTGGCTGCTGCTGAATCCATATCTGGGATGTGGGTCCATCCCATGAATGACCTGATCCCTCTCATTGTTTCTCTATAGTTTTGCTCTTCTGAGAGGGTTTGATCTGGGTCGGTAGCAGGAGCATCAGGATCTTGGTCGGACAGCTCCCCTTCCTCCACAAAAAATGTCCACAGGGGGTCGGTCAGAGAAATCAGAGTCTGAGTCTGTGTCCATGGAAACAGGACTCTGTCTTCCAGCCGATGCTGAAGACGATCTGCTGGGAACCTAGTGAACAGTAGGTGAGTCTGTGCCAGCCAGATCTGATGTGTGGTCGGTAGTCGATTTAAGCGATTTGCCGGTCAACTGTGGTTTAACAACAGTCTCAGAGCTACCATGCAAATCTGAAGACGGCTGTTTTGTAGAAGTGGATGAAAGTGACTTGTCGGTGGCCTGCCTCTGTGGAGAGTGGTCGGTACCGACCAAGTCTGTAGTTTGAAGATCCTCAGCAGGTCTGATGAACGGCTCTGTAGATCTAGTTATACCAACTGGAGGGGAGGTCGTTGGTGTAACTTTAACCGTACCAAAGGTTGGTTCCGGTTTATCTAATGTCTTTGCAAGCAAGAGAGCCTCCAGTCTGTTGAACCGATCCATTTTTGGTCTAACTCTTCAATCCTAGCGTCAGCTGAGGATCTGTGAGGGTTGGATGTAGGTGATTTGATAGGCTTCTCTTTGGAGTGTTTGGTAGATGGAACTTTACTCTTATCTGAAGGATTAAATTTCTTCTTCTTGGTACCTGAACTCGAACCAGGGGACTGTACCATCCCCTGGCTGTTAAAGGAGGCCATGATGTGTCCACAGCTTCCATGTTTCTGGCCCGGAGAAGACATAATGATCTGATAACAATGAATTCGTGAGAGATCAAAACGTTCAATGTACTCCCACAATAAAGTTGATAATACTTTAAAAGCAAAACTAAAGTCACTTATAGTATATTTCCAAATTTTAAATCTGACAAAATATTCCGTGTACACAATGCATGCGCCAAACGAAAAAGATGCTATGACGTCACAATGTCTGGACAGGAAGTACGATGCGCCACCTGGCGAGTGCACAATGGGACCGGCCAGCTTGTGAGGGCATTATGCACTCATATAAGACGACTTTTTCTGTCGTTTGGCGGGCCGGTCTGCGCCGACCGGATTAGCAATTGTGCATTGGATAGGATGTATTAACGCAATAAAAAAAAAAGTTTCTGCAGTTCCACATTGGCAGACTAACTTAATGTTTGTAATAATATTGACTAGCTTACTTCAGTGCAAACTCACCTGGCGAGTATGAACACAGTATAAAACATCAGGCAGTGGACTGGGTGTGTGATATGACTGAGCTCCAGCTCGTCTGTGGCACGAAATGTGGCAGTGTCTGGAGGAGCTGCAGACGACAGGGAATACAGAGCAATGGTAAGCGTCAGCCATCCCAAAATATACAATGTAATACTGACTGGCAGGCCATCTCTAAAGACACGCAGTGTTTCTGAGGGCAACAGATACCAGAATCCAAGGCCTGCCACTGGACCCGCCAGCAGAGCATGGAGGAACACATTCACCAGATACTTCCTGCCAGGAAAAACAAAGTGCAGTGTATTGGTGCCACAGCAAGAGTCAAATTCTATGTCATCCTCCTCTGACAACAGGTTATGTGGCTGTGGGTTGAGCGTCTGGAGTGAGGCCTTCCTCTTGTGTACTGTGTAACCAATGAGGTTTGTGGTGAGGCAATACAGGGTGAGGATAACACTGTACAGGCTGAGACTGAGCCAGAGTGGGAGCAGGGAGAGTTCACAGAGACTGGTCAATACAACGGCAACAAGAAGTGGCAAGACGAAAAGCAGCAGCTGATGCAGAATCACATAGCAAGGCACAGGCTGAGATAACCAAACCCGCAGACCTCCTGTTGAAATACATTGTACAAAAATAGCATCAGAGATGCCTGTACCCCACAGCCTGGGGAAATATTTTTCAACACCATGAGATATAGAAGTAGTGAAAAAGCACACAGATTGGGATACTTTCAGAGCACTGCATGTAAAGATTAAGTATTAAAACAAGACAATTCAGTAAACTAAAAGTTATGAAGCTGTAAAATTTCTTAGCTGGAGAATAGCTGTCAATGAAAATATCACAATTATGTATGGTTGAATTATGGTTTGAATGTTTTGAATATTACCCATACATACAGATGTGGCAATACATGCTTATATGTGGAGTTGGGGCAAAACCTGTGACTCACCTGATGCAATACCATCTGTTACAATGGGAAGTTGCAAAAGTAAAACCTTAATGAATTCTAATATGACTTTAACAGTGCTTAATCTACATCAAAAGACACCCAAAGGTGCAACAGCCAATATTCAAGTAAAAAGATATGAGAGATATAACAGACATAAAATAGTATCACATATCCCTGTATTTATTTATTTATTTATGGTTTTACGTCGCTTTCAACACTGTACAGGTCATATCACGACGGGTAGTTGGAAGGGCAGAGGAAACCAGTACATACAGTTCGTTAGGGTTCTGTACTGTAAACTGCCGACCAACGGCAAGCAACTACCAGCTTTCCCACATGAGGCCATGCCGGGAATTGAACTCCGGCCTCAGAGGTGGGAGGCGAGAGTGTTACCACTCTGCCACCGTGGCCCCCTTAACAGACAGATTTAAGAGAGATAAAATAGTATTAGATATCCCTGTAGAGAGATAAAATAGCATCAGATATGCAAGATCAAAGGTCAAATCCAGGTCACACCATGACGTTGCACACCTATAACCCCCAACCAATGTCCCTACCAAATATAAACTTTATACACCTTATGGTTTCCGAAATATACCCCGGACAAGGCATTATAGATCAAGGTCACTACGGCAAGCTCAAAGGTCAAATTAAGGCCACACCATGACATTGCACACCTACACCCCCTAACCAATGTCCCTACCAAATATCAACTTCCTACACCTTACAGTTTCCGAGATACAGCCTGGAAAAGATTTTACAGGTCAAGGTCAAAGGTCAAATCAAGGTCACAACATGACGTTGCACACCTACACCCCCCTAACCAATGTCCCTACCAAGTATCAACTTCCTACACCTTACGGTTTCCGAGATATAGCCCGGACAAGCTTTTACAGGTCAAGGTCACTACGGCAAGGTCAAATCAAGGTAACAACATGACGTTGCACACCTACACCCCCTACCCAATGTCCCTACCAAATATCAACTTCCTACACCTTACGGTTTCTGAGATACAGCCTGGAAAAACTTTTTCCCATCCGACCATCCATGGGGGAAAACAATACCCCGACAACCCAGGGCTGTGGGGTAAAAACAGTGAAGATTCAGACCTCAGCACAAAGTAATGCATCCAGACAACTAAAGCTAGATTATTAGACATCAAATATATTACAATATATACAAGAAACTTTCCTTATAAATCAGTGTACAAGAGTAAATCTAATAAGATGAATACTTGATGGTGAAATGGAACTGATTTTGTAAAGCAGATGTTACACATTCCTTACATTGATTTAAAACAAATTTCACAAGTTTTAACACAGAACCATTTTACCTAGTGCTGTCTGAAGGAGTCTTCTCTTGAGAAACTGCCACTTGTATGAACTGATTAAAGGAACATCAGACCCAATCTGAAAGAAAACTAATTACCATGACTGGAGAGATTTCATTGTCTTCTTATCAAACATCAGAGACAACAGTAATGTTACCAAATGAGACGCCCCAAAAAATGTTGGTGGAATTAATGTACCATGTTACCCAAATATTGTGCCTAATTCCATTCAAAAAGTCTTCGAGTAAAACACCTCTGCATACTGTGGTTTCTGCGCAGATTGTCAATGAGCGGCTTGAGGTATACGAGTAATTACTAGTGGGTAAATTGTTTATAATGGCGATCGATATAGAAACATTTATTATCCATCACATGACTTATTTGCCCCAAATACTGGGAAATACAGACCAGGATGTATTTTTTTTGTATACACCGTTGCCCCGGTACTAAGAATTATGAGTCTGATTGACTTTTTAAACAATATGTCGGAAATTATGTAACTTACAAGTATGTATTATATATCACTAGAAAGGTATACTTACAGCGCTTCTGCTCATGTGAATTACATAAAAATACATGCAGACATGTTTGAGATATTGCAAGTTAAAGATTGAAGTTTTTATATTTACTGTTGCCTCTGCTTTTTGACAGCTTCTTTCACGTTTTCTCATCAAATATTCATCTTATGTAACCCGTATATCAAACAAAATGATGGATAATAAAAGTGAAACATCAAAAGCAAGAATTAAACATACTTCAGTATCAGAATTATATGATTAAGATATATACTGAGCAAAAATATCTAGCCCAAATAGAAACGCGATATGAGAACTTAAAAAAATTATGGTCAGTGTTTACTTTACTTACTGGAAATGAAGAAATGACTGACGAGTGAAGATAAGGAGTTATAAATAGCATATGTATCTTACATAGTCCATGCTACTAAAGAAAAATTAGAAATGCTGTTATATTGTATCTAGTGTCTAGTTAGTGAGATTTAAAGACAGTGCCATATATCTGTAATTAATCTGTAAAATACAAAACTAAACTGTCTGTTAACCATTTAATTTGTACTGTGTACAAGAAATATTGTAAAATCCTGATGGGAGGTTGCCGCCTTCGCCCCCCCCCCCCCCCCCCAGGATTACAGTTGTTGTTTAAAAAGGGCGAATAAAGAGAACATGAGGGAAAAAAAAAAATTTGCTGGATACTGGAGTCCACAGTTTTAACTGGCTCAGCCATTTAGAACCCTTATTTAAACCAAGTGAATGTAAGTGGCAGGGTTGCCATTTATAACAGTGGACCCCGCCATTTTAAACGGCTTGGAGGACAAAATGGCAGTGAACATATACATTGTACCACTATATATTAAATTTTTTAATAATGAGAATTGAGAAGACAGTTGGAGAGACCCCTCTCTCAAGAGTGGCAGAATTATTAACAGGTTCAGTTACATCCTTTCCTTTGTTTCTGCACCAAAACTACACATATACAAGGAATCCACCATTCCTGTTGTTTTGATCTCTGTGTATTCCACGCAGTTTCCCTGCTGTGTCTTTGTACTGATGTTTGCACACTTTCAGTGAATGATATGATTTTTCTTCTAATAAAGTGATATGCTAACAGTTAATCTTTTTGAGGGTAAACAACAAGGAGTAATAATTTTTTTACATTTACAAAATATGTTATATTGTAATGTAGTTATGATAAGTAATATCTCCATGAGCATTTTAGCAGGGAAATTTTACAGCTGGAATTTTATGTTCGGCTAACTTATAGCCTTTCTTATGTTAATAAAATTCTAAAGCTCTACAGATTTAACAGCTTCTAGTCACTTGGTCATCAGGGGCACCTTGTTTTTGTTAGCTAAAACCATTTTCTGGTTTAATTTAATTAACTATATCGCACTTTATATATATTCAATACCAAATCTTATTATCTCATTACAGATCAGTTGGGTTTGTCAATATTAGATTTACAATTGCACAAAATTTTATTTTCACATTTGCTGTAGTTGCATGTTGATATTGGGAATCAATGCGGGTGGATAAATTGAAGTATATATTTGGAAGTAGAATACCATTCAGAGTTCATTTCAGAAAGAATATGTTGAACCACTTCACCAGAGGAGCAGTATTCAGCTGCACCAATCAACATTTTGTTGTAAAACAGGTTTCAGACAGGGAAAAATCACATGATTTTAGTTGTTCTTGCCAGATCATCTTCCATCATACTGTACATAATGAATTCTAATATACCAAAAGTTTTAGTCACAAAAAATATGTTAAAAAAATAACAATACAGGGGAGGGCATCGACTACCTGCCATTAAGCATGAGACTGGTGAATACACATTATGTTACTCAACAGATAAATTCACACATGGTTAAATAAGATATTTACAACAAAGTAGCTTTTTGTGTCTGAAAAGGAAGTAACTGTGGTATTATGTTGGGATATTTCATAATATTTATATAGTTATTAGAAATAACATGAACAGTGTGAAAATGTGTCATAAAAATGTTCTTAGAATGAGGATATAAAAATATATATTATATGTATACAGGTATTTTTTACACACCCAAAGGGATGGTTTACTACAAGCACCAGTAGATTTATTTCCAGGTATTTTGTCAACTTTTTATTGTTAAAACTAATTATAAAAATATATTTGAATTTTAAGAATAATCATGGTGTAAAATAATGTGGATACATAGTGTGTGATTTTGTCTTTGTGGTTTAGTTGCTAACCCCTGTATCTCTCAATTCTGCATTCAGGTTGTCAGCCCCTACTGAAACATGTATATTGGACAATTGGCATATGCAATATGTAGTACAGTGCAGAATGCTTAACCAGCTACTGTGCATTGGTTCCTACACCAGTAGGCTGACATAGTAATATAACCATTAAAATCTAAACCTCAGCTAAAAGGTTAAGGCCTAGTGGCCCATGTGGTGGGTGTGTATTTTCTCCCTGGTGTTGATACCCATTTCTACACCTGTGTGAAAAGGGGCACACATGTGTAAATTATATTGTCCAAGGGTACAATTTCCCAAAACTGGTCAAGGATCTAACCCCTGAACCTTCAGCAAGGAAGTCTTAACATGCTAACCACAAAGCCATAGAGACCAAACAGTATACTTAACATGTGTAGACCAGCTCAATTTTGACGAAAACACAACGCTTAATGTGTACAGAGCATTTAGATGCTAATGAAAATCTCCAGTTTCCTATGATTCTTGTTATTATTTGAATAAAACCCAGTTACAAAATCATTTTCCAGGAATACACATAATATGTGGTGAATATGTATTTGTCATGCACATAAGTTGACATAACGTCTGTGGGTTTTAAGATTCTGAGAGTGAGCAAAGTGAGAACAATTCTCCGATATCTGCAGCCGAGAACAAGTCGAGAAAGAGAAAAAGTGCAGCCACAGCCAGACAGCAGGCTAGACAGGCACGGAGCTGATAGGACAGCGATATAGTACACCTTGTATAACGAGAATGTCTTGTAGCTGCCCGACAAGTCTTAGATATGGCTGACCTCCAATTTATATCTTTCATTTTCCCAATATATGTTCTACAGCCAGTATGTGTTCTGTATTAAATTGTTCAAATCGAGAGTTGTAACCATGTGCCAAACAGTTAATCTGAGTACAGACGTTATTTTCATGTGACATTTATTTTCAACTTATATACAAGGGAACATTAAAGGTCATAGGAAGCATTTTAAGCCTATAACAGCCTATAAGAATAAAAATGTAGTTTATTTTAAGAAATATATGGTACAAGAGCCATAAATAGCATTAAAAAACTAGACTAAGGACGCATCTGTGGCCAGATGCTGGATGTATCCACCGACAAAGGCCAACTAACATAGTTTAGAAGATAAACAGCATTTTTCGTTAATAAGCAAGCTGAAAGCACTTTTAAGTTTGGTTACCCTTATTTGACCCTGTAGCAGGGGCCCAAGGTGAAGTCTGACCCGATCAAAAGATTCGCAGCCCATGATTTCCTATAAGTCGTTTTCACATTGCAAAACTGTAGGACCAATAATAAGCAGGAGGGGCCCAAGGTCAAATCTGACCACATGAAAAGATTTGCAGCCCATGACTTCCTATAAGTTGTTTTTATATTAATGAGTTATTTGAGAAATACTGGCTATCTGCAATACTTCTAGAGATAATTCGCATTTACTCATTTTGAGTAGGTGAATAATTAGCTATGGGTCTGAAACTTCACCAAGTCAAAGGTCTCTCAAAAGTAGGCGAATGAGTTATTTGAGAAAAATTGGCTATCTACAATACTTTTAGAGATAATTCAAATTTACTCATTTTCAGTAGGTGAGTAATTACCTACAGGTCTGGAACTTCACCATGTGAAAGCTGTCCCAAAAGTAGATGAATGAGTTATTTGATAAAAATTGGATATCTGCAATACTTTTAGAGATAATTAGTATTTACTCATTTTGAGTAGGTGAATAATTAGCTACAGGTCTGAAACTTCACCAAGTGAAAGGTCTCCCAAAAGTAGGTGAAGGAGTTATTTGACAAAAATTGGCTATCTGGAATACTTTTAGAGATAATTTGCATTTACTCATTTTCAGTAGGTGAGTAATTACCTACGGGTCTGAAACTTCACCAAGTGAAAGCTCTCCCAAAAGTAGGTGAATGAGTTATTTGAGAAAAATTGGCTATGTGCAATACCTTTAGAGATAATTCGCATTTACTCATTTTGAGTAGGTGAATAATTAGCTACAGGTCTGAAACTTCACCAAGTGAAAGGTCTCCCCAAAGTAGGTGAAGGAGTTATTTGACAAAAATTGGCTATCTGGAATACTTTTAGAGATAATTTGCATTTACTCATTTTGAGTAGGTGAATAATTAGCTATGGGTCTGAAACTTCACCATGTGAAAGCTCTCCCAAAAGTAGATGAATGAGTTATTTGATAAAAATTGGATATCTGCAATACTTTTAGAGATAATTAGCATTTACTCATTTTGAGTAGGTGAATAATTAGCTACAGGTCTGAAACTTCACCAAGTGAAAGGTCTCCCAAAAGTAGGTGAAGGAGTTATTTGACAAAAATTGGCTATCTGGAATACTTTTAGAGATAATTTGCATTTACTCATTTTCAGTAGGTGAGTAATTACCTACGGGTCTGAAACTTCACCAAGTGAAAGCTCTCCCAAAAGTAGGTGAATGAGTTATTTGAGAAAAATTGGCTATCTGCAATACTTTTAGAGATAATTCGCATTTACTCATTTTGAGTAGGTGAGTAATTACCTACAGGTCTGGAACTTCAGCATGTGAAAGCTCTCCCAAAAGTAGGTGAATGAGTTATTTAAGAAAAATTTGCTATCTGCAATACTTTTAGAGAAAATGCAGAATTACTCATTTTTAGTAGGCAAGTAATTTAGCCACAGGCCTAATTTAGACATAAAGCCTACCAATAGAATACTGTGGTGCACCCTCTAATATACCTTGCAAACTTGAGAAGGCTAGCTATAATATTTTTTTCGTTAGAGCGGTAATGGTGAAATCTCTCTACACACTGCGGCGATCCAGTGGATACAATGATTTACTCAACAGTGAGAACCTGAAAGTAGATATTGGTAAGCTATGCCATGACATAGAGGTCTGCAATTTCACTCTGTTATAGCTGACCAAAAATTATGTGAATAACATATTTAAACAAAATACTGTAAATGTAATAGTTTTCAAGTTATAACTGATTTACTCAACAGTGATAACCTCAAAGTAGCTATTACTCAGCTATGCAATGAGCTACATGTCTGAATTTTTTCTATGTTATAGCTGACCCAAAATTAGGTGAACAACATATTTAAGCAAAATACTGTAAATGCAATAGTTTTCAAGTTACAACTGATTTACTCAATAGTGAGAACCTGAAAATAGCTATTGCTCAGCTATGCCATGAGCTATAAGTCTGTAATTTCACGATGTTATAGCTGACCCAAAAGTAGGTGAACAACATATTTTAACAAAATACTCCAAATGCAATATTTTTCAAGTTACAAGTCATTTACTCAACAGTCAGTACCTGAAAATAGCTATTGCTCAGTTGTGCCATGAGCTACAGGTCTGTAATTTCACTATGTTATAGCTGACCCAAAAGTAGCTGAATAACATATTTACACAAATTTCTGTAAATGCAATAGTTTTCCAATTACAACTGATTTACTCAACAGTGTGAACTTCAAAGTAGCTATTACTCAGCTATGCAATGAGCCACAGGTCTGGAACTTCACTATGTTATAGCTGACTCCGAAATAGGTGAATAACATATTGAAACAAAATATTCTAAATGTAATACTTTTGAAGTTATAAGCAATTTACTCAACAGTGATAACCTAAAAGTAGCTATTACTCAGCTATGCCATGAGCTACAGGTCTGAAATTTTACTATGTTATAGCTGACCCAAAAATAGCTGAATAACATATTGAAACAAAATACTCTAAATGCAATAGTTTTCAAGTTACAAGTGATTTTACTCATGATGGAAGTTACTGAAAAGCCCAAAAGTAGCTATTACTCACTTAGCTATAGAGACAGACACCCAAGTTACTCACCATGTTGTAGCTATGAAAAAAGTATCTGAATAATATATTTTAACAAAATGCTCTAAATGCAACACTTTTCAAGTTACAAGTGATTTAGTGCATGATTTCATGAATTTTAATGCATTTTAGACATTTTTGTCTACCAGAGGCCTAATTTAGACATAAAGCCTACCAAAAAGATAGGGTGGTGAGTCCTGTAGCATACCAAGCCACCTGCCAAATATGAAAGAAATCTGGAAAGAAATGTGGACTGTAGGTCGCTAACAAGCAATATTCCACATTTTAGACATTTTTGTCTACCACAGGCCTAATTTAGACATAAAGCCTACCAAAAAGATAGGGTGGCGAGTCCTCTACCATATCAAGCCACCTGCCAAATATGAAAGAAATCCGGAAAGAAATGTGGACTGTAGGTCGCTAACAAGAAATCTCTGCGGACGCCGACGCGGACGAGGGCGCGGAAGACGACGATGATGAATCCATAGTATCCCCGCTTCGCGTCGGGGATACAATAAATATGCCGAAGTGGAGTGAAAAGCCGACATATTGTTTTTCTCGTAGTAGATGATTGATGACGTCACAGGTTCATAAGAAGTTCTGTTTAGTTGGAGATATAGTGTATATATTTACAAACTGAAGGAAGATAACAGGTTTTTTTTGAAGATTTAAGTTTTGCTAGAAAAAAACCTCACTAGCCTTTATTTTTTCTATGTGCTGTTTTTTTCTCAAGTTTTACCTCATTTTTAACCACCAACAGTTCTAACAAACACAGGAGAAATACTAGACTTTCCTCAAGTCATTTTGTCTTAGGTATTATATGAGGACTGAATGACTTTTTTACTAGAATGTTGGGCTGACAAATTTGTATTTCATCCCTCAGTAATTTTCCCACTCATCATGATAGGTTCATAATGATTCCATGTATGTCAGGTTTTGTGGAATAAGAAATAAAAAGACTTGGAGAAAGTCTAGGGAAATACTAGAGGTACACTTGTGTTGGAATGCAGAAAGCATAAACATCTGTGTGAGATATTGCCTCCTCCCATTTTTTTTCAAGGGTTTTAAACTGCAATGGGATAGTAGCCTTTCACAAGTTAGATATATTTACATAAAACTAAAAATCTGTTGACAAAATTCAAAAGTTGTCATTAAAATGTACTGGATACTGTTTTTTTTTTTCCCCTTTAATCACTGGTACTTCTATCAAGATAAGGTATGATTTAAAGTGAAATCAAAATATGAAAAGCAATTGTCCATTGGATAGGGTATTAACTTATAAAAATTTAATTTACTTATTAAATTTGCAATTCATTTGCATAAATCATTTACAAAAGCATGCTGTTGTCAAATTTATTGAATTTATTCTGACTTCTAACTTTTACATTATCAGTTCATGAAATAATTCAGTATATAATGGGTTTTCCTTAAGATATTAGTTCAGTACTTTTTGATATGAAGTTTGGATAATTTTAATTTTGGAAGTTAGTTGGTAACATTTTCTTCTTTGTTGAGACCAAGAAAAGGGACATGTGTTTGTTTGTAATCAACAGTATACACTGTAGATGGCTACACGCATTATGTATACTATGAAAGCATTGTTTACAGTTTGGGTGGGAAAGTTCTGAACTAATTTGGGGAACATGTATGATTATACTTGCTTGAGGCCCAATTCTAAAGACATTTATGTTGTATTTATTTCATCTCCTAGCAATAATTAGTTTTCAAAATTGAAAAAAATAACTATCAAAATTCACCTCAGAGTTGAACCTGGTTGACTGCATGATTTGTGGTTTTATCCAACTTTAATACCTCTCTAAATAATTTTTTCATCTGAAACAGATATAAAAGATGTTCTCGAGGCTATTTCAGAAATGTACTGTGGCAGACTGGTGTCTCATAAACAAATAAACTTCATAAAACAGAAAATGCAATTTTTTAAATATATATGTATGTAATAAAACGCTTACGAGAATGATAGTTTGTTTACATTGTCATGAACCTGTGACGTCAAGGCTAGTACTTTTTACGAGAGTTGTCGAGTGAAAAATAATGGTGACAGTTGTGAAAATCCTGAAAAAAACAGACAGAAAGTGACTGAATATTCCATGTAACCTTGTCCAGATGCATCTTATTTTAACAGAAATTGAACTTTCATATGTATATGTAATTAGTAATGAATGATCTGAAAATGCTTCCTATGACCTTTAAAGTAGAGGTCTGTACACAGTAATGACAATCCAATACAATAAAAGCTCATAGTGAAATTGAAACATGTATTATAAACTTTGTATGTACCAAAAATGATACCAACCAATAGAAACAGTTGTTATTTTGAAGAATTTTCAAACTTTTAGTGGACTGTTACATGTCAATATAGAGCATATACCTCCAGGTAAAATAACCCCGACTTCCTTTTCCCTGGTCAAATTTAGAATTTTTTTTTTGCCACTCTTTTATTGCAATGAAGGCTGCTATCTGCATGTATTTGGGTCAGATCATGGTGGCTCATGTGGGTGGAGGGGTACATGGACCCTTGAAAAGTAACCACTTATACAGAGTTAAACATTAATCTGTGCTGTAAATTTGAGGTGCTGTATTGCCAGACATGTTCTTGTCGGAATTCTGTGATACGAAATTTAATTGTTGGAGCTAATTTGAAGCCTAACAAGTCAGCGTTTAAATTTTGGTTTTAAGAGTTAGTGAGCATTGAGATTGTAATGTGTGGATGTGTTATTGTTACCACAAGCGAGCAAAAGCATCTTTTCCTGCTTCTACTTTATTGTTGGAACCCCTCAACATAATAGATGTATTAATAATGAATATGGTAAAGATTGCTCATGTACAGTAAGTTTTGTACAGTGGAAAATAAAGTGTCAATATATTGTCGATATTTACAGATGACATAAATATTGTCAATTTGTAGCTTGTTTGAAAAAAAAACAAACTGAAACATCCCTCATCGGACATATACAGAAAAAATATATCACGAATGAAGATAACAATATTATACGAGTGTGTAGCACGAGTATTATATTGTTAATCTTCAGGAGTGATATAATTAAATAATTATAAAAATTCTTTTCTTGCTTTATTACTGCAACTTATACATTGTTTAAAGTTTGAAATACATATTAATTTAATCTCGGTAGTATTTAATAACAAATTTGTGACTGATGATGTATATATTAACTTAATAATAAAAAAATAGCATCAGAGATGCCCGTACCCCACAGCCTAGGGAAATATTTTCAACACCATGAGATATAGAAGTACTGTAGCAGTACAAACTTCAGGATACTTTCAGAGCACTGTCAGTTATATAAAGGTCCAAACAATGTTTAAATGGAGAAATAATGTTTAAAAGAAAGATAATGCGTATAAAGATGAAGTATTAAAACAAGATAATTCAATAACAAGACGACAGCATTAATCAGTAAACTAAAATTCAACACTCTTTATCTACATCTGCATGGCCGAATTATGGTTTAGATGGTTTGAATATTACCATGCATACAGAAGTGGTAATACATTTAATGAATGCTTATTGTGGTGTTGGAGCAAAATCTGTGGCTCACTCGATGAAATTCTATCTCTTACAATGGGAAGTTATGAAAGTAAAATTCTTAATAAATTCTAATATGACTTTTGCTTAATCTGCATCAAAAGACAGACCCAAAGGTCCAAGAAGATTTTAAAGGTCAAGGTCACTACGACAAGGTAAAAGGTCAAATTAAGGTCACACCATGATAATATACACCTATAGCCCCTAACCAATGTCCCTACCAAGTATCAACTTCCTACACCTTACTGTTTCCGAGATATAGCCCTGACAAGATTTTATAGGTCAAGGTCACTATGGCAAGGTCAAAGGTCAAATCAACGTCACACCATGATGCTGCACACCTACACCCCTAACCAATGTCTCTACCAAATATCAACTTCCTACACCTTACAGTTTCCGAGATATAGCCCGGACAAGATTTTATAGGTCAAGGTCACTACAGCAAGGTCAAAGGTCAAATCAAGGTCAGATCATGACGTTGCACAACTACACCCGCCTAACCAATGTCCCTACCAAATATCAACTTCCTACACCTTACAGTTTCCGAGATATAGCCCGGACAAGATTTTATAGGTCAAGGTCACTACAGCAAGGTCAAAGGTCAAATCAAGGTCAGATCATGACGTTGCACAACTACACCCCCCTAACCAATATCCCTACCAAGTATCAACTTCCTACACCTTACGGTTTCTGAGATATAGCCCGGACAAAATTTATAGGTCAAGGTCACTACAGCAAGGTCAAAGGTCAAATCCTGGTCAGACCATGATGTTGCACACCTACACAGTCTAACCAATGTCCCTACCAAATATCAACTTCCTACACCTTACGGTTTCCGAGATATAGCCCGGACAAGATTTTATAGGTCAATGTCACTATGGCAAGGTCAAAGGTCAAATCAAGGTCAGACCATGACGTTGCACACCTACACCCCGTAACCAATATCCCTACCAAGTATCAACTTCCTACACCTTACGGTTTCTGAGATATAGCCTGGACATGATTTTATAGGTCAAGGCCACTACGGCAAGGTCAAAGGTCAAATCAAGGTCACACCATGACGCTGCACACCTACACCCCCTAACAAATGTCCCTACCAAATATCGACTTCCTACACCTTACGGTTTTCGAGATATAGCCCGGACAAGATTTTATAGGTCAAGGTCACTACGGCAAGGTCAAAGGTCAAATCAAGGTTACACCATGACGTTGCACACCTACACCCCCTAACCAATGTCCCTACCAAATATCAATTTCCTACACCTTACGGTTTCTGAGATATACCCCGGACAATATTTTATAGGTCAAGGTCACTACGGCAAGGTCAAAGGTCAAATCAAGGTCACACCATGACGTTGCACACCTACACCCCCTAACCAATGTCCCTACCAAATATCAACTTCCTACACCTTACAGTTTCCGAGATATAGCCCGGACAACATTTTATAGGTCAAGGTCACTACAGCAAGGTCAAAGGTCAAATCAAGGTCACACCATGACGTTGCACACCTACACCCCCTAACCAATATCCCCACCAAGTATCAACTTCCTACACCTTACAGTTTCCGAGATATAGCCCGGACAAGATTTTATAGGTCAAGGTCACTACGGCAAGGTCAAAGGTCAAATCAAGGTCAGACTATGACGTTGCACAACTACACCCCCAACCAATGTCCTTACCAAGTATCAACTTCCTACACCTTACAGTTTCCGAGATATAGCCCGGACAAGATTTTCAAACTCAAGGTCACTACGGCAAGGTCAAAGGTCAAATCAAGGTCAGAACATGACGTTGCACACCTACACCCCCTAACCAACGTCCCTACCAAGTATCAACTTCCTACACCTTACGGTTTCTGAGATACAGCCCGGACAAACTATTTCCCGCCGCCCGCCCAGACGCCCGCCCGCCCATCCGGACACCATGGGTGAAAACAATACCCCGACAGCCCTTAAGGGCTGTGGGGTAATGAATAAAAAGTGAAATTATGGAAATTAAAAAACAAAACTTCTTTTTAAATAAAAATACAGTGTGGGAATTTTTTAAATGTCAAATTAGAACAATAACAATATCATATTGTATATCAAAAGCCAAAAGGAACAAAGAAAAGGAAAAGTTTTCATTACAGAATTTACAAAAACTAGAATCTGAAAGCCATGACACACAGGAATATTACAAGGCAAAACAGGAATGGGAACATTTTGAAAACAGTAAAGCAGAGGGAACATATTTCAGATCTAAAGTAAAATGGGCAGAAAAGGGGGAAAAGAACACAAAGTACTTTTTGAATCTGGAGAAACAACACTTTAACCAAAAATATATTAAAAAGTTGATAATACAAGACTCAATTGAAGTCACAGACCCTCACCAAATTTTAGAAGAACAGCAAAAACACTTTGAAAATTTATATCATTCTAAGCAGTCACAGGGTCAAGAAGATTATTCTGACTTTTTATATTCAAACAATAACCAAAAATTTTTTAAATCAATCGACAAAGAATAGTGTAGCTCACCTTTAAGACTGGAGGAAAAAAGAAAAGCATTGAAACAGCTCCAAAATGATAAAACTCCAGGGAGCGATGGATTCACGACAAATTTTTATAAATTCTTTTGGCCAGATTTAAGAGAGTTTCTTTTTGATAGCTATAAGTATTCTTTTGAGCACGGCATGCTCACTAGTGATCAAAGAAGGGGAATTTTGAACCTAATACCTAAAGGTAACTAGATTGGGCCAACTCGGCGCCAACATATCCCCAGACAGGTCATCACTCATGCCACAGGTTTTGATCGGGAATTTTTTATGTAAGCCATTTGTTGTATGCCATAAATGTTGGGAAAAGTTATATGAACTTCAGCACATCAATCTACTAAGTTTATATCTTCCCAAGGAAGATGGTGTATCCCCAGACGCCGAATACATAACTCAACAGAGCATATTTTCAATCTTCCTGCAATGATAACTCTGAACCTATTTTCAAAGTATTTAAATGATTGATGATTGAATGTCCATTCCAAATTAATAATCCCAAAAGAGCATATCTGTTTCTATATTTGTTGACAAATAAAATATTATTTCTAACTCAACTCATCATACTTTTCAATCTTCCTGCAAAGGGTGACTCTGAACCTATTTTCAAAGTATTTAAATGATTCATAATCCCAAAAGCGCATATCTGTTTCTATATTTGCTCACAAATAAAATATTATTTAAAAATTATATATTATTTATATTATTATTTTGTTATATTATTTTTAGAATTTGCATTGTTTTTCAGTTATTCATTTCCTCAATTCCTATATATGTGGTCCATATATATGCAACCTAAATATGTGACACAATCTCAGTTCTGACTCCCCTTTGTCTTATTAGATAATGAAGCAAACCCCATCTCCCAACCCCACCCCACCCCTCTCCCCTTCTCCACACCTCTCTCACTGTTACAGAATTAAGATCTGCAACCCCACTGAAAAGTCTGGTTCTTTGTTTCTCATTTGATATCATTCAATACCTTTGTTTATTTAGTGTCACTCAATAGCTGGAGGTCCCAGAGGTGGATGGGGGGGGGGGGGGGACTACAAAGAGAGTGCTACAGCACAAATGGTAAACAAACAAAAGGGTAATCAAATACAAAAAGCTCAGTTAATCTTATCACTAAAATAAAATCAAATATATAAATAAGGAATGTCGATCCAACAGGAAAATTATATACCTCCAGAATTAAATATAAATTATCAAACCACAAGAACAGATTTATAATAATAATTCAGAATTGAGAATTTTAAGAATGTGATTATCAACTGAAATGAGTTAGTAACTGTAGGAACTGTGTTAAAATTAACTGAGGCAAACTGAATAAAACTGGGCTAGTTGAGGGTTAAAAATCCCCTATTTTTACTACATAAGGCTATAATTTCATTAATATTGGACTTATAGCTCACCAGAAAATAACAGTGTCCATTTTGCCTACTTGAAAATGTTTAACCAGTTTCATTTTAAAAAGTTAAAAACTCAGCAAGCAGAGAGATAACACACAAAAATAAGTACTTAAAAGCCTAAGATAGCCATAACATTATTAATAAAAATTTAAATAGACAGGCACTTCCTTTGAAAAATTCAAAGATTTCAGCTCTATGACCCACACAGTTCGACAGTTACAGGGCTTTAAAGTGGTATAATATCCATAAACTGGGTCTCTGTGGGCATTTTACAATTGTTAAAGAGACCTTAGCAATTAAACTACAGAGCTGAAACTTTTTGGGGGACATACATAACAAATAAAAAATTATATATAATACAGTTTAAGACTTGTCACACTAAGCATTTCCAAATAACAGGGCAAAATACGGAAAAAAATGTCAAAAAAGGTCACTTGGGTGAGTGTTTATGGCCCTCATACACAGGTTAAATGTCTACTAAAAGCCTTGATTTTCGGCACATGTAGAAAGGACATAATAATGCATTCCCAGATGGGATTTCAGCTCCATCAATCACATAGTTTAACAGTCACAGGGCTTAAAGGTGGCAAAAAGTCCAAATATTGGGTCTCTGTGGGCCTTTTAGAGATCTCGATGTGGCCTTCAAATTAAAGCTTCAGATTTATAATCTGTCACATACTAAGATTATACATAGAATATATATCTAATAAAGTTTGAAACTTCTCAGACTTACCATTTCCAAGTTACAGAGCAAAATATGTGAAAAATGTCTTAAAAGGGTCACTCGGGTGGGTGTTTATGGTCCTCATACACAGTTTAAATGTCTACTTGAAGCCATGATTTTGGCACATGTAAAAAGAACATAATAATGTATTCCCAGATGAGATTTCAGCCCTATCAGTCACATAGTTTAACAGTCACAGGGCTTAAAGGTGGCAAAAGTCCAAATACTGGGTCTTTGGGAGCCCGTCAGAGACCTCAATGTGGCCTTCAAATTAAAGCTTCAGACTTAAAATTTGTCACATACTAAGATTACACATAGAATATGTATCTAATACAGTTTGAAACTTCTCAGACTTACCATTTCCAAGTTACAGGGCAAAATATGTGAAAAAGAGGGTCAGAGGTGCCCCAAAAGGCGGGTTGCGCACGCAGGAAACAAGGTTAGCAACTGCTCTCATTAAATTTAGGAACAAGGAAAGAAATGTTAGGTTACCCACTTAAGGTAAATGTGTTCGACGTGCTAAGAAATGTAATACTTCTAATCTAAAAACGAACAAATGGACAGAAAAACAAGACAAATGAACGGACGGATTTACACCAATTTCGAAAGGAACCTAGCTATGATGGTGATGTATGTCCCTGTGAAGTTTGAATTAGATTGGAGTAACCGTTTTCGAGTTAGAGTCCGGAAACAAAAATGTGGACGGACAGATGGATGGACAGAAAAACGGACAAAAACGAAGAAACGGACGGAAAAACGGACAAACAAACAGACGGAATTTCACCAATTTCGAAAGGAACCTGATATGATGGTGATCTATCTCCCTGTGAAGTTTGAATTTGATTGGTCAAACCATTTTAAAGTTAGAGTCCGGAAACAAAAATGTGGACAAACAGATGGATGGACAGACAAACGGACGAAAAACGGACAAACGAACACACGGAATTTCACCAATTTCGAAAGGAACCTAGCTATGATGGTGATCTATCTCCCTGTGAAGTTTGAATTTGATTGGTCAAACCGTTTTAAAGTTAGAGTCCGGAAACGAAAATGTGGACAAACAGATGGATGGACAGACAAACGGACGAAAAACGAACACACGGAATTTCACCAATTTCGAAAGGAACCTAGCTATGATGGTGATCTATCTCCCTGTGAAGTTTGAATTTGATTGGTCAAACCGTTTTAAAGTTAGAGTCCGGAAACGAAAAATGTGGACGGACAGACGGACAGACAGACGGACAGACGGACGTCGGACACATCAATCTAATAGGCGGGTTGGTTACACGCAACCCGCCTAAAAATGTCTAAAAAGGGTCACTCGGGTGGGGATTTATGGTCCTCATACATGGGTTAAATGTCTATTAAAGGCCTAAATTTTGGAGTACATACAAGAAAAACATATTGATATATTCTCAGATGATATTTCACTTACATGAGAGACATTGTTTGAAAGCTACAGTGCTTGAAGGTGGCAAAAAGTCCATAAATTGGGTCTCTGTGGGCAATTTTGAGACCTCAAGTCGGCCTAACAGGTAAACCTACAGCCTTTAAATTTTTCACAGACAAGGATTACATATAAGAGTTACACCCAGAGCAGTTTGAGACTCATCAGAATTACCACTTCCAAATTATAGGGCAAAATATGTTAAAAATCTAGGAAAAAAGTCCTAAGTGGGGTCTTTATGGGCCCCAAACACAATTTTCTCCTCAACTTAAAGTCTTGATTTTCGGCACATGTACTAAGAATATATTAATGTGTTCTCAGGTAAAATTTAAGCCAGATACGCCTCATAGTTTGTGACCTAGAGGGCTCTAATTAGTCAAAAGTGCAATTTCTGACCTTAAGGTGGCCATAAGTTCTTTATTATTGGGAGTTTAAGGTCACCTTAAAATAGGGATCTTCCTTTGGGCATCCTTAACATGTGTACCAAGTTTGAAAAAAAAATATTAATCCGTTTTTGAGTTATCGCGTCCACAAGGAAATTTCTACGGCGGCGGCGGCGGCGGCGGACCTGAATCCAATATATCCCCGACTTTCGTCTGGGGATATAATAAGGACATTCGTTTTTTAAATAATTGGAGACCAGTCAGCATTTTGAATACAGATTATAAAATATTGACTAAAGCACTAGCTATCTGTTTACAATCTGTTTTACCATCCTTGATTCATAGTGATCAGGTGGGGTACCTCAAAGAAAGATTCATTGGTGAAAATATCAGAACTATAGATGATATCATGTCTTATACAAATTTAAAGCAATTATCAGGCTATATTTTATTGATAGATTTTGAGAAGGCATTTGATAGTATTGAATGGTCTTTCCTTCAGAAATCTTTAAAATTTTTCAACTTTGGGCAAAATTTTATTAGATGGATCGAAATACTTTACACAAAAATTGAAGCATGTGTATCAAACAATGGTTATTTATCAAAAATATCTCAGCTACAAAGAGGGATATGTCAAGGTTGCCCAATTTCTGCTTTATTATTTATATTGGTTGCCGAAATTATGGCTATAAAGATCAGGAGTAATACTGATATAAAAGGCATAACAGTGGAAAAACAGGAATTTAAACTCTGTCAACTAGCTGATGACACAACTATTTTTGTCAAAGACCTCCATTCGATTGTGAACGTAGTGACACTACTTTCAAAATTTTATAAATGTTCCGGTCTAAAACTCAATATGGAAAAAACTGAGGTGGTTCCAATTGGAACTAACAGATATAAAGATATATCCTTGCCATACAGTATTAAAAAAATTAGAATAAACTGTGACAGTTTTAAAACACTAGGGGTTTGGTTCTCTCAGGATCAAAATGAGGCAGTTTGGTTAAATTATGATGACAAAATTTTAAAAAATTGACACAATCCTAAATATTTGGAGAGGTCGTAATTTGTCATGGAAGGGAAAGATTGTTATACTTAAATCTTTGGTGATACTACAAATACAATATCTCTTATCCTCTTGTTACTGCCCATATAGTTATCTAAAAAAATTGATACTTTACTGTTCAGCTTTCTTTGGAATAACAAGATTTCAAAGATAAAAAGAAACAGTGTCTGTGCAACTTACTCAATGGGTGGGCTAAAAATGCCCGATATTTTTGCTATAAATAGGACTTCTAAAATAAAATGGTTGAAAAAATTATTTCTGTTAAGGGAAAGTAATAAATGCAGAATACTTGCATGGCACTTACTTAATATTAAAATGTCAGAATTTAAGAATAAACTTTCAGTAGAGTACTGTCGGGTGGAGATGTTGTCCGACAATTAATGTGTTTGTATTAAAATTCAAATATCTTCTGGGTTCGCTTTTATTTTAAAACAAGAGGAGAGTGCCCGTGAACGGGCACTGTGTCAGCTGACTGAGTGTTTTTGATTTGTGAAGGTAATAATGAGAGGAAAGCATAATTATCAGGGAAAGTGCTGTACAGAAGTACAGTAAATGGTAATTGAACAGCATGTTCAAAAGAAATTCTGAACCTGACAGAAGAAAAGGACAAAAAAGTTGTTCCCTGCAAATGGTATTATGAAGGAAAGTAACAAGGTAACTGTTTAAGTGTAAAGAGTAGGTTAAAACATATTTAAAGAAATACTGCAAATGCAGTATCCTCGTACGACCTTGAACGGGTCCACGGTCAAATCCAACCACACCAAAAGATTCCCAGCCCATGATTTCCTATAGGATGGTTTACCATCCCAAACCTCTAGAACCAATAATAAGCGATTTATAGGCACTTTTAAGTTTTGCTATCTTTGTTTGACCTTGAAGGAGGGGTCCAAGGTCAAATCCGACCACACCAAATGATTCCCAGCCCATGATTTCTTGTAGGTTGGTTTACCATCCCAAACCTGTAGGACCAATAACAAGCGAGTTATAAGCAATTTTAAGTTTGGCTATCCTCAACTGACCTTGAAGGAGGGGTCCAAGGTCAAATCTGACCACACCAAAAGAATCCCAGCCCATGATTTCCTATATGTTGTTTTACCATCCCAAACCTCTAAGACCAATAATAAGCGAGTTATAAGCACTTTTAAGTTTGACTATCCTCGTTTGACCTTGAAGAAGAGGTCCAAGGTCAAATCGAACCACAACAGATTCCCAGCCCATGATTTCCTATATGTCTGTTTACCATTCCAAACCTCTAGGACCAATAATAAGTGAGTTATAAGCAAAGTAGCTATTACTCACCTATGCAATGAGCTACATGTCTGAATTTTTACTATATTATAGCTGACCCAAAAGTAGGTGAACAACATATTTAAGCAAAATACTGTAAACGCAATAGTTTTCAAGTTACAACTGATTTACTCAATAGTGAGAACCTGAAAATAGCTATTGCTCAGCTATGCCATGAGCTATAGGTCTGTAATTTCACTATGTTATAGCTGACCCAAAAGTAGCTGAACAACATATTTTAACAAAATACTCCAAATGCAATATTTTTCAAGTTACAATTGATTTACTCAACAGTCAGTACCTGAAAATAGCTATTGCTCAGTTGTGCCATGAGCTACAGGTCTATAATTTCACTATATTATAGCTGACCCAAAAGTAGCTGAATAACATACTTACACAAATTTCTGTAAATGCAATAGTTTTCAAGTTATAAATGATTTACTCAACAGTGATAACCTCAAAGTAGCTATTACTCAGCTATGCCATGAGCTACAGGTCTGAAATTTTACTATGTTATAGCTGACCCAAAAGTAGCTGAATAACATATTTACACAAATTTCTGTCAATGCAATAGTTTTCAAGTTATAAGTGATTTACTCAACAGTGATGACCTAAAAGTAGCTATTACTCAGCTATGCCATGAGCTACAGGTCTGAAATTTTATTATGTTATAGCTGACCCCAAAATAGGTGAATAACATATGAAACAAAATACTCTAAATGCAATAGTTTTCAAGTTATAAGTGATTTACTCAACAGTGATAACCTAAAAGTAGCTATTACTCAGCTATGCCATGAGCTACATGTCTGAAATTTTACGATGTTATAGCTGACCCAAAAGTAGGTGAACAACATATTTAAGCAAAATACTGTAAATGCAATATTTTTCAAGTTACAATTGATTTACTCAACAGTCAGTACCTGAAAATAGCTATTGCTCAGTTGTGCCATGAGCTACAGGTCTGTAATTTCACTATGTTATAGCTGACCCAAAAGTAGCTGAATAACGTATTTACACAAATTTCTGTCAATGCAATAGTTTTCAAGTTATAAATGATTTACTCAACAGTGATAACCTCAAAGTAGCTATTACTCAGCTATGCCATGAGCTACCGGTCTGAAATTTTACTATGTTATAGCTGACCACAAAATAGGTGAATAATATATTGAAACAAAATACTCTAAATGCAATAGTTTTCAAGTTATAAGTGATGTACTCAACAGTGATAACCTAAAAGTAGCTATTACTCAGCTATGCCATGAGCTACAGGTCTGAAATTTTACTATGTTATAGCTGACCCCAAAATAGGTGAATAACATATTGAAACAAAATACTCTAAATGCAATACTTTTCAAGTTATAAGTGATTTACTCAACAGTGATAACCTAAAAGTAGCTATTACTCAGCTATGCCATGAGCTATAGGTCTGTAATTTCACTATGTTATAGCTGACCCAAAAGTAGGTGAACAACATATTTTAACACAATACTCCAAATGCAATATTTTTCAACTCACAACTGATTTACTCAAGATACAGTACCTGAAAATAGCTATTGCTCAGCTGTGCCATGAGCTACAGGTCTGTAATTTCACTATGTTATAGCTGACCCAAAAGTAGCTGAATAACGTATTTACACAAATTTCTGTAAATGCAATTGTTTTCAAGTTATAAGTGATTTACTCAACAGTGATAACCTCAAAGTAGCTATTACTCAGCTATGCCATGAGCTACAGGTCTGAAATTTTACTATGTTATAGCTGACCCCAAAATAGGTGAATAACATATGAAACAAAATACTCTAAATGCAATAGTTTTCAAGTTATAAGTAATTTACTCAACAGTGATAACCTAAAACTAGCTATTACTCAGCTATGCCATGAGCTACATGTCTGAAATTTTACTATGTTATAGCTGACCCAAAAGTAGGTGAACAACATATTTAAGCAAAATACTGTAAATGCAATAGTTTTCAAGTTACAACTGATTTACTCAGTAGTGAGAACCTGAAAATAGCTATTGCTCAGCTATGCCATGAGCTATAGGTCTGTAATTTCACTATGTTATAGCTGACCCAAAAGCAGGTGAACAACATATTTTAACAAAATACTCCAAATGCAATATTTTTCAAGTTACAACTGATTTACTCAACAGTCAGTACCTGAAAATAGCTATTGCTCAGTTGTGCCATGAGCTACAGGTCTGTAATTTCACTATGTTATAGCTGACCCAAAAGTAGCTGAATAACATATTTACACAAATTTCTGTAAATGCAATAGTTTTCAAGTTATAAGTGATTTACTCAACAGTGATAACCTCAAAGTAGCTATTACTCAGCTATGCCATGAGCCACAGATCTGAAATTTTACTATGTTATAGCTGACCCCAAAATACGTGAATAACATATTGAAACAAAATACTCCAAATGCAATAGTTTTCAAGTTATCAGTGATTTACTCAACAGTGATAACCTAAAAGTAGCTATTACTCAGCTATGTCATGAGCTACAGGTCTGAAATTTGACTATGTTATAGCTGACCCAAAAGTAGCTGAATAACATATTTATACGAAATTCTCTAAATGCAATAGTTTTCAAGTTACAAGTGATTTTACTCAAGATGGTAGTTACTGAAAAGCCCAAAAGTAGCTATTACTCACTTAGCTATTGAGACAGACACCCAAGTTACCATGTTGTAGCTATGAAAAAAGTAGCTGAATAACATATTTTAACAAAATGCTCTAAATGCAACACTTTTCAAGTTATAAGTGATTTAGTGCATGATTTCATGAATTTTAATGCATTAAAAATTATTAAAAAAATTTATTAAAAAAAAACTAAGACAGATCCAGGTCTCATACTCACACAAGAGAATCTATCTCTGGCCTAGTACATATATGCAAGATATGAGAGAAATCCCTGCAATAGTCACTGAGAAAATTGTGATAAAGTGTTGAAATTTTCACACTTTTGGTGGGGGTACCTCCCTTGTAATGTCTCTAGCAAACAGACGAACAGACAGATTTGCATGCCTTGAACAATTTTTCATCCTCGATAGATAAGGTATCTTTTAAAAAAAACAGCATGTCTCTAGGCCTTGTAGTTTTGGAGAAGAAGTTGTTCACGCGGACGCGTACGCCCACGCCGCAGAGTGACGACATAATGTCAGCTGACTGACAAGTCAGCTGACATAAAAATCATCAACAACAAAGTATAACAAAGTCCTTGCAACATGCTGGAGCTGGATGTTTAAGAATACTCTTTTAACAGCATTTTGGCACAAGGCTGGCCCTTCTGTGTCTACTACATTTCTTCTACTTGATGTTACTGAATTTTGACTACATGTGCTGCATCTTTTATATTAAACACTGGAATGCCAAAGATGATTCACAGTCATTACAACCTCTGGAATGTGAGAGGAAGTGGTGGTCACATGACCTATGTTCTGGAGAAATTTAGAGAATTTACTTGTGTTTCCCTACTTCATTTCCTAATAAGCTATGTCATGTGACCTAAGATCTATGGAACCTATTTCCTGTGAACCATGGTCTGCATTGTATTAAAATAAAAACTACATATTTTAATGATCATGTCACTTCACTGGAATGCTGTACCAATATTCACACTGAAAACTTGAGATATGTTTGAAGGACAGCAATGCAGAAAAATCTCAGAAAATAACACAAACACTGATCAGAGTATGCAGAATTGTATGCTACAACACTAGTTCTTACATATAAACACATACTGATATTTCACTGCTTCTGCTCTGCATCTTGATTTATATAATTCACACATATTCTTTTGAGCCTTTTTTAATTATCAACATAACCTAAAAAATATGATTGACTGTGCAATTAGCAATAATTTCAAAATTCAAATAATTAAGCTGTTTTCCTCCCCAGTAGTACAAAGACAAATGCCTCACACTATTTCATAAACAAGTTTTTGACTCTTGGCAACATTTCTATTCGAAGCCACCATACACAGTAGAAGACATTTGGCATGAGCATTTGTTTGAAAATAAATATATATGTTCAAACGGTACACCCCTAAAACCATCTGAATTTAACGTTCCAAGGGATGCCGCAAACAATCTGGTTACTGCAGACATTGTTTCTAACGATGGAAACATTGTCGGTATTGAGAAATTGAATCTTAAAGTCCAAAAATCAATTGATGTAATGAGTTTCAACAGAATCACTAGTGCAATTCCAGTAAAATGGAAGGAGAAGCTAAAAACAAGGAATGTAGAAAATTTTGTCAGACAAACAGTACCAGATGTAAAAGTGAAAGGCAAAAAGGTTAAGTTTATTATAATTAATAATAGATCACTTTATTGGGCTGTATTAAATGATGATCTTGAGGAACCAGCGGCCATTAAACATTGGGTTGAATCATATCCCTTTCTAGATAGTAAACCATGGTATAAAATCTTTACTTTCGCATATAAAATTGTACCTGAAACTTATCTCCAATGTTTTCAATATAAAATTCTCAATAGATTATTGAATTGCAACTATAATTTATATAAATGGAAAATAACAGATAGTAATCTCTGCTTTTATTGTAATTCCATAGATACAATTGAGCATCACTTATTTTTATGTCCAAAAAACTCAAAATTTTGGGAAGAAATTCTTGCCTGGGTAAGGTCAACTCTAAATATAAACTTTGAACAAGGTTATGCAATATGTGAAATTATTTTTGGATACCATCTCTTTGAAACTGTTTACTCTGTAACAAGTGATATTCACAATATTGTAATTTTAATTGGAAAATGGTACATAAATAAAACCAGGATTGAACAAGAAGACCTATCCTTTGTCCGTTTTCTCTACCTTTTGGAATCCAAATTTGAAAGCTATATTGCTATGTACAGTACAAAAAACAGTATTGAAGGAACTGTCAGTGAGCTCAATTTAAACTTAAAAAGACTAATAAAACTAATATAGGCCGATGACTTCTTTCTCTACAAAACTAGTGATCTAAATCCAACCTTGAAAAGACTGAAAAAAATACATTGATAGTAGATTTCATGGAACAAGCGCTGTTAAGGTTTTCACAGACAGAATCGTTTTGTTATGTTGAGTCTTCCTGTGTAATGTGTGCTTCAAGTTTTGTCTGTGTTCCCCATGTTGTGTCCAGTGGTGTATTACTTTATGTCCTTCATGTATTTTGGTAAATTTTATTGTCTCATGTGTTGTGTTGTGTGAATAATGTATCCCTGTATTCTTTTCTTGTGAAATAAACATTAAAAACAAAAATCTCAGTATTTTTTTTTTTTTGTGATTGTGGTGAATTTAGTTCCAATTTTCAATGTCCTTCACAAATAAAACATTCCTTCAAATGCCTTTTAATATATTATTTTATGTGCATTAACAGTCTAAGATGAAAAAATAGCATATATTTTAAAACAAAAAACAAACTAATGCCTCCGTTTTTTTCATTTTATAATATATTTGAGATATAAAATATTTAAAAATGAAGGGGGACGAGATAGGTATATGTTTCATAGTATGATCATAAATCATTTTCTGATCCTCTGGATGGCAAAATATTAGTTAATATGTTCATCACAGTATTAATTTGGAAAAAGTAAAGGTCATGAAGGTCATGGTTTGTAATGCAAAATCAGAAAAAAATACTATGTTCATCATTATTTCCTGTGTAAAATTGTAGTCACATTTTCACCAAAACATTAATTTTTAATAACAAGCAATCAGTGCCGTGAACGGGCTCTGTGTCAGCTGACTGTGTGTTTTGAGTTTCAGAGTAGAAGTGAACGAAGAAAAGGACACAAAAGTTGTGTCCTGCAAATGGATTCAGAAGTAAAGTACCAAGTTAACTGTTAAAGGGTAAAATGTAGGCGGAAAACATATTTAAACAAAATAGTATAAATGCAATAGTTTTCGAGTTATAACTGATTAATCAACAGTGAAAACCTCAAAGTACCTATTACTCAGCTATGCAATGAGCTAAAGGTCTGTAATTTTACTATGCTATAACTGACCCAAAAGTTGGTGAACAACATATTTAGACAAAATAAACTAAATGCAATAGTTTTCAAGTTACAACTGATTTGCTCAACAGTTAGAATCTCAAAGCTGCTATTGCTGAGCTAAGGAATTGGGTACAGGTCTGCAATTTTACTATGTTATAGCTTACCCAAAAGTAGGGGAAGAACCTATTTAAACAAAACTAGAGTATTGCTTCACAAGGGAAAAAGAAATTGTTTTTGAATAGCATAGTGTTTAATATGTTTTCCATTTGTGCCAAAACGCAAGGTTTCGCAGATGAATGTTTTTTTTTTTTAGTTTTAATGTAGACATTCAAGATGGCCACCAAAAATGGCAAGAAAACGATTTTTGGGAAAAGTCATCAGTAGACTCTGCAGATACCCTGTGGGTCGAAATTGCTCTATCTCTCACCGTTTCTAAGATAGATGTATTTTTGCAATTTACACAGAAATTCAAGATGGATTGGCGGGAAAACTATTTTTTTGAAAAGTTGCCAGTAGACTCTGCAGATACCCTGCGGGTCATAAATTTCGTTGAAATTGTTCTATCTCGCACCACTATCAAGATAAATGCGTTTTTGCGTTTTACGCAGAAATTCAAGATGGCCACCAAAAATGGCGGGAAAATTATTTTTGGGAAAAGTCGCCAGGAGACTCTTCAAAATATCCAGTGGATCAAAAATTTCATTGAAATCACTCTATCTCGCACCGTTTCCAAGATAAATGTGTTTTTGCCTTTTACACAGAAATTCAAGATGGCCACCAAAAATGGCAGGAAAACGATTTTTGGGAAAAGTCACCAGGAGACTCTGAAGATACCATGCGGGTCAAAAATTTTGTCCATATTGCTCTATCTTGCACCATTTCTGAGATATAAAAGACTTTCATTCTCAGGGTTAAGAAAAATCGTGGCGTTCACTTAATCGGTAATAAGTCAGGCATTTCTTTTGAATCACTTACAAAAGTTATTGATTTTCAGACATCTATATAACGAACCTACTTGCCAAATTTCATGTGAATAGGTGAAGTGCTTTTTAAGTTATCATTCGGACAAGCACACCCCTTTGAAAAACATGTTTTTGGTCATGTGACCTCTCTGATTGGTTGAAATGTCATGACACCAAATTCACAAAATTTTCCCCGGGCTATTGCATACATGTGCTAAATTTGAAGAGAATCCGTCTACTGGTTGTTGAGCTATAAACAATAGAAAATGCGGGAGCCAACGGACCCACTCTCTCTCCCCTCTCCCCTAAATACAAACAAGCATCCCACAAGAGACACTTAACAATGTAAATGCAATAGTTTTTAAGTTACAACTTATTTACTCAACAGCGAGAACTTGAAAGTAGATATTTCTCTGCTATGCCACGAGCTACAGATATACAATTTCACTATGTTATAGTTGAATCATAAATAGGTGAACAACATATTTAAACATAATTCTCTTAATGTAATGGTTTTCAAGTTACAACTGATTTACTCAACAGTAAGAACCTCAAAATAGCTATTGCTCCACTTTGAAATGAGCCATAGGTCTGCAAGTTTACTATGTTATAGCTGATCCAAAAGTAGGTGAACAACATATTTAAACAAAATACTGTAAATGCAAGAATATTAAAGTTACAACTGATTTATCAACAGTGAGAACCTCAAAGTAGCATTACTCAGCTATGCAATGAGCTACAGGTCTGCAATTTTACTATGTTATGGCTCACCCAAAAGTAGGTGAACAACATATTTAAACAAAATACTCTAAATGCAATAGTTTTCAAACTACAAGTGATTTTACTCATTATGGAAGGTACTGAAAAGTAAATGCAATAGTTTCCAGGTTACAACTAATTTACTCAACAGTGAAAATCTCAAATTAGCTATTCCTCAGCTATGCCGTGAGCTACAGGTCTGCAATTTTACTATGTTATAGCTGATTCATAAGTACATAAATAATACATGAAACAAAGTACCCTAAATGCAATTGTTTTCAAGTTACAAACAATTTACTCAACAATGATAGCCTAAAAGTAGCTATTACTCAGCTATGTGATGAGCTACAGGTCTGCAATTTTACTATGTTATAGCTGACCCAAAAGTAGCTGAATAACATATTTATACAAAATTCTCTAAATGCAATAGTTTTCAAACTACAAGTGATTTTACTCATTATGGAAGGTACTGAAAAGTCAGAATGTAGCTATTACTCACTTAGCTATTGGGATAGACACCCAAGTTACTCACCATGTTGTAGCTATGGAAAAAGTAGCTGAATAACATATTTTAACTAAATGGTCTAAATGCAATACCTTTGAAGTTATAAGTGATTTAGACCATGATTTCATGAATTTTAATGCATTTAAAAATATTTTAAAAATTCATAACTAAGAAAGATCCAGGCCTGATACTCACACAAGGGAATCTACTTGTGGTCTAGTACATACAAATGTATATGCAAGATAAGAGAGAAATCCCTGCAATAGACCTATTCAACAAACAAATGCACTTTCAGTCACGTGGCCTACAGTTGGCCAACAAAAGATATGCTGTGTGTTGCCTTTCAATATAGTTTTCCAGTGTACTGCTTTTAACTGTTTTAATACTGGTACTATTAAAGGCACACCCTTTCATTATTTTCCAAGAGATGATAAAACAGTAAAAGTATGTACATTTTTTTTTATTTACATACATTTTAACACAAAATATGTAAAACTTAAATAAATATAAAGAGTCAAACTATTACCATTACACATGGTGGGATATTTTGTGGGAGAAAAAAAAAGCCTCACAAAGGGGTGGTATCCAAAATATTTTTATGTAATTACTACTGTAGGTTACAACTTTAATGTCACTTTTTCTTAGTTTAGTCATTTATAGCATATATATTTAATTTTATATATTTTATTTTATTAATGAGACCACAATGCTCTTGCTGATATTCTAATATCCCATAAGAATACTTTTCCTTGCTACTGATATGAGCATGAACAACATATACATCCCTTAATGTTTATCTAATTACATTCTCTTTTTCTGATATTTAGATTAATATTTACTATTACATTATCATAGGGGGCTTGCCTTCAACCTCAGAGGTCTCTGGTTCGAATCTCAACCTGGGCACTTTGTGTTGGAAAGTTACTTGCTGATGCCGGGTGGTTTACAGTGCAGAATCTTGACCAACTAGTATGCAGCACTAGTCACTCCCCCTGTAAACTACCCGTCACAATATGTCCCTGGCTGTTGGGATACGATGTAAAATAAAAAAAATAGATAAAAAATAATGAAGTGGCTAACATGGGAAAATTATCAAACTCTTCTGCAATTACTTTAACTTTTAATTTGTGTCTTTATAAATGAACTTCATCACTATATACTCACTTGTAAAATATGACGGGACCCAATGGATAGCTAGCATTTCTAATGAACGGGGATCCAATCTATAGACTCTTGCAAAAAGTAAATATTACATTATTTTGGAGAATAAAATTATCTGTAAAATTACTTTATTTTTGTTTATGTTACACTGCTTTGGGGGCCTATGCTGTGTCTGTCTATTACACTGGCTTCTGTCAGCTAAGAATTTTAAACCATAATTGAAATAAAATTCTGTTAGTTTGAGAAGAGTACCTCACCAGTGAGCCTAATTAAAACTAATCCTTCAATGTTTATACCGACATTGGTGCAAACAACAAAATCATACCAATCTAATCCACTCATTGCTAATTGTCCTTGTACTTGAGCAAAATATTTGTTATATTTGTTGCAACAAGATATTCCTTGATTTCTAAGAGGGAATCACAGTTGCGCTTTTTACTGGCACCTGTTTTTGTGTACAATCGACTAGGGGTGTGACGAGTACAAATAATTCAGGTCAATTGCTTGCAGATAAAAACTCGACTCGACATCAAGTCCTCGCAAGTTTTAGTATCCACCATAACAGGAAATGACATCCAATATGGCGGCTCCCGTAAACGAAAAAAATATAAAGATAAAAGCTTTGAATCGCTTGAATTAGCTATTGTCAGCACATGATATCAATAATATTATGTTATAAATGGTAGATTATGCAATTTAATGAAAGTAAGGTATGTTATTTATGTTTTATTAACTAAAAACGTAACAGGTTCTATAGGTTGTTATATATACACAAGCACTTGACCCTAAGAATTTGGGTCGAACTTCCATTAAATTCGCCTCGCTGGGTGAGTGTCGACTGCTCGGTCGCACCCCTACAATCGCTCCATCACTGGTTCAGACTGAATGGAAGGGCCCTTAGGTTCATGCCACCTTTGTCATAAACCTGTACAAGTTTTGTCCCATGGTATTTTTTCATGTGACTCACTTTAAAGTGACAGATCACATGAAGAAGAGCTATCACATGACTGCAATGTCCACCTTCCTGTAGAAGGCAACAAAAATAAAGATCTTAATGACTGTGGCTTCCTTATTTAGCTTAAGCAATGGTTACATATACAATGTTACATTTTTATCATTGCTTAATATTCTTTAATCTATTTTTGAGATAATCCCTACAACTGAAAAAGAGATCTGTGTACTTGTACATGCATACAAAAAAAACAGTTCAGGGTGTCACTATTTATATCACCATGTCTCATATTAAAGTAGAAAAACTACACAATGTTTTTATATATATAATAATAATAACATGGAAAATGTTATTTAAAGTTAACCCTGCTTTATAATTGCACTTCCCACTCATAAGAGTACCATCTTTCCATTTTATTGCACAATGAATTTTAAGAGAGAATGAATGTACATATTTTTGTGAGGCAAAGTATTTGTCTTTTATGAAGAGTTTCTCCCCTCTCTTGTCATATATCCAGATATCAACAACATACTGCTTAAGAAAGTACTGATAGACCTTTTCATCTATCTTTACCCACTCTTGTTCTGGTATTTTCTGATGATAACTAGAGAAAAATCTAATTGGAGTGTTCTTCCCCAGGTTATATCACTTGCAAAAAAAGACATTTTTAATAACATAACATAATTAATTTGACATTAAAACAAAAAATATTTTTTCAAAAAAGTAAATTCATCTAATTAAGTTATTTTAAAATGATGAAGCACCAACACTAGTAACTCACATATCAATCTTTGGATAAGGAAGGACTTGCTGCTTGTCTGGACTGACTTTGTTTGCCAACTGTAGGTCACATGACCTGCTTGTTGAATAGGTCTATAGTCACTGAGAAAATAGGAATAAAGTGTTGAAATTTTCACACTCTGGGTGGGGGTACCTCACTTGTAATGGCCCTGGCGAACAGACGAACAAACAGATCTGCATGCCTTGAACACATTTTCATCCTAGATAGATAAGGTATCTTTTAAAATTAACAGCATGTCTCTGGGCTTTGTAGTTTTGGAGAAGTCGTTCACGCGGATGTGTACACAGATGCCGCAGAGTGATGCCATAATGTCAGCTGACATAAAAAGGAAGATTAATAAAATCAAAAATTCATATAACTACAGTCTAATTTGTGACAAACTCACAGAAAACAGGAACCGTGAAACCACAATTGTCTTAAAAAATGTTTTACTCTTATACTTCTAGTGTAGGGATGAATTCACAGTTTAACTAAAATAATAGTGTAAAATGATCTTTACCTAAAATTTATTTTAAAAATAAAATTAAAAGCACTGAAGATAAAAATGTATCAGCCAAATAATCCATTAAAATATGTAAGAAAATCATGAACTATAAATACATTTCATTGAGTTGATATAACAAAATTTATGAGTTCTCTTTACAAACAACTAATGTATCACAGTTATAGTTTTACTGGGGGCTATCCTTCCCCACACTTTTATTCAGTCATTTATTTCTAATGGTGCCTTTTAAAGCCAAAGTGTGGGGGTGGATAGTCACCAGTCAGAACCATTTAATAATTGTCCTCTGAATGGTTTAGATACAATGACAGCTTAGGGACATAATTCTTGTGTGCTTTTTTCATAAACAATATTTTATTAATGCAATTAGGCAAAATCAAAAAATATTATTATAAAACCTTCTTCTTGTGTGCTTTGATAATGTATGGCACTTTTACAAACAAACTGTTTCAATTTAGAACTATCAGAAACAATAATTGGCTTTTAAAAATGACATAAATATTACATCTTCAACTTTCATATGAAAACTTTATTCAAAAAATAGGTTTTACTCTAAACTTGGCAAAAATGATCAGGGTATCAGCAGGGGCTTGTCTTTCAAAAATATTCCAAAAACTACCATATATTATTGGAAATGGATTTTAACAATGCCTTTGTTTGTTTTGTTGTATTAAAATCCACACATAAAGAAAATAAAAAAATTTAAAACATTTTTTTCTTTGGTTTGATATGTTATTTTGCTCTGCTGTAAAAAGTTGTATATCTGTTCATATACAAAAGTAACTTTCTCAAACTGAAGTAAACTTTACAATAAAATGTCTGCACACTCACATAGATATCATACTTTTTACTTCACTAATTATGAATGTTTAATGTATGTTATTTCATTGCAAAAATAAACGACGTGGCTCCAGTCACGATCTCGTGGATCGAGATGCATGTCGCCTGTCACGGCATCGTAGTTAAAAGTAAAAGGCTTGAGTCACGGCAGCTATTTCAGTTTGCCAAAGAATGATTCAATCCTGTTATTGGTTCTAGTGCACAAATTCATAGTACACTTCAACCCCTGCACCCACTGCTCCTTTATTGTGTGCCAGTTTTTATCATAATAGTTCTTCACAATATTGGGCATGGCAGAACAGAGTTCTTGGTATTTGGCATCATATGAAGGTTCATTTCGTGCATATGCTATTTCTTGGATCTTCTCAAGCACAGTACTCCTTTCTCCTGAGGTAATACCCAATTTTTCACAAGTGACTTCACGGCCAAATGTCCTTAGGACATGAAACAGGCAGATCTCAAGGTGAATCTGGGGAAGCTCCTTCTTAAAAACTCCTCTCTCTGCCATATCTTTATCGGTCATGACTACTGTGATATCTTTCCATCTGCTGTTGCTTTCTTTAAATATCTCTACCATCTTGCGTAGGGATATCTCATCTTCGTGCTGGAGTAAGAATACTGCTGCTACCTGGCTTTCTCCATTGCCGTCTACACATAACAGTGTGTATAGTACCATGCCCTGATCATTTGTCTTATGAGTGGCATCAGCCAGGATCACCTCTGGAAAGCGCTGGAATGCTGATTCCATCTGTGGATCCTGGAAGAAAATCCCTGTGATAATGTCATTGCTGTCTTTCACATAATGTGTTTTCAAAGCAGGATATTCAGCCTTGATCCAGTCTGCCAAACCTTGCACTGGGCTTGAAGTACATGATTTTGACTCCTGTTCTTTGGCGCGACTGGCTATATTATGAATATCCTTCATCCGGATTGGCTTCCCTGTCTTCTCAGCGAAGTGGCTTTGAATCATCTTCCGGTTGGCATTCAGCTCAATCATCTTGCTGATTTCTTTTTCAGTGTCTCCATCTACCTTCCTCTGCTTTGGGTTCAGCTTAAACTCTTCTGATGATACCTCATGGTTATGTTCATTTGTAAACTGTGTAACAAACAGTGCCTGTCCATCAGCATTGGCACGTAATTTTATGGAAAATGGACAGTCCATTTTTTCTGTCCTAGTGTTTGGCCTAACTCCTTTAGTTGGTCTTTGTCTGAAGTGAAGGCCATGTTTGCACACAAATGTGACCTCAGCAAAAACAATGCCTTTATTGTAACATTTATTTGACCCACGTTTCAATGCATTTTCAATTGTTCTTGAATGCTTCTTTGACACATTAACAAAATTCTCTTTCTCAAATTCAGATATTTCCTCCATCAACTTTACATAGCTTGGAAAAGAATTTCCAACACTAAACCTAGCCATTTCCAAACAACACTCCAAAACACAATAGAAATCAATAATACAATAGATTAGAAAATAATCAACTAAAACAACACAAATCAACTTAATCAACTAATATAGCTATAATTATCTCACTCAATTTGCTTGTACATATTCTTCAAACCACTTGGGTGAATTGAATACCAGTCACAAGCTCCAAGTTTATATAGACACTGGAGATACCCATCATTGCAATCATCATTACAAACATCAAACAGATCAAAGTCCCATTCAAAACCCCTTCACCCTATTGTAACAGTATAATTGCAATTCTCAGTTTTAGCACACACCAAGTAGAAAGTCAAATCAAAAGATCATGGTGAGGATTACACCACAGTGCTGGTCAATATCAAATGATTCTTTGATGCCTGGACAGTTAACTACATGAAACAAGTGATAAAGTAAATAAAAGAAACATTGTAGCCTTTGATGGTTAAACAGTTATTAATATCAAAGAGTGAGATTAGGTGTATCAGGACAAGAAGACTTATCAAAGGAACCGACTTATCAAAGGAACCGTGATTTATTGATATGAAAAGACATCAAAGGTACCGTGACTCCAGCCTTTTACTTTTAATTACGATGCCGTGACAGGAGACAAGAATCTCGATCCACGAGATCGTGACTGAAGCCACTTCGAAAAACAAAATAATTTTTCAACATCTAATGTCTATACTGCAGTAGTGTTTTCAAGGCTATAAAAATTTATTTGACAACACCCCACAGCAATATTTAAATAAAAATCACCACCAATTATGATGATTTCCTTTTAAAAAATGAAAATAATCTTAAAGTAATAAAAAGTTGAGTCAAAAATAGCTTCATGCAGTTATAAAAATCTCCATTTTGACCCACCTTAGAAGACTTAAAACAATGAATTAAAATATATTTTAGCATTGAAAAATGGACAATTGCCCATACATATATACATTTTTTTTATAAAAATTAAGCATAATGTGTGTTATGCAAGGAAATTTGTATATTTTAGCATTTTATGACGTTGAAATCACTTCCTGGTTAAGATCTACGTAGATTTGTTTATCCACATATATTTTCCACAAACGGAACTCCAATAGGGCTTATCTGGTGGAAAAAGAAAAAATATATAAAGCTGTTAAATAAGTTAAATTCATTATATTAAATTCAGCATGGTAGTTCAGTGGTAGAATGCCACTTATTCGTGTGCACCGTGGGAAGCCATTTGTTTACATTCGAAACTGATTTCAAGGAGTATTTTTAGACAAAAATGCTTGGTGTTAAGATATGTAAGGGGATATATCAAATTTAAAAGAAACAATATTAATGTTCCTTAACCTCATGACCCCAGAAATAGTCTCCTAGGTCCATCCTGTCACAAACCGTTGTGGCCGAGCTGCAGTCTCCACCAACATCCTGCTCACACTACAAAACCGATGTACACATCCGGGGGTATATTCTAAAACTCGGAATGCACTCCGGCTGAAGTTTAACTTGGGTCTTTTTTTTTTTTGTTTTTGGGTTCTGTCACACAAACATAGCACCTGACTCATTAACATTATTCAAGAGATATAATGTGACAGAATTTTGTGGGTTTTTTTTAACAATATTTTATGAATAGAAAATCAGCCCACTTGCTTTGGGCGGTATCCAGATCGTTTGCACCAAAAAGGGTTTACCCCCATATAAGAGAAGATTATTCGCACCAAATTTTTCACTCGCACATTTTCAAATGAGTTGGGTGCTATGACTGTGAGTTCTAAAGTTTCAAGTATTTGATCTTCATCCAAATTTCCATATTATACTGCTAAAAAGTGGTCTGAACCATCTAGTATTCTCTTGGAACGTCACTGATGACCCTCCTCATTGCCATTATCCCTCCATCTCATTGCTGGTGACATTGGAAGCTAAAGCTCTATACTAGGCAGACTGAGATATATTTGCAATAAGCTAACTTAGCAATATAGATTAGGTTAAGGTGGCATAAAGTAGCTTGGCCCTATTAGTGAAGAGGATGAGATTTAAGTTAATTTTTAAGGAATTTTACTTTAACAACATAGATTTAAGGCCAAGCTAAGGTTATGTAGAAGTTGAAGCATTTACTTATGATGATAATAATTTAGATTTTCTGGTTGAGTAGAGTGGGCTAAGGTATAAATGTTGTGGAGAATGATTTAATAAGTACCCCCATTGCTGTGTTGTTTACAAAAGGGGCAGATTCAAAGTGATGAATATTTATAAATATGTTTTAATGTAAATGAAATAGTAAAAGGTGTAAACATAAAAGCTGAGTAAAATTATAAGATCTGCAGTTAAAACAATTCTAATTCTAATTCTAATAGCACTTTTATAGCGCGTAATCTCCGTCAAAAGACAGACTCTAAGGCGCATCACACAAAAACATTGTTCAATATTCAAAAACCAGAGACATTGCAGGGGTCAGCACCGCGGAGAAAGCAGAAAGGAGATTGGAAATTTAGGGTGGGTATGCTTTTCCAAAGAGGTATGACTTCAACTTTGACCTGAAAGAGGCAAGTGAGTTTGCAGAGCGGACCTCATCAGGAAGGTCATTCCAAATCATAGGTGCGTCATACACAAAACTGAGTCCAAAATGTTTTTGAGACTTGAAAATTGAACCAAAGTGGGGAACCTCAAGAAATATGCCATCAGATTGACTTCGACGAGTGTTATATGCACTATGTCTGGGAATGAGGAAGGAAAACAATGATAGTCAGGTCTTACAAAAACAACTAGATATTCATTAAAAAAGTAAAGTCTTAGTATTTCAAACTTGTGAGATACTATTTTGGAAAAGTTGACTAAATATCTTTAGAAAATGTAATATTTATCTAAAATTGATTTGAGTTCTCAGGGATATGTTTGTAAAGATCCCTTCCAAGTCATAAATATTCATTGAAATGTTTTACTCACTCCAAATCCTATGTAAATTATCATTTATATATAACATTACCTTTATACATATACTTCAGTAACTTTTTTTTTTCACAACAATGGTAACTTCATATTCATTTGGAAGTAAAGAACAAATGGCTAATGCACTTAACAACAGGTACTGAGTTATCATTAATTTTGATGTGCTTTAACCAAGAGTAAACTAATTAAAGTTAATTTTGATTTAAACAAGAGTGTGCTAACATAAGGTTAACAAAGAGATAACCAATTTATTAGACCACAGTTAGACATCCAAGAATGATCCACTGGATCGCGGCAGGATTCCTAATATGGAATATTTTGAGTGATTTACGGATCATATTTTACATCTGTGAACTCGTCCGTAACATCCCTATTGTCATTGTGTCTGCAAGAACACTATGGAAACATCAAACTGCTGTATTTTTTCGTAAATGGTTTGCAGATCTTATCTGTAATTGATATCCGTAACTCATCTGTATCTCTCCAGTAACTCGTCCCTAGCGTCCTTAAAGCAATCGGGGATGTCCTTGTGGCATCCGTGACATCCTTGACTCATCCGCGCCAATAAAGGCTTGGAAAATTTGTATGGATATCCCCAGAGGCTGTACGGACACCTCCGGATGTTAACGGATATTGCTGGAAATCACAAGGACCAATTAGAATGGTCCTAGAAGAAGGTCACGTATATGAAATTTATCTGCGGATATGCACGGATATTCACAGGGTTTACAGATGATAAGGACGCCTCAAGGACAATAAAGATGGGGTTTACGGATAGATTTGTAGTTTCCCATGACACTCAGGAAGTTTCGGAAAGACGCTTTCTCATGGATGAAAGCCTATATAAGGGGCACTTGGTTTTAACTTTTGCTCATACAATTTTTTCATTTCGATGAGGATACATCAATTTTTGGAACTTTACAGCTTATACTGTTTATGTTTAAAGATATATTTTGCTGGCATATTTAGTCAAATTTTTTGAGGTTTTTTGGGTTTTTTTCAAAACAGGAAATTTGGTGAATATTTGTGTAAAATGTAACCAAAGAAAAAGTCCAAGAGGAGAGGCAGTCATGAGGGAGACAGGATGTCCACCCGGGCCAGGAGTCCAGAGGTAGATGAGTTGAGTTGTGTACCAGAGACTCAGCAGAGCCAGCAGGCAGCTGGGGTGGAGGAGTTAGTGGTGGGAATGAAGGATCCTCTGGAGATGTCGGATACAGAACAGGGTGACATTGGGCTGGAGACACAGCAGGATTCTGATTCAAGTGATGAGGATACACAGGATACACAAGCTGCTGGGGGACACAGAAGGGCAAGGACAAAGGCAAGGGCAAGGCTGACAAAAGGAGCAAGAAACCCGTTGTTCTGTTCAGTGTTGAGCAGGAGCAGAAGTTAGCGGACTTTTTGCGTGACAATGAAATTCTCTAGAAGCATTTAATGGACTACAAGAATAGGTCAAAGAGGAAGGCTGTGTGGGATAAATTTTGTGAGGAGAACAATTTGGATAAAGATGCCTGCCAAAGATGGTTCCAGTGCAGCAGCAGGCTCATCATTCAGACGGGAGACTGTGCACATGGAACCGTTCCACGATAGTTCTCGTCCAGAGTCAACTTGTGACCCAACAGACATATCCCACCCGGATACATATACGCCTACTACTAGATCACGTGCTGTCAGTGTGACATCAAGCTTAGCTAATTCCGACCTCCAATCAGCTCTTGCAGAATCTCAGAGGGAGATAACAGAGTTAAAAGACATTGTGGTTAAAAAGTTGAGTGATGACAAGCCTGATAACCCAAGAATGGGCTTCTGTGAGTTTCTAAAGGTGGAGGTGGTACAACTAACAAGCTACTCATATGATGAGTTTCAATATTCAACTTATTGATCAGATTTAAACGTAGGGACAAGCAGCAGCAAAGGTACCAACATGGAATCGGCACAAGCATGGCCCAGATCATCATGTACAGCCAGGCCTCTATGTCACACCATTACTCTGTGTCTCACACACAGATGCAGGCCCTATATCAGCAGATGCAACATGCAGACATTTACACATGTACCACAAGGACTTCCACAGCAGCAGTTACAGCATTCACAGCAGCAGTTTCAACAGACATTTACTCAGCGGCATGCACCAGCTCAACAGCAGATCCATGGACAGGCTCCACAGCAAAGCATGCATCCACAGCAACATTTGCAAGTGATGTCAGCGCCACAGCAGCCGATGCAGCTGCAGGCAATTCAACCACATCATTCCATACAATCACAGCAGCCAATACAGCAGCAACAACAGCCAGTACTAACACATAACACACCTCAGGCACAAACTTCTCGATGGTCGAACTGGCCACCCTGAAGGCATAATGCAGGGTGGTGTAGTTGTCACCAGTGCCAAGAGGTCTGAGGGTTACTGCCAACTTTACTCCTGGACTCACGGGATCTCTCATCAAGGTCCTGTCCCTCTGGAACTCAACAGTGATCCTCTGCTCCAGCTCTTGATAGAGCTCAGGCGGCATCAGGATGAAGTTTCTATAGCCATAGGGTCATTTACGTGGCGTCTTGGCATGGCTCTGCTGTACTGACCCTCTTCAAGCTCTGCCAAGGTTAGCCAAGGCCTGAACCTATATCTTCTGTGGATTCTCTGCCTAATAACTGACAGACTCCCTGGCAGACCCCATCTGCTTCTCAACCTGTCTATCATAGCTGAAATAATTAGTAACGGCCTCTCCATTTCTAACAGTAAGAGTTGAAGTTGCACAAGATTTCTGTCGTGCCTGTCCATATTGGCATCTACATTGTATCTGGCTAGTGACCTGGACCTTACCTCCTTTTATAGCCATTGGCATCCAGATATACAGTGGTCACTACCTCCCATCGAGACACCTGCAATATTATGTTAATAAAATTCCCTTATCTATAAGCTGACATCCGCGGGAAATCCGCGAGTGTCCGCAAGGTCCTTATACCCATCCAGGGTGTCCTTGAGACATCCTGCTGCATCCTTATGTTGTTCTGCCGGGTCCTTGAGTGTTTCCTCTGCACTGCGGTTGGTCACAGACGTGTATCTGGGGCGGGTCATCCGCAAGCAACGAAACATGTCCCTAACGTCCTTGTGGCATCCTTATCATCTGTAGAGCTATCTGTGACGCATCCGTAAATCACTCACTTGTCAAAGATTCCCCCTCCCCAAAACCCACAATCCGCAAGAAATCCTTGTTAGTTACCATATATGGAACCATGGCCTATATCCGTTTTTGATTTACAGGCCCAGGGCCCATATTCACAAAAGGTCTCAGCCAGGGCTTAGGCTTAAAGTTAAGACTTTTGTCTTAACTTTTGCAGAAAAATTACTAAGACTTTTGTCTTAGTCTTATGTGGTATTCACAAAGAAGTTAAGACCAGTATTAGGCTTAAATAAGGGCTTAACTTTAAGACTGGTAAGTAGGAGGCTTAAACAAATAGAATGTTTTTTCCACTGGAAAACGTATCCCTTTCTGACTCAAATATCAACAATAAGTGGAAAGTTTTCCAGTTTACATGATTTGCCTTCACATATCTATAATTCACTCATCCGATTATATATTTAACATTTAATATTATACAGAAAATTGTATTTCACAAATCTAGCTAATGCAAAGAATCCAAATCTGAATCTAGATTCGACGGATTACGGTTGTGAAATACGCCTAGTATACACCGGCCCCAGGTTTGTGCGAGTCCCCGAGTTTGTACATCATCGGTTTCGTTTTTCACTGTGCTGAACTGTTAAAATGGCTTCAGTTGATGTCAGCGTTGAAGCTCTGCAAGAAAGCAAAATTCAGGAAGTCAGATTCAATGGAGAAGAAGTCTACGTCCAGTAAGCTACATTGAAATTTGATTACTAATGGATATTTTTGGTTTATAGCGACAAGAAATAAAATCATGCATTATCGCCCACGAATCACGGATTCTACCAGTAAACGCCCGTGCTTCATGCTGCATTCAGACGGAAATTTTCTCGTGAGTACGTATACTGCTACCCTGCATAAGTTGGCCGCAGTCATAAGTTGGCCGCGGCTCATCTACAGGCTGCAGAAAGACAAATAGGCTATTGTACACCAATGAAAACTGTTGCATATAATAAGTTTAACAATACGAAGTGGCTGGAGTACGGTAAATCACCGCACTCGAGAAGAAATTCTACAGTACGGCAGCATTCATTTACCGTATTCCAGCAAATTGACTGGAGTGCGGTTCAAACTGGTAACCTAAACATCTCATGGAGTGACGAAAATATGAGGCCACGATGGGGGTTTCCATATTTTAGAAATTGAAAATGTAGCAATATTTTACAAATAAAACATCATTTTACAATTTTCTACCATTTTACAAACAGAAGTCTGGCAATATTTTACTCTTACCACAACTTCTGTTGAAGTTTTCTAACAATATTTGACAAATAAAATATCAAATGCTAGTACTTGCACAAGCAGACTTAAGGAAATATGAGGCCACGATGGGTTTCTAGCCATATTTTACAAACAGAAGATCAAGGCAACCAGTCTACTTTTCGTCTGCAAACGTGATTAATTTAATTAACCAATGAAATCATTTGTTACTGAAACCTCACTCGAGACAAAGTTCTAGAGTGCGGCAATCCGTACTGTAGCATATTTTCTATGGAACGGTTTTACCGTACCGCAGCCACGCCCTTAACAATAATACATGGTTTCAGAGTGTAGTAGGCAACTCCATGTTAAAGCCCTGTGAAACTATGGTGAGGGCAGCCAACTTATGACTGCGGCCAACTTATGCAGGGAAGCAGTATACCAGTGGGAAGTTTTGACTGTTCTTAGGTTATTCACCACCTGTGTGTTTATATTTAGATGTACTGCTACCCTGCATAAGTTGGCCGCAGTCATAAGTTGGCCGCGGCTCATCTACAGGCTCCAGAAAGACAAATAGGTTATTGTACACCAATGAAAACTGTTTCATATAATAAGTTCAACAATAATACATGGTTTTAGAGTGTAGTAGGCCACTCATGGTAAAGTCCTGTGAAGTTGTGGTGAGGGCGGCCAACTTTTGCAAGGAAGCAGTAAACAAACAAAAAATGATACTTCTCAGCCAGTGAAGTTCGTCACCCCAATGAAGTTCGTCAACTGTCGTAAAAATGCTCAAAGATAGGCAATATTCATATTTAAATAAATGGAATAGCTGCTTTCAGCAACAAGGTATACTTGTATGCCGAAAGTTCACAGGAAAAACTCTTTAATATTGCCATAAAATGCAGGTGACAAACTTCACTGGGGTGACGAAATTCACTGGCTGAGCAGTACAGTAAAGACAAAGACATAAAAGTAATCACTATCCACCATATAAAAGATGTATCCTGATATATTTAATTTGTTAAACCTTTTCCAAGGTTATTTATCAAAATCCAGAGTACTGAAAGACTTTATTTAACATGTTTTTTATAACGAAAGCGCATGTATCCTCCATCTTTGTTGTCACTAGAGGTGAAGGTCACAAATTGGAAAGTTTCTGGAGGCACCCAACTCACCAGTCGTAAATACAAGCTGTGACACCGTTCTTGACAAATTTAAGATATGCAGTCACACTGAACCGGAGACTTTGTGCATTTAATTTTGTTGTTATATCTCTGCTTGTGTTTGTTTTGAAACTCATCATTCTCCATTTACGTTGACCTATCGAAAACCCATCCATCGAGGATGCGTACGGTACTGTATTCATCTAGAGGTGCGATGGACTTTTTCCTGGGGCAGTGTACATGTGACTCGATAGAACAGAATGGCATAAATTCTTGTCATAATTATCTCTTTACAGTAAATTTAACTTTTAACAAAAATCCCCCCCCCCCCCCCCCCCAAAAAAAAAAATCTTGGTCATAAACCGTTCATTAGAAATGCTAGTGGGTTTCTACCAGTAAATGCACGCCAACCAGTGAAGGGCCACCTTATATTTCTTTGTTACAGATCAAGGACAAATGTTTCTATTTATCTGCGAAATGGGGTTCAGTGGTATTTCCGGTTTGTGGTGAAAATGACCGATAACGGAGTTAAATTATTAAAATTAAATATAAAGCTTTGAAACAAATGTAACAACATGCACCTCAATTATTGATAGTGGTGTATATTATTTGACAAACTGGTGATAGAAGAATAAAATATGAAGCTGTTAATATAATTTAAATTCAATGTATTAGCTTCAACATGGAAATTTACTGGTAGAATGCGACTATCCATTGATCTGGTCCCAGTCATATGTTTTTTATCTCCCGCCCGGATCGTCGGCGGGAGATTATAATTTGCACCATGTGTGTGCGTACGTGCGTGCGTGTGTCATGCAGTTTCCTCTGAAACTACTACAGTTACACATTTTTGGTAAATTAGTTGTCCTAATGAATTTTTTTGCTCTTCAATATTTTTTGGGTTTGGTGAACTTTGGCCTACTTGTGAGTGAGTAATAGCACTTTTAGCTAATATATTTATATGGCTTATAACTCTCAAACTATTGCATTTACAGTATTTTGTTGCAATATGTTGTTCAGCTACTTTGTCAACAGCTACAACGTGGTCAGTAGTTTGGAAGTGTATCTCGATAGCTAAGCGAGTAATAACTACTTTGTCAATTTTTAATGATAACCATAATGAGTAAATGGCTTATATCTTCAAAAGTATTGCAGCTACACAATTTTGTTCCAATATGTTGTTCAGCTACTATCTCCACAGCTACAACATGGTCAGTAGTTTGGAAGTCTATCTCCATAGCTAAGTGAGTAATAGCTACTTTGTCAATTTTTTATGATAACCATAATGAGTAAATGGCTTATATCTTCAAAAGTATTGCAGCTACATGATTTCTCTCAAATATGTTCATCTACTTTTTTGCGAACTGTAACATATTTAAGTTTCACACCTTTTGCTCGATGTACAAGTGAGTAATGGCTACTTTATTGCTACTTTTACTGAAAATGTCAAAAATCAAAAATATCTCGCAAACCGTAAGAGATAGAGCAATTTCGAGTGAATTTTTGACCCACAGGGTAGTACAAGAATATCCTATGCTAAGTGGAAAAAGGTTTGGTGAACTTTGGCCTACTTTTGAGTGAGTAATAGCACTTTTACCTAAGAATGAGTAAATGGCTTATATCTTCAAAAGTATTGCAGCTACACAATTTTGTTCCAATATGTTTGTTCAGCTACTTTCTCCACAGCTACAACATGGTCAGTAGTTTGGAAGTGTATCTCCATAGCTAAGTGAGTAATAGCTACTTTGTCAATTTTTTATGATAACCATAATGAGTAAATGGCTTATATCTTCAAAAGTATTGCAGCTACACGATTTCTCTCAAATATGTTGTTCATCTACTTTTTTGTGAACTGTAACATATTAAGTTTCGCACCTGTTGCTCAATGTACAAGTGAGTAATGGCTACTTTATTGCTACTTATACTGAAAATGTCAAAAATCAAAAATATCTTGCAAACCGTAAGAGATACAGCAATTTCGAGTGAATTTTTGACCCACAGGGTAGTACAAGAGTATCCTATGCTAAGTGGGAAAAGGTTTGGTGAACTTTGGCCTACTTTTGAGTGAGTAATAGCACTTTTACCTAATATAATTATATGACTTATATCTGTCAAACTATTGCATTTACAGTATTTTGTCCCAATATGTTGTTCAGCTATTTTCTCCACAGCTACAAGCCTACAACATGGTCATTGGTTTGGAAGTGTATCTCCATAGCTAAGTGAGTAATAGCTACTTGGTCAATTTGGAATGATAACCATAATGAGTAAATGGCTTATATCTTCAAAAGTATTGCAGCTACACATTTTCTCTTAAATATCTTGTTCATGTACTTTTTTGTGAACTGTAACATATTTAAGTTTTACAACTGTTGCTCGATGTACAAGTGAGTAATGGCTACTTGTTGCTACTTTTAGTGAAAATGTGAAAAATCACAAATATCTTGAAAACCGTAAGAGATAGAGCGATTTCGAGCGAATTTTTGACCCACAGGGTGGTACAAGAGTGTCCTATGCAAAGGGGAAAAATTTCAATTTTCGCCACTTTCAGCGGCCATCTTGGATTTTCGCAGAAAATGGAAAAGTGTCAATATCTCGAAAACCATAACAGATAGAGCGATTTCGAGCGAATTTTTGACCTGCAGGGTGGTACAAGAGTGTCCTGTGCAAAGGGGAAAAATTTCAATTTTTGCCACTTTCGGCAGCCATCTTGGATTTTTGCGGAAAATGGAAAAGTGTCAATATCTCGAAAACCGTAAGAGATAGAGTGATTTCGAGCGAATTTTTGACCCGCAGGGTGGTACAAGAGTCTCCTGTGCAAAGGGGGGGAAATTTCAATTTTCGCCACTTTTGGCGGCCATCTTGGATTTTTGCGGAAAATGGAAAAGTGTCAATATCTCGAAAACCGTAAGAGATAGAGCGATTTCGAACGAATTTTTGACCCCACAGGATGGTACAACAGTGTCCTATGCAAAGGGGAAAAGGTGAAAGTAAAATAATTGCAGAAGAGCAGACATGGGGTCAAACACTATCAAAAGTATTTACATGCAAATACAAATACTTTTATTTTCTTCAAATGCAAATGCAAATACTTTTCAAAAGTATTTCAAATACTTTTTCAAATACATTTAATTATGTCCACCCCACTGGGGGGTTGAACATATTATTTTTGCTTTTTCCGGCGTCCGGACGCTTGGTTTCCACTCATTTGAAGGAAGAGTATTTATCCTATCTTTACCAAATTTGGTATGGGTGTTTATTGGGTTAATAGCTTGCATGGGATTGCTTTTGGTGAAGATAGGTCTATAGCTACTTAGCTACTTTTGTGTACTTCTTTTGTTTCCGGGCATTTTAAGGAAAAATATTTGACATATCTTTACCAAATTTAGTATGAGCATTACTTAGGTCGATAGCTTGCTTGGGATTGCTTTTAGTGATAATAGCTATATAAGTGACTGAGTAATAGCTAAGAGAAAAACAAAGGTGCACTACAGGCATCAGAAAGTGCAATAAGAGTGCCTATCTATCACATGTTTTGTCAACTGTCAAACAGTTTGTTGGGAAGTCTAGAAAATATAGAAAAAACATTTGTACATGTTTATGAGAAAGACTTCCTTTCTAACATACTGTAAAACGTGAATTCTACACTCACATCATTATAAAATTATAATGATGAATTGGCATAGATAAACAAGCATATTTTTTGTGATTTTAATAATTATCTGAAAGTTGATGCATTGTGCGTGAGTACATTAATCATTTTTATGTTTGTCATGAATGGCTTTAAGTTAACCTTATGTGTAGTTAACACAGTCCACAGACTAGTAATGAACTTTCATCGATTGCAATTATAGTGGGGGATGGTGTCCCCCAGAGTGTAGAGTTTTGGAACAAGTACCAGTTATGTACCAGCTGTAACTTGGCAGTGTAAGGAGATTATTGTCTAGTCTAGGTTGATGCCTGTATCATAAACAGAATCAAAACATAATTGAACTAGACAATATACACCACACCATTGTCTAAATTGCCTTATACATGCATTTAGTGAATGACTGTATTTCGAATTAGACTAGTGTGTCATCATCTCATCAGAGGCTAGGATATAGTTACATTCATTCCCCTGAAGTAGGATTTTTGACTCCTCTTTGATCCTCTTTTGTTGGCATGGTAACAAGTTCAAATTTGAACTGTTAGGGGATTGCAGAAAGGGATCCTTCCAGCAGTAACTTTCTCACTGAATTACTTTTGGTAAATCATTAAAAATGAGTGATTATGATTTATATTATGTTTTAATCATATGATTAACTTATTTCACTGATAAGTTTATAATTTTTAAATAAAAAGCAATGCTCATCTAATGCAAGCTTTTATGATCAGTCTCTTTATATAGGACGAAAATAGGACAAATTATGGTTACAGTAGTTTGAATATTTATCATACTCTGTACTTTGCATATTGTTGTATATGCGTTTTTTAATGCAAATTTATGAGCTCCCAGCCTGACATATGGTGTGATATCAGAAAAGTTAGCATATAAATTATTTTTATATATGTATGGGATACCTGATTTAGATACTGTTTGTGTGTTTTTGCACAAACAGTTCAAATCAAATATGAAAGATTGTCACTCTAGGACACTAATCTCCATGTGATAGCGGCCCAATATCAGACAAGAGAAAAACAAAGGTGCACTACAGGCATCAGAAAGTGCAATAAGAGTGCCAATCGGAGTAATAGCTACTTAGCTACTTTGCCAAAAATGGAAAAACACAAATTTGCTTCTATCTCCTTAACCGTGCGAGATAGAGCGATTTCGTCGAAATTTTCGACCCACAGGGTATCGGACCAATGTACTCTTTGCAATTTTCCAAAAAATTTTCCCCTCCCCAAAAATGGTGGCCATTTTCTATTTTCGAATTATTGCCAAAAATGGAAAAACACAAATTTGCTTCTATCTCCTTAACCGTGTGAGATAGAGCGATTTCGTCGAAATTTTCGACCCCCAGGGTATGTGAGAGATGTACTCTTGGCAATTTTCAAAAAAATTTCCCCTCCCCAAAAATGGCGACCATTTTGAATTTTCGAATTTTTGCCAAAAATGGAAAAACACAAATTTGACTTCTATCTCCTTAATCGTGCGAGATAGAGCGATTTCGTCGAAATTTTGGACCCCCAGGGTATGTGAGAGATGTACTCTTGGCAATTTTCAAAGAAATTTCCCCTCCCCAAAAATGGCGACCATTTTGAATTTTCAAATTTTTGCCAAAAATGGAAAAACACAAATTTGACTTCTATCTCCTTAATCGTGCGAGATAGAGCGATTTCGTCGAAATTTTCGACCCCCAGAGTATGTGAGAGATGTACTCTTGGCAATTTTCAAAAAAATTTCCCCTCCCCAAAAATGGCGACCATTTTGAATTTTCGAATTTTTGCCAAAAATGGCAAAACACAAATTTGACTTCTATCTCCTTAACCATGCGAGATAGAGCGATTTCGTCGAAATTTTCAACTCACAGGGTATCTCAGAAATGTACTCTTGGCAATTTTCAAAAAATTTTCACCTCCCCAAAAATGGTGGCCATTTTGAATTTTCGAATTTTTGCCAAAAATGGAAAAACACAAATTTGCTTCTATCTCTTTAACCGTGCGAGATAGAGCATTTTCGTCAAAATTTTCGACACACAGGGTATCTAAGAAATATACTCTGCAATTTTCAAAAAAATTTCCGCTCCCCAAAAATGGCGACCATTCTGAATTTTCGAATTTTGCCAAAAATGGAAAAACACAAATTTGATTTTTATCTCCTTAACCGTGCGAGATAGAGCGATTTCGTCGAAATTTTCGACCCATAGGGTATCTGACCAATGTACTCTTGGCAATTTTCAAAAAATTTTCCCTCCCCAAAAATGGCGGCCATTTTGAATTTTCGAATTTTTGCCAAAAATGGCAAAACACAAATTTGCTTCTATCTCCTTAACCGTGTGAGATAGAGCGATTTCGACCCACAGGTTATGTGAGCCATGTACTCTTGGAAATTTTCAAAAAATACAGGCAAGATACTGTGCTCAATTCTCAAAAATTTTTCCTCTTTCCAAAAATGGCGGCCATTTTCAATTTTCGAATTTTTGCCAAAAATGGAAAAACACAAATTTGACTTCTATGTCCTTAACCGTGCGAGATAGAGCGATTTCGTCGAAATTTTCGACCCCCAGGGTATGCGAGAGATGTACTCTTGGCAATTTTCAAAAAATACAGGCAAGATACTGTGCTCAATTCTCAAAAAAATTTTCCTCTTTCCAAAAATGGCAGCCATTTTGAATTTTTGACAAAAATGGTAAAACTTAAAATTGCTTGTATCTCCTAAACCGTGCGAGATAGAGCGATTTCGGCGAAATTTTTGGCCCGTATGATATGTAAGCAAGATACTCGGCCCATTTTTCAACAAAAATTTCCTCTTTCCAAAAATGGCAGCCATTTTGAATTTTTGACAAAACTGGAAAAAAGTTAAAATTGCTTGTATCTCCTAAACCATTTTAAATTTTCCAATTTTTTTTTCGATATAATTTTAGATTGACAGGGTATCTAGGCAAGATCTTCTTTCTATTATAAGCAGCCAACACCATCTTTCTTTTGGGACGCTTTGTTTTTGCCATGCAAAAACAATCGCTTTGCTTCGCTAGCAATCCTCTAGTTATTATGGTATCCCCGACGCGAAGCGGGGATACTATGGATTCATCATCGTCGTCGTCCGCGCCCTCGTCCGCGTCCGCAGAGATTTCTTGTTAGCGACCTACAGTCCACATTTCTTTCCGGATTTCTTTCATATTTGGCAGGTGGCTTGATATGGTAGAGGACTCGCCACCCTATCTTTTTGGTAGGCTTTATGTCTAAATTAGGCCTCTGGTAGACAAAAATGTCTAAAATGCATTAAAATTCATGAAATCATGCACTAAATCACTTGTAACTTGAAAAGTGTTGCATTTAGAGCATTTTGTTAAAATATGTTATTCAGATACTTTTTTCATAGCTACAACATGGTGAGTAACTTGGGTGTCTGTCTCAATAGCTAAGTGAGTAATAGCTACTTTTGGGCTTTTCAGTAACTTCCATCGTGAGTAAAATCACTTGTAACTTGAAAACTATTGCATTTAGAGTATTTTGTTTCAATATGTTATTCAGCTATTTTTGGGTCAGCTATAACATAGTAAAATTTCAGACCTGTAGCTCATGGCATAGCTGAGTAATAGCTACTTTTAGGTTATCACTGTTGAGTAAATTGCTTATAACTTCAAAAGTATTACATTTAGAGTATTTTGTTTCAATATGTTATTCACCTATTTCGGAGTCAGCTATAACATAGTGAAGTTCCAGACCTGTGGCTCATTGCATAGCTGAGTAATAGCTACTTTGAAGTTCACACTGTTGAGTAAATCAGTTGTAATTGGAAAACTATTGCATTTACAGAAATTTGTGTAAATATGTTATTCAGCTATTTTTGGGTCAGCTATAACATAGTAAAATTTCAGACCTGTAGCTCATGGCATAGCTGAGTAATAGCTACTTTTAGGTTATCACTGTTAAGTAAATTGCTTATAATTTCAAAAGTATTACATTTAGAGTATTTTGTTTCAATATGTTATTCACCTATTTCGGAGTCAGCTATAACATAGTGAAGTTCCAGACCTGTGGCTCATTGCATAGCTGAGTAATAACTACTTTAGTTGTAATTGGAAAACTATTGCATTTACAGAAATTTGTGTAAATATGTTATTCAGCTACTTTTGGGTCAGCTATAACATAGTGAAATTACAGACCTGTAGCTCATGGCACAACTGAGCAATAGCTATTTTCAGGTACTGACTGTTGAGTAAATGACTTGTAACTTGAAAACTATTGCATTTAGAGTATTTTGTTTCAATATGTTATTCAGCTATTTTTGGGTCAGCTATAACATAGTAAAATTTCAGACCTGTAGCTCATGGCATAGCTGAGTAATAGCTACTTTTAGGTTATCACTGTTGAGTAAATTGCTTATAACTTCAAAAGTATTACATTTAGAATATTTTGTTTCAATATGTTATTCACCTATTTCGGAGTCAGCTATAACATAGTGAAGTTCCAGACCTGTGGCTCATTGCATAGCTGAGTAATAGCTACTTTGAAGTTCACACTGTTGAGTAAATCAGTTGTAATTGGAAAACTATTGCATTTACAGAAATTTGTGTAAATATGTTATTCAGCTACTTTTGGGTCAGCTATAACATAGTGAAATTACAGACCTGTAGCTCATGGCACAACTGAGCAATAGCTATTTTCAGGTACTGACTGTTGAGTAAATGACTTGTAACTTGAAAAATATTGCATTTGGAGTATTTTGTTAAAATATGTTGTTCACCTACTTTTGGGTCAGCTATAACGTCGTGAAATTACAGACTTATAGCTCATGGCATAGCTGAGCAATAGCTATTTTCAGGTTCTCACTATTGAGTAAATCAGTTGTAACTTGAAAACTATTGCATTTACAGTATTTTGCTTAAATATGTTGTTCACCTAATTTTGGGTCAGCTATAACATAGAAAAAATTCAGACATGTAGCTCATTGCATAGCTGAGTAATAGCTACTTTTAGGTTATCACTGTTGAGTAAATCAGTTATAACGTGAAAACTATTACATTTACAGTATTTTGTTTAAATATGTTATTCACATAATTTTTGGTCAGCTATAACAGAGTGAAATTGCAGACCTCTATGTCATGGCATAGCTTACCAATATCTACTTTCAGGTTCTCACTGTTGAGTAAATCATTGTATCCACTGGATAGCCGCAGTGTGTAGAGAGATTTCACCATTACCGCTCTAACGAAAAAATATTATAGCTAGCCTTCTCAAGTTTGCAAGGTATATTAGAGGGTGCACCACAGTATTCTATTGGTAGGCTTTATGTCTAAATTAGGCCTGTGGCTAAATTACTTGCCTACTACAAATGAGTAATTCTGCATTTTCTCTAAAAGTATTGCAGATAGCAAATTTTTCTTAAATAACTCATTCACCTACTTTTGGGAGAGCTTTCACATGCTGAAGTTCCAGACCTGTAGGTAATTACTCACCTACTCAAAATGAGTAAATGCGAATTATCTCTAAAAGTATTGCAGATAGCCAATTTTTCTCAAATAACTCATTCACCTACTTTTGGGAGAGCTTTCACTTGGTGAAGTTTCAGACCCGTAGGTAATTACTCACCTACTGAAAATGAGTAAATGCAAATTATCTCTAAAAGTATTCCAGATAGCCAATTTTTGTCAAATAACTCCTTCGCCTACTTTTGGGAGACCTTTCACTTGGTGAAGTTTCAGACCTGTAGCTAATTATTCACCTACTCAAAATGAGTAAATGCTAATTATCTCTAAAAGTATTGCAGATATCCAATTTTTATCAAATAACTCATTCATCTACTTTTGGGAGAGCTTTCACATGGTGAAGTTTCAGACCCATAGCTAATTATTCACCTACTCAAAATGAGTAAATGCAAATTATCTCTAAAAGTATTGCAGATAGCCAATTTTTCTCAAATAACTCATTCACCTACTTTTGGGAGAGCTTTCACTTGGTGAAGTTTCAGACCCGTAGGTAATTACTCACCTACTGAAAATGAGTAAATGCAAATTATCTCTAAAAGTATTCCAGATAGCCAATTTTTGTCAAATAACTCCTTCACCTACTTTTGGGAGACCTTTCACTTGGTGAAGTTTCAGACCTGTAGCTAATTATTCACCTACTCAAAATGAGTAAATACTAATTATCTCTAAAAGTATTGCAGATATCCAATTTTTCTCAAATAACTCATTCATCTACTTTTGGGACAGCTTTCACATGGTGAAGTTCCAGACCCGTAGGTAATTACTCACCTACTGAAAATGAGTAAATTCGAATTATCTCTAAAAGTATTGTAGGTAGCCAATTTTTCTCAAATAACTCATTCGCCTACTTTTGAGAGAGCTTTCACTTGGTGAAGTTTCAGACCCGTAGCTAATTATTCACCTACTCAAAATGAGTAAATGCGAATTATCTCTAGAAGTATTGCAGATAGCCAGTATTTCTCAAATAACTCATTAATATAAAAACAACTTATAGGAAGTCATGGGCTGCAAATCTTTTCATGTGGTCAGATTTGACCTTGGGCCCCTCCTGCTTATTATTGGTCCTAGAGGTTTGCAATGTGAAAACGACTTATAGGAAATCATGGGCTGCGAATCTTTTGATCAGGTCAGACTTCACCTTGGGCCCCTGCTACAGGGTCAAATAAGGGTAACCAAACTTAAAAGTGCTTTCAGCTTGCTTATTAACGAAAAATGCTATTTATCTTCTAAACTATGTTACTTGGCCTTTGTCGGTGGATACATCCAGCATCTGGCTACAGATGCGTCCTTAGTCTAGTTAAGCGTCCCGCAAGGGACGCTTGTTTGTGTATGGGAGAGCTTCACCGGCTCTGCATTTTTTTTTCCTTATAACTCTGTAACCGTTAGGCGGATTCTTTTCAAATTTGGCAGGTTTAGGCAGTAGCCTTGGGGAATTTTTTTGAATATGCTGCAGTGACATTTCAACCAATCAGAGAGGTCACATGACCAAAAATGTCTTTTTTCGATGGGGAAGCTTGTCCGGATGATAACTTGAAAGGAATTTTATCAATTCACCTGAAACTTGGCAAATGCATAACATTCATTCTATTAAAATCTGGAAATCATTAGATTTTGGCATTGATTGGTCAAGAAATGGCCGAGTAATTAATGATTAATTAATCATTACGAATTTTCCAAATAAGGAAAACACAAAAATGCTTATATCTCGAAAACCGTGCTAGATAGAGCGATTTTGACGAAATTTTTGACCCACAGGGTATCTCTGCGGAGTAGTTTTCCCAATTTTCAAAAAATTTTTGTCTCGCCCAAAATGGCAGCCATTTTGAATTTTCGAAATTTTCGCAAAAATTGCAAAACACAAAAATGCTTATATCTCGAAAACCGTGCTAGATAGAGCAATTTCGACAAAATTTTTGACCCTCAGGGTATCTCTGCAGAGTAGTTATCCCAATTTTGAAAAAATTTTTGTCTCGCCCAAAATGGCGGCCATTTTGAATTTTCAAAATTTTCGCAAAAATTGCAAAACACAAAAATGCTTATATCTCAAAAACCGTGCTAGATAGAGCAATTTCGACAAAATCTTTGACCCACAGGATATCTCTGCGGAGTACTTTTCCCAATTTTCAAAAAATTTTTGTCTCGCCAAAAATGGCGGCCATTTTGAATTTTCGAAATTTTCGCAAAAATTGCAAAACACAAAAATGCTTATATCTCCAAAACCGTGCTAGATAGAGCGATTTCGACGAAATTTTTGACCCTCAGGGTATCTCTGCAGAGTAGCCATGCCAATTTTCAAAAAAATTTTGTCTTGCCAAAAATGGCGGCCATTTTGAATTTTCGAATTTTTGCGCAAAAATTGCAAAACACAAAAATGCTTATATTTCGAAAACCGTGCTACATAGAGCGATTTCGACGAAATTTTTTATCTTCAGGGTATCTCTGCAGAGCAGCTATCCCAAAGAGCTTTCACTTGGTGAAGTTTCAGACCCATAGCTAATTGCTCACCTACTCAAAAAGAGTAAATGCGAATTACCTCTAAAAGTATTGCAGATGGCCAATTTTTCTCAAATAACTCATTCACCTACTTTTGGAAGAGCTTTCACATGGTGAAGTTTCAGACCCATAGCCAATTACTCACCTACTCAAAATGAGTAAATGCGAATTATTTCTAAAAGTATTGCAGATAGCCAATTTTTCTCAAATAACTCATTCACCTACTTTTGGGAGAGCTTTCACATGGTGAAGTTTCAGACCCATAGCTAATTATTTACCTACTCAAAATGAGTAAATGCTAATCTGTAAAAGTATTGCGGATACCCAATTTTTATCAAATAACTCATTCATCTACTTGTGGGAGAGCTTTCACATGGTGAAGTTTCAGACCCATAGCTAATTACTCACCTACTCAAAATGAGTAAATGCGAATTATCTCTAAAAGTATTGCAGATAGCCAATTTTTCTCAAATAACTCATTCACCTACTTTTGGGAGAGCTTTCACTTGGTGAAGTTTCAGACCCATAGCTAATTACTCACCTACTCAAAATGAGTAAATGCGAATTATCTCTAAAAGTATTGCAGATAGCCAATTTTTCTCAAATAACTCATTCACCTACTTTTGGGAGAGCTTTCACTTGGTGAAGTTTCAGACCCATAGCTAATTACTCACCTACTCAAAATGAGTAAATGCGAATTATCTCATAAAGTATTGCAGATAGCCAATTTTTGTCAAATTAATCATTCACCTACTTTTGGGAGAGCTTTCACTTGGTGAAGTTTCACACCCATAGCTAATTACTCACCTACTCAAAATGAGTAAATGCGAATTATCTCTAAAAGTATTGCAGATAGCCAATTTTTCTCAAATAACTCATTCACCTACTTTTGGGAGAGCTTTCACTCTGTGAAGTTTCAGACCCATAGCTAATTACTCACCTACTCAAAATGAGTAAATGCGAATTATCTCTAAAAGTATTGCAGATAGCCAATTTTTCTCAAATTAATCATTCACCTACTTTTGGGAGAGCTTTCACTTGGTGAAGTTTCACACCCATAGCTAATTACTCACCTACTCAAAATGAGTAAATGCGAATTATCTCTAAAAGTATTGCAGATAGCCAATTTTTCTCAAATAACTCATTCACCTACTTTTGGGAGAGCTTTCACTTCGTGAAGTTTGAGACCCATAGCTAATTACTCACCTACTCAAAATGAGTAAATGTGAATTATCTCTAAAAGTATTGCAGATAGCCAATTTTTCTCAAATTAATCATTCACCTACTTTTGGGAGAGCTTTCACTTGGTGAAGTTTCAAAGGTCAAAGTTGGGGTTTTACGTCCCGTTCAACAGCCAGGGTCATATTGGGACAGGTCCTCAGAATTGCCACTTGTGGGACTCGAACCCACAGAGGTGACAGCCTATGATTAGATGCCAAACTTGCTAACCACTAGGCCACTGAGGACCTTGGTGAAGTTTCAGACCCATAGCTAATTACTCGTCTACTCAAAATGAGTAAATGCGAATTATCTCTAAAAGTATTGCAGATAGCCAATTTTTCTCAAATAACTCATTCACCTACTTTTGGGAGAGCTTTCACTTGGTGAAGTTTCACACCCATAGCTAATTACTCACCTACTCAAAATGAGTAAATGCGAATTATCTCTAAAAGTATTGCAGATAGCCAATTTTTCTCAAATAACTCATTCACCTACTTTTGGCAGAGCTTTCACTTGGTGAAGTTTCAGACCCATAGCTAATTATTCACCTACTCAAAATGAGTAAATGTGAATTATCTCTAAAAGTATTGCAGATAGCCAATTTTTCTCAAATAACTCATTCACCTACTTTTGGGAGAGCTTTCACTCTGTGAAGTTTCAGACCCATAGCTATTTATTCACCTACTCAAAATGAGTAAATGCTAATTATCTGTAAAAGTATTGCGGATACCCAATTTTTATCAAATACTCATTCATATACTTGTGGGAGAGCTTTCACATGGTGAAGTTTCAGACCCATAGCTAATTACTCACCTACTCAAAATGAGTAAATGCGAATTATCTCTAAAAGTATTGCAGATAGCCAATTTTTCTCAAATAGCTCATTCACCTACTTTTGGGAGAGCTTTCACTTGGTGAAGTTTCACACCCATAGATAATTATTCACCTACTCAAAATGAGTAAATGTGAATTATCTCTTAATAGTATTGCAGATAGCCAATTTTTCTCAAATAACTCATTCACCTACTTTTGGAAGACCTTTCACACACGAAAATGAAAAATTGTGAATATCTCGGAAAAGCTATTTCTTCTGCTTTAATGCTCGGCGGGAGATACACACCACGGCAGTGGTCTTGACAAAAATTTTTGTCTCCCCAAAAATGGTGGCCATTTTGAATTTTCAAAGTTTTTGCAAAACACAAAAATGCTTATATCTCGAAAACCGTGCTATATGGAGCGAACTCAACAAAATTTTGGACCTGCTGGGTATCTCTGCAGAGTAGCCATGCCAATTTTCAAAATATTTTTGTCTCGCCAAATATAGCGGACATTTTTAATTTTTTTATTTTTTGCAAAACACAAAAATGCTTATATCTTGAAAACCGTGCTAGATAGAGCAGACTGCACTGACTTTGGTTGCCACAACAGTGTAAGGCTAGAAACGAAGCATTTTCTTAATACTTTAGCACTCACCTTTATATCCTTTTCGGGACGCTTTGTTTTTGCTATGCAAAAACATTATCTTTTTTTTTTGCGAGCGATCCTCTAGTTATAAATCTGTTCTTGTGGTTTAATAATTGTCTCCATTTAAATCTGAAGGCATAATTGTCCTGTTGGACATTTCTTATTTATTGGTCATAAGATTAACTAAGGTTTTTGTATTGCAAGTTTTTATGTCAGCTGACTTGTCAGTCAGCTGACATTATGTCGTCACTCTGCGGCGTGGGCGTACGCATACGCGTCCGCGTACGCGTGAACAACTTCTCCTCCAAAACTACAAGGCCTAGAGACATGCTGTTTTTTTTAAAAGATACCTTATCTATCGAGGATGAAAAATTGTTCAAGGCATGCAAATCTGTATGTTCGTCTGTTTGCTAGAGACATTACAAGGGGGGTACCCCCACCAAAAGTGTGAAAATTTCAACACTGTATCACAATTTTCTCAGTGACTATTGAAGGGATTTCTCTCATATCTTGCATATATGTACTAGGCCAGAGGTAGATTCTCTTGTGTGAGTATGAGACCTGGATCTGTCTTAATTTTTTTTTAATAAATTTTTTAAATTATTTTTAATGCATTAAAATTCATGAAATCATGCACTAAATCACTTATAACTTGAAAAGTGTTGCATTTAGAGCATTTTGTTAAAATATGTTATTCAGCTACTTTTTTCATAGCTACAACATGGTGAGTAACTTGGGTGTCTGTCTCAATAGCTAAGTGAGTAATAGCTACTTTTGGGCTTTTCAGTAACTTCCATCATGAGTAAAATCACTTATAACTTGGAAACTATTGCATTTAGAGAATTTTGTATCAATATGTTATTCAGCTACTTTTGGGTCAGCTATAACATAGTAAAATTTCAGACCTGTAGCTCATGGCATAGCTGAGTAATAGCTACTTTTAGGTTATCACTGTTGAGTAAATCACTTATAACTTGAAAACTATTGCATTTAGAGTATTTTGTTTAAATATGTTATTCACGTATTTTGGGGTCAGCTATAACATAGTGAAGTTCCAGACCTGTGGCTCCTTGCATAGCTGAGTAATAGCTACTTTGAAGTTCTCACTATTGAGTAAATCAGTTGTAATTGGAAAACTATTGCATTTAGAGAATTTCATATAAATATGTTATTCAGCTACTTTTGGGTCAGCTATAACATAGTAAAATTTCAGACCTGTAGCTCATGGCATAGCTGAGTAATAGCTACTTTTAGGTTATCACTGTTGAGCAAATCACTGATAACTTGAAAACTATTGCATTTACAGTATTTTGTTTAAATATGTTATTCACGTATTTTGGGGTCAGCTATAACACAGTGAAATTCCAGACCTGTGGCTCCTTGCATAGCTGAGTAATAGCTACTTTGAAGTTCTCACAATTGAGTAAATCAGTTGTAATTGGAAAACTATTGCATTTAGAGAATTTCATATAAATATGTTATTCAGCTACTTTTGGGTCAGCTATAACATAGTAAAATTTCAGACCTGTAGCTCATGGCATAGCTGAGTAATAGCTACTTTTAGGTTATCACTGTTGAGTAAATCACTGATAACTTGAAAACTATTGCATTTAGAGTATTTTGTTTAAATATGTTATTCACCTATTTTGGGGTCAGCTACAACATAGTAAAATTCCAGACCTGTGGCTCATTGCATAGCTGAGTAACAGCTACTTTGAAGTTCTCACTGTTGAGTAAATCCGTTGTAATTTGAAAACTATTGCATTTACAGAAATTTGTGTAAATATGTTATTCAGCTACTTTTGGGTCAGCTATAACATAGTAAAATTTCAGACCTGTAGCTCATGGCATAGCTGAGTAATAGCTACTTTTAGGTTATCACTGTTGAGTAAATCACTTATAACTTGAAAACTATTGCATTTAGAGTATTTTGTTTAAATATGTTATTCACGTATTTTGGGGTCAGCTATAACATAGTGAAGTTCCAGACCTGTGGCTCCTTGCATAGCTGAGTAATAGCTACTTTGAAGTTCTCACTATTGAGTAAATCAGTTGTAATTGGAAAACTATTGCATTTAGAGAATTTCATATAAATATGTTATTCAGCTACTTTTGGGTCAGCTATAACATAGTAAAATTTCAGACCTGTAGCTCATGGCATAGCTGAGTAATAGCTTCTTTTCGGTTATCACTGTTGAGTAAATCACTTATAACTTGAAAACTATTGCATTTAGAGTATTTTGTTTAAATATGTTATTCACGTATTTTGGGGTCAGCTATAACATAGTGAAGTTCCAGACCTGTGGCTCCTTGCATAGCTGAGTAATAGCTACTTTGAAGTTCTCACTATTGAGTAAATCAGTTGTAATTGGAAAACTATTGCATTTAGAGAATTTCATATAAATATGTTATTCAGCTACTTTTGGGTCAGCTATAACATAGTTAAATTTCAAACCTGTAGCTCATGGCATAGCTGAGTAATAGCTACTTTTAGGTTATCACTGTTGAGTAAATCACTTATAACTTGAAAACTATTGCATTTAGAGTATTTTGTTTCATTATGTTATTCACGTATTTTGGGGTCAGCTATAACATAGTGAAATTCCAGACCTTTGTGTAATTTGTGAAATTTGTGTAAATATGTTATTCAGCTACTTTTGGGTCGGCTATAACATAGTAAAATTACAGACCTGTAGCTCATGGCACAACTAAGCAATAGCTATTTTCAGGTACTGACTGTTGAGTAAATTAGCTGTAACTTGATAAATATTGCATTTGGAGTATTTTGTTAAAATATGTTGTTCACCTACTTTTGGATCAGCCATAACATAGTGGAATTGCAGACCTATAGCTCATTGCATAGCTGAGCAATAGCTATTTTCAGGTTCTCACTATTGAGTAAATCAGTTGTAACTTGAAAACTATTGCATTTACAGTAATTTGCTTAAATATGTTGTTCACCTATTTATTGGTCAGCTATAACATAGTAAAAATTCAGACATGTAGCTCATTGCATAGCTGAGTGATAGCTACTTTGAGGTTGTCACTGTTGAGTAAATCAGTTGTAACTTGAAAACTATTACATTTAGAGTATTTTGTTTAAATATGTTATTCACATAATTTTTGGTCATCTATAACAGTGAAATTGCAAACCTCTATGTCATGGCTTAGCTGAGCAATAGCTACTTTCAGGTTCTCACTGTTGAGTAAATCATTGTATCCACTGGATAGCCGCAGTGTGTAGAGAGATTTCACCATTACCGCTCTAACGAAAAAATATTATAGCTAGCCTTCTTAAGTTTGCAGGATATATTAATAACCATGAAATGTTGCCTGGGAATATTTTTGGCCTCATTTTGAAAAACAAGATGGCCGTCAGGGACGTTTATTCGACTTTAAACAATGACTTTTGTTGGCCCCCTAGAGCAAAGGGTATAAAAGGTGGAGATCTCAAATTCGCAGGATATGTTCCTCATTATAAAATCTTGACTGGGAATATTTTTGGCCTCATTTTGAAAAACAAGATGGCCGCCACAGACGTTTCTTTGTCAATCATGAAAAGTGCTTATATCTCCCTTATTATTGATCCTAGAGGTTTGGGATGGTAAACCAACCTGTGGGAAATCATGGGCTGGGAATCTGTTGATGTGGTCCGATTTGACCTTAGACCCCCTCCTTCAAGGTCAAATGAGGATAGCCAAACTTAAAAGTGCTTATGACTCGCTTATTATTGGTCCTAGAGGTTTGGAATGGAAACCAACCTATAGAAAATCATTGGCTGGGAATCTTTTGGTGAGGTCGGATTTGACCTTGGACCCCTCCTTCAAGGTCAAATGAAGATAGCCAAACTTAAAAGTGCTTATAACTCGCTTATTAATGGTCCTAGAAGTTTGGGATGGTAAACCAACCTATAGGAAATCATTGGCTGGAAATCTATTGGTGTGGTCAGATTTGACCTTGGACCCCTCCTTTGAGGTCAAACGAAGATAGCCAAACTTAAAATTGATTATAACTCACTTATTATTGGTCCTAAAGGTTTGGGATGGTAACCAACCTACAGGAAATCATGGGCTGGGAATCTTTTAGTGTTGTCGGATTTGACCTTCGACCCCTCCTTCAAGGTCAAACAAGGATAGCGAAACTTAAAAGTGTCTATAACTTGCTTATTATTGGTCCTAGAGGTTAGGGATGGTAAACCATCCTATAGGAAATCATGGGATGTGAATTTTTTGGTGTGGTTAGAGTTTTTATTGCATCCCTTCTTCAAGATCGAGCGAGGATATTGTATTTGCAGTATTTCTTTAATTATGTTTTAACCTACTTTTTACACTTAAACAATTACCTTGTTACTTACTTTCATAATACCATTTGCAGGGCACAACTTTTTTGTCCTTTTCTTCTGTCAGCTTTGGAATTTCTTTCGAACATGCTGTTCAATTACCATTTACTGTATTTCTGTACTGCACTTTCCCTCATAATTATGCTTTCCTCTCATTATCACCTTCACAAATCAAAAACACTCATTCAGCTGACACAGTGCCCGTTCACGGGCACTCTCCTCTTGTTAAAATAGATAGGTTGAACCATTGATGATTTCTGAGTATTTTATTACCCCTTTTATATATATCAGAGTGTTAGATTTTCAGTAAAAGTGTTAGATGTTTAATTAGATGATCATCATCCATCAATCAGATTTATATCATATCTTCTTTCTTTTGCTTTACATAGATATATGAAAAAGCACCCATCCTCTTTGTTTAAGCAGTATGCTGGTATTGTATAAAACCTGGCATATGTAGCACCATATAAACTAAAACTTCATTTTGTTTGCAAGGAACTGAGAAGTGATATTGTCAGATTTTTACTGTTTCTTCTTATTAAAAATGAAACTGTGAAACCAGCTTTAATTTACTTTGTAAAAGGCTTGGAAGGATACATGTCAAATTATAAAGGAAAAAAAACAAAATCTAATTGCATATTTGTTTTATGATGTTTCATCTATCCACTAATATATTAAAACATAGAAACAGATAAACTTGTGTGTGGACCTTTGCCCACAAGGACTCTTGCCCACAGGACCTTTGCCCACAAAGGACTTTGCCCACCACATTTTTACAGGGGAGGAACTTTGCATAAAATAATGATATGAAATTTAATTTAAATTTTAATTTTTTTATTGAAGTATAAGTGTACAATATCTACCATATTAAAGGTCAGCTTCTTATTATATTATCGAATTTTAAGTATGTAATGTTACAATGTAATAATATTCTCAATGAGTCAATGACTGTTGGACTTTCTTGAAACCTTTTTTGTATATATGCATTCTTCATTGCAAAGGTTTTGGCCACCTCTGGTATTTTTATTGTTTCCATTTTGCAGTACTATGTAAATCTATCAACAGTGAATTAAATGCTATTCTAACATGACACGGATGTGTCCTCGATTCTGATTGGCTAAATGACGAAATACTTCCCCGGTAAAATACAGCATAACCCTGTTACTCCCTTTTATCGCTCATTATGGCTGTCGTAACAATGACCATTTTACAGTAAAATTTCGAATAATTTTTCATCTTAAAATAATTTGTCATGTTAGAATAGGAATAATCCCCTCCCAAACCACGGTATACGCAGAATTTTATCATGGTAAAATTCTGCGTATACGGTGGTTTGGTCAGGGGTTATTCCTATAATGAAATCAACTTGCATACTTTATATAGTGCAACTTTAGTTCAGTTATCTGAGTAGTTTTCTGAATGGAGTATTGATTGATTGGTTGGTTGGTTGGTTGGTTGATGTGCCTGAAAAGTGCCTGTGGATAGAGTTTGCATTTGGCAAAGTTCTTGTGGGCAAAGTTCCCGGACCGGATTAGTATCAGTCATCTGGGGATACCATTTTGCTTGCAAAATAAAATATTGTAGATTGAATTACTCAATTTCTTATATAAGTGGTTGATTATGTTTTCCCTCAAAATTATATCACACAGGAGGGGTCCCATGACAAAAATACCCAGTGAAAACATGTTGCGTGAGTGATGACCTGTCTGGGGATATGTTGGCGCCGAGTTGGCCCAATCTAGTTAAAATTCCAAGTGATGTTTAAATAGCAAAACATAATTTCATATATAATTGTTGGGAGAGGGTATGGACACAGATAAAAATTTGGGTGCCACTTTTCCTTTGGCAGTGCTATGTTGAATGCCTAGTACCCATACCTTTTGAAGCTACCGTATATTTTTTACCTTAATAAATGCGTTAAAACTGATGTTCTAGCCTTAGTGTATTCTTTATATACATTTTTCAGACCTCTGTCTATGTCGGAGAACCTGACAAAGTTGGCACATAAGATTGACTTTTCACGGGATGAGTGTGAGAGTAAGGGTGGACGCCTCACCTCTGAAGTGGATGAGGAGTCAGAGGAGGACAAACCAGTCACCCCATTCCAGCCCTCTCTCTGGCCATGGGACTCCGTCAGAAACAAACTGAAGTAAGTTCAGTCTCTGTTACATTTGTTCAAATGTCTTAGTGCAAATTCTCAATTGAAGAAACTAGACATATTGATGTAGACCTCTCAAACAGGTATCACCTTGCAGGCACAGAGAAAGTAGCTGAACACCATACATTAGTGAAATGCTCTAATGAATGCAGCCATTTTGAAATAATAAGCAATTTACTGAAAGTATCTACTAGCGCTATTATTCACTCAGCTGTGGACCTAGATCAGCAAAGGCAGCAAGATTATGGATGACCTTGAGGAAGGAGTCACAAAACAAATCTGACCCTTTAAGATTCAGGCTTATGATTTTCTGTAGATTGTTTTCACATCCAAAACCCCCAGGACCAATACTTATAATGAAGATGTAAGGCATGTTTAGTGTGCAAACACAATTTCACCTTGAATAGGGATCAAAGGTCAAATCTAACAATTCCATAGGATTCCCAGCCCATGAATTTTCGTAAGTTGATTTAACATTCTGGACTCTAAAAATATAGGGGAAAAGGCCGACAGACTTCCTTCTTCAAGGTCATGGCTAAACTTCAAACAATGCTATGTTGGCCTTTTTAAGTAAGGGTCAGATTCTGAGCCCAACGAAACATTGCCTCTATTTTCTAGGACAGCATTGACAGAAACTAGTGTGCTCTTGGATGTACTGAACATTGCCAAAGAGAAGCATTACATGGTTCTGGATCCCATCTCACAAGAACCTCCTGACCCCAGGACTGGAGTTCAGCTGTTTGCAAAGAAGAGGGTAGGTACTATGTAGTGTGACAGAAGAGCTTGCTCTATGAAGTCAGAGGGCCAATCAGTATTCTTGGTAATCATGTCTCACAGCAATGTCAAGAATCCTGAGGTGGTGTTCGATTCAAATTTGTCTCTCTCAGACCTTGTATCACAAGTCAAAAAATCCGCCAGAGTCCATACAAGAGATCTTTACAGAATTCATCACCTCTTAGACTTTAAAACGTCAGTCCTTCTGGCAAATGCTTTGGTGAACAGTAAATTTGACTACTGCAATTATCGCATCGCTCACTGACTTTGAGTTGACAAGTTTGCAGCGCATTCAAAACTCACTGTGCAGGGTTTTCACCCATGGCCTTGGTACTAGCACACATTTTCACTTGTGTGCGTGATAACTCAATAATGCTTTAACAGGTTTTATTCAGATCAGGAGAGGAAGCCTATTTTAAGGTGACCTTAAACTCCCAATATTAAGTTATGTTCACTTTAAGGTTAGAAATGGTCAGTTAAGGTCAATTTGTTCACTTTACATTTGTCAACAATTGAGACTTTGGTAGGGCTGTTCCACTGTGGCAATCATGCTCCCGAGAGGTTTCTGATCCTGGAAAGTTTCCATTCAGGAAACAATCTTTTTGTTCGTAAACTCTACCGTATTGATCAAGACATTTAGGTAAAATTTGAAAACCATTTGAAAAGTTGACATTTTATTACGCTACAATAGCTTACCATGTGGGACTTAATACTGTTCTCGGGTGGCCACACCACGGCCAACGCCTTAGAAAAAAAGACATTTCTTGTTAGCCGTAGAATCTAGTTGTCGTCACGTGATAGTTTCTGACCAATCGTCCTACTTTCTCGTTGGCCACGTTGAACTGGTAGCAGTTTGTAAATATACAGACATTTTCATCTATTTCTCAGCCTTTACTTATTGTTGGAGGTTCCTTTTTGGATATTTCTTTTATTATATAACATAGATCATTCTGTAAAATTTTTATTTTGACAGGATAAGTATATTTCTTGCTTTCGCGTGTTTTGAGTTTTCCTCGGTTCAGGCACTTTACATTGTATGTCTTTTATTGCGTTTAAAATGTCTCTCCACCAAACGAATAAAGACAAACCGAGAGCTCAGAAATGCCGCCATTTTTGTTTTAGTTTCGACCTACACAACTATTGCCCTACCTGTAGGGAGGCTGGCAAGGGGGATGACCCCTGTGTCACCTTCAAAACTCCCTGTGATATCTGTGCATCTTTTACAGATGAACAGATGAAGAAAATTCAGCACAGGAAACGTTATCTTAAAAAACAGAAAGCGGAAACTAGTTCCAAAGATAATGAACTCAATCCTTTGGGCGAAGGCGATTCCTTCACTGGCTCCAATGCAGACCTCGAGAGTGCTGCTGACAATCTTTTTACGCCCCCCCCCCCGAACTACCTCCAAAAGAGGTCTCGTACTCACACAAAAAGCAAAGCCACTCTCGTAGTAGGCAGGAAATTGATCCAGGATCTGCCTCGGACCAACCAAATGAGGAATCCGATGGACCTCGGATCCCTTCTACCAAACCTAAAATGCACTCTGATAAGAGTAAATACAAATCAAGGTCCAGATATCTGTGTCATCTTCTTCAGGGGAGGATCAGTCCCCTGTAGCCAGACACAGGTCTTCTAAGCCCTCTGGGGCTCAGCCCTCAGGGGCTGTTTCTGATCAAGACCTTCCACAACATGATCCAGACCCCCCTTATTATAGGGAAGTGGCTCTGTCTGACATGCCCTCACAGTACGCTGAAGAGGTCGACACTTTTAGGCGCATTCTTTCCCTCCCTGACCCCAGGGAGTCTATGCCTAGGTCTTCAACTTCAGTGATGGGTCTGGATGATGAAAAAGGCCTTCAAGAGCTCAGACCTAGAGGTCCTTCCTCTATTCTGCCTCTCGGCTCAGTTATCAAGGACACCTTTGATAAATTTCAACATGACTTTAAGGCTGCTAATTTACCTGAGGGTAAATACGTCAAGCCTCCTCCTTCCACTTCTAAGTAGTACAGGGTGGGACAGCCCTGTTTTCAGGACAAAATTCAGGAGTTGAATACAGATTTCGCCAAAATCTGTATTACTCCTAAACCCTCTGGAGCATCAAGCTAGACAAAATATCTCAACCCTCAATTTCACCGCTGTCTTTGCTAAAACTTCTTCTTCTTGCAATTCTTCCCTGGAGAAGTGCCAACATAGCATCAAGTCAACTGTCAAGAAGATCAAGTCTCAGATTCAAAAAGGTGCCAATCCTGAGAAAGCAGCAAAGCGCGGATATGAGGAAGTCGCTGAGTACATGGATTTTTGGAATAAGACAGTTCTTATTCAACACAGGGCCCTCACATGCCTCAGCAAATCCCTAGCCCATATTCTCCAGAGGGAGTTATATTCTATGGCTAATACCGGCTTGCTTAGGCGCGAAGCCGAGATGACTCTCTTACAGCCACAGTTGGGGGAAACGAGATGCCAAGAACTTGTCTCAACTTGTGAAGGAAGGGGAAGACTTCCTTCTCAAAAAAGGCACCTTTCAGGGTTTCGCACCCTACCAGAATAAGCCCTTTCGTGGTCCCCACAAGAAAAGAGGCTCCTACAGGAAACGCCCCTATGGGGGCAACTCCTCACAAAGCAGTAACCAATCGTTTTCCTCAGGAAGGAGGAAACCGAACTTCAGAGGCTCCAGGGGTCGTTTTCGACCCCATAGGGGAAGGAGGCGTGGAAACCCCTCTTCCCAATGACTCCTCCAAAGCCTCACTCAGTCCACCAGTAGGAGGTCGCCTCCGTTCTTTCAGGAGAGACTGGCAAACAAACAAATGTTCTCCAAACGTGTTAAACATGATCACCAATGGCTACATACTGCCATTCCTTTCAAAGCCAAATTTGGTCAGATTCCCTCTGATTCTGTCAGAGTACAAGGCCCAGCAAAAAGACCAAGCCTGGCCACTTGTATCCAGTCTCTCCTGTCAAAGAACGCAATCGAAAGGGTGGAAAATGTAAAATCTCTAGGGTTTTACAGTCGCCTGTTCCTAGTACCCAAGCCTCACCAAAGATGGAGGCCAGTCATAGACCTAAGCAGGCTCAACACTTTTCTACACGTAGAAAAGTTCAAAATGGAAACTCCAGAGTCCATCAGGACCTCCCTGATTCCAGGGGAGTGGGTATCGTCGATAGATCTGTCGGACGCTTACCTACACATCCCCATCCACCCAAACTCAAGGAAATACCTAAGGTTTTGCTACAAGTCTCAGGTGTTCCAGTTCACCTCCCTCCCATTCGGACTAGCCACAGCCCCCCAGGTCTTTACAATGATTGCAAAGGAAGTGAAACTAATGGCCCTCTCCAGAGGACTCAGAATTCACCAATACCTGGACGACTGGCTGATCAGGTCCCAGTCTCAGGAGGAAGCCCAAGTGAACACTCAGGCGGTGGTAGACCTAACGCAGTCCTTGGGGTGGATAATAAATCAGGAAAAATCAGAACTGAAACCTACTCAGGTGTTTTCGTTCGTGGGCTACGAATACCATCTAGATTCAGCCCTTGTAAAACCCACTCAAGAGAGATGGCTCAAACTTCAGGATTTGATCCTACGACTCAAGTCAAAACGTGTTTTGACTGCAAGATGTTTGATGTCGCTAATTGGGTTGCTAGCCTCAACGGAGAAAATGGTCCCGGAGGGACGCCTTCACATGAGGCCCTTTCAGTTTCATCTCAAGGAGCACTGGAGATATCCTCAGTCGCTGGACAACCTCCATCCTTGGACAGAATCCATTGCAGCCCACCTAGATTGGTAGTAAAATCCCTCAAACGTGATGAAGGTGCAGACCTTCATCCCAAGGACCACAGTATCCAACTCTTTACCGACGCCTCAAACGAAGGTTGGGGCACTCACTTAGATCAAAATTCTACAAAGGGTCTGTGGTCAGATCGGGAAAAAAGGCTACACATAAATATCCTAGAATTGAAGGCGGTCTTCCTGGCCCTTCGAGACTTCAAGGACCAGTGCCAGAACCAAACAGTGCTAGTTGCGACGGACAACTCAACAGTGGTAGCCTACATCAACAAACAAGGAGGAACTCACTCAGCAGAAATGTGTGCTCTCCTGTGGAAGATCATGACCTGGTGCCATCACTACCACATAACATTGAAAGCCAGGCACATTCCAGGGTGCCTGAATGTGATGGCCGACCTACTGTCCAGGTCCAACCAAGTGCAGTCAACAGAATGGTCTCTGCATCCGCAGGTGTTCAAACAGATCTGCCAGAAGTGGTTCACACCTCATGTAGACTTATTTGCCACTCACCTGAACCACAAACTTCCACTGTACGTATCTCCTGTCCCAGACCCAAAGGCTTGGGACATAGAAGCTCTAAACATAAACTGGACGAACCTCACGGCCTATGCTTACCCTCCTACGGCTCTCCTTCACAAAGTGATCCAAAAGATCAAGCAATGCCATTGCCTGATCATCGTAATAGCCCCAGGCTGGCCAGGGATGCCCTGGTTTTGGGACCTAGTGCAGCTCTCAACAGAGATCCCACTACAACTCCCAGTGTCAACGACCCTACTCAAACAGTCCCACAAGTATGTGTTCCACAACAACCCACAACAGCTGAACCTCCACGCCTGGTGTCTAGGAGCGGACAACTCCAAGAACAAGGCTTCTCTGTGGAGGTGGCAGAGAGAATTGCTGCTCCTCAGCGGTCATCAACAAGGACCATCTACAAGTCAAAGTGGGCTCTATTTGAAAAATGGTGCAGAGAAAATTCGGTGGATTTCTCCACTCCATCTGTGAAACAAATCTTAGATTTTTTCATGTACCTGTACCAAGACCTAAACAGGCGCCCCTCGACAATTGATGGTTACAGGACTGCAATCGTTGACACTTTGGGCCCAACGGCCCACCATATTGCACATAATGCAGACCTTCATAGGTTACTCTCCAGTTTTCACAGGGATCGTCCAAAAAGTTCCAGAAATCTACCTAAGTGGAACCTTTCTGTTGTTCTCAATGAGCTCACAAAAGCACCCTTTGAGCCCATGAAAGACACAGACCTCAAACATCTTACCCTCAAAACTGCTTTCTTGCTAGCTTTGGCCTCCAGCAAACGCCGCAGCGAAATCCATGCCTGGGTCGCAAACAAAGTATCTAATCTAGGTCAATGGGAAAAGGTCGCCTTGTTCCCTTCTTCTGATTTCATAGCCAAAAACCAACTAGCAAGAGAAGGTTCTCAAAGTGTGTCTCCGGTGACTATTCCTGCTTTGACTACCATTATAGAGAGACAATTTAAAGAAGACAGGACCCTGTGTCCAGTGCGGGCCCTGAGGTATTATCTGGACTGAACCAAAGACCTGAGAGGGTCTCGTTCCCTCCTTTTCATCTCCTTCAAGAAAGGACATACCTCAGACATCAGACCCGCTACTCTCTCTCTTCCTGGTTGAAACAAACCATCTTACTTTGTTATAAACAAGCAGACCAACAAGCCTTGGACTTGGTCCAAGTTAAAGCGCATGACATCCGGGCCTTCGCGGCCTCTAAGGCCTTTTACGGTGGGGTATCAGTGGACCAAATCATGCAAGCCTGTCACTGGAAAGCACACTTTTACAAATTTTTACCTAAAAGACCTTACTTGGTCGGACACCAACAACAATATGTATCTGGGACCCGTAGTGGCGGCACAACAAGTCCTAGATCCTTCCCCTCAGACCAGTTGTCCTCGGAAAGAAAAAAAGGGGGGGGGGCACATCCGCTACAACCAAGTCTTCAGGAGTCTCTCCCAGGATCTAGGTATTCCTTTACCTTCAAGATGTTACGGGTAAGGTCATTTTTGTTTTTGAGTTTATCAAATAATTTATATTAAGGACTTATTAAGTTGTCATTAATCTCATATTCAGGTGGCAAAAATTTATGAGAATTCCAGCCATTGGGCTGGTCTGTCACTCGTGAAAGGGCCCTCAGGGACCCTTAGACCTCTAAGTGAGCACTGCTGCACTTCCGTCCTACAATCAAAACATCTAGACAGTTTTTAGCACTGTCTCTCATTCTACTTAGGTTTTTGGCTCTTCACAGGCCCAGTCTTCGGGATTGGGGCACTATAAATGGGACTCAGACTGGTATTTCTAACACTATTTCTATATATATTAATTCAAATCTTAGTAAAAAATGACATATCTTCCAGTCTTCAGCTGTAATCCCGCCACCGGGCGGTTGAATTCAGCATTAAGTCCCACATGGTAAGCTATTGTAGCGTAATAAAATTGAAAATTTTAATTACTTAAATGTAGCTTTTATAAGCTACAAGCTTACCATGTGGGACTTAGAAGAGTCCCACCCTGCCTCCCCGCTGTTTACAGCTGAGGGGTAGGTTTTAGAAAATTTCAACGAGAAAGTAGGACGATTGGTCAGAAGTTATCATGTGACGACAACTAGATTCTACGGCTAACAAGAAATGTCTTTTTTTCTAAGGCGTTGGCCGTGGTGTGGCCACCCGAGAACAGCATTAAGTCCCACATGGTAAGCTTGCAGCTTATAAAAGCTATATTTAAGTAATTAAGCATCCCTGAAAGGGCGCTTATTTGTTTTTGCCTCAGTTTCCTCGTCGCCGCCGACGCCGCATTATCATCTCCCTTGAATATCTCCCTTATTATTAGAAGGATTCAAACCATATTTGGCAGTTATATACCTTAGGCGTGGGAACATTTTTTTGCATGCTTAAATTTGACCTTTGACCTTTATGAAGGTCACATGATCAAAAACAATTTTTTGAAGTACACCCCCCGTCATCACAGTTCAGGAAAAACTACTTACTACACAGCCTTATAATTTGACACACCTGTTCATACTATCGAAAACGCGAGCTGATTAGATTTTGGGAGCAATCCCTTGAAAAATGTCTCATTTATGAGTGATTTTCTGACACCTTCCAATCTGAAAGCCTTAAATTTAGGTCAACCCCCCTATTATTGCATTTAGAGCCATAAAATGTACTGGGAGGTAATAGGAAACCATATGTGGGGAGTCTAAATAGCCGGTCAGTTTTACCCCCCAGCCCCCCCCCTATGGGTCAAACTGGGGTCATAAAATAGCTGATTTTGAGTTTTTGCCTTATATCTCCTTTATTGTTGCTTTTATAGCTTCAGAATGTATTAAGAGGTATTGGGAAAGCATATGTGGAGAGTCTAAATAGCCAGTCAGTTTATTCCCCAGCCCCCCCCCCTTATGGGTCAAACTGGGGTCATAAAATAGCTGATTTTGAGTTTTTGCCTTATATCTCCTTTATTGTTGCTTTTATAGCTTCAGAATGTATTAAGAGGTATTGGGAAAGAATATGTGGAGAGTCTAGATAGCCGGTCAGTTTTATCCCTCAGCCCCCCCTCATGGGTCAAACTGGGGTCATAAAATAGCTGATTTTGAGTTTTTGCCTTATATCTCCTTTATTGGTGCTTTTATAGCTTCAGAATGTATTAAGAGGTATTGGGAAAGCATATGTGGGGAGTCTAAATAGCCGGTCAGTTTTACCCCTGACCCCCCTTATGGGTCAAACTGGGGTCGTAAAATAGCTGATTTTGAGTTTTTGCCTTATATCTCCTTTATTGTTGCTTTTATAGCTTCAGAATGTATTAAGAGGTATTGGGAAAGCATATGTTGAGAGTCTAAGTAGCCAGTCAGTTTTACCACCCGACCCCACCTTATGGGTCAAACGGGGGTAAAAAAATAGCTGTTTTGGAGTTTTTACCTGATATCTCCTTTATTGCTGCTTTTATAGCTTCGCAATATATTAAGAGGTATTGGGAAACCATATCTGGACAGTCTAAGCTGGTTAGTTTTACCTATTAACTTCATTTCCATTTTACAAGAAAATCACAAATAACTTTATTTCGCCTAAAATGGCTTCTTTAATAAGATATTTTAAGTTTTGCCAATATTTTTAATCTTTCAACAATTCAGAAGTACATTTCCAGTAGTCACAACCTCTTTTTCCAAAATTATGTTGTAAATAACCTGTCTCCAGTTTATGGTCTAATGATGTATGCACTGATCTTTTCAACATGCAATTACTTCCAAGTGATATATAACAAACCATAAACGGGGACTCTGAGGAGTTCATAACATTTCCTCATCCCTTCACGCACAAACAAGCGCGATAAAATACAAATTTTTACACTACCCACTCTCTTCTTTTCCTTTGCTTTTACCTTTTGCTGTACGGTGCAGCTTTGTGCATTCTTAGCTTTACAGCATGCTTATTAAAACCACAAAGCATTTTAAACTTTCTGGGACGCTTCGCTTTTGTTAGCAAAAGCATTCATCTAGTTAAAATTTTCAATTTAATTAGTATATTAGGCCTACAGGGTGACTTTTATGCTACAGTTTTTCACATATTTTGCCTTCTAACTAGAATTGTATGTTTGATGTAACTCCATCATGTTTTTATTTAGGGGAGAGAGGAGAGAGAGTGGGTCCGCCGGATCCCACATTTTTATTGCTTATAGCTTTAGCACATGTATCCAGTGGTCCTGGGAAAAATTTTTGAATATGGTATCATGACATTTCAACCAATCAGAGAAGTCACATGACCAAAAACAGGTTTTTTCAAAGGGGTGTGCTTGTCTGGATGATAACACTTCACCTATTCACTTGAAATTTGGCAAATAGGTTCGTCATATAGATGTTTGGATATCATTAACTTGTGGAAGTGATCCAATACTAAATGGCCGACTTATTAACAATTAACTAAATGCCACAATTTTTCTTAACGCTAAAAATGAAAAATCTTTAATATCTCAGAAATGGTGCGAGATAGAGAGATTTCGATGAAACTTTTGACCCCCAAGGTATCTGCAGAGTCTAGTTGTGATTTTTCTCAAAAATCCTTTTCCTGCCATCTTGATTTTCTGCGTAAAATGCAAAAATGCATACATCTCAGGAACAGTGCGGGGTGGAGTGATTTCGATGAAATTTTTGACCCCAAGGGTATCAACAGTCAACTGACGACTTTTCCCCAAAATCGTTTTCTTGCTATTTTGACGGCCATCTTGAATTTCTGCGTAAATGAAAAAATACACATTCATGTACAAAACCCTTGCATTTTGAGACAAACATAAAAACATATTAAACACAGGAACATGGCCATTCTACAAAATCATTAATACTCATTGGGACGCTTTGTTTTTGCTGTGTAAAAATAATTTCTTTTTCCCTTGCAAAGGAATACTCTAGTTTGTCATTGACATAACAAATTTTTCAAATGAAGGCCTGTCTATTTAAAATTTGAATATTAATGATGTTATGGCTATTTTAAGCTTTTAGAAATAATTAATGTGTTTTTATCCCTCTGCTTGCTGAGTTTTAGCTTTTTTAAAATCAAACTGGTTACATCACTGAAGTTAAGCAACAATGGGCTATGTTCATACTTCGATGGGTGACCACATCAGTGCACTACTCATGTCTCTGATGGCTTTGCAGCTCGCGCTAGTAGGCCGAAACCCCTTTCAGCCTTGTTAAGCGTCCCTGAAAGGGCGCTTATTTGTTTTCACCTCAGTTTCCTCGCCGCCACCGCATGATGGTCTCCCTTGAATATCTCCCTTATTATTACAAGGTTTCAAACCATATTTGGCAGTTATATACCTTAGGCGTGGGAAAAGTTTTCTGCATGCTTAAATTTGACCTTTGACCTTTATGAAGGTCACATTATCAAAAACAATTTTTTGAAGTACACCCCCCCCCCCGTCATCGCAGTTCAGGAAAAACTACTTGCTACACAGCCTTATAATTTGACACACCTGTTCATACTATCGAAAACGCGAGCTGATTAGATTTTGGGGAGCAATCCCTTGAAAAATGTCTCATTTATGAGTGATTTTCTGACACCTTCCAATCTGAAAGCCTTAAATTTAGGCCAACCCCCCTATTATCTTCTTAAGTATTGCATTTAGAGCTATAAAATGTACCGGGAGGTAATAGGAAACCATATGTGGAGTCTAAATAGCCGGTCAGTTTTACCCCACGGCCCCCCTTATGGGTCAAACTGGGGTCATAAAATAGCTGATTTTGAGTTTTTGCCTTATATCTCCTTTATTGTTGCTTTTAGACCTTCAGAATGTATTAAGAGGTATTGGGAAAGCATATGTGGAGAGTCTAAATAGCCGGTCAGTTTTACCCCCCGACCCTCCCTTATGGGTCAAACTGGGGTCATAAAATAGCTGATTTTTAGTTTTTGCCTTATATCTCCTTTATTGTTGCTTTTATAGCTTCAGAATATATTAAGAGGTATTGGGAAAGCATATGTGGAGAATCTAAATAGCCGGTCAGTTTTATCCCCCAACCCCCCCTTATGGGTCAAACTGGGGTCATAAAATAGTTACTTTGGAGTTTTGCCTTATATCTCCTTTATTGTTGCTTTTATAGCTCCAGAATGTATTAAGAGGTATTGGGAAAGCGTATGTGGAGAGTCTAAATAGCCGGTCAGTTTTACCCCCCGACCCCCCCCTTATGGGCCAAACTGGGGTCATAAATAGCTGCTTTTGAGCTTTTGCCTTATATCTCCTTTATCGTTGCTTTTATAGCTTCAGAATGTATTAAGAGGTATTGAGAAAGCATATGTGGAGAATCTAAATAGCCGGTCAGTTTTATCTCCCAACCCCCCTTTATGGGTCAAACTGGGGTCATAAAATAGTTGCTTTGGAGTTTTGCCTTATATCTTCTTTATTGTTGCTTTTAGACCTTCAGAATGTATTAAGAGGTATTGGGAAAGCATATGTGGAGAGTCTAAATAGCCGGTCAGTTTTACCCCCCGACCCTCCCTTATGGGCCAAACTGGGGTCATAAATAGCTGCTTTGGAGTTTTTGCCTTATATCTCCTTTATTGTTGCTTTTATAGCTTCAGAATGTATTAAGAGGTATTGGGAAAGCATACGGTGCAGCTTTGTGCATTCTTAGCTTTACAACATGCTTATTAAAACCACAAAGCATTTTAAACTTTAAGGGACGCTTCGCTTTTGTTAGCAAAAGCATTCCTCTAGTTTTTTCTTTATATATAAAAAGAAATTTCTTGAGATATGAGTCAATCTCCTAAGATATAATCATGGCATTTCATTTCTCCACTGATACATTAAATGTATACAAAACAGATCACTACAAAAGAAAAAGAAACTGTTTGGCCTAATTATTTTACAATGTAGCCATTGTAACATCCATTTAAATGGTTTGACAAAGTATCACTCTTATCAGGCAGGAAGATTTAATGTTAACTTGTAAAAAATGATTCATAATAATTGGTTACACTCACAATGGATCCCACAGAAAAAAAGTTCAATCAACACCTGTGGTGTGAGAGGTGGCCTGTCTGGGGATATGTTTGTGTCAGGTCAGTGCAGTCTAGTTTATAACTGTATTTCTTGCTGCAGACAATTCCCAACATGTTTCTAAATGTGTACAGCTCAAATTTGTTAACCGTTTCAGGCACTCATGTCTGCAAGCAATATTTTGACCTTGGGTGCAGACCGGTTAAAACGATCACAAGAACAGCTTGCCAAGAAGAATGTGCCAGACTTCCACCTTGAGTTGTGCAAACTTCGACAGAACTGGAGACTTAAGAAAGCAGGCAATACAATACTGGGAGACCTGAGTTATAAGTCAGGTAAACACTAAACAATACTGGGAGGCCTGAATTAGTTAGGTAAACATAATGCAGTACTGAGTGATAAGGTTAACATGTTACAATGCAGTATTGTGCAAACACATTTGCATGATAGTTAACTAAATTGCTACATGGTAAAGAAGATAAAGGATGGCTAAGTGTTTTTGTATATTTAGATATACATAAAATAATGTCAGAATTTTTTGGGGAGTTGAATGTACACCGAACATCTCTGGCTGCATTATTGTTTCAGCTGGCTCCAGGTATTGGCAGAACGGCACTTTTGAGGTGCGAAAAAGCGACAATGAAGGTCCAGAGATGGTGGATTTGACAGCTAGTCCCGGGGGTCAAATCCGTAGTGCACTTCAAGTGAGTGTACCCAGTGAACTAGAGGGGGTGGCTTACATACAGGTGGCCATCAAACACACCTCAGGTAAGAAACTTACATACAGGTGGCCATCAAACACACCTCAGGTGAGAAACTTACATACAGGTGGCCATCAAACACACCTCAGGTAAGAAACTTACATACAGGTGGCCATCAAACACACCTCAGGTGAGAAACTTACATACAGGTGGCTATCAAACACACCTCAGGTAAGAAACTTACAGGTGGCCATCAAACACACCTCAGGTAAGAAACTTACATACAGGTGGCCATTAAACACACCTCAGATAAGAAACTTACATACAGGTGGCCATCCAACACACCTCAGGTAAGAAACTTACATACAGGTGGCCATTAAACACACCTCAGGTAAGAAACTTACATACAGGTGGCCATTAAACACACCTCGGGTGAGAAACTTAAATACAGGTGGCCATTAAACACACCTCAGGTGAGAAACTTAAACACAAGTGGCTATCAAACACACCTGAGGTGAGAAACTTACATACAGGTGGCTATCAAACACACCTCAGGTGAGAAACTTACATACAGGTGGCTATCAAACACACCTCAGGTGAGAAACTTAAATACAGGTGGCCATCAAACACACTTCAGGTGAGAAACTTAAACACAAGTGGCTATCAAACACACCTGAGGTGAAAAACTTACATACAGGTGGCCATTAAACAGACCTCAGGTGAGAAACTAATACACAGGTGGCTATCAAACACACCTCAGGTGAGAAGCTTACATACAAGTGGCCTTCAAACACACTTCAGGTGAGAAACTTATACACAGGTGGCTATCAACCTACAGGTGACCATCAAACACACTTCAGGTGAGAAACTTATATACAGCTGGCTATCAATCACACTTCAGGTGAGAAACTTATACACAGCTGGCTATCAAACACACCTCAGGTGAGAAATGTACATACAGATGGCTGTAAAACACCTTGAGTAAGATTGAACATAACTCGTGATCATGTGCATTGTCAAGAGGGTAAAATTTTCCAGTGATTTAGGGAAAAGAATTACGGTACCACCTTAGTTTTTGTTTGGAGTTGCAGCATGGATCATTGTGTATAGTCAGGTGTTGACGTATTAAAAGTTTCCACCCTAGTGTATGGTTCTCTTGCATTGAACAAAGACTTAAAACATATGATGTAGTGAACTTGGGATGACTGTGTACAGCTGATTTTGTTGAGTGTACTATTATCCCAGATGATCATGTTTACACATAAGTGAGAAATGACACTAAAATCTACCATTACCATCAGTGGGGTGTAGTTGAGTACAAATGTTAGCTAACACTATAAGGTAGTGATGGGATGATGTTTGCAAATGTCGCTATTATTGCTCACTGACATTTTTTTGCTGAGCAAAGCTTGGAATAATTCAGGTACAACCAATAGCTGCTAAACTCATTTTTTATGTCGTCACTCTGCGGCGTGGGCGTACGCGTCTGCGTCCGCGTAAACAAATTCTCCTCCAAAACTACAAGGCCTAGAGACGTGCTGTTTTTTTTAAAAGATACCTTATCTATCGAGGATGAAAAATTGTTCAAGGCATGCAAATCTGTCTGTTCGTCTGTTTGCTAGAGACATTACAAGGGGGGTACCCCCACCAAAAGTGTGAAAATTTCAACACTTAATCACAATTTTCTCAGTGACTATTGCAGGGATTTCTCTCATATCTTGCATATATGTACTAGGCCAGAGGTAGGTTCTCTTGTGTGAGTATGAGACCTGGATCTGTCTTACTTTTTTTTAATAAATTTTTTTAATAATTTTTAATGCATTAAAATTCATGAAATCATGCACAAAATCATTTATAACTTGAAAACTGTTGCATCTAGAGCATTTTGTTAAAATATGTTATTCAGCTACTTTTTTCATAGCTACAATATGGTGAGTAAGTTGGGTGCCTGTCTCAATAGCTAAGTGAGTAATAGCTACTTTTGGGCTTTTCAGTAACTTCCATCATGAGTAGAATCACTGGTAACTTAAAAACTATTGCATTTAGAGAATTTCGTATAAATATGTTATTCAGCTACTTTTGGGTCAGCTATAACATAGTAAAATTTTAGACCTGTAGCTCATGGCATAGCTGAGTAATAGCTACTTTTAGGTTATCACTGTTGAGTAAATCGCTTATAACTTCAAAACTATTGCATTTAGAGAATTTCGTATAAATATGTTATTCAGCTACTTTTGGGTCAGCTATAACATAGTAAAATTTCAGACCTGTAGCTCATGGCATAGCTGAGTAATAGCTACTTTTAGGTTATCACTGTTGAGTAAATCGCTTATAACTTGGAAACTATTGCATTTAGAGTATTTTGTTTCAATATGTTATTCACCTATTTTGGGATCAGCTATAACATAGTGAAGTTTCAGATCTGTGGCTCATTGCATAGCTGAGTAATAGCTACTTTGAAGTTCTCACTATTGAGTAAATCGGTTGTAATTGGAAAACTATTGCATTTAGAGAATTTCGTATAAATATGTTATTCAGCTACTTTTGGGTCAGCTATAACATAGTAAAATTTCAGACCTGTAGCTCATGGCATAGCTGAGTAATAGCTACTTTTAGGTTATCACTGTTGAGTAAATCGCTTATAACTTGGAAACTATTGCATTTAGAGTATTTTGTTTCAATATGTTGTTCACCTATTTTGGGATCAGCTATAACATAGTGAAGTTTCAGATCTGTGGCTCATTGCATAGCTGAGTAATAGCTACTTTGAAGTTCTCACTATTGAGTAAATCGGTTGTAATTGGAAAACTATTGCATTTAGAGAATTTCGTATAAATATGTTATTCAGCTACTTTTGGGTCAGCTATAACATAGTAAAATGTCAGACCTGTAGCTCATGGCATAGCTGAGTAATAGCTACTTTTAGGTCATCACTATTGAGTAAATCAGTTGTAACTTGAAAACTATTGCATTTACAGTATTTTGCTTAAATATGTTGTTCACCTACTTTTGGGTCAGCTATAACATAGTAAAATTTCAGACCTGTAGCTCATTGCATAGCTGAGTAATAACTACTTTGAGGTTCTCACTATTGAGTAAATCAGTTGTAATTGCAAAACTATTGCATTTAGAGAATTTAGTATAAATATGTTATTCAGCTACTTTTGGGTCAGCTATAGCATAGTAAAATTTCAGACCTGTAGCTCATGGCATAGCTGAGTAATAGCTACTTTTAGGTCATCACTATTGAGTAAATCAGTTGTAACTTGAAAACTATTGCATTTACAGTATTTTGCTTAAATATGTTGTTCACCTACTTTTGGGTCAGCTATAACATAGTAAAATTTCAGACCTGTAGCTCATGGCATAGCTGAGTAATAGCTACTTTGAGGTTATCACTGTTGAGTAAATCGCTTATAACTTGGAAATTATTGCATTTAGAGTATTTTGTTTCAATATGTTATTCACCTATTGTGGGGTCAGCTATAACATAGTGAAGTTCCAGACCTGTGACTCATTGCATAGCTGAGCAATAGCTACTTTGAAGTTCTCAATGTTGAGTAAATCACTTGTAATTGGAAAACTATTGCATTTAGAGAATTTAGTATAAATATGTTATTCAGCTACTTTTGGGGCAGCTATAACATAGTAAAATTTCAGACCTGTAGCTCATGGCATAGCTGAGTAATAGCTACTTTTAGGTTATCACTGTTGAGTAAATCACTTATAACTTGAAAACTATTGCATTTAGAGTATTTTGTTGCAATATGTTATTCACCTATTTTGGGGTCAGCTATAACATAGTGAAGTTCCAGACCTGTGACTCATTGCATAGCTGAGTAATAGCTACTTTGAAGTTCTCACTGTTGAGTAAATCAGTTGTAATTGGAAAACTATTGCATTTACAGAAATTTGTGCAAATATGTTATTCAGCTACTTTTGGGTCAGCTATAACATAGTGAAATTACAGACCTGTAGCTCATGGCACAACTGAGCAATAGCTATTCTCAGGCACTGAATGTTGAGTAAATCAGCTATAACTTGAAAAATATTGCATTTGGAGTATTTTGTTAAAATACATTGTTCACCTACTTTGGGGTTAGCTATAACATAGTGAAATTACAGACCTATAGCTCATGGCATAGTGGAGCAATAGCTATTTTCAGGTTCTCACTATTGAGTAAATCAGTTGTAACTTGAAAACTATTGCATTTACAGTATTTTGCTTAAATATGTTGTTCACCTACTTTTAGGTCAGCTATAACAGTGCAAAAATTCAGACATGTAGCTCATTGCATAGCTGAGTAATAGTTACTTTGAGGTTCTCACTCTTGAGTAAATCAGTTGTAACTTGAAAATTATTACATTTAGAGTATTTTGTTTAAATATGTTATTCACATAATTTTTGGTCAGCTATAACATAGTGAAATTGCAGACCTCTATGTCATGGCATAGCTGAGCAATAGCTTCTTTCAGGTTCTCACTGTTGAGTAAATCATTGTATCCAACCTGTAGGAAATCATGGGCTGGGAATCTATTAATATGGTCCGATTTGACCTTGGAACCCTCCTTCAAGGTCAAATGAGGATAGCCAAACATAAAAGTGCTTATAACTCGATTATTATTGGTCCTAGAGGTTGGAATGAAAACCAACCTATAGAAAATCATGAGCTGGGAATTTTTTGGTGTGGTCGGATTTCACCTTGGACCCCTCCTTCAAGGTCAAATGAGGATAGCCAAACTTAAAAGTGCTTATAACTCACTTATTATTGGTCCTAGAGGTTTCGAATGGAAAACCAACCTATAGAAAATCATGGGCTGGGAATCTTTTGGTGTGGTCGGATTTGACCTTAGACCCCTCCTTCCAGGTCAAACGAAGATAGCCAAACTTAAAGTGCTTATAACTCGCGTATTATTGGTCTTGGAGGTTTGGGATGGTAAACCAACATATAGGAAATCATGGGCTGGGATTCTTTTGGTGTGGTCAGATTTGACCTGGGACCCCTCCTTCAAGGTCAATTTAGGATAGTCAAACTTACAATTGCTTAGAACTCGCTTATTATTGGTCCTACAAATTTGGGATGGTAAACAAGCTACAGGAAATCATGGGCTGGGAATTTTTTTGTGTGGTCGGATTTGACCTTGGACCCCCTCCTTCAAGGTCAAACAAGGATAGCCAAACTTAAAAAGTGCCTATGACTCACTTATTATTGGTCCGAGATGTTTGGGATGGTAAACCATCCTAAATTCTTTGGCTGGGAATCTTTTGGTATGGTCAGATTTGACCTTTGGACCCCTTCTTCATGGTCGAACGAGGATATTGCATTTATAGTATTTCTTTAAATATTTTTAACCTACTTTTTACACTTAAACAATTACCTTGTTACTTTATTTCATAATACCATTTGCAGGGCACAACTTTTTTGTCCTTTTCTTCTGTCAGCTTCGGAATATCTTTCGAACATGCTGTTCAGTTACCATTTACTGTATATCTGTACAGCCCTTTCCCTGATAATTATGCTTTCCTCTCATTATCACCATCACAAATCAAAAACATTCAGTCAGCTGACACAGTGCCCGTTCACGGGCACTCTCCTCTTGTTTGTAACCTTTTGTCACAATAAAACAGTAAGTGGAATAATATTTTGTGAAAATTTCAAACATTCACCAGTTAAATTCACAAAACTGGCTGTAAATGCACAAATATTATGTAAACAGAAAACACAATGCTTTGCTTTTGATGCTGTCAGTTTGGAATGATTTACCTGATGATGTTTATTCTACCCCAACCCTTGAAATAAATTGTATCTGTTCAAAAAGGCTTTTTCGCCGTAAAGTATAAAGTGTCCGGTGTCTGGTATTGACCTGGCTAAGTCTATGGAATAATGATTACTGACTTAAGCGTCCCTTGTGGGACGCTTGTTTGTAGTTGGGGGAGAGGGGAGAAAGAGTGGGTCGGTCGGCTCCCGCATTTTTATGTCAGCTGACTTGTCAGTCAGCTGACATTATGTCGTCACTCTGCGGCATGGGCGTACGCGTCCGCGTGAACAACTTCTTCTCCAAAACTACAAGGCCTAGAGACGTGCTGTTTTTTTTAAAAGATACCTTATCTATCGAGGATGAAAAATTGTTCAAGGCATGCAAATCTGTCTGTTCGTCTGTTTGCTAGAGACATTACAAGGGGGGTACCCCCACCAAAAGTGTGAAAATTTCAACACTTAATCACAATTTTCTCAGTGACTATTGCAGGGATTTGTCTCATATCTTGCATATATGTACTAGGCCAGAGGTAGATTCTCTTGTGTGAGTATGAGACCTGGATCTGTCTTACTTTTTTTTTAATAAATTTTTTTAATAATTTTTAATGCATTAAAATTCATGAAATCATGCACAAAATCATTTATAACTTCAAAAGTGTTGCATTTAGAGCATTTTGTTAAAATATGTTATTCAGCTACTTTTTTCATAGCTACAATATGGTGAGTAAGTTGGGTGCCTGTCTCAATAGCTAAGTGAGTAATAGCTACTTTTGGGCTTTTCAGTAACTTCCATCATGAGTAAAATCACTTGTAACTTAAAAACTATTGCATTTACAGAATTTCGTATAAATATGTTATTCAGCTACTTTTGGGTCAGCTATAACATAGTAAAATTTTAGACCTGTAGCTCATGGCATAGCTGAGTAATAGCTACTTTTAGGTTATCACTGTTGAGTAAATCGCTTATAACTTCAAAACTATTGCATTTAGAGAATTTCGTATAAATATGTTATTCAGCTACTTTTGGGTCAGCTATAACATAGTAAAATTTCAGACCTGTAGCTCATGGCATAGCTGAGTAATAGCTACTTTTAGGTTATCACTGTTGAGTAAATCGCTTATAACTTGGAAACTATTGCATTTACAGTATTTTGTTTCAATATGTTATTCACCTATTTTGGGATCAGCTATAACATAGTGAAGTTTCAGATCTGTGGCTCATTGCATAGCTGAGTAATAGCTACTTTGAAGTTCTCACTATTGAGTAAATCACTTGTAACTTAAAACCTATTGCATTTAGAGAATTTCGTATAAATATGTTATTCAGCTACTTTTGGGCCAGCTATAACATAGTAAAATTTCAGACCTGTAGCTCATGGCATAGCTGAGTAATAGCTACTTTTAGGTCATCACTATTGAGTAAATCAGTTGTAACTTCAAAACTATTGCATTTACAGTATTTTGCTTAAATATGTTGTTCACCTACTTTTGGGTCAGCTATAACATAGTAAAATTTCAGACCTGTAGCTCATTGCATAGCTGAGTAATAACTACTTTGAGGTTCTCACTATTGAGTAAATCAGTTGTAATTGCAAAACTATTGCATTTAGAGAATTTAATCTAAATATGTTATTCAGCTACTTTTGGGTCAGCTATAACATAGTAAAATTTCAGACCTGTAGCTCATGGCATAGCTTAGTAACAGCTACTTTTAGGTCATCACTATTGAGTAAATCAGTTGTTACTTGAAAACTATTGCATGTACAGTATTTTGCTTAAATATGTTGTTCACCTACTTTTGGGTCAGCTATAACATAGTAAAATTTCAGACCTGTAGCTCATGGCATAGCTGAGTAATAGCTACTTTGAGGTTATCACTGTTGAGTAAATCGCTTATAACTTGGAAATTATTGCATTTAGAGTATTTTGTTTCAGTATGTTATTCACCTATTTTGGGGTCAGCTATAACATAGTGAAGTTCCAGACCTGTGACTCATTGCATAGCTGAGTAATAGCTACTTTGAAGTTCTCAATGTTGAGTAAATCACTTATAATTTGAAAACTATTGCATTTAGAGAATTTAGTATAAATATGTTATTCAGCTACTTTTGTGTCAGCTATAACATAGTAAAATTTCAGACCTGTAGCTCATGGCATAGCTGAGTAATAGCTACTTTGAGGTTATCACTGTTGAGTAAATCACTTATAACTTGGAAACTATTGCATTTAGAGTATTTTGTTGCATATGTTATTCACCTATTTTGGGGTCAGCTATAACATAGTGAAGTTCCAGACCTGTGGCTCATTGCATAGCTGAGTAATAGCTACTTTGAAGTTCTCACTGTTGAGTAAATCAGTTGTAATTGGAAAACTATTGCCTTTACAGAAATTTGTGCAAATATGTTATTCAGCTACTTTTGGGTCAGCTATAACATAGTGAAATTACAGACCTGTAGGTCATGGCACAACTGAGCAATAGCTATTCTCAGGCACTGACTGTTGAGTAAATCGGCTGTAACTTGAAAAATATTGCATTTGGAGTATTTTGTTAAAATATATTGTTCACCTACTTTTGGGTTAGCTTTTGGGTTAGCTATAATATTACAGACCTATAGCTCATGGCATAGCGGAGCAATAGCTATTTTCAGGTTCTCACTATTGAGTAAATCAGTTGTAACTTGAAAACTATTGCATTTACAGTATTTTGCTTAAATATGTTGTTCACCTACTTTTAGGTCAGCTATAACAGAGCAAAAATTCAGACATGTAGCTCATTGCATAGCTGAGTAATAGTTACTTTGAGGTTCTCACTCTTGAGTAAATCAGTTGTAACTTTAAAACTATTACATTTAGAGTATTTTGTTAAATATGTTATTCACAGACGTTTTGGTCAGCTATAACATAGTGAAATTGCAGACCTCTATGTCATGGCATAGCTGAGCAATAGCTTCTTTCAGGTTCTCACTGTTGAGTAAATCATTGTATCCAACCTGTAGGAAATCATGGGCTGGGAATCTGTTAATATGGTCCGATTTGACCTTGGAACCCTCCTTCAAGGTCAAATGAGGATAGCCAAACATAAAAGTGCTTATAACTCGCTTATTATTGGTCCTAGAGATTTGGAATGAAAACCAACCTATAGAAAATCATGAGCTGGGAATTTTTTGGTGTGGTCGGATTTCACCTTGGACCCCTCCTTCAAGGTCAAATGAGGATAGCCAAACTTAAAAGTGCTTATAACTCGCTTATTATTGGTGCTAGAGGTTTGGAATGGAAAACCAACCTATAGAAAATCATGGGCTGGGAATCTTTTGGTGTGGTCGGATTTCACCTTAGACCCCTCCTTCCAGGTCAAACGAAGATAGTCAAACTTAAAGTGCTTATAACTCGCGTATTATTGGTCTTGGAGGTTTGGGATGGTAAACCAACATATAGGAAATCATGGGCTGGGATTCTTTTGGTGTGGTCAGATTTGACCTGGGACCCCTCCTTCAAGGTCAATTGAGGATAGCCAAACTTACAATTGCTTATAACTCGCTTATTATTGGTCCTACAGGTTTGGGATGGTAAACAAGCTACAGGAAATCATGGGCTGGGAATTTTTTGTGTGGTCGGATTTGACCTTAGACCCGTCCGTCAAGGTCAAACAAGGATAGCCAAACTTAAAAAGTGCCTATGACTCACTTATTATTGGTCCGAGAGGTTTGGGATGGTAAACCATCCTAAATTCTTTGGCTGGGAATCTTTTGGTATGGTCAGATTTGACCTTTGGATCCCTTCTTCATGGTCGAATGAGGATATTGCATTTATAGTATTTCTTTAAATATTTTTAACCTACTTTTTACACTTAAACAATTACCTTGTTACTTTATTTCATAATACCATTTGCAGGGCACAGCTTTTTTGTCCTTTTCTTCTGTCAGCTTCGGAATATCTTTCGAACAACTGTATTTCCTCTCATTATCACCATCACAAATCAAAAACATTCAGTCAGCTGACACAGTGCCCGTTCACGGGCACTCTCCTCTTGTCTATTGCTTATAGCTTGGCAACTACTGGGCGGATTATCTTCAAATTTAGCATATGTATGCAGTAGCCCTAGGAAAAATTTCTGAATATGGTCTCATGACATTTCAACCAGTCAGAGAAGTCACATGACCAAAAACATGTTTTTGAAAAGGGTGTGCTTGTCCGGATGATAACTTAAAAAGTGCTTCACCTATTCACATGAAATTTGGGAAGTAGGTTCATTATATAGATGTCTGGAAATCATTAACTTTTGCAAGTGATCCAATACAAAATGGCCGACTTATTAATGGCACAATTTTTTTTAAGGCTGAAAACACAAAAATGCGTTTATCTCGTAAACGGTGCTAGATAGAGCGATGTCGACGAAATTTTTTGACCCACAGGGTATCTGCAGATTCTACTGGTGACCTTCCCAAAAAATAGTTTTGCCCGCCATCTTTGCTCTTCCCTCTTGAATTTCTGCGCAAAACGTAAAAACGCATTTATCTCGTAAATGGTGCAAGATATAGCCAGTTCGATGAAACTTTTGACCCACACGGTATCTGCAGATTCTACTGGCGACTTACCCCAAAAATCGTTTTGTCCGCCATTTTTTGGTCTTCCATCTTGAATTTCTGTGTAAAACGCAAAAACGCATTTCGACAAAACTTTTGACCCACAGGGTATCTGCAGAGTCTACTGGCAAGTTTTCACAAAAAGTGTTTCCCCACCACTTTTAGCGGCCATCTTGAATTTCTGCGTAAAACGCAAAAAACGTGTTTATCTCAGAAACTGAGCGAGCTAGAGCAATTTCGACAACATTTTTGACCCACAGGGTATCTGCATAGTGTACTGGCATTTTTGACCAAGAATTGTTTTCCCACCATTTTTGCCGGTCATCTTGAATTTCTGCTTAAAACGCAAATATGCTTTTATTGCACTACAATAGCTTACTGTGTGGAACTGAATGCTGATCTCAGATGGCCACAGGTCCTGGCCAACATCCAAGAAAAATAGACATCTAGTACTGGCCGGTGTCTCAGAGGTAGGTGAGCCTCGTCGTGAAATACCGCATGATCCCGCTTCTTTCTCGTTGGCTGTCATAGTTACAGGTGCATTTTATTGCAAAGAAAGAAGTTTAATTTTTTAATATGGATATTCTTGTCGTTGGACACTGAAACTTCATCAGTTTCTTTATTTTATATCATAGAATCTTAATTTTGTGACAATTCACAGAACAGATAAGTATATTTAAGATATTTTACAAGTTAAAGCCACTTCAGGGCCCGTATTCACGAAAGGTCTTAGCCAGGGCTTAGGCTTAAAGTTGAGACTTTTGTCTCAAGTTTCTGCCCCAAAACTGCTAAAACTTTTGTCTTAGGCTTGGTGGTATTCACAAAGAATTTAAGACCAGTCTTAGGCTTAGCCAAGGGCTCAACTTTAAGACTGGTTGGTAGTGGGCTTAAATTTTGTAAAGAGGACTTAAATATGGCCGCCATAAACTTTTCCCCACTTCAAAATTTGAAATGGCTGTAAATAAAGTATAAGTATACAGAACACCTCGCTAAAACAGTCTTTGGGAAGTTTATATGTGGTAACAACTTAACAAGGTTTTCCATTTCAAAACAGCACTTTTCCTTAGATAAAATGCATTAAATGAAGGATATATGTCACCAATAGTATAGTTTGAATAGAAAAGAAAGGTCAAATGACACAGAAAACCACTGTGGTTATTTGATAATCTTGTGAATACGACAAGACAAAACTTAGCTGAGACAAAAGTCTTAACTTTAAGACTGGATTTAAGCCTAAGACCTGTCGTGAATACCGGCCCTGGGTCACATTGTAAAATAAGGGGGTGACAACAACGACTCGTGTATGTAGGTTATAAACAGGATCTATGCCTGTTGAAATCAAATAAATATTGTAAGGGTTTATCCCCATTCTGTTACATTATTTGACCATTTTAAGGGTTAAATATGAAATAAAGCACAAAAACTGTCTCCAACCTAATCTTTGGGAAACCCCTTTGGTGACGTCATCGTCTAGACAGCAAGTGCTGAGAGAATCGTGTATATAGCTTATAACAGGACCTTTACCTGTCAAAATAAAATAAAATATTTTAACCCTTATCTGCTACATTATTTCATCATTTAAAGGATTAAGACATAAAATTAATTACTAAACGAGTCCTTATTCAAAGAAATCATCTTCGTCTAGACAACAGGTTCTTGCAAACTAATGTCTCCCTATTGTGTTAGGGGAGACCTTGGTTTGGCAATAATAGTCACCCCCCCTTTTCTGTGCATTTTCAGATCATAACTCCGACCAATCCTAGTCTGAACACTCAATTGGTTTAAAAAAGGCACTTATCTGGGACTTCTATGCAAGTCAAAAAGTCCTCAAAGCCCAAAAGGGGTTCTTCTGAACAAGGTACATCATTTCAAACCCAGACCCTGTACTTTATAGGGAAGTAGATTTGTCTGACTTGCCCTTACAACATACCGAGGACATTGAAACTGTCCCAGGGACAATATGCCTAGGTCATCCACCACAGTCTGGGCTCTGAATGATGTAGCAGGCCAACAGGAGCTTAGGCCAAGGGGCCCTTCAGCTATGCTCCCACTCAGTCCTCAACTTAAAGATGTTTTGATAAATTTAAACAGGACTTACAATTAGGACAACCTTGTTTTGAGGACAAATTACAAGATTTCAAAATCTGTATCTCCCCTAGTCTCTCTGCTGCCCCAATGGGTTAGGTCCCCTGCCCTTACCTAGGTCTTTTCTGAATACAAATTGTTAAGATTTCACAATTAGTTAAGGACAGACAATAGTTCCTCCCCAAGGCACCCGTAAAAACACTTAAGGTTAGGCCCTGTCAAATCAGCCCTTTCACAGTCCCCACCACAACCAGAGGCTCCTACAGGAAACACCCCTATGGGGTTCAATCCAATCCAACCAGTAACCATCGTTTTCCCCAGATTGGGGGGAATTGAGTAGCAGAGGCTCCAGAGGTCATTTTTGACCTCACACAAGGGGAAGAGGTCGTGAAAACCCCTCATCCCAATGACTCCTTAAAAGCCTCCTCTGTTCTTTCAGAAGAGACTGGCAAACAACAAATGTTCAAACAACATGTTAAACAATAGTTACGTTCTGCCATTCATCACCAATCCAAATTAGTTCCCCTGATTCACTCAGGATACAAGGCCCTTCAAAAGACCAAGCTCTGGCCTCTTGTATCCAGTCTCTTCTGTCAAAGAACGCAATAGAAAGGGTGTTAAATGTAAAATCTCTTGGGTTTTACAATCGCCTGTTTCTAGTCCCCAAGCCTCAGGAAGGTGGAGGCCAGTGCTTGACCTAAGCAGGCTCAACACCTTTCTACTTGTAGAAAGGTTCAAAATGGAAACTCCAGAATCCATCAGGGCCTCTGATTCCAGGGGAATGGGTGTCGTTGATAGGCCTGTCAGTCGCCACCTTCCCATCCCTTCCAGCAAAGCCCAAGGAAGTACCTGACACTGTCCTTAATGTGGATAATAAATCAGGAGAAGTCCGAACTCAAACCTATTCAGGTGTTTCCGTTTGTGGGCTACGAATACCACCTAGATTTAGCCCTTGTAAAACCCACTCAGAGAGATGGCTCAATCTCCAGGATTTGATCCTTCACTTAAAGTCAAAACATGTTTTGACTTCAAGATGTTTAATGTCGCTAACTGGGTTGCTCACCTCAATGGAGAAGATGGTCCTGGAGGGACACCTTCACATGAGGCCCTTTCAGTTTTACCTTAAGGAGCACTGGAGTTTTTCCTTAGTCATTTGACATCCTCCTTCCTTGGTCAGAGACCATTTCAGGTCACCTGGAGTAGTGGCAAAGTCCCACAAACGTGATGAAGTGCGCAGACCTTTTCCCCAAGACCACAGTATACAAAGTTTTACACACACCTAAAATGAAGGTTGGGGCACTCACTTAAAGTAAGTCTCTACAAAAGGTCTGTGGTCAGACAGGGATATAAAGGCTACAGACAACTCAACAGTAGTAGCCTACATAAACAAACAAGGAGGAACCCACTCGGTGGAGATGTGTGCTCTCCTGTGGAAAATTATGACCTGGTGCCATCATTACCAGATGACTCTTAAGAGCCAGGCACATTCCAGGGTGCCTCAATGTGATGGCCTACCTTCTATCCAGTCCAATAAACAGAATGGTCACTGCATCCGCAGATGTTTAATCAGTTCTGTCAAGTGGTTCATTCCTCATGTAGATCTATTTGCCACTTATCTGAACCACAAAGTTCCATTGTATGTATCTCCAGTCTCAGACCAACATGCTTGGGACATAGATGCTCTGAACATAATCTGGTCGGGTCTCAATCCTTATTCTTACCCCTCCCACGGCTCTCCTTCATAGGGTGATCCAAAAATCAGGCAACGCAACTGCCTCATTGTAATAGCCCCGGGCTGGCCAGGGATGCCCTGGTTTTGAGACCTTGTGCAGCTCTCAACAGAGATCCCACTCCACTTACCAGTGTCAGCAATACTTCTCAAACAGTCCCACAACCAAGTGTTTCACAGCAATCCACAACATTTCAGCCTCCATGCCTGGTGTCTAGGAGTGGACAGCTCCAAGGCAAGTGGCAGAGAAAATTGCTGCCCCTCAAAGGTAATCAACAAGGACCATCTACAAGTCAAAGTGGGCCCTTTTTGAGAAATGGTGCAGAGAAAATTTGGTGGATTTCTCAACTCCCGCTGTGAAACAAGTCTCAAGAGTTTTTCATGTACTTGTACCAAGATCTAAACAGGCGCCCCTCGACCATTGATGGTTACAGGATGGCCATTGTTGACACCATGGGCCCAGCAGGGCACCATATTTCTCAAAGCTCTGACCTTAACAGGTTACTTCCTAGCTTTCACAGGGATCTTCCCAATAGTTCCAGGAATCTCCCAAAGTGGAACTTTCCTGTTTCTTAGTGAGCTCACAAAGCACCCTTTTGAGTCCATGAATAACACAGACCTCAAACATCTTGCACTCAAAACTGCTTTCTTGCTAGTTTTGGCCACCGGTAAGCGCCGCAGCGAAATTTGTCCCTGGGTTGCAAACAAAGTATCTAATCTAGGCCAATGGGAAAAGGTAGCTTTGTTCCACTTTTCAGACTTCATAGCCAAAAACCAGCTAGAAAGAGAAGGTTCTCAAGTGTGTCTCTGGTGACTATCCCTGCTTTGACTACCATCGTGGATAGACAATTCAAAGAAGACAGGACCGTGTCCAGTTTGGGTCCTGAGGTACTATTTGGATCAAATCAAAGACCTGAAAGGGTCTCAATCCCTACTCTTTATTTCCTTCAAGAAAGAACATACCGCAGACTTCATACCCGCTACTCTCTCTTCTTGGTTAAACAAACTATCCTACTTTATTACATAACAAACAAGCAGACCAACAGTCCTTGGACTTGGTCCAAGTTAAAGCGCATGACAGTAGGCCCTTTATAGCCTCTAAGGCCTTTTACAATGGGGTTTCAGTGGACCAAACCATGCAAGCTTGTCACTGGGAAACTCGCAACACATTTTCAAATTTTTACCTTACTTGGTCAGATGACAACAATATGTATCTGGGTCCAGTAGTAGCAGCATAACAAGTCCTAGACCCTTCCCCTCAGACTAGTTATCCACGGAAAAAAAGAGGGGGGGGCAGGGGCGGCGGCACATCTGCTGCAGCCAAATCTTCAGGAGTCTAAATCCCAGGGTCTAGGTATGTGTCTACCTCCTCAGGATGTTTGGTAAGGTCTTTTATCTTTTATTTCAGTTACAGTATTTAACATGTATTAAGGACTTACCCATAATCTCATCATAGGGGTGGCAAGTTGATGAGATTTTCAAACCTAGGGCTTGTTTTCAGTCATGGTGAAGCCCTTTGCACTATATACCATTTAACTGAGCACGGCTGCACCTACCCCTTCAAAATCCAGACAGCTTTAGCACTGTCATTCATTCAAATATTCTGGTTTTGGGCTTGTTATGGGCCCAGTTCCCAGAACCGGGGCACTGTAAGCGGGACTCAGACTGGCTTTTTTAAAACATTCATTCCAATCTAATTAATTCAAAATATAAAAAAATTGACAAATAACTCCAGTCTCAGCTGTAATCCCTCCACCGAGCGGTTGGATTCAGCATTCAGTTCCACATGGTAAGCTATTGTAGTGCAATAAAATTGAAAATTTTAATTACTTAAATGTAGCTTTTATAAGCTACAAGCTTACCATGTGGAACTGAAGAGAGTCCCATCTTGCCTCCCTGCTGTATTACAGCTGAGGGGGTACGGGCAAAATTACAACTCGAAAGAAGGGGGATCATGCGGTATTTCACGAGGAGGCTCACCTACCTGTGAGGCACCGGCCAGTACTAGATGTCTATTTTTCTTGGACGTTGGCCGGGGCCTGCGGCCATCAGAGATCAGCATTTAGTTCCACATGGTAAGCTTGTAGCTTATAAAAGCTACATTTAAGTAATTAAAATTTTTTTAATTTATCTCGTAAATGGTGCGAGATAGAGCAATTTCGACAAAGTTTTTGACCCACAGGGTATCTGCAGAGTCTAGTGGCAACTTTCCCCAAAAATAGTTGTCCCGCCATTTTTGGTCAGATATCTTGAATTTCTGCTTAAAACGCAAAAACACATTTATCTCGTAAACGAGGCGAGATAGAGCGATTTTGACAAAATTTTTGACCCACAGGGTATCTGTAGAGTCTCCTGGCATTTTTTACCAAAAATCGTTTTCCCGCCATTTTTGACGCCCATCTTGAATTTCTGCATAAAACGCAAAAACAAACAAAAAAAAAATACACAGTCATCTACGAAGCCTTGTGTTTTGGGATAAATGGAAAAACATATTAAACACAGGAAGATTGGCATTTGTACAAAATCATTAATACTCATTTCTTTTTCTCTTGCAAAGCAATAGTCTAGTTGGTTTCTGTTGTTGTGCCTTAGATCCTGCCATGGAAATTCGAACTGCTCCAACACCATCATGTTTCAAAAGGCGACTTAAACCCTATCTGTTGCAAAAGTCTTTCCCTCCCTAGGTTTTCTTACTACCAAACACCGATGGTCCCCTGGTGACAACCCTGCTATGTTTTACGACTTCTGATTTATGCATTACGATTTGGATGGTGTGCCTTAGAATCCGCGAGATCGGAGATTAAGCACATTGATTCCTGATGGCAGAGATTAAGCCCCCAAAAAAGATAGAATAGAATAGAATCCTGAAAAGCTTTTAGGCTATGTTTGGTGATATTTGCCTCTATTTTGCTTGTTTTATTAGATTTTTTTTTTTGTCTCGTTCACACTTTTGACTCCATGATTGGCAATCTTTGATGTTTGTTTACATATTCTGATACAAACATCGTCAAGTGAAAATCATGGTGATCTGTCAGCACTAGTGGAAATTAAAACCAACATGTATGGTGACTCCATTACTTTATGTCAGATTGCACAGAACTGGGGAGTGTAGAACTGAAGTTTCCAGGAACTCTCGGTGGTTCGGTGCCAACAGATGCCCACTGGCAGCGGAAGCTGGAAAATGCACAGAATGTCATCTTCTGCAAGGAGGTGTTTGCTCAGGTGAGAGGAGTTAGCATTATGTCTTCATTGTGGTGGATAAACAGAAACATCCCAGTGGTAAATACTGAACAGGGATATGTAGTTCTTATGCGAGACCATTGTACTCACAAAATCGAAATAGTATGTTACAGCAGACATCCCAGATGTCAGGTCTTATGTGGAGATTACTTATGTCACAAGTGGACAGTACAAGTGAAAAAAGGGAAAAAAAACTGTTGGAAATATTCTACAATTGATCTAAGCTTACTGTTTTATAATGTACGGTCAACCATTTAAATAATTTGAGAAAAGACAAAATTATCATTGCTGGAAAATTGAAAATCAAACAAATGAAAAATTTGTTAAAATAATAATTATAATTGCATACAGAAAATGTCTCACAAAAAATACCCCATTAATGCTTGCGGCCTGAGAGAGGGCCTGGTGGGATATGTTGGCATGGAGTCTGCACAGTCTAGTTTAATTTGTTTTGTTGTGTAGAGATCACACAAAATCAATCCATTATCCGCCCCGCCTGGTGGCCCCAGATCCAAATTCTGTCCGCAGTGTTATTTTGTGTTTGACCATCGGTTCATATTTATTGCTCACAGCTTGCTAGAGAAGCCACACAGCACCAGTCCCAGATACCCCACCTGGTGGTGGGAAACCACATCTTCTCACACGTAAGTCTCATGTCATTAAGCGTCCCGCAAGGGACGCTTGTTTGTGTATGGGAGAGCTTCCGGCTCCGCCGGCTCCGCATTTTGTTTTCCTTATAACTCTGTAACCGTTAGGCGGATTCTTTTCAAATTTGGCAGGTTTAGGCAGTAGCCCTGGGGAATTTTTTTGAATATGCTGCAGTGACATTTCAACCAATCAGAGAGGTCACATGACCAAAAATGTCTTTTTTCGATGGGGAAGCTTGTCCGGATGATAACTTGAAAGGAATTTTATCAATTCACCTGAAACTTGGCAAATACATTCATTCTATTAAAATCTGGAAATCATTAGATTTTGGCATTGATTGGTCAAGAAATGGCCGAGTAATTAATGATTAATTAATCATTACGAATTTTCCAAATAAGGAAAACACAAAAATGCTTATATCTCGAAAACCGTGCTAGATAGAGCGATTTCGACGAAATTTTTGACCCGCAGGGTATCTCTGCGGAGTAGTTTTCCCAATTTTCAAAAATTTGTCTCGCCCAAAATGGCGGCCATTTTGAATTTTCGAAATTTTCGCAAAAATTGCAAAACACAAAAATGCTTATATCTCGAAAACCGTGCTAGATAGAGCGATTTCGACGAAATTTTTGACCCTCAGGGTATCTCTGCAGAGTAGTTATCCCAATTTTGAAAAAAAATTTGTCTCGCCAAAAATGGCGGCCATTTTTAATTTTCGAATTTTTCGCAAAAATTGCAAAACATAAAAATGGTTATATCTCGAAAACCCTGCTAGATAGAGCGATTTCGACGAAATTTTTGACCCACAGGGTATATCTGCAGAGTAGCCATGCCAATTTTCAAAAAAAAATTGGTCTCGCCAAAAATGGCGGCCATTTTGAATTTTCGAATTTTTCGCAAAAATTGCAAAACATAAAAATGCTTATATCTCAAAAACCCTGCTAGATAGAGCGATTTCGACGAAATTTTTGACGCGCAGGGTATCTCTGCAGAGTAGCCATGCCAATTTTCAAACAAAAAATTTCTTGCAAAAAATGGCGGCCATTTTGAATTTTCGAATTTTTCGCAAAATTGCAAAACACAAAAATGCTTATATCTCGAAAAGCGTGCTAGATAGAGCGATTTCGACGAAATTTTTGACCCACAGGGTATCTCTGCAGAGTAGCCATGCCAATTTTCAAACAAAAAATTTCTCGCAAAAAATGGCGGCCATTTTGAATTTTCAAATTTTTCGCAAAATTGCAAAACACAAAAATGCTTATATCTCGAAAACCGTGCTAGATAGAGCGATTTCGACGAAATTTTTGACCCACAGGGTATCTCTGCAGAGTAGCCATGCCAATTTTCAAAAATTTTGTCTTGCCAAAAATGGCGGCCATTTTGAATTTTCGAATTTTTGCGCAAAAATTGCAAAACACAAAAATGCTTATATTTCGAAAACCGTGCTACATAGAGCGATTTTGACGAAATTTTTTATCTTCAGGGTATCTCTGCAGAGCAGCTATCCCAAAGAGCTTTCACTTGGTGAAGTTTCAGACCCATAGCTAATTGCTCACCTACTCAAAAAGAGTAAATGCGAATTACCTCTAAAAGTATTGCAGATGGCCAATTTTTCTCAAATAACTCATTCACCTACTTTTGGAAGAGCTTTCACATGGTGAAGTTTCAGACCCATAGCCAATTATTCACCTACTCAAAATGAGTAAATGCGAATTATTTCTAAAAGTATTGCAGATAGCCAATTTTTCTCAAATAACTCATTCACCTACTTTTGGGAGAGCTTTCACATGGTGAAGTTTCAGACCCATAGCTAATTATTTACCTACTCAAAATGAGTAAATGCTAATTATCTGTAAAAGTATTGCGGATACCCAATTTTTATCAAATAACTCATTCATCTACTTGTGGGAGAGCTTTCACATGGTGAAGTTTCAGACCCATAGCTAATTACTCACCTACTCAAAATGAGTAAATGCGAATTATCTCTAAAAGTATTGCAGATAGCCAATTTTTCTCAAATAACTCATTCACCTACTTTTGGGAGAGCTTTCACTTGGTGAAGTTTCAGACCCATAGCTAATTACTCACCTACTCAAAATGAGTAAATGCGAATTATCTGTAAAAGTATTGCAGATAGCCAATTTTTCTCAAATTAATCATTCACCTACTTTTGGGAGAGCTTTCACTTGGTGAAGTTTCAGACCCATAGCTAATTACTCACCTACTCAAAATGAGTAAATGCGAATTATCTCATAAAGTATTGCAGATAGCCAATTTTTGTCAAATTAATCATTCACCTACTTTTGGGAGAGCTTTCACTTGGTGAAGTTTCAGACCCATAGCTAATTACTCACCTACTCAAAATGAGTAAATGCGAATTATCTCTAAAAGTATTGCAGATAGCCAATTTTTCTCAAATAACTCATTCACCTACTTTTGGGAGAGCTTTCACTCTGTAAAGTTTCAGACCCATAGCTAATTACTCACCTACTCAAAATGAGTAAATGCGAATTATCTCTAAAAGTATTGCAGATAGCTAATTTTTCTCAAATAACTCATTCACCTACTTTTGGGAGAGCTTTCACTTCGTGAAGTTTCAGACCCATAGCTAATTACTCACCTACTCAAAATGAGTAAATGCGAATTATCTCTAAAAGTATTGCAGATAGCCAATTTTTCTCAAATAACTCATTCACCTACTTTTGGGAGAGCTTTCACTTGGTGAAGTTTCAGACCCATAGCTAATTACTCACCTACTCAAAATGAGTAAATGCGAATTATCTCATAAAGTATTGCAGATAGCCAATTTTTGTCAAATTAATCATTCACCTACTTTTGGGAGAGCTTTCACTTGGTGAAGTTTCAGACCCATAGCTAATTACTCACCTACTCAAAATGAGTAAATGCGAATTATCTGTAAAAGTATTGCAGATAGCCAATTTTTCTCAAATAACTCATTCACCTACTTTTGGGAGAGCTTTCACTTGGTGAAGTTTCAGACCCATAGCTAATTACTCACCTACTCAAAATGAGTAAATGCGAATTATCTCTAAAAGTATTGCAGATAGCCAATTTTTCTCAAATTAATCATTCACCTACTTTTGGGAGAGCTTTCACTTGGTGAAGTTTCAGACCCATAGCTAATTACTCACCTACTCAAAATGAGTAAATGCGAATTATCTCTAAAAGTATTGCAGATAGCCAATTTTTCTCAAATAACTCATTCACCTACTTTTGGCAGAGCTTTCACTTGATGAAGTTTCAGACCCATAGCTAATTATTCACCTACTCAAAATGAGTAAATGTGAATTATCTCTAAAAGTATTGCAGATAGCCAATTTTTCTCAAATAACTCATTCACCTACTTTTGGGAGAGCTTTCACTCTGTGAAGTTTCAGACCCATAGCTATTTATTCACCTACTCAAAATGAGTAAATGCTAATTATTTGTAAAAGTATTGCGGATACCCAATTTTTATCAAATACTCATTCATCTACTTGTGGGAGAGCTTTCACATGGTGAAGTTTCAGACCCATAGCTAATTACTCACCTACTCAAAATGAGTAAATGCGAATTATCTCTAAAAGTATTGCAGATAGCCAATTTTTCTCAAATAACTCATTCACCTACTTTTGGGAGAGCTTTCACTTGGTGAAGTTTCAGACCCATAGCTAATTACTCACCTACTCAAAATAAGTAAATGCGAATTATCTCTAAAAGTATTGCAGATAGCCAATTTTTCTCAAATAACTCATTCACCTACTTTTGGCAGAGCTTTCACTTGATGAAGTTTCAGACCCATAGCTAATTATTCACCTACTCAAAATGAGTAAATGTGAATTATCTCTAAAAGTATTGCAGATAGCCAATTTTTGTCAAATAACTCCTTCGCCTACTTTTGGGAGAGCTTTCACTCTGTGAAGTTTCAGACCCATAGCTATTTATTCACCTACTCAAAATGAGTAAATGCTAATTATTTGTAAAAGTATTGCGGATACCCAATTTTTATCAAATACTCATTCATCTACTTGTGGGAGAGCTTTCACATGGTGAAGTTTCAGACCCATAGCTAATTACTCACCTACTCAAAATGAGTAAATGCGAATTATCTCTAAAAGTATTGCAGATAGCCAATTTTTCTCAAATAACTCATTCACCTACTTTTGGGAGAGCTTTCACTTGGTGAAGTTTCAGACCCATAGATAATTATTCACCTACTCAAAATGAGTAAATGTGAATTATCTCTTAATAGTATTGCAGATAGCCAATTTTTCTCAAATAACTCATTCACCTACTTTTGGAAGACCTTTCACACACGAAAATGAAAAATTGTGAATATCTCGGAAAAGCTATTTCTTCTGCTTTAATGCTCGGCGGGAGATACACACCACGGCAGTGGTCTTGACAAAAATTTTTGTCTCCCCAAAAATGGTGGCCATTTTGAATTTTCAAAGTTTTTGCAAAACACAAAAATGCTTATATCTCGAAAACTGTGCTATATGGAGTGAACTCAACAAAATTTTGGACCTGCTGGGTATCTCTGCAGAGTAGCCATGCCAATTTTCAAAATATTTTTGTCTCGCCAAATATAGCGAACATTTTAAATTTTTTTATTTTTTGCAAAACACAAAAATGCTTATATCGTGAAAACCGTGCTAGATAGAGCAGACTGCGCTGACTTTGGTTGCCACAACAGTATAAGGCTAGAAACGAAGCATTTTCTTAATACTTTAGCACTCACCTTTATATCCTTTTCGGGACGCTTTGTTTTTGCATAGCAAAAACATTATCTTTTTTTTTTGCGAGCGATCCTCTAGTTATATCTGTAACAGTGTCTGGTTCAAACTGAAGCCGTGATTGAACCAAATGCTTGGCGTTGAATAAATACAGTGTTTAACAGTTTTGTTATATTTTGAATTAGCTTCAGCATTATATAAACACATAAACTACTACTCCTCAAAAACAACTCTGGCAAATAGTTAGATATCTTGCATAAAGTAGTGTGTTACAATGTACTACTCACATTGCTATGTTTAATTTTACTTTGAACGATATTATTGATTTGCTATTTGCAGCAGTTATTTTTTAGAAGGGTTGACTAATGTTTGAGAAATAAAGTAAAAGGGTAAAGTGATAATGAGAATTAAAGGTATGAAACAGCGGCTTATTGTTTCACAGGTTTGAGGGCACGAATGTGCTGGTACGTGAACCACTCAGTGATTCTTTCAAATAACCAGTGCTCATCACACCTCGCTGTATAAGTAAAGACATGTGTGTTGAAATTACTTTGTGCAGTTTCATCGATTGGTCTCCTTCCTTTTGGTCACACCCACAACTTCGGGTTACCCACCTTAACCGCCTCGTGACTATCCTAATGATCAATATTTTTGTTAACTCGGCCCACTGAGTTCACCATTGTGGGAAAGATATTGCGACTGCAAAGCAGTAGATTAGATTAGATGAGATAGATTATGGGGGGGGTTGTAAATGAGTAATGGCTAATTAAATTTGATGTGGAAGATCATTGAGTTAATAATTAAGCGTCCCGCAAGGGATGCTTGTTTGTGTATGGGAGAGCTTCTGGCTCCGCCGGCTCCGCATTTTGTTTTCCTTATAACTCTGTAACCGTTAGGCGGATTCTTTTCAAATTTGGCAGGTTTAGGCAGTAGCCTTGGGGAATTTTTTTGAATATGCTGCAGTGACATTTCAACCAATCAGAGAGGTCACATGACCAAAAATGTCTTTTTTCGATGGGGAAGCTTGTCCGGATGATAACTTGAAAGGAATTTTATCAATTCACCTGAAACTTGGCAAATACATTCATTCTATTAAAATCTGGAAATCATTAGATTTTGGCATTGATTGGTCAAGAAATGGCCGAGTAATTAATGATTAATTAATCATTACGAATTTTCCAAATAAGGAAAACACAAAAATGCTTATATCTCGAAAACCGTGCTAGATAGAGCGATTTCGACGAAATTTTTGACCCACAGGGTGTCTCTGCGGAGTAGTTTTCCCAATTTTCAAAAAAAATTTTATCTCGCCCAAAATGGCGGCCATTTTGAATTTTCGAAATTTTCGCAAAAATTGCAAAACACAAAAATGCTTATATCTCGAAAACCGTGCTAGATAGAGCGATTTCGACGAAATTTTTGACCCACAGGGTATCTCTACAGAGTAGTTATCTCAATTTTGAAAAAATTTTTCTCTCGCCAAAAATGGCGGCCATTTTGAATTTTCGAATTTTTCGCAAAAATTGCAAAACATAAAAATGCTTATATCTCGAAAACCCTGCTAGATAGAGCGATTTCGACGAAATTTTTGACCCGCAGGGTATCTCTGCAGAGTAGCTGCCAATTTTCAAACAAAAAATTTCTCGCAAAAAATGGCGGCCATTTTGAATTTTCGAATTTTTCACAAAATTGCAAAACACAAAAATGCTTATATCTCGAAAACCGTGCTAGATAGAGCGATTTCGACGAAATTTTTGACCCATAGGGTATCTATGCACAGTAGCCATGCCAATTTTCAAAAAAATTTTATCTTGCCAAAAATGGCGGCCATTTTGAATTTTCGAATTTTTGCGCAAAAATTGCAAAACACAAAAATGCTAATATTTCGAAAACCGTGCTACATAGAGCGATTTCAACGAAATTTTTTATCTTCAGGGTATCTCTGCAGAGCAGCTATCCCAAAGAGCTTTCACTTGGTGAAGTTTCAGACCCATAGCTAATTGCTCACCTACTCAAAAAGAGTAAATGCGAATTACCTCTAAAAGTATTGCAGATGGCCAATTTTTCTCAAATAACTCATTCACCTACTTTTGGAAGAGCTTTCACATGGTGAAGTTTCAGACCCATAGCCAATTACTCACCTACTCAAAATGAGTAAATGCGAATTATCTCTAAAAGTATTGCAGATAGCCAATTTTTCTCAAATAACTCATTCACCTACTTTTGGGAGAGCTTTCACATGGTGAAGTTTCAGACCCATAGCTAATTATTTACTTACGCAAAATGAGTAAATGCTAATTATCTGTAAAAGTATTGCGGATACCCAATTTTTATCAAATAACTCATTCATCTACTTGTGGGAGAGCTTTCACATGGTGAAGTTTCAGACCCATAGCTAATTACTCACCTACTCAAAATGAGTAAATGCGAATTATCTCTAAAAGTATTGCAGATAGCCAATTTTTCTCAAATAACTCATTCACCTACTTTTGGGAGAGCTTTCACTTGGTGAAGTTTCAGACCCATAGCTAATTACTCACCTACTGAAAATGAGTAAATGTGAATTATCTCTAAAAGTATTGCAGATAGCCAATTTTTCTCAAATAACTCATTCACCTACTTTTGGGAGAGCTTTCACTTGGTGAAGTTTCAGACCCATAGCTAATTACTCACCTACTCAAAATGAGTAAATGCGAATTATCTCTAAAAGTATTGCAGATAGCCAATTTTTGTCAAATTAATCATTCACCTACTTTTGGGAGAGCTTTCACTTGGTGAAGTTTCAGACCCATAGCTAATTACTCACCTACTCAAAATGAGTAAATGCGAATTATCTCTAAAAGTATTGCAGATAGCCAATTTTTCTCAAATAACTCATTCACCTACTTTTGGGAGAGCTTTCACTCTGTGAAGTTTCAGACCCATAGCTAATTACTCACCTACTCAAAATGAGTAAATGCGAATTATCTGTAAAAGTATTGCAGATAGCCAATTTTTCTCAAATAACTCATTCACCTACTTTTGGCAGAGCTTTCACTTGGTGAAGTTTCAGACCCATAGCTAATTACTCACCTACTGAAAATGAGTAAATGTGAATTATCTCTAAAAGTATTGCAGATAGCCAATTTTTCTCAAATAACTCATTCACCTACTTTTGGGAGAGCTTTCACTTGGTGAAGTTTCAGACCCATAGCTAATTACTCACCTACTCAAAATGAGTAAATGCGAATTATCTCTAAAAGTATTGCAGATAGCCAATTTTTCTCAAATAACTCATTCACCTACTTTTGGGAGAGCTTTCACTCTGTGAAGTTTCAGACCCATAGCTAATTACTCACCTACTCAAAATGAGTAAATGCGAATTATCTCTAAAAGTATTGCAGATAGCCAATTTTTCTCAAATTAATCATTCACCTACTTTTGGGAGAGCTTTCACTTGGTGAAGTTTCAGACCCATAGCTATTTACTCACCTACTCAAAATGAGTAAATGCGAATTATCTGTAAAAGTATTGCAGATAGCCAATTTTTCTCAAATAACTCATTCACCTACTTTTGGGAGAGCTTTCACTTGGTGAAGTTTCAGACCCATAGCTAATTACTCACCTACTCAAAATGAGTAAATGCGAATTATCTCTAAAAGTATTGCAGATAGCCAATTTTTCTCAAATTAATCATTCACCTACTTTTGGGAGAGCTTTCACTTGGTGAAGTTTCAGACCCATAGCTAATTACTCGTCTACTCAAAATGAGTAAATGCGAATTATCTCTAAAAGTATTGCAGATAGCCAATTTTTCTCAAATAACTCATTCACCTACTTTTGGGAGAGCTTTCACTTGGTGAAGTTTCAGACCCATAGCTAGTTACTCACCTACTCAAAATGAGTAAATGCGAATTATCTCTAAAAGTATTGCAGATAGCCAATTTTTCTCAAATAAATCATTCACCTACTTTTGGCAGAGCTTTCACTTGGTGAAGTTTCAGACCCATAGCTAATTATTCACCTACTCAAAATGAGTAAATGTGAATTATCTCTAAAAGTATTGCAGATAGCCAATTTTTCTCAAATAACTCATTCACCTACTTTTGGGAGAGCTTTCACTCTGTGAAGTTTCAGACCCATAGCTATTTATTCACCTACTCAAAATGAGTAAATGCTAATTATCTGTAAAAGTATTGCGGATACCCAATTTTTTATCAAATACTCATTCATCTACTTGTGGGAGAGCTTTCACATGGTGAAGTTTCAGACCCATAGCTAATTACTCACCTACTCAAAATGAGTAAATGCGAATTATCTCTAAAAGTATTGCAGATAGCCAATTTTTCTCAAATAACTCATTCACCTACTTGTGGGAGAGCTTTCACTTGGTGAAGTTTCAGACCCATAGATAATTATTCACCTACTCAAAATGAGTAAATGTGAATTATCTCTTAATAGTATTGCAGATAGCCAATTTTTCTCAAATAACTCATTCACCTACTTTTGGAAGACCTTTCACACACGAAAATGAAAAATTGTGAATATCTCGGAAAAGCTATTTCTTCTGCTTTAATGCTCGGCGGGAGATACACACCACGGCAGTGGTCTTGACAAAAATTTTTGTCTCCCCAAAAATGGTGGCCATTTTGAATTAGTTTTTGCAAAACACAAAAATGCTTATATCTCGAAAACCGTGCTATATGGAGCGAACTCAACAAAATTTTGGACCTGCTGGGTATCTCTGCAGAGTAGCCATGCCAATTTTCAAAATATTTTTGTCTCGCCAAATATAGCGGACATTTTTTATTTTTTTATTTTTTGCAAAACACAAAAATGCTTATATCTTGAAAACCGTGCTAGATAGAGCAGACTGCGCTGACTTTGGTTGCCACAACAGTATAAGGCTAGAAACGAAGCATTTTCTTAATACTTTAGCACTCACCTTTATATCCTTTTCGGGACGCTTTGTTTTTGCTATGCAAAAACATTATCTTTTTTTTTTGCGAGCGATCCTCTAGTTTGCATTGTGTTGCTACTACAGCTAAATGAGTAATAGCCCACTTAATTAACTATTTTGAGTGACACTTAAAGGAAAAGTGCATTACATAGCTTAACCAAATTTGGTACTGATGATTATAGGTCCAATTTGATGGAAGTATCTTCCCATCAATTTTGAAAACAACGAATGTTGTAGTTTTGCAGTAATAAGACGGTATACAAACAGAAAGACTAACAAAATGTGAAACTTTTTCTGAAATAATCCTCTATGTTATTGTCCAGTGTTAACAAAATAAAGACTAGCGAGGTTGTGCTGAAATAACAAGCCCAGCAGTTAATGTTGTGTTTATTTCTATTGACAACAGCTATTTCCTGGGATACAGCTGTCCATTGCCTTGTGTCACTGCAGTGGGAAAGAGAACCGACAGAAAACCACGCTCAATGTGAGTACAAACGGCAGTCATCATCAGATGAAGCTACAGCTGAACAAACTTGTATTTCAACATTCCATGTTGCGTGTATTAATGCTTATTATAAATGACAAGTTGAGTGTAAGTGCAGAATACATGAAGAAAATGTGTCTTGTCTTAGGCTGATCAAATTGACTTTGAAAGGCAAGAAGGGAGCAAACAGCCATATCATTAGGTGTGAATAGTCCTGATGAATAATTCAGTGAAGTTTTGAAGGATCGTAGATACACCTCCTATATTCAAAGCTCTAAATCCTAAAACCAAGAGATATTTAACATTTTACTATTGTTTTCTGTTTATATACGGCATACCAAGTACACCCGACTGGTTTTAAGGTAACCTTAATTTGAACATGCTACTTTTGAAGTTATAAACCCATTTTTCATACCTCAGAAAGATATTGAACGCTTGTAAGATCCTTAATGTGAGTATATATGTACACAATATGTGCCAAAAGGGTCAGTGTCAGCATGTTTGTTTTTCACTAAACAATAATCAATCGACCCTAGATGATCTGACATTCAGATCACACCTGAATTTAGATTTGTAACCGATTTGTAACTATTGGTACATTACCGGTGGTAATTCATTGCGTAGTTTTACTGAAGAATTGGTGCTAGCTAATAAATTACACATGCAATTCTTGACTCGTTTAAATAACTAGTTATGATCAAGTAAACCATTCACTGTTAAAGGTAGATATCCCGAATGTGAAATCAAGTAACTTCCTGAGACGTGTGTGATGGAGTAGAAAGGCACATTACTTTCTCACAACTGGGATCCCAGAATAGGCTGCCGTAGAGGTTCATACTAAACCTTTTTAAATAAATGATGTCACATTCACAACAGCCTTTTTCAACCTAGCATTTCTGCCATGGAAACAGAGTTTATTTATGACATTAAACAGTTTACTGGTTTGCACCGTGTTGTTATTCACCAGATGACAGTCAGAAATAAATTTTAGGATGAAAATGTTATTATGCTTAAAACAGTAAATTTACTCCCACGGTAACTGTAATAAATTAGCTGATATTTAGAGATATTAAAAGTGATATCATCATAAGAGGCACCAATGTTTGACATATGTGTAACTTTTTCTTAAAGGACATAACTGGAGGTTCTATGACAGAAATGTCATCTGCATATCCTACAGTGTCCATAAGTTAGTAGCAATGTAGAAGGCATGGCCACTCCCCTTTAACATTTTAAACAACACATCTTTATAGATTATCAACGAGACAGGAGATAATATGAACTATGAATAGATTTTAGTATTTTCTTTTTTTTTTGTTGTAAATTTTTAGTCTAATTTGCTACAGCTTATCATACTCACTTTTGTCACAGTGTATTTGATTGACACATGCTTGTATCTACAGACCCCGCCCACTGGCTTCAAACCACACAAGCCATAGATCACAACTTCTGGTCACAGACATATAGCCGGAGTGTATGATGTACTTGTATTTATTTGTTTAGACTCCGCCCACTCCCCCTAAACCAGACCACAACCATGTGTTAGAGCATTCCCTACACCAGCTGATGCGTGAAGTGCACTACAAGAATACCTACCACCCCATGCCCCACCCTGTCACCGCCCTGCTCGGCATGAGCAAACGCAGGCGGCTAGCCGGACCCCAGGCATTCAGCCACAGCGAGATGTCAGAACTCACACACAGGTCAGTAACGGGTGTTACACAGTGTGATAGGCACAGGTGTTACAGGTATGAGAGGGTAAATACAGGAGTTCTACAGGTGGTTAACAGATGTCATGTCAGAATAAACACAGGTGTTATAAAAGTGAGAGGATTAACACAAGTGTCATACACGTGAGAGGGTTAATACAGTTGTGGTGCTGTGTACAGGTGTGGTAATGCAGGTGTTAAAATGCATAGGTGAAGGACTACATGAGCCACCCTGGGCTAAGTTGTTTTACTTTTGGCCATATTGTTTGGCTGTACCCCATTATATCTGTAAATGAGTAGGATGCCACAAGCGTAGTCTGCTGGTCTGTAAGTTTGATAAACGTAAGCCACAAAGATGACAGTTGCTTGATGCCTTGATTACTTCCTCTAGCCTAACCTTGTTGTGATGTGACTCCTGCACTCCTTTCCATGTGTTCACAGTGACACACTATTAGAGCAGATCATCAAACAAGCACGGCATATCGTGGTGCGCAAGAAGACCATAGATGTGATTGACAGCCTCGCCATGGTGACACCCGACCCCCAGATCTGTGCACACTGGAGCAACGTGTCCTCAGCAAACCAAGCCATGATCAAAGTCAGCATCACCACGACAAACTATGAAAGTCTCAGGTAAATAGGAAAATGACAGGTAAAGGGTCTTCTGTAGAGCAAGTAGTAGAAGCATAATGCCATGGATTCTAACATAAATGGCCATCCGCACACAAACACCACTGTGAATGATGCACAGGGTTTATCATTGCTGTTCTATCTATTTAAATAGAAGGGCCGATTGTTTTTCAATTTATTGTAAATAAACACATTTATCTGAAATAGTGATATTTTAGTTTCATAGTGGTTTGCCCCAATTCACAAACCTTTCATGTTCGATTAAAATGGCTATATTGGGCCATTTTTTGTTTGAAAATTCCATTTTAAGTGAAAACATTATGGATATTACAAAGAAGATAACTCTGAAGCAAAACACGAACACAAAGAATAAACACTTAACAGTCAGGTACAGGACAGATTCCCACCTAATTGGACCGAGTCCCCATATTTTGGCATTTCTAGAATCAGCACTACAGCAGCAAGTATGTGTTATTAACACAGGGTGCATCAGTATTATTTGTAATAATATTAAGTGTATTTGTTACAGAACAGCATTCTGTGTTCATATCATGGTTGATGAGCTTTGTGTCACCACAAAGGAAGGACGTCAGATCCAGCTGTCTCACGAGGAACAGGAGCTCAAAGATTTCATCCTCACACAGGTGTGTACCAATCAGGTGTCCTACTGATAACAGGTGCTAAAACATTTTATACTCACATATTTATGTACCAATCAGGTGTCCTACTGGTAAACAGGTGCTCATTGTATACTCACAGATTTATGTACCAATCAGGTGTCATACTGGTAAACAGGTGTTTAAACATTATATACTCATTGAGGTATATACCAGTCAGGTGTCCTACTGGTAAACAGGTGTTCAAACATGTTATACTCACAGAGGTATGTACCAGTCAGGTGTCCGACTGGTAAACAGGTGTTCAAACATGTTATACTCACCGAAGTATGTACCAGTCAGGTGTCCTACTGGTAAACAGGGGCTCAAACATGTTATACTCACAGAGGTATGTACCAGTCAGGTGTCCTACTGGTAAACAGGTGTTGAACTATGTTATACTCACAGAGGTATGTACCAGTCAGGTTTCCTAAGGTATAGGAAGTTGAGACTTGGTAGGGACATATGGTTAGGGGGAATAGGTGTGAAACGTCATGGTGTGACCTTTATTTGGCCTTGCCGTAGTGACACTTTCAGTATTTTTGAAGCCATAACATGTAGGAAGTTGATACTTGGTAGGGATATTGCTTAGGGATTGTAGGTATGTAGGTATGGTGTGATATTGATTTGACCTTTAACCATGACTTTTAAAATCTTGTCCGGGCTATTTCTTGGATTCCGAAGTTGTAGACGGTTGACTCTTGGTAGGGACATTGGTTAGGGGGTGTAGGTTTGCATCATGGTGTGACCTTTAACTTTGGCTCTGTTTAAGTGTGTTTACCTGCCATATTTGAGACATATTTCGCACGCATATGGATTTCTGCAACTGATTTTTATATAATTCTGCTTTTTCCATTGACAGCTATTCTCCAATAAAAAAAATGTACAGCTTCATTTTTAGTTTACTGATTAATGCTGTCATCTTGCTATTGAATTGTCTTGTTTTAATACTTTATCTTTTCATACATTTTCTCTCTCTTAAACCTTATTTTCTCTATTAAACATTATTTGGACCTTTTTATAACTGACACTGCTCTGAAAGTATCCCGATCTTTGTACTGTTTCATTACTTCTATATCTCATGGTGTTAAAAAACTATTTCCCCAGGTATGTGGTACGGGCATCTCTGATGCTATTTTCTGTGGGTCAAACTGGGGGTCATAAAATAGCTGATTTTGTGTTTTTGCCTTATATCTCCTTTATTCTTGCTTTTAGAGTTTAGAATGTATTAAGAGGTATTGGGAAACCTTGTGTGAAGAGTCTAGGTAGCTGGTCAGATTTACCCCCTGCCCCCCACCCCCCACCCCCACCCCTTTTATGGATCAAACTGGATTCATCAAATAGCCGATTTTGTGTTTTTGCCTTATATCTATTTTATTCTTGCTTTTAGAGATTTACAATGTATTCAGATGTATTTGAAACCTTATGTGAAGAGTCTAGATAGCTGGTCAGATTTACCAGATAGATGTGTTCAAAGCATTGTGTGATAAACGTCTTGCCTTTCTAAAGGCTCACATTTTACTGTGCCTTTTTCTACAATGTAAATAGATATATGGCATTTATAAAGCACTGTTACTCTTTAATTAAGTAGTTTTATGGTGTAACTTTCGACCTATTATAAGTATTGATGCTTTATGCATTCTTAGCCAGAGCATTTATTCAATTAACTTTTCGCAATTTATGACCATAGAAAACAAAATAAAGCTTAAATTTTTCTTTCATGTTAATGCATGAACTTCCACACTGTCTGCTTAACTTTCACTTCTTCTCTCAGCACTGGATGTTTTTGTTTTCAAAAACCTTTTTCTACTGTATATTGTATTGCAGTGAACCTTTTTGGGGTGCTTAGTTTTTGTTAGCAAAAACATTTTTCTAGTTTATAATTTTATGGTGATAGCACACAGCTCTACACGCATCTTACTCATAAAATGTGACTCAGTTGTTTGAAAGATTAAACAGGTGCTTAGACTATGTCAAGTAATGGCTATCAGAAAGTAAGTTAATACTTGACAAAACAGAGTTCATCAGTTTCAGTTTCCAAGATGCAACATTAAAAGGTGAAAAGTTTGACACAAAATAAGTGGTAAAAAATCTTGGCATGGATTTTGACTATGATTTCTCCTTTTCTAGACATGTGTGTGTGCAGGGCCTGTTTGGTTCAACTCATGGATCTTAGATGGCTTAAATAGTGACTGAGATGGCCGCAAATGTTCTTGTGAGCATTTGATTTGACTATTACAATTGCTTGTTTGGGAATCTTTGTGGTTTTAATCTCAGGAAGCTGCACAACCTATGGCGCTCCCAAGGTATTGAATGAGCTGCCTGATGACATCCACTCTGTCATGGCTGTTCTATCATTCACAAAGAAACTGAAAGATTATCTCTTTGCAAAAGTCTCTCCACCCTGTGCTCATAGAAATCTTCCAACTGTCACTCTGGTGCTGACCTTCTTTAAACATCTCTGGACTATGAAGTTTTGGATTTTTCGTCTTTTGGTTGATGTACCCTAAAGTCTGTCTTTTGATGGAGATTAAGTGCTATAAATGTCACATTAGAATCAGAATTATACACCCACAAGTTGCAAGGACATAGGGATCATACAAGTAAATAGGAGACGAATGTCATCGGTAAAGAGTAGCTGTTTTACATGCACATGTAGTGTTTAACACACGTCTTAATGTTTTTTTTGGGCACCTGTCATGAAGATTTACGCACCTGTCTGAAGGTTTTAAGTCCTTGTCTGAAGGATTTACATAACCATCAGAAAGTTTCAGACACCTGTGATGGTTTGACACATCTGTCTGAATGTTTTACAAACCTGTTTAGATGTTTTACATACCTATTTAGGTGTTTTAAACACCTGTCTGAATGCTTTACAGTTTTGTGAACCTTTCTAATGCCAGATATACCTATCTGAATGGTTTAGAGTTTTACACCTTTCTAATGGTTGACACACCTGTATAAATGATTTAAAGTTTTACACCGTCCTAATGGTTGACATACCCTGTCTGAATGGTTTATAGTTTTACACCTTTCTAATGCTTGACACACCTGTATAAATGATTTAAAGTTTTACACCTTTCTAATGGTTGACACACCTGTCTGAATGGTTTACAGTTTTACACCTTTCTAATGGTTGACATACCTGTCTGAACTGTTCACAGTTTTACATCTTTCTAATAGTAGACACACCTGTCTGAATGTGTTTCAGATCCAGAGCCACAACATGAACTCTGTGCATCATCTGGCAAAGTTCATGGGCTGGGCGCAGCTTTGTTGTAGTTCTCATGTAGGTGTTGGGGATGTGGAAACCATCGGCAATGCACAGACCACTATGTTTGTGTCACCTCGAGGGGACAGGTAAGATTAGACAGCAATGTGTGTGATTAACATCGATGTTACCCACGAAAGAAGCTCCTGCAAGCCTGGCCCCACTTATTTATTGTAACTGAAGTCAATATTCACAACATATTCACAGTATTCTTGATATTTATGTATCCATCATCAAACCCCTGTCCTAAGATCAATGAGAAAGTTTACATTTTAAGGGTCAATAATAATCAATACACAATTAGTCTACACATAAACCTAAATTCTTTTATGGTAAGAGTTTCTTTATCATTATCTCCAGCAAATTTTTCTCATTCTATACAAAAACTAAAGAATTGCCTAAACGACATTCAAAATTTCATGTTCACAAATAAATTAAAACTCAACCCTGACAAAACCAAATTCATTTTGATAGGTTCGAAAAACAACCGTAAACAACTCCTTCCTCACTTTCCAATCAATATTCTTGGTAATCAGGTCTCACCAGCACAAAGTGTCAAGAACCTCAGAGTGGTGTCTGATTCCAATTTCACCTTCTCTGACCATGTGTCACAGGTCATAAAGTCCACTAGAGTTCATGCAAGGGACCTCTACACAATTCGCCCCCTTCTAGACCTTAAAACATCAGTTCTTTTAGCCAATGCTTTGGTGAGCAGCAGATTGGACTACTGCAATTCACTGTTCTTATCACTCACTGATTTTGAGTTAAGGAGATTGCAACTAATGCAAAACTCACTCTGCAGGGTTGTCACCCGTTCCTCAAAATTTCAAAATTTTCATCACCCAACTCAAAAAACTCCATTGGCTTCCAGTCAGGTACAGGGTACAATTCAAAATAGGCCTCATTACATAAAAAATCCTCAATCAAGGTCAACCTGTTTACCTAAAAGAACTAATTCACCCCTACACTTCTTCCAGAAATACTAGGCGTAGTACCCCTAAACTCAAGTTCCTTCATACCCCCACTTTTGACCGTAGAGTTCGTAAATCAATTAAACGCTTCTCTAATTCTTTTAGTCACTACGCCCCGGTTCTTTGGAACTCTTTCCCCTTCCAAATAAGAAACTTTGATGGGAATGTGAGCATCATTTTCACTTTCTACACTGTCCCTTTTCAGAGTAAATTGACTCCAATTTGTATAGAAATATATGTGCACCATTTCAACCTTCTACACTCAATTTTAAGAGCAAGTTGATCCATATTTGTATAAACACGAGAACTCATCGTATTGAAATGTTTCCATTGCAGTTCCCTGTCCATTAAAACATCCATGGTTTTTTTTCCTGTGATATCTCAAATGTGAATCCTCTAAGTATGTGGATGAATTACATGGCCAGTGATTGATTGTTTCTGTGTCAAATGCAGACTTGGTTCCAGTTAATACCTGCGACATATTTGCCTGTTTCTGTGCTTTATGAGTAACGTATGTAAGTCAGTCTTTGCATTATTATTATGTCCACCCCACTGGGGGGGTGGACATATTATTTTGCTTTTTCTGTCGTCCGGTATCCGGACGCTTGGTTTCCACTCATTTGAAGGAAAAGTATTTATCCATTTTGAATTTTTGTCAAAAATGGAAAAACACAAATTTGCTTATCTCCAGTTAACCGTGCGAGATAGAGCGATTTCGTCGAAATTTTCAACCCACAGGGTATCTAAGCAATGTACTCTCGGCAATTTTCAAAAAATTTTCCTCTTCCCACATATGGCGGCCATTTTGAATTTTTGCCAAAAATTGAAAAACAGAAATTTGCTTCTATCTCCTTAACCGTGCAAGATAGAGCGATTTCATCAAAATTTTCGACCCAATCAATGCAAAAAGGCATGAAGGTGAAATAATTTACATGTACACTAATAAATATTTAAGCATCATTGATATATTTTACAAATGAAACAGGGTCTTGTAAGACTACTGTACAATTTTGGCAAAAGGTTCATGGGGTGGACATTACACATGATAATGTGTGTTCTTCTATGCTATCCTGTTTCTGTTCATATGTCGCAGCTACTATCAACAGGGCGTCCTATTTCTAGTTATTATTTGGGATTTTACGTCACTTTCAACACTGTACAGGGTAGTTAAGTGGACAGAGGAAACCAGTACATACAATTGGTCAAGGTTTTGTACTGTAAAATGCCTACTATCGGTAAGTAACTACCAACTTTTCCACACAAGGTCCAGGGTTTGAACCGCTGACCTCAGAAGTGGGAGGCGAGTTTATTACCACTGCGTCACTGTGGCCCAAAGTCAGTATTTGCAGAACTTCAGACTTGCCGTATATAACACATAATGTCTAATATACACCATCTCTCCATATTTTTCTCTTCTTTCACTAGAGTTGTGACTGTGAGGATTGGAGCCAAATCTGGCGTCAAGGTTCACTTACAGAAGTGTCCTGGCACACTAGATGACCTCCGCAAGTCACAGATACTGGACCCAGAGAAGTGGCTCCACCTGGGGGGTGCGTTTGAAGAAATTCCACTTGAGAAGATTGAGGGGCGGACATTTTGTAGCAAGATAGAGACTCTGATGGCCTGTGTGACTAGCTGATTAATGCAATGCCCAGATCAGTCAAAGCATTTCGGATCAAGGTCATTGTTTATACTGCCATTCTTGTGTTCACTGTTTTGCAGACATGTGAAGGCATCAGATTTTCCACATTGAGTCCAATATAGAACTGTACCAATTCCAGGACACAAAAAATGTGTTCCAATATTGTCACCATGGAAACAAAAAGTGGAATTAATAAACAATAGTTACCACGTCATTCTGATGTCCAGTAATCACTTTGAAGTCAGAAACATAAAACTAGAAGCTGCTGCAAATGCTGTGTCCTCTCTAGGTGTATTAGTCTGTGTGTATGAGGATGTCAGACATTTCTGTATTCTTGTTTAGATGAATACAACCACAGGAGTGTGTAGCTTGACCTCCGTGACAACACAATCCTTAAATAAAAATATTGTCATAGCGCGCCAGTCATTTTATGCAATGGCTTTAACTGCACACTTTCCTTTTCTGCTGCCTTAACCAAGTGACTCGTGATGAGAATTGAATATTATATGAAAGTTATTACTATGGGAGAATACATTTCAATGGATAGCTTTACTGTTTCATCATGACTTAAGCTTTATACTGATTCGCAATGAATTAAACACCTTCAGACTTGATACTCGGTGGTAAACCTTGTAGCAATATAAAACACTCACTGTTTTGCATTATCCTGTGTGTAAATATAGTAGGTAGTGTATCATTTGTATAATTGTATTGTATATTTATGCTCGGCAGACCCATTCTGACCACACAAGTACGCAAGTGGTTATCCAAGCCACTGAGTATCTGCCTGTCCTGGTTTTGAACCCACATCCTCTGTGTTCTTAGACGATTGTGTTACCCACTAGGCCACAGTGACTGGTATGGCTTCAGTAAGACCTAGGCTGTAATTGTTTTCGGACTACGGCAGATTAGGCATATTTTGACAAAGCCACCTATTAAATGCATTGAGGAAAAATAGCATCAGAGATGCCCGTACCCCACAGCCTGGGGAAAAAGTTTTCAACACCATGAGATACAGAAGTGGTGAAAGAGTAAAAGATCTGGATACTTTCAGAGCAGTGTCAGTTACAAAAAGCTCCAAATAATGTTTAAGTCGAGAAAATGACGTCTAAGAATGAAAGTGTATGTAAAGATAAAGTAATAAAACAAGGCACTTCAAAAGCAAGATGACAGCATTAATGGGCAAACTAAAAATATACAGCTGTAAAATTTATTAATTGGAGAATAGCTGTCAATGAAAATAGCACAATAATGTAAAAATGCATTTAATAATCAGTTGTAGTAATCCATACATCTTTGTTATAAGAGAAAGATGTCTCAAATATGGCAAGTGAACACACTTTGGCAGGGCAAAAAGGTCGAACCATGATGCACACCTACACCACCTAATGTCCCTACCAAGTGTCAACCTTCTACACCTTATGGAATCAAACAAATAACCCAGATAAGATTTTAAAACTCATGGTCACTATGACAAGGTCAAAGGTCAAATTAATTCATGATGTTGCACACCTACACCCCTTTACCTATGTCCCTACCACGTAACAACTTCCTACAACTTACGGTTTCCGAGATATAGCCCGGTCAAGGTCACTACTATAGGTCAAGGTCACTACGGCAAGGTCAAAGGTCAAATCAAGGTCACACCATAATGTTGCACACCAATTGCTCCTAACCAGTGTCCCTACCAAGTATCACCTTCCTACACCCTTACAGTTGCCGAGATATAGCCCAGACAAGATTTTATAGGTCAAGGTCACTATGGCATGGTCAAAGGTCAAATCAAGGTCAGACCATGACGTTGCACACCCACACCCCCTAACCAATATCCCTACCAAGTATCAACTTCCTACACCTTACGGTTCCCGTGATATTGCCCGGACAAGATTTTACAGGTCAAGGTCACTATGGCAAGGTCAAAGGTGAAATCCTGGTCAGACCATGACGTTGCACACCCACACCCCCAAACCAATGTCCCTACCAAGTATCAACTTCCTACACCTTACGGTTTCCGAGATATAGCCCGGACAAGATTTTATAGGTCAAGGTCACTACAGCAAGGTCAAATCAAGGTCAGACCATGACGTTGCACACCTACACGCCCTAACCAATGTCCCTACCAAGTATCACCTTCCTACACCTTATGGTTTCTGAGATATAGCCCGGACAAGATCTTATAGGTCAAGGTCACTACGACAAGGTCAAATCAAGGTCAGACCATGACGTTGTATACCTACGCCCCCTAACCAATATTCCTACCAAGTATCAACTTCCTACACCTTACGGTTGCCGAGATCTAACGCGGACAAGATTTTATAGGTCAAGCTCACTACGGCAAGGTCAAATCCAGGTCACACCATGATGTTGCACACCTATGTGTGGGAAGTTGAAGCTTGGTAGGGACATTGGTTAGGGGGTTGTAGGTGTGCAGCATCATGGTGTGACCTTGATTTGACCTTGTCGTAGTGACCTTGACCTTTAAAATCTTGTGGCACCTTTGGGTCTGTCTTTTGATGCAGATTAAGCACGGTTAAAGTCACATTAGAATTTTACTTTTACAACTTCCCATTATAACAGATGGAATTGCATCAAGTGAGCCACAGATTTTGCTCCAACACCACACATAAGCATTCATTAAATGTATTACCACTTCTGTATGCATGGTAATATTCAAAATATCTAAACCATAATTCGGCCATGCCAGATGTAGATAAAGAGTACATGCATTATCTTCTCTTAGACATTATTTTCTCTATTAAAACATTGTTTGGACCTTTATATAACTGACAGTGCTCTGAAAGTATCCTGAAATTTATACTGATACAATACTTCTATATCTCATGGTGTTAAGAATATTTCCCTAGGCTGTGGGGTATGGGCATCTCTGATGCTATTTTTCTGACATAAATTTCTTAGACACAACTGTGAAATTTCATGAAAATAGGGAATTAATCACAACCCTATACAATAAACCTACAGACACCCATCTGTATCTAAAATACAGTTAAGCCCATCCTAGCATTGTACTGGAAAAGGGACCCTTTGGACATTACCTAAGGTTACATAGAATATGCATATTGGACAAAGACTTCAAAACCAATGCCTTTAACTAACTGGCTATTATCTTAAAAGGGGCTACCCAGCAAGCAGCCTCAAAAAACATTTCAATAGAGCCAATCAGTTTAAACAGTCAGACTTACTGGAGGATAACCCAAGAGAGACTGTAGACACACCAGTCATAATCACTCAGTTCAACACTAGAAACCCACCCATTAAACCTCTCATTATGGATAACTGGAATATTATCAAAAATACTGATGAGCTCAAAAACATCTTCAAGGACAAAGCACTCGTAGGTTACAAGAGACTACCTAATCTCAAGGACCTACTAACTAGGACTGCTATTAAATTCCCACCCACTCATAACACTGAAAATAAAAGTTTTCGACACTGTACTAGATTAGAAAGATTTACATACTGTCCTAAATTGACCAAAGTGGACAAAATAACCAGCTTCCACACCAAAAAGACCTTCAAATGTATTAACCTACCACCAAGGCATAGATACACTTGTGAATTAAGTAATGTAATATACATTATTAATTGCACTGAATGTGGCCTCCAATATATAGGAGAGACCAAAAGACCAATTAGACAGAGAATGTATGAACACTACAGAAGTGTTCAAAAATTTAATGTTCTAAATTCAACCCCTGTCTCAAGACACTTCACTCAACCTAAGCATAGTGTCAGAAATATGGAGTTCAGCATTGTGCAATGGATGGGGGAGGACAACAACCCAAATTCCTCCACTAAACGTAAAAGACAGGAACTATTTAAGTGTCCCGCGAGGGACGCTTGTTTGCATATGGGAGGAATTCTCGCGGAAGGGTCCACCGGCTCCGCAAGTTTGCCTACCTATAGCGTCTTTACTAGTGGATGGAATTTCTTCAAACTTGGCACATATATTTAGTAGCCCTGGGAAAATTTTCTGAATTTGGTGCCATGACATTTCAACCAATCAGAGAAGTCACATGACCAAAACCAGGATTTTGCTTGTCCGGATGATAACTTAAGAAGCGTTTAAAATATTCGCCTGAAATTTGATATATGGATGCACGGTATAAAGATCTGCAAATGATTAGATTTTGGTAGACTTCCATTAAAAAATGGCTAATTAATTAAGCATTAAAATTTTTATTAACAAGGAAAATACAAATCCCTTAATAACTTCTAAACCGTGCGAGATAGAGCGATTTCGACGAAATTTTTGACCCACAGGGTATCTCTGCTAAGTACTCTGCTCAATTCCAAAAAAATTTCCTCTCCAAAAATTGTAGCCATTTTGAATTTTGTAATTTTTGACAAAAATGGCAAAAATTTAAAGGTCTGCACTCTGATTTGTGGGAACACAATGCACTCATGTGTTCATCACAAATAATTCACAAATAATTCAGAATTGTCTGATTAATGGGAACACAAATCACTCCTGTAGTGTTCATCACAAATAATTCACATATAACTCAGAAATAATTAATTCATAATGTGCTTGTATATTTGTTACAGGTAAGCATTATAAAATTGCACAACACAAAAATGCTTGGATCTCCTAATCCATGCGAGATAGAGCAATTTTAACGAAATTTTTGAGCCACACGGTATCTAAGCGAGATACTCTGCCCAATTTTCAAAAATTTTTCCTCTTTCCAAAGATGGCAGCCATTTTGAATTTTCGAATTTTTGACCAAAATGGTAAAACTTAAAATTGCTTGTATCTCCTAAACCATGCGAGATAGAGCGATTTCGGCAAAATTTTTGGCCCACAGGGTATATGTGCAAGATACTCTACCCATTTTTCCAAAATTTTTCCTCTTTCCAAAAATGGCGGCCATTTTGAATTTTTGACAAAAATGGTAAAACTTAAAATTGCTTGTATCTCCTAAACCGTGCGAGATAGAGTGATTTCGGCAAAATTTTTGGCCCACAGGGTATATAAGCAAGATACTCTGCCCATTTTTCAAAAAAAATTTCTTCTTTCCAAAAATGGCAGCCATTTTGAATTTTCAAATTTTTGACAAAAATGGTAAAACTTAAAATTGCTTGTATCTGCTAAACCATTTTAAATTTTCAAATTTTTTTTTTTCGATATAATTCCAGATTGACAGGGTATCTAGGCAAGATCTTCTTTCTATTATAAGCAGCCAACACCATCTTTCCTTTGGGATGCTTTGTTTTTGCCATGCAAAAACAATCGCTTTGCTTCGCTAGCGATCCTCTATTTTATATTTGGGTCTTCCCCACCCTCCACCCCATGGGTATCAACATATTTGTGTGAGTTTATGCCCTCTTATTACCCCCTAACCCAAGTGTCTACCTGTTAATTTTATTATTTATTGGGCACCTCACCAAAGGGCACTAAAACACATCAAAATTGGTCAGTGACCTATTCACTTCACAAATGATGCAAAATGACACGTGACGTCATTTTGTGATCATGTTACTTAGTAACATATTAAATTTAAAAGCTGTGAAGAGAGCATCTACAGCAGTGTGCTTTCTGATTTTTTATGTGACAAAAATATTTTTAGTGTGTTTTATGTGTGTATTTTTAGTGCATAATTGATGAAAATGTGATTCACTTGCAGCACATGTCACAAGATTTATTCTAGATCGAATCTCAAGAGACATAAAGAGTGCTCACCTGAACTATAGAATCAAATGTAGTAAGTGTGATTGGGAATTCAGGAGAAAGGAATATCTGGATAGGCACATAACACATTGCCATAATGATGTGGACACCTTCTCTATGATAAGAGACTATATAGACAGTGAGTCAAAGGAATTTCCTTCTGATCAACCAGGTTGTCCTGAGGATAACACAACTGCAACTAAGTACACTCAACCGGATCTGAGTGACTTTCTTGACAATTTGTGGCCAGAGGACCATAGATCACCCCTCACCCAGACAATGAATCCTGCTCCAAAACATTTTACTACAGTTACTACAATGACTATGCACAGTATGACCCAAGTCTCCATCAGTACACAAACTGACATTTGTGACTTCCCACCTAAGAAGACAGTCACACACACGGGTTGTAACACAACCCCTAAGTTTGTGAGGGACAAGACCACTCAACATGCACCCACATTAATTTCCAAAGGAATATCGCCACATTGTGTATTCATGGATGAGCTAGCAATGGGGAACTGGGAACAAGAGGCATCCCTACCAGTAACACCTGATCTTGGCAGCCCCAGCTATTTTACTGAGGAGATGAAAAGGGAGGAGAAGGGACTGCCTAGATGTACAGTCTATCAAGGCCCATTGGATCAATCAGTTCCAGAGGACCCCCTACCTCCACACATCTCAGCAGAAATTCCAGAATGGGGAGTCATCCAGAAAAATGAACAACCCATGGACTTTAACCTTCTGGATTACATGGAAAGTTTGTGTCAGAATATCACACCACCACAGAATGGTTACTAATGGTTTGGTGAATAATATAACTATAAGGTTATTTATGACTACATTTTTATTCACACAATTTATTTATTGACAGTAACAAGTAACAGCTTTAAGACTTAGAGCTAGTCTTGACTCTTCGTATTATTAAAATGAATAGTTTTAATATTTGTGTTAGATTTTTATAATTCTTATGTTCAACATTCTATGAAGATAATTTATTACTTAACTTGCATTAAAAGTTATGGTGGTGAATCATGGTTATTTTCATTATAGAATAACACATGAAGACCTATCTAAAAACAGCCCCCAATAAAATAAATATGGGCATTATTTGTCTCAAAAAATATTTGTTCATTTTCTATAATAAAAATCATATTGTAGGCATCCACATAATATGTTGGATTGCCACCCTCACTTGACATTATTTTGTTTCTTACCGACAAATATTACGGTATAAATACTATGATGGAATTACGAATTTTGGGTGAATAAGTATGAATAATCATCCATAATTCACACACTAAATCAATACCACTGAGTCCTGTGGTTTGATTCAGTGCCACAAGAATGGGTTGTTACAATCACCCCCCTATCCACCACCTCTAGGCGGATTTTGTAAGAGGCGACTGAAACAGACACACTGGACTCCTACAAATCACACTTTGAGACAATGCTTAAGGGAGTGCAACTCAGCTCCCTCTGGGAAAAAGGTTAACAGTTGTCAAGATTCATAATAATATTATACTATGAAATGAATGACTAGACAAAACCATTAGTATAAAACAAAAGTTTTATCATTAACTATTTATCACCTATACTTTTAACTGGAAAAAAGTTATATTTTACACATCCGCAACTATTAACTAGATTGTATTTTATGGATTGTATTATAACAATTTCCATTAATCAGTTAAGTAAAATAACTAACTGATAAAAAATGACTGAAAATTACACATAAAAAATCACTGTTCCATAAAAAGTTATAAATTCATTTTTTGAAGTAAGATGCAAAAAAATCCGATCCGCCGGATCCCGGATCTGATCCTCAGGATCTGAGAGGATGCCATACTTGCACTTAGGTGTTCCCCTTATCCTACTCACAGCCTCTGATGAGAACTGACGGATTCAGATCGAAATATTCATACATATTTAACTGTGAATATAAGGCTGAGATTCAAAGTCTTGACCCACTCTTCACTGACTCTCAAGTTCTTATTGTTTTAAGTAAAAATTTTTGTTCATATTTTTGGTGACAAAACTGATAACCAAATTCTTGCAAAATAAATTGGATTTTGAGAAAAGATGGAAAGAAATGGACCTCATTTAACCAATAATACAGCAGTAATTATTTTTCAAGCCTAGCGGTCTGTGTGGCAGGGCTTATTTCATGTTGGCATGAACTCTGTCCTGTTCGTCTGTTAAATGTGCATAAATTGGCAGATTCATAGGACTTCTCTCTTATAGAATATCGGCTTATTTTTGTAGGGATGGAGAAGGTTTAGTGGGTACATCATTTCTGGACATTTTTACATTCAATGACAATGTCCACACAGCCAAATGATCTACAATCAAGATGGGTCTTAAACGCCTTATAACCAACAAGACTGGTCACAGGTATGCAGGAGATTTAAACATGTTTAAAAGCAGGGATGACCATCTAGGATTGCAGCAAATATGCTCCCAACCTTCACTAGTGAAAAGATAAGTCTTATCACCATTAAGATTATGCTTGAGGCCATATTACACAGGCTGGAGGCCAACTCGTGAAAGTGGAACAGAGGTGTCGAGGTTTATTTTGTCGACTAATGTTAATACTCTCGGGTACATGTAGTGCCTTGATAAGTGTAAAGTTTTTTGGAAAATTGATTTCATTTCTCCACCCAAATAGGCCAAAATCAGTAAAGGCAGGACCATTTAACATCTCATCAGTAACAGAAACCATATCATCAGAGAAATCCAGTGTGGCAACTTTATCTCTGGGTAACAGCCGGGGAAACATATTTCCATACAGAGTGGGGAAACTGCATCTCCCAGATAACAGTGGAGCAATAGGATTTCCACTGAGTAACAGAAGGCAACTGTACCTGTAACAGAGGGACAACCCTATGTCCTAGACATGACAGTGATGAAACTGCATCTCCGAGTGTCAATGGGACAACCATATTTTGTCTGAGTAACAGTGGGTCAAAGGAAGATTCTACAAATAACCAATGAAACTGTTCAATATCAGATCCCCATATGAAACTAGAAAAAGGATTCGCTAACAAAAACAAGCAGCCCGGATGGAGACTTGAGCTAATAAAGCTGTAGTAGTTGTGGTATGAGACTACGGAGAAGGTAAGTTTTACTGTGTTTTGTATCTGATGGAAAAGTGAATTGTCTAACAAGAATTCAGAAGAATTGTACTGTGTCACCAGCTTTAGTTAAAGACTGAAGCGGATGAAATTCAAAAGGACAAAAATTATGCTGGACATAAATAGTTGGCTGACTGGCAGTATTTTTGCAGATCCAGACCATCCTTGAGAAGTACTGAGCCATGGTGAGGCTCCAACTTGTTGAAAAATATAACCTAGATCCAATGTACAGGATATGACAAATGGACACAGGCAGACAGAGAGGCAAACACATGTAGTTATCACTTACCAAGTTTTTACTAGATGTCAGCACTAAGCAGGAAATTCAATAAAGTATCTTTTGGGTAACCTACTATTAAACTGCTAGTCATATGTCCATATAAGTTAATGCACTGTGCAACATGGTTCCTGTTTTGTCTGCCTCCTCTGTTCACGGACGAAAGAAGGAACTACTTATATTTGTCAGCTATTTTGTGGGACAGAAAACAAGCCAGATCATTGTCTAATCTTGCGGAGTGAAAGGTCACACACCTTCTTCAGGACTGTTTATATCCAGAAAAAACCAGAAAAAAGTGTCGCAATGGCAATAGTTGTCAGGTACTGCCGAAAATCTAATCAGCAACAATCTGTGCAGGGGTATCGAATGCATAGAACCCACATTAATATTTGTAAGTCCAAGAAACAGAAAGAAAGTGATGCCGTGGCAACACTTGTTGCAAGTTATTGCCGAAAACTAATCAGCTCCAATCTGTGCAGGGGTATGGAATGCAAAGAACCCATCATATTATTTATAAGTTCAAGGAACAAAAAAGGAAGTGTTGCCATGACAACAGTACTGTCGAAAAACTAGTCGGCTCTCATCCATGCAGGTGTTTGGAATACAAAGAACCAACAAAAATATTTTTAAAAAAAACAAAATACTTAAACTCAACATAACTCTTTTATACATGGGAGTTTATGGTAACCTTAAAATAGGACACACGTTGAATACCAGTTACAACCACATGCTAAATTGGAATTGAATCCATCAACCTACTTTTGAGGTACTGTCTGGAAACGGAAAAACTTAAAATCAATATAAGTATGCTACTAGTGGAAGTTTAAGATCACCTTAAAACAGGGCAAACCTTGAGTACAAGTTACATCCACATGCCAAATATGAATTTCATCCATCATGCCATTTTTGAGATACTGTCTGGAAAGGAAGTGTGACAACACTGACCATACTTGTCCTCCAACATAGCTGCTGGTGACACAAAAGTAATGCAACCTTAAACACATAAGTTTATGAAATATCAGGAATTTACTATAACCTTACAAAAGAAACTCTTTTGGTGTAGACAGATGTACATGATGAATATCAAAGAATAATGTCTAAATTAGTACATCAAATATATTTTAAACACCAAAAAGTTGTCCCAACCTTAAACTCAAATTTAGTTTGCAGCTGTGAGGGAGTTTAAGGGAATCTTTTCCTGTAGGTTTTGTTCACGGTTTGTTACATCCACAACTTGAAAAATGCTTAGAATTGCACAGTGTTTAAAATACTGTTGAAAAACTGCCAAACTTAAAGTGAATATAATTCTGTTATTAGTGGTAGTTTAAGGTCACCTTAATGTGTCGCACTTATTTATGGCCAGTTACATATACCTGCAAAATTTGATTGAAGTTGTTTAAGTTATCTTCAGTATACTTTATGGAAAAGTAAAACAACTTAAACTCAATATAACTTTTTAATACATGAGAGTTTAAGGTCACTTTTTGAATTGAATCCGTCCACCCATTTTTTGAGATACTGTCCGGAAAACAAAAAACCTTCAACTCAATATAAGTATCTTACTACTGTGAGTTTAAGGTAACCGTAAATAGGGCACAACTTGAGGAACAGTTACATCAACAGGCCAAATTGGAATTTAATTCATCAAGCCATTTTGGAGACACTGTCTGGAAATTAAGTGTGATGACACTGACCATGTATGTTTTCCATCATAGCTGCTAGTGAAACAAACTAATGCAACCTGAAACTCATAAGTTTATAAACTATCAGCAATTTACTATAACCTTACAAAAGGGACCATTTTTGGTGAAGATATATGTACATGATGAATATCAATGTGAAAAGTCCTAATTAGCATATAAAATATCTTCCAAACACCAAAAATATTGTCCCAACCTTAAACTCAAAGTTTGTTTGCACTGCTATATATTGTAGCGAGTTTAAGGTAATCTTTTTCTGAAGGTTCTGTTCAAGGTTTGTTACATCCACAACTAAAGTATGCCTAAAATTGCACAATATTTGAAATACTATTCAAAAATTACCAAACTTAAAGTGAATATAATTCTGTTATTACTGGGAGTTTAAGGTCACCTTATTGCATGGCACTTACCTATGGTCAGTTATATATACATGCAAAAGTTGGATGAAATTTCTTAAGTTATTTTCAGTATACTCCATGGAGAAAGAAAAAACGAAACTAGACATAAGTTTTTTATACGTGGGAGTTTAAGGTCACCTTAAATTAGGGCACACCTTCAAAACTAGTTACAACCACATGCCAAATTTGAATTGAATCCATCAAGCCATTTTTGACATACTGTCCGGAAACGAAAAAACTTAAATTGAGTTTAAGTATCTTACTAGTGGGAGTTTAAGATCAAAAATATACAGCTACTATACAGCACACCCTCAGGACTAGTTACATCCACATGCCCAATTTGAATTAAATCTGATAAGCCATTTTTGAGATGCTGTCCGGAATACAAAGTGTGACGACGACGCCAACGACAGACGACGCCACAAAATTGGACGACGAAGCAATCCCTATATGCCACGCAGCATAAATGCTGGTGATACAAAAACTGTATCAGTTGCAGTATTAGACTATTAGTATTAGCAGAATGTGAGCTTTATTGTGTTTCGTAGAGTGGTATATTTTATGAAAAGAATGCATCATTTTTGCAGTAAATTTGGGATCGTAAATTTTTTCCAGGAGATATTTAATCTTAGATTTATAATGATAAAGATACACTCTAGTAAACTATAATTGACTATAGATAGGGACATTAATATGTTGTATATCTTTGAGGCATTTTATGCCTCTGAAAATTCATTGCTATTTAATATTTTTATAAGATAAATATGCTTAAGATAATCGTATTTGTGAAATCCTGACTCTATAGCTGAATATCATGAAAACCCAAGGTGCTTACATATTATTAAGCCTTTTTCCATTCTCTCAAAACAGACAAGGCATTCTTTCCACAAGGCTCTACTTCCATGAACCTAAAGATAAATGTCCTTGTTTGAATTGTTTACTCCCCAAAAGATTTATTGTAAGCATATCCCTTGATGAAAAGAAATTAATACATCTTGATATCCCTTAATAACCTTTTCCCTCAGTGTGCACACATTATTCAAGACACAGATGTTAACAAAGCACAGTTAGGCATCACTGCCCAATCAGTGAGAGAGTGGGACTTGCCATGAATCTGCCTCCAGATAGATATCACACAAAAGCAATACAGAGTTGGAGGAGAAAAAAGAGAACTTATTCATTTTCAATTGGCTGGAGATACATAAAATACTGTAGAAGAAAAACTGTTTATGAGAAAGAGTTTTTTTCCCCAGTCATATTATCTTCTGAAAGATATGTAGCTAGATCAAGAACTCCTGCTACTAAACAAAAGCTGATTTAAAGCTTTTTTTCCCAAACAGGAAAAGTCATATCCACACAATTCCACAAGAATGGAATCAGAAGAATGTGGGATTTTTTTTATTAATGTGCCTAAAATTGGGAATTTATATTATATGAACACTGATCAGCTGCAATATATTAATAACCACATCACTGCATGCTAAATACCTAATTTTTTTTCTTTGAAGATGCCATAACTTCAAAAACACTACATGGTTAGCTTTGGCAGATAACAGAAAATTTGTTTTAAGTATACATGTGGCAGGTGTGGTTTTAAAAAGTCTTAAAATAAATAAGGGGGGAGCAAAAATTGCAAGTTTAATAAATTAAATTTTTATAAGTTAATACCCAATCCAATGAACAATTGCTAATCCGGGCGGCGCATACCGGCCCGCCAAACGTCAGAAAAAGACATCCTGTGTTTCCACCGGCCGGCCGGTCCCAGTACTGTACACTAGCCTGGTGGCGCATCGTCCTTCCTTCCTGTCTAGACAGCGTGATGTCATAGCATCTTTTTCGTTGTCAAAACCTATTAGACCCCTAGTAAGCTGATCGTGGGATCGGTGAGAGGGTCTTGTGTGTCCATTGGATAGGGTATTAACTTATAAACATTTAATTTGCTTATTAAATTTGCAATTTTATTGCGTTAATACATCCTATCCAATGGACAATTGCTGAATAACTACCACTTGGTCGGCGGGTAAATTGCTAGGGACTTATGTGAACTCACAAGTAATAGAAAATTTTAACCTACGGTGTAGGCTGACTTCGTCAGGAGACCTATAGGCCCAGCCCTGGGTTGACCTTAAGGTCAAGAAGAACCTGTAAGGCCATGGTCGGTTGCCAGCAGCCGGTTACCCGGGGCTATACCGACGTCGCCCCCCCCTTTTTGCAGACCTGCTCTGAGGTAGGGGAAGAGAGGGATGAGTTCAGTCCCAGAATGCAAATAAACCTCCCGAAGGAAGCACGCCACACTTAATTCTTATGTACATGAAGAACTGTTTGTACATATATACAAATCTCCTCAATCTAAGGGCCACTTGTGGATCTGCTGAGCAGCCACTACCGAGCCCAATTGGTAAAGCTCTGAATCAGCCCAAGCCCCACCCTTCAGATAGAACTGTGTGAAGGTATTCTGTGACTTCAGTGGCAGGCTGACAAGATTGGATCTAAGTAAACTCCCGACTGGAAGACCTTAGAAGCATCAAAGGCCCTGACATCACGGCCTTTAACCTGATGTAAAGTGTGGGCCTCCTGGTCAGAGAGCTCATAACATAGGATCACAGTCTGCTTGATCCAAGAGGAGATAGTAGCAGGTGAGATGTCTTTGTCGAAACCTTTCTTAAAGGAGACAAAAACCACCTTATTCTGCCTGAGGTCTGAGGTCCTGTCCAAATAGTAGCGCAATGCTCTGACCGGACAGAGGGACCTGTCAGACTTGAGGGATCTATCCAGAGTTGGGGGCCAGGGCTGTTATAACCCCTAGGGCCACACTGTCTGGACCCTCTTTGGCCAGCTGATTCTTGGAGAGAAAGCTGGGTGATGGGTACAGGGACACCTTTGACCAGTCGGATTGGTGTCTAATATTTCTGTTTTGCCAAGCATGTATCTCACTTCTACACTTGCCCGACCCCAGGGCCAAGAGGAAAAACTGTTTTGAAGGTCAAATGCTTCAAGGAGGCCTCTTTAATTGGTTCAAAATGAACCTTGTCAGCTGGTGCAAACACTAGGGAGAGGTTCCAGGAGGGGATTCCCTTCCGGCCTTTGGGTCTGTCTCAGTGGAAACTATCCAGGAGACGAGTGAGATTTTCATCCTTACTGATATTGATGGGCGAATTTCCCAGTCTATCAGCAATGGCTGACCTGTAACCATCAATGGTGCTGGGCTGCAACTTCCTATCCTGAAACAGGTACATAAGGAAGTCAGCAACTGACTTTACAGGGGGGGGGCCGAAGTCCACCTGATGAATGATACATCACTTGTAAAAATGACCCACTTGCCTCATAGACTGATCTGATTGATCCCCTTTGAGGAGCCTCAATTCTTGCTGCCACTGCCTCAGACAAGCCCTGCTCCTCGATTGCTAAGGCTCTAGGAGCCCTGCATGGAGATTAAGATTTGTCAGATTTCTGTGAGGGATCTGATTGAATGGCTGTCAACAGGTTGGGCAGATTGGGCAGGCTCAGTGGGATTTGGCTGTACATGGCCACTAGATCAGAATGATTCTCTTGCATGGGGAGTCTTGCAACTTCTCCACCACTTTGCCCAATATGGCTGATGGTGGGAAGGTGTATGCTTTCAGATCCTACCATGGCCAACTGAGAGTATCCACTGCTGTGGCCAGGGGATCTGGTACCGGTGACACAAACAGAGGCAACTTGTTGAACCTCGTGGCAAATAAGTCTATTTTGGGCCGGAGCCACCTCTGGCATATTGAGTGGAAGACCTCTGGAAGGAGGAACCACTCTGTTTGGATGGTCTGGCCTAGCCTGGATAGCTTGTCTGCTACCACGCTCAGCCGGCCTGGAACGTGTCGGGCTTTAGAGTCACTTGTTTCCTGGTACACCAGGTCAAGATTCTCCATAGTAGGGCACAAAGCGGGCCCGACATGTCTCCTTCCTTGTTTATGTATGACACTACTGTGGTGTTCTTGGTTGCTACAAGTACTACCTTGTTTGAGCAAAGGTCTTGGAACTCTTTTAAAGTCAGAAAGACTGCTTTAAGATCCAGATAGTTTATATGCAGTCTCCTTTCTGGAGGTGAACAGGACCCTCTTGCAGCGCGTTCGTTTAAGTGAGCACCCCACCCTTCTTTTGATGCGTCTGTAAATTTTTGCAGAGCATGTTTTATTGGGTGTAATGGTTGACCTGTGAGAACATTGTCTTCTTTTAGCCACCATTGTAAGTGGGGGTGCAGGGACCTGGGCATTGCAATCCCCTTTTTTAGTGACTCTGGTACCCTCCAGTAGATTTTGAGATGCCACTGTATGGGTCTCATGCGCAGTAGGTCTAGGTGAACTTGCTTTTCTGTGGCTGTTAGTAACCTATCAGACATGAACTGCCGGACCAGACAAGCCGGTAGCGACAGTATTTCCAGTATTTTGTCCTGAAGGTTCTGCCAATGGTCCGGTGTTGGACCTGAAGTCGAACTGGAAGCCTACAAAAAACGAAGGTCTGCCTTGGTTCCAGTTCTGATTTTTCTAAATTCACCAGCCAACCTAGTTCTTGGCATATTTTCACTAGTTCTCGAGTGTGTTGGAAACTAACCAGGTGGGGTCTGGCTCGCACCAACCAGTCATCTAGGTACTGGTGGATTCCTATATCCTTGTGTATGGCCATCAGTTTCACCTCCTTGTTATTACAGTGAACTCCAAGGGTGCTGTGGACAGACCGAAAGGCAGAGCTTTGAATTGGTATGTCCAACCCTGGACATGAAATCTCAGATATTTCCTGGACTGTTCCTGTATTGGTATATGCAAGTAGGCATCCTTGAAAAGTATAGAGGCAACCCACTCCCCTTGTTGGAGGGAGGTTCTGATGGTTTCCAGAGTCTCCAAATTTTGTTTTTTTGGTTTTTTTGTTTTTTTTTGTTTTTTGTTCATAAGCTGATGTAATGTCTGCAGCCAGTAGAGGTTCCTGTGGAGGATGACATGGCAGCTTATGATGTACAGGGTCCTTGTAAGCCTGGTCTGGTCTGGAAAGGGAGGGTGTAGTCCTCCTTCAAAATTGTACTACCTAGGGTCCAGCTCCCAAGGTTTCCTAAGTTCCCAAAGGTGATTTAATCTGGCCCCTTCAGGTAAATTTAGTGCAATATTTGGGATATTGGTAGACTGAAAAACATTTACTGTCTCTCCGGACACTGGTCCGGCCTGATGACAATGAAAACAGTTAACAGTCCATCTGTTATTATTCATCTTCACATTTTATAGACTCTTGGTCCCGGGCCAGTCACCTGTAAGGTGGAGCATGTACACATTGTTTGAGTGTGGACCACCTTTTCTCTTGCTGTTCAGAAGACCCATTTGTTTTCTCCATAACCAGCAATTTTTGGCCACAGTAATTCTCTGTAGCCTGTGATACTCTGTAACCAGTAAAACTAGTAGGCTAGGCTGACTATTGAATTGTGTTACCGGTCTACTAACCAGAAGATCTCCCTATTGAAAAGGGGCAAGACAGTAATTGCACGTGATAGCAGGTCGGTAGCCTCTGTAACTAGCTGGTGTGAAGCACAATTGCTCAGTGAAAACCGTATAGCTGGTAACCGGTTGGTGAGCTCTGTAACCGGTTGGAGCAGTTGTGTAGGAAAACACTTCCTGTTAGGGACTACACATTATTAGGCCTGTTATCAGTCTTAGGCCGGTAAATAGGCTGCTGATGAAGAGTAGCCAGCCGGACCTCCAAGACCTGTGGGTTGGTTGATTCTTGATGCTGGTTGGTAACAGGCAGGAAGGCTCTGTAATAGGCTAATGTGAAGAAAACTATTCAGTGCAGGCTGTGTGGCCGGTCGTTAGACTCTGTAACCGGTCGGTTGAAGCCATATATTGAAGATGCTTGCTGTCTGCCCCCCCAGAATAAACACATAGTTGAATGGACCAGGTCGGAGGGCTCTGTAACCAGTTGGGTTGGGTAAGCGGTGCAAAGCTGTGTAGCCGGTATCCGGTCGGTACACTCTGTAACCAGGTACACTGTGTGGCCGGTATCCGATCGGTACACTCTAACCAGTTGCTGATGCAATTTACCAGCTATATTCTGTTTAAAAAACTCGGTTTACTGCAAGCTGAATCTGTAACCGGCTGATTGAAGCACTGTACATTAAGGGCTGTGAAGCAGACAGCCGGTCTGTAGACTCTGTAACCAGTTGGTGGGGTACACTGTACAAGGCTGTGTAGCCGGTCGGTATGCTCTGTAACCAGTTGTTGAAACAATTTAACAACTATCTTTTGTGTTGAATCCAGCTTACTGTAGGGTTCCTTCATTAATTCAAGTATTTCTTTTAAAAACGCATGTCTTATTTGTAGATTTGACAGTAGCAGGGAAAGCCCCTGTGAACTATTTTTAGAAGGAATTGTTGTTCGGCGTGTCACGTGACCAGCTTGCTGGTTCGGAAAGACACGCGATTGGTTGATTGGAGATGACATCAGTGGTCACGTTCTTTGTGTGACACATAACCGGCAAGTAACAGCATTCTGACTGTCCACAAAAAACCCACTACCGACAACAAGGTCGGGTGTGCAAAGCAGGGACTGGAATCACAGTAGACATGAGTTCTGAAGAACGCACTTCCGACTTTCCTGGTCGGTGAAGCACGTGACCAGCTTCGTGCTCTGGTCGGTGAATCACATGACCAGCTTGGTGGAGAAGATGGCGTCAGAGGTCGCGTTCTTTTGAGTTGGCCGGTCGGCTGATGCTTTAAAAGCAGAGAAGCCTGGACCAGTGCGCTCTGAAGGTGAAAGTCCTGGTCGGTGCCGGTCTGAACTCTGAAGAGGAAGGAAGTGCTGTAGAGGAGTTCTTTCATGATAAAACCAGTGACCTGGCCATCCACAACCCCCACTACCGACAACAAAGCCGGGTCTGTAAGGGAGTGACTGATATCACCACACTGAAGAAATCTGAAGCTGAACTCATCTCTTACTTGCAGAAAAACACCAAATACTCGAGCTGGCTGGTGTGACTGATGCTTTACAGCAGAGAAGTCGGTACCGGAGAGGGAGTCTCTTGCTTCTGATGAGAAGCACTAAACACTCGAGCTAGGCTGGTGTGACTGATGCTATACAGCAGAGAAGTCGGTACCAGTGCGCTCTGAAGAAATTTGAAGAATGCATCTCCTGCTTGGGGAATTCCTTCTATTTACAGTGTTCAACACTATGTAGACTGAAGTTCCCCGTGATTTCTATTTGTAGTACTAGAAAAGACGTTTCTATGGTGATTGTAGCTGGAATGTTACAGAAGGTACATTCAAACAAAAGACACGGATAAAAATACCTTGTAAGTAGTATATCCATTATATTTCTTAATATTGTCGATCTGCCCGTAACAACACAATTGTTGAATGGGAGGAAACTAGCAAAATGGCTGCCTTCATAATTTTTGTCGATTACTGCCCTATCATCAACACCAAATTGAGTCAACTAGGGAGCATTTCCAGCAGATATCGTAATGTATATCCGTGCTTGATATGTAGATAACACTTCTACACTAAACTATTCACATATAAGGTTGAAAATCCGCCATAAAGCACACTTTGTCCTTAAAAAACTCTGGAGATGTAGAAAACACGTCTGCACAGTACACGCACCAAACGAAAAAGATGATATGACGTCATGTTGTCTAGACAGGAAGTAAATACCATGCGCCACCTGGCGAATGCACAGTACTAAGACCGGCCAGCCGGTGGAAACACAGGACGTCTTTTTCTGGCGTTTGGCAGGCCGGTCTGCGCCGACCGGAATAGCAATTGTCCATTGGATAGGATGTATTAACGCAATAAAAACTGCAATTCGTCGACTGCTAATGAAACCTTGGCTGCTGCCTTCCCCTTGGACTCCACTCGGATGTCTTTCAGCTGTGTCTGCATATTTTGTTGAACCTTAAGCAGGCAACGATTAAATCCAGCTGCTTGATTGTAGATCACTGATGATTCACGAGCCGACTTCTCCCACTTGTGTATGCTTTCCTGTGAGATGGGGTGGGACAGAGGAGGGTTGGTTGCAATTCCGGCTTGTCTGGCAATTCTCAGATATGTGCTGTTTAACCGTGAAGAGCCGGTGTTCCAAGAGGAAATAGTATCACTAGTGTCTTTCTTCTGTTGGTGTGTAGGCCATACAATTTCCCTTGAGATTTAGCCAGACGTACAAACTGGTCCCTCAAAAGACCTGCCTCTGAAGTACGTGTCGGATAGCCCTGTACCAGTGTTAGATTCAGTTTGCTCATTTTCCTACAAAGCCACTCATCTGTAGGGAGGAGTCTGAAGCTTGGGACCCGCTAAGGGGTTATCATCCGATGTATTAGCACCGGAGTCAATATTCGGTATATGATACCACCCATGTAAGACTGGATCCCTCTCATCGTTTCAAGGTATGACTGTTCCTCAGAGAGGGATTGGTCAGGGTTGGTGATGGTAACCTCTTGCTCGTCGGACAGTTCACACTCTTCCACATATATGTCCACTGGTGGCCGGTCGGAAGAGAGGCTATCTGAGTCTGAATCACTTGAAGAAGAAGAGTCCTTCCTGGTAGTATCAAAAGCACTGGCACGGTGTCTCTGGGAGGTCTGTTGGCCGGTCGGTTCAGAGGTCTGAGTTGCATCAGCAGTAGACTTGGTAGCAGACCTGTGCTTGGCAGGGTCGGTAGCTGGCAAATCAATAGTAGGTCGGTCGGTGAGCTGAAAAGGCTGGTTGGTAGGTAGTCCACGTTAGCAGGTAGGGTGTGGGTCGGTGAGACCTTAACAGTGCTGAAAGTCGGATCTTGTGGTCTGTCCAGAATTTTAGCCATTATCAATGCTTCCAACCGGTTGAACCGGTCTGACCATTTCATGTCAAGTTCAGTAAATCTGGAGTCGGTAGAGAAAGATGTCAGTGGTTGGCTAGAGGCAGGCTTTTCTTGGTCGGTAGAGGTAGAAGCCAGTGATCGGCTGGAAGATGACTTCACTGCCTTGTCTGGTTTGACCGACTTAGAAGATGTAGACTTCTTGCCTTTTGCCTTCCTTTTCTTTTCAGCTGGTGGTGCACTCAAACCAGGTGACCTAGAGGTGCTCTGGCCAACAATAACCCCCACTACCGACACAAGTGCCAGGGCCACAAGGGTGGGACTGACAGTGTCTGTAGAAGGTTCTTTAGCTGTGGAAGAAGACTTGGCCTCTCGCTTTTTTTTCTTCAACTTATAAGAGGGTGTAGAGAGCTGGGCTAATTGGTCAGGTGTCAAGGCGTTACAATCAGAGTCTGGCTTTTCAACGCAAGGGTCCTGACCCTTCTTCTTATTGAGACAGCATGCACAGACACTGTGTGGATCAAATCCTGCCATCATGTGGCCACAACCCCCACGTCGTTGACTAGGAGAGGACATAATGATCTATGTACTTTGTAGAATATAACTAGAAATAGGACGCCCTGTTGATAGTAGATGCGAATAGAAACAGGATAGCATAGAAGAACACACATTGTCATGTGTAATGTCCACCCCATGAACCTTGCCCAAATTGTACAGTAGTCTTACAAGATCCTGTTTCATTTGTAAAATATATCAATGATGCTTAAATATTTCTTAGTGTAGCTGTAAATGATTTCAGCTTCATGCCTTTTTGCATTGGTTGGGTTGAAAATTTTGACAAAATCACTCTATCTTGCACGGTTAAGAAGATAGAAGCAAATTCCTGTTTTTCTATTTTTGGCAAAAATTTGAAAATTCAAAATGGCCGCCATTTTTGGGAAAAGGAAATTTTTTTGAAAATGGCCAAGAGTACATTTCTTAGATACCCTATGGGTCGAAAATTTCAACGAAATAACTCTATTTTGCACGGTTAAGGCCAGTTTGTGTTTTTCCATTTTGGGCAAAAATTCGAAAATTCAAAATGGCCGCCATATGTGGGGAGGGGAAAATTTTTTGAAAATTGCAAAGAGTACATTTCTTAGATACCCTTTGGGTCGAAAATTTCGACGAAATCGCTCTATTTCGCACGGTTAAGGAGATAGAAGCAAATTTGTGTTTTGCCATTGTTGGTAAAAATTCGAAAATTCAAAATGGCTGCCATTTTTGGGGAGGGGAAAATTTTTTGAAAATTGCAAAGATTACACTCCTTAGATACCCTGTGGGTCAAAAATTTCGACGAAATCGTTCTATCTCGCATGGTTAAGGAGATAGAAGCAAATTTGTGTTTTGCCATTTTTGGCAAAAATTTGAAAATTCAAAATGACCGCCATTTTAGGGGAGGGGAAACTTTTTTTAAAATTGCCAAGAATACAATGCTGAAATACCTGTGGGTCGAAAATTTTGACGAAATCGCTCTATCTGGCACGGTTAAGGAGATAGAAGGAAATTTGTGTTTTTTCCATTTTTGGCAAAAATTCGAAAAATCAAAATGGCCGCCATTTTTGGGGAGGGGAAAATTTTTTAAAAATTGGCAAGAGTAGAATTTTGAGATACCCTGTGGGTTGAAAATTTTGCCGAAATCGCTCTATCTCGCACGGTTAAGGAGATAGAAGCAAATTAGTGTTTTGCCATTTTTTGCCAAAAATTCGAAAATTCAAAATGTCCGACATTTTTGGGGAGGGGAAAATTTTTTACAAATTACCAAGAGTACAATGCTGAGATATCCTGTGGGTCGAAAATTTTGACGAAATCGCTCTATCTTGCACGGTTAAGGAGATACAAGCAAATTTGTGTTTTACATTTTTGGCGAAAATTCAAAATGGCCGCCATTTTTGGGGAGGGGAAAATTTTTGGAAAATTGCAAAGATTGCATTCCTTAGATACCCTGTGGGTCGAAAATTTCGACGAAATCGCTCTATCTCGCACGGTTAAGGAGATAGAAGCAAATTAGTGTTTTGCCATTTTTGGCAAAAATTCGAAAATTCAAAATGGCCGCCATTTTTGGGGAGGGGAAAACTTTTTAAAAATTGCAAAGAGTACACTCCTTAGATACCCTGTGGGTTGAAAATTTCGACGAAATCGTTCTCTATCTCACACAGTTAAGGAGATAGAAGAAAATTTGTGTTTTGCCATTTTTGGCAAAAATTCTAAAATTCAAAATGGCTGCCATTTTTGGGGAGGGGAAAACTTTTTAAAAATTGGCAAGAGTAGAATTCTCAGATACCCTATGGGTTGAAAATTTCGACGAAATCGCTCTATCTCACACAGTTAAGGAGATAGAAGGAAATTTGTGTTTTGCCATTTTTGGCAAAAATTCTAAAATTCAAAATGGCCGCCATTTTTGGGGAGGGGAAAACTTTTTAAAAATTGCAAAGAGTACACTCCTTAGATACCCTGTGGGTTGAAAATTTCGACGAAATCGCTCTATCTCACACAGTTAAGGAGATAGAAGCAAATTTGTGTTTTGCCATTTTTGGCAAAAATTCTAAAATTCAAAATGGCCGCCATTTTTGGGGAGGGAAAAACTTTTTCAAAATTGGCAAGAGTAGAATTGTCACATACCCTGTGGGTCGAAAATTTTGCCGAAATCGCTCTATCTCACACGGTTAAGGAGATAGAAGCAAATTAGTGTTTTGCCATTTTTGGCAAAAATTCGAAAATTCAAAATGGCCGCCATTTTGGGGGAGGGGAAAATTTTTTAAAAATTACCAAGAGTACAATGCTCAGATACCCTGTGGGTCGAAAATTTTGACAAAATCGCTCTATCTCGAACGGTTAAGGAGATAGAAGCAAATTTGTGTTTTGCCATTTTTGGCAAAAATTCAAAATGGCCGCTATTTTTGGGGAGGGGAAAATTTTTGGAAAATTGCAAAGATTGCATTCTTTAGATACCCTGTGGGTCGAAAATTTCGACGAAATCGCTCTATCTCGCACGGTTAAGGAGATAGAAGGAAATTTGTGTTTTGCCATTTTTGGCAAAAATTCTAAAATTCAAAATGGCCACCATTTTTGGGGAGGGGAAAATTTTTTAAAAATTGGCAAGAGTAGAATTCTCAGATACCCTGCGGGTTGAAAATTTTGCCGAAATCGCTCTATCTCGCACGGTTAAGGAGATAGAAGCAAATTAGTGTTTTGCCATTTTTGGCAAAAATTCGAAAATTCAAAATGGCCGCCATTTTTGGGGAGGGGAAAATTTTTTACAAATTACCAAGAGTACAATGCTGAGATATCCTGTGGGTCGAAAATTTTGACGAAATCGCTCTATCTTGCACGGTTAAGGAGATACAAGCAAATTTGTATTTTACATTTTTGGCGAAAATTCAAAATGGCCGCCATTTTTGGGGAGGGGAAAATTATTGGAAAATTGCAAAGATTGCATTCCTTAGATACCCTGTGGGACGAAATCGCTCTATCTCGCACGGTTAAGGAGATAGAAGCAAATTTGTGTTTTGCCATTTTTGGCAAAAATTCGAAAATTCAAAATGGCCGCCATTTTTGGGGAGGGGAAAACTTTTTAAAAATTGGCAAGAGTAGAATTCTCAGATACCCTGTGGGTTGAAAATTTCGACGAAATCGCTTTATCTCACACAGTTAAGGAGATAGAAGGAAATTTGTGTTTTGCCATTTTTGGCAAAAATTCTAAAATTCAAAATGGCCGCCATTTTTGGGGAGGGGAAAACTTTTTAAAAATTGCAAAGAGTACACTCCTTAGATACCCTGTGGGTTGAAAATTTCGACGAAATCGTTCTCTATCTCACACAGTTAAGGAGATAGAAGAAAATTTGTGTTTTGCCATTTTTGGCAAAAATTCGAAAATTCAAAATGGCCGCCATTTTTGGGGAGGGGAAAACTTTTTAAAAATTGGCAAGAGTAGAATTCTCAGATACCCTGTGGGTTGAAAATTTCGACGAAATCGCTTTATCTCACACAGTTAAGGAGATAGAAGGAAATTTGTGTTTTGCCATTTTTGGCAAAAATTCTAAAATTCAAAATGGCCGCCATTTTTGGGGAGGGGAAAACTTTTTAAAAATTGCAAAGAGTACACTCCTTAGATACCCTGTGGGTTGAAAATTTCGACGAAATCGTTCTCTATCTCACACAGTTAAGGAGATAGAAGAAAATTTGTGTTTTGCCATTTTTGGCAAAAATTCGAAAATTCAAAATGGCCGCCATTTTTGGGGAGGGGAAAACTTTTTAAAAATTGGCAAGAGTAAGGGTTGAAAATTTCGACGAAATCGCTCTATCTCACACAGTTAAGGAGATAGAAGGAAATTTGTGTTTTGCCATTTTTGGCAAAAATTCTAAAATTCAAAATGGCCGCCATTTTTGGGGAGGGGAAAACTTTTTAAAAATTGCAAAGAGTACACTCCTTAGATACCCTGTGGGTTGAAAATTTCGACGAAATCGTTCTCTATCTCACACAGTTAAGGAGATAGAAGAAAATTTGTGTTTTGCCATTTTTGGCAAAAATTCTAAAATTCAAAATGGCCGCCATTTTTGGGGAGGGAAAAACTTTTTCAAAATTGGCAAGAGTAGAATTGTCACATACCCTGTGGGTCGAAAATTTTGCCGAAATCGCTCTATCTCGCACGGTTAAGGAGATAGAAGGAAATTTGTGTTTTGCCATTTTTGGCAAAAATTCTAAAATTCAAAATGGCCGCCATTTTTGGGGAGGGGAAAAGTTTTTAAAAATTGGCAAGAGTAGAATTCTCAGATACCCTGCGGGTCGAAAATTTTGCCGAAATCGCTCTATCTCGCACAGTTAAGGAGATAGAAGCAAATTAGTGTTTTTGCATTTTTGACAAAAATTCGAAAATTCAAAATGGCCGCCATTTTTGGGGAGGGGAAAATTTTTGGAAAATTGCATAGATTGCATTCCTTAGATACCCTGTGGGTCAAAAATTCTGTCGAAATCGCTCTATCTCTTACGGTTTCTGAGATATTAGCAAATTACTCAAAAGTAGTACTGAAAATACACAATGAAGTACCTAAATGGCTATTATGCCCAGGTCACACTGTGGCGAGGCCACTACGATTTAACTGGCGAATATGAAGATTTGCTGCAAATTAGAAATCGTGGTAGTTCGCCACAGAAAGGGCGGGAAAGTGTGGTCACGTGGTTGGAATTTGAAAAATCCACGAATTACTTCGATCCGGCTACCATGGGCTACCATCATCTTCATCCTGTGGAAGATCTTGGTACGATGTTCTCATCACCCAGTCAAGAACATCTTGTTTCTGTGAAGAACGTCGACGATGATCAAACGAACTTCGTAGAAGTATGTACGAATTAATGCGAAGTGTAGCGATTTCCGTGAGATGTTCTTGCACCGAGCCACGACCATGGTGGAGGGTTGAGCGAGCTGTGACGAGCCCCCGACGAGGAGGAAGAACATGCTGAGAAGAAGTGACGACCAATTCGTGTATAATGCCAGTTCCTATATAAACAGCCTGGATCATCTGGATTCACTTCATTTCTCATCAGACGTCAGACAGTGTACATCAAAGGCTATGGATCTACAGAGACTCAGATTATTGCAGCAACTGTATGAGGCTCATCGTTTAAATGTACAGAATTAGATTGTGATTGCACAGATACTGGTTGATAGACAGAGAAGGTGTCGACCAAGGCCCAGGAGGTATTAGGTGAAGCCCTGGCTCTCCAGGAGGTTGGACTATGGACACTATGATCGTTTGATGAGGGAGCTGGAGGCTGAGGATGTGGTGTCTTTCAGAAATTTTGTCCGGATGGACCCGGCCATGTTCAGAGAGGTCTTGCAGAGGGTGGGGCCCAGAATTGAGAAATATGACACATGGTTCAGGAAGTCTATCAACCCTGGATGCAGACTTGCAATCACACTTCGTTTCTTGGCCACTGGAGAGAAGTACAGGAGTCTGATGTTTGGCTTCAGGGTAGCACACAACACCATCTCAGTCATAGTAAGACAGACTTGTGAGGCCATCGTGGCAGAATATGGTGAGGAAGTCATGCAGTGTCCCCGTACCAGTGATGCATGGAAGCAGGTTGCTGCAGAATTTTCTTCCAGATGGAATTTCCATCACACCCTGGGGGCTATAGATGGCAAGCATGTGGCAATCAGGTGTCCTAAGAATGGTGGCTCACTCTATTTCAACTACAAGGGCTTCCATTCCATAATACTTCTGGCTCTGGTGGATGCCAAGTACAAGTTCCTTTGGGTGGATGTTGGCACCAATGGATCCAGTTCTGATGCACAGATCTTCAATGACTGCGATTTGCGCTCAGGCATTATTGATGGCACCTTGGATGTACCTGATGCAGAGCCATTGCCTGGTGATGACCGTGATATGCCATATTTTCTCATTGGGGATGATGCCTTCTCTCTGAGGACCTGGTTGATGAAGCCGTTTAGTGCCAGAGGACTTCCTGATGAGGAGAGGATCTATAACTACAGACTGTCTCGTGCCAGAAGGGTGGTGGAAAATGCGTTTGGCATCATGGCCAACAGATTTGGTTGTCTCCTCACCACCATGTGTCAGAATCCAGAGACTGTTACCTCTATTGTACTGGCCTGTTGCACGTTGCACAACATCATGAGACTGAGGTATCCAGGTATCCACCAGGGACTGGGTGATGAGGAGGATGACAACCACAGAGTTATCCCAGGACAGTGGAGGCAAGGTGCTTGTTTGCAGGACATTGAGGATGTGACTGGTGGCAACAGGGACACACAGGTTGCCAAGAGACAGAGACTGTATTTGAAGCATTATTATAATGCTCCAGTAGGGGCCACGGCGTGGCAAAGAGACATGATTTGAGACTTTCACATATGCCAAGGACATTTCTTAGTAGTGACTGTATTGTGCTAATTATTGTTATGATTCAGTGCTGCATCATTATCTGTGTTATATTTTGTATTGGGCATTATATACTTGTTGAAATAAAGTTGCAATGTTCTTGTATTGCAATAAAGTTATTGTCCTATTGCACTTCATATATGTATTATGTGTATAGTAGGGTCAAAGAGGTCAAGTCTGAAACCAAATCAGGTCAAACATGTAACAGGTCACACAAACCAGTTCACAACTTTGCCACCACAGGGGCCAGAAGGTCACAAAGGTCAAACATCAATCAAGGCCGTAACTGAAGGAAAGTTAAGAAATCTAACCAGCTGCAAGGTGGAAACTCTGCAACCAAACGCCGATTGCTTTGGAATCAGAGCATAATGAAATCCAGAAATGGAAGATAAACAAATTTTAACATTGGCCACCTGTTAAAATTTGTTTATATTACATTTCTGCATTTCATTCGAAGCAGTGAAACTTCCACAGTGAACCACTCACATTGGGTCATAACAGGTCCTGGTAACCACTGGGCCACTTTTTTTGGATCCTTCATGTTAAGATGTGACACCTTCCAAGTATTATGCCAATGTTTTTGAAACATGAGAAAAACAAGCAATCACATAAACAATTTATTATTCCAACAAGGTCAAAAAGGACAAATCACAATAACATAGTAAGTGTACTTTTTAATAAAGAAATGCAGACACATTATAGCTCACAGCTAAGGTTAACATACAACTGACAAGAACAGCTGTCAAAGTGAAACTGGTTACATATACCATTAGCTCACAGCTAAGGTTAACATACAACTGACAAGAACAGCTGTCAAAGTGAAACTGGTTACATATACCATTAGCTCACAGCTAAGGTTAACATACAACTGACAAGAACAGCTGTCAAAGTAAAACTGGTTACATATACTATTAGTAACAGCTAAGGTTAACAAACTACCCACAAGAACAGCTGTCAAAGTGAAACCTGGTTTATAATAGTAATAATCATAGTAATACTTGAGCCAGACATAGCAAAAATACACAAATAAATTACTTTACACCTGTTTGATAATTACTTCTTACATCTCACCTAAACTACTTCTTAAGTGTCTATAGACAAAGGACAAAGTTATTTCTAAACCTAAGAACCTTGAGAATCATCCTGATTAAGTAATGCCATAGGTGTCATGGGTGTTGAAGGCACACTAGGAATACCTGCAAATGACGCATTTAAATCTGACAAATTCAGGTCTGACAGTCCTATTGTCCTTCCCTCGGTGTCTGTGATAACAAACTTGGTGGATGAAGTGCTGGATGATGAACCCACTGACTGTCCAGAGGTACTGGCCCCCGATGGGGTCTGGAAAATAACAGTTGTCTGGCTTTGGGTGTCTGGCCCTTGAGGCAAAGGGGTAGAGGAGGCTAGAGCTGCGGGCCCAGGTGCGGGTGGCGGAGGCATTTGTGTGATGGTGTACTGTTGCTGTGGCTGCGGCTGATGGAAAATAAGTTGCTGCTGCAGCTGCTGTTGCTGCACCTTCATCTGCTGCTGCATACTGTCCAGCTGCTTCCGCCTGTCGTCCAGCTGCTTCTGCCTATCATCCAGCTGCTTCTGCCTATCAAGCTCCTGCCTCTGGATGTCCCTCTCCGAAAGCAGCTTGGACTCCTTGATGGTCTGGTTGAGGTCCATACTGCGCATCTGATATGTGGGCCAGAGATCCTCGTGGATCTTCAACATGGCACTTGACATCCAGCCAGCCCAAGCAGGCCTGTCATTGGTCTGTGCCTCCATAGATGTTAAGAGTCTGTCCAGCCTGTCAGAGATCTGGGCACTGTTATCGCTCTGCTCGCACATCTTGTCCAGGAGCTCTGACTCAGTGCTGGCACTTCTCCTTGTGGCTCTCCTGCCACTAGTCCCAGAGAGGGTGATACCTGGAGGAGGAGTGCTGCACACTCTTGGTTCACCCAGTGATCCTGACTCCACGGGCTCATCTGCAGGATCCAAGTCAGTGGATAGGTGTGAAGGCATGGTGGCAGTTGCAGAAGCAGCAGAGGCCGATGAGGTGATGACAGAGGCAGTGGTGGTAGCAGATGAGCAGGTAGCAGAGGCTGAGGTGGCTGCGGCAGAGGCAGAGGCAGTTGTGGTGGAAGCTGGTTTCAACTGAAAGTACAGTAGAACAAAGACACATGGTAAGCATATAGTATACATGTTCAACAAACAGTTTAGGTAGGTACTGTGAAGTAACAAGTATGAACTCCTGTGTCACTACAGAAAACTTTACAGATTTTTGCCAAACATTAGTGTTACAGCTACAAACTTGTATCCATAGGTAGTCACTGTTTACAAGTCAAGAATACACAACGCAGCAAAAACATCAGGATATCCAGGTGAGTCAGACTGTGAGAATGTACTTACATTGCAGGACTGCCTGGAGGGGACTCTGGAGATGTGGTCATCCAGGAAGCTGAAAGACCTCAGGATCCAGGTGTCCCTGTCTGTGTGTTCCTTTGCCCCGTCACCAGACTTCTTGCAGGTAAGCTTGCCATACCTTGTCCTCATCCCTTTGAACCAGATCTTCAGGTCGATGGCTGAAAAAGGAAGAGGAGACACGGACACATTAGGTAGGTTATCAAAGTAACAATGGGTTACATTAAGTTTTAAACTGCTTCACATATGTGGTGTCATCTGCAAATGGGTGAAGCCTAATACATCACACGATGACAGAGTACAATTCAAAATAACATAAATTAACAGAATAAGTAAACATTCGACATAAGTCCATTTACACATTACTGCACACGTAGTACCTCCATCACAATTTAAATTATTACCTGAAACTATGAAAAGGTTAAATCATAATGGTTAGTCTAACTCACCTTCCAGGCCCATGGCCCTGGCCTGGGTGGCCCAAGCAGCCTCCTTCCTGTCTGTGTCCCTGTACTCCTTCTTGGCCTTGTTGTACATTTCCGGATGGTTCTTGAGCCACTCAGCCATCTCATCCTCTTGCCCATCTGTCATCCTCACCAGCCTCTTCTTCTTGAACCTCCCCTGGGACTGGCTGTCTTGGGTTGCCTCTTCCAAGTCATCTGTGTCTTCCGGCTGGGTGGCCAGAGTGGCTGTATCCCCTGGGTCTGATGATGAAGCTTGAGTGGCAGGCAGTTCATCCGGCTGTTCTGGCTGTTCAGGCTCCTCAGATGCTTCAACAGGAGGCAGAGTGACCCTCTTCCTCTTTCCAAGTCCAGGTCTCTTCACCATATTTCTTGTATGAAATAACAAGTTCGTCGATGTGTACGCATTGAAGAAAAATTCGCAAGTGATGACAATTGTTCGCGGTGCCCTGCTTTTATAGTCTCCAGCCAGTTCGCCGCAACCTACGAAGGTCGTAGCTGATTGGTAGCCAGTTCTTCGCATGCGCAGTCAGTTCGCCAATCACCGACGAACTACTGCGACATTCGCTTCTCATTGGCTGAGAGGAGCGACGAATATCTCCGGGGCCTCGTAGCATATTCTTCAGGGGCGACGATGCATGGCTTCTCTGCTGCGAATATCGTTGTTTGTTCTTCGTCTTTCAGCCGACAATCTTCAAAGGAAAGTTGGCGAACAATGAAGAACAATGAAGAAGCCTGCTACGAAGTGGCGAATTGGGGTACGAGGGTGCTACGAAGTCGATGAATCCACCACCATCTGTGAAGAATTGCAAAGAAATGGACGAAGTGTGGCGATAGTTTTGAACAGTTTGAAACTGTCGTAGCCAGATGACGATCCATGGAGAATGTTGGAGAACAGTGAAGATGGACCAAGAATATGCTACCAACAAGGACGAATTGCATGATCGCGCATATTCGCCACTAAACATCGCCACAGTGTGACCTGGGCATTACTCATGTACTGACAAAGCTATCAGTCCCAAATGCAATACCAAGCGAGCTATGGACATAACAATCTTGTATTCAAAATTGTAGTAAAATATCTTTAACTAGATTGGGCCAACTCGGCGCCAACATATCCCCAGACAGGTCATCACTCATGCCACAGGTTTTGATCGGGAATTTTTTATGTAAGCCATTTGTTGTATGCCATAAATCTTGGGAAAAGTTATATGAACTTCAGCACATCAATCTACTAAGTTTATATCTTCCCAAGGAAGATGGTGTATCCCCAGACGCCGAATACATAACTCAACAGAGCATATTTTCAATCTTCCTGCAATGATAACTCTGAACCTATTTTCAAAGTATTTAAATGATTGATGATTGAATGTCCATTCCAAATTAATAATCCCAAAAGAGCATATCTGTTTCTATATTTGTTGACAAATAAAATATTATTTCTAACTCAACTCATCATACTTTTCAATCTTCCTGCAAAGGGTGACTCTGAACCTATTTTCAAAGTATTTAAATGATTCATAATCCCAAAAGCGCATATCTGTTTCTATATTTGTTCACAAATAAAATATTATTAAAAAATTAAATATTATTTATATTATTATTTTGTTATATTATTTTTAGAATTTGCATTGTTTTTCAGTTATTCATTTCCTCAATTCCTATATATGTGGTCCATATATATGCAACCTAAATATGTGACACAATCTCAGTTCTGACTCCCCTTTGTCTTATTAGATAATGAAGCAAACCCCATCTCCCAACCCCACCCCACCCCTCTCCCCTTCTCCACACCTCTCTCACTGTTACAGAAGATCTGCAACCCCATTGAAAAGTCTGGTTCTTTGTTTCTCATTTGATATCATTCAATACCTTTGTTTATTTAGTGTCACTCAATAGCTGGAGGTCCCAGAGGTGGATGGGGGGGTGGGACTACAAAGAGAGTGCTACAGCACAAATGGTAAACAAACAAAAGGGGTAATCAAATACAAAAAGCTCAGTTAATCTTATCACTAAAATAAAATCAAATATATAAATAAGGAATGTCCAACAGGAAAATTATATACCTCCAGAATTAAATATAAATTATCAAACCACAAGAACAGATTTATAATAATAATTCAGAATTGAGAATTTTAAGAATGTGATTATCAACTGAAATGAGTTAGTAACTGTAGGAACTGTGTCAAAATTAACTGAGGCAAACTGAATAAAACTGGGCTAGTTGAGGGTTAAAAATCCCCTATTTTTACTACATAAGGCTATAATTTCATTAATATTGGACTTATAGCTCACCAGAAAATAACAGTGTCCATTTTGCCTACTTGAATATGTTTAACCAGTTTCATTTTAAAAAAGTTAAAAACTCAGCAAGCAGAGAGATAACACACAAAAATAAGTACTTAAAAGCCTAAGATAGCCATAACATTATTAATAAAAATTTAAATAGACAGGCACTTCCTTTGAAAAATTCAAAGATTTCAGCTCTATGACCCACATAGTTCGACAGTTACAGGGCTTTAAAGTGGTATAATATCCATAAACTGGGTCTCTGTGGGCATTTTACAATTGTTAAAGAGACCTTAGCAATTAAACTACAGAGCTGAAACTTTTTGGGGGACAAACATAACAAACAAAAATTATATATAATACAGTTTAAGACTTGTCACACTAAGCATTTCCAAATAACAGGGCAAAATACGGAAAAAAATGTCAAAAAAGGTCACTTGGGTGAGTGTTTATGGCCCTCATACACAGGTTAAATGTCTCCTAAAAGCCTTGATTTTCGGCACATGTAGAAAGGACATAATAATGCATTCCCAGATGGGATTTCAGCTCCATCAATCACATAGTTTAACAGTCACAGGGCTTAAAGGTGGCAAAAAGTCCAAATATTGGGTCTCTGTGGGCCTTTTAGAGATCTCGATGTGGCCTTCAAATTAAAGCTTCAGATTTATAATCTGTCACATACTAAGATTATACATAGAATATATATCTAATAAAGTTTGAAACTTCTCAGACTTACCATTTCCAAGTTACAGAGCAAAATATGTGAAAAATATCTTAAAAGGGTCACTCGGGTGGGTGTTTATGGTCCTCATACACAGTTTAAATGTCTACTTGAAGCCATGATTTTTGGCACATGTAAAAAGAACATAATAATGTATTCCCAGATGAGATTTCAGCCCTATCAGTCACATAGTTTAACAGTCACAGGGCTTAAAGGTGGCAAAAGTCCAAATACTGGGTCTTTGAGAGCCCATCAGAGACCTCAATTTGACCTTCAAATTAAAGCTTCAGACTTAAAATTTGTCACATACTAAGATTACACATAGAATATGTATCTAATACAGTTTGAAACTTCTCAGACTTACCATTTCCAAGTTACAGGGCAAAATATGTGAAAAATGTCTAAAAAGGGTCACTCGGGTGGGGATTTATGGTCCTCATACATGGGTTAAATGTCTATTAAAGGCCTAAATTTTGGAGTACATACAAGAAAAACATATTGATATATTCTCAGATGATATTTAACTTAGATGAGAGACATTGTTTGAAAGCTACAGTGCTTGAAGGTGGCAAAAAGTCCATAAATTGGGTCTCTGTGGGCAATTTTGAGACCTCAAGTCGGCCTAACAGGTAAACCTACAGCCTTTAAATTTTTCACAGACAAGGATTACATATAAGAGTTCCACCCAGAGCAGTTTGAGACTCATCAGAATTACTACTTCCAAATTATAGGGCAAAATATGTTAAAAATCTAGGAAAAAAGTCCTAAGTGGGGTCTTTATGGGCCCCAAACACAATTTTCTCCTCAACTTAAAGTCTTGATTTTCGGCACATGTACTAAGAATATATTAATGTGTTCTCAGGTAAAATTTAAGCCAGATACGCCTCATAGTTTGTGACCTAGAGGGCTCTGAGTGGTCAAAAGTGCAATTTCTGACCTTAAGGTGGCCATAAGTTCTTTATTATTGGGAGTTTAAGGTCACCTTAAAATAGGGATCTTCCTTTGGGCATCCTTAACATGTGTACCAAGTTTGAAAAAAAAATATTAATCCGTTTTTGAGTTATCACGTCCACAAGGAAATTTCTACGGCGGCGGCGGCGCGACGGACCTGAATCCAATATATCCCCGACTTTCGTCTGGGGATATAATTATTTTGGCTTAAATGCACGGAAACCAATGGGTACTGAAAATAGCTGTACTTAAGTATTACTCAGTAAGCAAAAGAGGTACAACAGCCAAAAGCAATCCCAAGCAAGCTACTGACCCAATAAGCCTGCATACCAAATTTGGTGACAATAGCTCTAATATTTTTCCTTTAAATGAGCGAAAACCATGCGTGACGCCGGACATCTGGGGCCGGTTTCACGAAAGGACTTAAGTCTGGTCTCAGGCTCAAATCTGAGACTTTGGGCTCAAATGTTGTAAATATTTTGCTGAGTCTGTGGACTCAGACTCAAAGCATTTCACAAACAGGCTCAACTTGAGATTTGGCTCAGTCATGGGCTCAATTTTGAGCCCACCAAGGAGGTGTCTCAAATTTTGAGTCCAAAGTTTGTCATCCAAATACTTGTGTATAAAGCAATATAATTTGCATGAAAATGAATTTGTTGAATCTTGAAATATTATATTTTTATTTTGCTTACTAATTACATCTACATATTCAATATTCATAATAAGAAAAGTCAATTGAATTGACATGCTTTTTTGATCGTTGTCAAGTGAATAGTTACAAGAGGGGACTCAAAGCTTGACTCGGTCTCAGTTGAGTCTCAAACAATTAGCTTGTTACCAATAATATTATATCAATTTTTTTTATGTGTTATCAGCGTTAATACAATTTAATTGATATTGACCATAAAATAAATGCACTTGCATAAAAAACAAACCAAGGAAGTGTCTTAAATGAAATTTAAAAGTTGAGACTATGACTTGAGACCAGTCTCAGCTGATCCACCTTTTGTGAAATCCATTTGAGCTTAAAAACTCAGCCGAGACAAAAGTCTCAGATTTGAGACCCAGACTCAGCCCAAAACTGGTCTCAAACTGAGACTTTTTATGAAACCGGCCCCAGGACGCCGGACATCGGACGGCGGAAAAAGCAAAAATAATATATCCACCCCCCAGGGGGGTGGACATAATAATAAAGTTTCAAAACAGTAACGTTCAGTATTCTCACAAAAAAATTGCAAAATTCCAATCACAAAATAATCCGTGTACACAATCCGAAAAACGAAAAAGATGCTATGACGCCACGCTGTCTAGACAGGAAGGAAGTACAATGTGCCACCAGGCAAGTGCACAGTACTGGGACTGGCCGGCCGGTGGAACTATTTCTGACGTTTGGCAGGCCGGTCTGCGCCGACCGGATTAGCAATTGTCCATTGGATAGGATGTATTAACGCAATAAAACTATATATTTATTATGTCAAGATGGCCAAAGTCTCTTAAATACAGGAATTATAAGTAACAAGACCACTGTCGCGGTATGTATCTCCCGCCGAGTACCGCAGGGGAAGAAATACTACATTGAAATTTTTCCCCTTTGCATAGGACACTGTTGTACCATCCTGCAGGTCGAAAATTCACTTGAAATCGCTCTATCTGTTACGCTTTTCGAGATATTGACACTTTTCCATTTTCAGCAAAAATCCAAGATGGCCGCCGAAAGTGGCGAAAAATGAAATTTTTCCCCTTTGGACAGGACACTCTTGTATCACCCTGCGGGTCAAAAATTCGCTCGAAATCGCTCGATCTCTTACGGTTTTCGAGATATTGACACTTTTTCATTTTCCGCAAAAATCTAAGATGGCCGCCAAAAGTGGCGAAAATTGAAATTTTCCCCCTTTGCACAGGAGACTCTTGTACCACCCTGCAGGTAAAAAATTTGCTCAAAATCGATCTATCTCTTACGGTTTTCGAGATATTGACACTTTTCTATTTTCCGCAAAAATCCAAAATGGCCGCCAAAAGTGGCGAAAATCGATATTTTTTCCCTTTGCACAGGACACTCTTGTGCTACCCTTCTGGTCAAAAATTCGCTCGAAATCGCTCGATCTCTTACGGTTTTCGAGATATTGACACTTTTTCATTTTCCGCAAAAATCTAAGATGGCCGCCAAAAGTGGCGAAAATTGAAATTTTCCCCCTTTGCACAGGAGACTCTTGTACCACCCTGCAGGTCAAAAATTTGCTCAAAATCGCTCTACCTCTTACGGTTTTCGAGATATTGACACTTTTCTATTTTCCGCAAAAATCCAAAATGGCCGCCAAAAGTGGCGAAAATCGATATTTTTCCCCTTTGCACAGGACACTCTTGTGCTACCCTTCTGGTCAAAAATTCGCTTGAAATCGCTCTATCTGTTACGGTTTTAGAGATATTCACACTTTTCCATTTTCCGCAAAAATCCAAGATGGCTGCCAAAAGTGGTGAAAATTGAAATTTTACCCCTTTGCACAGGACATTCTTGTACTACCTTGCAGGTCAAAAATTCGCTCGAAATCGCTCTATCTCTTATGGTTTTCGAGATATTCACACTTTTTCATTTTTTTCCACTAAAATCCAAGATGGCCGCCAAAAGTGGCGAAAATTGAAATCTTTCCCCTTTGCATAGGACACTTTTGTACTACCCTGAAGGTCTAAATGCAATAGTTTTCAAGTTACAAGTGATTTTACTCGTGATGGAAGTTAGTGAAAAATTCAAAAGTAGCTATTACTCACTTATCTATTGAGATAGACACCCAAGTTACTCACCATGTTGTTGCTGTGGGAAAAAGTAGGTGAATAACATATTTTAACAAAATGCTCTAAATACAATACTTTTCAAGTTATAATCGATTTAGTGCATGATTTCATTAATTTTAATGCATTAAAAATTATTTTAATAATTCATAAAAAAACTTTAGCATGTGAAATATCTCCAAAATGTAGGTGAATGAGTTATTTGAGAAATACTGGCTATCTGCAATACTTTTAGTGATAATAGGCAATTACTCATTTTGAGTAGGTGAGTAATTAGATATGGATCTGAAAATTCACTAATTGAAAGTTCTCCCAAAATATAGGTGAAGTGAGTTATTTGAAAAATACTGGCTATCTGCAATACTTTTAGAGATAATTCGCATTTACTCATTTTGAGTAGGTGAGTAATTACCTACAGGTTTGGAACTTCACCATGTGAAAGCTCTTCCAAAAGTAGATGAATGAGTTGATAAAAATTGGGTACCCACAATACTTTTAGAGATAATTAGCATTTACTCATTTTGAGTAGGTGAGTAATTACCTACGGGTCTGAAACTTCACCATGTGAAAGCTCTTTCAAAAGTAGATGAATGAGTTATTTGAGAAAAATTGGCTATCTGCAATACTTTTAGAGATAATTCTCATTTACTCATTTTGAGTAGGTGAGTAATTAGCTATGGGTCTGAAACTTCACCATGTGACAGCTCTTCCAAAAGTAGATGAATGAGTTATTTGAGAAAAATTGACTATCTGCAATACTTTCAGAGATAATTCGCATTTACTCATTTTGAGTAGGTGAGTAATTAGCTACAGGTCTGAAACTTCACCAAGTGAAAGCTCTCCTAAAAGTACATGAATGAGTTATTTGAGAAAAATTGGCTATCTGCAATACTTTTAGAGATAATTCGCAGTTACTCATTTTGAGTAGGTAAGTAATTAGCTACAGGTCTGAAACTTCACCATGTGAAAGCTCTCCCAAAAGTAGGTGAATGAGTTATTTGAGAAAAATTGGCTATATGCAATACTCTTAGAGATAATTCGCAGTTACTCATTTTGAGTAGGTGAGTTATTACCTATGGGTCTGAAACTTCACCAAGTGAAAGCTCTCCCAAAAGTAGATGAATGAGTTATTTGAGAAAAATTGGCTATCTGCAATACTTTTAGAGATAATTCGCATTTACTCATTTTGAGTAGGTGAGTAATTAGCTACGGGTCTGAAACTTCACCATGTGAAAGCTCTTCCAAAAGTAAATGAATGAGTTATTTGAGAAAAATTGGCTATCTGCAATACTTTTTGAGATATTTAGCATTTACTCATTTTGAGTAGGTGAGAAATTAGCTACAGGTCTGACACTTCACCAAGTGAAAGCTCTCGCAAAAGTAGATGAATGAGTTATTTGAGAAAAATTGGCTATCTTTTATACTTTTAGAGATAATTCGCATTTACTCATTTTGAGTAGGTGAGAAATTAGCTAGGGGTCTGAAACCTCACTAAGTGAAAGCTCTTCCAAAAGTATATGAATGAGTTATTTGAGAAAAATTGGCTATCTGCAATACTTTTAGACATAATTAGCATTTACTCATTTTGAGTAGGTGAGTAACTAGCTACGCGTCTGAAACTTCACCAAGTGAAAGCTCTCCCAAAAGTAGGTGAATGAGTTATTTGAGAAAAATTGGCTACCTGCAATACTTTTAGAGATAATTCGCATTTACTCATTTTGAGGAGGTGAGTAAGTAGGCCAAAGTTCACCAAACCATTTTCCCCTTAGCATAGGATACTCTAGTACTACCCTGTGGTTCAAAAATTTGCTCGAAATTTCTCTATCTCTTACAGTTTGAGAGATATTTCTGATTTTTCACATTTTAACTAAAAGTAGCAATAAAGTAGCCATTACTCACTTGTACATTGAGCAACAGTTGTGAAACTTAAATATGTTACAGTTCACACAAAAGTACATGAACAACATATTTGAGAAATTGTGTAGCTGCAATACTTTTGAAGATATAAGCCATTTACTCATTATGGTTATCATTAAAAATTGACAAAGTAGCTATTACTCACTTAGCTATGGAGATACACTTCCAAATTACTGACCATGTTGTACCTGTGGAGAAAGTAGCTGAACATCATATTGGAACAAATTTGTGTAGCTGCAATACTTTTGAAGATATAAGCCATTTACTCATTGACAGTTATAAGTCATATAATTATATTAGGTAAAAGCGCTATTACTCACTCAAAAGTAGGCCAAAGTTCACCAAACTTTTCCCCCCTTAGCAATAGGATACTCTAGTACTACCCTGTGGGTCAAAAATTTGCTCAAAATTGCTCTATATCTTACAGTTTGAGAGATATTTCTGATTTTTCACATTTTCACTAAAAGTAGCAATAAAGTAGCCATTACTCACTTGTACATTGAGCAACAGTTGTGAAACTTAAATATGTTACAGTTCACAAAAAAGTACACGAACAACATATTTGAGAGAAATTGTGTAGCTGCAATACTTTTGAAGATATAAGCAATTTACTCATTATGGTTATCATTAAAAATTGAAAAAGTAGCTATTACTCACTTAGCTATAGAGATACACTTCCAAACCACTGGCCATGTTGTAGCAGTGGAGAAAGTAGCTGAATAACATATTGGAACAAAATTGTGTAGCTGCAATACTTTTGAAGATATAAGCCATTTACTCATTATGGTTATCATTAAAAACTGAAAAAGTAGATATTACTCACTTAGCTACGGAGATACACTTCCAAACTACTGACCATGTTGTAGCAGAGGAGAAAGTAGCCGAACAACATATTGGAACAAAATTGTGTAGCTGCAATACTTTTGAAGATATAAGCCATTTACTCATTATGGTTATCATTAAAAACTGAAAAAGTAGCTATTACTCACTTAGCTACGGAGATACACTTCCAAACTACTGACCATGTTGTAGCAGAGGAGAAAGTAGCCGAACAACATATTGGAACAAAATTGTGTAGCTGCAATACTTTTGAAGATATAAGCCATTTACTCATTATGGTTATCATTAAAAATTGAAAAAGTAGCTATTACTCACTTAGCTATGGAGATACACTTGCAAACTACTGACCATGTTGTAGCTGTGGAGAAAGTAGCTGAACAACATATTGGAACAAATTTGTGTAGCTGCAATACTTTTGAAGATATAAGCCATTTACTCATTATGGTTATAATTAAAAATTGACAAAGTAGCTATTACTCACTTAGCTATGGAGATACACTTCCAAACTACTGACCATGTTGTAGCTGTGAAGAAAGTAGCTGAACAACATATAAGAACAAAATACTGTAAATGCAATAGTTTCAGAGTTATAAGCCATATAATTATATTAGCTAAAATAGCTATTACTCACTCAAAAGTAGGCCAAAGTTCACCAAACCCCAAAAATATTGAAGAGCAAAAAAATTCATTAGGACTTGTGATTTACCAAAAATGTGTAACTGTAGTAGTTTCAGAGAAAACTGCGTGACACACGCACGCACGCACGTACACACGCACATGGTGCAAATTATAATCTCCCTCCGGCGAGCCGGGCGGGAGATAAAAATCTTCCTTAAGCTTAAACAGTGTGTCAAGTTGATCTGATGTCATTGAACAGTAGGTCAGTCGGGAGCTGAAAACCCTCATTTTTAGTTCAAGATGGCCATGACTGTACTTGTATTGGAAGTCCAAGGTGGAAAGAAAATAAGAATGTCCCTATTGTCATCTTTAATAAGTGTGTAAAATTTAACTGAGGTCAGCTGAACAAATACAATAGCTGGAGATTAAAAACTCCATAATTTCACTGCAAGGTGGACATAAGTTCATTCATATTGGGACTTTAAGGTGACCATAAAATAAGAATGTCCCTTCTGTCATCCTTTATAAGTGCATAAAGTTTTAGCTGAGGTCAGTTGAACAATAAGATAGCTGCAGGCTGAAAACTTACTTTTTTCACTGTAAGGTGACCATAACTTCATGCATATTGTGACTTTAAAGTGACCATAAAATCAGAATATCCCTTCTGTCAACCTTTATAAATGTGCCAAGTTTTATTTTAAAAATTTAAACATTAACTGAGCTAAGGGGTGAGAAAACTCTACATTTTAAGTTTAAGATGGCCATAACATCATTAATATTTGAATCATAAGGTAGTAAGAGTCTTCTTTTCATCTACTTCAATATCAATATACGTTAGATATGGAAAAAGAAAGGGGGCCAGATGGCTTTATTCCAATTTTATGACATTAGGGGGGAGGGGGGCATAGCTTCAATTATATTAATATTTTAAGGTCACCATAAAGTCAGGACAATCTTTTGGTAAATCTTCATATATATGCAAAGTTTGGTTGAAAAACTTGCTATCATGTTTGGTATTTCAAGCTCAAGACATTCACAAGCCACTAATGTTATTTATATTACTGGTAAATACTTCATCTTCACTTGCTCAAGAAAAAATGAAAGTTTAAATATATTTAACTATCAAACCTTCCTGAAGACAAAATATGTTGAACAGTATTACCTTATCCAGAGTTCAAATGAGACAAACAGCTTTCTGTCAAATCTGGAAGATTTTTAGTCAGTTATTCAATTAGATAAATGTCCTAATAGTTTACTTTTATTTTTTGAAAAGTTACATTTACATACTTTATTAGGTTTAGTTTTACTTGTAATGTATATAGAGTATTATAGACAACCTGCTATTAGTAGCTATTAGGTATTACAAACATAATTCGAAAAGAAACTGTAATTCCAAATGTTGATTCATAAAGCTGTTAATATGCTATACGTCTCCCTTCTGTGACTATGTATGTATGTAGCACTTGTTATGCGTCCGATGGAGGGTTTCCTACTCTCGCCCTTCCGGAGTCTTGCACTGCTGTAAAAAAAAGAGTAAATAAAAAAAAAACTAGAAATAGGACGCCTTGTTGATAGTAGATGCGAATAGAAACAGGATAGCATAGAAGAACACGCATTATCATGTGTAATGTCCACCCCATGAACCTTTTGCCAAAATTGTACAGTAGTCTTACAAGACCCTGTTTCATTTGTAAAATATATCAATGATGCTTAAATATTTATTGGTGTAGATGTAAATTATTTCAGCTTCATGCCTTTTTGCATTGGTTGGGTCGAAAATTTTGACGAAATCACTCTATCTCGCACGGTTAAGGAGATAGAAGCAAATTTGTGTTTTGCCATTTTTTGCAAAAATTCGAAAATTCAAAATGGCCGCCATTTTTGGGGAGGGGAAAATTTTTTGAAAATTGCAAAGAGTACATTCCTTAGATACCCTGTGGGTCGAAAATTTCAACGAAATCGCTCTATCTCACACGGTTAAGGAGATAGAAGCAAATTTGTGTTTTGCCATTTTTGGCAAAAATTCGAAAATTCAAAATGGCCGCCATTTTTGGGGAGGGGAAAATTTTTAGAAAATTGCAAAGAGTACATTCCTTTGATCCCCTGTGGATCGAAAATTTCGACGAAATCGCTCTATCTCGCACAGTTAAGGAGATAGAAGCAAATTTGTGTTTTGTCATTTTTGGCGAAAATTCAAAATGGCCGCCATTTTTGGGGAGGGGAAAATTTTTTGAAAATTGCAAAGAGTACATTCCTTAGATACCCTGTGGATTGAAAATTTCGACGAAATCGCTCTATCTCGCACGGTTTAGGAGATATGAGCACATTTGCCTTTTTCAGTATTCAAAATAGCTACTTACTCATTTATTTAATTAATTACTCACTCATCTATGAAGCAATTCCCCCCAAAAGCAATCCCATACAAGCTATTAACCCAATGAACCTCCATACCAAATTTCAGAAAGCTAGGCTTAATAGCATTCCTTAAAATGTCTGTGTTACATTTGAAGTGATCATTTTATGTACAGTAGTGTATTTGAAGTAATAGTTTTATGTACAGTAGTGTAGAAAATTTTCAATACTGTCCAAATGGTGACTTTATTCTTGTTAAAAGGGTTTATGTGTATATAGAGACTCTAGACACTGTCAGGTGATTTACTCAAAGCAGTCATGTATGTAGATGTATGAAAAAGTAGTTACACATCTGATGATTTCATCAGCAATGTATATTGTGGTTAAATATGAATAAGATTGTTTAAAAGTTCAAATTTTGATAAGTTTATAGTAGCCTAAATAGTTGGAAATTAGAGTAATATTATTATTGGTTATAATAATCTGAGTACAAGTGTCAAATATTTTCAAATTCAAGAACTGACCATTGCTGACTAAACTGTTGAGTGTAACCAAACCCTATTATAATTTGTGATTGACAGACATCTGTTCAATGCAGTTTGCACATCTTGATTTCAATATTGAAAAGTCAAACTCTGTAGATTTAGGAAATAGTTTTGGCAACTTTAGTGTGATTTTGGAAGCCCATGTGAGAGGCTGTCGTTTTTTTTTTGTTCTGAAACATTGGACAGTGGACACACTGTAAGTGGAGTTTTATTTCTTTGTTAATGATTTGCAGAGTTATCAAAGTAATTGTATTTAAATGTGTCTTATTGTATATTTCTTTAATGATGTATGTTAAAGCAAGATTGTATTGGTTAATATATTTTAAACATTAAAAAATATTTCTAGAGATATTGACATTAGAATACTTTTGACTTTAACACATGTTTTCGTAACAGGAAAATACAGTAATAGTAAAACCCTGTTGTGTAGAATAGTATTCTCGATTGTACAACTGTAAACTACTAGCTGCAATGTGGTTTTACTTAAATGGAATCAAAGACATTAGTTATTAAATGGGTATTATAAGAGGTGTATACTATTCTATTTAGCACGAGTGCAGTACAACCCATTAGGGACCACTGGAGCCCATTCCATGTCAACATGCTTATGGTTACTGTGGATGGAGGAGCTCGGGAGTCACATGTACGTTGACCACATTAGGACCGGATTTGTTAACATCAGAGACATTGCCAATTCATTCAACATAACACACGTTATATGACATCATTTCCTCGTTGCTATAAAGGATGGACTTAACATTGAAGTGAGAATCAGAGACACCGTTTCATCAATGGACGCGTATCTTACTATTACAGTTTTCATTACATCAAAGGCAAGTGGAGAACACAAAGAACATTCATAAGACTTAACTCATGCTATTAGGTGGTTTATGGTTGAATGTTAATTCAGTTGTGTACTTATATTGGGGCAAACTATTTACTTTCTGTTGTAAAATGTAATAAATTCTTAGTTAATGAAACTACAGTATTTCTTAATCTACAAACACCACTATACGATACATAAGCGTAACATTTGGTGCCATGACCAGGATTAGTTTGTAGATTTAAAAAAATTTTAGTAGAAATTTTGGAACTGAATTAATTTCATTTTAGTATTGATACAATAATAGCAATAATAGTGTTGAAACAATAGTAGTAAATATTGTGAGGTCTTACATGCTAATTGTTGATTGTGTATGTTTATGAATTGTTGTTTTCATAGGTCAAAAAGTGGTAACATTGACATGTAGTGGTAGGGTTGTACTGTATTGTGTTTTGAGTCTCAGTGTGAGTCTCATAGTTTAACTCAAGTGATATCTTTAAGTAAGCATCTGGTTCACTAAGGTAAGTGAATGGGCTGGTGGTACTTGAGATAAATTGGGACTTCAGTTTGTATACTAAATGTGATATCAAGGGTATATCACATTGTGGTAACAAGGGTTTATCACAGGACATCACAGTGTATGTTTGGTTTATGTATAGCCAATTGAGTTTAAGACAGGTGAGGTTAGCTTTACTATATTAGTGGTGATAATAATTTGAGGGAAACCTTAGTCTTAATATACTGTGCAATTATTTTGAGTGAGGAAGTTAAATTGGGAATTTAACTTTATTGATCCAATCTTTGAGATGGATAAACTGGTAGAAGTCGGTAAACAGTTGGGTTTGGAGGGTGATAAGTTATACGCCTTTGTAATCGAACAACAGGAAAAGGAAAGGTGAGAGAGGGCATATAGGAGGGATTATGAAAGGGAGATGGAGGAAAGGAAGCAGGCACATGAAATAGACCTTAGAAAGTCTGAGATGCAGGTTAAGGAGATGGAATTGGAAATAGCTAGGTTGAATTCTGCTACTGCTGCTACAAAATCAAGTGCGGTTAAGGTAAAACTCCCAAAGCTGACACCTTTTAATGAAGCAAAGGATGATATTGATTCCTATCTTTTCCGTTTTGAGAGATATGTTAAGGCGCAAAATCTTAAACAAGAAGATTGGGCAATGAGTCTAAGTGCATTATTGTCTGGGGATGCTTTAGAGGTATACAGGCGCTTGGGCAAGGATGATTCTGACAGTTATGACAAACTTAAGAAGGCACTTCTTAAAAGGTACGAGTTAACTGAGGAGGGATTCAGAAATAAGTTCAGGGATACCAAAATCATGAAAGGTGAAACAGCAACTCAGTTTATGGACAGGTTGAAAAACTATTATGAAAGGTGGGTTGATTTTGGTGAAATTGAGAAATCATATGATGCATTACTTGATCTCATGTTAAGAGAACAGTTCGTTTCAAACTGTAACAAGTCACTTGCAGTATTTCTTAAGGAAAGGACACCAAAAAACTCAAAAGAAATGGCTAGTTTAGCTGAGCAGTATGTTGAAGCACATGGGGAGAGTAGTTGTTTTATTGCAGATCATGCTCCTTCAAAATTCAAAACCAACAAAACTGATAAGCAGGGTAACTCAAACAACCCAAAGATTGACTCAAAGCCAATGGTCAAAGCAAATTACTCTGATAAGACTTGCTATAAGTGTGGTAGGAAGGGTCATATCCAAAGAAATTGTAGGGTTAAAGAAAAGTTGGCTATTGCGGTAGGGCAAAACTCAGATCCAGAGAATGAAACCCATGAAACAGGTGCCACCTGTATGATGCAATTACTATCTGGTAGTATAGAGAACAATCACTTAAAGTTAGCTACTGGTGAAGCTCTTCCAATCATAAGTGGTGCATGTGGGCATAGAAAATTTAGTAGGAAAACCAATTTGCCTGTGTTCAAAGGGAAAGTAGGTGATACAATGGTAGATACCCAGAGGGATAGTGGCTGTACAGGGGTAGTAGTTCAGTCCAGTTTAGTAAAACCTGAACAGTTGACAGGGAAGGTACACTTGTGCATATTGATTGATGGCACTGTGAAAAAGGTCCCTATGGCTAACATACAGGTAGATACACCCTTTTTTGTCGGTGAGGTTGAGGCTATGAGTATGGAAAGTCCAATCTATCCGCTAGTGTTAGGGAATATTCCAGGTATTAGAAGTCCCAGTGACCCAAACCCTGAATGGAATAGTCTTAAAGAAAAGGAAACTGTGGCAGTTTTGACTAGGGCACAATCTGAAAAGCTCAAGAAACCTATCACTCCACTAAAAGTCCCAGGTGAGATTGAGTTGATTTTGACTGCAGAACAATTCAAACAAGAACAGTTGAATGATTCAAGTTTGAGATTATTGTGGGAAATGTCAAAGGACAGTAAGCTTATCAAGTTGAAAAGTGGTAATCGGTCTAGATATTTAGAACAGAAGGGTATTTTGTACAGAGAGGTAAAAACCAGTGATGGGAAGAAAGTAGACAAACAACTGGTAGTACCAAAACAACTAAGAGTTAAGGTAATGAAACTGGCTCATGAAACACTTCTAGGTGGTCACCTAGGTATGAAGAAAACAACAGACAGGATAATGTCTAGTTTTTACTGGCAAGGCTTACAGGGAGATGTAAATCGGTACTGTAGATCATGTGATCTTTGTCAGAGGACAACCCCCAAAGGTAGGGTACCTCATGTTCCGTTAGGTAGGATGCCGCTGATAGACACACCTTTTCAGAGGGTAGCCATAGATTTGGTAGGTCCCATATCCCCAGTGACTGACCGTGGCAACCGCTATATCCTTACCATGGTAGACTACGCGACTCGATATCCTGAGGCAATTGCTCTTCCGAGTATTGAGACTGAACGGGTAGCAGAGGCACTTCTTGAGATATTTTCTAGGGTGGGAATACCTAGTGAAGTCTTAAGTGATAGAGGAACTCAGTTTTTGTCAAACCTTATGCAGGAAGTAAACAGACTACTTAGCATAAAACATTTAGTGACAACGCCTTACCATCCCCAGTGTAATGGCCTAGTTGAAAAGTTTCATTGGGTATTGAAGTCTATGTTAAGGAAACTGTGTTCTGAGAAACCTAAGGACTGGGACAGGTATTTGTCTGCTGTTTTGTTTGCCTATAGAGAAGTACCGCAGGCTAGCACAGGGTTTGCACCATTTGAGCTTTTATATGGGAGAAAGGTAAGAGGCCCAATGGACATATTAAAAGAACTATGGGTAGGTGAGATAGACTCAGATGAGACAAAGACAACATACCAATACATTGTTGATCTTAAAGAGAGACTAGAAGAAACTTGTAGGTTAGCCCAGAGTGAGTTAGAAAAGACCCAATGTAAAGGTAAATATTACCATGACAAAAGAAGCAAAGACAGAAAGTTTCAGGTGAAAGACAAGGTACTTGTATTGTTACCAACTGACACAAACAAACTCTTAGTCAAATGGCAAGGTCCTTTTGAGATTGTAGATGTACTTGGTAATGACTATCGGGCAGAGGTAAAGGGCAAGATAAAAACTTATCATGCAAATCTCTTGAAGAAATATGTTGAAGATTTCACAATTGAAAGTGATGGTACAGTCAATGAGCAAGAAGATAGTTCAGTGTTAGAAAAGGTTAGTACAGCTATTGTTGAACCTGAACCAGAAATAGGAACCTTAGATGATGAGAAACTGTTGGGCTTTAGTAGTATTGAGCAAACTGAAACTTACAAGGATGTAGTGATAAGTCCTAAGTTGTCAGATAACCAAAGAGAACAAGTGTTAGCTTTACTGGAGGAATTCAAGGATATCTTATCAGATCTTCCAGGGCATACTGACTTAGTAGAACATGACATAGAGCTGATAACTGATAAACCAGTTAGGACAAAGCCTTACACAATTCCTTACCATATGCAAAATGTAGTTGATAATGAGATAGAAAACATGTTGAAAATGAAGGTGATAAGGCCATGTAACTCTCCTTATGCTTCACCAATAGTACTAGTCAAGAAAAAAGATGGTAGTATCAGGTTCTGTACAGACTATAGGAAGTTAAACTTGATTTCAAAGTTTTCAACTGAACCAATGATGCAAGCAGGTCAAATCTTCAGTAAGGTCAAGGATAGTAGTTGGGTGAGCAAATTTGACATGTCCAAAGGGTACTGGCAAATACCAGCAACAGAATCCAGTCAAGACAAAACTTGTTTTGTTACTCCCAGTGGATCGTATTGTTACCTTAGAATGCCATTTGGGTTAGTCAACTCAGCTGCAACTTTCAATAGAATGATGAGAAAGCTTTTGAGAGGTTTAGAGAAAACTGAGAGCTTTATTGATGATGTTTTACTCCATAGTTCAGATTGGGAAGAACATTTGTTAGGACTGAGGAAGTTCTTTGAGAGAGTAAGGTCAGCAGGTTTGTCTATAAGGCCAACTAAGTGCAAGGTAGGATTCAGTAGTGTGGATTATCTGGGTCATGTTGTTGGTGAAGGGGAAATCAGCCCAAATCCTGAGAAACTGTTTGATATTGAAAACACACCAAGACCAGTGACAAAGAAACAGGTCAGAAGTTTTTTAGGTATGGTAGGCTTTTACAATAAGTTCATACCTAATTTCAGTGCAGTAGCTGCACCATTGACTGATATCACTAAGAGGGGATGTCCAAACAATGTTGTATGGACTGAGGCACAAGAAAGGGCATTCACATACTTGAAGAAAGTCTTGAGTTCAAGTCCTATTCTCAGACTACCTGATTTGTCCAGAGATTTTGTATTGCAAACAGATGCATCAGAAGTAGCTATTGGAAGTGTACTTTTACAGACTTATGACAATGAGTATTTTCCGGTAGCTTATGCAAGTAAAAAACTAACGAAAAGTGAACTCAACTATTCAGTGATAGAGAAAGAATGTCTGGCCTTAATATGGGCCATCAAAAAGTTCCATGTGTATCTGTATGGCAAAGAGTTCGTTCTCGAGACTGATCATCAGCCTCTGGTGTATCTGAAAAAGTAAAAAATGGCCAATAGTAGACTGATGAGATGGGCATTAGCCCTACAGCCTTACAAATTTCAAGTCAAGGCAATCAAAAGTACCCAAAATGCTAGGGCTGACTACTTGAGTAGAATATAGTGTAATTGTAAAAAAAATGGTGTTTGTGTTCTATTCAAATGTCATTGTTAGTCAAATAGTTTTGACTTAAGGGTAAGGGTGTGTTACATTTGAAGTGATCATTTTATGTACAGTAGTGTATTTGAAGTAATAGTTTTATGTACAGTAGTGTAGAAAATTTTCAATACTGTCCAAATGGTGACTTTATTCTTGTTAAAAGGGTTTATGTGTATATAGACTCTAGACACTGTCAGGTGATTTACTCAAAGCAGTCATGTATGTAGATGTATGAAAAAGTAGTTACACATCTGATGATTTCATCAGCAATGTATATTGTGGTTAAATATGAATAAGATTGTTTAAAAGTTCAAATTTTGATAAGTTTATAGTAGCCTAAATAGTTGGAAATTAGAGTAATATTATTATTGGTTATAATAATCTGAGTACAAGTGTCAAATATTTTCAAATTCAAGAACTGACCATTGCTGACTAAACTGTTGAGTGTAACCAAACCCTATTATAATTTGTGATTGACAGACATCTGTTCAATGCAGTTTGCACATCTTGATTTCAATATTGAAAAGTCAAACTCTGTAGATTTAGGAAATAGTTTTGGCAACTTTAGTGTGATTTTGGAAGCCCATGTGAGAGGCTGTCGTTTTTTTTTGTTCTGAAACATTGGACAGTGGACACACTGTAAGTGGAGTTTTATTTCTTTGTTAATGATTTGCAGAGTTATCAAAGTAATTGTATTTAAATGTGTCTTATTGTATATTTCTTTAATGATGTATGTTAAAGCAAGATTGTATTGGTTAATATATTTTAAACATTAAAAAATATTTCTAGAGATATTGACATTAGAATACTTTTGACTTTAACACATGTTTTCGTAACAGGAAAATACAGTAATAGTAAAACTCTGTTGTGTAGAATAGTATTCTCGATTGTACAACTGTAAACTACTAGCTGCAATGTGGTTTTACTTAAATGGAATCAAAGACATTAGTTATTAAATGGGTATTATAAGAGGTGTATACTATTCTATTCAGCAAGAGTGCAGTACAACCCATTAGGGACCACTGGAGCCCATTCCATGTCAACATGCTTATGGTTACTGTGGATGGAGGAGCTCGGGAGTCACATGTACGTTGACCACATTAGGACCGGATTTGTTAACATCAGAGACATTGCCAATTCATTCAACATAACACACGTCATATGACATCATTTCCTCGTTGCTATAAAGGATGGACTTAACATTGAAGTGAGAATCAGAGACACCGTTTCATCAATGGACGCGTATCTTACTATTACAGTTTTCATTACATCAAAGGCAAGTGGAGAACACAAAGAACATTCGTAAGACTTAACTCATGCTATTAGGTGGTTTATGGTTGAATGTTAATTCAGTTGTGTACTTATATTGGGGCAAACTATTTACTTTCTGTTGTAAAATGTAATAAATTCTTAGTTAATGAAACTACAGTGTTTCTTAATCTACAAACACCACTATACGATACATAAGCGTAACAGTCTGGAAACCAAAGAGCTACTCAAAAGTAGCAAAGTAGCTATTACTCAGTTAGCTATAGAGCTATCATCACCAAAAGCAATCCCATACAAGCTATTAACCCAATAAACCTGCATGCCAAATTTGGTAAAGATAGGATAAGAACTGTTGCCTAAAATGTCTGGAAACCAAGTGGGACGCCGGACGGCGGAAAAAGCAAAAATAATATGTCCACCCCCCAGTGGGGTGGACATAATTAAACTAGAGGATCGCTCGCAAAAAAAAAAGATAATGTTTTTGCATAGCAAAAACAAAGCGTCCAGAAAAGGATATAAAGGTGAGTGCTAAAGTATTAAGAAAATGCTTCGTTTCTAGCCTTATACTGTTGTGGCAACCAAAGTCAGCGCAGTCTGCTCTATCTAGCACGGTTTTCAAGATATAAGCATTTTTGTGTTTTGCAAAAAATTCAAAATGTCCGCTATATTTGGAGAGACAAAAATATTTTGAAAATTGCCATGGCTACTCTGCAGCGATACCCAGCAGGTCAAAAATTTTGTTGAGTTCGCTCCATCTAGCACGGTTTTAGAGATATAAGCATTTTTGTGTTTTGCTAAAACTTTAAAAATTCAAAATGGCCACCATTTTTGGGGAGACAAAAATTTTTGACAAGACCACTGCCGCGGTGTGTATCTCCCAACGAGCATTAAAGAAGAAATAGCTTTTCCGAGATATTCACAATTTTTCATTTTCATGTGTGAAAGCTCTTCCAAAAGTAGGTGAATGAGTCATTTGAGATAAATTGGCTATCTGCAATACTATTAAGAGATAATTCACATTTACTCCTTTTGAGTAGGTGAGTAATTACCTACGGGTCTGGAACTTCACCAAGTGAAAGTTCTCCCAAAAGTAGATGAATGAGTTATTTGATAAAAATTGGGTATCCGCAATACTTTTAGAGATAATTAGCATTTACTCATTTTGAGTAGGTGAATAATTAGCTATGGGTCTGAAACTTCACCAAGTGAAAGCTCTCCCAAAAGTAGGTGAGTTATTTGAGAAAAATTGGCTATCTGCAATACTTTTAGAGATAATTCACATTTACTCATTTTGAGTAGGTGAGTAATTAGCTATGGGTCTGAAACTTCACCATGTGAAAGCTCTCCCACAAGTAGATGAAGGAGTGGAGTTATTTGATAGAAATTGGGTATCTGCAATACTTTTACAGATAATTAGCGTTTAGTCATTTTGAGTAGGTGAATAATTAGCTATGGGTCTGAAACTTCACGGAGTGAAAGCTCTCCCAAAAGTAGGTGAATGAGTTATTTGAGAAGAATTGGATATCTGCAATACTTTTACAGATAATTCGCATTTACTCATTTTGAGTAGGTGAGTAATTACCTATGGGTCTGAAACTTCACCATGTGAAAGCTCTTCCAAAAGTAGGTGAATGAGTTATTTGAGAAAAATTGGCTATCTGCAATACTTTTAAGAGATAATTCGCATTTACTCATTTTGAGTAGGTGAGTAATTAGCTATGGGTCTGAAACTTCACCATGTGAAAGCTCTCCCAAAAGTACATGAATGAGTTATTTGATAAAAATTGGGTATCCGCTTTTAGTACGAACCACGGAGACGTCGTTTTTCTCGAAAACAAAATTATAAACTCCAATTGTAACAACAATCAAGCATATTAGTACACATTTCTCAGTCCAATTATTTCAATTATTGTTTTACTACACCATGTTTTCATTTTTTTACCACTCATGTAGTCTATAGCAGTCTGCTCTTTTATTACCCCATAATCGGGTATTATCGCCCATTTACCGGGAATTACCGTGTAACTGTCCAAACTATTGGTGTATCATCCCTATTATTTATCTTTCACAGTTATTCCAGTAACCTTTTTTGCTGCTTTGTTGTATGGTTCTTGTGTTACATAAGTTATTGTGGCTATCTTGAGGGCAGTTTTAAGGTTCTGAGGCTTATTGGGGTGAATAGGGTGCCCGTGAGTCGCCCACGGGACGAAGATCGGAACGTGAGCTTACTAGGGACATTTATCATGAGTCACCCCAACCACTTAGTTTGCTAGGTGTCTATTACTCTGTCTTGCCTGCTCCTTAGCCATGATGTTGTTGGGTTTTCTGTGCTTCAGTCTCCTCTTTTGGCTGAAAGTGGCTGACCAAAGTCAGTTCTTAGTCTCTCCCTGTGCCCTTCGTGTTCCTGCCCCGATCAGGGATTACTCCTGTAAAATTTTCTCAAATAAGTTTCCTGCATATGCCAGGGTCAAATGTCTTTTGATTCTGTTGTTGTTATCTGGTGACATCGCCCTTAATCCAGGTCCTGTAAATTTTGGCTTTGTGAATTGCCGTTCCATCAGGAATAAGGGTCCCTTGATCTGTGACACAATTGTCTCCAATAATCTTGATATTTTGGCACTTGCAGAAACTCACATTCACATTTCTGATACCGACAGCCTACTGAAGTCAGTAACTCCGCCTGGATTTCAACTCACTCATAGGCCCCGGACGATTGGTCGCGGTGGCGGAGTGGGCTTCCTTTCCAAGAAAAACTTACCTGCTAAGACTGTTGACGCACCAACACATTCCACTTTCGAAAACATCGTCATATCAATTGTCACTAACTCAAAATCATTTGTTATGGCTTGTGTCTATCGCACCCCAGGTTCATGTTCCTCTGCCTTTCTTGATGATTTCCTGCATTTCTGTGGTTTTCTGTCATCTCTCACTTCCTCCATCATCTGTGGTGACTTCAATGTCCATGTGGACACAGATTGTATTGACCAAAGAAAATTTCTCAATCTATTAGATACCTCTAATCTTGCCCAAAATGTTAATAAAGCTACCCACTTGCATGGTCATACACTGGATCTGATACTTAGCCCAAGCGATTCCTCCTTTGTCAGTAATGTGACAGTTGGGGAAATGGTCTCGGATCATGCACTGGTGAAATGTCATTTGGATTTTGCATGCCCTGCAGTACCGAAGGTTGACAGTATTTCTTACCGCAGGTACCATAAAATCAATATGAAGAGCTTTTGTGAGGATCTTGCAAACACATCCTTTGTCACATCTCCTGCTACAGTGGCTGCAGACCTGTATGACCAGTATATTCGTGACCTTGGTGGTGTGTTGGACAGGCATGCACCATTGATTTGTCAAAGAGCTAAGAAAACACTAGCTGGATGGCTGTCAGATTCTTACCGTAGGGCCAAATCTATCAGGCGTCAATTTGAGCGCATGTGGCGTAGGGATAGGTCACAGTTGAGCAGAAGTAGATTGCGCACAGATTGCCCGGTGCAATGCAATCATAAATAGAGACAAGGCTGAATACTATAGCACCATCATTAGTGATAACAGCCGTGACCCAAAGAAGTTATGGCATACATTTTGTCAAGTCCTCAATAGTGGTCAAGAGAGTACTCTCCCTCCTCATCAGTCTGAGAAATCCTTAGCAAACAAATTTGCTTCCTTCTTTCATAAAAAAATCAAAAGGATTCGTGATATGTTCACAGCCTCTTCGGCAACAGTCATATCACCCATGTGTACACCTCCCAACCTACCTTCCTTCAATGAGGTCTCGGAGGACGAGGTACTAAAAATCATCAAAAATTCCCCTACAAAATCATGTCTTTTAGATCCAGTCCCTACTTTTCTTTTGAAAGATTGTGTGGAAATTTTACTCCCGTCAATTACAAAACTTGTCAATCTGTCATTGGCTGAGGGTGTATTTCCTCAAAAATTCAAGAAGGCAGTTGTCACTCCTCTCATTAAGAAAGCATCACTTCCAAATGAGGATTATCAAAAATGAGATCCATCTCTCACTATCACGGGGCGAGCCTACTGCATTGGTCTTACTGGATCTGTCAGCTGCGTTCGACACAATTGACCACCCGACTCTTCTTAATTGTCTTAAATCATGGTCTGGTGTGTCTGGCACAGCCTTGAAGTGGTTCACGTCCTATCTCAGCCACCGTTTCCAGGCAATTAAAATTGGGTCAACCCTCTCTGATTTGCATGAGCTGTTGTTTGGAGTACCACAAGGCTCCGTCCTTGGTCCTCTGCTGTTCTCCTTATACACCACTCCTTTGAGTAAGGTTATTGGAACGCATTCTGACATCAAATACCACTTTTATGCAGACGACACGCAGTTGTTTATTCATATCTCTCACAAAAATGCAGCCCTGGCTTTTAACAAACTGAATTCTTGTCTTCTGGATGTTCAAAAATGGATGTCGTCAAGTATGCTCAAACTAAATCCTGACAAAACAGAGTTTATCATCTTTGGATCCCATGCACAACTCAAGAAATTAGATCCCTATCTCCCAGTTAAGATATTTGGTAATTTCATGCATCCTGCAGTTGTTGTTAAGAACCTTGGTGTCTGGTTTGATGCTAATTTTTCCTTTGCTAACCATGTCCGCAATATTTGTAAGACATGCTTCATTCAAATTCGTGATCTCAGGCGGGTTAGAAAGCACTTGACTGATGAGGCTGCTATCCTGGCAGCTAATGCCTTGGTGAGCAGTCGCCTTGATTACTGCAACTCTCTCTTCAGGAGTCTGTCCAGTCTCAATATGCGTAAACTACAGTGTATTCAAAATACACTTGCCAGGATTGTCACAAACTGTAACAAATACACGCGGGCATCTCCTATTCTCAAACGACTCCATTGGCTCCCAGTTGAATCTCGCTGTATCTTCAAAACTGCCACTCTAGTTTATAAGTTTCTTCTCAGTGGTCATCCCAGTTACTTTGGTCCTCTTCTGCCCACTCGTTGCGGAAGATATAGTACAAGATACAACCATCCAGATAAAAGGTTCCTGGAGGTTCCTCAATTCTGTCCATCTGTACATAAATCCAAAAATCACTTTGGCCACAGCTTTGCTTTTGATGCCCCCACAGTCTGGAATCATTTGCCTAATGAGGTACGTTCTGCCCCAACTCTCACCTGTTTCAGGAAAAGGCTAAAATCATATCTCTTCCACAAGGCATTCCCACCTTAGCTTACACTCTATCCGGCGTCTCCGTGGTACTGGACTTGGCAACGGCTATGGACAGATGATTTCTTAAACTTGATTTTTGGTGTTGCGCCTTAGAGTCTGCCTAGCAGAGATTAAGCGCTATAAAAGTACAGAATAGAATAGAATATCCGCAATAGTTTTTGAGATAATTCGCATTTACTCATTTTGAGTTGGTGAATAATTAGCTACGGGTCTGAAACTTCACCGAGTGAAAGGTCTTTGGGATAGCTGCTCTGCAGAGATACCCTGAAGATCAAAAATTTCGTCAAAATCGCTCTATGTAGCACGGTTTTCGAGATATTAGCTTTTTTGTTTTGCAATTTTTGCGCAAAAATTTGAAAATTCAAAATGGCCGCCATTTTTGGCGAGAAATTTTTTTTTGAAAATTGGGATAACTACTCTGCAGAGATACCCTGGGGGTCAAAAATTTCGTCGAAATCGCTCTATCTAGCACGGTTTTCGAGATATAAGCATTTTTGTGTTTTCCTTATTTGGAAAATTCATAATGATTAATTAATCATTAATTACTCGGCCATTTCTTAACCAATCAATGCCAAAATCTAATGATTTCCAGATTTTAATAGAATGAATGTATTTGCCAAGTTTCAGGTGAATTGATGAAATTCTTTTCAAGTTATCATCCGGACAAGCTTCCCCATCGAAAAAAGACATTTTTGGTCATGTGACCTCTCTGATTGGTTGAAATGTCACTGCAGCATATTCAAAACAAGAGGAGAGTGCCCGTGAACGGGCACTGTGTCAGCTGACTGAGTGTTTTTGATTTGTGAAGGTGATTAGAGGACAGAATAATTATCAGGAAAAGGGCTGTACAGAAATACAGTAAATGGTAACTGAACAGCAAGTTCGAAAGAAATTCCGAAGCTAACACAAGAAAAGGATAAAAAAGTTGTGCCCTGTAAATGGTATTATGAAGGAAAATAATAAGGTAATTGTTTAAGTGTAAAAAATAGGTTAAAACATATTTAAAGAAATACTACAAATGCAATATCCTCGTTCGACCTTGAAGAAGGGGTCCAAGGTCAAATCTAACCACACAAATACATTCCCAGCCCATGATTTCCTATGGTTTACCATTCCAAACCTCTAGGACCAATTATAAATGAGTTATAAGCACTTTTAAGCTTGGCTGTCCTCATTTGACCTTGAAGGAGGGGTCCAAAGGTCAAATCTGACCATACCAAAAGATTCCGAGCCAATGATTTCCTATGGGATGGTTTACCATCCCAAATCTCTGTCACCAATAATAAGCGAGTTGTAGGCACTTTCAATTTTCGCTATCCTCATTTGACCTTGAAGGAGGGTTCCAAGGTCAAATCGGACCATATCAACAGATTCACAGCCCATGATTTCCTGTCTGTTTACCATCCCAAACCTCTGGGACCAATAATAAGCGAGTTATAAGCACTTTTAAGTTTGGCTATCCTTGTTTGACCTTGAAGGAGGGGTCACTGAAGGTCAAATCTGACCACACCAAAAGATTCCCACCCCATGATTTCCTACAGGTTGGTTTATCATCCCAAACCTCTAGGATCAATAATAAGGGAGATATAAGCACTTTTCATGACTGACAAAAAACACCTGTGGCGGCCATCTTGTTTCTCAAAATGAGGCCAAAAATATTCCCAGACAACATTCTATGGTTATGAATATATACTGCAAACTTAAGAAAGCTAGCTATAATATTTTTTTTCATCAGAGCAGTAATGGTGAAATCTCTCTCTACACACTGCGGCTATCCAGTGGATACAATGATTTACTCAACAGTGAGAACCTGAAAGTAGCTATTGCTCAGCTATGCCATGACATAGAGGTCTGCAATTTCACTATGTTATAGCTGACCAAAAATTCTGTGAATAACATATTTAACAAATTACTCTAAATGTAATAGTTTTCAAGTTACAACTGATTTACTCAACAGTGAGAACCTCAAAGGAACTATTACTCAGCTATGCAATGAGCTACATGTCTGAAATTTTACTATGTTATAGCTAACCCAAAAGTAGGTGAACAACATATTTAAGCAAACTACTGTAAATGCAATAGTTTTCAAGCTACAATTGATTTACTCAATAGTGAGAACCTGAAAATAGCTATTGCTCCGCTATGCCATGAGCTATAGGTCTGTAATTTCACTATGTTATAGCTGACCCAAAAGTAGGTGAACAAAATATTTTAACAAAATACTCCAAATGCAATATTTTTCAAGTTATAGCTGATTTACTCAACAGTCAGTACCTGAGAATAGCTATTGCTCAGTTGTGCCATGAGCTATAGGTGTATAATTTCACTATGTTATAGCTGACCCAAAAGTAGCTGAATAACATATTTGCACAAATTTCTGTAAATGCAATAGTTTTCCAATTATAACTGATTTACTCAACAGTGAGAACTTCAAAGTAGCTATTACTCAGCTATGAAATGAGCCACAGGTCTGAAACTTCACTATGTTATAGCTGACCCCAAAATAGGTGAATAACATATTGAAACAAAATACTCTAAATGCAATAGTTTTCAAGTTATAAGTGATTTACTCAACAGTGATAACCTAAAAGTAGCTATTACTCAGCTATGCCATGAGCTACAGGTCTGAAATTTTACTATGTTATAGCTGGCCCAAAAGTAGATGAATAACATATTTATACGAAATTCTCTAAATGCAATAGTTTTTAAGTTACAAGTGATTTTGCTCATGATGGAAGTTACTGAAAAGCCCAAAAGTAGCTATTACTCACTTAGCTATTGAGACAGACACCCAACTTACTCACCATATTGTAGCTATGAAAAAAGTAGCTGAATAACATATTTTAACAAAATGTTCTAAATGCAACACTTTTCAAGTTATAAGTGATTTACTCAACAGTGATAACCTAAAAGTAGCTATTACTCAGCTATGCCATGAGCTACAGGTCTAAAATTTTACTATGTTATAGCTGACCCAAAAGTAGCTGAATAACATATTATTACGAAATTCTCTAAATGCAATAGTTTTCAAGTTATAAGCGATTTACTCAACAGTGATAACCTAAAAGTAGCTATTACTCAGCTATGCCATGAGCTACAGGTCTGAAATTTCACTATGTTATAGCTGGCCCAAAAGTAGCTGAATAACATATTTATACGAAATTCTCTAAATGCAATAGTTTTTAAGTTAGAAGTGATTTTACTCATAATGGAAGTTACTGAAAAGCCCAAAAGTAGCTATTACTCACTTAGCTATTGAGACAGACACCCAACTTACTCACCATATTGTAGCTATGAAAAAAGTAGCTGAATAACATATTTTAACAAAATGTTCTAAATGCAACACTTTTCAAGTTATAAGTGATTTACTCAACAGTGATAACCTAAAAGTAGCTATTACTCAGCTATGCCATGAGCTACAGGTCTAAAATTTTACTATGTTATAGCTGACCCAAAAGTAGCTGAATAACATATTATTACGAAATTCTCTAAATGCAATAGTTTTCAAGTTATAAGCGATTTACTCAACAGTGATAACCTAAAAGTAGCTATTACTCAGCTATGCCATGAGCTACAGGTCTGAAATTTCACTATGTTATAGCTGGCCCAAAAGTAGCTGAATAACATATTTATACGAAATTCTCTAAATGCAATAGTTTTTAAGTTAGAAGTGATTTTACTCATAATGGAAGTTACTGAAAAGCCCAAAAGTAGCTATTACTCACTTAGCTATTGAGACAGACACCCAACTTACTCACCATATTGTAGCTATGAAAAAAGTAGCTGAACAACATATTTTCACAAAATGCTGTAAATGCAACACTTTTGAAGTTATAAGTGATTTAGTGCATGATTTCATGAATTTTAATGCATTAAAAATTATTAAAAAAATTTATTAAAAAAAAGTAAGACAGATCCAGGTCTCATACTCACACAAGAGAATCTACCTCTGGCCTAGCACATATATGCAAGATATGAGAGAAATCCCTGCAATAGTCACTGAGAAAATTGTGATAAAAAGTTTAAATTTTCACACTTTTGGTGGGGGTACCCCCCTTGTAATGTCTCTAGCAAACAGACGAACAGACAGATTTGCATGCCTTGAACAAATTTTCATCCTCGATAGATAAGGTATCTTTTAAAAAAAACAGCATGTCTCTAGGCCTTGTAGTTTTGGAGAAGAAGTTGTTCACGCGGACGCGTACGCCCACGCCGCAGAGTGATGACATAATGTCAGCTGACTGACAAGTCAGCTGACATAAAAATTCCCCAAGGCTACTGCCTAAACCTGCCAAATTTGAAAAGAATCCGCCTAACGGTTACAGAGTTATAAGGAAAACAAAATGCGGAGCCTGAAGGTCTCCCATACACAAACAAGTTTGGTTGAAAAAAGTGAAAAACTAAGTGAACTGGAGGACTAAAACCCCGTTTTTTACATTAAGGTGACCTTAAGATTGCAGATACAGGGCTAAAACTTTGGCATGTGAAAGATAGTCAGAAAGTAGCTGAATAAGTTATTCCAACAAAATGCCCAAATCCTGACTGTTTTTGAGATACTGACCAAGTAGCCATTTTAAAAAATTTACAAAAATAAAACGCCTCCCATTCAGGCATCTATGATCCGATTGATCAGAAAATACTTTCTGACCTGCAGATTTAGGTCTAGAATGTACCTGAAAAATTTTATAGCACAGGTGTGTGTGGATTTTTCTGAGTTACCTTAACTAAAGCTTAAGTCTCCGCAAAGTATCCCAAAAATTTTCCCACCCCTATAGTTTTAAAGAAAGAAAGGAAGGAAAGGAAAATTTGAAAGGCCAAGAAGTTATTCAACGGAGACCATAATCTGGCGGCGTCGGTGATCGGTCCTTACGTGAAAACAAATAAGCGCCCCTGACGGGCTGCTTAATTATTCAAAGTTCTTTTTGTTTTGAGGGGTCTTCATGGTGGTTGTTTTGCTTAGACCTCATAATATGTGGGAAGTACAGCATCTTCCAGTAATACTGTAGCTGCTAAAAGATGTATAAAAACACAGCTTCGACAAAAAGTCGATCATATCGTCTGCAGAATATTCCTGATATCATCTGCTTCATCAGTAGGTTTGAACTGGTGGATCAGGATATGTAATCTTGTGGCCATAAGCGGAACTGTATCCTGTGGTGGCTTTATGGGGTTATACTTTTTCTTGTCAACAGTATACACTAGTTTGCCAACTTTGGTATTATCGCTCGCTGGCTCATTGCCTAGCAATGATCGGTAAAATTTAATTACAACCGATATTTGCAGAATTCATTTCTTTCAATTCTTTGTAACCTTTTTGTCATATTAAAAACCATATTTAGTGAAAATTTCGTACATGTACCAATTAAAATCACAAAACTAGCTGTAAATGAAAAATTAAAAGTAAAGAGAGAACTTTGGGTTTGTTGTCAAGGTGATCATAAATCAGCCAATCACAAGCGTGGACACAGAAAGCATGGTGTGGATTGTGGTAGTTGTTTGTAAAAAGCTTTTTGGTTATATTTGTGATAATTTGTGTCCATTTGCCTGGTTTTTAATTAATATTTTTTTTTGTTTTTTTTTGTGTCTGGTTCACATTTCGCACTCCATGATTGGCAATGATTGATCTTTCTTCACATTGTTCCGAATATCGACAGGTAAAATCACCGTGATCTCCCAATACTAGTCCACACATAACCGAATTTTCACTCAAAAATTACAAACATGTGACAAAAACTAAGTTTTATTACAAGAATGATATCTAACCACATACACTTCCAAGAAAACAATCCACACTTAAATATTTAGGTCATCAGGAGTAAAATATCAAAAATAATTAATGTACATCAAAGCTACAAGTATTACAAAATTACAGCACATTTTCTTCTCTGAAGTTTTCAATTGCCAGTAAAAGATCCCCAATTACTGTTAACAATAAACCACTAAACTCTTCAAACCCGTCCTTCATAAGAAATCCATGGATACATTCAGAATATCAATATCCTTCGCCATGTCAGTCTAAATTCTTTGTAAATCCAAGGTCCCTTTAAAATGCAGTCCCTAAACCTGAGAATTATGCACAAAACATCCACAATTTTACTGCTTCTTTGAACCTGCCAGATCCGCCCAACTGAAGACTGAGCTCTTTCAAGTGGTTATGTTTTCACCTTTGCATATTTTCAAAGCTATTACGACACGCCAAGCAGCTGATCACATCATTTTATCAACAGAGATACAAGGCTAACAGAACCTTGATAACCTGAACTTCTATTATCCAACATTTCCATTTGACTTATCCCTAATTAATTATATCATTTAACAACAGAGATACAAGGCTAACAGAACCTTGATAACCTAAACTTCTGTTATCCAACATGTCCATTTGACTTATCCCTTAATTAATTCTACCCTTCTGTTCTTACACTTGAGTTCATTTTTATATATCAGAAACATTTTCAAAGCAAATTTATACAAATAGAGTTACACAGAAAAAAAGTTTAGTATTTCAGGGAAATATCAGTTTATCAAACAACATTTGAGCCTTTTATCGGGATTGCAGATCTACTTCTAACAGAAAATAGGAAGCAAAGAACCAAAAGACAAATTGTGTTATGTACATGAAACCATGGAAGTAGACACAGACTTAAAATGGAAGAGTTTATGATGTTAATGAATGCTACATGGAGTGCAGTTTATTGTTGCTTGTCCTCACTTTCCTGCCTGTTTTCTCAGCAATATGTACACTTTCTCCTTGATCCAGCTCTTACTGTGAGGCACGTAAGTGCACGACGATTCGTTATACCTACAAAAAGATAACGCCTTGAGCACATTCTATGGGATACAGTTGAACAGATGTAATGTCGTATTCCTTCCTTTAAGACTTCCAGTAAAAGGAATTTCATTGTGTATAACTAGAGACTTACTGACAGCAAAAAATTATAGAAACAGTTGGTAAAGGGCATTTATACTAAAAGTAACTAATCTCTAGCAAGATTTTAGCAACTATTCCATATACTAGCCTTGCCAAAGATTTAACACCTGAATGGAGGGGTCTTTATGGCAATTAAATTGAATTTACTATTCAGAGTTCCGGCAGCTGAGCATATATTCTAATTAGAGAGTTTGCGAACAGCGTTTTTCATGTCCGTATCTACTTTCCGCTACGTTACACGTCATTGATTTCTGTGTGTGATGTCATTTCATAAGGTTTTAGCTGCACAAGGTTACGTTTTTAACGTGGCAAATGGCTTCACCACGTAATTTATTTCCCTTGTGGATTTATTAATTATTGGAGCAATAAGGTGTGTTATACATGTCAGTACAGAGTTGTTGAGAGACTGTAGACTATTTTTAGCAACTTTGTCAATTTTTGAAAAACCCAAGTGTACAACGACCAGCCTTTTTTCATCCCCTGTCATAAACTTTTTTGAAGTAATCAACACAATCCTCCAAAGTTTTATGTACGTGTGTTTTATAAGCTATTTAACTTGTGGGTTTATTGGTTGTTGAGTCAATTAAGTTTGTAATATATATCAGTACCCAGTTCATTCAGTACTGTAGATGATTAAAACCAGTGTATTTATCTTTATTGACTTGTATAACTCCTAATTTATTTATAACAAAAGCTTGTAAAAATCATAGTTCAAACGCTGTTCGCAAACAAAACTGTCCCCCTCAATGGCTTTCTCCCATATTGATTAATTATGTTGCGTACTTTTGCAAGGGGCGTTTGTGAAACGTTGTTCGCAAACTCTCTATTAAATCAGTGATTCCCTATCAATACAGAATCATGCCAATACTTGCTATATTTATGCAACATCTTACAGCACAGTGATTACAACCAAAATTACTTGGTACACAACAGTTTCAGTGCTTATTTGGACTTCAAACTATTGGTGTTGAAGAGGAAGCCTGTACAGGTGTCTGGCAGGAAAGATTTATAACATTATTACCTAAAAGTGGGTAAAGCATTTATTGATATTGGCGATATTTTTTTTAGAACAGGCTTGTCGATATCAATGTGCAAAGACATATATCAACATCACCATTTTATGTACAACTATAAACTACAATATTTACACAATATTCCAGCAAATATGTAAACTTTTATCTTGTACTTTTGTATTTATATCTCGTATTTTTTTCCTGTTCGCAGTTGGGGATCTGCTAGAACAAAACTCTTTCGAAATCCGCAAAGAATATTTAAGTACCGGTTATTGAAAACGTCATTACATTAGGCTTTCTACTGGTTAATATTTTGTCAAAACAACAAAGAATATGTATATTTGAAAAAATAACTTACATTTCCACTTTATATTCATGGTAATGAAGTTTACAAACTTCAAAATATCTCGCGAATGCATATTTCCTATTGATGATGTAGCTCATGTACGCTTACGTAAAACTTTTTACCATATCTCTGCACACTTTCGAAATACAGGATTTCGTTCGGTTTCAAAGCCCCAGAGACCGGTTTTTATTTTCAGAACCTTTCCGACCACTACCACACAACCTAACAATGTACCCAATATTACCTAGGCCAACTGCTCATCTACACAGCCTAACAATATACCCACTATTACCTAGGCCAACAGGTCATCCACACAGCCTAACAATATACCCACTATTACCTAGGCCAACTGCTCATCTACACAGTCTAACAATGTACCCACTGTTACCTAGGCCAACTGCTCATCTACACAGTCTAACAATATACCCACTGTTACCTAGGCCAACTGCTCATCCACACAACCTAACAATGTACCCACTATTACCTAGGCCAACAGGTCATCCACACAGCCTAACAATATACCCACTATTACCTAGGCCAACTGCTCATCTACACAGTCTAACAATGTACCCACTGTTACCTAGGCCAACTGCTCATCTACACAGTCTAACAATATACCCACTGTTACCTAGGCCAACTGCTCATCCACACAACCTAACAATGTACCCACTATTACCTAGGCCATCTGCTCATCCACACAGCCTAACAATGTACCCATTATTACCTAGGCCAACTGCTCATCTACACAACCTAACAATATACCCACTATTACCTAGGCCAACTGCTCATCTACACAGTCTAACAATGTACCCACTATTACCTAGGCCAACTGCTCATCTACACAGTCTAACAATGTACCCACTATTACCTAGGCCAACTGCTCATCTACACAGTCTAACAATGTACCCACTGTTACCTAGGCCAACTGCTCATCTACACAGTCTAACAATGTACCCACTGTTACCTAGGCCAACTGCTCATCTACACAGTCTAACAATGTACCCACTGTTACCTAGGCCAACTGCTCATCTACACAGTCTAACAATGTACCCACTGTTACCTAGGCCAACTGCTCATCTACACAGTGTAACAATGTACCCACTATTACCTAGGCCAACTGCTCATCTACACAGCCTAACAATATACCCACTATTACCTAGGCCAACTGCTCATCTACACAACCTAACAATGTACCCACTATTACCTAGGCCAACTGCTCATCTACACAACCTAACAATGTACCCACTGTTACCTAGGCCAACTGCTCATCCACACAGCCTAACAATGTACCCACTATTACCTAGGCCAACTGCTCATCTACACAGTCTAACAATGTACCCACTGTTACCTAGGCCAACTGCTCATCCACACAGCCTAACAATGTACCCACTATTACCTAGGCCAACTGCTCATCTACACAGTCTAACAATGTACCCACTGCTACCTAGGCCAACTGCTCATCTACACAGTCTAACAATGTACCCACTGCTACCTAGGCCAACTGCTCATCTACACAGTCTAACAATGTACCCACTGCTACCTAGGCCAACTGCTCATCTACACAGCCTAACAATATACCCACTATTACCTAGGCCAACAGGTCATCCACACAGCCTAACAATATACCCACTATTACCTAGGCCAACCGCTCATCTACACAGCCTAACAATATACCCACTATTACCTAGGCCAACCGCTCATCTACACAGTCTAATAATGTACCCACTATTACCTAGGCCAACTGTTCATCCACACAGTCTAACAATATACCCACTATTACCTAGGCCAACTGCTCATCTACACAGCCTAACAATATACCCACTATTACCTAGGCCAACCGCTCATCTACACAGCCTAACAATATACCCACTATTACCCAGGCCAACCGCTCATCTACACAGCCTAACAATATACCCACTATTACCTAGGCCAACTGCTCATCTACACAACCTAACAATATACCCACTGTTACCTAGGCCAACCGCTCATCTACAAAGCCTAACAATGTACCCACTATTACCTAGGCCAACTGGTCATCTACACAGTCTAACAATGTACCCACTATTACCTAGGCCAACTGCTCATCCACACAGCCTAACAATATACCCACTATTACCCAGGCCAACTGCTCATCTACACAGTCTAACAATGTACCCACTATTACCTAGGCCAACTGCTCATCTACACAACCTAACAATATACCCACTGTTACCTAGGCCAACCGCTCATCTACACAGCCTAACAATGTACCCACTATTACCTAGGCCAACCGCTCATCTACACAACCTAACAATGTACCCACTATTACCTAGGCCAACTGCTCATTCACACAGCCTAACAATGTACCCACTATTACCTAGGCCAACTGTTCATCTACACAGCCTAACACTGTACCCATTATTACCTAGGCCAACCGCTCATCTACACAGCCTAATAATGTACCCACTATTACCTAGGCCAACTGCTCATCTACACAGCCTAACAATGTACCCACTATTACCTAGGCCAACTGTTCATCTACACAGCCTAACAATATACCTACTATTACCTAGGCCAACTGCTCATCTACACAGCCTAACAATGTACCCAACATAACCTAGGCCAACTCCTCATCCACACAGCCTAACAATGTACCCACTATTACCTAGGCCAACCACTGATCTACACAACCTAACAATGTACCCACTATTACCTAGGCCAACCACTCATCTACACAGCCAAACAATATACCCACTATTACCTAAGCCAACTGCTCATCTACACAGCCTAACAATATACCCACTATTACCTAGGCCAACCACTCATCTACACAACCTAACAACGTACCCACTATTACCTAGGCCAACTGCTCATCCACACAGCCTAACAATGTACCCACTATTACCTAGGCCAACCACTCATCTACACAACCTAACAATATACCCACTGTTACCTAGGCCAACTGCTCATCTACACAGTCTAACAATGTACCCACTGTTACCTAGGCCAACTGCTCATCAACACAGCCTAACAATGTACCCACTGTTACCTAGGCCAACTGCTCATCTACACAACCTAACAATGCACCCACTATTACCTAGGCCAACTGCTCATCTACACAGTCTAACAATGTACCCACTGTTACCTAGGCCAACTATTCATCCACTCAGCCTAACAATGTACCCACTGTTACCTAGGGCAACTGTTCATCCACACAATCGAACAATGTACCCACTATTACCTAGGCCAACTGCTCATCTACACAGCCAAACAATGTACCCACTATTACCTAGGCCAACCGCTCATCTACACAACCTAACAATGTACCGACTATTACCTAGGCCAACTATTCATCCACACAATCTAACAATGTACCCACTATTACCTAGGCCAACTGCTCATCTACACAGCCTAACAATGTACTCACTATTACCTAGGCCAACTGCTCATCCACACAGCCTAACAATGTACTCACTATTACCTAGGCCAACTGCTCATCCACACAGCCTAACAATGTACTCACTATTACCTAGGCCAACTGCTCATCCACACAGCCTAACAATGTACTCACTATTACCTAGGCCAACTGCTCATCTACACAACCTAACAATGTACCCACTATTACCTAGGCCAACTGCTCATCTACACAACCTAACAATATACCCAATATTACCTAGGCCAACTACTCATCCACACAGCCTAACAATGTACTCACTATTACCTAGGCCAACTGCTCATCCACACAGCCTAACAATGTACCCACTGTTACCTAGGCCAACTGCTCATCTACACAGTCTAACAATGTACCCACTAATACCTAGGCCAACCACTCATCTACACAACCTAACAATGTACCCAATATTACCTAGGCCAACTGCTCATCCACACAGCCTAACAATGTACTCACTATTACCTAGGCCAACTGCTCATCCACACAGCCTAACAATGTACCCACTGTTACCTAGGCCAACTGCTCATCTACACAGTCTAACAATGTACCCACTATTACCTAGGCCAACTGCTCATCTACACAGTCTAACAATGTACCCACTGTTACCTAGGCCAACTGCTCATCTACACAGTCTAACAATGTACCCACTGTTACCTAGGCCAACTGCTCATCTACACAGTCTAACAATGTACCCACTGTTACCTAGGCCAACTGCTCATCTACACAGTCTAACAATGTACTCACTATTACCTAGGCCAACTGCTCATCTACACAGTCTAACAATGTACCCACTGTTACCTAGGCCAACTGCTCATCCACACAGCCTAACAATGTACCCACTATTACCTAGGCCAACTGCTCATCTACACAGCCTAACAATATACCCACTATTACCTAGGCCAACCACTCATCTACACAACCTAACAATGTACCCACTATTACCTAGGCCAACTGCTCATCCACACAGCCTAACAATGTACCCACTATTACCTTGGCCAACTGCTCATCTACACAGTCTAACAATGTACCCACTGTTACCTAGGCCAACTGCTCATCTACACAGTCTAACAATATACCCACTATTACCTAGGCCAACTGCTCATCTACACAGTCTAACAATATACTCACTATTACCTAGGCCAACTGCTCATCTACACAGTCTAACAATGTACCCACTATTACCTAGGCCCACTGCTCATCTACACAGTCTAACAATGTACCCACTATTACCTAGGCCAACTGCTCATCTACACAGTCTAACAATGTACCCACTGTTACCTAGGCCAACTGCTCATCCACACAGCCTAACAATGTACTCACTATTACCTAGGCCAACTGCTCATCTACACAGTCTAACAATGTACCCACTATTACTAGGCCAACTGTTCATTTAAAGGTTTGGTATTTAATCACTGGATTGTAGCCTCTTTGATCCTGGGTTTGATTCCACCTCAATGGCAACACGTGTATATTGTACTGGTAACACATGCATATTGTACTGGCAACATGTGTATATTGTAGTGGCAACACATGTATATTGTACTAAGGGCTTTCCTGATACGACCGCAGCTCATGAAAATCATAAACTAGAGGATCGCTCGCAAAAAAAAAAGATAATGTTTTTGCATAGCAAAAACAAAGCGTCCCGAAAAGGATATAAAGGTGAGTGCTAAAGTATTAAGAAAATGCTTCGTTTCTAGCCTTATACTGTTATGGCAACCAAAGTCAGCGCAGTCTGCTCTATCTAGCACGGTTTTCAAGATATAAGCATTTTTGTGTTTTGCAAAAAATAAAAAAAATTAAAAATGTCCGCTATATTTGGCGAGACAAAAATATTTTGAAAATTGGCATGGCTACTCTGCAGAGATACCCAGCAGGTCCAAAATTTTGTTGAGTTCGCTCCATATAGCACGGTTTTCGAGATATAAGCATTTTTGTGTTTTGCAAAAACTTTGAAAATTCAAAATGGCCACCATTTTAGGGGAGACACAAATTTTTGTGTATCTCCCGCCGAGCATTAAAGCAGAAGAAATAGCTTTTCCGAGATATTCACAATTTTTCATTTTCGTGTGTGAAAGCTCTTCCAAAAGTAGGTGAATAAGTTATTTGAGAAAAATTGGCTATCTGCAATACTATTAAGAGATAATTCACATTTACTCATTTTGAGTAGGTGAATAATTATCTATGGGTCTGAAACTTCACCAAGTGAAAGCTCTCCCAAAAGTAGGTGAATGAGTTATTGGAGAAAAATTGGCGATCTGCAATACTTTTAGAGATAATTCGCATTTACTCATTTTGAGTAGGTGAGTAATTAGCTATGGGTCTGAAACTTCACCAAGTGAAAGCTCTGCCAAAAGTAGGTGAATGAGTTATTTGAGAAAAATTGGCTATCTGCAATACTTTTAGAGAAAATTCACATTTACTCATTTTCAGTAGGTGAGTAATTAGCTATGGGTCTGAAACTTCACCAAGTGAAAGCTCTTCCAAAAGTAGGTGAATGAGTTATTTGAGAAAAATTGGCTATCTGCAATACTTTTAGAGATAATTCGCATTTACTCATTTTGAGTAGGTGAGTAATTAGCTATGGGTCTGAAACTTCACAGAGTGAAAGCTCTCCCAAAAGTAGGTGAATGAGTTATTTGAGAAAAATTGGCTATCTGCAATACTTTTAGAGATAATTCGCATTTACTCATTTTGAGTAGGTGAGTAATTAGCTATGGGTCTGAAACTTCACCAAGTGAAAGCTCTCCCAAAAGTAGGTGAATGATTAATTTGACAAAAATTGGCGATCTGCAATACTTTTAGAGATAATTCGCATTTACTCATTTTGAGTAGGTGAGTAATTAGCTATGGGTCTGAAACTTCACCAAGTGAAAGCTCTGCCAAAAGTAGGTGAATGAGTTATTTGAGAAAAACTGGCTATCTGCAATACTTTTAGAGAAAATTCACATTTACTCATTTTCAGTAGGTGAGTAATTAGCTATGGGTCTGAAACTTCACCAAGTGAAAGCTCTTCCAAAAGTAGGTGAATGAGTTATTTGAGAAAAATTGGCTATCTGCAATACTTTTAGAGATAATTCGCATTTACTCATTTTGAGTAGGTGAGTAATTAGCTATGGGTCTGAAACTTCACCGAGTGAAAGCTCTCCCAAAAGTAGGTGAATGATTAATTTGACAAAAATTGGCTATCTGCAATACTTTTAGAGATAATTCGCATTTACTCATTTTGAGTAGGTGAGTAATTAGCTATGGGTCTGAAACTTCACCAAGTGAAAGCTCTCCCAAAAGTAGGTGAATGAGTTATTTGAGAAAAATTGGCTATCTGCAATACTTTTAGAGATAATTCGCATTTACTCATTTTCAGTAGGTGAGTAATTAGCTATGGGTCTGAAACTTCACAGAGTGAAAGCTCTCCCAAAAGTAGGTGAATGATTTATTTGAGAAAAATTGGCTATCTGCAATACTTTTAGAGATAATTCGCATTTACTCATTTTGAGTAGGTGAGTAATTAGCTATGGGTCTGAAACTTCAAGTGAAAGCTCTCCCAAAAGTAGGTGAATGATCAATTTGAGAAAAATTGGCTATTTGCAATACTTTTAGAGATAATTCGCATTTACTCATTTTGAGTAGGTGAGTAATTAGCTATGGGTCTGAAACTTTACCAAGTGAAAGCTCTCCCAAAAGTAGGTGAATGAGTTATTTGAGAAAAATTGGCTATCTGCAATACTTTTAGAGATAATTCGCATTTACTCATTTTGAGTAGGTGAGTAATTAGCTATGGGTCTGAAACTTCACAGAGTGAAAGCTCTCCCAAAAGTAGGTGAATGATTTATTTGAGAAAAATTGGCTATCTGCAATACTTTTAGAGATAATTCGCATTTACTCATTTTGAGTAGGTGAGTAATTAGCTATGGGTCTGAAACTTCACCAAGTGAAAGCTCTTTGGGATAGCTGCTCTGCAGAGATACCCTGAAGATAAAAAATTTCGTCGAAATCGCTCTATGTAGCACGGTTTTCGAAATATTAGCATTTTTATATTTTGCAATTTTTGCGCAAAAATTCGAAAATTGAAAATGGCCGCCATTTTTGGCAAGACAAAATTTTTTTGAAAATTGGCATGGCTACTCTGCAGAGATACCCTGTGGGTCAAAAATTTCGTCGAAATTGCTCTATCTAGCACGGTTTTCGAGATATAAGCATTTTTGGGTTTTGCAATTTTGCGAAAAATTCGAAAATTCAAAATGGCTGCCATTTTTTGCGAGAAATTTTTTGTTTGAAAATTGGCATGGCTACTCTGCAGAGATACCCTGTGGGTCAAAAATTTCGTCAAAATCGCTCTATCTAGCAGGGTTTTCGCGATATAAGCATTTTTATGTTTTGCAATTTTTGCGAAAAATTCGAAAATTCAAAATGGCCGCCATTTTTGGCGAGACAAAATTTTTTTCAAAATTGGGATAACTCCTCTGCAGAGATACCCTGTGGCTCAAAAATTTCGTCGAAATCACTCTATCTAGCACGGTTCTCGAGATATAAGCATTTTTGTGTTTTGCAATTTTTGTGAAAATTTCGAAAATTCAAAATGGCCGGCATTTTTGGCGAGAGAAAATTTTTTTGAAAATTGGGAAAAGTACTCCGCAGAGATATCCTGCGGGTCAGAAATTTTGTCGAAATTGCTCTATCTAGCACAGTTTTTGAGATATAAGTATTTTTGTGTTTTGCAATTTTTGCGAAAATTTCGAAAATTCAAAATGGCCGCCATTTTGGGCGAGACAAAATTTTTTTGAAAATTGGGAAAACTACTCCGCAGAGATACCCGGCGGGTCAAAAATTTCGTCGAAATCGCTCTATCTAGCACGGTTTTCGAGATATAAGCATTTTTGTGTTTTCCTTATTTGGAAAATTCGTAATGATTAATTAATCATTAATTACTCGGCCATTTCTTGACCAATCAATGCCAAAATCTAATGATTTCCAGATTTTAATAGAATGAATGTATTTGCCAAGTTTCAGGTGAATTGATAAAATTCCTTTCAAGTTATCATCCGGACAAGCTTCCCCATCGAAAAAAGACATTTTTGGTCATGTGACCTCTCTGATTGGTTGAAATGTCACTGCAGCATATTCAAAAAAATTCCCCAAGGCTACTGCCTAAACCTGCCAAATTTGAAAAGAATCCGCCTAACGGTTACAGAGTTATAAGGAAAACAAAATGCGGAGCCTGAAGCTCTCCCATACACAAACAAGCGTCCCTTGCGGGACGCTTAATAAATCTCTTGACCAATGAAAGAGATTACTCACACCAGGCAGGAGAGGTCTGACAGCTGGTCTATAAAGTCATACAACTGGCTGATGTCGTAAGTGATGGAAGGACTGCTGGGATTCATCCTCTTCAGATACTCTTCAAATATCTTGCACACTCCTGTGACAACACACAGATTTAGGTGAACATAAAAGCAATTAAAGTTGAAGGCCTCTGATTTCTGAATTAAACCTTTTACTGTAAAACCTGTTCTGATACACTTCTCCACACGACTCTCAATAATGCAGTTACATGTGTTGATCTTTTGAATATATTAGTCATTCTATTGATTTTAAATCACTGACAGAAAATTCTTATACCTGTTATTCATAGTGAGAATCAAACCAGGGTTTTTTAGATGATCAAATTCTCCCAATTTACCAACTGATGGATCCAGAATAATGAGAATTGATTATTCAGCATATGTGCCTGTTTTGTCAGTCACTATACCTTAGACTGGAGTGAAGTCTACATCAATCCAGCGGTGTTGGTGTCATTTACCATGATAAAATATTTATCACTACATGCTAAATTATGCAATATTAACATAATGCGGTCAGGTAGAATATCAATATCAGAACATAGTACTGGATAAATACCACTCTGCAGTTTTCCATTAAAGTAGAAAAATTGATGTTGATATATATAGATTTTTATTCAATACCAAAACTTCAAACAGGTAAGAAACTAGATTGGGCCAACTCGGCGCCAACATATCCCCAGACAGGTCATCACTCACGCCACAGGTTTTGATCGGGAATTTTTTAAAACATAATTACCCATTATTATATGAACTTCAGCACATCAATCTACTCTGTTTATATCTCCCCAAGGAAGATGGTGTATCCCCAGATGCCGAATACATAACTCAAATTATATTTTCAATCTTCCTGCAATGTTTGTTTATTTGGGGTTTTACGTCGCTTTCAACACTGTACAGGTCATATCACGACGGGTAGTTGGAAGGGCAGAGGAAACCAGTACATATAGTTCGCTAGGGTTGTGTACTGTAAACTGCCGACCAACGGCAAGCAACTACCAGCTTTCCCACTTACGGCCATGACGGGGATCGAACCCCGGCCGCAGAGGTGGGAGGCGAGAGTGTTACCACTCTGCCACCGTGGCCCCTCTTCCTGCAATGATAACTCTAAACCTATTTTCAAAGTATTTAAATGATTGATGATTGAATGTCCATTCTAAAATAATAATCCCAAAAGAGCATATCTGTTTCTATATTTGTTGACAAATAAAATATTATTTTTAACTCAACTCATCATATTTTTCAATCTTCCTTCAAAGTATTTAAATGATTGATGATTCAATGTCCATTCTAAAATTCATAATCCCAAAAGCGCATATCTGTTTCTATATTTGTTCACAAATAAAATATTATTTAAAAAAAAATTATTTATATTATTATTTTATTATATTATTTTTAGAATTTGCAAATTGTTTTCAGTTATTCATTTCCTCTATACCTATATATGTGGTCCATATATATGCAACCTAAATATGTGACACAATCTCAGTTCTGACTCCCCTTTGTGTTATATGTAATGAAGCCCACCACCTCCCACCCCCACCCCTCTCCCCTTCTCCACACCTCTCTCACTATTACACAAGATCTGCAACCCCATTGAGTTCTTTGTTTCTCATCTGATATCATTAAATACCTTTGTTTATTTAGTGTCACTCAATATAGCTGGAGGTCCCAGAGGTGGGTGGGGGGAATCCGGGTGGGGGATGTGGGTTGAGCATAAATGGTAAACAAACAATCTATATAAAAGGGGTACTCAAATACAAAAAGAATTGAGAATTTTAAGTATGTGATTATCAACTGAAATGAGTTCATAACTGTAGGAGCTGTGCCAAAATTAACTGAGGCAAGTTGAATAAAACTGGGCTAGTTGAGGGTTAAAACTCCCCTAGTTTTACTACATAAGGATATAATTTCATTAATATTGGGACTTAAAGCTCACTTAAAGTGTCCATTTTGTCTACTTCAATATGTTTCACCAGTTTCATTTTAAAAAGTGAAAAACTCAGCAAGCAGAGGTATAACACACAAAAATAAGTTCTTAAAAGACTAAGATAGCCATAACATTATTAATATTCAAAATTTAAATAGACAGGCATTTCCTTTTAAAAATTCAAAGATTTCAGCTCTATAACCCACATAGTTTGACAGTTACTGGGCTTTAAAGTGGCATAATATCCATAAATTGGGTTTCTGTGGGCATTTTACAATTGTTAAAGAGACCTTAGCAATTAAACTACAGATCTGAAACTTTTTGGGGGGACATACATAACAAACAAAAATCATATATAATACAGTTTAAGACTTGTCACACTAAGCATTTCCAAATAACAGGGCAAAATACGGAAAAAATGTCAAAAAAGGCACTTGGGCGAGTGTCTATGGCCCTCATACACAGGTTAAATGTCTACTAAAAACCTTGATTTTCGGCATATGTAAAAAGGACATAATAATGCATTCCCAGATGGGATTTCAGCTCCATCAATCACATAGTTTAACAGTTACAGGGCTTAAAGGTGGTAAAAAGTCCAAATATTGGGTCATTGTGGGCCTTTTAGAGATCTCGATGTGGCTTTCAAATTAAAGCTTCAGACTTAAAATTTGTTACATACTAAGATTACACATAGAATATGTATCTAATAAAGTTTGAAACTTCTCAGACTTACCATTTCCAAGTTACAGAGCAAAATATGTGAAAAATGTCTTAAAAGGGTCACTCAGGTGGGTGTTAAAGGTCCTCATACACAGGTTAAATGTCTACTTGAAGCCTTGATTTTTGGCACATGTAAAAAGAACATAATAATGTATTCCCAGATGAGATTTCAGCTCTATCAGTCACATAGTTTAACAGTCACAGGCCTTAAAATTGGCAAAAAGTCCAAATACTGGGTCTTTATGGCGCCTTCTAGAGACCTAAATGTGGCCTTCAAATTAAAGCTTCAGACTTAAAATTTGTCACATACTAAGATTACACATAGAATATGCATCTAATACAGTTTGAAACTTCTTAGACTTACCATTTCCAAGTTACAGGGAAAAATATGTGAAAAATGTCTAAAAATGGTCACTCGGGTAGGGATTTATGGTCCTCATACACAGGTTAAATGTCTTCTTAAAGCCTTAATTTTTGGCACATATAAAAATAACATACTAATATCTTCTCAGATAGGATTTGAGCTCTATCAGTCACATAGTTTGACAGTCACAGGGCTTAAAAGTAGCAAAAAGTCCAAATATTGGGTCTTTGGGAGCCTTTTAGAGACCTCAATTTGACCTTCAAAATTAAAGCTTCAGACTTAAAATCTGTTACATACTAAGATTACACACAGAATATATATCTAATACAGTTTGAAACTTCTCAGACTTACCATTTCCAAGTTACAGGGAAAAAGATGTGAAAAATGTCTTATAAGGGTCACTCGGGTGGGTGTTTATGGTCCTGATACACAGGTTAACTGTCTATTAAAGGCCTAAATGTTGGGGCACATATAAGAAAACACATAGATATATTCCCAGATGATATTTAACTTAGATGAGAGACATAGTTTGAAAGCTACAGTGCTTGAAAGTGGCAAAAAGTGCATAAATTGGGTCTCTGTGGGCACTTTTGAGACCTTAAGTCGACCCCTTTGGGTAAACCTACAGCCCTAAAATTTTCTACAGACAAGGATTACATATCAAAGTTATACCTAGCGCAGTTTGAGACTCATCAGAATTATCACTTCCAAATTATAGGGCAAAATATGTGTAAAGTATAGCAAAAATCCCTAAGTGGGGGTATTTATGGGCCTCAAACACAATTTTCTCCTCAACTTAAAGTCATGATTTTCGGCACATGTACTAAGAACATATTAATGTGTTGTCAGGTAAAATTTCAGCCAGCTGAGCATCATAGTTTGTGACCTACAGGGCTCTAAGTGGCCAAAAGTGCAATTTCTGACCTTAAGGTGGCCATAAGTTCTTTTTTACTGGGAGTTTAAGGTCACCTTAAAATAGGGATCTTCCTTTGGGCACCCTTAACATGTGTACCAAGTCTGAAAAAAAAATATTAATTTGTTTTTGAGTTATCGCGTCCACAAGGAAATTTCTACGGCGGCGGCGGCGCGACGGACCTGAATCCAATATATCCCCGACTTTCGTCTGGGGATATAATTAAGAATTGTGTTTGATTCCAAACATTGCAACACAAAAATTCCAACTTTCTGTAGATATGGCTGACTGCAATGATACAATGTTGACAACAGTAAATGTACCACACATCTAACCACCCATCACTAATTGAGAACTTTTAATTTTTCTTATAAATTAACTTTGAAACACTGCCAAGCTGCAAAGGTGGGCGAGTTTGAAGTATATCACACATGCAGTCAAACCCTATTGCATTTATTATCTGAAATGGTTAAGTGATATTGATCTGATTCTCTGAGATATGACAGAATTCAACTTAAGTCAGTCTCAATGAGACTCAAGGCAGAGACTTACCTTCAAGCATATCATTCACACTCTCGTAATCTGAGTATGTTCGACCTTCTGGCTTGTTAGTGGGCTGAACCAACAGGATAGTATGACTCTGTAAAAACAACTCCAACATTTAAGAACTCAGCCTTCATGAAATTGTCCAGACAATGAAAATGTTATGATTTTTACTGAAACACCACCATTCATAAAGTCAGTAAAAAAAAACTTTTTTTTTTATAATATTTTTTATTTGCCTTTCCAAAATAACAAATATTTCAATTATAATGATATTTTCACAGAGTTACAAAAAAAAAACCATCAGAAAAAGAAAACTGCAGTAGTATTGTTCTAACTTTTCAAACACAAAGGTACTAACTACCTAGTGATTTTTCATACCACATTTCACTAATTAACTATAACCGTTCATAGCAGTTGCAGAGCCAGTACAAAAGTCTTGCAGTCTGTTTCACAGCGTTACTTTTTGATTTTCTACTGAATGCTGATGCATGATACGTTTCCATAATTATCATACAACGCAAATTTAAGTTGTACCGAGACTGCCCAAAAGTACATTTAGTGGATTCAATTTATTTTCAAAAATATTTATGCTTCCTTTTTTGTGAACCAAAAAGTTACGTTCTAAGTCAAAGTGATAATGGATGTAGTCCAACAGCGCCTCTTTATTCAAACTACCCTCTCTGCATCTAGTTATATAAATGTATCGTTTTATTATCATGAATACATGATTAATAAGAAATACTGTATCACCTTATATTGTGCCCAAAATAAAGTTGCTACATGTAAAAATGTTCTGCCAGGCTACATAGGGCGAGAACTTATTCTTTATAAATGTCAATAGGTTCTGGATATATATGCATTTCCAAAACAAATGTTCAATCGTTTCCGGTTCTAGTTTACAACAAGACCACTGCCGTGGTATGATCTCCCGCCGCACTACATCAAAAAGTAGGTGAACAACATATTTGACAAAACTCCTTTAAATTGAATAGTTTTGCTTGAATGTACATATTCCGCAGTTATGTACATGTAAGATATGCACTAAAAAGGTTTGGATATCTTCATTCCACCTCAAAGAAGGGGCCCAAGGTCTTACCCTTACCCTGTGCTTTTCCACAGGTTGGTTTGAAGCTCTCCCAAAAGTAGGTGAATGAGTTATTTGAGAAAAATTGGCCATCTGCAATACTTCTAGAGATAATTCGCATATACTCATTTTCAGTAGGCGAGTAATTAGCTATGGGTCTGAAACTTCACTATGTGAAGGCCCTTGCAAAAGTAGGTGAATGAGTTATTTGAGAAAAAATTGGCTATCTCCAATACTTTTCAGAGATAATTCGCATTTACTCATTTTGAGTAGGTGAGTAATTAGCTATGGGTCTGAAACTTTACCAAGTGAAAGCTCTCCCAAAAGTAGGTGAATGAGTTATTTAAGAAAAATTGGCTATCTGCAATACTTTTAGAGATAATTCGCATTTACTCATTTTCAGTAGGTGAGTAATTAGCTATGGGTCTGAAACTTCACCATGTGAAAGCTCTCCCAAAAGTAGATGAATGACTTAAAAAGTAGATGAACAACTTATTTGAGAGAAATTGTGTAGCTGCAATACTTTTGAAGATATAAGGCATTTACTCATTATGGTTATCATTAAAAATTGACAAAGTAGCTATTACGGTTTGCGAGATATTTGTCATTTTTCACATTTTCACCAAAAGTAGCAATAAAGTAGCCATTACTCACTTGTACATTGAGCAACAGTTGTGAAACTTAAATATGTTACAGTTCACAAAAAAGTAGATGAGCAACTTATTTGAGAGAAATTGTGTAGCTGCAATACTTTTGAAGATATAAGGCATTTACTCATTATGGTTATCATTAAAAATTGACAAAGTAGCTATTACTCACTTAGCTATGGAGATACACTTCCAAACTAGTGACCATGTTGTAGCTGTGGAGATAGTAGCTGAACAACATATTGGAACAAAATTGTGTAGCTGCAATACTTTTGAAGATATAAGCCATTTACTCATTATGGTTATCATCAAAGTAGCTATTACTCAGTTAGCTATGGAGTTACAGCTGTGAAAATTCACAATACAGTATATCCAACAGATAGGTGAACAACATATTCGACAAAAATCCTCTATATTCAATAGCTTTTGAGTTATAAGTGACTTGCTCAATGGTCAAATGTTAAACTTAGTATAGCTATTACTCAGTTAGCTATGGTGCTACACCTTGGACACCTCACCATGATATAGTACATGAAGGAGTTGTTGAACAACATATTTCAGGCCAATATTGTAAGTAACAGTTACAAAGACAAAATCAATTTACTCATTTTGCTCATTGTTAATAACAGAAATAGCTATTACTCACTTAGCTATGAAGATAGAACCTTAAAAATGGTACCATCTTGTAGGCATGGAGAAAGTAGCTGAACAACATATTTTACAGAAACACTCTAAATGCAGTCGTTTTGGAGTTATGAGCACTTTACTCAAAGTAGCCACCATTGCTATTACTTACTTAGCTATGGTCCTAGGTGTGAAATAACAGCATCAAATGAAAGGACATGAGCAATAAGGTCATAAAATACATTGAAAAGGCCAAGGAGAAACAAGCAGTGTGATGTACAGCCCTTTATAAAAGCGTAACACACTCAATAACATACGCACACACGCACGGAACGCGTTTTATAATCTCCTGCCCGGCCGGCGGGAGATAAAAATAGCACAAATCATTGTTGATTATTTTACATTTAAATAACCACCTATTTGTTACTAATGTTCGAGTCAAAATTTTGTATTGAAAAGCCCGCAATTTACTTTCAATACTAGCTTAAAAATTCACTTGAAAAAGCTCCTGCCATAGGTTACTTTGAATTTCCATTGATAAAACTTTATTCCAACTACTTATACATTTATTTGTGTATACCTTTGAGTTGACCAATACACACCCCAACAAACTGACCTCATATTAAGAATGTTAAAAATACACTTTTGCAATAAACTCCCACTGTCTAATTTGATATTTTCATTCAAAATTATTCTTTTCCAACTTCTTGGAATTGAATGTGTTAAACTGTAAAAAACAATAAAAGTTAAATCAACTTGGAATTTCTGACAAAATTGCTCATAACCATACATGTTTCCAGAATCCATTAGGATATCGTTGATATAGACAAGACCTTTATTAATCAATACATTTTTCATTTGCAAAAAATTAGAATTTGTAATGAAATAAATGTCCCAGACTGGATAACTCCTGACATCTATATCGTTCATATAAATTTGTTTGTATTTCATCCATGCTACAAAAACTTCTTTCCAAAATCGATTTTTAATATTGTCTGATGTTTTTTTTCAAAGATACACAGTCTAAGTCCCAACCTAAAGTTTTATTCAACCCTGTTGTGAATTCAAAAATATCTTGCCAATTTCCAATACCTTTGATCAATCTCTTTATCCAGGATATTTTTAAAGCAAGATTGAAAGTAACCAGATCAGTCAATTTCAATCCCCCATCCGGTATATCCTTTTGTAGTTGACTTAATGATATACGTGCTTTGTCATTATTCCATATAAACTTACGAAACATGTCTTCTACTGTTTGAATGAAGTGTGATCCCGGCCAAGGTAGTACTGAAAGCAGGTAGACTAATTTTGGTATAACTAGAGTTTTAATGAGAGTGAGCCTTCCAATTAAGGACAAATATCTTTTACTATAAGCTTTTAGAACATTTTCTATCTCTTTTAATTTAGAGTCTAATTTATGTCAATAGTCTCTTGTAGATTATCAGTAGAAAGTTATGCCAAGGAGTGAAAATTTTTTACTCCATTTTAAGTTAATATTTGGGCACAATATTTTTTGGTTTGTATCCTTTATCCCAAGCCATATTGCTTGTGCTTTTTCTACATTCATTTTTAAGCCTGAGCACCTATTAAAACTATCAAATATATCAATACAACTCTTTAAGGATGATTCAGAACCATCTAATATAACAAAAGTATCATCTGCATACTGGCCTATCATCCACACATTCCCTAGTTTAATTCCATTTACATTTGTTTCCCTTTATCTCCATACGTAAAGGTGCTATTGACAAAATAAACAAGTAAGGACTCAAAGATTACAAAAATTCAGAAAAGTTACCGTCATTCAAAACACAGCTCTTAGGGTCCTTGCATAAAATATCAAACCAAGTCAATAAGGCAGTCCCAAAATTATATGCTTCTAATACTTTTCTCATGTAAGACCATTCAATCGAATCAAACACCTTTTCAAAATCAACTAAAAGTAAAAGTGCTTTCTTATGAGTGCTTTCAAGTATTACATTTAAGTCATAAATAGTTTGAATATTTTCTCCAATATATCTACCTTTGAGGAAACCTTTCTGACTATCCCTTATACTTTCAGGTAAGACCTTTTTCAGTCTATTTGTAATAACTGTCGACAAAAATTTATACTCGACATTTAATAATGTTATTGGTCTCCAATTTTGTAAATGTTGTCTTGGTTTTTGACTTTTGGGTAAGCAAGTAATAATCCCTTGGGTTTGAGATATAGATAATTTGATATTTTCAAAAGCTTAATTGTAGCTTTTTAAAAGAAATACTTTCAAGTCGTTACAAAAAAATTTGCAAATTTAATAACTAAATTAAATTTTCTTGCATGGGTAGTCCTGCAGCTTCGCCACCACTGGCCCAAGATGGCTGCTGGTGGGAAGGCATACACATCCAGATTCCCTCATGGCAGGCCGAGTGTATCCACTGCCCAGGCCAGGGGGTCTGGTTCTGGTGACACAAAACAGAGGTAACTTGAACCCTGTGGCAAGCAGATCTATTTAAGACTGGTGCCACCTGCTGCATACTGGTTGGAAGACCTCTGGAAGGAGAAACCACTCCCTTTTGGATTGTCTGGCCTAGCTTGGATAGCTTGTCTGCTACCACATTTAGCTGGCCTGGAATGTATCAGGCTTTGAATAATCTGTTTCCTGGAACACCAGGTCAGGATTCTCCATAGAAGGGCACGCAGTAAGCCCGGCCTCATGCCTCCTTCCTTGTCTATGTATGACACCATAATGGTGTTGTCGGTTGCTCAAATATTATCTTGTCTGAGTAGAGGTCTTGGAACTCTCTTTGGGTCAAGAAGACCGCTTTCAGCTGTATCTAACTGATATAACAGCTTGCTTGCAAGAGCAGCTTGCTTCTCAAAAGGGCCAGGTTCCCTTGCTGTAAGCTCATTTAAGCAAGCGCCCCATCCTTCTTTTGATGCATTTGTAAGGATTTGCAGAGCATGTTTTACTTGGACTAATGGTTGACCCTGAGTCACATTGTCTTCCTCCAGCCACCATTTAGATGGGGATGGAGTGACTAGGGGATAGGGATCACCTTTTCTAGTGATTCTGGTACCCTCCAGCTCATATGAAGAGGCCACTGTGAACTTGCTTTTCCATGACTATTAACAGACCTATCAAAGACATGAACTGCCAGACCAGACAGGCCAGTCGGGAGAGTGGTTCAGTATTTTCTGTTGAAGAGTCTGCCCCTGGTCCGGTGTGAGTCGGACCTGGCCACATTTGAGGTCAAACTGGTAACCTACAAACTCGAAGACCTGTTTGGGGTCCAGTTCTGATTTCTCCAAGTTCACTTGCCAACCTTAGAGGACAGGTTGGTGGCTCCTTACGCCCTTGTGTAAGACAATTAGATTCAGTTCCCTGTTTAGTACTGTAACATCCAAGGGTGCTCCAGATGGACCAGTTGTTGGGTTTGGTACCAAGGAAAATTGACTGAAGCCTGAGTTCTGTGGTCTGACCAATGCTACTGCATTCCTGGAGAAAGCATGTCATGCCTCAAATCAGCTATTTGTTCCTGAGAGGAAGAACATGGCCACTTATGAAGGTCAGTGATCTGATCAATTTGGTCGGATCTGGAAGGGGAGAGTGTGGTCTTCCATGAGGATTCTTCTGACCTGGGGGCCGGCCCCTAGGGCTTCTCATATTTCCCCAAGTGGTGCAATCTGGCCTGTCTAGGCAGATCTGAAAGCAGCCACTCAGACATTGGTGAGCTTGAGCAAGAAAACAATTGTCCTAATAATTCTGTCTGAACAGTCTGAAAACTATTTAACACAGTCTTTGCTCCCCGGTCAGTCTTACATGGTGGTTGGTCAGACCAGTCAGTGTCCTTGGAAGAATTTTGTTGTCTCTCATAAAGGTGGCCAAGACCCTATGACATCACAATCCTGACTAGCCTTAGCTTTTCAGATTGTGGCACGACCTGTTCTTTTCAGGACATTTCCTTGGGGGTGTACCAGGTTAATGCTTGAAAAAAGCTTCCTCTGGTCACCTTAATGAGTTTCAGCTGTCACATTAGGACTGGTTGGTTGGTGTTCTTCTGTAAACCAAGTATGCAGAGGTTAAGGGGCCAGGCTGACAGGTTATTGTTGATTATCTGCCAGTCCATTGGGCTTGTGTTTATCTGTAACCAAAAATTTTCAAGGAGCCAAGGAGCAAGGGTAACCCCTTATTGCTCCTCTGTCAGTCCGGTAGAGTTTCTCTGTAACAAATGAAGTCAGACGGCAGTTGGTCTGTCGTAGTGCTAGTCAATCCCATAATAGACCTGCCAGCCCCATAGCCGGGTGTCTCTGCCACCTGACAGCAATTGTCAGTCAATTGTGTAACTGATAACAGGATGGCCGGCTCTGGCACCCTTGAGGACCTGGAGTTCTTGTGAACCAGTGTGCGGCTGGTACAAGGCTGGTAGTCTCTGTCGACAGTTGGAGCCACCTGTTGAAGGGAATTTGTAGCTACTTCCTGTCCCTCTACCCTAGAATCAACTCAAGTTGAATGGACTAGGTCGGTAGGCTCTGTAACCAGCTTGGTTGAAAACTTTCCAATGAAGGCTGTGTAGCTGACACCCGGTCAGTCGGTTGGTTGAAGCAATTTCTTTATAGATACTTCCTATCTCCCTACCCCAGAATCAACACATAGTTGAATGGACTGGGTTGGAAGGCTCTGTAACCGGTTTGGGTGAAGCACTGTACAATAAGGGCTCCGAGCCCGGAACCCGGTCGGTAGACTCTGTAACCGGTTGGTTGAGGCAATTTTTTGTAGATACTTTCAAATCTACCTGCCCCAGAACCAACAGATTTGAAGGGGCCGTCAGTAGACTCTGTAACCAGCTTTGATGAAGCAAGGCTGTATAGCCGGTACCTGGGGCCGTATTCACTAAACCTCCTATATTTTTAAGGTCCCTTTATTAAAGGAAGGTAAAAAATCTCCTTTGGTAAGGTGACCTTTAAACTGCTATTCACTAAACCTCCTTTCTGGTTTCCTTACCAAAGGAGACCTTAAATAAAGGATCCTTTATTAAAAGAGTGCATTCAGTCATCTGATTGGTTAAAAACGTTTGTTCATAAAGGCTCCTTTATCTTTCCCTTACTTTTGTATTTTCTTCTTTCCATGTTTATTATTTGTTTAAGATTAGTGTTGTGATGTGTTTTCTATTACAGTTTAAGATTATATTTCATATTTTAAGAAATAAATATCTAACATTTAAAGATTTTTATATTTCAGGTTAAAGATTGCAGTTTTTATATTCACTGGTGGCCATGCTTTTTGACATACTTTTTCACTGAATATCCCAAAAATTTCAAAAAAAGATGTATGGTGATATAAATGATGTAGTATGGACAAAAAAGGTGCAAATGTCATAACAGTTCACCAATTACCTCAATTTTTACTTAAAAAGTCAAACCACCAAAACTTCCATTAATCATAAAGGTAGTCACACATTTACCTTGAAAATTAAGGGAAAAAATCAAGGATTCCTCAGTAAAGGAAGGTTAGTGAATATCAAAATTTAAGATTCCCTTGAAAGTTAAGGATTTCCTAGATTTTTAAGGTTTCCTTGAAAGTCAAGGAAAGAAAGTTAGGCTCCTTTGTTTGAGGGAAGTTTAATGAATACAAAAAGAAAGGGAGGGGCAAGAAATAAAGGAAATCCTTACTTTTTAAGGGTTCCTTGGAATAAAGGAGCTTTAGTGAATATGGGCCCTGGTCCTTAGGCTCTGTAACCAGTCGTTAGGCTCTGTAACCAGTTGCTGATGCTGCAATCACTCTGTCACCAGGCTGTGTAGCTGGTAACTGGTCTGAAAAGACCTTTTTTTTTTTTTTTTTAATTTAAACTGTCTTTAAGTGCACATTCCAATTGTGAAGATTTGACAGTTGCGGGGAAAGCCCTTATGAGCTATATTTTGAAAGAACTGCTGGTCAGTGAATCACATGACCAATTTGCTGGAGATGACATTAGTCGGTAGAGTTCTTTCGTGATACATAACCAGGCAACTGTACAGCATTCTGGCCATCCACAAAACCCCACTACCGACAACAAGGTCAGGCCCATGGGGGAGGGACTGGTATCACAGTAGAACGTGAATTCTGAAGAATGCATTGTTGCAGCAATTTATAACCATCTCTTAAGTGCTCGTCTTATTTTGAAGATTGACAGATGGTGGGATTTCCCTTCCGAGCTATATTTAGAAACAATTGCCGGTCAGAAGTCACATGACCAGCTTTTTGGAGATGACGTTATTGGTGGAGTTCTTTTGTGATACTTAAACAGGTAACTGTGCAGTATTCTGCTCGTCCACAAACTCCACTACCGACAACCAGGACAGGTCCATGAGGGATGGACTGATGTCACACTAGAACGTGAATTCTGAAGAACGCCCTGTTGAAGTAATCGTTAGTCACGTGACGAGCTTGTAGAGAAGATGACGTCATTGGTCGAGTTCTTTCGTGATACTTAAGCAGGAAAACTTTATAGTGTTCTGGCTGTCCACAAACCCCACTACCCGCCACAAAGGCCAGGTCCATGAGGGTGGGACTGGAATCACAGTAGACGTGAGTTTGAAGAACGCACTACTTGACAACAGTGATCCAATTCTTTCATGACACATAACCGGGAAACTTATACAGTGACCTGGCCATCCACAACCCCCACTATTGACAACAAAGTCGGGTACAGAAGATGTGACTTCTAAAGAACGCACATCTGCTCTTCTGTTTAAAAAACACTTTACCAGCCGATTTTAAAGCAATAAATTACTGGTCTACAACCTCCACTACCGACTCCAGGGACAGGTACATGGGGGAGGAAACTAGTGTAAAAAACCTTCTAAAACTAGACCTATCGCATCGGAGAACCGATGCAAATTGTATCCACCAGAAGAAAACTCACCAAAGCCATTCTAAGTTTCTAACATCGCTTAACCTTGAAGGAGAAGCCCAAGGTAAAATCTGACCATATCAAAAGATTCTTAGCCCATGATTTCCTATAGGTTGGTGTGACTCTGCAAACCTCTAGGAATACGAACAAGCAAGATATAAACACTAATTTTGGCAATCCTCATTTGACCTTGAAAGAGGGGCCAAAGGTCAAATCCAATCACACCAAAAGATTCCCAGCCCATGATTTCCTAGATTCTGGTTTACCATTCCAAAGCTCTAGGACCAATAATAAGGGAGTTATAAGCACTTTTAAGTTTGGCTATCCTCGTTTGACCTTGATGGAGGGTCCAAGGTCAAATCCGACCACAGCAATAGATTCCCAGCACATGATTTTGTTTACTATCCTCGTTTGACCTTGAAGGAGGGGTCCAAGGTCAAATCCGACCACAGCAATAGATTCCCAGCCCATGATTTCCTATATGTTGGTTTACCATCCCAAACCTCTAGGACCAATATTAAGCGAGTTATAAGCACTTTCAAGTTTGGCTATCCTCATTTGACCTTGAAGGAGGGGTCCAAGGTCAAATCCGACCACACCAAAAGATTCCCAGCCCATGATTTCCTATAGGTTGGTTTACCATCCCAACCCTCTAGGACCAATAATAAGTGAGTTATAAGCACTTTTAAGTTTGGCTATCCTCATTTGACCTTGAAGGAGGGGTCCAAGGTCAAATCTGACCACACCAAAAGATTCCCAGCCCATGATTTCCTATAGGTTGGTTTACCATCCCAAACCTCTAGGACCAATAATAAGGGAGACATAAGCACTTTTCATGACTGCAAAGAAACGACTGTGGCAGCCATCTTGTTTTTCAAAATGAGGCCAAAAATATTCCCAGTCAAGATTTTATAATGAGGAACATATCCTGCGAATTTGAGATCTCTACCTATAATACCCTTTGCTCTAGAGGGCCACCAAAAGTCCTTGTTTAAAGTCAAAAAACGCCTGTGGCGGCCATCTTGTTTTTCAAAATGAGGCCAAAAATATTCCCAGGCAAGATTTTATGGCTATGAATATATCCTGCAAATTTGAGAAGGCTAGCTATAATATTTTTTTCGTTAGAGCGGTAACGGTGTCAGAACGTAGGCGTAACGAAGTCAAATCCATGGTATCCACCGGATGCTATCCAGTGGATACAATTATTTGTTGGAAATACCTGAACCAGGGGTCTTATTGCTTCCTGGTTATAGTTGTAAATACTTAGAAAGACTTGTGTTTCCTTGGTGACTGTAACTGAGAGAAGACGTTACAGAAGGTACATTTACAATTTTACACACGGTTAATTTTCTTACCTTTTAAAAACAACATATCCAGTATATTTCCTTATATTTTCCTTCTGCCCTTATAATCACAAGGGTTTAATCCACTAGGGAGGAAACTAGCAACATGGCTGTGTATTTCTCGTTGCTTACTGCCCTATCATCAACACTAAAATGAATCAACTAGGGAGCGTTTCCAGCAGATTTTAATGTATATCCGTGCTTGATATGTAGATAACAATTCTACACTAAAATATTTGTAAATAAGGTTGAAAATTTGACATAATCCACACTTTTCTTCAAACTTCTGGGTATTGTTGAAAAAACATGTCTGCACAGTACACGTGCCAAACGAAAAAGATGCTATGACGTCAGCTTGTCTAGACCGGAGGGAAGTACGAGACGCCATCTGGGGAGTGCACAGTACTGGGACCGGCTGGCCAGTATGTTATATACAGGGGGGGACAGCAATTCGCGGGGGACAGCGATTCACTGATTTTTATTGTACCTCAATTAAAACTTACATCTGTGTTGATACTGAAGGTGCCTTATAGTATAGAAAAGTGTCCAACATGTCTTTATACTTTTCTAAGATTTTAGAACTGACAGCATGCAGGATTATAAAGATGAATAAAAAAGTTTATATGTTAGTGAAAAATATGTCTAACAAACTGCATCTGACTGATGCAAAGGGCTGTATGTTCTCTAAACTGTGTCTGGGGTCAATATAAATACTATTTATAACTTCATTAAGTGCTAGAATACAATAAGAAGAATTGATCTTTAGCTTTAACTATTGCTTGCAAAGTGTTTAACAGTAACTTTTTTGGGAACAGCATAAAATAATCAGCGAAATGCTGTCCACTTTCCAACAGCCCTAATCTTATTGCCATGGGACAAGTTCTATGGGTGTATTTGTACTTATCTCAAAATATATTTTATGATGCTACTATCATTTTACAGTTTGAGGAACCTCTTTTCATTTTGATAACTTTTATAAAACGACACTGCATATTTGTTCCCAAGAAACTGCATTTTGCTGTTTTTATGGGCGAATCGCTGTCCCCCACTGTACAGGACGTCTTTTTCTGGCGTTTGGCGAGCCGGTCTGCGCCGACCGGATTAGCAATTGTCCATCGGATAGGATGTATTAACGCAATAAAATTGTAAAATTCACAAGGTAAACCATCAGTGTCTGGTGTCTTATTATATTTCATGAATTTACGGTAATTGCAACCTTGACTTCCTCTTCTAATATTGGGCCTTCACATTTTTCTTTTGGGTGTCATTTAACTTTCTTATATTTCAAGTATCTAAAAATTTGTATGTCTGGGAATCTTCTAAGTACGGAAGAATAGAAGGGCCAACATTTATAAATCGACTTAGCTATCTAGATTAATCGACTTAGTATCTCGATAAATCGATAAATCGAGATACTTATGTCGATAAATCAACTTAGCTCTGGGACCAATTACAAAGGAGGTACAGAGCATTAAAAGTATGAAGGACCACGTTAGACCTTGAACGTAGGGTCCAGGTCAAACCATACCCCACTAAAACATTCACACAATGTGGTTTAATATAAGCTGTTTTCACATCACAAACCTCTATTACCAATTTTAAGGAGCTACAGGCATTATAAGTATTATAAGTATCAAGGACAATAATAGGGCTTAAAGAAGGGGACCAAGGTAAAATGTGAACCCACCAAAAGATTCAGGCCACATGATTACCAATAAGTTTTCAGATCCCAAAGGAGATACAGGGCATTACAAGAATGCATAAACAAGGAGATAGACAAATTGGCCCTTTGTCAAATCAGTTCTCAGCAATATGGCTGACCTAAGACTCGGCCCCATGGAAACACTCCCCATAGTAAAAAAAAAAAAAGTGGTGCAATAAGAATACTTTTATGGTGCTTAATCTGCATTAGATGACAGACTCTAGGGGTAGCATTTATTTATGAAAAGTACCTTGGGTATGCCTGCATCAGGTTAGCATCCCTTAATTGTAACCTTGTTACCCTGATAATGGTGAATGATTTCTATGTTCATGTTTTGTTTGTTTCAAAAGTGTGACAAAGTGTGACTGACGCATATCAAAGAAATTTGGATGTTGTTATGAATTCCTTTAGCCCATGTCATTAAGACACTTGTTTAGATTCTTATTCATATAAGTTTAATTCTTAAGTGATAATTAGCAACAGGGTAAATTACATTTAAAAAGGCAAGTGCCTTGTTGGAGATTAGGTGCTATAAAGGTTTTATTCGATTACATTTCAGGTCAAAGTCAATGCTTCTGTTAACAAGTGATTCAAGGTGAAACATCTATGCAACATTGAAATACATAAGTCGATAGCTAACTCGATTTATCCATACCTAAGTCGATAAATTGAGATAGCTAAGTCGATTTATCAAGTTAGTAAGTCGATAAATCGAGATAGCTAAGTCGATTTATTGAGTTAGTACCTCGATAAATCGAGATAGCCAAGTCGATAAATCAAGATAATTAAGTCGATTTAATGAGTTAGTAAGTCGATAAATCGAGATAACTAACTCGATTTATCGACTTACTGTCTCGATAAATCAAGATAGCCAAGTTGATTTATCGACTAAGTCGATAAATCAAGATAAAAAAATTTGTCATGTTGGCCCTTCTACTCTTCCGTATCTAAGTGTGGGCATTTTGTATATAAATTTTGGTAATAACTTTTCTGTGCTGCTAAAATCTTTTTATGATCCCTAACCATTTCCCCCTTTATGTCTAAAAATGATATAATCTTACTGACCGCATTTCTTTTTTCTAACTTACAACAGCATTTTGAAGGCTTTTCACCTTCCCCATAACTTTGTACCCTGGCCCTTGCCATAGAAGCTCTATTCTTAGGTTCCCGCAATTGTTGAAGCTCTTTTTGAAGAGCATCTATTTCATTTAATATTTCTTCCTTTCTCTCTAAATTACTTGTTACAAATTTGAACATTTAAGGTGTCTATTGCCTTTTCCAGATTATTTTGCTGCATTTTATTTGATTTTAACTTGAAGGAGGCAAAACTGATGGTGTTCCCTCTGTTCAGAACAAAGCAGCTAAACAACATATCTTAGGAAAATACTCTAACTGTATTAGGTTGGGAGATACAATGGATTTACTCAACACCAAGAATTTCAAAGTAGTTATTACTCAGCTATAAAATGTGCAACAGGTCTGAAACTATATCATGTGATAGCTTATCAAAAACCATATGAATAATGGACCGTTCCATAGGCCACGTCCACTTCCTGGTTTACGGTATTTTAGTTGTCTCCATGTCAGGCCTTGTCTGACAAACAAATGGCGAAAATGGCGGGAAATCAAACGTAAACACTGAGTATTTTAAGATATACGAGAAATAACACGTATTTTAAATGATTGGATGGAGTATAAAATAAGAAATAATATAATAAAGTATATTTGTTTCATTATGACAAAAATTACAAAATAAATAAATAAACACTTTATTGATCAAAAGAAATCCTCGTGCATTGCAGTAATATGTAAACAATGGCAGCTTGGGAATATATGTATGCATTGCGGACATTTTAAAGTAGGTAGGATTGATGATATAACTTTTTCATGAAATTACACTGTGGTTTCTTTTTGTTCCATTGTCAGAAAGCAATAATCTTTACAAATATGTCCCTACAAATGACCACGTTTTTGTGATTCAAAATGGCGCCAATGAAAATCGGAGGAAATGATTGGTTGTTGCCATTGTAGTAAACAGGATATATGCCGATTTGCGGTATTTTGATTGACACCGTGGAAAGGTCCATCTATTTGAAAAGATTTGCTTAACTTTAATACTTTTTAAGATATTTGACATTTACTTCTGTCATTATTTTGCTACAAATAAGAAAATAACTACTACTCACTTATGGCATGCAATGGAACCCTGAACTATGTACCATCTTATAGGTAAGGACAAAGTAGCTGAACAACATATTTTTTAGGAAATACTCGAACTGCAACAGATTTGGAGTTACAAAGGCTTTACTCAATAGTAAGGATTTCAAAGTAGCTATTACTCAGCTATTCAATGTGCAACAGGTGTGAAACTTTACTATATTATAGCTATCAAAAATAGCATCAGAAATGCCCGTACCCGACAGCCTAGGCAAATATTTTTAACACCATGAGATATAGAAGTACTGTATCAGTAGTTCAGTACAATGTTCAGGATACTTTCAGAGCACTGTCAGTTACATAAAGGTCCAAACAATGTTTAAATAGAGAAAATAATGTCTAAGAGAAAGATAATGCATGTACTTTATCTACATCTGGCATGATCGAATTATGGTTTAGATGTTTTGAATATTACCATGCATAAAGAAGTGGTAATACATTCAATGAATGCTTATGTGTGGTGTTGGGGCAAAATCTGTGGCTCACTTCATGAAATACCATCTGTTACAATGGGAAGTTGTAAAAATAAAAATTCTTAATGAATTCTAATATGATTTTAACAGTGCTTAATCTGCATCAAAAGACAGACCCAAAGGTGCAACAAGATTTTAAAGATCAAGGTCACTACGACAAGGTCAAAGTTCAAACCAAGGTCACACCATGATGCTGCACACCTACAACCCCTAACCAGTGTCCCTACTAAGTATCAACTTCCTACACATTACGGTTTCCAAGATATAACCCGGACAAGATTTTATAGGTCAAGGTCACTACAGCAAGGTCAAAGGTCAAATCAAGGTCAGATCATGACGTTGACTATACCATACTTTTCCAATATGACGACCAAAATTCTTGTCTCCCATAAAGTAGTTTTATAATAAATGTCTGGCTTATTTTATACAACTCCTAGTGTGAAGTACGGACGATTGCTGTTCTTCACATAGCAAATTACGGGGATTTCCGGTGTTTAGTATCGGCTTGAGGTTTCAGTACTCCCCATATTATGGACTTTGGTACAACTTTCCGGTTGAATGTTACGATAGTGAAAAGTCTGTTTAAAGTCTAATTTTAAAGAAACTTCATTTGGCTATGAAGTTATGATGATGTTCAAGTGTTGTATATGTGTCTGTAGGACTGTACAGATGAATTTACAGGGTAAATTTCATATTATTAATGGTACTTGTACACTGATACTTAAGATACTATTTTGGGCGCAATAGGGATACTGTGTCATTTTGCGCCAAAACCAGTGAGCACCTGCTGCCTGTCAATCATTGTTCTTTTTGTGGGAAGGGCTTGTATGTTAGCCAATGAAGGCTGTAGGCAGACAGTACTTACATTTGGGGTATCTAATATTTATTGGTTAGATTCGTTAAATGCACTTAAAATGTAATTTGTATGCTAGTCTGACAACTTTGTTTAATTGATCAGTAATGTGTTGAAGTTTATTAACGTAAATTGTATTTGCTTGTCAGGTCTAATATTTTGACATGTATTGTTTGGTTGATCTGACATATTGACTTGTATTTGGTTGTTAGATCTGATATATTGACTTGCATTGCTGGTTTGATCTGACATATTGACTTGTATTTGGTTGTTAGATCTGATGTTTTTGAGTTGTATTGTTGATCTGATCTGAAATATTGACTTGTATTTCATTGTTTGTTGGAGCTGATCTTTTGACTTAAATTGTATTGTTGGTTGGTTGGTTTGATCTGACATATCGACTTGTATTGTGATGGGATCTTGTACATTGACTTGTATGTGAATTAGTAGTTTGATCTGCTGTTTGGGCTTACATTCAAAGTATACGTATGTTGGGTAAATAGTTGGTTATTAATATATTGTGTTTTGTTTTCTGTATTTTAGTTAGATATACAGTATTACATTGTTGTTATATGCTTTTTACCTATATATGCTTGTTATTTAATAAAGTTGTTGAATTATAGTGAGGCGTGTCATAACTTGTAATAAGTCTTAGAGACTTTGTGTTAACCCTCCCTATATTTTGTCTGGGAATCATATCCTAGTGGTTGAGCTATTTGTGTCATATCGGATATTGAATGCTTAATGGACTAGCCAGGGGTGCAAGTTAAGCATTAGTATCTGTGTCTTAGAGATCACGGGGCTTAGTGGTCTCCTCATTAATTTGAGTGAAAAGAATGAACCTTAAAGAGATCTTAAGTCTGAGACAAAAAATAGTCTCAGCTTTGAGATTTGGTCTCAGCTGAGACCAAGTCTCAACTTTGTATTCACAAACAGGTTCTCAGCTGAGACCAAGCTGAGACCAGTCTTAAGTTTTTCCAATGTAAACAAACCATAAACTTGCAAATATATCCAATATTTTTTAAAAGATCAATAGTTTTTGTGTGTTTTAATTCTTAACAAAAATCATACTGTCTATTTAACATAAAAATAAATTGAAAATTGTGTCAACTGTTTTTTATTTTTCATGTCACATGATCTACTTCTTTGTTGCTATGCAGTCAGAAAACACTGTTGAAAAGTGTCTCAAAGTAAGGTACTTTTGAAACCAAAGTTTGGGCTATCTGTTGTTACAAAAGTTTAGGCCAAGTATTATATATCAGTTGTAAATTATTTCTACTTTACATTAAGCCATAAAAAGTAAAAACATGAATCTCAGTTAAGGTGAAATAATGCTTGAGACTTTTACCAAAATATTTGAGACAACTATGTACTAGTCTTAAGTTTGAGACCAAATCTGAGACTAAATTTGGTCTCAACTATTTTGTGAATAGCAACAAGTCTGAGACCAAAAACAGTCTCAGATTTGAGACCAAAACTTGAGACTTGAGAGAAAATTTGGTCTCAGCAAGTTTTATGAATACTGGCCCTGGGCAATAACAGCCCATTCTAAGAAGGAAGTTTATATGGTGCTAGATTTGATCTAGCTGGGGGCTCGGAGCTATTTATTTGGCAGTCCCAAAAGTAACCTTGAGGTTGGGTCGTTACACTACTGCTCAGCCAGTGAATTTCGTCACCCCAATGAAGTTCGTCACCTGCTATCAAATCATTCAAGGACTAGTGGCATTCTACCAGTAAACGCCCATGCAGAAGTAAATATATTGAATTTAAATTATATAAACAGATTTTTATTTTATTCTTCTTCAACCAGATTGTCAAATGATGTACACAGCAATTAATAATTCAGGTGCATGTTGCTACATTTGTTTCAAAGCTTTATATTTTAATAATTTAACTCTATTATCGGCCGTTTTTACCGCGAACCGGAAATACCAGTGAACGCCCATTTTGTAGACTTATACAAGCATTTGTCCTTGACCTCTAACAAAGATATATAAGGCGGGCGTTCACTGGTAGGCGGGCTTTCACTGGTAGAAAGCCACTAGCAATATCCACATTTTAAAAAGTGGAATACTTTCCTTGGAGAGCAAGGTATAATTGTTTGCAGGAAGATCATAGTAAAGAAGTTTTAATACTGTCATAAAATACGAGTGACGAACTTCACTGGGGTGACGAAATTCACTGGCAGGGCAGTATGGCTCATACATGACAATAGTCAAGTCACTGATGTCCGTTTTCTCTTTACAAAAATTTGGGGGCCAATGAAAGTGCATGTCTTAATTCAGTGGACTGTAAGTTGGAGGTGTCCCAGAAGCGTACCAAATCAATGACCCTTTGTTTTGGGTACAACATTCAGTTTTTGTCTAATTTTGGCTTGTACAAACATAGAAAAAGACAAAATGATTACACGGGTGGACACAAAGATAAACGGACACGAAGATAAACGATTTTAGGAAATTTGCATATTTTCGTTGAAATAAACAAAAATAATTCACCAAATAACCAAGAAATATCATAAAAATATTTGTTTCAGTCTATTTTAATATGTAATGTATATGATTTTGTTGTTTACATAGCTTTATTTTTCATTCCAAAAAACGTTTATCTTCGTGTCCACCGTTTATCTTTGTGTCCACCCATGTACTGCAGTAATTTCTGTTTATAAATAAGTATGAAACTGTAGTTTTATGTTGAAAAGTGGCAAAAAACGGTAAAAACAGAATAAAATTGCCCCAAATTGAGGTCACCCGTGTACGTGTGCCAACAGTGCGAAGCTCATGGTGCTGCATGATACTAGTATACAGCATCAAAATTGGATGCAATATGAAAACAATTATCAGCTCATTAAATAACAATAACATCGACTGAAACATATTGAGATATTTTTGTGTGTATTACCATAATGCTGGTATTTATTTCACCAAAATAACAACACTCAACTATCGTCGTGTGTACGGCCACTTGTACCAACAAGAAAATTCTTTCAAAATACTTGTGAACTACATTGGTTCACTACATTATGCGTTATATTTTCCGGAAAACAGGTGCGTCGAGGTGTTGAAATATGAGGTGCGGTAAAATGGTGCGGCGAGGTCATTAATATTCATGAGAAGATATGAGGACACAGATTTCCCCTGACATTTCCTTGTAATATTTTATAAAATGGAAGCATAGACAAAGATCAAATACTTTAAACTCGAGAACTCACGGCCATACCACCCAAGTCAATAATATTCACGAGAAGATATGAGGACACAGATTTCCCCTGGCATTTCCTTGCAATATTTTATAAAATGGAAGCATTGATAAAGATCAAATATTTTAATCTAGAGAACTCACATTTGTACATATGTAGTTTCTTCTGTAAGCCAGAGCGTGTGTACAAAGTGTGACAGACCATTTAGCTCCACCCCCAATACTTTTAAGAGCTAATCAGCATAGAGGTGTGGTGAGGTGCTATTCCAGAAAAAATCCAATGTAAGTTGTAGTGCAAAATAATAAATTATTCAAAGGTTTTTCTATATTTATAATAAACAAGGTGACTGCATGGTTGTATAGTGGTGTGGTTAGTGTTCTCTATTCCTGAAAATTTGAAAATATTTGAACTTTAAACTGCGATTTTATTTATATTATATATATTATATACACTCCTGCTGGATTAAATTATGAGACTGAATAATAAATTATCTTATCACTCACTAAAGGGGTGTGAAAGGTTGGCAAGGAGTTAATTCCTGCCTCCATATATGTATGAGCCAATCAGAAAGAAAGTGCGGTAAGAGGTGCTATTCCAGAAAAAATTCCAATATATATTATAGTGGATATAATTACCATACTCGCCCTTTAAAGGAGTGACTACATTTGAAAGTAGGGATTATTGCAAAAACTTTATCATTTATAACATATATTTGATATTCTCAAATGAGATGGAATAATGAAAAACTCTAAATTTCCAAATTACATAACTCTAAAATAGGCTGCTATACTCAGGGGTTTATGAAAGGTGTGTAGGATTTCCTTTCATGAGCCAATCAACATGGAGGTGAGGTAAGAGGTGCTATTCCGGAAAAAATTCTGATTCCAATTCCGGGTATAATGTACCTATACCATATAACATCACTCGACTCAATTTTTGCGAAAGATGCCTCACTTTAAAACTTATAACCATAGAAATCGTATAAAAAAGCTTTTTATACGATTTCTATACTTATAACACAGAGAATTGAAATGCATATACTTAATTTCATTTATGTTAAAAGTCACAACAATCAACCACTGAAGTTTAATTAGTGTATCTTGTACCACAAGTTATCATATCAAATGACAGAGGAAAATATTGTAATAAACTTAAATAAACTTAAATATGTGAAATATTGCATCATAATTGCAAGTAAGTTGTCGTTCTGAAATCATTTTTGTGGAATTTGTATAAAAAAATAAAATTAATAATGACTAAACAAATCAAATTTCAAATAGCAATTCTATATCAAAAACATCTATTGTCAATCAACTTAGAATACTCAAAATTATTTTAAAATATCCCTTCATGGATCAAATGGTATTTGTGTTGATTTTTGTCTCATTTCTTACTTGTGTTGTGAACTCGAGATGGTTTTAACTCAAAACATCCATGTATACAAAAGCTAAAAAAAAACTTGATTAAAGTAATTGCACCACCTATGTATCAATAATATACAAGTGCTATTGTTATACACATGCCAGAGCAATCCAGTTTTTCATGAATTTTTACCATATTATTCTTAAGACGATGAAGTCACATTTTAAAAGTATCAACCAGTACAGTTCTTCCCACCTCCTCAGATTTTTGCATTTTTCTCCTTTGAAAAAAAATACAGTGTTTATGTTATATTTGCAAAAACATACTAGCTTAACAATCACCAGCTTTAAAAGAACAAGAGAAAGAGAGAAGAGAAAGTATATCATACATTTCAGAGGGCAAAATTCTTAAAATCATCAAGACAACACCGAATAAATCATGTGACCTAGATCCCCATTCCTACCTTCTTAGTCAGTGATGATATCAGTGTACTTCTGACCTCTATCACAAATATAGTCAACTATTCCCTACAGGAGGACAGTTTCTTGTCATGCCTCAAGACCGCATATGTTACATCCTTGCTCAAGAAAGCCAGTCTCACCAGAAATACCTTGAAGAACTATCAATCAGTATATAACCTCAGCTATATCTCAAAACATATTGAAAAGCTGTGGCCAAGCAAATGAATGAGCATATTGCTTGGGAGGGTATATCTAACATAAATTATAGTCAGCATACAGAGCTTTTCACTCTATGGAAACAGCACTGCTAAAATACAAAATAATATTGCCCCCTAGATGGGTAGAGTCCTACCTCACTTATTGCAAAGTAGGGTCGACGGAAACCAGACTAGTTACTCATGTTTACACCGGAAATGAACCTCCCTCAGGCACCCTAGCGAGTACTTTGAAAACAATAATATCTTCCCAAGCAGACACGTCTAAAAGTGAAATGATGAATAAATATAATTTATTGGCATTAACTCAAATTTAAATGAAGTAACAATGGATGAGACAATAATGTTGCTGTTGTTGTCATTTGCAATGCTTGTGGGTTGCTACTTAGCTGGCTCAATTCCATTAGCATTTACGTTTTCAGAGGTGTGTATTTCAGCGAGGTGTCGGCGGAATCATGGACAACTCGGACCTTCGCCAACTCGGCCCCCACCAACTCGGACCCATTTTGTTGCAAACTCAGCCTCTTCTAAAACTTATTCCCACCATGTTAATCCTGTTTTTGTGTACACGGGTGGTCATTAAGATAAACGGTCACGAAGATAAACGGTCTTCAAAGTTTTCAAATTTAAATAGTGTAAATAGCAAAATCGCAGAAACTAAACAACAAAATAGACTTAAACAATGCTTTTCATGATTTTGGTTTGTGTTATATTGTTGTTTAAACCTTTTAACTGTTTTTATGTGAGCATTTCTGAGGACCGTTTATCTCCGTGACCGTTTATCTTCGTGACCACCCGTGTACTGCTTCCCTGCATAAGTTGGCCGCGGGTCGTAAGTTGGCCGCCACTCATTTAAATGTATCAAACAGACAAATGTGTGGTTGCACAGGTTTTATAAGTGGTAGTTATAATAAATCTTATTATAATAGACCATTCAAGAATGATACAGGCCTTTAGATTTATAGAAATTTCAAAATATGACAATGACGGCCAACTTACGACCCTCGGCCAACTTATGCAGGGAAGCAGTAGTGTATCCACGATGGACGGGTTTTCGATATGACAACGTAAATGGACAATGCTGAATATCAGAACATCCTATATTAGGGCTGACATAAAACAACAATAATAAATCCTCAAATTTGCTGGTTCAATGTGACTGTATATTCATTCTAAAATATTGTGAAAATGCCATCCAAAAACAAGGCAGAGAGCTTATATTTTAAATGATTGAAAACGTGAATATATCGAAAACCGGTACATTGGCTATAGGATTACAAGAGGTTTCGCGGTATGGAGGTTTCGCGTAAAACACACTGGAGGATTCGCGGTAAACTTTAATAATTTCTTTAAAGTTTACACTAACACAAAATCTTTATTTATAGATGGATTATGATCATTGAGGTACCATTCTTTTCAGTTTTTAATCGTAAATATAACGGAATGCAATAATGTTAAATTAGATTGAGATAGGATATTATATTTTTGAACAACTGTAGTGCATCTTATTAATCCCACATGTGGTAGATACTGATTGCAATTCTCTAACCAGCTAAGATTAGGCTGTCTCTGTGATGCACCACAAGGGTTTAATCCTAATAATTGACTTCAAACAAGTTAGGAGTTTTTGTGTTTCATCAATTAGTTTGTGGACATAAGACATTAAAAAGTTATATATCTGTAAAATATTGTACAAAAATAATTGTAACCTTAGTCCAGTCACGCGAAATGTCTCCCGTATTTACCGTGAATCTTCCAAATTAACAGCGAAACAACCAGGGCAGCGAAACCTCTTGACCGCGAAACCTCTTGACATCGGCTATAGTGGTGGTGGACCAATTCACGCCCAGGTACCAATTCACACCCACCCCTAAATTTATCCAAAACAATCACAGTTAAACAATAAATTACAAATGTAAATGAGCCATTAGATGATTATCTATGATGTGGTAAACATCTCAATGAAATATAATAAATCTTCAAGAAAATTGAGGGTGGGCATGAATTGGTACCCGGGCGTGAATTGGTCCACCACCACTATGCGTCATATATTAATAATGTATGTGTGTTCAGAAATAAATTTAAATGGAAATGGGTTTTAGAAGGTAGTATTTTACAAATAATGGCTACATTGTTAAAATGGATTTAATATGAAACACTCTATGTAAGTCTGATTCAAGGAATCAAGGTTATGTCATACCATATATATCAACGATTAAAAACTGTAAACAACGATACCTAGATAATTAAAATCCATCCGTAAATAAAGATTTTATGTCAAGTTGAATTTCTAAAAGAATGGGGACGATTTTGTGTAGATGGGTCCGAGTTGGCAGGGGCAGAGTTCGGTGGAATGGGATACGAGCATCTCGTGACCATGGCAGCTTGTGACCAACAACTCGTACCCATAACTCGTTCCAAAGATTTTTTTTTAAATATTACTAGAAACAGAGTGTCTTCGGAACCGGCAAAGACGGGTCATAATTTTGTTGATATCAGAACCATCCTGTCCATATTATAAAATATTTTATAACCTACGTACACACACTGATATTGGCTGTTGAATTAAAGCTTGCTGTCGGTGAAAATAGATTAAAACAAACATCAATAATTAAAATATATGGTGTTTTATTATTATTTTTTAAATAAATGTTAAAAATCTTTCTTACAAAATACTTTTAGAGGATAACATTTGCGTATTTTACGAAACTTCATGAGCATTGCCAATGACAACCAAATTTAAAATTCATATATTCACATAACAAAATCGGCATTTTACTGCACCTTGCCTTAAAATTATTTACTTAAACTAAACTAACGCATGTGTACCGGTACATATTTTTATAAAAGACAATCAGGGGAAGGACATTTTTATTTATAACGGTTTTAGAGCAAATTATTTGCAGTGCACTTATCCGTTTCCGTTGGCGGTTCTGAAAGTGATTGTTTTCCGATCCGTCAGTGACTGTTCTGAAGCCACAGTGTACTAGAAAACCCCACAGACTTCTGTCTCCTCACGTTTTCTAATTTGCATAAATTATTTTATAATAGCCTTACGTCTTGGTGATTCGCGAGTTTTAACGTTTTAGTTACTGGGTATGAGCTTATTTCATGTCCAAATATTTTATTTTGCAGTAATTTGGATGTGTTTTATAAAACTATAAATACCAAAGCATCATTTTATGTTATAAAAAGTGAAAATTGATGCTCTTTTTCCATGGAAAATGGCCATTCTCGAATCAACAAGACCTTCGAATCAAGGATACTTGACTATAGTTCTAGGAAACCCCACTCAGTTCTGTCTCCTCATGTTTGCATATTTTATTTAGGGCTGCCATGAGTAGCAAATTTTGTACAAGGGTACTCTCTCACCATTACTCTAAAATGAGTACTCTTTTTAGCGATAAATACAAAAAAAATGTGCCTTTTTCCCCTGGAAATTAACAGAAATTTAACCAGTTTATGTCACTTTTATCAAGAATGGTTTATAAAAGACCACTATTTGATTGTAAAAGAGTACTCTTTTGTTCATTTTGTACTCCAAATAATTTAGTAATCTAATCTTTAACGAGTACTCGAGTACTCTTAAACAGCCCTGATTTTATTTCATAATATTGCTAGGAAACCTCCACGGAAGTACGGTAATTTGAAGTATTTGATCTTTAACTAAACAGACGTTCTTGCATGAAACACTCACTCCTAAAACAGCATTTCTATTTGTTAAATATAAAATATTGTTAGAAAACCCCACGTAATTGGGTGATCTCATATTTCTTCATTAATATTATGTGCTGCGTATACAAGTATTTGATATTCAAGCAAAAATGTTTATTCTTATAAAATGATTGTGTACGATTTGTGGTTACGAGTTGTTGATCACAAGATACCGTGGTCACGAGTTGCATGTAAACCTTTGGAATATAGTGGCTTTCTACCAGTAAACGCCAATACTGAAGTTAATATATTTAATTTAAATAATCTTAACAGCTTTTTTTTTATTTATCTACCACAAGATTGTCAAATGATATACAGTGTACACCACAATTAATAATCGAGGTGCATGTTTTAACAAAACTTGGCCCCTTTCAGTTAGAAATTCAAATTGACATAAACTGTTTATTTTTGGATGGATTCTGATAATTTAGGTATAATTTTTTACAATTTTTAATTGTGGATGTATTGGTATAACACAATCTTGATTCAGGGTTACATAGAGTAACATGTGCAAAAGTGTTTTATCTGATCAATTGGTAACAGTTTTAATAATGTAGTCTTTCATGTGCAGTTGAAATGCAAATTTATCTCATATATGATGCACACATTAATACTGTACATATAAAAGCAAGGCCAACTTTGTGGGGATGAGTTTTTGCAAGAGGCCGAGTTTTCATAAAAATGGGTCTGAGTTGGCGAAGGGCCGAGTTGTCCATGGTTCTCGGATAGGTCAATGGTTTAAGACCCCAATGTAAATTGTACTAGAGTTCTTTTTAACAGCATTCTTTAAAAGTGTAAATACACATGTGAACGCATGCATACTTCTTGTGTTTTATATTGTTGTTGTATTTATTTATTTCATTTCGACACTAATGTTCGATAAAAACTCATCTGTCACTATTTATTTTGGTCTTCAACAGGACTGCCCCGTGCGATTCACTGTCCACAGGTGTACGCGGTCAAATTGGAAGATTCATGGTTAATATTTTGAAATTTATATTTCCTCATTAAAATTACCCAAAATGGAAAAGGTGCCAATTTCAAACTTGTTTGATATTTTTTGAAAAGTTGGCGATTTTGCATCTCTGGCTCCAAAAATCTTGATCAATCCAGGGACATGTCCTCATGGTAATATGTCAGATCAGATATGTCTGAATGCGCTGTGGTCAAGTCCTATAACATTCCAGACAGGATTAACAGGTTGAAATATTCCACTTTTCAAAGCCAGACTTCCCAGCAAAATGTAACCTTCTTATCATCTCTGAGTTCTTCCATACATATCCCAAACTTTCACATCAAAGTCAGCGATAAATGTCACTGACTCAATCCATTTTGATGGGATGAAATCCTTAACCTGTTCCTGACCTAAATATTTTGATGGGAAGACATTCAAACCCAATGTGTGACCAATCAGATTTGATTGGGCCATCACCCAGCCTCTACCATAAGCCAGGAAGTAAATTTACTGACTTTGCATTATTTTCCACACTTTTGCAAACATAAAGGTCTGTTGGACCGCACTTGATACAACATTGTCTAATGCCTTTGAATTCAAAAAGGGGTAATCCAGGGGCATATCCGATCACGATCCAAATTAGCGCCCACCGGGGGGAGATATACTATGGTGGACAGTATGCTAGTCTAAACAAGTAGGTTTTTAACTGGCTTTCGAAGCCTGTTATTGTTTGCTGTATCTATCAACACCAAACCAATCCCAGAGGCAGTCAAAAAGAATGTTGTGGCCAGTAGTGTTGAATGCTGCTGAGAGGTCCAGCAATGTGAGTGCAACAGCTTTACCTGAGTCCATTGAAGCAGCAATGTCGTTTTGGATTTTAAGGAGTACAGTTTCTGCAGAATGCAATCTCCTGTAAGTGGACTGGTTGACATTGGAGAACCCGTCTCTATGTAACTATTTAACTGTTTAGCCACTGCTTTTTCAATCAGTTTGAATCTGAAACTTAGATTGGACACCAGTCTGTAATTTTTCAAAAGATTTCTGTCTGAACTAGGTTTCTTGAGAAGAAGGGGTGACATATGCAATTTTGAAGCAGTTTGGGAAACTCCCTTTTTTAAACTAGTTATTTACGATATTGGTAATTGGAGTAACTAGGATATTCGCACACTCATTAAGTGGTGCAGTTGGTATTTGGTCCAGATCACATGATTTGGTAGGAGAAGATTTTAGAATTTTGAGGATCTCGTCCTCAGATACTGGCTCAAAAGAGGATGGGGCGCTATTGTTTCTTCTTCATCTAGTAGCAGAGACCGACACCGATGTCTAGTGTTCAAGTAGAAACTTGTAACAATTGACAGCAGTTCAATATCTGCTCCAGTTGATTGCGGAGTTGTCCCTGCGCCATACTCCTTCGAACTTCTGCTTAAGATGCTTTGTTAAGAGAATATCCGTATTCATAAAGCCTTTGTCAGGGTGCAATGGTGCTTCTTTTCTTTTGATTGGAGCATGTTTATCCAGAGTGTTGCACAAGGTATTTAAATAGTGGTGACTAAGTAAACTGGCTGTGAGGCTATCTGATTAGATCAGAATTCAGGATTTCCTCTCTGAAGTCAGTAATATTTATCTTGTGAATTTTCCGTGCATTTGTCTGTCTGAATTTGCAAGGTGCCTTGATAGGCATATTGATGGGAAAGATGATGGCAAGATTGGCAGACAGCCCCTATAACCTTCGGACAAACCATCTGTGAAAAGGTATCCCTCACACATAGGACATCTAAGATATGGATATGGGTTGGGGAGTCAATGGTTTCGGTAAAATTGTTTTAACTGAGTGGGTGATTGAATTTTTACGACCAAGTATCCTGTTTGTCCAGATGCAGATTTTAGTCACCCAATATTATATTTTCACAAAATGATAAAGCAGCAACCCAAACAGAAGAGCTGAAATCTTCAATGAAAAGGACTTTGGAAATATGGAGTGGTCTGTACACGATATGAAAAACAATGTCCTGGGCATAGCACATGGACAGGTGAACAGATATTGCTCTCAAAGGTATTGACATATGGTTGAGGCAGGACCATGAAATCAATATCATCACAGATGAATAACCTAACACCCCCGACTCTCCCCTCGGAGCGTGGAACATGGGTGCTTTTGTTACCTGAGGGAGGGACACTTGCAATAAAGCTGTGGATCTCATCAGTGACCGCAATGATATCTGACTTATTGCTGTTTATGAAGTCTGCAAAGGCAACAGACTTATTTCTAATCTATCTGATATTAATCAGGCTAGTGTTAGGGCCTGGATTTATACTGACATCCCCTGTCACATTTTGCTGGAGACTAGTGGAAGATGTACAGCATTTAGAGCTAGTAGCTGAGGCAAGTGAAAAAGACAGTTACATTGTTGGAAATTGCCACTGACCCGGTGACCTGAGGCCACTAAGTATTGCAGTAGGCCTACATCTCTGAGGACTACATTGTCTGGTTAATACCATTTTTGTGGTATTAATATCCAAACAATTTTTACAATTTTAGAGAAGTGACTTAATCCCATAAACAAAGGTTAAAATTAAATGAAACAAACCTACTTTTAAATTTATGCTGTAGATTTTGCAAGAAGAGACAAGAGATTATTAAAAGTCAAGTTTGATTAGATAACTTTCACTTCATTTAGTTTAGCTTCTCCAAATATTTTAACAACTACGCAACCAATTTTTACCCTACAGCCCTTAAGGGCAGTCGGGGTATTGTTTTCGTCCATGGTGTCTGGATGGGCGGGACAGTGGGCAACAGGAAGACGTTTGTCCGGCCTGTATCTCGGAAACCGTAAGGTGTAGGAAGTTGATACTTGGTAGGGACATTGGTTAGGGGGTGTAGGTGTACAACGTCATGGTGTGACCTTGATTTGATATTTGGTAGGGAAATTGGTCGGGGGTTATATGTGTGCAATGTCATGGTGTGACCTGGATTTGACCTTTGATCTTGCATATCTGATGCTATTTTATCTCTCTACAGGGATATCTAATACTATTTTATCTCTCTTAAATCTGTCTTATATCTTTTTACTTGAAACATGGTTGTTGCACCTTTGGGTGTCTTGATGTAGATTAAGCACTGTTAAAGTCATATTCAAATTCATTAACTGTTTTACTTTTGCAACTTCCCATTGTAACAGATGGTATTGCATCAAGTGAGCCACAGGTTTTGCCCCAACTCCACATAAAAGCATGTATTACAACATCTCTATGTATGGGTAATATTCAAAACATTCAAACCATAATTCGACCATACAAATGAATATCAAAATGGGAGATGTCTTAAAGCTTCATAATTTTTAGTTAACTGAATTGTCCTGTTTTAATACTTATTCTTTCCATGCAATTTCTTTCTCTTAGATATTATTTTCTCTACTTAAACATATTTTGGACACTGACTCTGCTCTGAAATTATCCCAATCTGTGTACTGTTGCACTACTTCTATATCTCATGGTGTTGAAAACTATTTCCCCAGGCTGTGAGATACGGGCACTATTTTCTTCAAATAAAAATGGCTACAAACCACAGTAGAAAGACTAAATAGCAAGCCATGTTTCTTGGAGGAAAATTTATTTATTTATTTTTATTTTATTTATTTGGGGTTTTACATCACTTTCAACACTGTACAGGTCATATCACAATGGGTGGTTAAAGGGCAGAGGAAACCAGTACATACAGTTCGTTAGGGTTCTGTACTGTAAACTGCCGACCAACGGCAAGCAACTACCAGCTTTCACACTTGAGGTAGAGCCGTGAACCGAACTCCAGCCTCAGAGGTGGGAGGCGAGTGTTACCACTCTGCCACCGTGGAAAAAATAATAAGAAGGTTGTGTAATCAATTAAATAGAACTCAAGTAGGTATATCCAGGTAATATCTAACCATATGCCAGTAATAGTATAGTTTTGTAAAAGATTTAACAAATTTATGCATACCATACTAAATAATGGTAACCCCTATGTAGAATTTGCTGGAAAAATTTGCAACTTCTGAATTACCCAAAATGTTGGTAATAATATTAATGTCATATCTGGAGATCTATTATTCTGATGTCCCCGTTTCACCATTTGAATTCCAAAACTATGTACACGGATATATACACGTATATCATTCTGTAATAATGTTAAAGACAATTTTGTATTATTGTATGTGGAAATATACGTGACCTTGTTTACAGAAAAGATATCATTCAATAAGATTTTGGAATCATGAAATTACTGATCTCTTACAATTTTATGAACTTCCTTTTTACCTGTACATAAGTGAAATATTACATCTCATATTTGTAGCTTCCATTGATATTTACAAAAGTGATTGAACTTTTGAACTTTTTGGTGGTCTGGTACCTTCAGTACCTTGTGTTATGTGAGTACATAGCCTAGTTATGTGGTTCATTTTCATGAGTGACATATTTTTTTCTTTTATGTTTTCTTATGTTTTACTGTTAATATCTGTCTTTGTATGAATAATAATTAAATAAGTCCACACTTAAAGAATGAATACCAAAAAGGCTGACATAAATAATTATATTGAGGCACCTGTGATTATAAAATCCTCAATATAGAACTTAAGATTTCTTCACTGTTTCATCACCTTCTTGGTTTGTTCATGTTTTCGCCACCTTGAACATCTTTGACCACTGCCTTTATGATACTGTTTTCATCAAGTGGGTTTTAGAAAAGAAATATGACAAGAACATTAATGGTTTCTTTTAAAAATACGGAAGGACCAATAGATGTCAATTTCATTTGAATATTTGCAAAACTGCTGGTATGGAACAGGAACAGAGTTTTTGGATTTTTTTTTAATCTTCTCATTGTTAAAGCCTTACCATTGTATGTCTTTGTGTGTACAGGACAAACTGAAGCTTGTGACTGTGCTGGGTGCTGGTCTGCTGGTAGGAACAGCTCTCGCTGTCATAATACCTGAAGGAGTGCACACACTGTATGACACACAGACTGGTGAGTTGATTTGGATTCAATTTAGACCGAGTTTTTCGATTTTAATGCAATGCACACCCCACCCACCCCCACCCCCCACCCCCCCCAAAAAAAAGAAATTTTAAACGGCACTAATTGATTAAGTTGGAAGTGATTACCATGTGGTAAGTTTAGGCCAGGGGATTTATATAATAGGAAAACTTCCCCTATGACATATACAGAAAAAATATATCGGTAATGAAGATAACAATATTATATGAGTTTATAGCACGAGTATTATATTGTTAATCTTCACAAGTGATATATTTTTCCTTTATATGTCTAATGAGGTATGTTATACTTTTATTGTACACCGTTTGGTATGTTTAATGACTAAATTAAAACCATATTTAAAGAGATAATGTCAAAAAGGATTTCATATATACAGGGATACCCGTGAATATAACACCCCAGTCTTTAACTTGCCATTTTTCACCCATTTCTGCATAGGATTTATGCAGCGAAAAGGAGCAGAAGTGCTATAAAAAACTTTCTAATGATAAATAATACATATTTGTATCTTACATAGTTTCCAAGATATTAGTGGAAAAGGGGAAGTTATTGACACAAATTATCCATGGTACAGGGGCCCCATTGTATGCAAACAAATGTATCCAGCTCTGTATATCCCCTACACGGGTGAAATACGATGTCCGGTGAATAATAATACAATATGGCCCAGTCTCAGCAGTCTGTATTTTGCCCTTTTTTTGCTAATATCTAAATAAAAATTTGCTATGTTCCTGAAAAGCACATATTTTTTATGTCATCACTCTGCAGTCTGCAGTGTGGGCGTACCAGCCGCATGAGCAACTTCTCCTCCAAAACAACAAGGCCCAGAGACATGCTGTTTTTTTTAAAAGATACCTTAACTGTCGAGGATGAGAAAGTGTTCAAGGCATGCAGATCTGTCTGTTTGCTAGAGCCATTACAAGTGAGGTACCCCCACCAAAAGTGTGAAAATTTCAACACTTTATCATAGTTTTCTCATTGACTAATGCATTTATTTATTAAGCGGCTCCGCATTTTGTTTTCCTTATAACTCTGTAACCGTTAGGCGGATTCTTTTCAAATTTGGCAGGTTTAGGCAGTAGCCTTGGGGAATTTTTTTGAATATGCTGCAGTGACATTTCAACCAATCAGAGAGGTCACATGACCAAAAATGTCTTTTTTCGATGGGGAAGCTTGTCTGGATGATAACTTGAAAGGAATTTTATCAATTCACCTGAAACTTGGCAAATACATTCATTCTATTAAAATCTGGAAATCATTAGATTTTGGCATTGATTGGTCAAGAAATGGCCGAGTAATTAATGATTAATTAATCATTACGAATTTTCCAAATAAGGAAAACACAAAAATGCTTATATCTCGAAAACCATGCTAGATAGAGCGATTTCGACGAAATTTTTGACCCACAGGGTATCTCTGCGGAGTAGTTTTCTCAATTTTCAAAAATTTTTATCTCGCCAAAAATGGCGGCCATTTTGAATTTTCGAAATTTTCGCAAAAATTGCAAAACACAAAAATGCTTATATCTCGAAAACCGTGCTAGATAGAGCGATTTCGACGAAATTTTTGACCCACAGGGTATCTCTGCAGAGTAGTTATCCCAATTTTGAAAAAATTTTTGTCTCGCCAAAAATGGCGGCCATTTTTAATTTTCGAAATTTTCGCAAAAATTGCAAAACACAAAAATGCTTATATCTCGAAAACCGTGCTAGATAGAGCGATTTCGACGAAATTTTTGGCCCGCAGGGTATCTCTGCAGAGTAGTTATCCCAATTTTGAACAAATTTTTGTCTCGCCAAAAATGGCGGCCATTTTGAATTTTCGAATTTTTCGCAAAAATTGCAAAACATAAAAATGCTTATATCTCGAAAACCCTGCTAGATAGAGCGATTTCGATGAAATTTTTGACCCACAGGGTATCTCTGCAGAGTAGCTGCCAATTTTCAAACAAAAAATTTCTCGCAAAAATGGCGGCCATTTTGAATTTTCGAATTTTTCGCAAAATTGCAAAACACAAAAATGCTTATATCTCGAAAACCGTGCTAGATAGAGCGATTTCGACAAAATTTTTGACCCACAGGGTATCTATGCAGAGCAGCTATCCCAAAGAGCTTTCACTTGGTGAAGTTTCAGACCCATAGCTAATTGCTCACCTACTCAAAAAGAGTAAATGCGAATTACCTCTAAAAGTATTGCAGATGGCCAATTTTTCTCAAATAACTCATTCACCTACTTTTGGAAGAGCTTTCACATGGTGAAGTTTCAGACCCATAGCCAATTACTCACCTACTCAAAATGAGTAAATGCGAATTATCTCTAAAAGTATTGCAGATAGCCAATTTTTCTCAAATAACTCATTCACCTACTTTTGGGAGAGCTTTCACATGGTGAAGTTTCAGACCCATAGCTAATTATTTACCTACTCAAAATGAGTAAATGCTAATTATCTGTAAAAGTATTGCGGATACCCAATTTTTATCAAATAACTCCTTCATCTACTTGTGGGAGAGCTTTCACATGGTGAAGTTTCAGACCCATAGCTAATTACTCACCTACTCAAAATGAGTAAATGTGAATTATCTCTAAAAGTATTGCAGATAGCCAATTTTTCTCAAATAACTGATTCACCTACTTTTGGGAGAGCTTTCACTCTGTGAAGTTTCAGACCCATAGCTAATTACTCACCTACTCAAAATGAGTAAATGCGAATTATCTGTAAACGTTTTGCAGATAGCCAATTTTTCTCAAATAACTCATTCACCTACTTTTGGCAGAGCTTTCACTCTGTGAAGTTTCAGACCCATAGCTAATTACTCACCTACTGAAAATGAGTAAATGTAAATTATCTCTAAAAGTATTGCAGATAGCCAATTTTTCTCAAATAACTCATTCACCTACTTTTGGCAGAGCTTTCACTCTGTGAAGTTTCAGACCCATAGCTAATTACTCACCTACTGAAAATGAGTAAATGCGAATTATCTCTAAAAGTATTGCAGATAGCCAATTTTTCTCAAATAACTCATTCACCTACTTTTGGGAGAGCTTTCACTTGGTGAAGTTTCAGACCCATAGCTAATTACTCACCTACTGAAAATGAGTAAATGTGAATTATCTCTAAAAGTATTGCAGATAGCCAATTTTTCTCAAATAACTCATTCACCTACTTTTGGCAGAGCTTTCACTCTGTGAAGTTTCAGACCCATAGCTAATTACTCACCTACTGAAAATGAGTAAATGTGAATTATCTCTAAAAGTATTGCAGATAGCCAATTTTTCTCAAATAACTCATTCACCTACTTTTGGGAGAGCTTTCACTTGGTGAAGTTTCAGACCCATAGCTAATTACTCACCTACTCAAAATGAGTAAATGCGAATTATCTCTAAAAGTATTGCAGATAGCCAATTTTTCTCAAATTAATCATTCACCTACTTTTGGGAGAGCTTTCACTTGGTGAAGTTTCAGACCCATAGCTAATTACTCACCTACTCAAAATGAGTAAATGCGAATTATCTGTAAAAGTATTGCAGATAGCCAATTTTTCTCAAATAACTCATTCACCTACTTTTGGGAGAGCTTTCACTTGGTGAAGTTTCAGACCCATAGCTAATTACTCACCTACTCAAAATGAGTAAATGTGAATTATCTCTAAAAGTATTGCAGATAGCCAATTTTTCTCAAATTAATCATTCACCTACTTTTGGGAGAGCTTTCACTTGGTGAAGTTTCAGACCCATAGCTAATTACTCACCTACTCAAAATGAGTAAATGCGAATTATCTCTAAAAGTATTGCAGATAGCCAATTTTTCTCAAATTAATCATTCACCTACTTTTGGGAGAGCTTTCACTTGGTGAAGTTTCAGACCCATAGCTAATTACTCATCTACTCAAAATGAGTAAATGCGAATTATCTGTAAAAGTATTGCAGATACCATTTTTTCTCAAATAACTCATTCACCTACTTTTGGGAGAGCTTTCACTTGGTGAAGTTTCAGACCCATAGCTAATTACTCACCTACTCAAATGCGAATTATCTCTAAAAGTATTGCAGATAGCCAATTTTTCTCAAATTAATCATTCACCTACTTTTGGGAGAGCTTTCACTTGGTGAAGTTTCAGACCCATAGCTAATTACTCGTCTACTCAAAATGAGTAAATGCGAATTATCTCTAACAGTATTGCAGATAGCCAATTTTTCTCAAATAACTCATTCACCTACTTTTGGGAGAGCTTTCACTTGGTGAAGTTTCAGACCCATAGCTAATTACTCACCTACTCAAAATGAGTAAATGCGAATTATCTCTAAAAGTATTGCAGATAGCCAATTTTTCTCAAATTAATCATTCACCTACTTATGGGAGAGCTTTCACTTGGTGAAGTTTCAGACCCATAGCTAATTACTCGTCTACTCAAAATGAGTAAATGCGAATTATCTCTAAAAGTATTGCAGATAGCCAATTTTTCTCAAATAACTCATTCACCTACTTTTGGGAGAGCTTTCACTTGGTGAAGTTTCAGACCCATAGCTAATTACTCACCTACTCAAAATGAGTAAATGCGAATTATCTCTAAAAGTATTGCAGATAGCCAATTTTTCTCAAATTAATCATTCACCTACTTTTGGGAGAGCTTTCACTTGGTGAAGTTTCAGACCCCTAGCTAATTACTCATCTACTCAAAATGAGTAAATGCGAATTATCTGTAAAAGTATTGCAGATAGCCAATTTTTCTCAAATAACTCATTCACCTACTTTTGGGAGAGCTTTCACTTGGTGAAGTTTCAGACCCATAGCTATTTATTCACCTACTCAAAATGAGTAAATGCTAATTATCTGTAAAAGTATTGCGGATACCCAATTTTTATCAAATACTCATTCATCTACTTGTGGGACAGCTTTCACATGGTGAAGTTTCAGACCCATAGCTAATTACTCACCTACTCAAAATGAGTAAATGCGAATTATCTCTAAAAGTATTGCAGATAGCCAATTTTTCTCAAATAACTCATTCACCTACTTTTGGGAGAGCTTTCACTTGGTGAAGTTTCAGACCCATAGATAATTATTCACCTACTCAAAATGAGTAAATGTGAATTATCTCTTAATAGTATTTCAGATAGCCAATTTTTCTCAAATAACTCATTCACCTACTTTTGGAAGACCTTTCACACACGAAAATGAAAAATTGTGAATATCTCGGAAAAGCTATTTCTTCTGCTTTAATGCGCGGTGGGAGATACACACCACGGCAGTGGTCTTGACAAAAAATTTTGTCTCCCCAAAAGTGGTGGCCATTTTGAATTTTCAAAGTTTTTGCAAAACACAAAAATGCTTATATCTCGAAAACCGTGCTATATGGAGCGAACTCAACAAAATTTTGGACCTGCTGGGTATCTCTGCAGAGTAGCCTTGCCAATTTTCAAAATATTTTTGTCTCGCCAAATATAGCGGACATTTTTAATTTTTTTATTTTTTGCAAAACACAAAAATGCTTATATCTTGAAAACCGTGCTAGATAGAGCACACTGCGCTGACTTTGGTTGCCACAACAGTATAAGGCTACAAACGAAGCATTTTCTTAATACTTTAGCACTCACCTTTATATCCTTTTCGGGACGCTTTGTTTTTGCTATGCAAAAACATTATCTTTTTTTTTTGCGAGCGATCCTCTAGTTTATTTGGGGTTTTACGTCGCTTTCAACACTGTACAGGTCATATCACGATGGGTAGTTGGAAGGGCAGAGGAAACCAGTACATACAGTTCATCAGGGTTCTGTACCGTAAACTGCCGACCAACGGCAAGCAACTACTAGCTTTCCCACTTGAGGCCGTGCCGGGAACCGAATCCCGGCCTCAGAAGAGGTGGGAGGCGAGACTGTTACTACTCTGCCACCGTGGCCCCATTGACTAATGCAGGGATTTCTCTCATATCTTGCACGTATGTGCTAGGTAGCTTCCCTTGTGTGAGTATCAGGCAAGGATCTCTCTTCATTATTGTATGCCTCCGGTAGATACTTTGGTTTAGCTTTCGCTACGCCGCTGTAGAGATATTTTCAGCATTAACGCTCTAAGAGGAAAACTACACCAGCTAGGTTCACCAAATTTTCAGGATATCTTCATTGGGGGGTAAGCTTCTCGGGGACTGAAAATAGCCTCATTTTGAAAAACAAGATGGCCGCCGTGGGCATTTCTTTGAAAATAGAGCGATTTTGTCGAAATTTTCGACCCACAGGGTATCTAAGCAATGTACTTTTGGCAATATTCAAAAAAAATTCCTCTCCCCAAAAATGGCGGCCATTTTGAATTTTCGAATTTTTGCCAAAAATGGAAAAACACAAATTTGCTTCTATCTCCTTAACCGTGCGAGATAGAGCGATTTCGTCGAAATTTTCGACCCGCAGGGTATCTAAGAAATGTACTATTGGTAATTTTCAAAAAATTTTCCTCTCCTCAAAAATGGCGGCCATTTTGAATTTTTGCCAAAAGTGGAAAAACAAAAGTTTGCTTCTATCACCTTAACCATGCGAGATAGAGCGATTTTGTCGAAATTTTCGACCCAGAGGGTATCTAATCAATGTACTCTTGGTAATTTTCAAAAAATTTTACTCTCCCCCAAAATGCCGGCCATTTTGAATTTTCGAATTTTTGCCAAAAATGGAAAAACAAAAGTTTGCTTCTATCGCCTTAACCATGCGAGATAGAGTGATTTCGTCGAAATTTACAACCCACAGGGTATCTAATCAATGTACTATTGGCAATTTAAAAAAAATTTTCCTCTTCCCAAAAATGGCGGCCATTTTTAATTTTCGAATTTTTGCCCAAAATGGCAAAACACAAATTTGCTTCTATCTCCTTAGTCGTGCGAGATAGAGCGATTTCGTCGAAATTTTCGACCCACACAGTATCTGAGGAATGTACTCTTGGCAATTTTCAAAAAAATTTCCCTCTTCCCACATATGGCGGCCATTTTGAATTTTCGAATTTTTCCCAAAAATTGAAAAACAGAAATTCGCTTCTATCTCCTTAACCGTGCAAGATAGAGCGATTTCGTCGAAATTTTCGACCCAACCAATGCAAAAAGGCATGAAGCTGAAATAATTTACATGTATACTAATAAATATTTAAGCATCATTGATATATTTTACAAATGAAACAGGGTCTTGTAAGGCTACTGTACAATTTTTGCAAAAGGTTCATGGGGTGGACATTACACATGATAATGTATGTTCTTCTATGCTATCCTGTTTCTATTCATATGTCGCAGCTACTATCAACAGGGCGTCCTATTTCTAGTTTCTTTAAATATGTTGTTCATCTACTTTTGGGTCAGCTATAAAATAGTATAATTACAGACCTGTAGCTCCTTGCATAGCTGAGTAATAGCTACTTTGAGGTTCTCACGGATGAGTAAATCAGTTGTAACTCGAAAACTATTGCATTTGCAATATTTTCTTTAAATATGTTTTAACTTACTTTTTACACCTTAACAGTTACCTTGTTACTTTCTTTCTGAATACCATGATCAGGACACAATTTTTGTGTCCTTTTCTTCTGTCACTTCTACTCTGAAACTCAAAACACACAGTCAGCTGACACAGAGCCCGTTCACGGGCACTGATTGCTTGTTTAAATATGTTATTCACATACTTTTCAGTCAGCTCTAACATAGTGGAATTGCAGACCTGTAGCTCATTGCATAGCTGAGCAATAGCTATTTTCCGGTTATCACTGTTGTGTGAATCGCTTGACACTTAAAAACTATTGCATTTAGAAAATTTTCTTTAAATATATTTTTACTCTACTTTTGGGTCAGCTATAACATAGTAAAATTGCAGACCTGTAGCTAATTGCAAAGCTAAACAATAGCTACTTCCAGGTTCTCACTGTTGAGTAAATCAGTTCTAACTTGAAAACTATGGCATCTACAGTACATGTATTTTGATTAAATGTGTTATTCATCTACTTTTCAGTCAGTTATAACATAATGCAATTGTATACCTGTAGCTCATAGCATAGCTGAGCAATAGCCACTTTCAGGTTAACACATCTAAGTACATGAGTTTTAACTTGAAACTATTGCATTTACAGTATTTTTTTAAATGTGTTGTTCACTTATTTTTGAGTCAGCTATAACATGGTAAAGTTGCAGACCTGCAGCTCATTGCATACATGAGCAGTAGCTACTTCTATGTTTTCAATGTTTGGTAAATCAATTGTAACTTGAAAATTATTGCACTTAGAGAATTTTCTTTAAATTTGTAAGCTACTTTTTGAACAGCTATAACATAGTAAAGTTTCAGACCTGTAGCTCATTGCATTGATGAGCAATAGCTACTTTGAGGTTCTCACTGTTGAGTAAATCACTTGTATCTTGAAAACTATTTCATTTACAGTATTTGTTACCCCACAGCCCTTAAGGGCTGTCGGGGTATTGTTTTCACCCATGGTGTCCGGATGGGCGGGCGGGCGGCGGGAAATAGTTTGTCCGGGCTGTATCTCAGAAACCGTAAGGTGTAGGAAGTTGATACTTGGTAGGGACATTGGTTAGGGGGTGTAGGTGTGCAACGTCATGGTCTGACCTTGATTTGACCTTTGACCTTGCCGGTGACCTTGAGTTTGAAAATCTTGTCCGTGCTATATCTCGGAAACCGTAAGGTGTAGGAAGTTGATACTTGGTAGGGACATTGGTTAGGGGGTGTAGTTGTGCAACGTCATGGTCTGACCTTGATTTGACCTTTGACCTTGCCGTAGTGACCTTGACCTATAAAATCTTGTCCAGGCTATATCTCGGAAACTGTAATGTGTAGGAAGTTGATATTTGGCAGGGACATTGGTTAGGGGGTGTAGGTGTGCAACGTCATGGTGTGACCTTGATTTGACCTTTGACCTTGCCGTAGTGACCTTGACCTATAAAATCTTGTCCGGGCTATATCTCAGAAACCGTAAGGTGTAGGAAGTTGATACGTGGTAGGGATATTGGTTAGGGGGTGTAGGTCTGCAACATCATGGTCTGACCTTGATTTGACCTTTGACCTTGCCATAGTGGCCTTGACCTATAAAATCTTGTCCGGGCTATATCTCGGAAACCGTAAGGTGTAGGAAGTTGATATTTGGTAGGGACATTTGCTAGGGGGTGTAGGTGTGCAGTGTCATGGTCTGACCTTGATTTGACCTTTGACCTTGTAGTGGCCTTAACCTATAAAATCTTGTCCGGGCATTATCTCAGAAACCGTAAGGTGTAGAAAGTTGATACTTGGTAGGGATATTGGTTAGGGGGTGTAGGTGTGCAATGTCATGGTCTGACCTTGATTTGACCTTGCCGTAGTGACCTTGACCTATAAAATGTTGTCCGGGCTATATCTCGGAAACCGTAAGGTTTAGGAAGTTGGTACTTGGTAGGGACATTGGTTAGGATGTGTAGGTGTGCAACGTCATGGTCTGATCAGGATATGACCTTTGACCTTGCCGTAGTGACCTTGAGTTTGAAAATCTTGTCCAGGCTATATCTCGGAAACCGTAAGGTGTAGGAAGTTGATACTTGGTAGGGATATTGGTTAGGGGGTGTAGGTGTGCAACGTCATGGTCTGACCTTGATTTGGCCTTTGACCTTGCCGTAGTGACCTTGACCTATAAAATCTTGTCCAGGCTATATCTCGGAAACTGTAATGTGTAGGAAGTTGATATTTGGCAGGGACATTGGTTAGGGGGTGTAGGTGTGCAACGTCATGGTGTGACCTTGATTTGACCTTTGACCTTGGCGTAGTGACCTTGACCTATAAAATCTTGTCCGGGCTATATCTCAGAAACCATAAGGTGTAGGAAGTTGATACTTGGTAGGGATATTGGTTAGGGGGTGTAGGTCTGCAACGTCATGGTCTGACCTTGATTTGACCTTGCCATAGTGGCCTTGACCTATAAAATCTTGTCCGGGCTATATCTCGGAAACCGTAAGGTGTAGGAAGTTGATATTTGGTAGGGACATTTGCTAGGGGGTGTAGGTGTGGAGTGTCATGGTCTGACCTTGATTTGACCTTTGACCTTGTCGTAGTGGCCTTGACCTATAAAATCTTGTCCGGGCTATATCTCAGAAACCGTAAGGTGTAGAAAGTTGATACTTGGTAGGGATATTGGTTAGGGGGTGTAGGTGTGCAATGTCATGGTCTGACCTTGATTTGACCTTTGACCTGGCCGTAGTGACCTTGACCTATAAAATGTTGTCCGGGCTATATCTCGGAAACCGTAAGGTGTAGGAAGTTGGTACTTGGTAGGGACATTGGTTAGGATGTGTAGGTGTGCAACGTCATGGTCTGACCAGGATTTGACCTTTGACCTTGCCGTAGTGACCTTGAGTTCAAAAATCTTGTCCGGGCTGTATCTCGGAAACCGTAAGGTGTAGGAAGTTGATACTTGGTAGGGACATTGGTTAGGGGATGTAGTTGTGCAACGTCATGATCTGACCTTGATTTGACCTTGGCGTAGTGACCTTGACCTATAAAATCTTGTCCGGGCTATATCTTGGAAACCGTAAGGTTGAGGAAGTTGATACTTGGTAGGGACATTGGTTAGGGGCTATAGGTGTGTATTATCATGGTGTCACCTTAATTTGACCTTGTCGTAGTGACCTTGACCTATAAAATCTTGCTGCACCTTTGGGTCTCTCTTTTGATGCAGATTAAGCACTATTAAAGTCATATTAGAATTTATTAAGAATTTTACTTTCATAACTTCCCATTGTAAGAGATAGAATTTCATCAAGTGAGCCACAGATTTTGCTCAAACACCACACATGAGCATTCATTAAATGTATTACCACTTCTGTATGCATGGTAATATTCAAACCATCTAAACCATAATTCGGGCCTTGCAGATGTAGATAAAGAGGGTTGAATTTTAGTTTGCTGATTAATGCTGTCATCTTGTTATTGAATTATCTTTTAAACATTATTTCTCCATTTAAACATTGTTTGGACCTTTATATAACTGACAGTGCTCTGAAAGTATCCTGAAGTTTGTACTGATACAGTACTTCTGTATCTCATGGTGTTGAAAATATTTCCCTAGGCTGTGGGGTACGGGCATCTCTGATGCTATTTTTTTAAATATGTGATTCACCTACTTTTTGCTCAGCTATAACATAGTATAGTTGCAGACATGTAGCTCAGTACAAAGCTGAGCAAAAGCTAATTGGAGATTATCACTGTTGATTAGATCACTTGTAACTTGAAAACTATTGCATTTACAGTATTTTGTCGAAATATGTTTTCCACCTACTTTTTACACCTTAACAGATAACTTTGTACTTTACTTCTGAATGCCATTTACAGGGACCTTCTTTTACTTCTCCTCTGAAACTCAAAACACACAGTCAACTGACACAGAAGCTGACAGAGCCCGTTCACAGGCACTGATTGCTTGTTTACTTTTACTAATTCAAGCAAATTCAGAGTTGTGGAATTGTTTTGAAAACCCCTTCTGAAGAGTGAAACTATAGTGACATGCTGACTAGAACATCAACATCAATTTGAAAAACTCAACAAATTTAAACCTTAAAGGGTTATCTATCAGCTAACAGTCTGACATACCAATTCACATTCCTATTATGTGATTTTACTGAAACATTATTTTTACTGCCTTCTAGCACTGTGTAATTAAATGTCTTGAAACACTAGACTTTATAGTTTAGTGGAGTGTTATGGCTGACCAGGAGCACTTATGGTTTCAGTTATGACCTCTTTTGCTACAACATCTATGATGCTGTACTTTGCTGGTGTCAAAGTGGTTACTTATTGTTTCTGAAGCACCAGGTGTAATCAAACACAAGACATGATGAAACATAAAGTTCAAATTTGTATATTGTAGAATCTCTCAAAAGTTGATACTTATCGAAAAGACATTTGTAAATTCAATTATCAAGCCTCCAGTAGACTTCAGCTGTATCGCATTTGTCCGGCTATTCTATTGTGATAACTGATTTGTCTAACTAAATACCAATGGCTGATAGAGTACAAAAAATAATTTGGTAAAATATTGCATGAAAGTTAAATGAAGTTTGTGGAATATTTTAAATTCACAGATTCCAAGAATGAAACTTTGGATATTTAGTTTTCTGCAAATGTGTGTAAATAATTCAAATTGAAAAACTACTGAAATGACAGTAGATTGTGAATGAGAATATTGAGGAGTTGCAGTTTCGCATCATTGTAAAACTGAATGGTACATCTGTTGTCTTGTTGGGTGTCACATGGAATTTCACTCACATTGTCTAGCAGTACACTTTTCATGCAATGTGTTGTTACAAACAGTTGCCAAGATTTGTAGTGGAGGTCAAAGTAAGGTTGTTTTCTAAGTGTTTGATTGTCAGTACAGGGTGTCACCATTTGATTGCATCTCACCAAATCAGTGAGTGTGACTTGTTGATTACAGTGTACATCTCATGCCACATTTTACACTACAATATGATTATAACCTTGAACATATCACAACAGTGGGTTGATGGGACATACTACCAAAACAGTGCATGCATATGCTAACAGTTGTCCACTGCACAACTTTGCTTAAAGACATTAAGTTGCCAGAGACATGGCCAATAATTATGTCTGGAAAGGTTGCTTGTAATACTGTGAAAGACCAACCTATGTTTTCAATACACAGTTATGGAATCAGCTGTTTACTCTTTAGATCAATAAAATCTAGTTTCTTTTGCATGTTTTAGGCCTGCTGTATATTTATTAAAACTGTATTAAAAGCAAGTGTAATGTGATTTGCTGGAGGCAGTTCATGAATCTGTGTTTGAAAAACTGTAGTTGTGTGAGCTAAAGTGACAGAAGGTTGAATTTACAATATGTTGTCACATGTCATAAAAAGCAATTGGAAGAAAATGAAGAGGCAATAATATGTCGCTCTACTAGTCTAGTGTACAGTGTAACTTTTATGTTTTGTGCCACAGCAGCATTTACTTAAGCTTTGCAATAACTTAAGTAACTTGCAGCAAAAGCACGGCCCAGTTGCCCTGCACACTCTGTGCCCTTGCTTTGATGAAAGGTTCTATTCTGGTTGGTTTTAATCACAAAAAGGCTGATTTATCTACTGGTGAGCAATTGTGACAGAAGCTGCCCATGTTCTGTATATTCACTATTTTGTTCAGGCATTCTAAATGAGTCTGAAGTCACAACTGTTACTTTTCATTGAAGGCATGTCACATTCTGTGTGGCTGTAATAAAGTGATAGACACCTGCAATGCATTTCACCATACAGTTGCTGATACACCTGTGGTTCAATACAACCTAAAACATGGCTAAAAGTCTTTCACACATGCAGACACACATATGGATATGGCTCATTGTATTTAAAAACAACCCTTGTCTACTGACTGATATGAACTATTTAGTCCTTGGACATTTTTTGTCTCTGGATGAAAGTCGGGGAAAGATTTTTCCTTTATAACTCATCACTCCACTGCCATAGAGAATGCCTTTTAGATGTGATAAAGCCCATTTCTTGATTAGTTTGACCTTTAATTTTAAGGTCATACGAAGCATTTTGAGAACTATTGTCAATAGACACACATAGATGTTACGGTCACGGGCAAGCACGGTAGCAATTACCGGTTGTCTTTAAGTTGTAACAGAAAAAAAAAGCAAAAAGCTTAACTTAACAAATTTATTTAGCGATTAACAATAATGATTACAGTCAACTGGTATGCCCTTAACTAAGCACACTAATACAATAACAAGATCTAGCTGACCTGACCACTGAGATTAAGAATAAGTTTATCCGCCGTATCCCGCAATCTGTTCTGTAATCCGTCCTGTGGTATATTCTGTGATCTGTCCAATGTCCTGTGGTCTGTCCCGTGATCTGTCCAGCGTTCACTCGCACACAGATATCTATATCCTGTGACCCGTCCCACACTCAACAACACAAAAGGTGCTTGTCCTGCTATCCTTTATATATCCAGTCACACAGAAGGTCTGTCTGGAGATTTTTAGAGAGTTAACACAACTGTACTGTCTGCTCCAAGATGTGGACAATGTCCAAAATGCAGTAAATTCACTCTCTGTTATATGAATGTACAATATCCAAAATATCCAAAGTACAATAAATCTGTCCAGATGATGTATCCAGTTCACTCCAGTAAAAGTTCACAGCAACACAAGTTATATTATATTCCAAAACACAATAGCTCTCCTTATAGCCAGCGAATACAAAGTTCACTTGTGGTCAGATGTACATTCCTTATATACATTCACAGATTCCTCTAGAACCAACTCAAAAGAAACTTGAGCCATCTAGGCCAAAGGAGGAAGTTCTAGAAACTACTGGTAATTGGGTTTCCCCAAATCTAACATAACCACTGAGGGGGGGATTTCCCCCAGTCTGTGAACAGATCAATAAACACTAAAACACAAAAATCAATAACTCCCTTACTTTAAATGTCAACACACAAAAAGAACCGACAACACAATTATCTTTTATGACAATGTATAAACATAAAGCTTAAATTAAACAATGCACTAACATAGTGCCTAATATATGTAATATACAATGTACTAATATAGTGTCCAATATATGTAACATAGATGAGAAACTTCAAATTTTGCAAAAATAAGATGCGTCTGGACAAGGTTACATGCTATGTTCAACCATTTTCTGTCAGTTTTTTCAAGCTTTTTACAACTGTCTCCATTACTTTTCAATGGATAACTTTTTCTTTCGTAGAAAATACTAGCCTTGACGTCACAGGTTCATTAGTTTGTAAACAAACTGTCGTAGTAAGCTATTTCATGTGCAAACATGTTTATTTTCTGTGTGTTGGAATGTATTTTTTTTTGTTGTTGATATAATACATCAGTCTGGCACAGTAAATTACAAAATTAGCCTTGATAAGATTGTTGATATTTTTCCAAATAAAAATATATATGTTTGAAGAGGAAATATAGTCAAACTGTCTTTTCATGTATCAACATTTTCAAAAGTACGCATTTTTCAGTGTTTTTGAATGCAATTTATTTGCTATGCTATAATATATCAGTGTGCAACAATGAACTACACAAATAACCTTTGGAGACCTTTATATTACTCTCATATTAAAAATTATATGTTAGGGAAGTAGGAACAAGTTTCATAAATAACACATGTACATGTATTGTACATATATGCTAGACCATTTTTATGATAAATTTGAATAGATTTTTCCTTATTTTAAAAACTTATCTTACCACAAAATAATCATTAAATAAATACTGAATCAATATTTGGGAAATTGGGCCCATGCAAGGATATGTAATGATGACACTGTAACCAGACCCATTGCAAGACTTTCAACAACAAAACCTATAAATATACAAACTCAAACTCTTTTATTTGCTGTACTTATACATTAAAGTATTTTGCAAATACACTACAAGCTAAACTAAGTTAAGTAACACCTAATTATAGGACTAGAACATAATCATAAGATCTCAAAATGGCAGGAGAGAGGCTGGTATTTTGATATATTTTTACATATTAATAACACCATAAGGTAGCACTGGCACTATAATTTTTGATGCACATACATATATACATAATTAAAACATTAAAGTGTACCTCTTAGAAGTGACACTTATATCTGACTGTGTAGATATTGTGCCAACCTCAGGTTTTTTTTTTTTTTTTTTTTTTGAGGCAATGTTTAAACTATATAAGAGGTTAGCCTTTACACAAGCTATCTACATGACTGAAAGACTTACATATACTTGAAAAGGTGTAATCAAAGAGTACTGTTACTGATTTTTGCCTCTGACACCAATATATGTCTAAATATGTTGCATTAAATCCAAATAAATTCAATTCAGTATTTCAGTTCCATTTACAACAATGTTGAGTGCCGTTTTGGCCATATCTGTCAAAATTCTTTAAAATGTTCAGTTTTGAATTTAATATCGCTACAGCTCATAGAATATTTAATAAAGTGTTTCCTTATATTATAGAATTTTACTGGTTTAGTACTTTCTGACAAAGCCAGCTGTAAGCTTTTGAATTGATACACATACATTTGTAATATTTAGTCCTTATAATTTGAGTCTTTATCAAGACTGTGAAAGTTATTTAGCAGAGGAAGAAAGTGAGAAATGGAATTATATCATATATATTCCAAGTTAAACAAGTGCACACATATTCCTTATGCTGGCTGACTTTCATCTAAATGTTTATATTAACTGAGATAGTTGTAAAACCAGAGAAAAAATGAGGTGACAGCTGATAAAAAGCAGCAACATGTGAATTGATGGGCTGTTTTTGCTTTTATGTAAACTAAAACTTTAAAAAAAGAAAAATACATGCACCAACTATATATATATATGCAAAAATTGGAACTTGAATCTCAGTATTTAAGGTCACCCAGGGAATGCAAAAGTCCCCTGCCAAGACCCTTTGCAGCTGTCTTTTGGCATAATTCATGTTGTACTTGTGAAGATAAACAATCGAAGCCATTCAAATTTGCAATGAAGCTTCAGAACAGTGTGAAGTATTGACATCAAGTACCTCGAGTGCCTTTTTTCATTACATCATTCGGAGTGGTTATTTACCCAAACGGCTGAGTGGTTATTTACCCAATGGCTGTGTACGCTAGTTATGATATTGGTCTAACGTACCCAACAGCTGTGTATGCAAATCTATATCATCGCTAGCGTACCCAGTGGCTATGTATAGCCGATGTATGGTTTTTATGTCGTCACTCTGCGGCGTGGGCGTACGCGTCCGCGTGAACAACTTCTCCTCCAAAACTACAAGGCCTAGAGATGTGCTGTTTTTTTTAAAAGATACCTTATCTATCGAGGATGAAAAATTGTTCAAGGCATGCAAATCTGCCTGTTCGTCTGTTTGCTAGAGACATTACAAGGGGGGTACCCCCACCAAAAGTGTGAAAATTTCAACACTTAATCACAATTTTCTCAGTGACTATTGCAGGGATTTCTCTCATATCTTGCATATATGTACTAGGCCAGAGGTAGATTCTCTTGTGTGAGTATGAGACCTGGATCTGTCTTACACTTTTTTTTTAATAAATTTTTTTAATAATTTTTAATGCATTAAAATTCATGAAATCATGCATAAAATCATTTATAACTTGAAAAGTGTTGCATTTAGAGCATTTTGTTAAAATATGTTATTCAGCTACTTTTTTCATAGCTACAATATGGTGAGTAAGTTGGGTGCCTGTCTCAATAGCTAAGTGATTAATAGCTACTTTTGGGCTTTTCAGTAACTTTCATCATGAGTAGAATCACTTGTAACTTAAAAGCTATTGCATTTAGAGAATTTCGTATAAATATGTTATTCAGCTACTTTTGGGTCAGCTATAATATAGTAAAATTTTAGACCTGTAGCTCATGGCATAGCTGAGTAATAGCTACTTTTAGGTTATCACTGTTGAGTAAATCGCTTATAACTTCAAAACTATTGCATTTAGAGAATTTCGTATAAATATGTTATTCAGCTACTTTTGGGTCAGCTATAACATAGTAAGATTTCAGACCTGTAGCTCATGGCATAGCTGAGTAATAGCTACTTTTAGGTTATCACTGTTGAGTAAATCGCTTATAACTTGGAAACTATTGCATTTAGAGTATTTTGTTTCAGTATGTTATTCACCTATTTTGGGATCAGCTATAACATAGTGAAGTTTCAGATCTGTGGCTCATTGCATAGCTGAGTAATAGCTACTTTGAAGTTCTCACTATTGAGTAAATCAGTTGTAATTGGAAAATATTGCATTTAGAGAATTTCGTATAAATATGTTATTCAGCTACTTTTGGGTCAGCTATAACATAGTAAAATATCAGACCTGTAGCTCATGGCATAGCTGAGTAATAGCTACTGTGAAGTTCTCACTGTTGAGTAAATCAGTTGTAATTGGAAAACTATTGCCTTTACAGAAATTTGTGCAAATATGTTATTCAGCTACTTTTGGGTCAGCTATAACATAGTGAAATTACAGACCTGTAGCTCATGGCACAACTGAGCAATAGCTATTCTCAGGCACTGACTGTTGAGTAAATCAGCTATAACTTGAAAAATATTGCATTTGGAGTATTTTGTTAAAATATATTGTTCACCTACTTTTGGGTTAGCTATAACATAGTGAAATTACAGACCTATAGCTCATGGCATAGCGGAGCAATAGCTATTTTCAGGTTCTCACTATTGAGTAAATTAGTTGTAACTTGAAAACTATTGCATTTACAGTATTTTGCTTAAATATGTTGTTCACCTACTTTTAGGTCAGCTATAACAGAGCAAAAATTCAGACATGTAGCTCATTGCATAGCTGAGTAATAGTTACTTTGAGGTTCTCACTCTTGAGTAAATCAGTAGTAACTTGAAAACTATTACATTTAGAGTATTTTGTTAAATATGTTATTCACAGACGTTTTGGTCAGCTATAACATATTGAAATTGCAGACCTCTATGTCATGGCATAGCTGAGCAATAGCTTCTTTCAGGTTCTCACTGTTGAGTAAATCATTGTATCCAACCTGTAGGAAATCATGGGCTGGGAATCTGTTAATATGGTCCGATTTGACCTTGGAACCCTCCTTCAAGGTCAAATGAGGATAGCCAAACATAAAAGTGCTTATAACTCGCTTATTATTGGTCCTAGAGGTTGGAATGAAAACCAACCTATAGAAAATCATGAGCTGGGAATTTTTTTGTGTGGTCGGATTTGACCTTGGACCCCTCCTTCAAGGTCAAACAAGGATAGCCAAACTTAAAAAGTGCCTATGACTCACTTATTATTGGTCCGAGAGGTTTGGGATGGTAAACCATCCTAAATTCTTTGGCTGGGAATCTTTTGGTATGGTCAGATTTGACCTTTGGACCCCTTCTTCATGGTCGAACGAGGATATTGCATTTATAGTATTTCTTTAAATATTTTTAACCTACTTTTTACACTTAAACAATTACCTTGTTACTTTATTTCATAATACCATTTGCAGGGCACAACTTTTTTGTCCTTTTCTTCTCTCAGCTTCGGAATATCTTTCGAACATGCTGTTCAGTTACCATTTACTGTATTTCTGTACAGCCCTTTCCCTGATAATTATGCTTTCCTCTCATTATCACCATCACAAATCAAAAACATTCAGTCAGCTGACACAGTGCCCGTTCACGGGCACTCTCCTCTTGTTTATATATTCACGTTTTCGATCATTTAAACTACAACCTCACAGTCACATTTTTGGATGACATTTTTATGATATTTTAGAATGAATATACAATCCCACTGAATCAGAGACTTCGTGGATTTAATTTTGTTGTTATATTTCTGATCATTTTGGTTGCACTCATTTTGATACTCATCATTGTCCCTTTACGTTGGCATATTGAAAACCAGTCTGTCAAGGATATACAAAATCACTGCTAGTGTACCCAAATTTTAATCACTTTTTCCTAAGCTCATTTCTGACACGTCCTTTAAACTTTATCAAAATGTAACAATAACCAAGTTATTCTGTTGTTTCACATTGCAAACCCATGCTAAGCTGAATAATTTTTATTATCTCCCGCCGGGCTTTAGCCCGGGAGGGAGATTATGAAATGATGTCTGTGTGTGCGTACGTGCGTGCGTGCGTGTGTGCGTGCGTTAGTTAGTCACGCAGATTTCTCCAAAACTACTACAGCTACAGATTTTTTGTAAATTAATTGTCCCAATGAATTTTCATGCCCTTGAAAAAATTTTTGGTTTTATTGACTTAGGCCTAAAGATAAGTGAGTAATAGCAATCTTAGCTACTTTGAGTAAAGGGCTCATAACTCAAAAACTATTGCAGTAACAACTTTTTCTTCAAATATGTTGTTCAGCTACTTTGTCCTTAGCTATAAGATGGTACATAGTTTGGGGTCCCATTGCATGCCATAAGTGAGTAATAGCTATTTTCTCATTTGTAGCTAAATAACAGAAGAAGTAAATGTCAGATATCTTCAAAAGTATTGAAGTTAGGGAAATCTTTTCAAATATGTTGTCCATCTTCTTTTTGGTAAGCTATCACATACTAAAGTTTCAGACCTGTTGCACCTTGGATAGCTGAGTAATAGCTACTTTGAAATTCTGACTGGTGAGTAAAGCGATTGTAACTCCAAAACTATTGCAGTTAGAGTATTTTCCTAAAATATGTTGTTCAGCTACTTTGTCCTTAGCTATAAGATGGTACATAGTTTGGGGTTCTATTGCATGCCATAAGTGAGTAATAGCTATTTTCTCATTTGTAGCTAAATAACAGAAGAAGTAAATGTCAAATATCTTCAAAAGTATTAAAGTTGGGGAAATCTTTTCAAATATGTTGTCCATCTACTTTTTGGTAAGCTATGACATAGTAAAGTTTCAGACCTGTTGCACCTTGGATAGCTGAGTAATAGCTACTTTGAAATTCTGACTGTTGAGTAAAGCTATTGTAACTAAAAAAGTATTGCAGTTAGAGTGTTTTCCTAAAATATGTTGTTCAGCTACTTTGTTCTTAGCTATAAGATGGTACATAGTTTGGGGTTCTATTGCTTGCCATAAGTGAGTAATAGCTATTTCCTCATTTGTAGCTAAATAACAGAAGAAGTAAATGTCAAATATCTTCAAAAGTATTAAAGTTAGGGAAATCTTTTTAAATATGTTGTCCATCTACTTTTTGGTAAGCTGTGACATAGTAAAGTTTCAGACCTGTTGCACCTTGGATAGCTGAGTAATAGCTACTTTGAAATTCTGACTGTTGAGTAAAGCCATTGTAACTCCAAAACTATTGCAGTTGGAGTATTTTCCTAAAATATGTTGTTCAGCTACTTTGTTCTTAGCTATAAGATGGTACATAGTTTGGGGTTCTATTGCTTGCCATAAGTGAGTAATAGCTATTTTCTCATTTGTAGCTAAATAACAGAAGAAGTAAATGTCAAATATCTTCAAAAGTATTGAAGTTAGGGAAATCTTTTCAAATATGTTATCCATCTACTTTTTCATAAGCTATCACATAGTAAAGTTTCAGATCTGTTGCACATTGGATAGCTGAGTAATAGCTACTTTGAAATTCTACAGTTGAGTAAATCCATTGTAACTCCAAAACTATTGCAGTTACAATATTTTCGTAAAATATGTTGTTCACCTACTTTGTCCTTAGCTATAAGCTGGCATGTAGTTTGGGGTTGTATTGCATGCCATAAGTGAGTAATAGCTATTTTCTTATTAGTAGCAAAATAATGACATAAGTAAATGTCAAATATCTTCAGAAGTATTAAAGTTACGGAATTCTTTTCAAATATGTCATTCATCTACTTTTTTGTAAGCTATCACATAGTAAAGTTTCAGACCTGTTGCACATTGCATAGCTAAGTAATAGCTACTTTGAAATTGTGACTGTTGAGTAAATCCATTGTAACTCCAAAACTATTGCAGTTACAGCTTTTTCTTCAAATATGTTGTTCAGCTACTTTGTCCTTAACTATAAGATGGTATATATTTTGGGGTTGTATTGCATGCCATAAGTGAGTAATAGCTATTTTCTTATTTGTAGCAAAATAACAACATAAGTAAATGTCAAATATCTTCAAAAGTATTAAAGTTAGGGAAATATTTTCAAATATGTTATTCATCTAGTTTTTGATAACCTATCACATAGTAAAGTTTCAGACCTGTTGCACATTGGATAGCCGAGTAATACCTACTTTGAAATTGTGACTGTAGGGTAAATGTATATAGTTTGGGGTTCTATTGCATGCCATAAGTGAGCAATAGCTATTTTCTTATTTGTGGCAAAATAATGACATAATTTTTCTCAAATAACTGCTTCATCTACTTTTGGGAGAGCTTTCACATGGTGAAGTTTCAGACCCATAGCTAATTATTCACCTACTCAAAATGAGTAAATGATAATTATCTCTAAAAGTATTGCGGATATCCAATTTTTATCAAATAACTCATTCATCTACTTTTGGGAGAGCTTTCACATGGTGAAGTTCCAGACCCGTAGCTAATTACTCACCTACTCAAAATGAGTAAATGTGAATTATCCCTAAAAGTATTGGGGATATCCAATTTTTCTTAAATAACTCATTCACCTACTTTTGGAAGAGCTTTCACTTGGTGAAGTTTCAGACCCATAGCTAATTATTCACCTACTCAAAATGAGTAAATGCTAATTATCTCTAAAAGTATTGTGGATATCCAATTTTTATTAAATTACTCGTTCATCTACTTTTGGGAGAGCTTTCACATGGTGAAGTTCCAGACCCGTAGCTAATTACTCGCCTACTCAAAATGAGTAAATGTGAATTATCTGTAAAAGTATTGCAGATATCCAATTTTTCTCAAATAACTCATTCACCTACTTTTGGGAGAGCTTTTACTTGGTGAGTTTCAGACCCGTAGCTAATTACCGTAGCCGCGCTCTGTAACGCTCATGCTTTTGAAAGCGCCCATCCACAATCTTACGTTATCGCTCATAAATTGCTAATATGTCGTTTCGAGGTAAACTGTCTCCATATAAACCCAATAATCGGTGAAATATGATTAATTTATATCAATTTTCAACAAACCTTTCCTCATTTTAGCAGTTATGACAACTTTTACTGCACCGAGATTTGTTTACCAACCGCATATTTTACTTCCAGTCGGTGTGTGCTAAAACGCGGTTTCCCTAAATTCGGGTTATCTTTTTCGAAATGCCCGGCTGGTTTTCATTGTCGTAAACGCCCATCCCCAACTTTTGCAAATATTTGGTCACATTGCCCATGGGCGTTACAGAGCGCGGCACCGGTATTCACCTACTGAAAATGAGTAAATGTGAATTATCTCTAAAAGTATTCCAGATAGCCAATTTTTATCAAATAACTCATTCACCTACTTTTGGGAGAGCTTTCACTTGGTGAATTTTCAGACCCGTAGCTAATTATTCACCTCCTCAAAATGAGTAAATGCTAATTATCTCTAAAAGTATTGCGGGTATCCAATTTCTATCAAATTACTTGTTCATCTACTTTTGGGAGAGCTTTCACATGGTGAAGTTCCAGACCCGTAGGTAATTACTCACCTAATCGAAATGAGTAAATGTGAATTATCTGTAAAAGTATTGCAGATAGCCAATTTTTCTCAAATAACTCATTCACCTACTTTTGGGAGAGCTTTCACTTGGTGAAGTTTCACACCCATAGTTAATTATTCACCTACTCAAAATGAGTAAATGTGAATTATCTCTACAACTATTGCAGATAGCCAGTATTTCTGAAATAACTCATTCACATACATTTTGGAGAGCTTTCAATTAGTGAATTTTCAGATCCGTACCTAATTACTCACCTACTCAAAATGAGTAACTGCCTATTATCACTAAAAGTATTGCAGATAGCCAATATTTCTCAAATAACTCATTCACCTACATTTTGGAGAGCTTTCACATGCTAAATTTTTTTAATGAATTTTTTTAAATAATTTTTAATGCATTAAAATTCATGAAATCATACACTAAATCAATTATAACTTGAAAAGTATTACATTTAGAGCACCTTGTTAAAATATGTTATCTTTAGTACATCTCATTTATATGGCGGGAGATAAATGCATGCGTCAGAATGCTTGTTCAGAGAGTGATCCTTGGCCCATTTTTGACTACTCGAAAAATTTCCTTAAAAACTAATTGCTTCACAATGCCTTGGATACAGACCTGTTGAGTATGCTGTAAAAGGACTGATATCGAGTGCACAACCATTGAGTGCATACTACCTTGGGTAATGAGATGTTGGGTAGGCTGTAAAAAAATTGGAGTTGTTGGGTACACTAGCAGCAATTTAGATCTTGTCTGTGCACTAGACCAATATCACTGCCAATGTACACAACTGCTGGGTACGCTAGTAGTGATATGGATCTTGTGTACACAGTCACCGGGTACAGCAATGATATTGATCTTGGGTGCACAAAAATTGGGAACATAGAGTTTACTGCCTTGGGTACAGTGTAGTTGGGTATGCCAGTACCTTACTGCGCTTTTGGGTACACTTAAAAAAAACAACATAAATCTAGGGTACATAACCATTGGGAAAATAGAACTCAGTGCTTTAATCAGTGTACATACACAGCCGTTGGATACGCTAGCAATGATATTGATCTTGGGTGCACAACCGTTGGGAACATAGAGTTTACTGCCTTGGGTACAGGGTAGTTGGGTATGCCAGTGTACATACACAGCTGTTGGGTACGCTAGCAGTGAAATAAATCTTGCGTACACAACCGTTGGGTGTGCTAGTAGTGAAACTGATCTAGCATACGCAGCCATTGGATAAATATCCTCTACCTTTTTCATTTGACCTTGATTCCTGCTTGTACGTTAATAACAGAAATGCCTGTTCAGCTTTCATCTCTCATTTAAGACATGAAGTCCTTCTTCTCCTTCATTAGTGGCCTGGCAGGAGCTGGTGTTTTAGACCTGACCTTGTCTTATTCCAGAACATCCACACCACACTAAACTCTGGTCACCTTATGTAATTGATGTGTTTGTTGTTGTTTCAGAACACACACATCATAGCCATGCCGCGGCAGTGGCAGCAGATGCCGGGAAAGTTGAGGAGAAAGCAGTAGAGGAAGTGGAGGGTGAACACACGGAACTACACACATGGATTGGAGTGGCACTTGTACTGGGTTTTATCTTCATGTTAATTGTGGACCAGATTGGGGGAGGGCTACATCACCACGCCCCCTCAGGTATGTCTCTTACCAGTGCATATGTTTACTGCACCCTAAACCAAAATTGCCTGAAAATTCTCTTTTGTCACTTTTGTATTGGTTGTGTGATACATGTACACCTACTGTCAGAATATCCATGTTTGAGTTGAACATGGAGAATATTGTATGGCCCTTATTGGTATGCAATATCAGCAGTTTATACCCAGTGATATCACACTGTATAAAGTCTTCAGGAACCAGCTAACCTATAACCATTGAGTAAATACATGTAACACCTTCTCTTCAGAAATGCAGCATTTTCTGATGATTTTACATGAAATTCATTCCATGTATGATTAACATCGGTTCCCTTTTTATGTAGACTTTTTGACATTTATATGCCACTGTGGCCTAGTGTGTAACACACCTATTAACACAAGAGGATATGGGTTCAAACCCCAGTATAACCAGATACATAGTGGGTCGGATGACCACTTAAAATGGCAGTCCTCTCTCATTGGGTACTATCCCCAGTGGCAGGTTAAAGAACCTCAAGGACATTGATAGATGGTCATCCTTGATCCTCTGTCTTTCAGTTAGGGGGGAAATGTTAGCAACCTGTCAGCTTGGACTGTACTTGTGCAGTCGAATGGGCCAAATAGCACTTTGAGTCCTGTGGTATAGGGACATAGTTCAGTGAGTATTGATGTACGTTACAATACAATTAGCAGAAAATGAAGTTTTGGAATGCCAAAACAATTGTGTTTGTGTTACAGATTCGGAAGTTGGGGGAAACCATACACAGTCTAACAGAAACAGGATCACTGCCACATTAGGTCTAGTTGTACACGCTGCAGGTGAGTGAACACACATTGCACCAGGGTTTTGATACACATTTCTCCATCAGGGACTAGATGCATGAAACTCTCATATCAGAGTTTTTTTCTGTACCTTTACATACATAACTTATAATGTGTGTTCTCAAAACTCCTTATTTTTGTACTTTTTCACCTATTCTATATCTCATGATTTCCAACACCAATTCTCCAGGCTGTGGGGTACGGGCATCTCTGAGGGTATTTTATTGTTTGTCAAATTCAAAATATAATGAGCCTGTCCCCACTCTTCTTCCTCTCCAGTTGACTGTTAAAGGTTCAGTGTATCTGTTATATGCTGGGCAATATAAAACTCACTCACAAACACAGCATATTGTTCCAGCCCTATCACAACCTTTCTATAACTTGACCATAACCTTACTGAGCCTATTTGATCAGTTGAAAGGCAAGTCCCACTGTCCATTCCCTTCACTGACTATTGGCTGTTTAATGCAAACGTCTCCATGTCAGCTGACCGTGTTTTTCTCCCTTCAGCTGACGGAGTGGCTCTGGGTGCTGCGGCTACCACCTCACAAACTCATGTTGAGATGATCGTCTTCATAGCCATCATGTTACACAAGGTGAGTCTGTAACGTGTGAAGGGTTCATCGGTAACCTGTTCTTTCTGATTACACAGTGTAAGACATTGTACCATTATAGTATTCAGAGAAACAACTCGAACTTGGAACAATAGTATCTTGTTACTGTTACAGATGGTAAATGTCGTGTTACACAAGAGTTTAGGCAATATGGCAGTCATGTGGTGCATGGTGTTATTATCTATGGTGTTCAATTGTGTTACACAAGGTGTTATATAATATGATACATTCATGTTACAGCTGTTAGGTCTCATAAAACCTAATGTAACATATTGGTCAGACTGGTTCTAAAACCAAACCCGTTGTCCGGGGCTTTAAAATGGAATGAAATCTGGGATTTCGAATGCTTGATCTGTCATGGTGAAAATTTACAACGAGCATACATGAGCCATAATTTAAACAAGAAATATGTATTTTGAAGTTTATAAACTCCATTTACACTGAATATAAAGTAAAAATGTTAGATATTTTGTAAAATATGTATGTTCTTTATTGTTTTGACAAAGTATTAACCAGTAGAAAACCTAATAAAATGACATTTACAATAACTGCTGCTTAAATATGCTTTGCGGATTTAGTTATTTCTACCTAGACAAAACAAAACACGGTATGCCGGTTTACTCTTCACTAATGTAACATGAGATAAGGTATTTTGTAACATGATACATAATGTAATGCCAGTAAAACTGTTACATGGAATATTTAAAAGTAATGCCAATTAAAATCATAAATTATAAAATGGAAGATGACGTGACAATTTTGTAAAAGACTTACTTACTTACTTAATCCTTTTCGTGTATGTCTACACATAAGGCGGCTACAAGGTCTCTCCATTGGCTCCTGTCCAGCGCTGCTCGCCCTATGGTGTTCCAGGTATATCCAGTCTCCTTCATTTCTGTGTCTACTGTTCTCCTCCATGTCCCTCTCGGTCTGCCAGGTCTTCTCTTTCCAGGTGGTGCCCACTTCACGGATCTTCTTACAATACTGTCTTCCTCTCTTCTAAGTACGTGCCCCAGATATCTCCACCTTCTACGCTTTATCTCCATATTGATGTCTCCTATGCCTGTCCTTTCTGCTACCTCCCTATTACTGACCCGATCTTGCCACCTCACTCCAAGAATCCTTCTTAGGCATCCACCTTCAAAGCCTCTCAGTCTGCTCTCTATCTCCTTGTTGGTCCTCCACGTTTCCGCCGCATATAATAGCACTGATCTTACATTGCTCTTATAAAGTTTGATTTTGGTCTTTCTTGAAATTTTCCGTGATTTCCAGATGTTACCAAGTTTCCGAAATGCTGCAGCTGCTTTGCCAATCCTGATGTTAACTTCTTCCATCACTTCACCATTGATGTTTACGACACTACCCAGATAGCAGAATGTCTCTACTTCCTCCAGATCTTCTCCATCCAAGCTGATACTGTTGGTGTTCCTGTTGTTCATCCTCATGACCTTGGATTTCCTACGGTTGATTCTCAGACCGATCTTTCCTCCCTCTTCCTTCAATTTACTAGTCTTCTCCTGCATCTGTTTCGTGTGACTCAGGAGACCAATATCATCTGCGAAATCTATATCTTCCAGACCTGATGTGAATGTCCAATGAATTCCTCGAGGTTCCTCTGTCACTAGTCTCATAATCCAATCTAGACAGAGAAGGAACATGAGCGGTGATATGATGCACCCCTGCCTCACTCCAGATGTTATCAGAAACCAGTCAGATGTTGATCCTTCGTGTCTCACTGTGCATCGAAATCCATCATACATATCTCGAATAATACCTATGATCTTTCTCTGTATTCCATATGCTTCCATGATTTTCCATAGCGTGATCCGATGTATACTATCAAACGCTTTCTCAAAGTCAATAAAATTGATATATAATGATGATCGCCACTCTAAACTCTGCTCTATGATGTTCCTGAGGCAGAAGATGTTGTCTGTACATGACCTGTTCCTTCTGAATCCACTTTGCTCCTTCCTCAAGATGGTGTCTACCTCGTCCTTAATCCTTTGCAAGAGAATACGACACAGGACCTTTCCCGGGACAGACAGTAGGGTTATTCCCCTCCAGTTGTTGCACTGTGTCAAGTCGCCCTTCTTCGGAAGTTTGACGATAATTCCTTCCTTCCACTGCTCCGGTACACTCCCTTCATCCCATATCCTGTTGAATAACGTGTATAACACGTCAACACTGATATCCTCACTCTCTTTCATCATCTCCGCCTGGATGTTGTCAGTGCCTGCTGCTTTGCTGTTCTTCAGCTTCTTAATCGCCCGCCTGATTCTAATTGGACTTTTATAGCGCTTAATCTCCCCAAACAAGAGGACTCTAAGGCGCAACAAAACAAAAAGCAATCAACAAAATTCTGTGTCCAGGGACATAACAGGGGTCGAACACCACGGAGAACGCCAGGGGGATGATTCAGGCTAGGGTGGATATGCTTTGGTGTACAGGTAGGTTTTAAGCTGTTTTCTGAAGGAGGCCAGGGATGGAGAGGCACGAATCACATCAGGGAGAGTATTCCACACAGTAGGAGCATCAAACGCAAAACTATTACCAAACTGTTTGACAGATTTATAAACAGAGGGGCAGAACTTTGGAATAACTAGGAAATTACCACCACTTTGACTGCGCCTGGTACTATAAGAACTGCTGTAGGAAGAAAGATGTGGTGAAAAATACCTGGGAAAACCTGTGTGAAGATACTTATAAACAAGTGTGACTGTCTTGAACACAATGCGCTGTTCAACAGGAAGCCAATGCAGTTTCTTTAGCACAGGAGTTATGCTGGTGTATCGACTGGTGTTTGATACAATTCTAGCTGCACTATTTTGGATGCACTGTAATTTGCGTAGATTGAACTTGGACAGGCTCCTGAAAAGTGAGTTGCAGTAATCCAACCGACTACTAACAAGAGCGTTGGCTACAAGAACAGAAACATCATGAGTAAGAAACCGCCTGACATGTCTGAAGTCACGGAGTTTAACAAAACAACTTTTGCAGACATTCTGAACATGCTTGGACAAAGAGAAATCTGAATCAAACCACACACCCAGATTTTTTACTGAATCTGCAGGGCAGAGTGAGTTGCCCAGGATATCAATTGGAAAACATGCTTTCAACTTATCCCTTTGTCTCTTCGAACCAAAGATGATAAACTCAGTCTTATCAGGATTCAGTTTGAGCTTACTAGTTGTCATCCACTCTTTAACATCATTTAGGCACTTATTTAGCTTTTCAAAGGCAGCAGATGCATTCTTCTGGGATAAATGTATATAAAGTTGGCTATCATCTGCATAGAAATGAAACTTTATTCCATTATGTTTACTGATAATGGAACTGAGGGGGGTAGTGTACAATGAGAACAACAAAGGACCCAGGACAGAACCTTGGGGAACACCAAATAGGAGTTTACAAACATCTGACAAAGTAGAACCAATTTTTACTGATTGGTAACGGTCCATTAGGTAGGATGTGAACCATTTCAGAACGGAGCCACTGACCCCAAACCAGTTTTGGAGGCAACCCAGAAGAGTAGAGTGATCAATGGTGTCGAAGGCAGCAGACAAGTCAAGCAATACCAAGGCAGTGGATTCACCTCTTGACAATGATAAGTGAACCTCATTTTTTATGTAGAGAAGAGCAGTCTCAGTTGAATGGCCCGCCTTATATGCCGACTGGTACGGGTTGTCTAAGTTATTGGCATTAATATGTTCTAACAGCTGCTTAGCAACCACACGTTCTACCAATTTAGATATAAAACTGAGACCTGATACAGGGCGATAATTCTTAAGGTCATTTGAGGGAAGATTTGGCTTTTTAATAAGTGGAGTGACCACAGCAGATTTGAAGGCATCAGGAACGCATCCCTCCATGAGTGAGCAGTTGACCAGCTTTGTAAGTGATGGTAGCAATATATCAATGCATTCCTTAATCAGGAATGTCGGCAGAGGGTCCAACAGGCATGATTTTGTTGGTGATGCTTTAATTATTTTATCAACAGCATCTTCAGAAACTTGCCTAAAGACAGTAATTTGGGGAGGATCTGAAGGAGGGTTAACATCATATTCAGTGCCAAAAGAAGCAAAATTATCTCTAATCTTCTTAATTTTGTTGGTGAAGAAGGAGGCAAACTGGTCAGCCAATGACTTTTCGGACTCATGAGATGGAAGTGTGGCATCAGAAACCCTGTTCAGGGTCTTATGGAGCTCACGCCAAAGTTTTCGAGAGTCATGACTATTGTCTGAGATCAGTTTGCTATAGTAGTCTGATTTATCTTTATTTACAAGTGCATTGCACCGAGCAATCTGGCGACGAAGCCTACTCCTGTTAAGTGTACTTTTAGCCCTACGCCAGGTTCTCTCAAATTGGCGCCTAAGGGACTTTGCACGTCGATAATCATCAGACATCCAATCCGCGGACTCCTTTTTCGTCAATTTAGATATAAGAGGTGCATGCCTATCCAGAACATCACTCAAATCATGTACATATTGATCATACAGATCGACAACAGCATCAGCTGGAGACTTGACGAAGGACGTATTTTTGAGATCTGAGCGGAAGTCAGACATATTGATACGGTGGAACCTTCTATATTGAACTACATTTGGAGTATGAGACACTTGACAAGGGAAGGCAACTGAACATGTGACTAATGCGTGATCGGAAACAAAGTCACAAATTTTAACATCAGCAATGGTGTCCTGATCACAGGGGGATAAAATCAGGTCCAATATGTGACCATGTAGATGAGTAGGTTTATTGACTAACTGTTTGAGGTCACATGAATCAAGAAAGGTAGTGAATTTCTGACCGTCACCAACTGGAACATCAACATGAATGTTGAAGTCGCCACAAATGTAATATGAAGAATTAATGGATGAAAGGTAACCAACAAATGACATGAATTCTTCCAGAAAATTACAGGTACATGATCCTGGAGGGCGATAGATGCAGGCCAGCAACACTGAATGGCCATGAAGCCCGATTGACACCACTATATTTTCAAATGACTGATAACAAGGAGTTTCAATTATATGGGGTCTGTAGGAGGATCTGATGAAAAAACCCACACCACCACCAATACCTGAGGGACGAGGCTTGTGAGGAAAGTTAAAATCGGGAGGAGTTATAGACCGTAAGAAGCTGTCAGAGTCAAATGGACGTATGTGTGTTTCCGTGAGGCATAGAAGATCAAGGTCGTATGAAGCCACCTTGTCGGCAAGGAGAGGACCCTTGTTCCTTACTTGATCTCCTCCTTTGTAATATCTGAGATGTCAATATCAAGCTCCTGTTGTTGGCCCACCTCCACTGTCGCTATGACTTCCGGATCCTCCCTGATTAACACACTGCTGAAATGCTCCTTCCACCTTTCTGCTTGTTCTCTCTCTGTGTGCATGATGTTGCCATTACTATCTTTGATGTGTGAATTATAAGTGGACATTTTCCCACATAACTGCTTGGTGATGTTGTGCAAAGTCCTCAGATCTCCCCTATATGATGCTGTTTCTGCCTTTTCTGCTTGCTCCTCGATGTAAACCTTCTTGTCTTCTTTTGCACTAGCCTTCACTCTCAGTATATTCACTTCTCATCCTTTCTCTTTCTCTTTCTTCCCGACATGCATGAATGCTCTGTTTCACCTCCTTCCTTTCTTCCACAAGTGCCCACGTTTTGTCCGACAACCATTCCTTTCTCTTGCTATTCCTGTATCCCAAAACAGCCTGAGATGTGTCTGTGTATGCATCCCTGATGTTTGCCCACTGTTCCTCTGTGCTTTCCCCTAGATCGCCTAGTGCTTGGAATCTGTTGTTAAGCTCTACACAGAAGCTCCTCTTCGTATCCTCATTCTTGAGTTTCCTGATGTCGAACACTTTCCTATCTGATTTCACTCTGGCCCTCCTCAGCTTCAACCTGATCTTTCCAATCACGAGATAGTGGTCGCTGTTCATGTCTGGCCCTCTCCTCACCTTCACGTCATGCAATGATGTTCTCCACTTCCTGTTTATCATGATGTGATCTATTTGGTTTTTCACTCTGCCGTTTGGTGAGGTCCATGTTAAGGTATGAATTTCCTTATGCTTGAAAACTGTCCCTCCGATTAACAGGCTTTTGTGCATACAGAAATCCACATTGTAAAGACAATAAATCTATAATTAAGCGTCCCTGAAAGGGCGCTTCTTTGTTTTCGCCTCAGTTTCCTCGCCGCCGCCGCATTATGGTCTCCCTTGAATATCTCCCTTATTATTAGAAGGTTTCAAACCATATTTGGCAGTTATATACCTTAGGCGTGGGAAAATTTTTCTGCATGCTTAAATTTGACCCTTGACCTTTATGAAGGTCACATGATCAAAAACAGTTTTTTTAAGTACACCCCCCCGGTCATCGCAGTTCAGGAAAAACTACTTGCTACACAGCCTTATAATTTGACACACCTGTTCATACTATCGAAAACGCGAGCTGATTAGATTTTGGGAGCAATCCCTTGAAAAATGTCTCATTTATGAGTGATTTTCTGACACCTTCCAATCTGAAAGCCTTAAATTTAGGTCAACCCCCCTATTATCTTCTTAAGTATTGCATTTAGAGCCATAAAATGTACTGGGAGGTAATAGGAAATCATATGTGGAGAGTCTAAATAGCCGGTCAGTTTTACCCCACGGCCCCCCCTTATGGGTCAAACTGGGGTCATAAAATAGCTGATTTTGAGTTTTTGCCTTATATCTCCTTTATTGTTGCTTTTATAGCTTCAGAATGTATTAAGAGGTATTGGGAAAGCATATGTGGAGAGTCTAAATAGCCGCTCAGTTTTACCCCCCGACCTCCCCTTATGGGTCAAACTGGGGTCATAAAATAGTTGATTTTGAGTTTTTGCCTTATATCTCCTTTATTGTTGCTTTTATAGCTTCAGAATGTATTAAGAGGTATTGGGAAAGCATATGTGGAGAGTCTAAATAGCCGGTCAGTTTTACCCCCGACCCCCTCTTATGGGCCAAACTGGGGTCATAAATAGCTGCTTTGGAGTTTTTGCCTTATATCTCCTTTATCGTTGCTTTTATAGCTTTGGAATGTATTAAGAGGTATTGGGAAAGCATATGTGTAGAATCTAAATAGCCGGTCAGTTTTATCCCCCCCCCCCCTTATGGGTCAAACTGGGGTCATAAAATAGTTGCTTTAGAGTTTTGCCTTATATCTCCTTTATTGTTGCGTTTATACCTTCAGAATGTATTAAGAGGTATTGGGAAAGCATATGTGGAGAGTCTAAGTAGCCGGTCAGTTTTACCCCCCCTTATGGGCCAAACTGGGGTCATAAATAGCTGCTTTGGAGTTTTTGCCTTATATCTCCTTTATCGTTGCTTTTATAGCTTTGGAATGTATTAAGAGGTATTGGGAAAGCATATGTGGAGAATCTAAATAGCTGGTCAGTTTTATCCTCCGACCCCCCTTATGGGTCAAACTGGGGTCATAAAATAGTTGCTTTGGAGTTTTGTCTTATATCTCCTTTATTGTTGCTTTTATACCTTCAGAATGTATTAAGAGATATTGGGAAAGCATATGTGGAGAGTCTAAATAGCCTGTCAGTTTTACCCCCCGACCCCCCCTTATGGGCCAAACTGGGGTCATAAATAGCTGCTTTGGAGTTTTTGCCTTATATCTCCTTTATCATTGCTTTTCTAGCTTCAGGATGTATTAAAAGGTATTGGGAAAGCATATGTGGAGAATCTAAATAGCCTGTCAGTTTTATCCCCCCCCCCCCCCCCCCCCCCCCCCCCTATGGGTCAAACTGGGGTCATAATACAGTTGCTTTGGAGTTTTTGCATTATAACTCCGTTATTGTTCTTTTATAGCTTCAGAATGTATTAAGAGGTATTGGGAAAGCATATATGGAGAATCCAAATAGCCGGTCGGTTCCCCGACCTCTCCCCAAACCCCCCTTTATGGCTGAAACTGGGCTCATAAAATAGGTCATTTGGAGTTTTTGCCTAAAATCTCCTTCATTGTTGGTTTTATAGCTTCAGAATGTATTAAGAGGTATTGGGAAAGCATATGTGGAGAGTCTAAGTAGCCGATCAGTTTTACCGCCCGACCCCCCCCCCCCCCCCCCCCCCCCCCCCCCCCCCCCCTTATGGGTCACACTGGGGTAAAAAAATAGCTGTTTTGGAGTTTTTTACCTGATATCTCCTTCATTGTTGCTTTTATAGCTTCGGAATGTATTAAGAGGTATTAGGAAACCATATCTGGACAGTCGAAATAGCCGGTTAGTTTTACCTCCTGACCCCCATGTATGGGTCAAACTGGGGGCATAAAATAGCTTTTGCCTTTATTGTTGCTTTTATGCTTTCACAATGTATTAAAAGCTATTGCAAAACCATGTGGACAATCTAAATAGCAATACATACTTGCACACATGGTTATATATGAAGTTATCAATACTCGTTACTGAAATGCTTTGTAGCATTTACACAAAATTTACTTAAGTTATCCTTAACACTTAAACAGTGTGAAATATACACATCAGAATATTACTACAAACATATTTAGTAGGCTTGGCTTAATGTTTTAATTAGAATAGGACATTTCCTCAAAAAAGCATAATATATGCTTTTTCCAATCTACAACACTTTCTCCAGCTTGTCTATGTCTACAACACTTATTTATGTTAATTAAAGAAGACCTTTGTAGGATTTTCCCTCTCATGATATCATTAAGTGGGTTGGTTTATGTAACTTTACGGTGCAGCTTTGTGCATTCTTAGCTTTACAGCATGCTTATTAAAACCACAAGGCATTTTAAACTCTCAGGGACGCTTTGCTTTTGTTAGCAAAAGCATTCCTCCAGTTTTTTAATATCAATTTAAGAAAACTGTTAAGATTTTTTTTTAGCTTGAAGATTAATATGGAGAAACTGAAGCAATCCCTATTGGCACTTACAAATGAGAAAAAACTTAACATTACCCAAAAGCTATAAGCACAATAAAAATAAATTGGAGCAGCTTTAAAACAATTGGGATATGGTGCTTGGAATGTCGTGTCACTGCAGGTTACACGTCAAACTCACAGCTTAAAGTCATTTAAGGATGTTATAATAACTTGTTCCTGTTACATTGATGCAAAATGAGCATCTCAATAAATGCAACTCCCTCATAATTAAGCGTCCCTTGAAAAGGGGACGCTTATTGGTTTCACCCCTGGTTTTCAGTCAGCCGCCGCCGCCGCATTATCGCCTCCCTTGAATATCTCCCTTGTTATTAGGCCTATCCAAATGATATGTGGCAGTGTTCTTCTATAGGCGTGGGGAAATTTTTTGACAGGCATAAATTTAACCTTTGACCTTTATCAAGGTCACATTATCAAAAATTCAAAAAAAAATTTACTTCCTTTTCACTAGATTTCCTCAGAAAGTACTGGGTGTGGGTCAACCAAATTTGGTATGCACATTCCTGAGGGAAGAATCTAGGCGCCAGTCGATATTGGGATCAATCGGGCCATAATTGACCGATTGACGGGTGATTGATTATAAGTTCATAAAAATTTTGCTAAGATTAAGCCTTGAACTCGCTTATTATTGATCGTAGAGGTTTGGGATGGTATACCAACATATAGGAAATCATGTGCTGGGAATCTTCTGGTGTGGTCAGATTTGACCTTGGGCCCCTCGTTCAAGGTCAAGCAAGGATAGGCAAAGTTTAAAGTGCTTATAACTTGCTTATTATTGGTCCTAGAGGTTTGGGATGGTATACCAACATATAGGAAATCATGGGCTGGGAATCTTCTGGTGTGGTCGGATTTGACCTTGGGCCCCTCGTTCAAGGTCAAAAGAGCATAGCCAAACTTAAAAGTGCTTATAACTCGCTTATTATTGGTCCTAGAGGTTTGTGATGGTATACCAACATATAGGAAATCATGTGCTGGGAATCTTCTGGTGTGGTCGCATTTGACCTTGGGCCCCCCCTTCAAGGTCAAACGAGGATAGCCAAACTGAAAAGTGCTTATAACTCGCTTATTATTAAGCGTCCCGCAAGGGACGCTTGTTTGTGTATGGGAGAGCTTCCGGCTCCGCATTTTGTTTTCCTTATAACTCTGTAACCGTTAGGCGGATTCTTTTCAAATTTGGCAGGTTTAGGCAGTAGCCTTGGGGAATTTTTTTGAATATGCTGCAGTGACATTTCAACCAATCAGAGAGGTCACATGACCAAAAATGGGGAAGCTTGTCTGGATGATAACTTGAAAGGAATTTTATCAATTCACCTGAAACTTGGCAAATACATTCATTCTATTAAAATCTGGAAATCATTAGATTTTGGCATTGATTGGTCAAGAAATGGCCGAGTAATTAATGATTAATTAATCATTACGAATTTTCCAAATAAGGAAAACACAAAAATGATTATATCTCGAAAACCGTGCTAGATAGAGCGATTTCGACGAAATTTTTGACCCACAGGGTATCTCTGCGGAGTAGTTATCCCAATTTTCAAAAAAATTTTGTCTCGCCCAAAATGGCGGCCATTTTGACTTTTCGAAATTTTCGCAAAAATTGCAAAACACAAAAATGCTTATATCTCAAAAACCGTGCTAGATAGAGCAATTTCGACAAAATTTTTGACCCGCAGGATATCTCTGCGGAGTACTTTTCCCAATTTTCAAAAAATTTTGTCTCGCCAAAAATGGTGGCCATTTTGAATTTTCGAAATTTTCGCAAAAATTGCAAATCACAAAAATGCTTATATCTCGAAAACCGTGCTAGATAGGGTGATTTCGACGAAATTTTTGACCCACAGGGTATCTCTGCAGAGTAGTTATCCCAATTTTGAAAAAAAAATTTCTCTCGCCAAAAATGGCGGCCATTTTGAATTTTCGAATTTTTCGCAAAAATTGCAAAACATAAAAATGCTTATATCTTGAAAACCCTGCTAGATAGAGCGATTTCGATGAAATTTTTGACCCACAGGGTATATCTGCAGAGTAGCCATGCCAATTTTCAAAAAAATTTTGTCTCGCCAAAAATGGCGGCCATTTTGAATTTTCGAATTTTTCGCAAAAATTGCAAAACATAAAAATGCTTATATCTTGAAAACCCTGCTAGATAGAGCGATTTCGACGAAATTTTTGACCCACAGGGTATCTCTGCAGAGTAGCCATGCCAATTTTCAAACAAAAAATTTCTTGCAAAAAATGGCGGCCATTTTGAATTTTCGAATTTTTCGCAAAATTGCAAAACACAAAAATGCTTATATCTCGAAAACCGTGCTAGATAGAGCGATTTCGACGAAATTTTTGACCCACTGGGTATCTTTGCAGAGTAGCCATGCCAATTTTCAGAAAAATTTTGTCTTGCCAAAAATGGCGGCCATTTTGAATTTTCGAATTTTTGCGCAAAAATTGCAAAACACAAAAATGCTAATATTTCGAAAACCGTGCTACATAGAGCGATTTCGACGAAATTTTTTATCTTCAGGGTATCTCTGCAGAGCAGCTATCCCAAAGAGCTTTCACTTGGTGAAGTTTCAGACCCATAGCTAATTACTCACCTACTCAAAAAGAGTAAATGCGAATTACCTCTAAAAGTATTGCAGATGGCCAATTTTTCTCAAATAACTCATTCACCTACTTTTGGAAGAGCTTTCACATGGTGAAGTTTCAGACCCATAGCCAATTACTCACCTACTCAAAATGAGTAAATGTGAATTATCTCTAAAAGTATTGCAGATAGCCAATTTTTCTCAAATAACTCATTCACCTACTTTTGGGAGAGCTTTCACTTGGTGAAGTTTCAGACCCATAGCTAATTACTCACCTACTCAAAATGAGTAAATGCTAATTATCTCTAAAAGTATTGCAGATAGCCAATTTTTCTCAAATAACTCATTCACCTACTTTTGGAAGAGCTTTCACTTGGTGAAGTTTCAGACCCATAGCTAATTACTCACCTACTCAAAATGAGTAAATGCGAATTATCTCTAAAAGTATTGCAGATAGCCAGTTTTTCTCAAATTAATCATTCACCTACTTTTGGGAGAGCTTTCACTTGGTGAAGTTTCAGACCCATAGCTAATTACTCACCTACTCAAAATGAGTAAATGCGAATTATCTGTAAAAGTATTGCAGATAGCCAATTTTTCTCAAATAACTCATTCACCTACTTTTGGGAGAGCTTTCACTTGGTGAAGTTTCAGACCCATAGCTAATTACTCACCTACTCAAAATGAGTAAATGCGAATTATCTCTAAAAGTATTGCAGATAGCCAATTTTTCTCAAATTAATCATTCACCTACTTTTGGGAGAGCTTTCACTTGGTGAAGTTTCAGACCCATAGCTAATTACTCACCTACTCAAAATGAGTAAATGCGAATTATCTCTAAAAGTATTGCAGATAGCCAATTTTTCTCAAATTAATCATTCACCTACTTTTGGGAGAGCTTTCACTTGGTGAAGTTTCAGACCCATAGCTAATTACTCGTCTACTCAAAATGAGTAAATGCGAATTATCTCTAAAAGTATTGCAGATAGCCAATTTTTCTCAAATAACTCATTCACCTACATTTGGGAGAGCTTTCACTTGGTGAAGTTTCAGACCCATAGCAAATTACTCACCTACTCAAAATGAGTAAATGCGAATTATCTCTAAAAGTATTGCAGATAGCCAATTTTTCTCAAATAACTCATTCACCTACTTTTGGCAGAGCTTTCACTTGGTGAAGTTTCAGACCCATAGCTAATTATTCACCTACTCAAAATGAGTAAATGTGAATTATCTCTAAAAGTATTGCAGATAGCCAATTTTTCTCAAATAACTCATTCACCTACTTTTGGGAGAGCTTTCGCTCTGTGAAGTTTCAGACCCATAGCTATTTATTCACCTACTCAAAATGAGTAAATGCTAATTATCTGTAAAAGTATTGCGGATACCCAATTTTTATCAAATACTCATTCATCTACTTGTGGGAGAGCTTTCACATGGGGAAGTTTCAGACCCATAGCTAATTACTCACCTACTCAAAATGAGTAAATGCGAATTATCTCTAAAAGTATTGCAGATAGCCAATTTTTCTCAAATAACTCATTCACCTACTTTTGGGAGAGCTTTCACTTGGTGAAGTTTCAGACCCATAGATAATTATTCACCTACTCAAAATGAGTAAATGTGAATTATCTCTTAATAGTATTGCAGATAGCCAATTTTTCTCAAATAACTCATTCACCTACTTTTGGAAGACCTTTCACTAGTGGTCCTACGATTAGACGGAAAATCGATTCATCGTCTATTTAAAACTTTCGATGTAGAAAATCGATTCTCATTTTAAGAATCGATTGTGAATCGAAAGTAAGACTTATAAACCATCTAATTTTCCCTTTTTCTACAGATGTTTAACATTTTATTTTCGTAACATTTGTTTACATTATCTGCCATGTTTCTTTCACTGGTATCTACTTCCTGTTGGTTACAACTAAAACTCAAAATTTCTGTAGGTATTTAGAAGATCTTTTAATACAATAAACTAAGTTCAACCTAAATTAAATTTAACTTTCACTGCTTCACACACAACATGTATACTCCCTATAAATGGGGAATAACAACCTTGGCCATAAATCAAGTGGAGAGAGATCACATTACTGTAATACTTCAGCAGTCTGCCATGAATATTTTTGACAAATTTTGTTGAACAAGAAAACTAAAATGTTTACTACATTGCCATACTTAGAATTTTACAGTATCTAAGAAATTATAATTATATGAAATGAATAGGTCATGAAGATCTGCTTAAAAAAGGAAATTCATGGAATATTGTTTTCAGGATGAGAGAAATTTAACAGAATAATAGACAAATGCTTTACAGTAACAAACAGGCAGAGAGAGAGAGAGTGAGGGGGATCTGACTTCGTTGAAGCTGGTGGGAGATACTTAGCCTTGCCACAGGCATTTATATGTATAAAGAAGGCACAACTGTTTGACTGCATTATAAGTATTTTTCATAATGTTCTCATACACTTAGTTAGCCTAGCTTGCTGAGGAGACTTCCAGACTAGAAAGGCCTTTGATACAGTGTGCATTATGGCAAAAATATTTCACGTTTGCATTATGGCAAAAATATTTCACGTTTGCATTATGGTTCAGACAGCCTGGAAGGCCAGGCTAGGAGACTTGTATGTGTTTCAGTGCATGGGTGTCCTGAGTTAAAACCTTCCCCAGTTAGCAACACAGGTAACTATTTATGTCATATATATGCTGTTTTGAGAAATTTTCATCATATTATTCCTGAGACAAGAGTCAGATTTTCCAGACCCCATCCAATACACATAAACTTGAGTGACAATGCTGAAATACATGTTCACTTGTGCCAAACTGTTTCATATAACCTAGTATATATTACAAAACATCAATATTGACCAGAAACAATAAAAGTCACTCTTCCATTTGATTAATGAAAATAGCATGTCTTTGAAAAGTGTCCTGAGTTAAAAATGGAAGGAAAATTCCATGAACACATGTCTATGTATTGTTTAGTTCCCAAAGAAGCATTTTATGCAGGATAATTTTCAGAAGCTGCTTGGCAGTCACTGTTCTTGACATATGATAATGATAAGCAGATATTCAATTCTTCTTTGTTGCATATATACAAAGTGTCCTGAGTTCACAACACGGGTGTACCACATGGTGATGTTGAACAAAAGGGGTTGAAATAGACTTGCACCAAGTCTTTGTATTTTTCATCCCACTAAATCTGACATAGATGAAAACATTATACATCCACTTAAGGAGGGAAAAATCCTATCTATGCTGAAACAGTACTTTTGTCAGCCCCACATTCTAGTATAAAGTCATACAGTCCTCATATAATACCTTAGAAAAAAGGACTTGAAGAAAGTCTAGGGTTGAAATATTGTTTATTTTAAGCATGACTGGTTGCTAATCTGCTGATGTTACATTCAAACACTGTAAATGATTTAGCTGATGAAAAAGGGAGAATGAAAATAAATATTATTTTGTAACTGTTAAGGCCACCTTAATAGATTATTATATTATTGCTGATACACATACTTGTTGACTCTTCAACCTACTGGTTTCCTAACATACCCCCTTCCATACCCCAAAATGTAAACAAATAACCTAGATTTTTTTTCACCACTGACCTATCGGAAGACTACTGTTATTATATTTGGTAAAAAAGAATATTCTGTCTTTCTTACAAAGCAAGCAGAAAAACGATTATAATCGATAATCGATTGCTCCGAGTTACCGATTAATCGATTCTGATTTTTTAGACCGATTCCTAACACTACCTTTCACACACGAAAATGAAAAATTGTGAATATCTCGGAAAAGCTATTTCTTCTGCTTTAATGCTCGGCGGGAGATACACACCACGGCAGTGGTCTTGACAAAAATTTTTGTCTCCCCACAAATGGTGGCCATTTTGAATTTTCAAAGTTTTTGCAAAACACAAAAATGCTTATATCTCGAAACCGTGCTATATGGAGTGAACTCAACAAAATTTTGGACCTGCTGGGTATCTCTGCAGAGTAGCCATGCCAATTTTCAAAATATTTTTGTCTCGCCAAATATAGCGGACATTTTTAATTTTTTTATTTTTTGCAAAACACAAAAATGCTTATATCTTGAAAACCGTGCTAGATAGAGCAGACTGCGCTGACTTTGGTTGCCACAACAGTATAAGGCTAGAAACGAAGCATTTTCTTAATACTTTAGCACTCACCTTTATATCCTTTTCGGGACGCTTTGTTTTTGCTATGCAAAAACATTATCTTTTTTTTTTTGCGAGCGATCCTCTAGTTAGTCCTAGAGGTTTGGGATGGTATACCAACATATAGGAAATCATGTGCTGGGAATCTTCTGGTGTGGTCAGATTTGACCTTGGGCCTCTCCTTCAAGGTCAAACGAGGATAGCCAAACAAAAATGTTTATAACTCGCTTATTATTGGTCCTAGAGGTTTTGGATGGTAAACCAACATATAGGAAATCATGGGCTGGGAATCTTTTGGTGTGGTTAGATTTGACCTTGGGCCTCTCCTTCAAGGTCAAACGAGGATAGCCAAACTGAAAAGTGCTTATAACTCGCTTATTATTAGTCCTAGAGGTTTGGGATGGTATACCAACATATAGGAAATCATGTGCAGGGAATCTTCTGGTGTGGTCAGATTTGACCTTCGGCCTCTCTTTCAAGGTCAAACGAGGATAGCCAAACATAAAAATGTTTATAACTAGCTTATTATTGGTCCTAGAGGTTTTGGATGGTATACCAACATATAGGAAATCATGTGCTGGGAATCTTCTGGTGTGGTCAGATTTGACCTTGGGCCTCTCCTTCAAGGTCAAACGAGGATAGCCAAACAAATATGTTTATAACTCGCTTATTATTGGTCCTAGAGGTTTTGGATGGTAAACCAACATATAGGAAATCATGGGCAGGGAATCTTTTGGTGTGGTTAGATTTGACCTTGGGCCTCTCCTTCAAGGTCAAACGAGGATAGCCAAACTGAAAAGTGCTTATAACTCGCTTATTATTAGTCCTAGAGGTTTGGGATGGTATACCAACATATAGGAAATCATGTGCAGGGAATCTTCTGGTGTGGTCAGATTTGACCTTCGGCCTCTCTTTCAAGGTCAAACGAGGATAGCCAAACATAAAAATGTTTATAACTCGCTTATTATTGGTCCTAGAGGTTTTGGATGGTATACCAACATATAGGAAATCATGGCCTGGGAATCTTTTGGTATGGTTAGATTTGACCTTGGGCCTCTCCTTCAAGGTCAAACGAGGATAGCCAAACTGAAAAGTGCTTACAACTTGCTTATTATTAGTCCTAGAGGTTTGGGACGGTATACCAACATATAGGAAGTCATGGCCTGGGAATCTTTTGGTGTGGTCGGATTTAACCTTGGGCCTCTCCTTCAAGGTCAAACGAGGATAGCCAAACTGAAAAGTGCTTATAACTTGCTTATTATTAGTCCTAGCAGTTTGGGATGGTATACCAACATATAGGAAATCATGGCCTGGGAATCTTTTGGTGTGGTCGGATTTAACCTTGGGCCTCTCCTTCAAGGTCAAACGAGGATAGCCAAACATAAAAATGCTTATAACTCGCTTTTTATTGGTCCTAGAGCTTTGGGATGGTAAACTGACATGTAGGAAATCATGGGCTAGGAATCTTCTGGTGTGGTCGGATTTGACCTTTGGCCCCTCCTTCAAGGTACAACGAGCATAGCCAAACTTAAAAGTGCTTATAACTCGCTTATTATTGGTCCTAAAGGTTTGGGATGGTATACCAACATATAGAAAATCATGGGCTGGGAACCATCTGGTGTGGTCGAATTTGACCTTGGGCCCCTCCTTCAAGGTCAAATGAGGATAGGCAAACTTAAAAGTGCTTATAACTCGCTTATTATTGGTCCTAGAGGTTTGGGATGGTATACCAACATATAGGAAATCATGTGCAGGGAATCTTCTGGTGTGGTCAGATTTGACCTTGGGCCTCTCCTTCAAGGTCAAACGAGGATAGGCAAAGTTTAAAGTGCCTATAACTCGCTTATTATTGGCCCTAGAGGTTTTGGATGGCATACCAACATATAGGAAATCATGGGCTGGTAATCTTTTGGTGTGGTTAGATTTGACCTTGGGCCTCTCCTTCAAGGTCAAACGAGGATAGCCAAACTGAAAAGTGCTTATAACTTGCTTATTATTAGTCCTAGCGGTTTGGGATGGTATACCAACATGTAGGAAATCATGGCCTGGGAATCTTTTGGTGTGGTCGGATTTAACCTTGGGCCTCTCCTTCAAGGTCAAAAGAGGATAGCCAAACATAAAAATGCTTATAACTCGCTTATTATTGGTCCTAGAGCTTTGGGATGGTAAACTGACATGTAGGAAATCATGTGCCAGGAATCTTCTGGTGTGGTCTGATTTGACCTTGGGCCCCTCCTTCAAGGTCAAACGAGCATAGCCAAACTTAAAAGTGCTTATAACTCGCTTATTATTGGTCCTACAGGATTGTGATGGTATACCAACCTATAGGAAATCATGGGCTGGGAACCTTCTGGTGTGGTCGGATTTGACCTTGGCCCTCTCCTTCAAGGTCAAATGAGGATAGCCAAACATAAAAATGCTTATAACTCGCTTATTATTGGTCCTAGAGCTTTGGGATGGTATACCAACATATAGGAAATCATGGGCAGGGAATCTTATGCTGTGGTCGGATTTGACCTTGGGGCCCCCTTCAAGGTCAAGCAAGGGTAGTCAAAGTTAAAAGTGCTGATAACTCGCTTATTATTGGTCCTAGAGGTATGGGACGGTAAAGCAACATGCAGGAAATCATGGGCTGGTAATATTTTAGTGTGGTCGTATTTGACCTTGGGCCTCTCCTTCAAGGTCAAATGAGGATAGGCAAACTTAGAAGTGCTTATAACTCGCTTATTATTGGTCCTAGAGGTATGGGACGGTAAAGCAACATGCAGGAAATCATGGGCTGGTAATATTTTAGTGTGGTCGTATTTGACCTTGGGACCCTTCTTCAAGGTCAAATGAGGATAGGCAAACTTAAAAGTGCTTATAACTTGCTTATGAGTCGCTTATTATTGGTCCTACAAGTTTTGGATATTAAACCAACCTATAGGAGTTCATGGTTTGCAATTTTTTTTTCATTTGTGATTTTGAAATGTTTTGCAGTTGGCCTTCATATCTGTGACAAGTGTATTTACTTTGCAACCTCTTGCTTTTGACTAAAGTTACATATATTTTTTCCTGTAGAGTACAACAACTCTATATATTACTTTTATTGCGTTAATACAACTTACCTAGTGGACAGATGCATTTGTCCGGCGCTCTGCCGGTCACGCCAAACGTTAGAAAAAAACGTCCTGAGCTGGGCTCTGGCCGGGACCGGTAGTGTCCTGTTCACTCGCCAGGTGGCTGTACAGCCTACCTGCCGGTATACTGCGCATGCGTGCGCATGCGCTCTTCCTCTTTTTGTTTGGCGCGTGAGGATTCAAACGCTTGAAGTTTAAGAGAAACTATTTTAATTTTTTTATGTGTTTTACAAGTGAATTCTTGGTAAATTTGTAGTGAGTTATTGTCTTCATATGTCATGGCATCCCCTGGAGATAAAAAAGGACAGAGGCGAGGCGTATGCGGTCATATTATGGCCTCTTTTGATTTGCACAAACGCTGTGCCAGATGCCGTGACAAGGGCATTGGGGATGATGACTGTGTTGCTAAGAAATCGTGTGTTATTTGTGATGGTTTCACGGATTCCCAGAAGGATATGCTGGCCACCCCTACATACAAGATACGCAAGGACAAAAAGGCGGGGGTTTTAGTGTCTCCGGATCAGGTAACAGTTATTGCGTCTGTTGAAGATACAGAGCCTGTTTTTCAACCATCTCCTTCTGCCTCTCATCCCCCTGCGCATGCGCAGCCGGAGTCGTCAAGTTCTAGTTCTACTTTTGTGACCTCTGATCAATTCCAAAAGATGTCAGATCAATGGGCTGAACAATTCGCCCGTTTTGAGGCCTTACTCTCCAGGGGCAACGTTTTCTCTACCCCAAAATCTACTGTTCAGCATGTGCCTTCCCATGCTGCCATTTCAGACACTCCTTTTATTCCCCCTTCTGCCCGGCTCACCGGTCCGGTGGAGTTCCCGGCAGAAGGCGAGGGTGACAAACAACAGGCTAGTAAGAGTGTAGAAAGGGATGTTAAAGAACAAAAGAAGTCACGCAAATCCCGCAAGGACCATAAGGACGATAAACATTCAAAAAAGAGACAAGTTTCTCTCTCTCCTGATGTGGGCCCTCCTCAGGTTAAATCTGCACCGGTTCCAGCTAAGCCACCGGCTCACACTCAAGTCTCCTCCGGTCCGGAGGTTGTGCAGAAGTTGACGTCTAAGCCTGCTCCACTTTCCTCTGTTGGTTCCGACCCGGAGCAGTCAGGTCTCTTTCTTCCCGGTGCAACCGGTCAAGGTTTTGCTCAACCCGGTTCATCCGGTCAAGTTCCTCCAGTAGATCACACTACGTCATCTCTCTTTGGCGATTCCTCTGTTTCAGATGCTTACCGGGCTCCACCGGAGCCGGATAATTTGGACATTGACCCTCCTCCTTCTGAAGCCAGTTTATCCGACGACCAGATTTCTGATGAGGGTGAGATATCTTCTGATACCTTGGACCGGCCTGAACAAACGGAGGATATGAATTACAGAGAGACAGTTAGGTCCATCCGTTCCTTTATGGGATGGAATCATATCCCCACTTTTGAAAGCGACCTCAGTGAGCCTGATAAGAGTAATAACCCCTGGAAGGGGAAGCTGCCAAAGAGGCCTGCCCGCATCTCTGTAGCCATGCCACCGGACGACTGGCTTTGTCAGAAGTTAGAGAAGTTGAACACAGTGGTGGTGGAGGGGTACCCTTCACGTTCCCAGGACTCGGCTGGACTAAAAAAGGATCAATTTGTCAAGGTACCGAAGTCGCAAAATAGATGGTACCAGATGCATATGATTAGACCAGAGGGGCCGCATAGGCCTGGAAAGACTTTGTTTAGCTGGCACAACTCAGAGGCGAAGGTGAACTCTCAATTCCCTCGCATTGTCAAAGCTTCTGCTTACCCTGCCACCGGACCCCCGTCGCGCCCCATTTCACAGGAATATTTGCGTCGGTGGGAGAAGTGTGCCCGGGAGAATTCTTACATTGTGAATCATGCGGCAGGGTTTAACCGTTGCACCAGTGAGTTACAGGAACGCATGACCGGTCATGTCAACATGCTTCATGCTAGGCTTAACAAGGGCAAAGCCCCCAAGGAGGTATCCGCTGCTCTCTCAGACTTGAAGGACCTCTCTGCTTTTCACCAGAATGTTTCTGTGGCCATGGGCACTGCGCTCCAGCACCTAGCGGACAGTCTTTTTGTGCACATGTCCAACTTGATTTTGCTGCGTAGGGATTCCTACCTTGATCACGTCAAAAACGGCATTAAACCTGATACCTATAACCAGTTGAGAAATGCTCCGTTATTCGGACATGGACTTTTCCCTGATGCAGTTATCCGCACAGCGGAACAAGATATTGCCAGTCATCACTCCTCCGGTTCTGTTCCCAGACCCGGTCCGGGTGCTGCCCAACAGACCGGATGGAGATCTTCTCATAGATACCGTCCCTATGATAACAGAGACAGTAGGAATACCGGTACCGGAGATCAGGACCGTCAGGCTTGGAGGCAGTTTAGCCGGAATAGAGGTCGGGGTCGTGGCAGAGGACGTGGTTCCAATCCCCGTTTCTCTAAATCGAGAGGTTACAAGCAATTTAAATGACAATTACCTATTGTGTCCAACTCCCTCAACATCAGTAATAGCAAAGTTGGACAACAGGACCTTAGAAAAGACTGTAAACTCAGCAGTAATAGACAGTCCATGTTCAAAGACCTTTCATCAGACACCAGGTTTACCTTCTCTAAATGTGTCTTATCTTGCTGTAAATCATGCTCATTCTGTTTGTTTCCAAGGGCAACCGCAAAAGAAAGGTTTAAGTCCCTGTATACCAAAGAGAAAAATAAAAGATGTGAAAGGTGTTTTTTGTGCAAGTCAATGTCTTTTTGTCCCACATGTTCCAAATGTCCCCAATGTTGTCCCAAGTTTGGCTGTAGGGGGCAGACTGCAAAAGTTTTGGCAAGTTTGGCTCAGTCTGGGGGCGAATCCAAGGGTGGTCTCGATTTTACAAGAGGGATACACGCTACCCTTCAAAATCAGACCACCTCTGACCCGATCCCCGGTGATCAAGAGTGGTTATGCTCACCCAGGCAAAAGCAAAGCCTTGTATCAGGCGGTAACGGACCTCATAAACAAGTTGGTAGTCGAAAAGGTGGTCATCAGATCCTCCCTGGCCTTTTACAACCGCCTCTTTCTGGTACCAAAATCGAATCAGAGATGGAGACCTATCTTGGACCTCAGCCATCTAAATCTTTTCTTGAAACCAGGCACCTTCAAAATGGAAACTCCGGAAACAATAAGGTTGTCCCTCCAAAAGGGGGAGTGGGTAACGTCGCTGGATTTCAGCGACGCTTATTTTCACATCCCCATCAGTCAGAGATCACGAAAGTATCTCAGGTTTTTTCTGGGAAAGAAAGCCTTTCAATTCACAGCCCTTCCTTTCGGGCTCGCCACAGCTCCACTGGAATTCACCAAGGTAGTCAAGGAGGTGAAACTGATGGCTCAGGCACGGGGTATCCGGATCCACCAGTACCTCGACGACTGGTTAGTCAGAGCCCCGGATCAGGAAACTTGCCAGTCACATACCCAGACCCTTTTGGCCCTGTGCCGCGAATTAGGGTGGGTGGTAAACATGGAGAAATCGGAACTTACGCCTCAACAGGTTTTCAATTTCGTAGGTTACCGGTTCGACCTGCTGTCCGGTCGGGTGTTGCCCACTCAGGACAGATGGATCACTCTTCAGCAGAAACTACGGTTCATCAAAGGCAGGGACTGTTGTTCAGTCCGTCAGTTCATGTCCCTAATCGGGCTGCTTACTGCCACGGAAAAACAAGTATGGGCCGGCCGGCTTCACATGAGACCGGTTCAGTGGCATCTAAAAAGACACTGGCATGTGCCGGAGAGCCTGGAGAAGATTATTCCGGTTCCCCTTTCTCTTCACCCACACCTGGATTGGTGGTTGGACGAGACCAATGTGCTAAAAGGGCAACCCTTGCATCCTCTTCAGCACGCCCTACAGATTTTTACAGACGCCTCAAACGAAGGCTGGGGCGCACACTTAGGGGGATCCATAGCAAGAGGCGTTTGGTCAGAACCAGAAAGTCGCCTCCACATCAATTTCTTGGAACTCAAAGCAGTTCTTCTGGCTCTCAAGAGTTTCGAGAAGCAGTGCAGGGGACAGATTGTTCTCATAGCAACCGACAACACGACTGTAATGTCATACATCAACAAAGAGGGCGGTATGAGATCAGGGTCTCTCTGTGCCCTACTTTGGAGGCTCCTATCCTGGTGTCATCCCAGGAAGATAACTCTGCGGGCCAGACACATTCCGGGTCGCTTGAATGTCGTAGCAGACAAGCTGTCCCGGCACAATCAGGTGATCCAGACCGAGTGGTGCCTGTCTCAACAGGTGTTCAATCGCTTGTGCTTCAACTGGGGCCAGCCTCAGATAGATCTTTTTGCCACCCGATTCAATCACAAGCTTCCCAAGTTTGTCTCTCCAGTTCCGGACTCGACAGCTTGGGCGGTGGATGCTCTCAGCCTACCATGGAGCAACCTGGACGTGTACGCTTTTCCTCCAGTCTCCCTGCTCGGTCAGGTCACATCCAAACTGGTGAATCAGGGCTTTCACAGAATGATCTTAATCGCTCCGGGTTGGCCCAACATGCCTTGGTTTTGGGACCTGATCAGTCTCTCAAGTCAAATTCCCTTCAGTCTTCCCTTGGAGAGGACCCTGTTGACTCAACCGTTCAACGGCCTTCTCCACAGGAACTTGAATCATCTGAATCTGCATGCTTGGCTCCTAGAGCCTCGTCCATCAGGCGACAAGGGTTTTCTGAGGAGGTGGCAGCAAGAATTGAAGCTCCTCAGAGAAGTTCAACCAGAGCGGTCTATAAGTCAAAGTGGGCCATTTTTGTTAAGTGGTGCGACTCCAACCAGGTGGACTTCAGGGCGCCCTCTCTGAAACAGGTGGCCGATTTTTTGTTGTATCTCTTTAAGGAGAGACAGTTACAACCCAGTACTATAGAAGGCTACAGAACGGCTATTGCCGATATGGTGGGTAACGACCCGGTTCATTTTGGCAAGGATGAAAGCTTGACTCGCTTGCTGGACAGTTTCCATAGAGACAAGCCGAAAGGCAGGAGGGGAGTCCCTGCTTGGAACCTTTCATTAGTGCTCCACCAGTTGACCAAAGCTCCTTTCGAACCCATGCGGAAGGCCTCTCTTAAACATTTGACCTTTAAGACGGTTTTCCTATTGGCTTTGGGTTCTGGCAAAAGGCGGAGCGAAATCCATGCATGGTTATACCGCAACATCAGGCATCAGGAGAACTGGAGTCAGGTCTCCCTATATCCCTCTCCCAGTTTTCTATCGAAGAATCAGCTAGCGCGGGACGGACCGTCTGCTGTGGCACCGGTTGTCATTCCCGCGTTGGCTCCATCATTGGACAGGTCCCTCAAAGAGGACAAGTCTCTTTGCCCGGTCAGGGCCTTGCGTTACTATTTAGACAGAACCAAGGACTTGCGCTCGGGCAAAGACCTGGTGTTTGTGTCTTTCCGGAAGAGTTTTCAGAAGGACATTGTTCCGGCTACTGTCTCTTCCTGGATCAAGCAAACTGTGTTGTTGTGTTATCAGCTCTCCGATCATGAGGCTCAAACTATACATCAAGTTCGAGCTCATGATGTGCGGGCCTTTGCCGCATCCAAAGCCTTTCAGGGCGGGGTTTCCTTGGACCAGATCCTATCAGCTTGCCATTGGAAGGCCCACAACACTTTTACACAATTCTACCTGAAGGACCTAGCCTGGGCAGATTCAGAGTTGTACCACCTAGGTCCTGTGGTAGCTGCTCAACAGATCCACGAACATCAGTGATAGTCTTATTGCTGACTGTATATAGTGTACACATGTTTTTTTGGGGTTAGTGTATATAATAAAAAAAAAAAAAAAAAAAAAAAAAAAAAACCTCCACTATCCTTTGCTTCTGGATTGCCATGATCCAAAGTGGATCCAGGAGCTTCTCAAGGATGGTGTTTCTTGCTCCTGTTCTTCTTCCTCATTCATGAATTTGTTAGTTCATGCCCTCTTAGCCTTCCTGCACCTTCGGCTCGAATTGGTGTACGGGCTGTTTCCTCTTAGGAAAGATCAGGGGGGGGCAAGGGTGTTTGGTCCTTTAAAGGTTGGTTTATTTAACCAGTACCGGACACACCCGTTATACTATTGTCTATATGGGTTCCCCTTGTTTGGCTACCCCCCATCCAATGGGTAGTCATTCTGCATCTGTCCACTAGGTAAGTTGTATTAACGCAATAAAATGGAAAATTTAATAGTAAATTAAATTTTTATAAGTTAATACCTTACCTAGTGGACAGGGGGAGTCCCACCCTACCTTCCCCGCTATCATAACCAACAAGGGGTTTTAAGGTAGACAACAAAAAGAGGAAGAGCGCATGCGCACGCATGCGCAGTATACCGGCAGGTAGGCTGTACAGCCACCTGGCGAGTGAACAGGACACTACCGGTCCCGGCCAGAGCCCAGCTCAGGACGTTTTTTTCTAACGTTTGGCGTGACCGGCAGAGCGCCGGACAAATGCATCTGTCCACTAGGTAAGGTATTAACTTATAAAAATTTAATTTACTATTAAATTTTCCATTTGTTCTCTTTCTTTTATATTTGTAAAAAGGAATTTATAATCTTTCCCCTTCATTAATCCAACAAACAGAAACTTCACTCAGTTTACCATATTTTGAAGTGAATTACCACTGAATTATGTTCTAATGATATATATTAGGATAGTAAGTTGTTACAGTTGTAAATGTCTGATGTACTGCATATATTCAAAAAGTATACAGATCCATGCCACCTTAATAGTAGATTCAACCTTTTCTTTACACTCACTCAGAGCCTTGCTTAAGGCTCAAGTACCCTAGTAATTAAGAGAAAAGATACAGAAAACATGGTCATTTTGCATAATGTACTCTTACAATTAACATGTACTGGATTTTACACATGATATGTCTGCTCAGTTTATATCTCAAAACATGCATGAGTGCTTTATGAATACCAAATATCTGTGTACAAGTATGAAAACATATGGTACAAATTTGAGCCTTAAGCAAGGCTAACTCATTCAATGAGAATTTGGAGAAAAGACACTGTTGTATACTTCAAGGATGAAAACAATCATGTAGCCTTGTTCAGGTGCACAGAATGTTTCTGTTGAAATCACCATTTTTATCACCTTTTTAATATCACATCACTTTGTGGCATTGTCTGATGGAATATTGGTGATCGATGTGCCCAAGATGGGCATCATATTTAACAAGTCCCTATAATAATATACATTGCATCATACTCATTTTATTTCCTGTAGTATGTCACAGAACATTGTAGAAATAATATCGTGTGCTACTGACATTATCTACATATAACATAGCTTTCAGATAATTTGTTTTTTTATACACCGGACACATATTTTTGTTAAGGAAAACAATGACCTACAATATTATAATTGTTTCATTTTTAAAGCTGTAGAACTGTTTTTGAAATAAGTAAGGTTAATTGCTGGTGGTTTATATTTACAGTAACCTTGACCAAACATCCTAACCTGTAATGACAAATTTTAAAGTGGTTATAACTCACGTATTATTGGTCCTAAGGTTTGCAATATGAAACCAACCTAAGGGAAACCATAAGCTGGACTTGGGTCCTGTTTCGAGGTATATAGTTATAAATAGAGACTTTGGGAAAGACTAAGATAGTTGTAAAATACAGATGTTAAAAACACAACAAATGTATCAGTTTATGGGAATGATCTCCTCTTGAACTCTAAGATCCTTTTATAAAGGTAAACAGCAATAAAACCACACACATTGTGCAGAACTATGTATAAACATGGTCTCGGGTGTTTTACTATTATGGAGGAATACATAGATAGATAGATCTTTATTCAGCATTACAATGTAATAATACAACAATTTAAAATAAATGCTGAAAGTAAATGTCAGAAGTTCAAATGAACTTATAACTAGACATCCCTAAATTTGGAGAGAACTGACAACATAAAGTTAAGAACATACAATAAATACTAAACAGAAATGCCTGAAGTTCAAATGAACTTATTAGTAAATATTACTTAACTTGTTCATAACTGACAACAGAAAGTCAAGAAAGAAATACAGCAGATAAAATAGATTTCGATTTATGACACAAAGAAGCTATTTAGCAATGAATATGCTAATTTGAACTGTTTGTCTGTTAATTAAATTTTAACATACTTGACAAAGTACTTAATGGTAAAAATATAGATTAAGATACACACAGATTTAGTACACAGATCCGTAACTTCCATTTGTCATACCATAATTTGTTGGATAGGCAATGGTTTTTTATATTTAGTGAGGAATTCTTCTTTTAATCTCTTTTTGAAGCTTATTATAGATGGCAACAATCTTACATGTGATGGAATTTGATTGTACAGTTTAACCCCTATAATACTAGGACATCTACTTTTCTGGAAAGTTTTGGCGATATTTTGATAAATGTTTCCACAGTTCCTTGTATTATAGTTATGAACATGCTTGACATATCTATATCGTTCCATTAGTTTAGGTGGTATCAAATTCCTATCAGCTTTGAAAATATGAGTACATGTTTTGAATTTTATTATATCCCGTAACTTTAAACATTTGAATGCATTGTATGTGTTGCTTGTTGAATCTCTGTATCTTAAGGAGCCAATCAGGCACATTCCTGACAGAGGAATCTAGGCGCCAGTCGATATTGGGATCAATCGGGCCATAATTGAGCGATTGACGGGCGATTGATTATAAGTTCATAAAAAATTTACTACGATTAAGCCTTGAACTCGCTTATTATTGGTCCTAGAGGTTTGGGATGGTGTACCAACATATAGGAAATCATGTGCTGGAAATCTTCTGGTGTGGTCAGATTTGACCTGGGGCCCCTCGTTAAAGATCAAAAGAGGATAGGCAAAGTTTTAAGTGCTTATAACTCGCTTATTATTAAGCGTCCCGCAAGGGACGCTTGTTTGTGTATGGGAGAGCTTCAGGCTCCGGCGGCTCCGCCGGCTCCGCATTTTGTTTTCCTTATAACTCTGTAACCGTTAGGTGGATTCTTTTCAAATTTGGCAGGTTTAGGCAGTAGCCCTGGGGAATTTTTTTGAATATGCTGCAGTGACATTTCAACCAATCAGAGAGGTCACATGACCAAAAATGTCTTTTTTCGATGGGGAAGCTTGTCCGGATGATAACTTGAAAGGAATTTTATCAATTCACCTGAAACTTGGCAAATACATTCATTCTATTAAAATCTGGAAATCATTAGATTTTGGCATTGATTGGTCAAGAAATGGCCGAGTAATTAATGATTAATTAATCATTACGAATTTTCCAAATAAGGAAAACACAAAAATGCTTATATCTCGAAAACCGTGCTAGATAGAGCGATTTCGACGAAATTTTTGACCCGCAGGATATCTCTGCGGAGTACTTTTCCCAATTTTCAAAAAATTTTTGTCTCGCCAAAAATGGCGGCCATTTTGAATTTTCGAAATTTTCGCAAAAATTGCAAAACACAAAAATGCTTATATCTCGAAAACCGTGCTAGATAGAGCGATTTCGACTAAATTTTTGACCCACAGGGTATCTCTGCGGAGTAGTTATCCCTATTTTGAAAAAATTTTTGTCTCACCAAAAATGGCGGCCATTTTGAATTTTCGAATTTTTCGCAAAAATTGCAAAACATAAAAATGCTTATATCTCGAAAACCCTCCTAGATAGAGCGATTTCGACGAAATTTTTGACCCACAGGGTATATCTGCAGAGTAGCCATGCCAATTTTCAAAAAAATTTTGTCTCGCCAAAAATGGCGGCCATTTTGAATTTTCGAATTTTTCGCAAAAATTGCAAAACATAAAAATGCTTATATCTCAAAAACCCTGCTAGATAGAGCGATTTCGACGAAATTTTTGACCCACAGGGTATCTCTGCAGAGTAGCCATGCCAATTTTCAAACAAAAAATTTCTCGCAAAAAATGGCGGCCATTTTGAATTTTCGAATTTTTCGCAAAATTGCAAAACCCAAAAATGCTTATATCTCGAAAACCGTGCTAGATAGAGCGATTTCGACGAAATTTTTGACCCACAGGGTATCTCTGCAGAGTAGCCATGCCAATTTTCAAAAAAATTTTATCTTGCCAAAAATGGCGGCCATTTTGAATTTTCGAATTTTTGCGCAAAAATTGCAAAACACAAAAATGCTAATATTTCGAAAACCGTGCTACATAGAGCGATTTCGACGAAATTTTTTATCTTCAGGGTATCTCTGCAGAGCAGCTATCCCAAAGAGCTTTCACTTGGTGAAGTTTCAGACCCATAGCTAATTGCTCACCTACTCAAAAAGAGTAAATGCGAATTACCTCTAAAAGTATTGGAGATGGCCAATTTTTCTCAAATAACTCATTCACCTACTTTTGGAAGAGCTTTCACATGGTGAAGTTTCAGACCCATAGCCAATTACTCACCTACTCAAAATGAGTAAATGCGAATTATCTCTAAAAGTATTGCAGATAGCCAATTTTTCTCAAATAACTCATTCACCTACTTTTCGGAGAGCTTTCACATGGTGAAGTTTCAGACCCATAGCTAATTATTTACCTACTCAAAATGAGTAAATGCTAATTATCTGTAAAAGTATTGCGGATACCCAATTTTTATCAAATAACTCATTCATCTACTTGTGGGAGAGCTTTCACATGGTGAAGTTTCAGACCCATAGCTAATTACTCACCTACTGAAAATGAGTAAATGTGAATTATCTCTAAAAGTATTGCAGATAGCCAATTTTTCTCAAATAACTCATTCACCTACTTTTGGGAGAGCTTTCACTTGGTGAAGTTTCAGACCTATAGCTAATTACTCACCTACTCAAAATGAGTAAATGCGAATTATCTCTAAAAGTATTGCAGATAGCCAATTTTTGTCAAATAACTCATTCACCTACTTTTGGGAGAGCTTTCACTTGGTGAAGTTTCAGACCCATAGCTAATTACTCACCTACTCAAAATGAGTAAATGCGAATTATCTCTAAAAGTATTGCAGATAGCCAATTTTTCTCAAATAACTCATTCACGTACTTTTGGCAGAGCTTTCACTTGGTGAAGTTTCAGACCCATAGCTAATTATTCACCTACTCAAAATGAGTAAATGTGAATTATATCTAAAAGTATTGCAGATAGCCAATTTTTCTCAAATAACTCATTCACCTACTTTTGGGAGAGCTTTCACTCTGTGAAGTTTCAGACCCATAGCTATTTATTCACCTACTCAAAATGAGTAAATGCTAATTATCTGTAAAAGTATTGCGGATACCCAATTTTTATCAAATACTCATTCATCTACTTGTGGGAGAGCTTTCACATGGTGAAGTTTCAGACCCATAGCTAATTACTCACCTACTCAAAATGAGTAAATGCGAATTATCTCTAAAAGTATTGCAGATAGCCAATTTTTCTCAAATAACTCATTCACCTACTTTTGGGAGAGCTTTCACTTGGTGAAGTTTCAGACCCATAGATAATTATTCACCTACTCAAAATGAGTAAATGTGAATTATCTCTTAATAGTATTGCAGATAGCCAATTTTTCTCAAATAACTCATTCACCTACTTTTGGAAGACCTTTCACACACGAAAATGAAAAATTGTGAATATCTCGGAAAAGCTATTTCTTCTGCTTTAATGCTCGGCGGGAGATACACACCACGGCAGTGGTCTTGACAAAAATTTTTGTCTCCCCAAAAATGGTGGCCATTTTGAATTTTCAAAGTTTTTGCAAAACACAAAAATGCTTATATCTCGAAAACCGTGCTATATGGAGCGACCTCAACAAAATTTTTGACCTGCTGGATATCTCTGCAGAGTAGCCATGCCAATTTTCAAAATATTTTTGTCTCGCCAAATATAGCGGACATTTTTAATTTTTTTATTTTTTGCAAAACACAAAAATGCTTATATCTTGAAAACCGTGCTAGATAGAGCAGACTGCGCTGACTTTGGTTGCCACAACAGTATAAGGCTAGAAACGAAGCATTTTCTTAATACTTTAGCACTCACCTTTATATCCTTTTCGGGACGCTTTGTTTTTGCTATGCAAAAACATTATCTTTTTTTTTTGCGAGCGATCCTCTAGTTGGTCCTAGAGGTTTGGAATGGTATACCAGCATATAGGAAATCATGTGCTGGGAATCATCTGGTGTGGTCAGATTTGACCTTGGGCCCCTCGTTTAAGGTCAAACGAAGATAGCCAAACATAAATGTGCTTATAACTCGCTTATTATTGGTCCTAGAGCTTTGGGATGGTAAACCAATATATAGGAAACCATGGACAGGGAATCTCTTGGTGTGGTCAGATTTGACCTTGGGCTTCCTCTTCAAGGTCAAATGAGTATAGGCAAACATAAAAGTGCTTATAACTCGCTTATTATTGGTCCTAGAGGTTTGTGATGGTATACTAACATATAGAAAATCATGGGCTGGGAATCTTTTGGTGTTGTCAGATTTGACCTTGGGCCTCTTCTTCAAGGTGAAACAAGGATAGCCAAACATAAAAGTCCTTATAAGTGGCTTATTATTGGTCCTAGAGCTTTGGGATGGTAAACCAACCTGTAGGAAATCATGTGCTGGGAATCTTCTGGTGTGGTCAGATTTGACCTTTGGGCCTCTCCTTCAAGGTCAAATGAGCATAACGAAACTTTAAAGTGCTTATAACTCGCTTATGATTGGTCCTAGAGGTTTGGGATGGTAAACCAACATGTAGAAATTAAGGGCTGGTAATCTTTTGCTGTGGTCGAATTTGACCTTGGCCCTCTCCTTCAAGGTCAAATGAGCATAGCCAAACTTAAAAGTGCTTATAACTCACTTACTATTGGTCCTACAGGTTTAGGATGGTAAACCAACATGTAGGAAATCATGTGCTGGGAATCTTCTGGTGTGGTCAGATTTGATCTTAGGCCTCTCCTTCAAGGTCCAATGAGGATAGGAACTTTAAAGTGCTTATAACTCATTTATTATTGGTCCTAGAGGTTTGGGATGGTATACCTACATATAGGAAATGATGGGCTTGAAATCTTTTGATGTGGTCAGATTTGACCTTGGGCCTCTCCTTCAAGGTCAAACAAGCATAGCCAAACTTTAAAGTGCTTCTTCTTCTTTGCAGCTGAAAACACACAGTCAGCTGATACAGAACCCGTTCATAGGCACTGAGTGTTTTTTTCGTTTTAAGGTCACTCTTGTGATCCTAACATGGTCCTTTTCACGAACATTTCTCTTCACCAATAACATTTACCTCTTCACATTAGTCCTTTAGCATTTTATATAAAGCTTAAAAGCTGTAGGGATGCTTTGTTTTTGTGTACAAAAACTTTTGTCTAGTTAGTATCACAAATTAGTGTTATCTTAGTGCATGGAGAGGTTTGATGATTTCTCTGTCAAACAGTGCCCTTGTTGATGACACTTTAAGTATACCTGAAGTGATATTCAGTAAGGTTTCAATCCAGGACTTAATCTCATGTTGAAGTTTCATTCTATATACTGACGCAGTGTTTAAACTCAATTCATTGTTTAACTTGATCAAGTGTTTATTTTTGTCCTGTATTGCAGGCACCAGCAGCCTTTGGTCTGGTCTCATTCCTGTTACACGAGGGTTTTGACAGGACGCGTATCCGCAAGCACCTGGCTGTGTTTTCAATGGCCGCCCCACTCCTCGCAGTCATCACTTACTTCGGGCTCAGTCAGGTGAGTCACACGTGTACAGGGATAAAAAGCCAAAACCATGGAAACCCATGCATACCCATGTGGGCCTCTGTGACCTAATACTGAACAAGTTTGCTGATAAATCTCTTTGCTCTCAGATCTCTGGTCATGGGTTTGAATCTAGCTGGTGTCAGCATGTGGGATTACTGGGATGTACTGAGGTTGTCCGTTCATTGCGTCTGTAATTGGTGGGGGTCACACATGGGTCAGGCTCAGAACTGTTGAAGTAGATGTACTCAGTGTGGGTTTTGAGCAGTGTTCTCAATGTACCAATGTTTGCTGGGACAGGGTAGGTAGTGATTTTAAGGGGTCGGTACACAGGTACTTTGACCGGTGAGTGATAATAGGTGATGCTACAAAAGTATGCACATTTAGAAACAAAAACTAACAAAAACCATGGGATCCTAACATTTGCTTAATTTTTCATCTGCCACCTTTTTATTTGACAAATCACATAGCAGTCATGTATGTTAGACACTATTGTTTTTTGCCACACCAATCATTCAAAACACTAGGACATGGAAAAAAATGTTAATTTAAAAAAAAAAGACTTCTGTACATTCAAAACACTGTTGTTTATGCATAGTCAGGACCCCTTTAAAAATCTTCAGTATATTAAAACAAATTTCCAATTCTGAACATGTAAAATTATGTATAATAGCTATATTATTGTAGAAACACTTGTAAAAATAAAATTACAATTTATTTACTCAGTATTTTGTAATTTTGCAGCAATTTAGCTATTCAAACAATTTGACAAATAAGCCAGATTGTAATTCCGACACTACGTTCAATTATTGCTAAAGCATCTGCTTAGTCCTGTAACTCTGTATGGAATAGGATCAACAAAAGACATGGTAATTTTAAAATGCTTAGATGGGGGCCGAAAAATTGGGGGGGGGGGGGGGGGGGGGGTATGTACATCTGTAAAGTTATAGTGTGTTCTTGGTGTGACCTTAGACCCTTGTCATGCCAGAATGTTTTCTACTGCCATATTTGAGACATTTTTCTCATGTCACAGAGTTGTATGGATTGTTGTAACTAATTATTGCATGTACCTTTACATAATTTACATCTTCAGTGATAGCTATACTTCAATTGATGCCGTCATCTTAATGTTTAATTGTCTTGTTTTTCTCTCTCTTAGTGTTCACACAATACATTATACCTTTTCACCTCTTCTACATCTCATGGTGTCCAACGCGTTTCCACATGTTATGGCATCTCTTATGCTCTTTTGGTACTTGCTTCAATTCTATTTTCAGTCCAACAAGGAGGCTCTCTCAGATGTGAATGCAACGGGTATTGCCATGCTCTTTAGTGCTGGGACATTCCTCTATGTGGCCACAGTACACGTTCTACCTGAGTTGTCGCGACAGTCTGGCGTGCGTACAGTGTCTGCGGACGGCTCCGTCGTGATCAAGGATGCACAGGGTTTCACCAAGTGCGAACTCTTACTGATGGTGGTGGGGGCCTTGTTACCCTTAGTGCTGTCACTAGGACACCATCACTAGCACACAGACACCTAAGTTTAGGGTATTGTAAGCCATGGAATAGATGGTCCTGGCTACTGCTTGCTTACGTTCCGTTCACACTTAACCTACTCCATTACCACAGGATAACCTCCTGTTTTAACATGTAGGATATATGTGTTCATCCTTAAATGTGACCAAAAGTGAATTAACCCTCTGGGTGCAAACATATTTTTAAAGCTGGGATGATGAATTTGAAGTAATTATAAGCTGTTGTAGTTTTCTCTATTACCTGACTTTTCTGTTACCAGTCATATATATTCCTGCTACATGATCCATATTTTTGGTACTAGGTTGTATATGTCACATCCCAAGTGTGTTGTATGCAGAACCATGTTTTCAGTGTCAAATCACAAGTTATTGGTATAAATCTATCCACAATTTTACCCATTGTGTGTACCCAGTTGAACTGTGTACTTAAACAGATGATAAGGTTTGAATGGACAAGTGTGAGCGGGCCGTTAGCTTGTATATTGTCAGTTTAATCACATTATAGTCACCTTGGCTAATTCAGAAACCTATTCTTGTCTAGGTTACCACATTGTTTTCTCACAGTTTTGCCCAACTTCTTGTATTGTTGTCAGGCTACCTTAGTTGTTGACATTTAGTGTGTAAAGTTTTTAGTGAGACCATATCTACTGACCATGTAACATTTCATGTGACCTACATCTGCAAATTGAAGGAAAACTAAAAAATTAAATGGAGACAAAAAATGTTGTTTTAGTGCATTTATGTAAAACCAATGTAATTGGTGGTTTCCTCGTACAGTTGGTTTTGAAGATCAGGGAGGTGACATGAATTTCCATTTCAGTACGAAGCCTGACATGTGGTATGATTTGTGTGTAGTGGCAATTTTATTACTTGTGATAAAATCAAACTGAGGCTTGATGTCTCTGTGTTTCGTCTGGATAAGGACGAAGCTACTTAATTGTGTGTACTTGGGAGTAGGGTTGTGTTAGTCTGTAGGTTGGGATGTTATTTTGGTGTCTGGTAGGAATATTTCAGGAATGTATGGTTCAATGCATGTATGTGTCTTGTAGGACAGTTCAGGTGTACACCTGAACCCGCAGATTTTATTGATATTTTATGCAATGGGTGTACATGGGGGTATTTTGAAAATCCTAAGTACTCAAGGGACTAAAATTTTATCTAAAATCCTGATCTGAGTGTTTAGGTGGGACACGTCAGTATACATAAAATAAGTTCATAATGGGAGTGGTCATTACACATAAGGAATTTAGATAAACTTTGTGTTAATCAGAGGCAGCCTCGTGTTTGAAACGTAAGCTATGGTATTTATTAGGGGTGAGATATGCCTTAGACTGAGTGCTTGGCACATAAACCCAGCCAGAAGTAGGGTACCCACAGTTCTGTAGAAACCAACAGGAAGTAGCATTAAGTTAGTGTAAACAAATATATTGAAAATAAAGTAAGGAAAATTACATTAAAATAAAAATAAGTTATGAAAAACTGACTGAATACCATTTCCCACCAATGTGATTTTTGTCTATAAGCCATATTTGAATAGTTTACAGGCAGTGGGTTTTCCTACTGGGTTTCCTGGCATAGCTATAGCAGTAATCTCTCTATATGTGCTTCAGCTATATTTTACCAGGCATTTTCCAGTTTGATTGAAAAAGACACATGCATTGTGAGCTCTGTAATCACATCTCATATCACTACCAGGTAATACAAATGCACTGATAGTTTTGTGTATGGCTGGAGGCACTTTACAGAGTTCTCATCGTTCAAACCAATTATTTCATGTTTGCTTGTGAATTGTGTTGTGTTTGTGACACTGCTGTGATGGTATTCAGCTTCATGTGTTCCTTGTAAATTGCATTAAATTATGTTTTTTATTGCATACTAATAATATGCCACACCGGAAAACTATTTTTTCAGGAATGGTCATTTTCCTGCTGGAAACTAAGGCTAAACGCTATTACCAGATACTCATTATTCAATCTTTCCATCAGAAAAATGATACCAAAAGTGTAAACATTTGTCATTCACCCGACCAAACATTCAAACAGTAATTGATGTTCGTTTTCAGCAGAAACTGATTGGAAGACAGTCCTTGTTTAATTAGATGCAATCATAGCTTGTGTTCTAATGATGTTCAGTCCGATTGTGTGAATAATTCCCGCAAAGTTTTCCTTCCTCCATGATATTCCATTCAATTACAGCACACACAGCAGCACTGTCGTGTGCCGAGTGTCACAGTAGCCTCGTTATGGGTTTCTTTAAGATTTCTGTTTCATGTCAGGTAAATCTTGTTTTGAATTTGTTAATCACAAATTATTGTTTAACTCCTTGTGAGACAGGATTCTGTTGCAAAACATAGAAAAGATAAAAGATCAATGTTAGCAGGTTTGAAACAGTTATTAAAAAAGCCATAAAGGCTGATGTTCTTAGAATGTGATGTTGTAACCCAAGCCATCGATTCAGTTTGTCAAACAACAAAATCCCAAAAATTTCTAGAAACTGCTGTGTATGAAACTTAATGTTAGTGTTCTGTGAGTTCAGCTCTGCATATTATCATGTGAGAAAATAATAAAAATGTCTTTTCACCTAATACGTGTGAGTCTTTTATCAGATACAAAATCAGATTTCTTCTGTCAGAAATATCACCATGGCAAAGCATCTTAAACATCAGTCTTTCCATCATGATTACCCTCAAGTTAAGTTTCTGCTACGATGTACACATGTGATAATATATTCCAAGAGAAGTACAAGAATTGTTACTCATGTTGTCAGTACAAAGTTTATCAAGTTTCAACATAGTTTCTTGATTCATATTTTTTATTTAAAGTACGAAAAGATAGGTTATTTTGTTAGCTGTGTTGTTAGCACTCAAGTGTGTTTAATTATAGTGTTATAAATTACAATAATCCTCATGTGCAAGATGAATGAAATAAAATGTAGATTTGAAATTGTTTGAATTTTCAGAAAATAAACTTATATTTATTGTATCCACCAGATGAGTGTGCCACCGCAATGTGTAGAGATTGTCTCGTTACCCCTCTACAGGAAAAGATATTGTAGATAGAGTTCTTGAATTTGCAGGATATATTCATCATTACAAAATCTTGCCTGGGAATATTTTTGGCTTCATTTTGAAAAACAAGATGGCCACCATGGGCATTTCTTTGTTAGTCATGAAGCAGTGTTTAGAGATTTTCTTGTTATCCCCTCTAGAGCAAAAAGTATTATAGGCAGCGTTCATTATATGTTCATTATAAAAGCTTGCAAGGAATATTTTTGGCCCCATTTTGAAAAACAAGATGGCTGACAGTCATTTCTTCAACAGTCAGCCAGCAGTTTTATACATTCTGAGGCTTTTTCTTATCTCTAGAAAGTTGAAGGTCTTCATTGTTGATATTTTAAATATATATCATCTTTAGCCTACAGATATTTGACCTTGAAGATTGCCTCATTTTCAAAAAAACAAGATGGCCACCATGTGTGTTTTTATCTCCCCCCCCCTTTGCCGGCGGGAGATTTTAATTTGCACCATGTTTTTTATAAGTTAATATCCAATGGACAATTGCTTTACCGGTCGGCGTGACCGGTCCCGCCAAACGCCAGAAAAAGACGTCCTGTATATACTACCGGCAAGACCAGTCAATTTGCAATTTTATTGTGTTAATACATGCTATCCAATGGACAATTGCTGTTCCGGTCGGCGCAGACCGGCCCACCAAATGTCAGAAAAAGACGTCCTGTGTTTCCACCGGCTGGGCCGGTCCAGTACTGTGCACTCGCCAGGTGGCGTGTCATACTTCCTTCCTGTCTAGACAGCGTGACGTCATGGCATCTTTTTCGTTTGATGCGAGATCTGTGCAAGCGGAATATTTTCAGTGATTGAAAATTTGCAGATTATTCTGTCATATTGTGGAATTTTATATTTTGGTTATACCAAAATGATAGTTAGAACTTATAGCTCAGAATGTCATCCCCGGAACAACGAAGAGGAGGTTGTGGCCATGTTATGGCTAATTTTGATCAACACTCTTATTGCGTGCGCTGTTGCGAAAAGAACAAAGGCAAGGACCCTTGTGTGGAAAACAAAGACACTATTACTTGTAAGTTCTGTTTAGCTTTAACCCCAGACCAGATCGTTTAGATATCTACCCCTTCTTACAAATTGAAGAAGGAGAAATGTGAGGCAAGAAAATCTGAAACTGCCACCCCCACTAAAGAAACGTCTGAACTTGTGGACCCTTCTAACGTGTCCGTCATTGGGGTTGTTGGCCAGCAAGATACTGTTAAATCTCCGTCGTCTTCTGTGCCTCCAGAAAAGAAACAGAAAAAGGACAAACTACCGTCTAAGACTAAGAAATCTTCAGACTCCAGCTCTACTGATTCTAAAATAGTTGAGCTTGACAGCAAATGGTCTGAGCGGTTCAACAGGCTGGAAGCCTTATTGTTATCAAAGTCCTTTCAACCTACATTTTCTTCAGAAATTAAAGTGGCTCCTCCTCATTCAGCACCTGCTAACATTCCCAGGGATTCTGAGCCCATTTTTTCCAACCAACTGGGCACACTGGCGAGGACTTCTCTGCAGAAATGCATCAGTCAGCCAGCCGGAGTCGGATTCACAGACTACTTCAACAGAGCGCACTGGCAAGGGTTTCTCTGCTTCACAGCATCAACCAGCCAGCCAGCTCACATCCGACCGACAGAAACCCTCTTCATCATCTAAGCGCACTGGCAAGGGTTCCTCTGCAACTCTGCATCAACCGGCCAGCCAGCTTGCCACTGACTGACCGACCTCTAGGTCTCCTCACAGGCGCACTGGTACAGACATTCCTGCTGTGAAGCAAAAGTCCACCCCTCCTGCATCTAGACGCATATCACAAGAGGCTCTCAGAAGATGGGAGAAGTCGGCTACAGTCATCTGTAACCAAGCTGCTAGCTTTAACAGATGTTTATTTAAAGTTCAGCAGGATATGCAGAGCCAACTCAGAAATCTACGTGTGGAGAGCAAAGGCAAGGGTTCTTCGAAGAGTTCAGGTACCATGGACGAACTTCAGCATCTCATGGATTTTAAAGCCAGTATAACACAGGCGGCTGCAAAAACCATGGAACACCTGAGTGAATTTGTTTTTATCTCCATGGGGAACTTAACTTTAGCTCGATGAGATGCATACCTCACACACGTCAAGAGTGGAATTAAGCCGGACACTGTAGCTGCTCTGAGAACGGCACCCCTTCACATCCCCACCCTCTTCCCTGATGCAGTGATTAAGAGGGCTGAGGAGGAGATCTCCCATTATGAGTCTAGAGGGCAGTCTGGTTCTTCTCGTGGTAAGGCACGTTTCCATCCGTATGAGAAACCGGACTGTAGATCAGACAAGCGTCCGGACAATAAAGGGGACAAGTCAGCATGGAAGAACATCGGGAAGGGAAGGTACAGGAAACCAAGAGGCAAAGCTCTAAGTTATTCTTCACGACCAGCCAAGGGCCAGCAGTCGTATAAATGACAATTACTGTGTAACCAAGTTACAGCCACGACTGCTGGCCGGGAGCACCACATCAACAGAAACACTAGACATTTATTCACATGTAAACTTTCCTGTTGTTTCCCATGTTCTTTCCGCAACCGGGCCTCCACAAAGGAAAGGTCTAAGTCCCGGATTGACAGATGCAGATGTAAAGTTAAAAGATTGTCAATTAAAATATGTCAAAGGTGTTTCTTCTGTCATTCACTTGTCTTGTGTAAAACCTGTAACAAATGTCACACATGCTGCACAAAATCTGCCTGTAGGGGCCAGACTTCAAAACTTTTGGCAAACTTGGCTGGATCTGGGTGCCGGTCCGAAAGTTGTTCAAATCCTGAAAGAGGGTTACACCCTCCCCTTTCGGATCCGGTCAAATCTCACAAGGTCTCCCACAGTAATAAACTGTTATGCCAATCCCCACAGGAACAGCTACCTTCTGGCAGCATTGCATCAGCTTATAGGCAAAAATGCAGTAGAGCGAGTACAGAATCAAACATCTCTAGGGTTCTTCAATTGACTATTTTTAGTGCCAAAGCCCAACAACAAATGGAGACCTATACTAGATCTGAGCAAACTGAATCTTTTCCTCAAGGCGGAGAAATTCAAAATGGAGACACCAGAAACCATCAGAACGTCCCTCCAACAAGGGGAGTGGGTTACCTCGATAGATTTCAAGGACGCTTACTTCCATATTCCAATACAAGAACAGTCCAGGAAATACCTGAGATTTCATGTCCAGGGTCAGACATACCAATTCAAAGCTTTACCTTTCGGTCTGTCCACAGCACCCTTGGAGTTCACTGTGGTGGCAAAGGAGGTGAAACTGATGGCCATGCAAAAGGGTATAAGAATCCACCAGTACCTAGACGACTGGTTGGTGAGAGCCACATCCCACCAGGTTTGTCTCCAGCATACTCGAGATCTGGTAGAAATATGCCAAAAACTGAGTTGGCTGGTGAATTTGGACAAATCGGAACTGGAGCCAAAACAGATGTTCGATTTTGTAGGCTACCAGTTCGACCTCAGGTCCGGTCGGGTCCGACCGGTGGCAGAACCTTCAGGACAAAGTACTAGAAATGCTGTCACTACCGGCTTGTCCGGTCCGGCAGTTCATGTCCTTGATAGGTCTATTGACAGCCACAGAAAAGCAAGTTCACCTAGACCGATTACATATGAGACCCATACAGTGGCATCTCAAAAACAACTGGCGTATACCAGAGTCATTAGAAAAAGTGATTCCAATTCCCAGGTCCCTGCATCCCCATTTACAGTGGTGGCTAGAAAAAGACAATGTGCTTACAGGCCAACCATTACACCCAATAGAATATGCTCTGCAAATCTTTACAGACGCATCAAAAGAAGGGTGGGGCGCTCACTTAAACAAACACACTGCCAGAGGGGCCTGGTCACTGCCAGAAAGCAAACTGCATATAAACTATCTGGAACTAAAAGCAGTCTTTCTCACTTTGAAACAGTTCCAAGACCTCTGTACTCCTAAAATAGAACTTGTAGCTACAGACAACACCACAGTGGTGTCCTACATAAACAAGGAAGGGGGCATGAGATCGGGCCCTCTGTGTGCCCTACTGTGAAGGATCTTGACCTGGTGCACCAGGAAACAAGTAACTCTCAAAGCCCGACACATACCAGGCCAGCTGAACGTGGTAGCAGACAAGCTATCCAGGCTGGGCCAGACCATTCAAACAGAGTGGTCCCTCCTTCAAGAGGTCTTCCAAGCTATATGCAGAAGGTGGCACCGGCCTCAGGTAGACCTATTTCCCACGAGGTTCAACAACAAGTTACCTCTGTTTGTGTCACCGGTTCCGGATCCCCTAGCTACGGCAGTGGATGCACTCAGTCTGCCATGGGAGAATCTGGAAGCGTATGTCCAGTCAAATCCCGCTAAGCCTGCCCGATGTGCCCAACCTATTGACACAGCCCTTCAATCAGATCCCTCACAGAAATCTGACAAACCTAAATCTCCATGCATGGCTCCTAGAGCCACAACAATCAAGGAACAAGGTTTCTCTGAGGCAGTGGCGGCAAGAATTGAGTCTCCTCAGAGGGGGTCGACCAGATCAGTCTACAAGGCAAAGTGGTCCATTTTTACAAAGTGGTGCCTCACTCATCGGATGGACTTCAGGGCACCCCCTATGAAATCGGTAGCTGACTTCCTTATGTACCTGTTCCAGGACAGGAAGTTACAGCCCAGTACCATTGATGGCTACAGGTCAGCCATTGCTGATAAACTAGGAAATTCATCCTTTAACATCAGCAAAGATGAAAATCACACGCATCTGTTGGATAGTTTCCACAGAGACAGACCCAAAGGTCGGAGGGGAATCCCTTCCTGGAACCTGTCCCTGATCTTACACCAGCTGACAAAGGCTCCCTTTGAACCAATTAAAGAGGCATCTCTAAAGCATTTGACCTTCAAGACAGTTTTCCTCTTAGCCCTTGGCTCGGGCAAACGTAGAAGTGAGATTCATGCTTGGCAGAACAGAAATATCAGGCACCAATCTGATTGGTCAAAGGTTTCCCTGTATCCATCACCCAGCTTTCTTTCAAAGAATCAGCTGGCCAAAGAGGGTCCAGACAGTGTGGCCCTCGACAAGGACATCTCACCTGCCACTATCTCCTCATGGATCAAGCAGACTGTGATCCTATGTTATGAGCTCTCTGACCAGGAGGCCCATACTTTACATCAGGTTAAAGCCCATGATGTCAGGGCCTTTGCTGCTTCCAATGCTTCCAATCAGGAGTCTCCTTGGATCTCACTGGAAATCACATAATACCTTCACACAATTTTACCTGAAGGATGTGGTCTGGGCTGATTCAGAGCTCTACCATCTGGGACCTGTAGTGGCTGCTCAGCAGATCCACAAGTAACCCAGAAATAGAGGAGATTTTGTACATAGATATAAATAGTGTACATATGTTAATAGTTGTACAAAAAAAAACTTAAGGGTTTCCTGACCACAAGGTCAACCCAGGCCTGGAGAAAACTCATGTGTTAGTTCTGTTTATGAGTTCACCAAAGTCCCTAGTAACTTACCCGCCAACCAAGCGGTAGTTATTCAGCAGTTGTTCATTGGATAGGATGTATTAACGCAATTAAATTGCAAATTTAATAAGTAAATTAAATTTTTATAAGTTAATACCCTATCCAATGGACACACAAGACCCTCCCACCGGCCCCGCAATCAGCTTACTAGGGGTCTAATAGGTTTAGACAACGAAAAAGATGCCATGACGTCACGCTGTCTAGACAGGAAGGAAGTATGACGCGCCACCTGGCGAGTGCACAGTACTGGACCGGCCCAGCCAGTGGAAACACAGGATGTCTTTTTCTGACGTTTGGCGGACCGGTCTGCGCCGACCGGAACAGCAATTGTCCATTGGATAGGGTATTAATAAAAAATTTAAAAATTTACTTATTTAATTTACTTATTAAATTTGCAATTTTATTGTGTTAATACATGCTATCCAATGGACAATTGCTGAATAACTACCGCTTGGTAGGTGGGTAAGTTACTAGGGACTCAGTTGAACTCGTAAACAAAAACAAAATTGAGAAGGCCCAGTTGACCTAGGGTCAAATGAACCCCAAAGGTCAAGGTTGGCTGAGACTAATCGGTTACCCGTAAGTCTACCAAGGTCTTACCCCCCCCCCCGTTTTTCTCAGACTCGCTCTGAGAATGGGAAGAGAGGGTTGAGTTCAGTCCCAAAGGAAATAAACTTCCCAAAGGAAGCAAGTCACGGTTGTTTTTGTTTTTTTGTATTATATACAAATATACAGGCTATATACATATCTCCTCATATTTGGGTTTGGTGGTGGACCTGTTGAGCAGCCTCCACTGGCCCAAATGAAAAAGCTCCGTATCAGCCCAGGCCACATCCTTTAAATAGAACTGTGTGAAGGTGTTATGGGATTTCCAGTGGCAGGCTGACAGAATCTGCTCTAAGGAGACCCCAGACTGGAAGGCCTTAGAAGCAGCAAAGGCCCTGACATCATGGGCTTTAACCTGATGCAGTGTGAGGGCCTCCTGATCAGAGAGCTCATAACAAAGGATCACAGTCTGCTTGATCCATGAGGAGATGGAAGGACAAAGACCAACTCCTTGTTCTGCCTAAGATCTGAGGTCCTGTCCAAGTAGTAGCGAAGGGCTCTGACTGGACATAAGGACCTGTCACCCTTGAGTGACTTATCCAGAGTGGGGGCCAGGGCTGGTATGACTACTGGGGCCACACTGTCTGGACCTTCCTTAGCCAGCTGGTTCTTGGATACAAGGACACCTTAGACCAGTCTGACTGGTGTCTGATGTTCTTATGTAGCCAAGCATGGATCTCCTGCGTTTACCAGAACCCAGGGCCAGCAGAAAAACAGTCTTGAAGGTCAAGTGTTTTAGTGTTTTAAAGGTTCAAAAGGAGCCTTAGTCAGCTGGTGTAAGACCAGGGACAGGTTCCAGGAAGGTATACCCCTCCTGCCCTTGGGCCTGTCTCTATGGAAACTATCCAGGAGACGAGTGAGGTTCTCATCTTTGCTGACATTAATGGGGGAGTTACCCAACTTGTCAGCAATGGCTGATCTGTATCCATCAATGGTACCTGGCTGCAACTTCCTGTCCTGGAACAGGTGCAAGAGGAAGTCAGCTATGGCTTTCAGAGGTGGTGCCCTGAAGTCCACCTGATTGCTGAGGCACCACTTTGTAAAAATGGTCCACTTTGCCTCATAGACGATTCTGGTTGATCCTCTTTGAGGAGCCTCAATTCATGCTGCCACTGCCTCAGAGAATCCCTGCTCCTTGATTGCTGTGGCTCTAGGAGCCAGGCATGTAGGTTCAGGTTTGACAGGTTCCTGTGCAGGGTTTGGTTGAATGGCTGAAACACTAGATTTGGCAGGTGGGGCAGACACAGTGGGATCTGACTGGACATTGCCACTAGATCCCAGAACCAGGGCATGTTGGGCCACCCCGGTGCAATCAGTATGATTCTGTTGCATGGGTAGTCCTGTAACTTCTCCACTATTTTGCCCAAGATGGCTGCTGGTGGGAAGGTATATGGGTCCAGAGCCTCCCAGGGCAGACTGAGTGCATCCACTGCCCATGCCTGGGGGTCTGGGACCGGTGAGACAAACTGTGGTAGTTTGTTGTTGAATCTGGTGGCAAAAAAGATCCACTTGAGGCTGATGCCACCGGGAGCATATAGCTTGGAACACCTCTGGATGAAGGGACCATTCCGTTTGAATGGTCTGGCCAAGCCTGGATGTGATGACGTTCAGCCAGCCGGGGATGTGATGTGCTCTGAGAGTTACCTGTTTCCTGGTGCACCAGGACGTCATTCTCCACAGTAGGGCACATAGTGAGCCCGACTTCATCCCCCTTTCTTTGTTCATATAGGCAACCACTGTTGTGTTGTCTGTGTCTACCAGGACTATGTTGTTTGAACAGAGGTCTTGGAACTCTTTTAGGGCCAGAAAGACCGCCTTTAGTTCCAAATGGTTTATATGCAACTTGCTTTCTGAAAGTGACCAGGTTCCCCTTACAGTGCGCTCGTTTAAGTGAGCGCCCCACCCTTCTTTTGATGCATCTGTAAATATCTGCAGAGCATGTTTTAGCGGGTGTAATGGTTGACCGAGAAGCACATTGCTTTCCTCCATCCACCACCTTAGGTGGGGGTGGAGCGATCTGGGAATGGGTATCACCTTTTCTAGTGATTCTGGTACTCTCCAGTTGTTCTTCAAGTGCCACGGTATGGGTCTCATATGAAGTTGACCTAGGTGGACTTGCTTTTCTGTGGCTGTTAGGAGCCCTATGAGGGACATCAACTGCCGGACCGGACACAACGGACCCGACAGAATTGACAATATCTTGTCTGTTAAGGTCTGCCAATGCTCTGGTGTGGGTCTGACCTTGCCCTCCCCAAGGTCGAACTGGTAACCTGCGAAGTTGAAAACCTGTTTTGGATCCAGTTCTGATTTTCCCTTGTTCACCAGCCAACCTAGTTCTCGACAGAGAGCTACCAAGGTCTGTGTATGCTGGAGACAAATTTGGTGGGATGTGGCTCTCACCAACCAGTCGTCTAGGTACTGATGGATTCTTATACCCCTCTGCAGAGCCATCAATTTGACCTCTTTGGCCACCACAGTGAACTCCATAGGTGCTGTGGACAGACCAAAGGGTAGGGCTTTGAACTGGTAGGACCGGCCCTGGATGTGAAAATGCATGTACTTCCTGGACTGACTGAATTGGTATATGGAAATATGCATCCTTGAAGTCTATGGAGGTGACCCACTCCCCTACCTGTAGGGAGGTTCTTATTGTCTCTGGGATCTCCATTTTGAACAACTCTGTGTTTAGGAAGGTGTTCGAGGTACCAAAAATAGCCGGTTGTAAAACCCTATTGAGTTTTGGTTTGCTACCGGTTCTACTGCATTTTTGTTCACCAGCTGATACAGTGCCTCCAAGAGGTGGGACTGTCTTTGTGGGTTGACATATTTGCTTATGACAGTTGGTGACCTGGTTAAATTGGGTCTGAACTGGAAGGGGAGGGTATAGCCCTCTGTGAGCGTTGTGACTACTTTCGGACTCGAACCCAGAGCTTCCCACTTCTCCCAAAACTGATGTAACCTTGCCCCTACAGGTGGATTTATAGCAACAGTTGGGACATTTGTGACAATATTTGCAGAACTCAAGTGACCTACACAGGAAACATCTTTCACATATTTTATTTCTGTGTAATGACAATAATTGGGATTTACGTCTTTCCTTCGTGGCAACCCGGTAACAGAATGAACATTTGCAACACAACAGTCTACATGTAAAACTACAGTCTTGCTCTTGCTGGTCACTGGTGAAGGGTTCAAAGATTCTTTCTTGCCGGATACATGTAGAGTCCTTCACTCTGGCTACATTTAAAACACAGTAATTGTCATTTATTCTTCTTTGAACCCTTGGCCGCCTGTTTCTGCACCGGGAGCCTGTAAAGGCTGGGTGGCCACATCAGAGGTACCAGAACCCTGAACAGGGCGGGTAGCACTGACATCCTGCACAGCATTCGTACCGGGAACCCCCAGTGGAGGTTGGGTAGCAGACAACTGGACAGCTATACCAGTGGTCTGTACAAGACTGGGACCGGTACCCTCAGTGACCAAATCAGAAGACACAACACTGGAAGAAGCACCCGGATCAAAGAGGGGATGTTCTCTGGTCACCACAGTTGAAGGTCTCACAGGTTCTACCGGAACAGCAAATGACTTACTAAGAAGCAAAGCTTCAAGTCGTGAAAACCTCTCACTCCACTTGTCATCCAGACTTTTGAGGTCCTCAGAAGTGGGTTTACTGCTGTGCTTCCTCTTGCTGGATTTAGGAGAGCTATCAGAACGCCTCTTCTTCTTGGAGGTAGATTCAACAGAAGATGGCTTGTCTGTGTGTACCCATCCCAACAGAGTAACGTCTGAAGGGCCCACGAGGTGCCCATACATGTAATAATTAGAAGTATTCACACTCAATCGCAATACCCCTTGTGTGGGACTGAGTAAGCACCAGTGTATCTTTAATATCTTAGGGGAACCTGACAGTAATTATATATATACTAAGACTACAAAACCCTAAGACACAAAATCTTTGAACTCCTCTCTAATAATCTCAGACTTGTCTCAACAATACTAGATTCTGCTCTATTGTGACTTGAATACCAATTAGATTTGCTAGAAACAAAGGTGTCAGGTGCGGCCTCTTTTCTCTCTCTTTCTGTAAAAGCCAACAGTCAGACATAACATGCCCAGATTTTTTACAGTAATGGCATACAGGGACAAAGGATCTGGGTTTCCTATCTTTACTCATTGTCTGAATTGTGGTTTGAATCTTATCGGAACTCTTTTCTGGAGCTATTATTTTTAGATGTCTTTCAGGATAAGACTTCTTGTGGGGTGTTTCACTGGAGCCCAGTGGGGACAAGTGAAGATAGATGCGCCGCTCGGCACACTGACGGAAGATCTTCCCCCTCGACCCATGTTTTAACGGCGTTTCGACTGAGTGCGCTTCTCTGTTCACATGATCTGGGCCCGTATTCACGAAAGGTCTTAGCCAGGGCTTAGGCTTAAAGTTGAGACTTTTGTCTCAAGTTTCTGCCCAAAAACTGCTAAGATTTTTGTCTTAGGCTTAGTGGTATTCACAAAGAATTTAAGACCGGTCTTAGGCTTAGCCAAGGGCTCAACTTTTAGACTGGTTGGTAGTGGACTTAAATTTTGTAAAGAGGACTTAAATATGGCCGCCATAAAATTTCTCCACTTCAAAATTTGAAATGGCTGTAAATAAAGTTTAATTATACAGAACACCTCACTAAAGCAGTCTTTGGAAGTTTATATGTGGTAACAAGGTTTTCCATTTCAAAACAGCACTTTTCCTTAGATAAAATGCATTAAATGAAGGATATATGTCACCAATAGAATAGTTTGAATAGAAAAGAAATGTCACATGACCCAGAAAACCACTGTGGTTATTTAATAATCTTGGACTTAGCTAAGTCACCCTTTGTGAATACGGTTTTAAGACAAAACTTAGCTGAGACAAAAGTCTTAACTTTAAGACTGGATTTAAGCCTAAGACCTGGCTAAGTATAAGACCCTTCATGAATACCAGCCCTGGAGCCGACTTGTCATTAACTAGGCATTTCTCAAGGATCGAGAGCAATGTTTACCGAGTCAGGATTGGTTGTCGTTTCCCTACTTGTTGCGGTGGATCGGCAAAATATCAGATGTTTGATATTTCATCTGACCCTCCATGACTTTATCCGCACCTTGGCTCTGCCAACCTGGAAACGTGCAGCAAGAACAGCAGCAGCCAGCCCAGCCTTAGCCTCCCCAGCAATCAGCTGACACCAAACAACAGCAGCAGTAGAACAACTGCATTGCCTACAATCAGTCCTTTTTAGGACCACTGCTGTAAAACATTTACTGTAGAGGTCCTTTTCAGGACCACCTGGATCTTCCAAATACAATTAATAGCTGCATGTTTAGAAAAAAATCCCAAAACAAGAAGCATTACACCGCCCCACACCAAACACACACACAAAAAAATGAGTGAATGAGAGATTGTGTGAGTGAATGCCAATTTGAAGTTAAAACAAACATCAAATTCTTAAAACTTAGACTTAAAAGATTTTTAATTTAGAAAAAAAATCAAATGTTTGATTAAGAACTTTAAAAAAAGACAAAAAATGGGGCAAAACCAATGAAACTTTGACCTGCCCCAAAATAAAAATTTGCAAAAAAAAAAAAAAAAAAACACTGACTTTTAAGAAGCTTTGACATTTGGGGATAGTATTTTGATCTTTGGATCCGACTTTTTGATTTTTGACCTTTGAGAACCTTGAGTTGCAAATTTGCAAGAAAAACAATTTTGAAAAAAAAAGTTTTTTTCTTTCAAAGTTTATGAATTTGACTTTTAATACAAGAAATTTTTACCTAACTTGGGTGGATGTTTTTCTACAGGGGACTTGTGATTTGGTTTGAAATAATTTTGAAACTTGTTGGAAATGGATTGGATTTTGTTCAGAGATTTGTTGGCAATTTGAGCAACACTGGACTGATAGATGCCAGCTTCTTCTGCCCCCAGGGTATTTGGTTGACACATCTCAGATCCTGTCCTCCTGCCCAGCCAATGTCCCCACATTATTGAAGTAGTCTTTCAATAAGTTTTGCTGATGTTTGGTCTCCCTCGAAGGATTCCTGTAGTTGTCATATGGTACGTACACTACCTGTTCATTTTGTAGGGCCGCTACATCATTTGCTGGGGTTAGTGCCCTGTCTGCTCCACCCTGGTGCATCCTCAGCATGTTGTGCAACAACATTCATGTAAAGGCAATGTCTCTGACAACCTTTGGCCTTTGCTCCATGGTGCCCAGTAGTACCCGTGAAACTGCTAACTTATATTCCAATTGCATTCTTCACCACCCCCTCTCTCTGCAGATCCTGTGGTTGGCTATTCTTTCTTCATTGTGAGTTGTCTTCTGCTGTAGGGTTTCACCATCCATGGCATCATGGCAAAGGCTTCGTCAACCAGCAAGAAATGGTGCAATTTTGGCCCTCCCTCCCCAGTGGTTCAGGTGGCGGAAGCCCCAAGATGCCATGCTTGATCTTCTCCCAGAAAAATCGCTTCTGTTGAAAATCTGTGTATCTGATGAAGATCCACTTGACCCCACATTGACCCAGAAGAATATGTATTCTGCATCAACCAGGGCTAGCAGCACCAGAAAAAAGAAGCCCTTGTAGTTGTAATAGTCACTGTCAGATTTCATTGACTTTTTCATGGTGATATGCTTCCTGTCTATTGCCCCTACAGCATGGGGAACATTCAATCTGGTTCCAAACTTCTCCACCTTTTTCCGGTCTTTAGGGTCAGTAGGGCAGCGCAAATATTTGTCATGGAATTCAGCATGGATGGCTCAGCAGACCTCGAGGACAGTCTTACAGAGGGTGGTTTGGCCACCAAAGCAGTGATACTGCAAGGAGGTGTAAGTCTCTCCCGCTGCTGCCAGGTGTCTCAGCATTATTGCCAGTTTCAATACAGCTTCTAAGGGCTTCCTGAAATTGGTGACTGATTTCTTGATGTTGTGGTGTATGAGGTCAAAAAGGCAGTTGGCATCCAGGCAAAATTCTGGTATCCTGGGATATCAGTGTATATTAAGTATGCCAGGAGGTTGATGTAGCTTCCTTTGTCTTGTCTTTGAAGTATCCAGGGCATGATCTAGGAGTTTGGTGGCATTCTTCTTCTCCTGGGGGCTGGCTGGGGCTGTGGCTGTAGTGCTGGCTGTATGGCAGGTGTTTTTTTCTGGGTTCATCTGTTCTTTTCTGTCTGCAAATCATGATGAAAATCAAAATATTGAACTGAAAAAAGTACAACTGATGATTTATGACATTCAGAGGGGGGGTGATATACTGTGGGTTTGATCCCAACTCTTGATCCCAGCTCCAGGAATTAATCAATCTCATCGGGGTTGGTCAGAAAAATGCTCCAGTCCTGTCTGTTTGTCAGTACGGCTTGTCGGGGCTTGATACGACTTCTAAGTTAAGGGTTTACGGCTTGCCCTGGTAGTTTCCTGTCTTGTCGTGGAGAAAATCAGCCTTACCTCAAGTCAGGTTGAGAGGTAAATCCAGACATGATGGGATGTACTACTACCTGTCATGGAAGGGGAAACTGACCCAACATTTTCGAGCACTTTTTTCTGGATTTTGGTCCACGACTCAAAACTTTTGAAACCGACTCTAGAGTCATAGGGTCGGTTATAGGGTCAACGCCAGTGGAATACCCCAATTAGTAGAACCACAGTTCCTATTCTTGTTAAAGGTCTACTTGTGAGTCAGCGTTTCTTAAGCAGCATAAGCTGTTACTTTTTGCAAGTTTTCAACTTTTTGTTCATCCAGACAGGCTATAAATGTTTATTTATTTATTTGGGGTTTTACATCGTTTTCAACACTGTACATGTCATATCACAATGGGTAGTTTTTGTTGGCAGAGGAAACCAGTACATACAATTGGTTAAGGTTTTGTACTATAAACTGCCAACCATCAGAAACCAACTACTAACTTTTCCACATAAGGTTTGCAGTTTCAACCATCAACCTCAGAGGTGGAAGTTGAATTTGTTATGACTGCACCATGGTGGCCCCAACAATAGGTTTTAATATCATGGTTGGATCATATGATTGTATCCCGTATGTGCCCCCCAATTTTTCCTGTTACAGTCTATGGGGCAGGTGTGATAGCAATTACCGGTTGCTTTCAAGTTGTTTATTTCAATGTTTTCTTCAAAATATGAGCAATATCATAATCCAGTAAATCCTTTCTCTGGTAGATCCACACACTAGATATCCAGATCATTCCAATAAGAGTTCACCACCAAAAGTACATAGCAATCAATTTGTGTCCACACAGATTCAATCACCTCTGTCCATATAGCAAACCAAATTAAAGCTGAACTGTAGCCAGGCTTTCAACCGTTTATATACTGGAGATCATAGAAAGTTCTAGAAAGAGTGTAAACAATACAGACTGAAAGGTTCTAGAAAGAGATGTCAACATGTCAGCAGATAAACGTAGGGTGTTTCCAATCATCTATAAATGGATCATTCCAGTTTTGCACGAGAGGCCAGCACTAGTGAGACCAACTCTGTAGACTACAGAGAAAATCAATAATTCGATGTCCTTATACATGGTAAAAGAACAACGGCAGTCTGCAGCAGCCACAGGCAACTTTGTTCTCTTTAAAAGACATGCTGGCAGAATGCCCTGTTATATACCAATAATCATCAGGCCTTAGCTTTAAAATGTGAACGTTTTATTATTTATTCCATGTTACTTTTAAAGTTAGGCTCTTGCACCCTATTCAATACCCAGAGTCACATTCAGATTGACCCTCAGTATTTCAACTTGGGGGAGTCAAACTGACACAGTGGTGACAGCCTGCGATTATATTAGAAATAAAATCTCATAATAAATTCCAAGTGCTAACAACAAGGAATTTTCCATATCTTGTATAATAGTGCCTACTCTCCTATAAAAAGATACTTTCATTCTCTATCAAAGTGTTAATCATGCATTTTTACTAAATTATCCAAAGCATTGAAAGAAAACTGAAATCTAAATATAAATTCAACTTTAAACTATAATATGTTTACTTTTTGTTAAAATAAATCTGCTTCTACAAATAATACTTTAAAACATACTAACTCCAAATCAAAACACCTTTCAGATGATATTTTTCATAACATTACTAGACATTGTGTGGTTGTTTTCTAAAATTGTGGTGACTCTAAAGTGAAACATTCTTCTGTTTCTAAGTCGTTATAAAGAAAAAAAAAGTTATGTTTTTAAAATTTTAAATTATAGTTATTATAGCAACATTATTCCTTTGTTTCATTTTATGGTGTTCTGGTACACTCATTTAATTTTGGTGGTGTTTCAAAGTTCCGAATTTAAATTATTAAAAATTTTCTCACGTTTAGTTGTAACCGTGGTCCTGATATTCCGAGATGGCAGGAGATGGGCTCCTTTTTGCGTTTTCCTTGTGTGACGGGGCATTTTTGTTATTTCTGGCAGTATATTACGTATCCTTTAACAAATATTTATATTTTTTTGTATTTTTAACAGCTATTAAAACTTGTTTTACACGATTTTTGTGCGGCGATAATAAGGGTTTTTACAGAAGCCTTCGCAGCTCCCTGCCATAATAATGTCGCGTTCAGAGGTAGGTTGTGAGCCCGTGCACACGACCTCTGAGTTGGTACCCACCAGTGGAAAGTTTTGACCGTTCTTAGCAATTCACCGCCTGTGTGTTTATGTGTGGATGTAAACAAAGACAAATCACAAAGAAAAAGAAATTACTGCCTTGCTACCAATTATCGCCAGGTACCAATTATCACCACCACAAAATAAAACATTCATATTTTAGTTATGGCCGCACATTTTGAAAACTTTTCATTGTGTTTCTGTTCTATTCACTGTTGAAATAGTTTTATCTTATTTGCTAGACTTGGGATGTACTTGTGGTCAGGTTATGTCAATTTGAATTTTATCTGGCGATAACTGGTACCTGGCGATAATTGGTAGCAAGGCAGTAAAGAAATCACAATATTTCGCTATCCACCATGCAAAAGATATATATTTCATTTGTTATACGTTTTCTGAGGTTAATTATCAAAATCCTGAGTACTGAAACACTTCATTTAGTGGTGGTGGACCAATTCACGCCCGGGTACCAATTCAGGCCCACCCTCAATTTTCTTGAAGATTTATTATTTTTCATTGAGAAGAGGTTTACCACATCATAGATAATCATCAAATGGATCATTTACTTTTGCTATTTATTGTTTAACTGTGATTGTTTTGGATAAATTTAGGGGTGGGCTTGAATTGGTCCACCACCAGTAACATGTTTTTTATAACGAAAGCATGTGTATTCTGCATCTTTGTTGTCATTAGAGGTGAAGGTCAAAGTTTGGAAAAGTCTCTGAGACTGTTCTTGACAAATTTACAGGCTGTGGGGTCGTGTTTATGGCCGGTAAGAACGCTGCATAAGCCTAATCAGCATTTCGAGTACGCATGCGTGAAGAAATTATCCCTTCTTCCGTTTCGGGATAAACAAATCTACGAAGATCTGAACCAGGAAGTGATTTTTGCATTATAAAAATGGAAATAATATATTTTTACGTGCATGACACACTCTAAGCTTAATTTTTTATAAAAAATATATAAATGGATCTACAAAACAGTGTTTTTTTTCGCGGAGAAAAGATACTTTAAAATATTGTTCTTATTCTTCTAAGATGGGCGAAAATGGGGTTACTTAACCTCTACAGTTATTTTTGGAGATGAATTTTGATGGATTATTTAAATTAAATACAGATGTTAAAAAAATTATTGTAGCTTTTACATATTTTTATTTTAAATAATCCGTACATTTCCATCTAATAAATTTGGGAAATTGTTGAGAACACCAGCAATTGTATATATTAATTAGTTGAAAGTAGTTGTGTATGTATTTGTTAAAAAATTCTGGAATATTTTATTTAAAATGTTGGGTTCAAATTTGGTGGGAAGATATTTCATGGGGTACAAATATCTGAAAAAAAATTTCCATAAAGTTGGGGGGAAAAAATTAAATTTCAATAACTTTATTATATATATTTTTTTATTTAGGGGTAGCTTTTAACGGAATGAATATGAGGAGAAGCAATGTTGGGGGAGGGGGTGTGTCAATAAAAATTAAAAAAAAAAAAACATTGTGGACACAAGATGGGTATTTCTGTATATGCATCCTCCATTTTCTTAGCAATTGGACAAAAAAAATTAAAAATAGGAATTATAATTCCTTAAAAGTGAAATAATTACTCTTTATTTTGATAATATCAGCACAGCTTGTCAAAATGAATATGTTCTTAATCTTAAAAAAATTCCAAATATTATAAAATAAATATCTCAATTTTTAAAGATATAGCAGGCTAGCCAACCTCGCCTTCCCAGTATGTATAATTCACTTGTGTAAAAGAGGGTAGAAAAATATAATTAAATGGAGCAGTATATATAGTCCCATTGGTGGTTGAGTTACCTGGGTATGTACTCCCTGGCTGACCTTAAACAAGAAAACTAAAGGTCAAATAATGCACTTAAGATTAATGCACAATAAAGCTAATAAGTGAGGCTAAAAAAGAATAATAGGAAACTTTACAAAAATATTGTACTATAATTGTTTATTTTTTGAGTGGATATAAGTGCTATAAAAATAAGTTACGATTAGAGTGTGTATATAAATATCTTTACATATTTTTGATGCCTGTTTTATTTATTATCCACCAGTTTCTTTCAATAATAAGTAAAATAAGCCCATCTATAAAAAATTGCAATAAATGTCTGTCATATGTGGGCAAGAAATTAAAAAAAAAAAAAAAATGAAAATTTAACTTGTGATTCATTCTCCATTTCTTCATGGATTTTAATGTAATAAATCGAGCAGAAGCTGTCTAAAATACCTTTCCAATGATGTATATAACATATTTTAAGTTACATATTTTTTTTTGGAAATATCAAAGAAAAATGACGAATCTGTAATACCAGTTAGATCTTAGCTGCAACTGGGCAAAAAGAGAGGATTTATGTTAAAACTGCCACAAATATCTCACAGAAAAATTAAATATTCGCTACTTCCTGGTTCTTCTGTCACAGACGTTTTTTGTTTATCCCGATACCTTCCCATGATGCTTTGCGCAAATTGAAATGCTGATTAGGAACACCTTGGACAGTAAAAGATTATTTGTGGTTGTTTTGTGTTCAGGTATAAATAGACTTTAATGGCAAAAATGCTCCCTGCCATAAATTGAAACACCTTGGAAAGTAAAAGATTATTTGTGGTTGTTTTATGTTTTGTACCGTGGATTTCTATTGATTAAAAATGTCTAATTCTTTCAGTCAGTATGTCCCAGTTCTTTGGAACTCCTTCCCCTTCTATTCTAAACAAAAATAGCCCCTCTGTTGCACCATTCAGGAAACACCTTAAATCCCACTCCAGTTTCCCAACTCCAGTTTACATGCAACTTGTGACTACGGCATCTCGTGCCCAACAAATCGTACCCACAACTCATACACAAACAGTTTATCTGAATAAACATTATTTCTGGTTGAATATGAAATACAGACCTTGTATATGCAGCTCATAATATTTATGAAGAAATATGACATCACCCAATTATGTGGGGTTTTCTAACAATAGTTTATATTTAATAAATAAAAGCGCTGCTTGAAGAGCAAGTATTTTATGTAAGAACATCTGTTCAGTTACAGATCAAATACTTCAAATTTTCGTACTTCCATGGGGGTTGCCTAGCAATATTATGCAATAAAATATGCAAATTAGAAAAAAAATGTGAGGAGACAGAAGTCCGTCGATTTTCCTGCAATATTTTAAAATAAATTATGCAAATTAGAAAAAAACGTGGGGAGACAGAAGTCGGTGGAGTTTACTTCAATATTTTTAAATAAAATATGCAAAATTGGAAGAAAAAAAACGTGAGCAGACAGAAGTCGGTTGGGTTTCCTGCTATATTTTAAAAAAAAATCTTCGGAACGAGTTGTTGGTCATGAGCTGCCGTGGTCACGAGATGCTCGTATACCTTGGTCACACCCATAACTCTGGATCAATGAACTTGACCGCCCCTCGACTCTCCTTACGATAAATGATTTCAGTTAACCGGCGCACTGAGTTCCCCTTTTAGGGGAAGATACTGCACCTGCAAAGCAGTATTTTGGATTAGATTACAACATGAATACCAGCGCAAGCTATAAATAGACTTTAATGGCAAAAATTCAAACCAATTCACTTTTTACAGTTTTTACCCCACAGCCCTTAAGGGCTGTTGGGGTATTGCTTTCACCCATGGTGTCCGGATGGGTGGGCGGGCGGGCGGAGGGAAAAGTTTGTCCGGGCTGTATCTCAGAACCGTAAGGTGTAGGAAGTTGATACTTGGTAGGGACATTGGTTAGGAGGTGTAGGTGTGCAACGTCATGGTCTGACCTTGATTTGACCTTGCCGTAGTGACCTTGAGTTTGAAAATCTTGTCCGGGCTATATCTCAAAAACCGTAAGGTGTAGGAAGTTGATACCTGGTAGGAACATTGGTTAGGGGGTGTAGGTGTGCAATGTCATGGTGTGACCTTGATTTGACCTTGCCTTAGTGACCTTGACCTATAAATTTTGTCCGGACTATATCTCGAAAATTGTAAGGCGTAGGAAGTTGATACTTGGTAGGGACATTGGTTAGGGGGTGTGGGTGTGCAACGTCATGACGTGACCTCGATTTGACCTTTGACCTTGCCATAGTGACCTTGACCTATAAAATCTTGTCCATTGTATATCTCGGAAACCGTAAGGTGTAGGAAGTTAATACTGAGTAGGGACATTGGCTAGGGTGTGTAGATGTAAAACGCCATGGTGTGACCTTGATTTGACCTTTGACCTTGCCGTAGTGACCTTGACCTATGATGCCTTGTCTGGGCTATATTTTGGAAAGCTTTGTCAGCCATGGAGAGGTAACTGAACAACTATGTTCTGTTTTAAGCTTAGTTAAGATTACTGGTTTTAGTTGTTTTAATCCTTGGTTGGGAAAATAATAATTAAGCGGCCCGTCAGGGACGCTTATTTGTTTTCACCGAAGTTCGACTGATCACCGCCGCCGCCGCCGGATTATGGTCTCCCTTGAATAACTTCTTAGCCTTTCAAATTTTTCTTTCCTTCTTATCTTTCTTTAAAACTATAGGGGCGGGAAAAATTTTTGGGATACTTTGACCTATTGACCTATAAAATCTTGTCCATTGTATATCTCGGAAACCGTAAGGTGTAGGAAGTTAATACTGAGTAGGGACATTGGCTAGGGTGTGTAGATGTAAAACGCCATGCTGTGACCTTGATTTGACCTTTGACCTTGCCGTAGTGACCTTGACCTATGATGCCTTGTCTGGGCTATATTTTGGAAACCATAAGGTGTAGGAAGTTGATATTTGGTAGGGACATTGGTCAAGGGTTATATGTGTGCAACGTCATGGTGTGACCTTGATTTGACCTTTGATCTTGCATATCTGATGCTATTTTATGTCTCTACAAGGATATCTCATACTATTTATCTCTCTTATATCTCTCTTATATCGTTTTACTTGAATCTTGGTTGTTGCACCTTTGGGTATGTGTCTTTTGGTGTAGATTAAGCACTGTTAAAGTCATATTAGAAGTCATTAACTGTTTTACTTTTGCAACTTCCCATTGTAACTGATAGTATTGCATCAAGTGAGCCACAGGTTTTGCCCCTGAAAAAAGCATGTATTGCTACATCTGTATATATGGGTAATATTCAAAACATCCAAACCATAATTCGACCATACAAATGAAAATCAAAATGGGAGAAGTCTTAAAGCTTCATAATTTTTTATTTTTTTCCCAAAACAAAAGCCAGGCAAAAGGCACCACCCCTAAGGTGTCAGACCTAATCCGCCTTTGGCGGATACCATAGAACTCATGCTTCATAATTTTTTGTTTACTGAATTGTCTTGTTTTAATACTTATTCTTTACATTCAATTTCTTTCTCTTAGATGTTATTTTCTCTACTTAAACTTTATTTGCACATTGACACTGCTCTGAAAGTATCCCAATCTGTGTACTGTTTCACTACTTCTATATCTCATGGTGTTGTAAACTATTTTTCCAGGCTGTGGGGTAATGGCATCTCTGATGCTATTTTTTTTTTTTTAAACGGCGACAGTATTGTAACAACGACTGCTATTACAGTGTTTTGGGTTATGGTGAATATCAGGAGTTTATGGGAATTCCGGGCGATATTCAGGGTTTTGTTATAATTAAAGGGTTTCTTGGGGTTTGGTCAGGGAAACTAGTATTTGGAGCAACGATGTGGGTCAAAGGTGCTGAAACTTGTGTAGTTCACAATTTGGGGACTTTTAGGGTATATAAGGAGCTGCCACATTCTGGGCTGACTTTTTACTGAACACACTGTTCTTGTCTTTAAACTCTGAAAGCTTTGTCAGCCATGGAGAGGTAACTGAACAACTATGTTCTGTTTTAAGCTTAGTTAAGATTATTGGTTTTAGTTGTTTTAATCCTTGGTTGGGAAAATAATAATTAAGCGGCCCGTCAGGGACGCTTATTTGTTTTCACCGAAGTTCGACTGATCACCGCCGCCGCCGCCGGATTATGGTCTCCCTTGAATAACTTCTTAGCCTTTCAAATTTTTCTTTCCTTCTTATCTTTCTTTAAAACTATAGGGGCGGGAAAAATTTTTGGGATACTTTGCGCAGACCTTAAGCATAACTCCAAAACACCCCGTCATCGCGTTTTGGAAAAAACCACACACACCTGTGCTATAAAATTTATCTGGTACATTCTAGACCAAATTTCCAAGATCGGAAAGGATTTTCTCATCAATCGTACCATAGATACCTGAATGGGAGGCGTTTTATTTTTGTAAATTTTTTTTAAATGGGTACTTGGTCTGTATCTCCAAAACGGTAAGGATTTCGGCGTTTTGTTGGAATAACTTATTCAGCTACTTTTTGATAATCTTTCACATGCCGAAGTTTTAGCCCTGTATCTGCAATCTTAAGGTCACCTTAATGTAAAAAAAAGGGGTTTTAGCCCTCCAGTTCACTTAGTTTTTCACTTTTTTCAACCAAACTTGGCACATATATTAAGATTTGCCAAAGGAATATCCTGACTTTATGGTGACCTTAAACTCAAAATGTTAATGGACATATGGCCTGCTTAAAGTCATCAAATTGGAATAAAATCCCCTGGGTCCTTTCTTTTTCCATTTTTATGTCAGCTGACTTGTCAGTCAGCTGACATTATGTCATCACTGCGGCGTGGGCGTACGCGTCCGCGTGAACAACTTCTTCTCCAAAACTACAAGGCCTAGAGACATGCTGTTTTTTTTAAAAGATACCTTATCTATCGAGGATGAAAAATTGTTCAAGGCATGCAAATCTGTCTGTTCGTCTGTTTGCTAGAGACATTACAAGGGGGGTACCCCCACCAAAAGTGTGAGAATTTCAACTTTTTATCACAATTTTCTCAGTGACTATTGCAGGGATTTCTCTCATATCTTGCATATATGTACTAGGCCAGAGGTAGATTCTCTTGTGTGAGTATGAGACCTGGATCTGTCTTACTTTTTTTTTAATAAATTTTTTTAATAATTTTTAATGCATTAAAATTCATGAAATCATGCACTAAATCACTTATAACTTCAAAAGTGTTGCATTTACAGCATTTTGTGAAAGTATGTTGTTCAGCTACTTTTTTCATAGCTACAATATGGTGAGTAAGTTGGGTGTCTGTCTCAATAGCTAAGTGAGTAATAGCTACTTTTGGGCTTTTCAGTAACTTCCATTATGAGTAAAATCACTTGTAACTTAAAAACTATTGCATTTAGAGAATTTCGTATAAATATGTTATTCAGCTACTTTTGGGCCAGCTATAACATAGTGAAATTTCAGACCTGTAGCTCATGGCATAGCTGAGTAATAGCTACTTTTAGGTTATCACTGTTGAGTAAATCGCTTATAACTTGAAAACTATTGCATTTAGAGAATTTCGTATAAATATGTTATTCAGCTACTTTTGGGTCAGCTATAACATAGTAAAATTTCAGACCTGTAGCTCATGGCATAGCTGAGTAATAGCTACTTTTAGGTTATCACTGTTGAGTAAATCACTTATAACTTGAAAAGTGTTGCATTTAGAGCATTTTGTTAAAATATGTTATTCAGCTACTTTTTTCATAGCTACAATATGGTGAGTAAGTTGGGTGTCTGTCTCAATAGCTAAGTGAGTAATAGCTACTTTTGGGCTTTTCAGTAACTTCCATCATGAGTAAAATCACTTGTAACTTAAAAACTATTGCATTTAGAGAATTTCGTATAAATATGTTATTCAGCTACTTTTGGGCCAGCTATAACATAGTAAAATTTCAGACCTGTAGCTCATGGCATAGCTGAGTAATAGCTACTTTTAGGTTATCACTGTTGAGTAAATCACTTATAACTTGAAAACTATTGCATTTAGAGTATTTTGTTTCAATATGTTATTCACCTATTTTGGGGTCAGCTATAACATAGTGAAGTTTCAGACCTGTGGCTCATTTCATAGCTGAGTAATAGCTACTTTGAAGTTCTCACTGTTGAGTAAATCAGCTATAATTGGAAAACTATTGCATTTACAGAAATTTGTGCAAATATTTTGTTAAAATATATTGTTCACCTACTTTTGGGTCAGCTATAACATAGTGAAATTACAGACCTATAGCTCATGGCATAGTGGAGCAATAGCTATTTTCAGGTTCTCACTATTGAGTAAATCAGTTGTAGCTTGAAAACTATTGCATTTACAGTAGTTTGCTTAAATATGTTGTTCACCTACTTTTGGTCCAGCTATAACATAGTGAAATTGCAGACCTCTATGTCATGGCATAGCTGAGCAATAGCTACTTTCAGGTTCTCACTGTTGAGTAAATCATTGTATCCACTGGATAGCCGCAGTGTGTAGAGAGAGATTTCACCATTACTGCTCTGATGAAAAAAAATATTATAGCTAGCTTTCTTAAGTTTGCAGTATATATTAATAACCATAAAATGTTGTCTGGGAATATTTTTGGCCTCATTTTGAGAAACAAGATGGCCGCCACAGGTGTTTTTTGTCAGCCATGAAAAGTGCTTATATCTCCCTTATTATTGATCCTAGAGGTTTGGGATGATCAACCAACCTGTAGGAAATCATGGGGTGGGAATCTTTTGGTGTGGTCAGATTTGACCTTCAATGACCCCTCCTTCAAGGTCAAACAAGGATAGCCAAACTTAAAAGTGCTTATAACTCGCTTATTATTGGTCCCAGAGGTTTGGGATGGTAAACAGACAGGAAATCATGGGCTGTGAATCTGTTGATATGGTCCGATTTGACCTTGGAACCCTCCTTCAAGGTCAAATGAGGATAGCGAAAATTGAAAGTGCCTACAACTCGCTTATTATTGGTGACAGAGATTTGGGATGGTAAACCATCCCATAGGAAATCATTGGCTCGGAATCTTTTGGTATGGTCAGATTTGACCTTTGGACCCCTCCTTCACGGTCAAATGAGGACAGCCAAGCTTAAAAGTGCTTATAACTCATTTATAATTGGTCCTAGAGGTTTGGAATGGTAAACCATAGGAAATCATGGGCTGGGAATGTATTTGTGTGGTTAGATTTGACCTTGGACCCCTTCTTCAAGGTCGAACGAGGATATTGCATTTGTAGTATTTCTTTAAATATGTTTTAACCTATTTTTTACACTTAAACAATTACCTTATTTTCCTTCATAATACCATTTACAGGGCACAACTTTTTTATCCTTTTCTTCTGTCAGCTTCGGAATTTCTTTCGAACTTGCTGTTCAGTTACCATTTACTGTATTTCTGTACAGCCCTTTTCCTGATAATTATTCTGTCCTCTAATCACCTTCACAAATCAAAAACACTCAGTCAGCTGACACAGTGCCCGTTCACGGGCACTCTCCTCTTGTTTTATATTGAAATAATCACTGGTATTAAAGTAGATAAAAATAATACTTATGGTCACCTTAAACTCTCAGTATGAATGGAGTTGTAGCCACCTTAAAGTGAAATAAGGGGTTTTTTAGCCTCCAAGTATCTTATTGTTCGACTGACCTCAGTTAAACTTTGCACACCTATAAAGGATGGCAAACCAAAGGGTTATCCGGACTTTAAGGTGACCTTAAACTGTTAATATAATTTTGGCCCCCTAAAGTCATAACATTTGAATAAAGCTGTCTGGCTCTTTTCTTTTTCCATATCGAACATATATTGATATTAAGGGACATTCTCATTTTATGGTCACCTTAAAGTCGCAATATGAATGAAGTTATGGTCACCTTGCAGTGAAATTATGGAGTTTTTAATCTCCAGCTATTGTATTGTTCGGCTGACCTCACTTTAATTATGCACACTTATTAAAGATGAAAATAGGGACAAGTAACATACACAATGCAATAAAGTTCACAGTTTCTATTGCTTATGATGCATATGTTGACATATTTTATGGGTGACTTCTTTTTCATCAGGGCCGCTTCGTTTTTGTCAGCAAAAACATTCTTCTAGTTTATATTATAAATTACAACCAATGTGGTCTGCAATACACTGGAGAAACCAAAAGGCCATTTAGAAACAGGATGTATGAACACTACAGCAGTGTTAAAAAATTCCAGCCTGAAAAGGCCACTCCAGTTTCGAGCCATTTCACAGAGAAAAATCATTCTGTGAGAAACATGGAATTCAGTATCTGCAGTGGATGGGGGATCCAACAAGCCCAAATGCAACCACCAGGCACAGGCGCCAAGAACTATATTATATTTGGGCATTCCCTACACTCCACCCTGCAGGCATCAACTTGTTTGTATGAAGCTATGTCCGCTCATAGCATTCCTTACCCAGGTGCAACTTTCCCTTTATATTCAGTATAATTTAGCTCAATGTTGTGAGTGTATAGTTGTTAAAAGTTATACTAGCCATTTTAAATTATGCTATGGCCATGAGTTCTTGAGTTTAAGTATTTAATCTTCATCCAACCTTTCAGTTTATAAAATATTGCTAAAAAACCCTATTGCACCAGACCAATAGTACCCTGTGAATCCAGGTTTTATAATGCACCCTTAAAATGATAGACCCCATTGTAAAATTGAAAGTCCAATATACACAAAACACATATATATCTAAATATCTGAGAAAAATCCGTAATGGAGCCCCTAACATAAATCTTGAAAATTTCTTGTTTTCTAGCAGACTGCCTGTGATGTCATGTGTGATGTCACTAGAATCGCATATTTAATGTTAATATTTTATATCATTATTGCACTCGATCATTAAAAACAAAATTAACAACAATAAATCTATTTTTGCCACTTTTATTGACTTCCAAAAGGCATTTGATTGTGTAGACCGTGTTATGCTGCAAGAAAAACTTTTATTGAAGGGTATAAGTGGCAAGATCTTAAACAGCATCAAAGCCATGTATACCAATACAACTAGCAGGATTTTACTAGGACAACATATGACAGATTGGTTTTTTACAATAAATGGGGTACGGCAGGGAGATACTCTTGCGCCTACATTATTTGCTATTTTTATAAATGATCTTATTGTAGAACTAAATATACTTAAAAAAGGTGTTGATATACATGGTGATAATGTAGCAGCTCTACTATATGCAGATGACTTAGTAATTATAGCTGAATCAGAGAAAGACTTACAAGATATGTTGCACAAACTTAACGAATGGTGTATAAAGTGGTCTATGCAAATTAATCCTGGAAAATCAAAAGCAATGCACTTTTGAAGGAAAAGACAAAAAAGAAGTACATTTCAATTTTTGATTGGTGACAAAGAAATATCTTTTGAAAGTGAATACAAATACTTGGGCGTGTGGATAAATGAATTTTGTGATTTCTCCAAAACTGAAAAAGTGCTTTCTGAATCCTCAGGAAGAGCATTAGGTAAACTTATTAGTAAATTTAAAGGTGTGAAAAACATGGGTTACAATACCTTTACTAGGTTGTATAACAGTTGTGTTGTGCCAATAATGAACTACAGAGTTGGAATCTGGGGGATTTACAGCAAAAGTCAATTGTCTGAAGCAGTTCAAAATAGGGCAATAAGATCCTTTTTGGGTGTACATAAATTCTCTGCAAATTTAGCAATAAATGGGGACATGGGTTGGGAAAATTGTACTATTAGAAAGAAAATTGAAATTTTGCGTGTTTGGAACAGACTAGTAGTCATGGATGAGGCAAGACTATGTAAAAAAATATTTAACTCTGAGTTTGACAAAGGTGTAAATAACTGGTGTACATGTGTTAAAGATATTTTTATAGAATGTAATTTGAAACAGTGGTATGACAGGAAGGCTTTATGTGACCTGAACTTTATCCGGCTGAAGCTATGGGAAAACTATCAAATTATTTGGAAAGAAAACTTACAGAATAAACCAAAATTACATCTATTCAGACAGATAAAATCATATTATGCAGTTGAAAAATATGTATCTGATAATATAAATTTTAGTCTTAGATCATGTATAGCCCAACTTAGATTTGGCACTTTACCTCTCACTGTAGAAACTGGTAGATTTACAAGCATTAAACGTGATGATCGAGTATGTCCCATATGTGATACAAATGATGTCGAGGATGAATTACATTTCCTTTTCACTTGTCCAAAATTTTCAGATTTACGAAAAAATATGTTTAGTAAAGTGTTGAGATACAATAATGATTTCTTAAATCATAGCCAAATAGATCAATTTCAAATTCTGTGTAGCTTTCCTTTGTTTCTAGGAAAATATATATCTTCTGCTTTCACAAGGCGCCAAGATCTGTTGTATTTAAAAGTATAAAGAAACTGAACTGACAGATTGTGCTTTTCCTTTTCTATGTATCAGATTGTTTAGGTATGATAAGCTGTGTCATTCTTTGTAAAATAATTTTATAAAATTGTGACTAATAAGTCTTTACAGGCTGGGTGTTTGCTATATCATTGTCTTTTTTTTTGTATATTGTAAACATAACACATGTCACAGAAATAAAATATATATATATATATATATATCAAACGTTAGTCCAAAATCCCCAATGCAGCCTCATTCATGTGTTTACCAGTGGATTCATCATAATATAATGTGTGCTGTCACCAGTATGGTATTATTGTGTTTGCAGTAATTGGTACCTGGTCCATCATCTCAAGCAATGTATACTCTTCTTCCCGTGGGTGACTCACTGGCACCCTTACGCCCCACACTAAAGAAGTTCTTCATCCATAGTCATCCATGGAGTGCCAAAGTACCCTTGTAGCCTATATCTCCCTTATTATTGGTCCTAGAGATTTGCCACGAAAAGCCAGCCAAAAGGAAATAATGGACTTGGAATCTTCTGATGGGGTCAGATTTGACCTTGGGTCCCTTCTTCAAGGTCAAACAAGGATAGCCAAATTTAAAATTGCTTATATCTCGCTTAATATTGGTCCAAGCGTTTTGGCATGTGCAACCAACCTATAGGAAGTCATGGGCTGGGAGTCTTCTGATGTGGTCAGGTTTGACTTTGGGCTCCTTCTTCAAGGTCAAATAAGGGTACCCAAATTTAAAAGTGCTTATAACTCTCTTAATATTGATCCTAGAGATTTGGAATGTCAAACTATGATTGCACTGAGCCTTCAATGCTAGCTCAGTGACTTCATTGAGTTGATTTTTCGGTGGATACAGTTTGCATCGGTTCTCTGATGTATGTTTTGTTTTGATCGGTGAAGGCTTGAGCATTTGGTTAAAAATGTTTTTCAGTCTTATGAAATAGTAGCGGCAAATTAAATGGTGCAGTGTTAGTAAAGATTTGTCTGAAAGTTTGATGTAGATTCCTTGATAAAATCTCTATCAATATGATCAGCTGTCTTGTGTGAACCAGTATGATTGAATTGATGAGATGTCACATCAGATACTCAATAGAAAATCAATAGAAATCTACATCATAAGACAATGTATACCTGAAGTGGGTGAAATATTTGATGAGTCTCTTTTCATAAATAGTGAATCAATGGGACAACCTATAGCCAGCAGAATATTGGTGTACTGCATCAGTTGAAATTTAATGTGCTTTTCAAACTTTTATAATAAGGCATCTTGATTTACAGATGTTTCCGAAAAGGTCACCAAAGTGTGACAGTCTGTCCAGCTGGTTTAAAAATAACAGTAAAAACTCACTTTCAAATCCCTGCCAATACTCTTCAAAACTACTGTAAAACAAATTACAATGTTATGTTACGGTAAGAATCTGAACGCTACACAGTGTCCATGTTTGAACTATACAGTGATACATTCTTTCATGTAAGGTCTATGTTAATGTTTGGTTCCATTGCATTTATGTTTAAGCAACACAGTTATACATTGGCTCTGAAACATCGGAAAACTTTCATGTAGTCAAAAATCAAAAGGGGTGATATTTTCCAGAGCATATTCCCATATTCTCTTCCACCATAAAATCCCCCTCCCCCCCACCCACCCACATGTATCAATAGTAGAAAACTAGAAATTTTCATGAAACATGCTTTATTTGAACTTTATGTACATAAAGAAACACTTCGTAGAGAAAAACTCGGTTACACTCAAAACATAAGAAAACTTTCTGATGTCTTTGAGTTTTCCATTGTCTTGGTCTAATGAAAATTAATTATTTATCATTCATGGAGATTTAGGCACAGTGTTATTTCTAAATATCTTGGGTTATAAAATAAAAATGACCTACAAAAATAACCAAACGATCCTGACTAGACAACAGCATTGTTTGTCAAAGATTGTTTTCCTTTGGAGGTGGTGAGAGGAAAATTTTCAGCTGTTGGTAATATTTTCCAGTAAATCTATAAAGTGAATCTGCTTACCAAGTGATTGCAAAGTATTGCCCATTATATGTTTATTTCAAACCATTGTTATTTCCTGCTTTACAGAATTGATGTGTAAGCCTAATGAGTTCTGCATTATATTTTAAACATTATGATAATTAGATTTTTTGATAGAAAAGATATGGAACAAAAGAAACCCCGTAACAGAAAAGTTGTTCAGTCTAAATTCTGATATTAATGTTGATGTATTCCTGTATGATGTATGAAGTTATAATGAATGGTTTAATGTGTGTATAAAATGAATAAACATTATATATTTAAACTAGATGCTGAATCAAAAAATATACAAACGAACAAATAAATGAAAATAATTATGGGGTGGGATATACTTTCAGGTGAGGGTATTATTACTTCGAATATCAAAGAACAACTCTTAAATACAGTATTGTCAAAATTTATTGGGAAAGGGGGGGTAAATTTTCTATTCTATTCTGAACTTTTATAGCGCTTAATCTCTGCCAAGGCAGACTCTAAGGCGCAACACCAGGTCCAATTTAATAATCATCATTCCATAGCCAGGGAGCATCAAAAGCAAAGTGGTTTTTAAATTTTTTGTACTGATGAGTAGTATTAAGGAACCTCCAGGAACCTTTTATTTGGGCGGTTGTATCTTGTGCCATATCTTCTACAACAGACAGATGAGGGTTGAAATAGCTTGGGTGACCACTGTGAGGAGACTTATAAACCAAAGTGGCCGTTTTCAAAACACACCAAAATTCAACTGGCAACCAATGGAGTTTTTATGTCAGCTGACTTGTCAGTCAGCTGACATTATGTCGTCACTCTGCGGCGTGGGCGTACGCGTCCGCGTGAACAACTTCTCCTCCGAAACTACAAGGCCTAGAGACGTGCTGTTTTTTTTAAAAGATACCTTATCTATCGAGGATGAAAAATTGTTCAATGCATGCAAATCTGTCTGTTCGTCTGTTTGCTAGAGACATTACAAGGGGGGTACCCCCACCAAAAGTGTGAAAATTTCAACACTTTATCACAATTTTCTCAGTGACTATTGCAGGGATTTCTCTCATATCTTGCATATATGTACTAGGCCAGAGGTAGATTCTCTTGTGTGAGTATGAGACCTGGATCTGTCTTACTTTTTTTTTAATAAATTTTTTTAATAATTTTTAATGCATTAAAATTCATGAAATCATGCACTAAATCACTTATAACTTGAAAAGTGTTGCATTTAGAGCATTTTGTTAAAATATGTTATTCAGCTATTTTTTTCATAGCTACAATATGGTGAGTAAGTTGGGTGCCTGTCTCAATAGCTAAGTGAGTAATAGCTACTTTTGGGCTTTTCAGTAACTTCCATCATGAGTAAAATCACTTGTAACTTAAAAACTATTGCATTTAGAGAAATTCGTATAAATATGTTATTCAGCTACTTTTGGGTCAGCTATAACATAGTAAAATTTTAGACCTGTAGCTCATGGCATAGCTGAGTAATAGCTACTTTTAGGTTATCACTGTTGAGTAAATCGCTTATAACTTCAAAACTATTGCATTTAGAGAATTTCGTATAAATATGTTATTCAGCTACTTTTGGGTCAGCTATAACATAGTAAAATTTCAGACCTGTAGCTCATGGCATAGCTGAGTAATAGCTACTTTTAGGTTATCACTGTTGAGTAAATCGCTTATAACTTGGAAACTATTCCATTTACAGTATTTTGTTTCAATATGTTATTCACCTATTTTGGGATCAGCTATATCATAGTGAAGTTTCAGATCTGTGGCTCATTGCATAGCTGAGTAATAGCTACTTTGAAGTTCTCACTATTGAGTAAATCACTTGTAACTTAAAACCTATTGCATTTAGAGAATTTCGTATAAATATGTTATTCAGCTACTTTTGGTCCAGCTATAACATAGTGAAATTTCAGATCTGTAGGTCATGGCATAGCTGAGTAATAGCTACTTTAAAGTTCTCACTATTGAGTAAATCAGTTGTAATTGGAAAACTATTGCATTTAGAGAATTTCGTATAAATATGTTATTCAGCTACTTTTGGGTCAGCTATAACATAGTGAAATTTCAGACCTGTAGCTCATGGCATAGCTGAGTAATAGCTACTTTTAGGTCATCACTATTGAGTAAATCAGTTGTAACTTCAAAACTATTGCATTTACAGTATTTTGCTTAAATATGTTGTTCACCTACTTTTGGGTCAGCTATAACATAGTGAAATTTCAGACCTGTAGCTCATTGCATAGCTGAATAATAACTACTTTGAGGTTCTCACTATTGAGTAAATCAGTTGTAATTGGAAAACTATTGCATTTAGAGAATTTAGTATAAATATGTTATTCAGCTACTTTTGGGTCAGCTATAACATAGTAAAATTTCAGACCTGTAGCTCATGGCATAGCTGAGTAATAGCTACTTTTAGGTCATCACTATTGAGTAAATCAGTTGTAACTTGAAAACTATTGCATGTACAGTATTTTGCTTAAATATGTTGTTCACCTACTTTTGGGTCAGCTATAACATAATAAAATTTCAGACCTGTAGCTCATGGCATAGCTGAGTAATAGCTACTTTGAGGTTATCACTGTTGAGTAAATCGCTTATAACTTGGAAATTATTGCATTTAGAGTATTTTGTTTCAATATGTTATTCACCTATTTTGGGGTCAGCTATAACATAGTGAAGTTCCAGACCTGTGACTCATTGCATAGCTGAGTAATAGCTACTTTGAAGTTCTCAATGTTGAGTAAATCACTTATAATTTGAAAACTATTGCATTTAGAGAATTTAGTATAAATATGTTATTCAGCTACTTTTGGGTCAGCTATAACATAGTAAAATTTCAGACCTGTAGCTCATGGCATAGCTGAGTAATAGCTACTTTTAGGTTTGTCACTGTTGAGTAAATCACTTATAACTTGGAAACTATTGCATTTACAGTATTTTGTTGCAATATGTTATTCACCTATTTTGGGGTCAGCTATAACATAGTGAAGTTCCAGACCTGTGGCTCATGGCATAGCTGAGTAATAGCTACTTTGAAGTTCTCACTGTTGAGTAAATCAGTTGTAATTGGAAAACTATTGCCTTTACAGAAATTTGTGCAAATATGTTATTCAGCTACTTTTGGGTCAGCTATAACATAGTGAAATTACAGACCTGTAGCTCATGGCACAAGTGAGCAATAGCTATTCTCAGGCACTGACTGTTGAGTAAATCGGCTATAACTTGAAAAATATTGCATTTGGAGTATTTTGTTAAAATATATTGTTCACCTACTTTTGGGTTAGCTATAACATAGTGAAATTACAGACCTATAGCTCATGGCATAGTGGAGCAATAGCTATTTTCAGGTTCTCACTATTGAGTAAATCAGTTGTAACTTGAAAACTATTGCATTTACAGTATTTTGCTTAAATATGTTGTTCACCTACTTTTAGGTCAGCTATAACAGAGCAAAAATTCAGACATGTAGCTCATTGCATAGCTGAGTAATAGTTACTTTGAGGTTCTCACTCTTGAGTAAATCAGTTTTAACTTGAAAACTATTACATTTAGAGTATTTTGTTAAATATGTTATTCACAGACGTTTTGGTCAGCTATAACATAGTGAAATTGCAGACCTCTATGTCATGGCATAGCTGAGCAATAGCTTCTTTCAGGTTCTCACTGTTGAGTAAATCATTGTATCCAACCTGTAGGAAATCATGGGCTGGGAATCTGTTAATATGGTCCGATTTGACCTTGGAACCCTCCTTCAAGGTCAAATGAGGATAGCCAAACATAAAAGTGCTTATAACTCGCTTATTATTGGTCCTAGAGGTTTGGAATGGAAACCAACCTATAGAAAATCATGAGCTGGGAATTTTTTGGTGTGGTTGGATTTCACCTTAGACCCCTCCTTCCAGGTCAAACGAAGATAGCCAAACTTAAAGTGCTTATAACTCGCGTATTATTGGTCTTGGAGGTTTGGGATGGTAAACCAACATATAGGAAATCATGGGCTGGGATTCTTTTGGTGTGGTCAGATTTGACCTGGGACCCCCCCTTCAAGGTCAATTGAGGATAGCCAAACTTACAATTGCTTATAACTCGCTTATTATTGGTCCTACAGGTTTGGGATGGTAAACAAGCTACGGGAAATCATGGGCTGGGAATTTTTTTGTGTGGTCGGATTTGACCTTAGACCCCTCCGTCAAGGTCAAACAAGGATAGCCAAACTTAAAAAGTGCCTATGACTCACTTATTATTGGTCCGAGAGGTTTGGGATGGTAAACCATCCTAAATTCTTTGGCTGGGAATCTTTTGGTATGGTCAGATTTGACCTTTGGATCCCTTCTTCATGGTCGAACGAGGATATTGCATTTATAGTATTTCTTTAAATATTTTTAACCTACTTTTTACACTTAAACAATTACCTTGTTACTTTATTTCATAATACCATTTGTAGGGCACAACTTTTTTGTCCTTTTCTTCTCTCAGCTTCGGAATATCTTTCGAACATGCTGTTCAGTTACCATTTACTGTATTTCTGTACAGCCCTTTCCCTGATAATTATGCTTTCCTCTCATTATCACCATCACAAATCAAAAACATTCAGTCAGCTGACACAGTGCCCGTTCACGGGCACTCTCCTCTTGTTTTTAAAATAAGAGTGTCCCGTGAGTATCTATTGCATTGTATGACAATCCTACCAAGTGTGTTTTGAACACACTGCAATTTGTGCACCTGCCATAGCTTCTTTGGGTCACAGCTATTGTTATTGATGAGAGTGCTGTAGTATTCAGCCTTCTCTTGGTTCAGAATTGTGTTGCACAGATCAAGTTCTGCTCAACTGAAACCTGTCTTTATCCCACATATGCTCAAACTGGTGCCTCATTGATTTAGCCCGACAGTAAGTATCTGACAACCAAACAGCTAGTTCTTTCTTAATTTTACCACAAATCAATGGTGCATGTCTGTCTAACAACCAAGGTCATGTACATACTGATCATATAGATCAGCGGCAGTGCTAGCAGGAGACAAGATGAAAGAGATATTTGCAAGATCATCACAAAATTTCTGCATGTTGATCTTATGATATCTGCAGTAAGAAATACTGCCAACCTTAGGTATTGCAGGGCATGCAAAATCAAGACGACACTTTACTAATGCATGATCCGAGACTAAGTTGCCAACTATAACATTGCTAACAAAATTTGAATCACTTGGGCTGAGTATCAAGTCCAGTATATGACCATGCAAATGGGTGGGTTTGTTTACACTTTGAACAAGGCTGGAGCTATCCAGCAGGTCTAAAAATTTTTGTAGGTCAATACAGTCTGTATCCACATGAACATCAAAATTTTCAGGTGGGGGGTGTTATTTTTTCTAGAAAATATATTACTTCTTACCCATAATACATGTTAAAGCAAAATAAATTGCTTATAATTCTGTTTTGCATATTGTGTTAAAATCATAAATTGTATTATAAAGCAAAGTTTTTGGGAACAAACCTGTTTAATGTGTCTTTTAATGTAAAATAAAAAATAGTGAGATTATGTGGAAATATCTTCATACCACCAAACATAAAACCATCAGGCTTTTTACATATTTTCCAACAGACCATACTTTTTTTCTTAAAGTTTTCTTAACAATAAATATGAACTATTGTCAAATCTGAACTGGCATAAATATGTCATTCACTCAAACGTGTTTTCAGGTTTGTATATTTTACTCAAACAGTAAAAGTCATAAAGATATTGATAAATTAAGTACTTTTTGGTTACCGAGTAGTTAAAAAGTATTCCTAAATGTATTCAAATGTTTTAAATATGAATACTTTTGACATTTTTGTATTCACATTCAAAGAAATAGAAAGTACTCAAATTTGAAAACCTATGAAACAAGTTTCTCTTATCATGGAACTGGAGCAGATTTTGAACCACACATTCTTACTGTTTAGTAGGTTAGTAGGTGGACACAAACTGAAACTCTAGGTTCTAGATAGTAATCTTCACTTGTGTACATTTATTCCAATAGTTAAAGAAACTAGCATGTTGACCTAAATAGGCCCACAAAATGGAGCAATACAATGGCATACCCATACTTTTAAATGGTTTAAGTTTTGTGTATGATTTACATGTATCAGATGTGGCATACTTGTATATCAAAACAACATACCTGAAATAAAGGTATTAATGAATTGTTAAAGTACTTTTGAAATGCATGGTATATATGTATGCCATGTTACTTTTATACACATTCGTGAAGACACATAAAGTAACATCATACTTTTTAACATACTTTACTCCTATGCAGTTTAAATGGATTTAACCTTCCCGTTGCTGTGCATATCCTGTTCATTTTCCTTAGCGCCTACAGGTGATAACATTGTCAGATCTGGAGTGTGATTACATCAATGCCACACAGTGCTGTGACAAGCTTAACAAGGTAAGTGATCGCTCCATATAATTTACCAATCAAACATGGGCTAGTGTGTGTTTACTCAATTTTCACTCGGTATTCACCCTATTTTCACTCTATTTTCACGCAGTATTCACCCTATCTCTGCTATTGTTTCAGTGGGTTATCCCCGAGCTGGTGAGTTTCCTCCTCCTCCCCGCTGGCCTCCTGTTTGTGAACTTCCACTGGCTGCTCTTCCTTCTCAACGTTCCGTTTGCCTCGTGGATCATTTATAGGCGAGTATACAATAAAACTATGCCTGTTACAGTGGCTTTTTATGATGGCTTGTGTACTTAACCAAAAATAGATACACAAGTTTCTTAGACATTACAAAATATATTGCGTTTCTTTTTGTGCTGAGAATATTATGTCTCAAGGTTTTAGTTGTGTGTCCAATCCTTTATGTAGTCCAGTTATTTTTGACCTTGATGTTTGTATAAGTAGAGTGTGTGAGACATAGATGTCACCATTACACAAACTTTCATCGCTATATCACTAATTTACATGGGATGGTACAATATACTCATAATTTCCCAGATAATGTCCATTTATTACCTCTTACTGTGTGCCACAATATGTCCGTATAAATACAACAAAAATGTTCAGATTCCAAGTGGCCCTAGTACATTGGAGAACCAATGAATGTTGTGTCCTGCATTTCAGATAGCTTTGATTTTGATGGCTGTCTATAACTTTGATGGTTGTGGTACTATAACTATAGGTGTTTATGCAGTGATATTCTTACATTATACCCTACATTTCAGATACGTGTCCAAGCCGTCTGGAGATCTGTCTTGGACTCTGTTCATTCTGTTGGTGTAAACAAAGGTATCTTGTGTATCAGCGTTATATATACATTATACCCTACATTTCAGATACGTGTCCAAGCCATCTGGAGATCTGTCTTTGACTCTGTTCTGTTGGTGTAAACAAAGGTATCTTGTGTATCAGTGTTATATATGCTTTATACCCTACATTTCAGATACGTGTCCAAGCCGTCTGGAGATCTGAGTGTTTTTGACTCTGTTCTGTTGGTGTAAGCAAAGGTATCTTGTGTATCAGCGTTATATATACATTATACCCTACATTTCAGATACGTGTCCAAGCCATCTGGAGATCTGTCTTTGACTCTGTTCTGTTGGTTTAAGCAAAGGTATCTTGTGTATCAGTGTTATATATACTTAAAACCCTACATTTCAGATATGTGTCCAAGCCGTCTGGAGATCTGGGTGTCTTTGACCCAGCAGAGATCCACAACAGACACACGTTAAAAGGCCACATGAAAGAGGCCATGGTGAAGCTAGGCTACCATCTCATCTTCTTCTTTGTGTACCTGTACAGGTGAGTCTAGAATTACTTCAAAGAACCATCAGAAAGTACAATAATATGTCTTCAAATTGATGTAAATATGATTTGTTTAGGTCATATCACCTAAACATCCAACATGGATATGGACTTTTTCTGGCAATTGGACTCTCCCTTCTTAGGAAGATGTCTACACCAATTTGGCACTTTATAAATGCTGCATTCTTTCATTCATAGTTACCTATATATGAATTTCTGTTAAGTGGAATCTGCTGAAGATTTTAAACGATTGTACTGTCTATATTTTGTCACATATTTTGGAAACCAGGCTGTGTGTACCATGTACAAAAGATATAAAAGGACTGTGGTGTTTTAACATAACTATAATGATGAAGCGTTACAAGTGTCTTATATTAGTACAAATTATTGGAGATATCATAAGAACATAAGAAATCCTTTTCTGCTTCTTCTATCCTCAGACAAAAGTCGAGGATATACCGGTTTCATGTCCGTTGTGCCTGCGCTGCCTCATGTTTTGACTTGTGCATCCAAGTGTTTCATTCAAACTTGGCCAAGTTACTGGCACACACATATAATTGGGTCAGAAGAGGAACCCTTTTAAAGGTGACCTTAAACTCCAAATAATGAAAAAGTTATTGCTACCTTGATGTGTGAAATTGACCTTTGGCCACTTAGTGTCCTCCAGGTCAGAAACTATGTGGCTCCTCTGGCTTTTGCGTGAGAACACATTAATAGATTCTTTCTGCATCTGTCAAAACTCAAGACTTGTTGAAAATTAAAATGGTGCTTGAGGCCACAAAGGCCGAACTTGTTGTTTTCAAAATTGGTGCCATTTGGGCGGGGCGGGAAATATTTTTGGGATACTTTGAGGAGACCTTAAACTTTATTTAAGGTTACCTTGATCATTTTTCAAAAACACCCTGTCATTGTGTTTGGGAAAAAAGCACACACACCTGTACTATAAAATTTATCAGGTACATTCTAGACCTAAATCCACATGTTGGAAAGGATTTTCTGATCAATAGGACCATATATGCCTGAATGGGAGGCGTTTGATTTTCATAAATTTTTTAAAAATGGGTACTCTGTCAGTATCTCAAAAATAGTCAGGATTTCAGCGTTTTGTTGGAATAACTTTTTCAGCTACTTTTTGTTAATCTTTCACATCCCGAAGTTTCAGCCCTGTATCTGTAATCTTAAGGTCACCTTAATGTCAAAAAGGGGTTTTAACCCTCCAGTTCACTTAGTTTTTCACTTTTTCAAGCAAACCTGGCGTATATATTAACATTTACCACATGATTATCCTAACTGGTGACCTCAAACTACAAATATTAATGGAGCTGTGCCCCCCCCCCCCCCCCCCTAAAGTCATAAAATTTGAATAAAACCATCTGGCCCCTTTATTTTTCCATTTTTAAAAATGTAACTTATATTGATATTGAAGTAGATCAAAAGAAGACTCTTACTACCTTATGAGTTAAATATTAATAATGTTATGGCCATCTTAAACTTAAAATGTAAGGTTTTTCAGCCCTAAGCTCAGTTAATGTTTAAAATTTTCAAATAAAACTTGGCACATTTATAAAGGTTAGCAAAAGGGACATTCTGATTTTATGGTCACCTTAAAGTCCCAATATGAATGAATTTATGGTCACCTTATAGTGAAAAAAAGGAAGTTTTCAGCATCTAGCTATCTTATTGTTCAACTGACATCAGCTAAACTTTGTGCACTTATAAAGTATGACAAAAGGGATATTCTTATTTTATGGTCACCTTAAAGTCCCAATGTGTATGAAGTTATATGGCCACCTTGCAGTGAAATTATGGAATTTTTAACTTTCAGCTATCATATTGTTCAGTTGGCCTCAGTTAAATTTTGCACACCTATTAAAGATGACAAAATGGATATTCTTATTATCTTTCCACCTTGGAGTTCCAATACAAGTACAGTCATGGCCATCTTGAAGTAAAAATGAGGGTTTTCAGCCCTCAACTGACTTACTGTTCAATAGCATCAGTTTAACTTGACACATTGATTAAGCTTAAGGAAGATTTTTATGACCTTTTACTTAACATTCCTGTATTTAAGAGACTTTAGCCTTCTTAACATAATAACTATATAGTTCTACATAGCACCCACCTCATTTATTTTATGACTTTTTTAAACCACACTTGGCACATGTATATTTAAAAAAAATTCTGTTATCTAGCAAAGCTAACCTAGTGTTTATGACGTTATGGCGTCATGAAAGAAAAAAATCAGGCAGTTAGCATGCACTGATGTGGTTATTAACATATTGCAGCTGATCTGTGGTCTTTATAAATTCCCAATTTTAGGCACATTAAAAAATCTCACATTCTTCTGATACCATTCTTGTGGAATTGTGGGGATATAACTTTTCCTTTTCGGAAAAAAAGCTTTAATTCAGCTTTTGTTTTGCAGGAGTTTTCATCTAGCTGCTTATTCACATAGAGTATGTAAATTGATCAGATGTATAGACTTGACTTCTTTCAGAAGATGACTGGAAAAAAAAACACTTTCTCATAAACAGTTTTTCTTGTACAGTATTCAATGTACAGTAGAACCTCACTTATCCGGCCCTCTATGATCCGAATCTCCGGATTAACCGATCCGAAACCTTGTCTCCCTACATTCAGTTTAAAAGTACGGTCTACCATGAGCGATAATACAGCATTTTACATATTCTCGGAAACCATTAATTCTAGTGCTTTATAAAACGTACCATTCACAGAAACACCTAACTTCTTTGATCTTTATCACCATTGTTACAATAGGGGAGTGATTAATTCAATTACACGACCCCGCTTAACAAATTCTTTTATAATATACGCCAATCAATGAAAGCGTGTTCGATTGGCTCTCACAATTTATAATCTCCCAGAGTAGGTTCACAGACTGACAACGTGTATCAAAAGAAAAGACGTCAACAATGCATTACCAACCAAACACACCTATCATTGAAGGCGTGTTCGCTCTGGGTTTTACAATAAATAATCTGCCGGAGTTTTCCAAATGACAAAATGCATAACGATGTTTATCTAAAATTAAAACGTTGTTCTTCAATTATCGCCCACTCGGTAACCCATAGACCGTGAATTTCGGTTTCCTTCATCTATCCGATCCCCTCGTTTATCCGACCGGATTGTATGTCTCCCATTGGGTTCGGATAATTGAGGTTTTACTGTATCTCCAGTTAATTGAAAATTAATGACTTGTCTCTTTCTTCTTTCTCCTCAAACTCTGTATTTGCTTTTGTGTGAGATCTATCTGGAGGCATATTCATAGAAAGTCCCAATCACTCACTTATGCCCTGCTGTGCTTTTGTCTATTACATAATATGTCTGCACTGTGAGTGAAAAAGCTGATAAGGGATAACAAGATGTATTCATTTCTTTTCATTATAGGAATAAAAGACATATTCGAGTGCTTTATGATGGTTTTAAACTATGGATTGGCTGAATATTAAAGCCACGAAGCCCGAAGATCAATCAATTGTATCAATCAATACAGCAGATTGATAGTTTAAAACCATCATAAAGCACGAGATTTTATTGTGCTACAATAGCTTACCATGTGGGACTGAATGCTTTACTGGTTGTCGCGAGGCATCACGACTAACGTCTAAGAAAAAGAGACATTTATACTTGGCCGTAGCCTCAGGTTGTCGTCACGTGATCTGCCCCTTATGTTACAACTTTTCTCATTGGTCGCCGCCATCTTACAATCTTTGGGAAGTATTTACTGCCTTTTTCTTTCTATATCTCAGTGCAGTGTTATTGTTAAACGTTCCCGTTTATGTATTTCATTTATTACTGTATAAAGCCCATTCTGGCCAATTTTCAGCACTTCCGCTTTTGTAAATTGTCCTTATTTTAAGTTTTGTGAACTCGCCTCGACTGGCTTTTCTTCTGCGAGTTGTTGACTCGAGGTCTACTCGCATTTGTTTTATTGCGTTAAAGCATGTCTTCTCAAGGAGGAACACACCAAACTAGTAAAAATACCTACAGCAAATGCATTTATTTCCTTCCTACCTGCAGAGAGGCAGGTAAGGTCGACGATCCGTGTGTCACAGCTAATCTTGAAAAATCTTTGTCTTCTCGCGTCGACATACATATATTGGAGGCGTTCAATAATTTTCGTGAAGATTTTCAGAAATCTTTACAAAAGCAAAGGGAGGTGGATCAGACCTCTTCTTCTGCTCACAAAACGAACGCACCCTCCAAAGATCTGGACAAATCCTCGAATCCAGTAGTGCTATCAAGTCACTGGAGGTGGAGTTCGCCCCAGAACTTCAGAGGCTCCAACAAATTTCTCGCCTCGACTCGTATTCTAGTTGCCTCGTAGACGACTCGGGTCAAGTTCGTAGTTCGGCTGAGGATCCCTCGAAGGTTGCTCGACCAGCCCAAAACAATATTCACACTCTTCTAGACAATATGCTGTAGATCCGAGCTCCTCGGACCACTACTTGGACTATTCTAATGACCCTCAACCAGCCCCTAGTAGGCCCAAAGCACTCTGATAAGCCAACACAAATCGAGGGCCAGATTCGTACCCTCATCTTCAGAGGAGGATCAGTCCCCTGAACATATGCATAGGTTCCCTAAGCCCTCCAGGAAGTCATACCCTGATCAGGACCACTTAATTCACAGTTGGTGAAGGAAACCCCAACATGACCCCTACCCTCCTTACTATAGGGAAGTAGCATTGGCTGACATCCCATTCCAATATGCTGAGGAGGTGGATAGGTTTCGACGCATCCTCAAGTTGCCTGAACCTAGGGAATCCTTACCTAGATCTTCAACTGCGGTCATGTGCCTTGATGATGAGAAAGGCAGGCAAAAACTTAGACCAAGAGGTCCTTCCTCCATGTTGCCTCTCAATTCAATCATTAAGAATGCCTTTGATAAATTTGATCAGGACTTCCAAACAGCAAATTTACCTGAGGGTAAGTACATCCAACCACCTCCTTCCACTGTCAAGTGGTACCAGCTAGGCCAGTCTTGTTATGAGGACAAAATACAAGAGCTGTATACAGACTTTGCCAAGATTTGTATTTCTCCTAAGTCATCTGGGCTCCTATGGTCAAGGTTCCTCTTCCAATTCTTAAAGAATTGGAACATCAGGCAAGACAGAATTTTTCCACTCTCAATTTCGCTGCTACCTTTGCCAAGACTTCCTCTTTCTGTCATGTCACTTTGGAGAAGTGTCAATATAGCCTGAAACACTTTTCAAACAGGTCAAGTCTCAGATCAGGAAAGGTGCCGACCCTGATAAAGTAGCGAAACGTGGTTATGAGGAAGCCTGTGAGTCTCTGGATCTGTGGAATAAGACCATCCTGATCCAACACAGGGCCTTGACTTGCCTTAGTACTCCTTGTCCCATATTCTCCAGAGAAAATTATACTCAATGGGCAATACTGGCTTGCTTAGGCTCGAAGCCGAAATGACCCTATTACAACCACACTTAGGAGAAACCAGGCGCCAAGAACTAGTTGGTGAAGGAAGATGAGGACTTCCTTCTTTAAAAAGGCACCTCAAAAGGTTCTCAGGGTTTCGGACCCTACCAGAATAAGCCCTTTAAGAACTCCGGAAGGCGTCCTTCTGGCCATCTTCCTTGTTTAAATCATAGTTGGTGAAGGAAGGCAAGGACTTCCTTCCTAAAAAGGCACCTCAAAGATTCTCAGGGTTTTGGACCCTACCAGAATAAGCCCTTTCGTGCTCCCCACAAGAAAAGAGGCTCCTACAGGAAACTCCCCTATTGGGGCAATTCCTCACAAAGCAGTAACCAGTCGTTTTCTTCCAACAGGGGAAAACAGAACTTCAAAGGCTCCAAGGGTCGTTTTTTCGACCCCACAACAGGGGAAGAGGGCATGGATCCCTCTTCCCAATGACTCCTTTAAAGCCTCAACCAGTCCACCAGTAGGAGGTCGCCTCCGTTCTTTCAGCAGAGACTGGCAAACAAACAATTGTTCATCCAACGTATTAAACCTTATCACCAATGGCTACGTACTGCCATTCCTCTCAAAGTCCAACTTGGTCAGTTTTCTCTGATAATATCAGAATACAAGGCCCTCCCAAAGGACCAAGCCTTGCCCCATTGCATCCAGTCTCTACTATCAAAGAACATTATCGAAAGGGTGTAAAATGTAAAATCTCTCGGGTTTTACAATCGGCTGTTTCTAGTACCCATGCCTCACCAAGGTGGAGGCCAGTTATAAACTTAAGCAGGCTCAACACTTTTCCACATGTAGAAAAGTTCAAGATGAAAACTCCAGAGTCCATCAGGACCTCCCTGATTCCAGGGGAATGGGTATCGTCGATAGGTCTATCAGACGCCTACCTTCACATCCCCATCCATCCCCACTCAAGGAAATACCTAAGATTTTGCCACAGGTCTCAGGTGTTCCAGTTCTCCTCCTTACCTTTCGGACTGTCCACAGCCCCTCAGGTCTTTACCATGATCGTAAAGGAGGTGAAGCTCATGTCCCTCTCCAGAGGTCTCAGACTCCACCAATACCTGGACAACTGGCTGATTAGGTCTTAGTCGCGGGAGGAAGCCCTAGTGAACACTCAAGCAGTGGTAGATCTAACCCAGTCCTTGGGATGGATCATCAATCAACAAAAATCAGAACTGAATCCCACTCAGGTGTTTTCGTTCGTGGGTTACGAATACCACCGGGATTCAGCCCTTGTACAACCCACTCAAGAGAGATGGCTCAAACCAGGATTTTATCCTATACCTCAAGTCAAAACATGTTTTGACTGCAAGATGTTTGATGTCTCTAATTGGGTTGCTAGCCTCAACGGAGAAATTGGTCCCATAGGGACGACTTCACATGAGGCCCCTTCAGTTTCACATCAAGGAGCACTGGAAATTTCCTCAACCACTGGACAGCCTCCTTCCTTGGACAGAAGCCATCTCTGCACACCTGGATTGATGGCAGAATCCTGCAAACGTGATGAAAGGCTCAGACCTTCATCCCAAAGACCACAGTATCCAACTCTTTCAGACGCCTCAAACGAAGGTTGGGGCGCTCATTTAGAACAAAATTCTACTCAAGGTCTGTGGTCACCCCAGGAAAAAGGTCTACACATAAACGTCCTAGAATTGAAAGCTGCCTTTCTGGCCCTGAGACACTTCAAAGACCAGTGTCAGGACCAAACAGTGCTAGTTGCGACGGACAACTCAACTGTGGTAGCTTACATAAACAAACAAGGAGGAACACACTCAGCGGAGATGTGCGCACTCCTGTGGAGAATCATGACCTGGTGCCATCACTTTCACATAACATTGAAAGCCAGGCACATTCCAGGGTGCCTGAATGTGATGGCCGACCTGCTGTCCAGGTCGAATCAGGTCCAGTCGACGGAATGGTCACTACATCCACAGGTGTTCAAACAGATATGCCAACGGTGGTTCACTCCCCACGTGGATCTGTTTACCACTCATCTGAACCACAAGCTTCCACTGTACGTGTCTCCTATCCCAGACCCCAAGGCCTGGGACATAGATGCTCTAAACATAACTGGACGGGTCTCACTGCCTATGCTTCCCCTCCAATGGCTCTCCTTCACAAGGTGATCCAAAATCAGGCAATACCATTGCCTAATCATAGTAATAGCCCCAGGCTGGCCAGGAATGCCCTGGTTTTGGGACCTAGTGCAGATCTCAGCAGAGATCCCACTGCAGCTCCCTGTGTCGACAACACTCCTCAAGCAGTCCCACAACTACGTGTTCCACAGCAACCCACAGCACCTCAACCTCCACGCCTGGTGTCTAGGAGTGGACAGCTCCAAGAACAAGCCTTCTCTGTGGAGGTGACAGAGAGAATTGCTGCACCTCAGCGGTCATCAACAAGGACCATCTACCAATCAAGTGGGCCCTATTTGAAAAATGGTGCAGAGAAAATCCATCTGTGAAACAAACCTCAGATTTCTTCATGTATCTGTACCAAGACCTTAACAGGCGCAGCGAAAATTCGGTGGATTTCTCCATCTGTGAAACAAATCTCAGATTTCTTCATGTATCTGTACCAAGACCTTAACAAGCGCCCCTCCACCATTGATGGTTACAGGACTTCCATTATTGACACCTTGGGCCCATCGGGCCAACATATTGCTCATAATGAGGACCTTCATAGGTTGCTCTCCAATTTCCACAGGGATCGCCCCAAAAGTTCCAGAAATCCCCCCAAATGGAACCTTTCTGTTGTTCTCAATGAGCTCACAAAAGCACCCTTTGAGCCTATGAAAGACACAGACCTCAAACATCTCACTCTCAAAACTGCTTTCTTGCTAGCTTTGGCCTCCTGCAAGCACCGCAGCGAAATCCATGCCCGGGTTGCAAACAAAGTATCTAATCAAGGCCACTGGGAAAAGGTCGCCTTGTTCCCTTCTTCTGACTTCATAGCCAAAAACCAACTAGCAAGAGAAGATTCTCAAAGTGTGTCTCCGGTGACTATCCCTGCTTTGACTACCATTGTGGATAGACAGTTCAAGAAGACAGGACCCTGTGTCCGGTGCAGACTCTGAGGTACTGTCGGGACCAAACCAAGGACCTAAGAGGTTCCCGATCCCTCCTTTTCATTTCCTTCAAGAAAGGACATACATCAGTCATCAGACCCGCTACTCTCTCTTCTTGGTTGAAACAAACCATCCTACTTTGTTATAAACAAGCAGACCAGCAAGCCTTGGATTTAGTCCAAGTCAAGGCGCATGACATTCGGGCCTTCGCAGCCTCTAAGGCGTTTTACGGTGGGGTATCGGTGGACCAGATCATGCAAGCCTGTCACTGGAAAGCTCACAACATCTAAAAGACCTTACTTGGTCGGACAATGACAACAATCTGTATCTGTGACCAGTAGTAGCGGCACAACAGGTCCTAGACCCTTCTCCTCAGTCCAGTCATCCTCGGAAAGAAAAGAGGGGGGGGGGGGGGGGGGGGGGGGGGCACATCCGCTACAACCAAGTCTTCAGGAGTCTAAGCCCAGGGTCTAGGTATACGTCTACCTCATCAGGGTGTATCTGGTAAGGTCTATCTAATCTTTAAATCATTATAATAATTATTGTACATTGTATTAAGTACCTTAAGGTTGTCATTTTAGTCAGTACCCGAGCCTTAAGCTCAGGTTCTTCCGTGATCGTCCTTGGGACTGACCCCGTCTGTGTATCTAGGGTACACATCTCCTTCTCGTCAAACACCCTGACAGTTTTTTAGCACTGTCATTCATTCAGGTTTTTGGCTTCTACAGGCCCGGTCTTCGGGATTGGGGCCCTGTAGACGGGACTCAGACTGGTACTTTTGATCTTTCATTCTACTATTATTATCAAAATTCTAAGAAAAAACAGACTTATCTGCCAGTCTCAGCTGTAATCCCTCCTCTGGACGGTTGGATTCAGCATTCAGTCCCACATGGTAAGCTGTGAAAATTTTAATTACTTAAATGTAAGCTTACCATGTGGGACTGAGGAGAGTCCCACCCTGCCTCCCCGCTGTATTACAGCTGAGGGGTATGGGTTTAAATCTCAACGAGAAAAGTTGTAACATAAGGGGCAGATCACGTGACGACAACCTGAGGCTACGGCCAAGTATAAATGTCTCTTTTTCTTAGACGTTGGTCGTGATGCCTCGCGGCAACCAGTAAAGCATTCAGTCCCACATGGTAAGCTTGTAGCTTATAAAAGCTACATTTAAGTAATTAAAGTTTTCAAATTTGTCTTTTATTCCTATTCTAAAATGGTTACATAAATATTTTAGTAAAAATAAGGGGTAAATCTTACGCAAAAATCAAAACAAATCCAACGCCATGTTGGCTGTTCCATCAAAGCAACATACATAGTGATATCTAGGGTAAAAAAAGTAAGTATTTTTGTCACTCTGTTGTCATAGAATTTGTTATGAAATATTAAGAGATTGTCACTGTAGATGCTTTCATTTTTTGTAAGCTTTAAAACGATATGCTATTTATTAAAATGAGGCAAGAAATAACAATTTTATGAATATTTTAACCACTTATTTTACCGCGAGTTGTTTACATTTGTACGCGAAGGGATGATGTACGTAGAATTCAACAGCGTTACTGTATTTACCGTTCTATATTCGCAATTTCTGAATTGCGCAAAAGACGTGTCTAAGGTCACTGCGCAGCCTACCATTTTAGAATAAGGGATATGCTTACAGTAAAGCTTTTGGGGGTAAACAATTCAAACAAAGACAGTTATCTTTAGGTTCATGGAAGTAGAGCCTTGTGGAAAGAATGCCTTGTCTGTTTTGAGAGAATGTAAAAAGCCTTATGTAAAAACCTCAATGTTTCCTGATATTCACATATGGAGTCATGTGTGAATGAAAAATGTTAACAGTAACATCTGACAACATGACTTTGTGTATTCTTTTTACAATGCATACATCTGGCATACATCCATCCTGTAGACATGGCAAGTACTAGTATGTGTTACCATCTATGATACCTCTTGGTGTCTAAAACCCTAGTTTTCTTGTCATGTTTGTGTTTATATGTACATTCAGTGCTCTATGTTTCAGTATGATTGTGGCCTTACTGAGCTGAGGGTGATTTCCTGTGTTCCAATCTACAGTGATCCTCCAACTGTCTCAGTGGTTTAAAGTGGACTGGTGCATTATGGGAAGCTTCCTGTCTCTTCATTCTTTCATTGCTATAGTGCTTCACAGATATACAGCCTGTCAACTGATTAATAATCTAAATCATGTCATTCCATTGTAACTAAAAACTCATATACTTCAGGAGGTAAATTGGCACATGCCCTAAATCAGCACAAGTATTACATGAACAAAATAGATGTATTACTGGGAACCATTCTACTTAATAACAGAATTACTGACATAACGGTTAATGCTCATCTCAAAATATAGAATTATTTTTCCCAAAAAGTTCTTAACATCTTGGTTAAACTTTTTCTCCCATTAAAATCATCATGTTGATGCATATCAAAGGCAATATTTTGATGTTATATGGAAGTGTGAAATGACCATGTGAAGAACTATGTTGTGTGTGGTATAGTGACACATTCAGGGACCGATTTCACAAAGGGACTTAAGCCCAGACTTAGACTTAAATTTAAGACTTTGGGCTTAAATTTTGTCAACAGAATGTTAAGTCTGTGGTCTTAGACTTAGCGGATTTCACAAAGCAGCTAAGTCCATGAAATTGCTAAGTCAGTGGACTTAACTTTAAGTCTGGGAGGTAGTGGGCTTAAATTTTGTAAAGAGGACTTAAATATGGCCGCCATAAACCTTTCTCCACTTCAAAATTTGAAATGGCTGTAAATGAAGTATAATTATACAGGACACCTTACTAAAGTAGTCTTTCGGAGGTTTATATGATGTAACAAGGTTTTCTATTTCAAAACAGCACTTATCCTTAGATAAAATGCATCAAATAAAGGATGTAAAAGGTCACATGACACAGAAAACCACTGTGGTTATTTGATAAGCTTGGGCTTAGCTAAGTCACCGTTTTGTGAAATCCATTTAAGTCCCAGACCTAGCTAAGACCAAAGTCTTAGATTTAAGTCCCTGACTTAGTCAATAAAGGGACTTAGTTTAAGTCCTTTAGTGAAATCGGCCCCTGTGATATTTAAGTATCATAATGTACAGAATAATGTGTTTGTGCAGTTAGGTGATAAATACACGTGTGAAAACTCACTGTTATTATTGTCATGTGACTGCCAAGAATCTTGTTTTATTTTAAACACAAATGTAGGGATTGATGCAGTGATAGAGTTTAATCCTATTCAGTGGAATGTCAAGGGGTGAGGTCAATACTTCTGCTTAAACAGAATTTCCAGGGTTTAACAGATTAGAGGGTGGAGCTGATAGTTTCATTTTAGAGGCTGTGTTTCTGTAGTTTGTAGTGCCGTAAAGAATATAGGAGTAAAGCAGTGGATGGGATCAGTTTACACTCTGCTTTATAGTTTATAGTATTGAATTACATTACACATATAATATTATACAAATTTAAACCTGTTTTTATTGAAGCAAATTAACAACTGACATTTACTGGTTTGAGCTGTGGTGGTTTTCATGTACAGATACAATCGTGTTCTTTATTGTAATGATTTACCAGAGTTTTGATCTTGAACATCCAAATCTATTTACAGTTTAGTTGATATAGAAATGTTTATGTTCTGTACAATAAAGCATTTAAAATATGCCCTGATATGGCTTGATGCCTTAGTTTATTCTGGCAGTTCACAAAGATTTGTCTCTAGCATTGTATAACCTATAAATTTTTTAATACATTATTTTTACCCCACAGCCCTTAAGGGCTGTCGGGGTATTGTTTTCACCCATGGTGTCCGGATGGGCGGGCGGGCAGCGGGAAAAGTTTGTCCGGCCTGTATCTCGGAAACCGTAAGGTGTAGGAAGTTGATACTTGGTAAGGACATTGGTTAGGGGGTGTAGGTGTGCAGCATCATGGTGTGACCTTGATTTGACCTTGCCGTAATCACCTTGACCTATAAAATCTTGTCCGGGCTATATCTCGAAAACTGTAAGGTGTAGGAAGTTGATACTTGGTAGGAACATTGGTTAGGGTTTGTAGGTGTGCAGCATCATAGTGTGACCTTGATTTGACCTTTGACCTTGTTGTAGTGACCTTAACCTTTAAAATCTTGTTGCACCTTTGCGTATGTCTTTTGATGCAGATTAAGCACTGTTAAAGTCATATTAGAATTCATTAAGAATTTTACTTTTCCAACTTCCCATTGTAACAGATGGAATTTCATCAAGTGAGCCACAGATTTTGCTCCAACACTACACATCAGCATTCATTGAATGTATTACCACTTCTGTATGCATGGTAATATTCAAAACATCTAAACCATAATTTGGCCATGCCAGATGTAGATGAAGAGTACATGCATTATCTTTCTCTTAGACATTATTTTCTCTCTTTAAACATTGTTTGGACCTTTATATAACTGACAGTGTTCTGAAAGTATCCTGAACTTTGTACTGATACAGTACTTCTATATCTCATGGTGTTAAAAATAATTCCCTAGGCTGTGGGGTACAGGCATCTCTGATGCTATTTTACTATTTTCTATTCCTTGTTTAAGGTTTATTTGGGGGACATTTTGTATGTTATTTTGGTCACAGTTTGTGGTTCAGTTCAATGTTTGTGGTACCGCTTGATACACAATAATTATGGTACAGTAACATAAAAAGAATAAAATATATACAAGTTCAAAATGTGCAAGTAAGTTATACGAGAACTTGGTAAACTCCAAGACTGAATGAGTTCTGAGTAGTACAATATCCTATCTTGTAGACTGAATGAGTTCTGAGTAGTAGAATATCCTATGTTGTAGAGAATAGTGGGCTGTCCTTACCAGAATTTATGTCTGGGCACTATCAGTGCTGGATTTATCCATGTTTAAGTTTGTGTTTATTTTTGGTTGTAAATATTAGTATGGATAATCAGTTCACTGTATCGAGTCATTTGCTGGGTTATTTTGTCTGGTTTTACTGAGTATCAGGTAACTTGAGTGAATCATTGGAGTCATTTTGTATGTTTTTGTGCTGAACACAAACCAGAGTATAGTAGGTTATAAGTATTCACCATTACTCGCTTCTCACCTTCGTGGGTGGGAGGTTTGGTGATGGGAACACACTTGCAGGTCAGGGGTATGAATCTACTGAAAAATCAGGAAAAGGGACAAATTGGTAGATGTTTGTCACAATTCAGAATGTTGTTCAGCCAGTATGCACTGATTTCCTCCACTTGCATTAGCCTGGGAATTTACTTAGACTTCCTCCATTTTGAAAGATCCAGCAAGTAACCAAACCAGTTGTGTACAGACTACTAGTGTTGCGCTCACAGGTTGCCCCCCAGCCATTTTGTATCGAGAGGGGATGCTTAAAATCATTTCTTACATTTGTATGGTTTTCTACTGCTTTTTACTGGTGTTATTCTGTTAGTCTTTCTCAAGCGTAATGTATAAAAATGGAGCATAGCAATAAATACAAAAAATAAATGTACATAGAGGGAGATGTTAGTATTCGACATAGTCTATTTGTAAATCTGCATAATAAACTCATACATTCTGAATGTTTTCTCTCTTTATTTGATCTCTTTTGAGATGTTATTACAAAAGTTCTCCTGCTTCTAAGGCTGTTTGTATAGGTTTATTCTGGCCAAAAGTGAGGAAGTGCCAGCTACTTGCTGAACTTGGTGGTTTTCAGTTCAGTGTCTGAACTGACTCCAATACAGTGCTTCCATTCACCATGAAAACTGCCCGGCTGATTTGATCTGATTGTGCAGGTTGCGGTATTAATAGGTCAACACAAATGGAACTGGTTATCTGTATAATGCAAGTGTCTGTACACTTACAATGTCTTGACTCCGTTAGAAAATGACACATTGGAGGAATAAAGACACAACTTGGTTGCTAGAAGAATTGGTTTTAATGTGGCAGTACCACTACAGAAGGCTTAAGGTTTATAGAAATGGTAAAAATATTATACTTAGGTGGAAGAACATTGTGCGAATAATCGTATCCCCAGACAAAAGTTGGGGATATACTGGTTTCATGTCTGTCATGGTGCCACCATTGCCTACGTTTTGACTTGTGTAACTAAAAAATGCTTTCACGGATTTCATTCAGATTTATAGTATCCGCATGAGGAGAGGAACCCTATTTTAAGGTGACCTTAAACTCCCAATAAGAAAGAAGTTGTGGCCACCTTAAGCTCAGAAATTTGACCGTTGGCGACTTAATGCCTTCTAGGTCAAAAACTATGTAGCTCGTCTGGCTCAAATTTAGTTGGGAACACATTAATATATTCTTACATATATATGCCAAAAATCAAGATTCTATGTTGATGTTAAAATTGTTTGAGGCCCTAAAAACCCTATTTAGACATTTTTTCAACATTTTTCACATATTTTGCCCTTTTAACTTGGAATGATGTCTGACAAGTCTGAAACTGTATTAGATATAACTTTTATATGTAATCGTTTACGGAAAATTTGAAGTCTGTGGCATTAATTATGTCCACCCCACTGGGGGTGGACATATTGTTTTTGCTTTTTCCGGCATCCGGTGTCACACTTGGATTCCGGTCATTTCAAGGAAAAGTATTTATCCTATCTTTACCAAATTTGGTATGGGTGTTTATTGGGTTAATAGCTTGTATGGGATTGCTTTTGGTGAAGATAGCTCTATAGCTAACTAAGTAATAGCTGCTTAGCTACTTTTGTGTACTTCTTTTGTTTCCGGGGGTTTTAAGGAAAATTATTTGACATATCTTTACCAAATTTGGTATGAGCAATAGTTAGGTCAATAGCTTGCTGGGGATTGCTTTTAGTGATAATAGCTATATAACTGACTGAGTAATAGCTACTTTGAGTAGCTTTTTTATTTTAAGCATTTTAAAGGAAAAGTATTTCACCTATGTTCACAAAATTTGGGATGGAGGATTATTGGATCAGTAGCTTGCTTGGGATTGCTTTTGGTGATAATACCTTTATAGCTAACTGAGTAATAGCTACTGTGCTACATAGCTATTATGCTATTTTGAGTTGACTTTTTTCTGAACATTTTAATGAAACAATGTTTTCGATCTTCACAAAAATTTATATGAACGATAATTGGGTCAATAGTTTGGCCAGGATAGCGTTTGTCGATGATAGCTTTGTTGCTATCTGAGTAATAGAGCTGCTTTGCTACTTTGAGCCTACTCTGAAGTGCATTTCTGTTTTCACCCTTTTTAAAGGAAACATATTTAACTCATCTTTGTAAAATTTGGTGTTAAGGTTTATAGGGTCAGTTGCTTGCTTGGTATTGTTGTTGATGGTAATAGCTTTAACCTCCTGAGTAATAGAGTAATAGCTACATAGCAAAAAAGATAAATATGTCTAAGAGCGATTTCGTCGAAATTTTCAACCCACAGAGTATCTGAGCATTGTACTCTTGGCAATTTTTAAAAAATTTTCCCCTCCCCAAAAATGGCAGCCATTTTGAATTTTCAGGCAAAACACAAATTTGCTTCTATCTCCTTAACCCTGCAAGATAGAGTGATTTCGTCGAAATTTTCAACCCATCGGGTATCTAAGAAATGTACTCTTGCCAATTTTCAAAAAAAAAATATTCCTTTCCCCAAAAATGGGGGCCATTTTGAATTTTCGCCAAAAATGCAAAAACACAAATTTGCTTCTATCTCCTTAACCCTGCGAGATAGAGCGATTTTCATCGAAATTTTCAACCCATCGGGTATCTAAGAAATGTACTCTTGCCAATTTTCAAAAAAAAAAATATTCCTTTCCCCAAAAATGGGGGCCATTTTGAATTTTCGCCAAAAATGCAAAAACACAAATTTGCTTCTATCTCCTTAACCCTGCGAGATAGAGCGATTTTGTCGAAATTTTCAAAAGCTAACAACATCAGAAGATTCCCAGCCCATGATATCCTACAAGTTGGTTTCACATTGCAAACCTCTAGGATCAATAATAAGTGAGTTATAAGCACTTTTAAGTTTGGCTGTCCTCGTCTGACCTTGAAGTAGGGGCTCAAGGTCAAATCTGACCACATCAGAAGATTCCCAGCCCATTATTTCCTAAAAGTTAATTTTATTGCGTTAATACATCCTATCCAATGGACAATTTGCTAAACCGGTCGGTGCAGACTGGCCCGCCAACGTCAGAAAAAGACGTCCTGTATTTCCACCGGCTGGTCCATAGTACTGTGCACTCCCCAGATGGCGCCTCGTACTTCCTTCCTGTCTAGACAACCTGATGTCATAGCATCTTTTTCGTTTGGCGCGTGTACTGTGCAGACATGTTTTTCAACATCTCCCAGAGTTTTTTAAAGGAAAAGTGTGCATTATGACGGATTTTCAACCTTATTATTTAGTGTGAAAGTGTTATCTACATATCAAGCACGGATATACATTAAGAAATCTGCTGGAAACGCTCCCTAGCGGACTCACTTTAGTGTTGATGATAGGGCAGTAATCGACGAGAAATATGAAGGCAGCCATTTTACTAGTTTCTTCCCTTCAACATTTGTGTTGTTAGGGACAGATTGACAATATTAAGGAAAATAATGGAAATACTACTTACAAGGTATTTTTATCCATGTCTTTTGTTTGAATATACCTTCAATGTAACTTTCCTGTTACAATCACCATAGAAACGTCTTTTCTAGTACTACAAATGGAAATCACGGAAAACTTCAGTCTACATAGTTTTGAACTCTGTAATAGAAGGAATTCCCCAAGAGGTGCATTCTTCGGAGCACACTGGTACCGACTTCTCTGCTGTATAGCATCAGTCACACCAGCCAGCTTGAGTATTTACGTAGTGTTTTTTCATCAGAAGCATCGGGTGAATTCTTCAGATTTCTTCAGAGCGCACTGGTACAGGCTTCTCTGCTGTAAAGCATCAGCCACACCAGCCTAGCTCGAGTATTTCATGTTTCCAACAGAAGCAAGTCGTGGATTCTTCAGAATTTTAATCTTCAGAGTGCACTGGTCCAGACGTCTTTGCTGTAAAGCATTAGTCGACCGGCAAGCTCCAGTTCAGCTGACCTCTCTATAGAAGGTGATATCAGTGCCTCCCTTGCAGACCCGGCTTTGCTGTCGGTAGTGGGGGTTGTGGATGGCCAGGTCACTGGTTTTATCACGAAAGAAAGGAAGAATTTCATGTACACTAACACATCTACAGAGCGCACTGGTCCAGGTTTGCTTTTAAAGTATCAACCGACCGGCCAGCTCAAAAGAACGCGACCTCTGACGTCATCTCCACGAAGCTGATCACGTGATTCACCGACCAGGAAGGTCGGAAGTGCGTTCTTTAGAACTCACGTCCACTGTGATTCCAGTCCCTGCCTTGCAGACCCGGTCTTGTTGTCGGTAGTGAGGTTTGTGGACTAGCATAATAGAATTACAGACCGACCAGGTTTCTTTCTTCAGAGTGCACAGGTACCGACTTCTCTGCTGTAAAGCATCAGTCTACCAGCCAGCTCCAGCCGACCACACAACCAACTATGTTGTCGGTAGTGGGATTTTTGTGGACGGTTAAAATACTGTTAAGTTGCCTGTTGAGTATCACAAAGAACGCGACCACTGACGTCATCTCCAATCAACCAATCGCGTGTCCTTCCTACCAGCAGACTGGTCACGTGACACGCCGAACAACAATTGCTTCTAAAAATAGTTCACAAGGGCTTCCCCAGCAACTGTCAAATCTATAGATAAGACGTGCGATTAAAATAAATACTTTAATTAATGGAGGAAACCTACAGTAAGCTGAATTCAACACAAAAGATAGTTATATCCCCAGACGAAAGTCGGGGATATATTGGATTCAGGTCCGTCGCGCCGCCGCCGTAGAAATTTCCTTGTGGACGCGATAACTCAAAAACAAATTAATATTTTTTTTTCAAACTTGGTATACATGTTAAGGGTGCCCAAAGGAAGATCCCTATTTTAAGGTGACCTTAAACTCCCAGTAAAAAAGAACTTATGGCCACCTTAAGGTCAGAAATTGGACTTTTGGCCACTTAGAGCCCTGTAGGTCACAAACTATGATGCTCGGCTGGCTGAAATTTTACCTGACAACACATTAATATGTTCTTAGTACATGTGCCGAAAATCACGACTTTAAGTTGAGGAGAAAATTGTGTTGGAGGCCCATAAATACCTCCACTTAGGGATTTTTTGCTATACTTTCCACATATTTTGCCCTATAATTTGGAAGTGGTAATTCTGATGAGTCTCAAACTGCGCTAGGTATAACTTTGATATGTAATCCTTGTCTGTAGAAAATTTTAGGGCTGTAGGTTTACCCAAAGGGTCGACTTAAGGTCTCAAAAGTGCCCACAGAGACCCAATTTATGCACTTTTGTCCACTTTCAAGCACTGTAGCTTTCAAACTATGTCTCTCATCTAAGTTAAATATCATCTGGGAATATATCTATGTGTTTTCTTATATGTGCCCCAACATTTAGGCCTTTAATAGACATTTAACCTGTGTATCAGGACCATAAACACCCACCCGAGTGACCTTTATAAGACATTTTTCACATCTTTTTCCCTGTAACTTGGAAATGGTAAGTCTGAGAAGTTTCAAACTGTATTAGATATATATTCTGTGTGTAATCTTAGTATGTAACAGATTTTAAGTCTGAAGCTTTAATTTTGAAGGTCAAATTGAGGTCTCTAAAAGGCTCCCAAAGACCCAATATTTGGACTTTTTGCTACTTTTAAGCCCTGTGACTGTCAAACTATGTGACTGATAGAGCTCAAATCCTATCTGGGAAGATATTAGTATGTTATTTTTATATGTGCCAAAAATTAAGGCTTTAAGAAGACATTTAACCTGTGTATGAGGACCATAAATTCCCACCCGAGTGACCATTTTTAGACATTTTTCACATATTTTTCCCTGTAACTTGGAAATGGTAAGTCTAAGAAGTTTCAAACTGTATTAGATGTATATTCTATGTGTAATCTTAGTATATGACAAATTTTAAGTCTGAAGCTTTAATTTGAAGGCCACATTTAGGTCTCTAGAAGGCGCCATAAAGACCCAGTATTTGGACTTTTTGCCAATTTTAAGGCCTGTGACTGTTAAACTATGTGACTGATAGAGCTGAAATCTCATCTGGGAATACATTATTATGTTCTTTTTACATGTGCCAAAAATCAAGGCTTCAAGTAGACATTTAACCTGTGTATGAGGACCTTAAACACCCACCTGAGTGACCCTTTTAAGACATTTTTCACATATTTTGCTCTGTAACTTGGAAATGGTAAGTCTGAGAAGTTTCAAACTTTATTAGATACATATTCTATGTGTAATCTTAGTATGTAACAAATTTTAAGTCTGAAGCTTTAATTTGAAAGCCACATCGAGATCTCTAAAAGGCCCACAGAGACCCAATATTTGGACTTTTTACCACCTTTAAGCCCTGTGACTGTTAAACTATGTGATTGATGGAGCTGAAATCCCATCTGGGAATGCATTATTATGTCCTTTTTACATATGCCGAAAATCAAGGTTTTTAGTAGACATTTAACCTGTGTATGAGGGCCATAGACACTCGCCCAAGTGCCTTTTTTGACATTTTTTCCGTATTTTGCCCTGTTATTTGGAAATGCTTAGTGTGACAAGTCTTAAACTGTATTATATATAATTTTTGTTTGTTATGTATGTCCCCCAAAAAGTTTCACATCTGTAGTTTAATTGCTAAGGTCTCTTTAATAATTGTAAAATGCCCACAGAAACCCAATTTATGGACATTATGCCACTTTAAAGCCCAGTAACTGTCAAACTATGTGGGTTATAGAGCTGAAATCTTTTAATTTTTAAAAGGAAATGCCTGTCTATTTAAATTTTGAATATTAATAATGTTATGGCTATCTTAGTCTTTTAAGAACTTATTTTTGTGTGTTATACCTCTGCTTGCTGAGTTTTTAACTTTTTAAAATGAAACTGGTTAAACATGTTCAAGTAGACAAAATGGACACTTTAAGTGAGCTTTAAGTCCCAATATTAATGAAATTATATCCGTATGTAGTAAAACTAGGGGATTTTTAACCCTCAACTAGCCCAGTTTTATTCAACTTGCCTCAGTTAATTTTGACACAGCTCCTACAGTTATGAACTCATTTCAGTTGATAATCACATACTTAAAATTCTCAATTCTTTTTGTATTTGAGTACCCCTTTTATATAGATTGTTTGTTTACCATTTATGCTGTAGCACTCCATCTCTTTGTAGTCCCAACCCACATCCCCCACCCGGATTCCCCCCACCCACCTGTGGGACCTCCAGCTATATTGAGTGACACTAAATAAACAAAGGTATTTAATGATATCAGATGAGAAACAAAGAACTCAATGGGGTTGCAGATCTTGTGTAATAGTGAGAGAGGTGTGGAGAAGGGGAGAGGGGTGGGGGTGGGAGGTGGTGGGCTTCATTACATATAACACAAAGGGGAGTCAGAACTGAGATTGTGTCACATATTTAGGTTGCATATATATGGACCACATATATAGGTATAGAGGAAATGAATAACTGAAAACAATTTGCAAATTCTAAAAATAATATAATAAAATAATAATATAAATAATTTTTTTTTAAATAATATTTTATTTGTGAACAAATATAGAAAGAGATATGCGCTTTTGGGATTATGAATTTTAGAATGGACATTGGATCATCAATCATTTAAATACTTTGAAAATAGGTTTAGAGTTATCATTGCAGGAAGATTGAAAATATAATTTAAGTTATGTATTCGGCGTCTGGGGATACACCATCTTCCTTGGGAAGATATAAACAGAGTAGATCGATGTGCTGAAGTTCATATAATAATGGGTAATTATGTTTTAAAAAATTCCCGATCAAAACCTGTGGCGTGAGTGATGACCTGTCTGGGGATATGTTGGCGCCGAATTGGCCCAATCTAGTTGTAAAATTGCTTTAGCAACTGGTTACAGAGTGTACCGACCGGTGCCGGCTACACAGCCCTGTACACTTGCTTCAACAACTGGTTACAGAGTCTACCTACCGGCTACACAGCCATGTACACTTGCTTCAACAACTGGTTTCAGAGTGTACCGACTGGTACCAGCTACACAGCCATGTACACTTGCTTCAACAACTGGTTTCAGAGTGTACCGACCGGTACCGGCTACACAGCCCTGTACACTTCCTTCAACAACTGGTTTCAGAGTGTACCGACCGGTACCGGCTACACAGCCCTGTACACTTCCTTCAACAACTGGTTTCAGAGTGTACCGACCAGTACCAGCTATACAGCCTTGTACACTTGCTTTAGCAACTGGCTACATATGGCTTCAACGTATCGGTTACAAAGTCTACCGACCGGGTACTGGCTACACAGTCCTTACTGTACAGTGCTTTACCCCAACTTGGTCCAGTTTTTTGCCGGTTACAGAGAATTACTGTTTACAGTAAATTACCGGTTATGGAGACCTGGGTACCAGACAGTTGCCTAAGGTGGTCTTGGTGATATGACAGTGTCCCAAGCTACTGCCAGGCAACCTTCCCTTATCACACATCACAACAGCCTGTTATTGGTGCTGGACTTGACTGGAGAGATAATAGATTTCACCTTTACAAACACAGACCTGAATAACCAGCATGAAAAGAAATGGGTCTTATCAAAAAAAAAAAAAAAAAAAGAAAGAGGTGGTCGATAGTCAGACAAGTTCTTCATCATGTCCGGCCAAGGGTCAGTCATCTCACAAATGACAATTACTGTGTAAATGCTGCACCTTGCAGGATGCTGGCCTGGGGCAAGAGTCTTTTAAATGTGAAAAGTTGTGTCACCCCACCGGACCGGACCACAGTAAGAACAGAGAGGCTGTTTACTTGGATCATTGTCACCAGACTGGACCAGAGGCCGGGGGGGACAGAAATGACTATCAAATGTCCCAAATGTGGCACACAACTGCCTGTAGGGTCCAGACTAAACCTGTTTGGGAACTTAGGAAGCCTTGGGGGCTGGACCCTAGGTAGTACAAATGTTGGAGGGCTACACTCTCCCTTACAGTCAAGACCAAGCTTGACAAGGTCACCCCAAATTATCAACTGCTATGTACATCCTCAGAGGAACCTATATTGGTTAGAGGCATTACATCAGCTTATGGACAAAGATGCAGTCGAGCCAGGTCAAAATCTCTGGGCTTCTTCAACCTTTCTTGGTTCCAAAACCATACAACCATTGGAGACCTATTCTAGGCCTGAGCAAACCAAACCTTTCGGAGACCATCAGGACCACCCTCCAACAATGGGAGTGGGTTACCTCAATAGATTTCAAGGATGCCTACTTCCATATACCAATACAGGAACAGTCCAGGACATATCAAATTTCATGTCCAGGGTCGGACATACCAGTTCAAAGCACTTGTCTTTCGGTCTGTCCACTGCACCCATGGAGCTCACTGTAGTAGCAAAGGAGTTGTAACTGATGGCCATAATAATGGGTATAATAATCCACCAGTACTTAGACTGGTTGCTGAAAGCCACATCCCACCAGGTTTGTCTCCAGCATACACTAGATCTAGTGAAAATATGCCAAGTATTAGGTTTGCTGGTGAATTTAGAAAAATCGGAACTGGAACCAAAAGCAGGTCTTCGACCTTGTAGGTTACCAGTTCGACCTCATGGCCGGTCGGTCAGACCTATACCGGACCGTTGGCAGAACCTTCAGGACAAAATACTAGAAATACTGTCACTACCGGCTTGTCCGGTCCAGCAGTTCATGTCTGATAGGTTTACTAACAGCCACAGGAAAGCAAGTTCACCTAGGCCGACTTCATAGGAGACCCATACAGTGGCATCTCAAAAACAACTGGAGGGTACCAGAGTCACTAGAAAAGGTGATTCCAATACCAAGGTGATTGCACCCACATTTACAATGGTGGCTGCAAGAGGACAATGTCCTTACAGACCAACCATTACACCCAAATAAAACTTGATCTGCAAATTTTTACAGATGCATCAAAAGCAGGGTGGGGCGCTCACTTAAACGAACGCACTGCAAGAGGCACCTGGTCCCTTCCGGAAAGCAAGTTGCATATCAATTACCTAGAACTCAAGGCAGTCTTTCTGGCCTTAAAAGAGTTCCAAGACCTCTGCATACACAAGATAGTACTTGTAGAGACAGACAACACCACGGTGGTGTCATACATAAACAAGGAAGGAGGCACGAGGTCGGGCCCACTTTGTGCTTTACTATGGAGAATCTTGACCTGGTGCACCAGAAATCAAGGAACTCTCAAAGCCCGACACATTCCAGTTGCCTTTGTGTGTGTCACCGGTACCGGATCCCCTGGCCACAGCAGTGGATGCGCTCAGTCTGCCATGGTAGGATCAGGAAGCATACACCTGCCCACTATCAGCCATATTGGGCAAAGCGGAGATGTTGTAGGCCTCCCCATTCAAGAGAATCATTCTGATTGCTCCGGGGTGGCCCAACATGCCTTGGTTTTGGGATCCAGTGGCCATGTCCAGTCAAATCCCACTGAGCCTGCCCAATCTGCCCAACCTGTTGACACAACCATTCAATCAGCTCCCTCACAGAAATCTGACAAATCTTAATCTCGACGCACGGCTCCTGGAGCTTCAGCATTCGAGGAGCAGGGCTTCTCTGAGGTGGTGGCAGCAAGAATTGAGGCTCCTCAAAGGGGATCAACCAGATCAGTCTATGAGGCAAAAGTGGACCATTTTTACAAGTGGTGCGTCACTAATCAGGTGACCTCAGGGTACCCCTGTAAAGTCAGTTGCTGACTTCCTTATGTACCTTATGAGGACAGGAAGCTGCAGCCCAGCACCATTGATGGTTACAGTTCAGCCATTGCTGATAAACTGGGAAATTTACCCTTCAACATCAGCAAGGACAAAAAAATCTCGCTCGTCTCCTGGATAGTTTCCACAGACCCAAAGGCAGGAGGGGCATACTCTCCTGAAACCTCTCACTGGTCTTGCACCAGCTGAATAAGGCTCCGTTTGAACCAATTAAGGAGGCCTCCTTGAAGCATTTGACCTTCAAGATGGTATTCCTCTTGGCTCTTGGGTCGGGCAAACGCAGAAGTGAGATTCATGCTTGGCAAAACAAAATATTAGACACCAATCTGATTGGTCAACGGTGTCCCCATATCTATCTACCCAGCTTTCTATCCAAAAATCAGACAGGTCCAGACAGTGTGGCCCCAGTGGTTATAACAGCCCTGGCCCCATCTCTGGATAGGTCCCTCAAGTCTGACAGGTCCCTCTTTCCGGTTAGAGCATTGTGCTACTATTTGGACAGGACCTCAGACCTCAAGTAGAATAAGGAGGTGGTTCTTGTCTCCTTTAAGAAAGGTTTCGACAAAGACATCTGCCTCTATCTCCTCTTGGATCAAGCAGACTGTGATCCTATGTTATGAGCTCTCTGACCTGACCAGGAGGCCCACTCTTTACATCAGATTAAAACCAATGATGTCGGGCCTTTGCTGCTCCTAAGGTCTTCCAGTCGAGAGTCTCCTTAAATCCAATCTTGTCAGCCTGCCACTACAGTCACATAATACCCTCACACAGTTCTATCTTAAGGGTGTGGCTTGGGCTGACTCAGAGCTTTACCAATTGGGCTCGGGGGGGGGGGGGGGGGGGGGGGGGGCGACGTCGGTATAGCCCAGGTAACCGGCTGCTGGGAACCGACCATGACCTTACAGGGTTTCCTGACCTTGAGGTCAATCCAGGCCTGGGCCTATTGGTCTCCTGACAAAGTCAGCCTAGACCGTAGGTTAAAATTTGCTATTGTGAGTTCACATATGTCCCTAGTAACTTACCCGCCGACCAAGCGGTAGTTATTCAGCAAATTGTCCATTGGATAGGATGTATTAACGCAATAAAATTGCAAATTTAATAAGTAAATTAAATTTTTATAAGTTAATACCCTATCCAATGGACATACAAGACCCTCCCACCGACCCCGCTATCAGCTTACTAGGGGTCTAAGAGGTTTAGGCAACGAAAAAGATGCTACGACGTCAGGTTGTGTAGACAGGAAGGAAGTATGAGGTGCCATCTGGGGAGTGCACAGTGCTACGGACCAGAAATGTCTGCGCCGACCGGTTTAGCAAATTGTCCATTGGATAGGGTATTAGCAATATGAATTTCATATTGCAAACCTCTAGGACTAATAATAAGCAAGTTATAAACACCTTTATGTTCGGCTGTCCTCGTTTGATGTTGAAGGAGGGGCCCAAGGTCAAATCTGACCACATCAAAAGATTCCCAGCCTATGATTTCCTATAAATTGGTTTCACATTGCAAACCTCTAGGACCAACAATAAGCTAATTATAAGCACTTTTCATCAGTGGTGTCCAGGACATCACGCCTGTCAGTCACTCACCCTGGGTGAGTGGGACTGTTGCTTAAGGGGACTTTGGGGTTAACACATGGTATTCTAGGAAGGCATTTCTGGTCACTGGGGCAACCTTTGAATTGGGGGTTTTTCATTGGCTGGGCATCAGTAGCATCTGGGGTTTTGGAGGCAAAAGTCAGTTTATGTTTTGAAACCAGAGTGTATAGACTGGAAATTTTTCTCTGGAATAGTTGTTTGAACTTATTGACTGTTTTATTAATTTTATTATCAGTTTTATACAGAGACAATTTTTTAGTTTATACGTATTATACACAAGGATTGTTAATGTACTGTTTTCATGTCATATGATCTGACTACTGGACTATTGTATGGCAGTGAAATTGACTCTGTAGTGTGACAGGAACTCTGATTGCCGTTTCATCTGACAACTGATTGTGCTGTCATCTAGACAACCTCAGGCTTGATTTGGTTACCAAAGAGGGACGGTCTAACCTATTTTTCTGCACCCTTGCATATTGTGTAGCCAAATTAACTCTGATTTTGTCTGTGGACAGCGTTCTCAGTGCCCCATGCGTATGTATTTTCAGTGTTGAACATTAATATTAAATCATGGGAAAAGACAAGGGTTGGTGTACGAACTGTAGAGGGAGACATTACCTACCAACTGGCAAAAAATGTAAAATTCAGGCGATGAGTGAATCAGAAGACTCACAAGAAGAACTATATGAGGACAATTACCCTACTATTGTTACTCAGGACCAGAAATCACAGAAAAGTTGTGGTGAAAAGAAGAAGAAGAGTGGTGGTAGCAGTGCCCAGAGTGATGGAGGACAGAACTTTAAAGTTAAAGGGACCATGGTCCCTGGGCACTCATCCGCTTCAGACCGAGAAGACCAACCAAAGACGGATGGCAGCTGTGCAGGGGATGTCCAAGTACAGATCTTACAAGAGCTGAAGAGAGTGAACAAGCGGCTGGATGCTGTAGAAAAGCGAGTGGTAGCAGTGGTGACAAGCAGCACAGCAGGAAGGACATTTCTAAGTTAAGTAAAAGGCATGGTTTTTGTTCAAAAAGTAAAAGTAAAATGTTGTATTCCTCTACTGATTCATCAGAAGATGATTCAGATTTACCAACACTGTCAGAAATGAGAATGTCAAACGCAGTACAGCGGAAAATTGATGAAAAAATTAACAGTCTGGTTAGAACACAGCACCTTCAAGGTAATGATCAAAATCAGAAAATAAAGTCAAAAGGGGGGGGGGGGGGGGGCAGTTGATGTGATAGTTAGTCACAAAGTGTCTTGGCCTCATGAACAAATCTTGGGGGGGGGGGTCCACAAAACAGAATTTCGTATGACCAGCTAAGCTTAACACAATTTGTACAAGGGTTTGTCAAAAATGTCCTTGAAGAAGAAAATCAAAATTACAAAGAAAATATGCTCCAATACTTAGCAGACCTCATGGAGGATGCTACCGATTTTTCTTGGGCTAGCGCAAAAGCTTCACATGCAGTGCTCCTATGTGAGATGGAGCGGGGGTCGCTTAAATGGTCTGACACCACCAGAATAGACAGGATTAGGAGGGCTCATGCCCAAAAGCATACATCTTTCAAGTCAAATTGGGTTAAAAATTCAGATTCCAAAAAGCCTTGGTTTTGCAAAGCCTTTCAGACGAATGTATGTAGATTTCAGAAAGACCATGAGGTCAATGGCAAGACAAATAGGCACATTTGCTCATACTGCCTGTCTCAGGGCCGAATAATGAGTCATCCGGAGAAAGAATGCGCTTTCAGTAAGAAGGTTCCAAAAAACGAGCAAGGGGCTGCTCAGTTATAGGTGCAGAATTGAGCAGCAAGAATGTCAGTCAATTTGTCAGTAGTCAGAGAACTGTCAGAATCAGAATGGTGAAACAAAAGCCGTATCTAAGCTGGATGAAGTGGGAGGCACGGCTGAGGGTAAGTGTAGTCATACCCCCCAAATTAGAACCAGATACTTTTATAACTCAAGCCATCAGTCAAGAAAGGTAACAGGCCTATTGGCCAGGGGTAACAAGCGCAGAGTTTTGTCCCAGGGGCAACCAGGCTGGCTGAGAAAATCAAAAATACCAGAGGCCCAGGAAAGGGGTAATTATCGGGGCAGGGTGAACCCAGGTGGTGGTGCCTCTCACAAAAGTGCATGAACACCATATACAAGAGAAGGTAGTAGATATTTCAAAAAATGATTGCAATGACATACATGTTGGGGGTACAAAAGTTCAGGGATTCAGTAAACAGGTTGCACCGGCTAGTGTCAAAAGTGTGATAAAAACTCCTGAATGTAACAAAGCAGGGAGAGCTATTGTTTCAGGCGTGAAAAACACATTAGTAGAGCAAGGTGATTATGTCCCATTGTTTGACATTAGGGTTTCTTGTGGAGGTGACAAGTTTTTAAATTCCATCCTCATGAACAACAAGAAATCAGTATTGTGTACAAAAAGTGTGTTTTTTAGTGCATGGAAAGAACAAACTGACTTTGATTTGGGTTTTTCCCAATAACTGATTTTATTATGCCACATGCCGTGGCTGAACAAAGTTACAAATGTCTGACACCACTAGAAATGCATGCCATGGTCAAGGCCAGTGGTCAACCAAACTACTTGCACTGTCGTATCCCTGTACCCTCCCAATTAAACATTGCAGCATGGAAGAAAATGCTTCAAGGTTACTGGGATACTCAGCTGATTTATCTCCTAGAGTTTGGGTTCCCTCTAGATTTTAATAGGAATTATCACCTCAGTAGTGATTCCACCAACCGTAAGTCCGCTGTGGAATTTCCAAATCATGTTGATGCTTATTTGCAGGAGGAATTGAAGTTTGGAGCCATTTTGGGTCCTTACAGACAACATCCCATAGATGATGCCCATTTCTCCCCCTTTATGACAAGGGAGAAAAGCGGTTCTGATAAAAGAAGGGTCATAATTGACCTGTCATGGCCAAAAGGGGCGTCAGTTAATGGCGGTATTCACAAAGATTCCTACTTAGCCACTGATTTCTGTTTGACCTTTCCAACAGTAGATCACATCACCCAGGAGGTAAAAAAGCTTGGTAGGGGGTGTCACATCTACAAGGTCGACGTCAGCCGTGCCTTCCGCCACGTCAAACTTGATCCCAGAGATTATGACCTTTCAGGTTTACGTTGGCGACGTCACGTACGTCGACACGTGCGTCCCGTTCGGGAGATGTCACAGGACGCAAATCTTTCAGAGACTCAGTGACGCACCGCGTCACGTCATGCGTCATATGGGTTTTAAGGTTATAAATTACGTAGACGATTTTCTTGGAGTCGCGACGCCCGACGTCGTTCTTATGACGCCCTGCGTCAAGTCATGCGTCAACTTGGTTTGGATGTCAGTGCTAAGAAACTCGTCAGTCCCTCCACTTCAGCTGTATGTTTGGGCGTCAATATTGACACAATCAACGCTACCATATCCATACCTGATGAAAAGCTAGGTCAGATTGTGGCCATGGTCCAGGAATGGTCTAAAAAGCAATTTTGCACCAGGCGTCAACTCCAGTCTCTGCTTGGAAATCTCCTGTATATCCACAAATGTGTTAAACCGTCTCGCATATTTGTCAATAGGATCCTTGATCTCTTGCGCGCGAACTATGACGTCACACGTATAACCTTGACCCCTGAGTTCAAGCGAGATATCAGATGGTTTGTCCAGTTTCTGGCCAGATACAATGGGGTTTCTTACTTTGACCACAAACCTCCCAACCACGTTACTGAACTAGATGCTTGCTTGGTGGGCCTGGGGGGCAGGTTCAGAGATTTTGTGTATCATCTCCCTGTGGTCAGGCATTACAAGAATTTATCTATTGTCCACTTGGAGATGATAAATATCCTGGTGGCCATTAGGGTTTTTGGTCACATGTGGCACAGAAAACTTATCTTAGTAAAGTGTGACAATGATGCAGTTGTACATGTATTAAACTCAGGTAAAACAAGAGACCCATTTTTGGCAACTTGTGCTAGAAATATTTTGCAGGAAGCAGCCATCAGGGATATAGAGTTGAAATATGTCCATATCATGGGGAAACAAAACAAAGTTGCTGATTTGCTCTCAAGATGGGAAAATACTGTAGCCCAGTACCAAATGTTGAATGCTTTATTTGAAAAACCAGTGTGGGTAAAAGTGGGTTCAGAACTCCTAGACCTTAATTATGACATTTAAATACAATGTACTCTGATAGATTCTACACTTTGTTTCAGGTCAGAAGCCTCTGGGCAAACTGGTGGGTGAAGCACAATCAAGATTATCCAGGGCCTTTAGACCAAAGACCACAAGGTGTTGCAGCATGCTGTTCAGAGTCTTTGTAGGGTTCTGCTTGTGTAGTAAAGTTAAATTGCAAAGAGTTACTTTGTTCACCATTCTAGCTTATCTGGAATTTTTGGTGAAAAATGATGTCTCGGTCAACATGGTGAGCAATCATGTGTCGGCCATTAAGGCCAAGTTTATCATGTTTGATTTGGATTATGCTATTTTGGATCACCCTAAAGTGAGGTATTTTGTCAGGTCACTTAAAATTAATAGACCATTGGTGGTGGTAAAGCGTAACATCATGTCACTTCAAGTATTAAGTAACTTGGTGAAAGAGTGTAATTTCATATTTGCAGGTAAAGTTTTCAAAGCCATCTTTCTCATGGCCTTTTTTGGCTTCCTAAGGATATCAAACCTTGCACCTCATGCTGTTGGGGCCTTCGACCCCTCCAGACATCTCACTCCTCAGGACATCTCATTTGAGCCTGACTGCATGAAGGTTGTTATCAAATGGTCCAAGACCATCCAAACCCGGGATCGAACCCATGTCCTAACTTTGCCCAGACTACGTGGTTCGCCATTATGTCCAGTCAGAGCACTCAGAAAAGCTATGGCAATGTACAGTCCTTCAGAAAATCAGCCCCTTTTTCAAATATATGCTGCAGGCAACTGGCGAGTGATTATAGATAGCAGAATCAGGAAGGTCCTATCAAAATTAAATGTGAAATTGGGTTTTGATCCTCATCATTTCTCCTTTCACACTTTCCGGCGTTCAGGAGCCTCCCTTGCTTATAATTCTCACATCCCCATCCAAAAAATTAAACATCATGGCTCCTGGACATCGGATTGCGTTTGGAAATACATACAGGCTGATCAGAATTTTAGTCAAGATATTGCTAGTTCATTTGCTAAAGTAGTCAGGGATGGTCCTACATCCTAAATACTCTAGGTAATGCTGTATTGGGGTTTGAGGGAGTTTTAGTATTGCTCTCTTGTTATACTGAGCTGGTGCTTAATGTCATAAATTACTTGTTATAACTTTTTGTAGTTGAGACTTGGCTGTTAACATTACATTTTTGGTCAAGGGCGTTGTAATATGGTAAAAACATACACTTCATCTTTACATTGTAAATTACTGAAATGTACCTTATGTAATCATCTTTACATTGTGCAACTACTGGAATGTACCTTATGTAATAACTGCAGTAATTTCGTAATGTGATCAAAACTTACAATTGTGTTTGTCTTGACCTTCAGTCAAGGTCACCTTTTAACTTCAGGTTTAACTGGTCTTTTCATTGTGTTGTAGTAATTAATCATTTGCTCTGGTCATATTACTGAATTGTACTTATGTGTATATGGTCTCTACTCGTAGTGTAGTTGTTGTGTAATGGACTTTAAATCAGCTCTATTGAAGTAATAGTAAATGTTAGTAGTAATTAATCATACATCACAAGTCTTCACTCATGATCATAGACTGTAAATAGTCTTAGTAGTCTCAATAATCAATGCATGTTATACTTGTACTTATACTTATGTTAATGATAATAAACACTATGCTCCGCAGAATGCCTTTTCACTGACCCAGGGTGGGGGGTGACCATCATCAGTGGTGTCCAGGACATCATGCCTGTCAGTTACTCACCCTGGGTGAGTGGGACTGTTGCTTAAGGGGACTTTGGGGTTAACACATGGTATTCTAGGAAGGCATTTCTGGTCACTGGGGCAACCTTTGAATTGGGGGTTTTTCATTGGCTGGGCATCAGTAGCATCTGGGGTTTTGGAGGCAAAAGTCAGTTTATGTTTTGAAACCAGAGTGTATAGACTGGAAATTTTGCTCCCACCCTCCCTCCCTTGTCATGGTTATTGCCTGGTGTGATGTATTGACTTTGTTGTATTTTAAACAGGTTTTAAGTTTTATTAGTAACTGTATGGTGTTTTTACGTCTTTTAGTTAGTATTACTTAAATGGGAGTTTTAGTATTGCTCTCTTGTTATACTGAGCTGGTGCTTAATGTCATAAATTACTTGTTATAACTTTTTGTAGTTGAGACTTGGCTGTTAACATTACATTTTTGGTCAAGGGCGTTGTAATATGGTAAAAACATACACTTCATCTTTACATTGTAAACTAGAAAAATGTTTTTGCTGACAAAAACGAAGCGGCCCTGATGAAAAAGTGTGAAGTAAGCCGTAAAAGATGTGAAGATATGCATCACAAGGAATAGAAAATGTAAAGTTTATTGCATTGTGTATGTTACCATATTTAACAAATGAAAGACAACCACAGCTTGGCAGAAGAGAAATTGTAGGTGTGAAATTTACTTCTCAAAAGAATGTATGTCCGATGCGCGGAAAAAGTGCCTCCTGGAAAAAATGCCTCCTAGAAAATATGCCTCCTAGGAAATATACCTCCTAGAATGAATGCCTCCTGAATATTTTGTGACCAGGAAAAATACCTCCTAAGAAAAAAAAGTTCTTTCAAGTATTATAACACTACAGGTTCACATTACAACTTCAGAGGCATCTTCATTTTTTCCACTTGAGTCTTACAGTCGCCAATGCTTGTCCAAAATTCACAGTCTTTTACCCATTTTGCTTAGCTGTACAAAGGTATGTAAGTTTCTCTTGTAAGGTTTTGCTGGTGCTTCTCACTCTTTTGGCTGGCTGCTCATCCCTGGTTTCCATTATGACAGGTGTAGTGTTTTTCTTGTAATTACATTTCTGTCCCTCCTAGTGCATCTAACTGCGATCAACTCCTTACAGAGGGGATAACCTATGTTGTAATTTGATAAGAATGCATATTGTAAGCCATAAAGGCCACAACTATTTCATCAAGAAACCTCACAGCCATAAATCCTGCTTTTAAACTGCTCCAGAGTACAGCTGAAGGGATACCCTTTCAAGATGATATTTGTAATTTGTACTTCACGATATTGTACGTTCTGGTTTTGATTGTACATATCTGAAATTAACATGTTTTTGATATTATACGTTATAGGTTTCATATGTAACATGTTTACAAGTTGAAATAACTTTTTTTTCTCAGGAGCCATTTTTTCCTAGTCACAAAATATCCAGGAGGCATTCTTTCTAGGAGGCATTTTTTCCAGGAGGCATTTTTTCTGTGAGGCATTTTGTCCAGGAGGCATTTTTTTTCCCGGATTCTGTATATCCTACATTCTTTGGTAATGTTTTCAGAGAAGAGGTCTCAAGTGAAAGGGTACACTGACCAGAGACATTTCTGTTCAAAATGTCAGTAGTATCAGACTTAAGTATAAAACACTAATTGAATGCAGTGGACTAAGATGCTTAAGAACTATTATTTAAAAGGGGGCCACGGTGGCAGAGTGGTAACACTCTCACCTCCCACCTCTGCGGCCGGGGTTCGATCCCCGTCATGGCCGTAAGTGGGAAAGCTGGTAGTTGCTTGCCATTGGTTGGCAGTTTACAGTACAGAACCCTAGCGAACTATATGCACTGGTTTCCTCTGCCCTTCCAACTACCCGTCGTGATATGACCTGTACAGTGTTGAAAGCGACGTAAAACCCCAAATAAATAAATAAAAACTATTATTTAAAATTACTGGTTGTGCTTCAACTAAAAACTTAACAAAACCACTAATAAAATCCAGTGAACCAAAGTGTGTTAGACTTTTTGTTCAAAAGTTACTGATTTTGCTTCAGAGTTATTGCTTACAAGAAAAATCAAGTTACAAACAAGTCAAGCTATAGTGCTACAAAAATGTTACTGGATTTATTGGGAAAGAAAAGTATGAGTTTATATATTGCAATATTTATGAATGATTTAGCAATTGAAATTAAAAATCTAGGCTTAGGAATAAGAGTAGGAGATCATGATCCATTCCACACTTCAATAATGCACAAAATTAAGACCAAACAAGTTACTGGACTTCTTGTAGCTGTGGAAAAAATAGCCTAATAACATATTTTAACAAAATGCTGTGAACGCAATACTTTTCAAGTTATAAGTGATTTAGTGCATCACTTCAGGAATTTGAATGCATTAAAGTTTCAAAAATTCATTTCCCACTTGAGCTAAAATTAATTAAATGTAGAAGTCTAAGTGAAATGGAAGAAAGTAAAAGAAAAGAAAACAATATACATTTGAAAGAACAGCATAAATATTCCACTTTTTTTTGTTCCACTTTTGCTTCACACACACATATATATATCTCTATCTATCATCTCCCTCCATGAACCCCCCCACTTCCCCCACTGAGGCCATTCTTTTTTCCACTTGCTTTTTGTGTGCACTAAAGGGGAGTTGGAGGTTCTTTCTGCATAGAAAGACTTTCCATGAATGTGCCTTTTGATAGATATCACACAACAGAGTTGGGGAGGAAGAAGAAAAGGACAAGTCATTCATTTCCACTCAGCTGGAGATACATAAAATGCTGTACAAGAAAAACTGTTTATGAGAAAGTGTTTTTTTTTCAAGCATCTTATATTGTGAAAGAAGTCAGGTGTATACATTTAACCAATTTATATAGTCTATGTGAACAAGTAGCTAGATCATCAACTCCTACAAAACAAAAGTTGAATCAATTGAAGCTTTTTTTCCAAAAAGGAAAAGTTATATCCCCACATTTCCAAATGAATGGAATCAGAAGAATGTGGTTTTTTTAATCTGCCTAAAATTGGGAATTTATATTATGTGAACACTGATCAGTTGCAATATGTTAATAACCACATCAGTGCATCATAAATAGCTCATTTTTTTCTTTGAAGATGTCATAACTTCATAAACACTAAGAGATTAGGTTTGCCAGACAGCATAAATATTTTTAAGCATACATATGCCAGGTGTGGTTTTAAAAAGTGTTAAAACTAGATTGGGCCAACTCGGCGCCAACATATCCCCAGACAGGTCATCACTCACGCCACAGGTTTTGATCGGGAATTTTTTAAAACATAATTACCCATTATTATATGAACTTCAGCACATCAATCTACTCTGTTTATATCTCCCCAAGGAAGATGGTGTATCCCCAGACGCCGAATACATACCTCAAATTATATTTTCAATCTTCCTGCAATGATAACTCTAAACCTATTTTCAAAGTATTTAAATGATTGATGATTGAATGTCCATTCTAAAATAATAATCCCAAAAGAGCATATCTGTTTCTATATTTGTTGACAAATAAAATATTATTTTTAACTCAACTCATCATATTTTTCAATCTTCCTTCAAAGTATTTAAATGATTGATGATTCAATGTCCATTCTAAAATTCATAATCCCAAAAGCGCATATCTGTTTCTATATTTGTTCAGAAATAAAATATTATTTAAAAAAAAATTATTTATATTATTATTTTATTATATTATTTTTAGAATTTGCAAATTGTTTTCAGTTATTCATTTCCTCTATACCTATATATGTGGTCCATATATATGCAACCTAAATATGTGACACAATCTCAGTTCTGACTCCCCTTTGTGTTATATGTAATGAAGCCCACCACCTCCCACCCCCACCCCTCTCCCCTTCTCCACACCTCTCTCACTATTACACAAGATCTGCAACCCCATTGAGTTCTTTGTTTCTCATCTGATATCACTAAATACCTTTGTTTATTTAGTGTCACTCAATATAGCTGGAGGTCCCAGAGGTGGGTGGGGGGAATCCGGGTGGGGGATGTGGGTTGAGCATAAATGGTAAACAAACAATCTATATAAAAGGGGTACTCAAATACAAAAAGAATTGAGAATTTTAAGTATGTGATTATCAACTGAAATGAGTTCATAACTGTAGGAGCTGTGCCAAAATTAACTGAGGCAAGTTGAATAAAACTGGGCTAGTTGAGGGTTAAAAATCCCCTAGTTTTACTACATAAGGATATAATTTCATTAATATTGGGACTTAAAGCTCACTTAAAGTGTCCATTTTGTCTACTTGAATATGTTTAACTAGTTTCATTTTAAAAAGTGAAAAACTCAGCAAGCAGAGGTATAACACACAAAAATAAGTTCTTAAAAGACTAAGATAGCCATAACATTATTAATATTCAAAATTTAAATAGACAGGCATTTCCTTTTAAAAATTCAAAGATTTCAGCTCTATAACCCACATAGTTTGACAGTTACTGGGCTTTAAAGTGGCATAATATCCATAAATTGGGTTTCTGTGGGCATTTTACAATTGTTAAAGAGACCTTAGCAATTAAACTACAGATCTGAAACTTTTTGGGGGACATACATAACAAACAAAAATTATATATAATACAGTTTAAGACTTGTCACACTAAGCATTTCCTGCGGCCGGGGTTCGATCCCCGTCATGGCCGTAAGTGGGAAAGCTGGTAGTTGCTTGCCGTTGGTCGGCAGTTTACAGTACAGAACCCTAGCGAACTATATGTACTGGTTTCCTCTGCCCTTCCAACTACCCGTCGTGATATGACCTGTACAGTGTTGAAAGCGACGTAAAACCCCAAATAAACAAACAAACAAACACTAAGCATTTCCAAATAACAGGGCAAAATACGGAAAAAATGTCAAAAAAGGCACTTGGGCGAGTGTCTATGGCCCTCATACACAGGTTAAATGTCTACTAAAAACCTTGATTTTCGGCATATGTAAAAAGGACATAATAATGCATTCCCAGATGGGATTTCAGCTCCATCAATCACATAGTTTAACAGTTACAGGGCTTAAAGGTGGTAAAAAGTCCAAATATTGGGTCATTGTGGGCCTTTTAGAGATCTCGATGTGGCTTTCAAATTAAAGCTTCAGACTTAAAATTTGTTACATACTAAGATTACACATAGAATATGTATCTAATAAAGTTTGAAACTTCTCAGACTTACCATTTCCAAGTTACAGAGCAAAATATGTGAAAAATGTCTTAAAAGGGTCACTCAGGTGGGTGTTTAAGGTCCTCATACACAGGTTAAATGTCTACTTGAAGCCTTGATTTTTGGCACATGTAAAAAAAACATAATAATGTATTCCCAGATGAGATTTCAGCTCTATCAGTCACATAGTTTAACAGTCACAGGCCTTAAAATTGGCAAAAAGTCCAAATACTGGGTCTTTATGGGGCCTTCTAGAGACCTAAATGTGGCCTTCAAATTAAAGCTTCAGACTTAAAATTTGTCACATACTAAGATTACACATAGAATATGCATCTAATACAGTTTGAAACTTCTTAGACTTACCATTTCCAAGTTACAGGGAAAAATATGTGAAAAATGTCTAAAAATGGTCACTCGGGTGGGGATTTATGGTCCTCATACACAGGTTAAATGTCTTCTTAAAGCCTTAATTTTTGGCACATATAAAAATAACATACTAATATCTTCTCAGATAGGATTTGAGCTCTATCAGTCACATAGTTTGACAGTCACAGGGCTTAAAAGTAGCAAAAAGTCCAAATATTGGGTCTTTGGGAGCCTTTTAGAGACCTCAATTTGACCTTCAAAATTAAAGCTTCAGACTTAAAATCTGTTACATACTAAGATTACACACAGAATATATATCTAATACAGTTTGAAACTTCTCAGACTTACCATTTCCAAGTTACAGGGAAAAAGATGTGAAAAATGTCTTATAAGGGTCACTCGGGTGGGTGTTTATGGTCCTGATACACAGGTTAACTGTCTATTAAAGGCCTAAATGTTGGGGCACATATAAGAAAACACATAGATATATTCCCAGATGATATTTAACTTAGATGAGAGACATAGTTTGAAAGCTACAGTGCTTGAAAGTGGCAAAAAGTGCATAAATTGGGTCTCTGTGGGCACTTTTGAGACCTTAAGTTGACCCCTTTGGGTAAACCTACAGCCCTAAAATTTTCTACAGACAAGGATTACATATCAAAGTTATACCTAGCGCAGTTTGAGACTCATCAGAATTATCACTTCCAAATTATAGGGCAAAATATGTGTAAAGTATAGCAAAAAATCCCTAAGTGGGGGTATTTATGGGCCTCAAACACAATTTTCTCCTCAACTTAAAGTCATGATTTTCGGCACATGTACTAAGAACATATTAATGTGTTGTCAGGTAAAATTTCAGCCAGCTGAGCATCATAGTTTGTGACCTACAGGGCTCTAAGTGGCCAAAAGTGCAATTTCTGACCTTAAGGTGGCCATAAGTTCTTTTTTACTGGGAGTTTAAGGTCACCTTAAAATAGGGATCTTCCTTTGGGCACCCTTAACATGTGTACCAAGTTTGAAAAAAAAATATTAATTTGGTTTTGAGTTATCGCGTCCACAAGGAAATTTCTACGGCGGCGGCGGCGCGACGGACCTGAATCCAATATATCCCCGACTTTCGTCTGGGGATATAATAAATGAGGAGGGAGCAAGAAGTATATATTTATCATGTTAAGATGGCCAAAGCCTCTTAAGTACAGGAATTTTAAGTGAAATGTTATACAAAATCTTACTTTAGTATAATCAATGTCAAGTTAAACTGATGTTACTGAACAGTAAATCAGTTAGGGGCTGAAAATCATTTTCACGTCAAGATGGCCATGACTGTACTTGTATTGGAACTCCAAGGTGGAAAGAAAACAAGAATGTCCCTAATGTCATCTTTAAAAGTGTACAAATTTAACCGAGCTCTGCTGAACAATACGATAGCTGGAGATTAAAAACTCCATAATTTCACTGCAAGGTGACCATAACTTCATCCATATTGCGACTTTAAGGTGACCATAAAATAAGAATGTCCCTTTTGTCATCCTTTATAAGTGTACAAAGTTTAGCTGATGGCTTTATTCAAATGTTATGACTTTAGGGGGGCCAAAATTATATTAACAGTTTAAGGTCACCTTAAAGTCAGGATAACCCTTTGGTTTGCCATCCTTTATAAGTGTGCGAAGTTTAACTGAGGTCAGTCGAACAATAAGATACTTGGAGGCTGAAAACCCCCTTATTTCACTTTAAGGTGGCTACAACTCCATTCATACTATAGGAATAAAAGACATATTCGAGTGCTTTATGATGGTTTTAAACTATCGAGCGGCTGAATATTAAAGCCACGAAGCCCGAAGGGCTGAGTGCTTTAATACAGCCGATCGATAGTTTAAAACCATCATAAAGCACGAGAATTTGTCTTTTATTCCTATTCTAAAATGGTTATATTAATAATTTGGTCAAAATAAGTGGCAAATCTTACGCAAAAATCAAAACAAATCCAACGCCATGTTGGCTGTTCCATCAATACCACACACATAGTGATATCTATTGTAAAAATATAGGATATTTGTTACTCTATTTTCACAGAATCTGTAAAGAAATATTGGGAGATTGTCACTGCAGATGCTTTCACTTTGTTGTAAGCTTTAAAACGATATGCTATTTATTAAAATCAAGCAAAAAATAACAATTTTATGAATATTTTAACCGCTAGTCGTTTGTTTACATTTGTACGCGAAGGGACGATGTACGAGATTTCAACAGCGTGCTTTATTTACCGTTCTATATTCGCGGTTCAAGCATTGCGCAAAAGACGTGTCCAAGGTCACTGCGCAGCGTACCATTTTAGAATGAGAGTTTAAGGTGACCATAAGTATTATTTTTATCTAGTTTAATACCAGTGATAATTTCGATATAAAAAAATGGAAAAAGAAAGGAGCCAGAGCATTTTATTCCAATTTGATGTCTTTAAGCAGGCCAAATGTCCATTAATATTTTGAGTTTAAGGTCACCATAAAGTCAGGATATTCCTTTGGCAAATCTTAATATATGTGCCAAGTTTGGTTGAAAAAAGTGAAAAACTAAGTGAACTGGAGGGCTAAAACCCCCTTTTTTGACATTAAGGTGACCTTAAAATTGCAGATACAGGGCTAAAACTTCGGCATGTGAAAGATTATCAAAAAGTAGCTGAATAAGTTATTCCAACAAAACGCCGAAATCCTGACCGTTTTTGAGATACAGACCAAGTACCCATTTTTAAAAAATTTACGAAAATAAAACACCTCCCATTCAGGCATCCATGGTCTGATTGATGAGAAAATCCTTTCCGACCTTGGAAATTTGGTTTAGAATGTACCTGATAAATTTTATAGCACAGGTGTGTGTGGTTTTTTCCGAAACGCGATGACGAGGTGTTTTGGAGGTATGCTTAAGGTTACCTTAAGTAAAGCTTAAGGTCTGCGCAAAGTATCTCAAAAATTTTTCCCGCCCCTATAGTTTTAAGGAAAGATAAGAAGGGAAGAAAAATTTGAAAGGCTAAGAAGTTATTCAAGGGAGACCATAATCTGGCGGCGGCGGTGATCAGTCGAACTTCGGTGAAAACAAATAAGCGTCCCTGACGGGCCGCTTAATTACTGAAATGTACCTTATGTAATCATCTTTACATTGTGCAACTACTGGAATGTACCTTTTAACTTCAGGTTTAACTGGTCTTTTCATTGTGTTGTAGTAATTAATCATTTGCTCTGGTCATATTACTGAATTGTACTTATGTGTATATGGTCTCTACTCATAGTGTAGTTGTTGTGTAATGGACTTTAAATCAGCTCTATTGTAGTAATAGTAAATGTTAGTAGTAATTAATCATACATCACAAGTCTTCACTCGTGATCATGGACTGTAAATAGTCTTAGTAGTCTCAATAATCAATGCATGTTATACTTGTACTTATACTTATGTTAATGATAATAAACACTATGCTCTGCAGAATGCCTTTTCACTGACCCAGGGTGGGGGTGACTGTCAGTTTGACTATCCTCGTTTGACCTTGAAGGAGGGGGTCCAAGGTCAAATCTGACCACATGAAAAGATTCCCAGCCCATGATTTCCTACAAGTTGGTTTCACATTGCAAACCTCTAGGACCAATAATAAGGGAGATATAGGCATTTTAAAATTCCCCTACGTGGGGTACTTTGGCACTTTGTGGATGACCTTGAATTAAGAGCTTCAAGGTCAAATGTGTGCAAGGCTGTAGAGGACATATATATATCTGTTATACATATCACATATGAAGAGATTCAACCTTCTACGTATGAGAACCATCCAGTAGAAAAATATAGATAGTTTTCAAAGAAATGCCCGTGGCGGCTATTTTGTTTTTCAGAAAGACGCTAATTTCAGTCCCAGAGAAGCTTACCCCCAATGAAGATATCCTGCAAATTTAGTGAACCTAGCTGGTGTAGTTTTCTGCTGAGAGTGTTAACGTCGAAAATCTCTACGTGTAGCGAACGCTAAACCAAAGTATCCACCGGATGCCTCCGGAGGATACAATTATAAGCAAGAGGCACTTTAATGTTTGACTGCAATACTTTCAAACATAAAACGACATTTACTCATTTTAGTAGCTATTACTCTGCCTCCAAAGAGGTACAGTTCTACATCTTCACTATGTGTTAGATCACCCAAAAGTAGTTGGACTTACTTAGAAGAAATTGCCCATGTGCAATACTTTTAAAGATAAAAGGTATTTACTCATTTTAGTAGCTGTTACTCAGCTATGCAAAGAGCAACAGTTGTGCAACTTCACTGTGTGGTAGTTCGCCCAAAAGTAGGTGAATGACTTATTTAAAAGAAATTGCCTAACTGTAACACTTTTAAAGACAAGAGTCCAGTGGTTAGCTTTCACCCAACCACAGAGTCGAATCTTAGGACAGGACTGGGTGTTGAAATCTGTAAACTCTGTATTATCGCCCGCATTTGGAAACCACTTTCACGAAAGTTTTCAGATTTGTGTCGCGAGATGAGTATTTGTTTACAAATATAAAGGGTCTGTAGATGCGCAGTTTTACAAGGCTGGTTTAAGATGAAAACTACCAGCATATTTCCTGTCCACGGACTTGCCTCATTAATATTAATGAGCAAATATGCGCAGTCACGGCAGTTCTTTGTGGGGGTTTGGCGACAATATTTTACAAGGCTGGTTTAAGATGAAAACTACCAGCATATTTCCTGTTCACGGACTTGCCTCATTAATATTAATGAGCAAATATGCGCAGTCACGGCAGTTCTTTGTGGGGGTTTCCCGAGGCTGGTTTAAGATGAAAACTACCAGCATATTTTCTGTTCGTGTGTTGTTTCTACAATGGGCGAAAATAGGGAGCAACAGATTATGCTGTATTTACCATAACTTCTAGGACATGCAAAAGCGCCTTCGAGTGGTTGAATGTAGAACTACGAAGTTTGAAAATTTTCATTGTCGATTCTGATTGGCTGAACGGCAAAGGTGTAGTACTACCGTGACGTCACTTCATTCATTAATTTCTTTGCGGTTTATTTGTTTGACAAATGGGGAGATGCGCAGACAACTATTTTACATTAACAGTGAGTGCGTGATACACCAGCAGACAGTTAAATTAATTGGGGTTTCACGTCTAGAAACCAGCAGACGAAACCGTTAAAAAAGACTCGTTCGAGTAGGAAATCACAATGGAAATACAATAGGTTCTAGGACATACGGGTTCTTAGGGAAAGCCAGACGAAGTGCTAGACAAGCTTTTAACTTTATAAAATATAACTGAATAAAAGCATTAAAAATCTTCAAAATGGCAGAGTGTATAATATACACCTTAATGTACCGATATGTGAACAAATATTATGCAGAATTTGATATTTAAGGGCTTAAACGGCGAATTTAAAATCGCGGCCACAACTCAGTACATAACTCGAATCAAAGATTCGACTAATAAAAGACATTTACTCATTTTAGTAGGTATGACTCAGCTATGCAAAGAGCTAGAGTTCTGCAACTTCACTATGTGGTAGATCATTCAAAAGTAGGTGAATGACTTAGTTAGAAGATATTGCCTGTGTGCAATACTTTTAGAGATAAAATACATTTATTCATTTTAGTAGCTATTACTAAGCTAGGCAAAGAGCTATAGACCTGAAACTTCACTATTTGGTAGATCAGCCAAAAGTAGGTGAATGACTGCAATACTTTTAGAGATAACAGACATTTACTCATTTTAGTAGCTATGACTCAGCTATGCAAAGCGCTATAGATCTGCAACTTTACCATGTGGTAGATCATCCAAAAGTAGGTGACTGACCTATTTATTGAAATTGCTCTAACCTGCACCGTTACCAAGATGGTTCGTTTTTGCATTTTACACAGAAATTCAATATGGCTGCCAAAAAGTGGTGGGAAATTGATTTTTGGCAAAATGATGACTCTGTGTACACCCTGAGGGTCAAAAATTTTGTCGAAATCGCTCCATCTTGCACCGGTTTCGAGACAAATACATTTTTGCATTTAACGCAGAAATTCAAGACGGCCACCAATAGTGGTGGGAAAAGGATTTTTGGCAAACAGTTGCAGATGACTGTGTATACCCTGCGGATCAAAAATTTCGTAGGAATCGCTCTATCTGGCACTGTTTCCCACATACATACGTTTTTGCATTTTACACAGCATTTCAAGATGGCCACCAAAAATGGCAGGAAAACGATTTTTGGCAAACAGTTACAGATGACTCTATGCATACCCTGGGGGTCAAAAATTTTGTCAGAATTGCTCTATCTCGCACCCAAGAAATATACGTTTTTGCATTTTATGCAGAATTTCAATTTTGGCAGTTGCAGATGATTATGTGCTATTAAAAACTCAATGAATAACATATTTGAAGAGATTCGCCTAACTGTAAAACTTTAAAGATATTTGACATTTACTTGTTAGTTAGCTACAAATGAGAAAATGGCTATTACTCATTTGTTATGTGCAATCAAACTATGTATCATCATATATAGCTAAGGACAAAATAGTTGAACAACATATTTTAGGAAAATACTCTAACTGCAATAGTTTTGGAGTTACAAAGGCTTTACTCAATAGTAACTAGAGGAATGCTTTTGCTAACAAAAGCGAAGCGTCCCTTAAAGTTTAAAATGCTTTGTGGTTTTAATAAGCATGCTGTAAAGCTAAGAATGCACAAAGCTGCACCGTATGCTTTCCCAATACCTCTTAATACATTCTGAAGCTATAAAAGCAACAATAAAGGAGATATAAGGCAAAAACTCCAAAGCAGCTATTTATGACCCCAGTTTGACCCATAAAGGGAGGGTCGGGGGATAAAACTGACCGGCTATTTAGATTCTCCACATATACTTTCCCAATACCTCTTAATACATTCTGAAGCTATAAAAGCAACGATAAAGGAGATATAAGGCAAAACTCCAAAGCAACTATTTTATGACCCCAGTTTGACCCATAAGGGGGGGGCGGGGGGTAAAACTGACCGGCTATTTAGACTCTCCACATATGCTTTCCCAATACCTCTTAATACATTTTGAAGGTATAAAAGCAACAATAAAGGAGATATAAGGCAAAACTCCAAAGCAACTATTTTATGACCCCAGTTTGACCCATAAGTGGGGGTAGGGGGATAAAACTGACCGGCCATTTAGATTCTCCACATATGCTTTCCCAATACCTCTTAATACATTCTGAAGCTATAAAAGAAACAATAAAGGAGATATAAGGCAAAAACTCCAAAGCAGCTATTTATGACCCCAGTTTGACCCATAAAGGGGGGTCGGGGGGTAAAACTGACCGGCTATTTAGACTCTCTATATATGCTTTCCCAATACCTCTTAATACATTCTGAAGCTATAAAAGCAACAATAAAGGAGATAAAGGCAAAAACTCAAAATTGGCTATTTTATGACCCCAGTTTGACCCATAAGGGGGGGTCGGGGGGTTAAACTGACCGGCTATTTAGACTCTCCATATATGCTTTCCCAATACCTCTTAATACATTCTGAAGCTATAAAAGCAACAATAAAGGAGATATAAGGCAAAAACTCCAAAGCAGCTATTTATGACCCCAGTTTGACCCATAAAGGGAGGGTCGGGGGATAAAACTGACCGGCTATTTAGATTCAAAAATAAAATACTATAAAATGCAAAAGTATTCGGGTTACAACTGATTTATTTAACAGTGAGAACCTAAAAATAGCTATTGCTCAAATATGCCATGAGCTACACATCTGCAATTTTACTATGTTATAGCTGATTCAAAAGTAGATGCAAAACACATTTAAACAAAACTAGAAATAGGACGCCCTGTTGATAGTAGATGCGAATAGAAACAGGATAGCATAGAAGAACACACATTATCATGTGTAATGTCCACCCCATGAACCTTTTGCCAAAATTGTACAGTAGTCTTACAAGACCCTGTTTCATTTGTAAAATATATCAATGATGCTTAAATATTTATTAGTGTAGATGTAATTTATTTCAGCTTCATGCCTTTTTGCATTGGTTGGGTCGAAAATTTTGACGAAATCACTCTATCTTGCACGGTTAAGAAGATAGAAGCAAATTCCTGTTTTTCTATTTTTGGCAAAAATTCGAAAAATCAAAATGGCCGCCATTTTTGGGGAGGGGAAAATTTTTTGAAAATTGCAAGGATACATTCCTTACATACCCTGTGGGTTGAAAATTTCGACGAAATCGCTCTATCTCGCACGGTTAAGGAGATAGAAGCAAATTTGTGTTTTGCCATTTTTGGCAAAAATTCGAAAATTCAAAATGGCCGCCATTTTTGGGGAGGGGAAAATTTTTTGAAAATTGCAAAGAGTACATTCCTTAGATACCCTGTGGGTCGAAAATTTCGACGAAATCGCTCTATCTCGCACGGTTTAGGAGATATGAGCACATTTGCCTTTTTCAGTATTCAAAATAGCTTATTACTCATTTATTTAATTAATTACTCACTCATCTATGAAGCAATTCCCCCCAAAAGCAATCCCATACAAGCTATTAACCCAATGAACCTCCATACCAAATTTCAGAAAGCTAGGCTTAATAGCATTCCTTAAAATGTCTGGAAACCAAAGAGCTACTCAAAAGTAGCTATTACTCAGTTAGCTATAGAGCTATCATCACCAAAAGCAATCCCATACAAGCTATTAACCCAATAAACCTGCATGCCAAATTTGGTAAAGATAGGATAAGAACTGTTGCCTCAAATGTCTGGAAACCAAGTGGGACGCCGGACGGCGGAAAAAGCAAAAATAATATGTCCACCCCCCAGTGGGGTGGACATAATTCTCCAATTTACTATTAACAGAAAACCGTGTAAATGCAATCGTTTTTACGCTACCTGATTTACTCAACAGTGAGAACCTGAAAGTAGCTATTGCTCAGCTTGCCATGAGCTACAGGTCTGAAATTTTACTATATTTTAGCTGGTTCAAAAGTACATAAATGACATATTTAAACAAATTTCTCTAAGTGCAATCGTTTCAAGTTACAACTGATTTACTCAACAGTGATAACATCAAAGAAGATATTACTCAGCTATGCAATGAGCTACAGGTCTGCAATTTTACTATGTTATAGCTGACCCGAAAGTATTTGAATAACATATTAATTCAAAATACTGTAAATGTAATAGTTTCAAGTTACAACTGATTTACTCAAGAATGAGAAGCTCAAAATAGCTATTGCTCAGCTATGAAATAAGCTACAGGTCTACAATTTTACTATGTTATAGCTAACCCAAAAGTAACTGAATAACATATTTATGCAAAATACTGTAAATGCAATAGTTTTCAAGTTACAACTGATTTACTCAAGAGTGAGAACCTCAAATAGCTATTGCTCAGCTATGAAATAAACTACAGGTCTGCAATTTTTTATGTTATAGCTGACCCAAAAGTAGGTGAACGACATATTTAAACAAAATATTCTTAATGCAATAGTTTTCAAGTTATAACTGATTTACTCAACTGGGATAACATCAAAGTAGCTATTACTCCGCTATGGAATGAGCTACAGGTCTGCAATTTTACTATGTTATAGCTGACCCAAAAGTATTTGAATAACATATTAATACAAAACACTGTAAATGTATTAGATTTCAAGTTACAACTGATTTACTCAACAGTGAGAACCTCAAAATAGGTATTGCTCAGCTATGAAATAAACTACAGGTCTGCAATTTTACTATGTTATAGCTGATCCAAAAGTGGGTGAATAACATATTAAAACAAAATTCTCTAACTGCAACAGTTTTCAAGTTACAACTCATTTACTCAACACTGATAACATCAAAGTAGATATTACTCAGCTATGCAATGAGCTACAGGTCTGCAATTTTACTATGTTATAGCTGACCCAAAAGTAACTGAATAACATATTTATGCAAAATACTGTAAATGCAATAGTTTTCAAGTTACAACTGATTTACTCAAGAGTGAGAAGCTCAAAATAGCTAGTGCTCAGCTATGAAATAAGCTACAGGTCTGCAATTTTTCTATGTTGTAGCTGACCCAAAAGTAGGTGAATAACATATTAAAAAGAAAATATTCTAAATGCAATAGTTTTCAAGTTATAACTGATTTACTCAACAGGGATAACATCAAAGTAGCTATTACTCAGCTATGCAATGAGCTACAGGTCTACAATTTTACTATGTTATAGCTGACCCAAAAGTATCTGAATAACATATTTATATAAAATACTGTAAATATAATAGTTTTCAAGTTACAACTGATTTATTCAAGAATGAGAAGCTCAAAATAACTACTGCTCAGCTATGAAGTAAGCTACAGGTCTGCAGTTTTACTATGTTATAGCTGATCCAAAAGTGGGTGAATAAGATATTAAAACAAAATACTCTAACTGCAATAGTTTTGAAGTTACAACTGATTCACTCAATAGTGATAACCTCAAAATAGCTATTGCTCATCTATAAAATAAACTACATGTCTGCAAATTTGCTTTGTTACAGCTGATCCAAAAATAGGTGAATAACATATTTAAAAAGATACTTTAAATGCAATAGTTTTCAAGTTCTAACTGATTTACTCAACACTGATAACCTCAAATTAGCTATTACTCAGCTATGCAATGAGCTACAGGTCTGCAATTTTACTATGCTATAGCTGACCCAAAAGTAGCTGAATAACATATTTATACGAAATTCTCTAAATGCAATAGTTTTCAAGTTACAAGTGATTTTACTCATGATGGAAGTTACTGAAAAGTCAAAAAGTAGCTATTACTCACTTAGCTATTGAGATAGGCACCCAAGTTACTCGCTATGTTGTAGCTATGGAAAAAGTAGCTGAAAAATATATTTTAACAAAATGCTCTAAATGCAATACTTTTCAATTTATAAGTGATTTAGTGCATGATTTCATGAATTTTACTGCATTAAAAATTATTTTAAAAATTCATAAAAAAATAATTAAGAAAGATCCAGGTCTGATACTCACACAATGGAATCTACTTGTGGCCTGGTACATATGTGCAAGATATGAGAGAAATCCCTGCAATAGTCAATGAGAAAACTGTGATAAAGTGTTGTAATTTTCACACTTAGGGTGGGGGTACATCACTTATAATGGCTCTAGCAAACAGACGAACAAACAGATCTGCATGCCTTGAACAATTTTTCATCCTAGTTAGATAAGCTATCTTTTAAAAAAAAAAACAGCATGTCTCTGGGCCTTGTAGTTTCGTCGGAGAAGTCCATTCCAAAACTGTAGTTGCAGCATTGGTTCATTCTGAGTAGTAATGTGACAAGTGTTGATATGACTCTGGAGCTCGTTACTGCTACATGACAAGGAATGAATACACATACAAAGGTAGAGTGGTGCAGACATTTATTATAACAGTGTACAGACACTTGATGACTGCAAACTGAACACCTGGAAAACACTCTGACCAGTGACTTCTCAGTCACTGGAATATTCCAATTGATAACTCTGATACAAAACATCTACTTTGCATAAAATTCTGACATATCACAAGTCAACACCTTGTGTATTAATCGGATGTTTTAGAAACCAGACACCTGCTTCAAATTAAAGCCTGGTCTGTATGATTTGAAAATACTCCCTATGCCATGTTCTGTGAAAATACTCTACACCAGGTACAGGAAGTGTCTGGCATCTGTAAACATCCAATACTTCAATATAAATAGGATCAGGTCAAAGGTCAAAAGTGTCTGATAAGGTCATTTAAAACTTCAAATATATCTAAATTCAGTTCTAGGAAAACTAAGTTGTCAATACCCTAACTGTAAGATCTGTCTCAATACAAAAATAACTTTTTAAATACCAGGGAAAAAATAGAATTTTTTTTCTACTTCAAAGTAAAAACACCAATCTGCACTAGAGGATTACACAAAGAAAGAGGGAGTATAATACACAACAGAACGATGGCACAATACAGATGAATACAGGTGAATACACTCCACACAAAGGACTGCCAACATGGACAGTTCCATGAAACAATGAGGCAGAAACTCTATCATCCAAACATCTTGCTGAACTGACATTTCAATCAGAAAATACAACGTCTATAAAGTGGAAAAGAGGCGTTTTGATGTGAAAGGCAGGAACTAATCAAATCAGAGACAGCAGAATTGTCTTCATTAAATGTTCAGACGATAGAGGTTCCTTTATGATAACAACTAAATATTTGTTCTATATACAAACATGGCTTGCTTATACAGTAGATCTGTAGCCATGACAGTACTACATTATATAAGAAATAATTCCACAAAATGGCACATGAAAGAATAGGGGATTGTTTAGTGTACACTGGTACACCTTGCATAAGTTGCACACCTTCCAGGTGCCGGAATACTGGAAGAGATCCGATAATAAAGGTTTTGATAAGTTATAATCCCCCTTCACAGCTGCAGTGTTGCCATCAAGTCTTCAAAAGTGTTAATACTTCCATATTTTTCCAGGCTTTTTCCATCTGTAATTATTTTTTTCATGTTGTGATAAAGTTTGCCAAGCATTTAAACATAAATTACTAGGGGGTAAATCGTTTGGCTTTGTGGGTATCGATATTGAATGTAAAAATATTTCAATATCGGGCGATATCGGGGGGTTCATATTGTCTACCAAATAGTCCGAATTCGGGAAACTGAAAACGTTTTATTTTAGTGTTTCCCGAACCGCTAACAGGAAGCGAAATGAATCAAAACAAAACAATGCAGTTTTCATCAAAAACGCATTGAAAACTTCAAAAATGTGAGATAAAAGTGTACAATGTCTTCAGATTTTTCTTTATTTCAAGTATTAACAGTGTAAGTTTACAGTTTTACTTAAAATGGCGATATTGAAATACATGTTTAGATTTCGATATCGGGAGTCCAGTTCCAAAACAATAAATATCGGCAATATCGATAAACAATTTACCCACTATAAATTACCCATCTTTAGATAAATCAGCAATATATCCAATGAAATGCTTCACCATCACAAATACCAATCACTACACTGACCCCTCGCATAGGCAACTGATAGGCAACTCAGGAGACTGTACATGGTGGGCAAATATTGCAAGATCTGGTACACAGGCTGTGAAGGGTGAGATTGGCTTCTTAAAATCAATTGATGGACATACTTCAGAACTACAAGAACTCTAAATAATCTGTTGTGCATTGGCAAGGCTCAATTCTACAGAAATCTTTTGTCTAAATCAGAGAACACATATCAGTATTGCATAGAGAAGTTCTTTCATTTATAAAAGAACGCTGTGGTTTGTGCAGGGTCTGATAAATATTCAGGAAACGAACGCGTCTTGCAAAACAGGAAACGTAACAATCTGCATGAAGTTCTCATCAACGTATGACATGAAGCGAGGCCTCACTAGATACGCACAGGTCCATCCAGTGCTTATTGTGATATATGGCTACAGAATATCAGTCTAGTTCTGGCAAGAGGCTAAACCACAAGAAACTAAAGTTACAACTTGCTGACAATATCTCTACACTGATTTTAATAAAATTTGGCACATTTAGCAAAACTCTTTGAGTGTCCACATGCACAACAGCTACAATATTTGTCTAAAATACAGCATATTTTGTGCATTCCTTATATAGTTTTATAATCAGGTGTTACAATGTTACAATAACATTATTGATATCATTACATCAACTCTAACTGGATTACAGTTGGTAGATTTGACATGGCAACAGATTGACATGAATATCTGCAGTTTTTACCCATTTTCCAGTGATTATGACTGACTTTTGGTTTGAAGTCTCAGTGGCAATTCCACAGCATAAAATGCACAGAACACAGAGAATACATACACAAAACCCTGCTTGTTGCTGAAAACAAACCACAAAACACCTTTTCTTCATCCTTCAGCACAACTTCAGTCAACATTAACTCCTTATTTGCAAAACTTTTACCTAATTTATTCAATTATGCAGTAACAAAAGCACAGCTCATAAATGGATGAAATATGAAAAACAAATACCTAACTAACATAATAAGAGGGCATTTTGAGGGCGACAATACAGTTTCGACATAAACTAGTGCAATGAAATGAGCTTTTATATTACATGAATACACTTCTTCCATTGGTGATTCTAAGTGGTTACAGTACAAATGGGTTACTTGCTGTTTGTAATGATGCATGTACTGAATGACTGGGCATGAGTAAGGCGACGATACTACCAATTCCATGGTCTGTGTGACATCTGCTACTAAATCGGATCCGAGTCCGGTGACCTGAAGTAGGCTAGAACCCGCAGATAAAGACGACACACAGACATGTAACTGGCGAGATACAGAGACCAGTTTGTGGCACAAATACACAAGACATGTGGATGGACAATTCATAGACTTGTAACAAACTGGACAGATACAGAGACCTGCTTGTGGCACTCTGACACCTCAATGTTATGTCAGCCTTACAAAGAGGAGCCTGAACCCTTCACACACACACACTGGAGACCACAGCATCTATACAGCAGATGACCACTCAGTTACTTCTCACTTTGGTGGTGGTGGGTTTAAGTCCCATGAAAAGACGATGTCAATGTTAGATGTCAAAGGGGCAATAACCCAAACATATATAAGGCATAATAACAAGCTTGCTGAAATGGTGTGAGCCTAGGCTGGAATTCAAGCTGAATAAATACTACAAAAAGGAGTTAAAATCAGCAGAAAAACAAGGTCAGAAGTCTAAATGCTATATTCTAGACTGATTACCCGTCAGATAAGAAAGACACATTATCTTGTGCAACTATTGGCAGCAAAACCCAGACATACCACCACTCACAGTACCATAAGTCCAGAGTCACATGACAGGCCATCATGAACAAAACCCAGACATACCACCACTCACAGTACCATCAGTCCAGAGTCACATGACACGCCATCATGAACAAAACCCAGACATACCACCACTCACAGTACCATCAGTCCAGAGTCACATGACACGCCATCATGAACAAAACCCAGACATACCACCACTCACAGTACCACAAGTCCAGAGTCACATGACACGCCATCATGAACAAAACCCAGACATACCACCACTCACAGTACCACAAGTCCAGAGTCACATGACAGGCCATCATGAACAAAACCCAGACATACCACTAGTCACAGTACCATAAGTCCAGAGTCACATGACAGGCCATCATGAACAAAACCCAGACATACCACCACTCACAGTACCATCAGTCCAGAGTTCTTAAATTGCCAGCAAATTATAAGCTGCAAACATTAATTTACATTATAAAGATCAGTGAGAGTATATTTAAAAGAAAATAGTTTCATTTTACCACTTGCTTTAAACCTCTTTCTCTCCATATTACTCTCTTCAAACTACTTTTCCAAGGTTGTTTGTGAAGTACACTGCACTGGTAGCCCTTTGCAGATGCCCACATATAAAACAGTAACATGACATCATAAGCAAAACCCGGGCAAACCCATTATTTACTATATGGTCACATGACCACATACAAAACATTCACATTACATCACTAGCAAACTCAGTAAAGCCACAGTTTACTTTATGGTCGTTTAACACATACTGTAGAAAATCAAAGTGACCTGACATTACTGATATGACCCAGAACAGTGCCAGTAACATGTAGTCCATTTTATGCCGAAAGTGTCAAAACTTTCACAACAGGTGAGAAGTATCTAACTTCCTTTGGAGTGATTTCATCCAGAAGTTTTTGCAGCATTCATATATTTACAATTTCTGGTGTTAATAAATTGAATGAATACATTTGACAATATAATAATTGTAAGTGTTTAGTTGTTTTAATACAAGGACAACCAATGTTTTCAAGGATCGTGATTTCACCATCCGAGTAGGTTAAATGTGCGGTATTTCAGATTTGGACACAAATTTCAGTTGTCAATGCACCTCTCAGGACGTGATTTTTATGTACAAAAAATATTTCAGCTTCAGAAGCGAACATCGGTTGGCAATCCAACTATTAGGATGCAACATATATGTAGAACATAGCAAATACTTTAAAATAAGGTTTTGGTGACATATTGAGTGAATTTTATTTTAGTCTTCAATTTTGAAGGCTGGAAGGCGAACTCTAACTGCACACATGGAACTTATTAGTATGATGTATAAACCTATTTTCTACCTATAAAATATTTCAGTTTAGAAGTGAATTTCAGCTGGTAGTCCAACTATTACACATGTAGAAAATCGCAAATACCTTAAAATAAGGTTTCTGGTGATATATTGAGTGAATTTTTACTTTATTCTTTGATTATAAAGGTAAGATGTCACACTTTAACTGTACATGCACAAGATTACCATTGCACACAAGAGAATTGTTTTTTTTTTTGTCATTTCAGTATGTCTCCATGTATTGCACAGAAGTGTGTGCAAGAACGCCAACAAAAACACCACATTCACAAATGGTTCATAATTGATTTGCAGTTTGTGTAATCTGCAGAGGGCCTTTGCCAATATGAGCTGTTGAACTTTGACCTATTAAAATCTTGAGTTATTCATATTCTTAGGTGATTTTACTGCAAACTACAACAAAGGACTCTGAAAAAGATGATTGGGACTGCACTTTTTTGAGGCGAGATAGTTGGTTTTTTGTCAGTACTTTGCGATCACTGACTTGTTATTGAATGGCTGTCACACATGAGACACTGTACACGTGATTGTTGTATACAAACACCCGTACTCACTGAAAGAAATTCTATCATTCATACCTACTATAACAACATTTCCATGATGACAGGGTGACATATTAAGGAAAAGATACCCCAATAACTGAGGTTTACTATTTACTTAAAAAGGACTTCCACTAGACAGAGGTTTATATAAAGTGGTTTGTAATCTAATCCTGAACACTGAACCTGTAAATACAATGCAGGTTTTAGCGGATATTAAATAAGACCATAACGACTGATTGCAAACTAATTCACAAAATATTGCTAACCTTATAGAACAGGGCCCAGGAAGGATATTCCGAACCTATAATGCTCCTTTGTGAATGAGGCCCAGTAAGGATATTCTGAACCTATAATGTTCCTTTGTGAATGAGGCCCAGTAAGGATTTTCTGAACCTATAATGTTCCTTTGTGAATGAGGCCCAGTAAGGATATTCTGAACCTATCATGCTGTTTTGTGAATGAGGCCCAGTAGGATATATTCCTCACCTATCAGACTGTTGTACGAAGGAGGCCTAGAAAAGATCATCTGAAGCCATCGGACTGTTAAGTTGAATGGGGCCCACTCAAGATATTCCTAACGCGTAACACTTTTTCAAAAAAAATAGACTAAGGTTGCCCCCAACTGCAACATGAGATTTCCATTGCACATGAGAGGTGTATCTGTGGCGTATCCTTGGCAACCAGCACCGTGCAGAGAATCCCCAGATACCCGCGACAGTTTGTAAATATTCCTAATATGAGCACTGTGTTATACAGGGGTGCTTCTACCCGAATCTGGCCCACTCTGATCTGAACCTGCAGAAATGAAAAAAAAGTCTAAATAGATAGAAACACAAAATACATTTCACCCTGGGCCATCACCAACATTCTAATTCTCACTTTTATCCTTAGACCTTTTTCATAGGACAGTCATAATTTTGGAATATGTTACACAAAATACCATCATAAATTTACTATGGTAAATGAATTAGAAGTTTACCTATAAAGTGATACAGTTTATGGCAGATTATGATATCATCAATCAATAGATAAAGCCAAATAGAGTTTTGATCTCAATACAGAAAATCCAACACAACATACTGACCCTAACACTCACCAGTCAAAGCAGGAGTGAGGTAAATCTTTCAAAACAATTACCATAAAGGTTTGTAACCATCAATGCATATACTGATGGGATCAGTTGTGGAGCTTTTGTGACTATGTGTCGTTTCATCTAGTGAAGGAACTAACCCCAGTATTTCACTCACCTGCTGAAGGGGTCAGTTGATAAGTAATCTAGTGAAGGGACAGCGCTTTAGTCACTGGGTGATGGGGTCAGATGACGAGCTTTTGTGACTATGTGTCGTTTCATCTAGTGAAGGAACTAACCCCAGTATTTCACTCACCTGCTGAAGGGGTCAGTTGATAAGTAATCTAGTGAAGGGACAGCGCTTTAGTCACTGGGTGATGGGGTCAGATGATGAGCTTTTGTGACTGGGCCTTTCATCTAGTGAAGGAACTGACCCCAGTATTTCACTCACCTGCTGATGGGATCACCTGCTGATGCAGTCACTGGGTGATGGGATCAGATGAGGAGCTTTTGTGACTGGGCCTTTCATCTAGTGAAGGAACTAACCCCAGTATTTCACTCACCTGCTGATGCAGTCACTGGGTGATGGGATCAGATGAGGAGCTTTTGTGACTGGGGGCCTTTCATCTAGTGAAGGAACTGACCCCAGTATTTCACTCACCTGCTGATGGGATCAGATGATGAGCTTGTGTGATTGTGGGCCTTTCACCTGACCATAACATTTCACGTACCTGGTGATGGTGGGGGTTCAATGAGCTTGTCTGAGTGTGGGCCTTTCAACTGACCATAACATTTCACGTACCTGGTGATGGTGGGAGTTCAATGAGCTTGTCCTTGGTGGTGGGCCTTTCACCTGACCATAACATTTCACGTACCTGGTGATGGTGGGGGTTCAATGAGCTTGTCCTTGGTGGTGGGCCTTTCACCTGACCATAACATTTCACGTACCTGGTGATGGTGGGGGTTCAATGAGCTTGTCCTTGGTGGTGGGCCTTTCACCTGACCATAACATTTCACGTACCTGGTGATGGTGGGAGTTCAATGAGCTTGTCCTTGGTGGTGGGCCTTTCACCTGACCATAACATTTCACGTACCTGGTGATGGTGGGGGTTCAATGAGCTTGTCCTTGGTGGTGGGCCTTTCACCTGACCATAACATTTCACATACCTGGTGATGGTGGGGGTTCAATGAGCTTGTCCTTGGTGGTGGGGCCCCATATCCTCACAGTGCCGTCATCTGAGGCACTGGCCAGCATGTTCGGCACACTCGGGTTCCAGTGGACACAGTTCACTGTCCTGCTGTGTCCCTCCAGCACTGCTATAGGAGTCTCCCCCTTGATGTGCCACACGTACACTTTGTGATCTGTGTGAGTGTAACATGCAGTGTGTAAAGGATCTTACGCAAGGTGTTATATACTGAAGTATACTTAATCCATATTTCAGAAATATATGTGTTACATGAACAGGGATTACAAAACAATGTGTAAATATACGTAAATATAGTTTCAGAACTTCAGTAACATTCATTCATTCCTTCTCTATGAAAATCATGTTTCTTTCTTTCCAAAAAATCTATCGCAGTGAAATTTTTCATGCATAATTTCACCTTACTGTATTTGGTGTCTGCACTGTCTAAATGCTTCATCTTAAACTTTATCTTATTTCCTACTTCTCGCAATCCCAACGGACATACTGATAGGATGCAATAAACCAGGCAACGGTGGATTACATTTACACTGAGTAGTCCCTGCACTCACCCTCACTGCCTGAGGACAGGAAGTCTTGGTTGATGCCCCCGAAGCAGGAATGGATGGTGTAAAAGCCTTGAGTGACCCCTCGGTACTTGCGCACCAAGCAGCGGTCTTTCATGTCCCACAAGTGGACTCCCTGTAAATATACAGACAGCCAGATAACAAGACCTACACTGATCCCATGATACTTACACACCAAACAGCGGCCTTCATGTAGCATAGGTGGACACCCTGTACACAGACAGGTATAATACAAGTGTTACACTGGTGCATTTACTAACCTGAATGGCCCCGATTACTAACCTGAGTGACTCTGTTTATTGCGAGTGGCATTGATTACCAATACGAGTGGATCAGTTTGCTGACATGAGTGGCCCCAATTAGTGGATTAGTTTGCTGACATGAGTGGCCCCGATTAGTGGATCAGTTTACTCACCTGAGTGGCCCCAATTACTGATACAAGTGGATCTGTTTGCTGACATGAGTGGCCCCGATTAGTGGATCAGTTTACTCACCTGAGTGGCCCCAATTACTGATACACGTGGATCTGTTTGCTGACATGAGTGGCCCCGATTAGTGGATTAGTTTACTCACCTGAGTGGCCCTAATTACTGATACAAGTGGATCTGTTTGCTGACATGAGTGGCCCCGATTAGTGGAACACTTTACTCACCTGAGTGGCCCCAATTACTGATACAAGTGGATCTGTTTGCTGACATGAGTGTCCAAGTTTACTCACAAAGAGGATCCGTTTACTGATATGAGTTGTCCCAATTACTGATACGAGTGTGTCTGTTTACTGATATGAGTGGTAATGTTTACTGATACGAGAGGTTTACTGACTGGAGTAGCTCTGTTTACTGATATCGGTCTCTCTGTTAACAAACACCAGTGGCCCTGTTTACTAATTGGAGTAGTCATATTTACTTATCTCAGTAGGTTTGCTTACTGACATGAGCAGCCATACTTACTGATGTAAGTGATCACATTTACTACTTAAGTAGCTATGTTTACTGATCTGCATAGCTGTGTTTATTGAAATGTTGCAACAAACCATATTTATTTATTTTAGCCAAAATTATGTGAACATCCTATTCAGGGCTGATTTCCAAGAAGGGTGACTGAGGTCAGTATTGACCTGTGTAAGTGCAGTTAGTGATTAAGTAGCCACGTTTACTGACCTGAGTAGCCACATTGAGGAGGCCAAGTCTGCCTGTGCTGTTCAACGTGAAAGACATGACGGGGTGGTCCTCCTGAATACTGAAAGTACAAATACCCACTCACACTTAGCATTGACTCTCATAACTGTAATGCTTGATTACAATTTTGTTACTGTGATAAGCTCAAGTATTCACTAGGATGAATGTATCAGAGAACACACTGATCAAAGATATTAGCCCGGACAATTTACCACAACATATTAAAATGTAATTTTTCTGGGTGATCTTGAAAATAACTGCAAAGCAGAATGGCCATTAACCTGTAAACATGGCAGTGACACTTCCTTCACAATATGCATGCATTTCAATTACTATGAGTTTCGCTACTCTTTCAGTTGATATTTTACAATCTTTAACTATATGCCTTATAATCCTTTTTTATGTGTTAATAGGTAGAAAGTATATTTTTTTAAACCTCTTTGTCTGCTGCTTTGTTTTAACTTGTACAAACATGCAGGTCTACGAGATTTCACTCTGGATTTCTTTCAAGATCTTTGTCTCAATCATACATATGCTGGTCTGTCTTTTTGTCTCATTGATAGTTACATGTTAGTCTATAATTTTGTCTCACTGACACATGCATGCGTTGCACTGTGATTTTGACGCATTAATAGTTACACATACTGGTCTGTAATTTATCTCATTGATAAGTATGTATGAAAGCACAATTTTACTTAATAAACACATGAGGTGGTCTGCGATTATTTGGTCATTTATAGATACAGCAGTTGGTCCGTGATTTTGTCTCATTGATAACTGCATGTAGCTATCATTCTTATCTCATTAATACAAGCATGTGTTGTGACTTTGTCCTACTGATAGTTACATGTGCTGGTCTGTGGTTTTATCATATTGACAGTGACATGAACTGGTCTTTCTATCATAATGATACTTACATGTGATGGCCTGGTTATCTTAGTGAAAGTGATATGTACTGGTCTTTTTATCATAATGATAGTTACATGTAATGGCCTGGTTATCTTAGTGAAAGTGATATGTACTGGTCTTTTTATCATAATGATAGTTACATGTAATGGTCTGGTTATCTTAGTGAAAGTGATATGTACTGGTTTTCAGTTTTATCTTAGTAATACAGACATGTACTGGTCTTGTAATCTTAGTGATACTGACATGTACTGGTTTATGGTTTTATCTTAGTGAAAGTGACATGTACTGTCCTGTTTTTCCTAGTGATAGTTACCTATACTTGTCTGTGATTATGTCTCACTGTTACACGTGTATGTTATTTTATTTCATTGACAGTTACATGTGTTGATCTGTTATTATGTCTAACTGATAAATACATGCATCTGCGATTTGTCTAGTTGATAACTAGAAGAATGTTTTTGCTGACAAAAACGAAGCGGCCCTGATGAAAAAGAAGTCACCCATAAAAGATGGCAACTTATGCATCATAAGCAATAGAAACTGTGAACTTCATTGCACTGTGTATGTTACTTGTCCCTATTTTCATCTTTAATAAGTGTGCACAATTAAAGTGAGGTCAGCTGAACAATACAATAGCTGGAGATTAAAAACTCCATAATTTCACTGCAAGATGGCCATAACTTCATTCATATTGGGACTTTAAGGTGACCATAAAATAAGAATGTCCCTTTTCTCATCCTTTATAAATGCATAAAGTTTAGCTCAGGTCAGTTGAACAATAAGATAGCTGGAGGCTGAAACTTCCTGTTTCACTGTAAGGTGACCATAACTTCATTCATACTGCGACTTTAAGGTGACCATAATATGAGAATGTCCCTTCAATATCAATATATGTTAGATATGGAAAAAGAAAGGAGCCACATGGCTTTATTCAAATGTTATGACTTTAGGGGGGCCAAAATTATATTAGCAGTTTAAGGTCACCTTAAAGTCATGATAACCCTTTGGTTTGCAAAGGGTTATAGGGGTGCAAAGTTTAACTGAGGTCAGTCGAACAATAACATACTCGGAGGCTGAAAACCCCTCATTTCACTTTAAGGTGGCTACAACTCCATTCATACTGAGAGTTTAAGGTGACCATAAGTATTATTTTTATCTAGTTTAATACCAGTGATAATTTCGACATAAAAAAATGGAAAAAGAAAGGAGCCAGAGGCTTTTATTCCAATTTGATGACTTTAAGCAGGCCATATGTCCATTAACATTTTGAGTTTAAGGTCACCATAAAGTCAGGATATTCCTTTGGCAAATCTTAATATATGTGCCAAGTTTGGTTGAAAAAAGTGAAAAACTAAGTGAACTGGAGGGCTAAAACCCCCTTTTTTGACATTAAGGTGACCTTAAGATTGCAGATACAGGGCTAAAACTTCGGCATGTGAAAGATTATCAAAAAGTAGCTGAATAAGTTATTCCAACAAAACGCTGAAATTCTGACCGTTTTTGAGATACAGACCAAGTACCCATTTTTAAAAAATTTACGAAAATAAAACGCCTCCCATTCAGGCATCTATGGTACGATTGATGAGAAAATCCTTTCCGACCTTGGAAATTTGGTCTAGAATGTACATGACAAATTTTATAGCACAGGTGTGTGGTTTTTTCCGAAACGCGATGACGGGGTGTTTTGGAGTTATGCTTAAGGTTACCTTAAATAAAGCTTAAGGTCTGCGCAAAGTATCCCAACAATTTTTCCCGCCCCTATAGTTTTAAAGAAAGATAAGAAGGAAAGAAAACTTTGAAAGGCTAAGAAGTTATTCAAGGGAGACCATAATCCTGCGGCGGCGGCGATCAGTCGAACTTCGGTGAAAACAAATAAGCGTCCCTGACGGGCCGCTTAATTACATGTACTGATCTGTGATTTTGTTTAATAGATACATACATGTACCAGTCATTTTGTTTAACTGATACATACATACATCTGTGATTTTGTTTAATTGATTCATACATGTATCGGTCATTTTGTCAAACTAATACATACATGTAACTGTGATTTAGTTTAATTGATACATACATGTGTCCGATTTTGTTCAAATAAAACATACATGTATCTGTGATTTTGTCTAATTGATACATACAGTTATATTTTGTTCAAATGAAACGTACATGTATCTGTGATTTTGTCTAATTGAAACATACATGTGCTGGTCTGTGAGCTCCTCAAAGTTGTAGCAGCGAATTCTCTGGTGAGTGTCAGATGCCAGCACTGTCTTATTATCCTTCTGACAGCAGAGGCATTGAACACGCACTCCTTCCCAGGAGTCCAGTACATTGCCGTCAAGATCCTACAAACACATACAGACAGGCACTGAATCTGTATTCTTACCAAGAGAACATTGCTATCAAAAGTCTTCATGTGCGAATATACCACAATAAAGCATCACAATCAACCCACAGCTTTAGAAGGAAGACACAAATACAAACTCTTGCTAAAATTAATCAACGGGTGTTGCCAATGAATCCGGCCCAATATCCACAAAACAGTTAAAACTGGCTGTAGGTGAATCAGACTCAACACACACTAGAAGTGACTGTGAATGAACTTCAGACTCAACACTCACACAGTAGACCTGACTGAAGGTGTACCAGACTCAACATTCATGGCAGACCAGACTGTTAGTGAATGAATTGGACCCAACACTCACACATTAGACCTGACTGAAGATGAATCAGCCTCAACATTCACACAGTAGACTGGTCTATAGGTGAATGAATTAGACTAAATACTCACACACTGATAGAACTGACCACGGATGCCGCCGGCCACGAAACGCTTGCCATCTTCGTGCCAGGAGGCGCTGGTGAGGCTGTCTTCTGGTGACTGGCTCATCTTCACACGTAGTTCTCCTGTCTGCAAACAATAGATACCAAACATTAAATGTCCTACAACGTCGGTGAACTGTGATCGCCTTTAAAACCACTGTACCTTAGAACTGACATACAACTGATAAAAAGTTCTCAAACCACCCCAATGGAAAACTCCTACTAGTATACCTGTACATTTATTTAGTACTGTTGCATTATCTCACCTGTACATTTATTTAGTACTGTTGCATTATCTCACCTGTACATTCCAGAGCCAGAGTTCTGAGCAGTCGTCGGGTCCACAGGCCACAATATACGTGCCGTCTGGACTCCAAGCGATGTAAGCCACACCATAAGAGTGGCCTTCAAATGTCTTCTTGTGATGCACCTCCAACTGATTCTGCACACAGAGGGTAGAAAATATACCATCAGATAAAGTAATACAACATGAGAACACTTCTGTAATTATTCCTTCACCAAAACTCAATGTAGAACATGTTGTCTGCACTTATAAGAATCATTCACTGTAAGAACATTTTGCCGTACACAACAATTCCCAATGGTTTGGTAAACTGAGAACCACTAGATAAAATCATACAACTATGCAGTGTCTTCTCACACCAGAGTAAAATATCTAATGGAAACTGTAAAATTTTCAAAGAAATATATTATTGAGTTAAAGACTAAAAATAAATGTCAATATTAATGTAAAGAGGGACTTGTACTATATTGTAGAACCATGTTAACCTAAACTGACAGTTTGCTAGATGAAGCTCACCCTAAGTGTCAAATGTCAAGCTCAAGTTGGAAGCTGGAACCAGTGATTAATACTTAATGGTAGGACAAATATCATAAGCACATGCTTTGAATGTTTGTGTCCCAGTGTCACTACATATAACTCCATAAATCTCAACATACCGGATCCACATCCCAAATCATGAGGTTTCCGTCCTTGGAGCCTGTAGCCAGTTTACTGCCATCTGGAGAGAACCGACAGAACCAGACCTCATCTATGTGGTCGTTGAGGATTTGCACTGTGCTGGAGGGAAAGTTCTCCCTGTTGGATGCAGATACACATGTACAGACTCAATGCTTAGACAATGTCAAATAGGTACAAGATTCTGTTTAGTGTCTACAAACTTCTACAAAGAGTGATAGCCTTGGTGCCAGTCTGAATCAGTAATATATTCTCACTGACAGAATTCACTGGGAATGGCACCTGTTGCTAGATCTGTGTTTACTGTAATGATCCCATTTACCAAGTGGATTTACTGTAACAGACGAAATGGAAACAGAATCAGAAAGCTGACTAAGGCTAAGTACACTTTCTTATTCTCAGCCCTTTAAATACAAAAACATTCTGTGAGCAGGGACCAATCAAATACCTTCTACCTGACATACACAGACTGATGTAATTTTAATACCAAAATATAACTGCTATAAGGGACACAAACCACAGTCTACACAGACACAGAAATATATACAGTGGTTCTAGGATTTCTTCTTCATTACTCTATCACCATCTTATCATTATTTCATCATGCTTCAAGAAAACACACATTTTCTGGTATCCTTACTTTGTACAGACGTGGTCTATGAGCAGAGACACATCCTCCAGACTGGAGCCACCCTTGGTGTTGTGGTAGGGACAGCGTCCCTTCTGCAAGTCCACAGCTTGACCCAATAACGTCACCAGACGGCGTGGTGGCAACATCACAGAGGGTGGCAGGTAGGCTGCAAAGAAACAGTAAAAAAAAAATTATAGTAATTTTTATATCAAAAACAGAGGAAGCACCAGGAACAGGAGTGGAGAGAGTGTATAGAACATGTCACAAAGCTCACAATCACGCTGAAGTGAAAGTTAGAAGGCACAAATGAATCTATTCTTTACAAAAGTCATTCAATAGCCTGCAATTAGGTTAAGCCAAACACTAAACACAAGTCAAAACATCCACACTGAAAATAAGCTTCCACAATTAACAAAATCTTTTGTTCAGATTTTGACTAATTTTTGCATATCTCACACCATTTCTGAGATAAGTGCATTTTTGTGTTTTATGCAGAAATTCAAGATGACAGCAAAAAATGACAGGAAAACGATTTTTGGTAAAAAGTGCCGCATGACTCTGCATATACCCTGTGGATCAAAAACTGGTTCGAAATCTCTCTGTGTCGCACTGTTTTCGAGATAAATGCATTTTTGCCTTTTACGCAGAAATTCAAGATGGCTGCCCAAAATTGCAAAAAACTATTTTTGGCAAAAAGTACCACAGAACTTTCCATAATTCCAGAACTTGCCCTGTGGTCAAAAACTGCCTTGAAATCACTCTATCTCGCACCGTTTCACAATTAAATGTGTTTTTGTGGTTTATGCAGAAATTCAAAATGGCCGCTGAATTGTGGGAAAACAATTTTTGGCAAAAAGTACTTCATGACTCTGCAGATCTCTTCCATTCTTCAACCTGCAGATCAAAAACTGCATGAAAATCGCCCTATATCAACTTTAATCGATATTATGTGGCAGAAATGTAGCATACTTTACACAAACATTTCATTTCGTAGGCGATAATACAATATGCTGTGAGTAATCGAATAGTTGAAATGAAACAGAGTCCTAGCAAAGACCGACTCGTCTTTTGAGGCTCGAGCGACCATTCGCAGCCCTGTTTAATATGCAGAAATGTGATTTATATAATTAACTACAGCAGTTCATCTCTCATTAGCTGGCTACACTGCAACGCTTTCATAAACATATTTTTTCTTCATGCCATGAACTGCAAGGATTACTTGTAAATCTGTAAGTTTGCTATTTTTTGAATGAACTTACTCTGCAGTTTCTCTATGAGTTTCTGTCTGGATGAAGCCCCTTTGCCGTCCCACTCAGCCATACTGCGGAGATCTTGTGGGTTACTGCACATGATGAAACTAAAGAACAGACACAGCGAGACAGATTAAAAATTTTAGTGTTAAGCATCACCATACAAATGTGGCATCTGGGTATGAATATCTCAACTTAAATAAACATAGCAAAACAATTTAAACATTTATTATAAAAATAGTAGCAGAGATGCCCGTACCACACAGCCTGGGGAAATAGTTTACAACACCATGAGATATAGAAGTGACACATCACAAAGATCAGGAGACTTTTACAGCAAACATAGTGACATGACATTGCACACCTACACCCCCAAACCAATGTCCTTACCAAGTATCAACTTCCTACATCTTACGGTTGCTGAGATATAGCCCGAACATGATTTCAAAGGTCAAGGTGACTACAACAAGGTCAAAGGTCAAATCAAGGTGACAAAATGACACTGCACACCTACACCACTAATATCCCTATAGAGTATTAACTTCCTACACGTTAATGTTTCTGAGATAGAGCCCAGACAAGATTTTTAAACTCAATGTCACTATGGCAAGGTCAAAGGTCATATCAAGGTCGCACCATGACGCTGCACACCTACACCTCCCAACCAATATCCCTGCCAAGCATCAACATCTTTCACCTCACGGTTTCTGAGGTACTGCCCGGAGAAGCTTTTTGCCGCTACCTGGCCATCTGGACAACATGGGTGAAAATAACACCTGCACAGACGTTAAGGGCTGCGACCTTCATATTGAAGCAAAACAAATATATAGGAAAAATACTGCTCATGTAACAAGTATTTGGATGATAAAATAAAACACAGCAGATCCCAGTAATTTAAAAACTTAGCACAGGAGTGATTTTTTTTCAGACAAGGTCAAGGTTTTGAGGGCTAGCTCTCACTTACGAGCTGAGTTCATGAACTCTTTCAGTGTTGTACTTGAGGGGAGAAAGTTCATTCCTCAGGCAGTGCAGAGCTTCTAACACACGCCCATCTTCTAAATACTCCAGGTATTTCTGTTCCAACACCAGAAACTTCATTCTCTGAATTTATAAAGAAAGTAATAATGGTATCGTTCAGTTGAACAAAGTAAACAGAAGACATGTTTGGAAGGGCCAGAAAAATAAGCAATCAGTGCCCGTGAACGGGCTCTGTGTCAGCTGACTGTGTGTTTTGAGTTTCAGAGTAGAAGTGACAGAAGAAAAAAACACAAAAGTTGTGCCCTGGAAATGGTGTTTGGAAGAAAACTAAGAAGGTAACTGTTAAGGTGTAAAAAGTAAGTTAAAAACATATTTAAAGAAAATATTGCAAATGCAATAGTTTTAATTTTACTATGTTATAGCTGACATATATGTTCTATGTTATAGAACTTACACAAAATTCTCTAAATGCAATAGTTTTCAAGTTACAAGTGATTTTACTCATGATGGAAGTTACTGAAAAGTCCAAAAGTAGCTATTACTCACTTAGCTATTGAGATAGACACCCAAGTTACTCACCATGTTGTAGCTATGGAAAAAGTAGCTGAATAACATATTTTAATAAAATGCTCTAAATGCAATACTTTTCAAGTTATAATTGATTTAGCACATGATTTCATGAATTTTATTGCATTAAAAATTATTTTAAAAATTAATAAAAAAAAAATTAAGACAGATCCAGGTCTTATATTCACACAAGGTCTCTACTAGGGCCTATTACATCTATGCAAGATATGAGAAAAATCCCCGCAATATTGAATGAGAAAATTGTGATCAAGTGTTGAAATTTTCACACTTTGGGTGGGGGTACCTCACTTGTAATGGCTCTGGCAAACAGACGAACAGACAGATCTGCATGAATTTTACGATTTATCATCCTCGATAGTTAAGGTATCTTTTAAAAAAAACAGCATGTCTCTGGGTCTTGTAGTTTTGGAGAAGAAGTTTGTCACGCGGACACGGACGCGGACGCCGCAGAGTGATGCCATAATGTCAGCTGACTGACAAGTCAGCTGACATAAAAAAAGATCAAAGATTGGGATTATTACGGTATTCCATTTTGTTATTTTTCCCAATGGAGTCAGATAACGATTTTTCCAAGATTTCAAAATATTTTCTGTTTTTAGTATCACTGGTTCAAAGTTTATGTTCATCATTGATACCAAGATCTACTGAGAATTCTATGCCCAAGAACTTACATACAGTGTTTCCGATAAGTTTTTGTTTATTTCCAGTTTATCCTTTGAATGCCTCTTCTTACCTATCCAAACTTGGTTTTATCTGTGTTAACTTTTAACGCTGACATGCTTCCAAATATTTCAATAGTGTTTAATTAATGCACCCAACAAGGAGTCTCTACAGCCATTTCATATAAGTGTTGTGTCGTCAGCAAATTGTGTTAATTTTATTTCTTTTCCTTTAATTGTAATTCCAATTACATCATCATTGTAGACTATCATCAGTAATAACCAACCATGGGATGTTGTCTTTTTATGTTAAAAAAATTGACATTATTCCACACTGTATGACTGATGCTTTTATTTCACAATTGAAAGTCAAATACTTGGGCCAAAAATACATTTTAAAATACTTGAGCCAAATATAAAATAGTTCAAGATTTCAAGATATAGAGTCAAAGGCTTTTTCAAAATCTAAGATAACTAGGAGTCTTGAAATGTCAAAGTCTTCTGCATATTGTAATATACCGTATAACAACACCAATTTTCACCAATAAAACGTCCTGTTATAAAAGCTGTTTGACTTTTAGAAATCAACTGGTTAAGATGCATCAAAATGCTATTGGCAATTAGAAACAATTTTATACATAACAGACAGCAATGAAATTGACCTCCAGTTCTTCAAAAATTACCTTGGTTTGTCTGCTGGTAGGCAGCTGATTACACATTGTCTAAGTGAGATTGACATGCAGCCTATTTCATAATTTAATGATTGACAGACAAAGCTTGTGTTCTAGGATATCTGCAACAGGTTACGTAACAGAAGGTGCTCTGACTACAGCACTTGTTTTTGAAACTTTTAATCAACACAATGCTGTGAAAAACTCACATACCATCATTCCTTGAGAGCATTCCACCAATGGTTTCAGTTCAACCAAAGCTACTTCTGCCTACAAATACAAGCGGGACACAAATCAAAGTTCCAAGATGGCACCCTTTTGCAAACGAATATGTTCAGCCAACAAGTTTTAACATTACAATGGTAAGATACCCTTTGCTTCTTTATTACTGTGGGATGTTAGGCCATTTTGAATGGCAAAAATCAGTGGACATCAATGATGTTTTTTCAAAATATGTCTGATCTCCCTTAACTATTCATATAGTTTAATTCTGTAAAGGTGTACATGAGGCTTGTGTATGTTTTGAATAATATAACTTCAAAAGTATTCTTGTCTTTTCTTTGTAGTTTACATCCTATAGGGACCAATGGATAATACTATTCCAACTGCAAAATCTGTAACATTAAAAATATTCAAAAATAGGCAAATTTCAAATGCTAATACCTCAATAAATATTGGGTCTATTTTGATTCTGCAAAAAGTATATTGTGGAGAAAGTAAACCTTTTGGTAAAATCAATTGTAACATAAAATACATATATTTTAATAAAAGACTGCATTTAACCATACATACAGAGCCTTTAAAGGGGTAAAAAGCATTTTGCTATAAAATGGTGAATTTGATTTTTGGATTTAATTTGAAAAGTTACCACAGTTGAATGTGCTGTATCACAACAAGCCTTCATCAAAGTGTAATGTGGTCAAGATGCAGTACAACACTCACCCTTTCCCACTCTCCATCCATTATATGTGCTCTAAACTTTGCCGCTGCAGGATGTTCTAACATGCAGCCCGACTCACAAATAAGTTCATTGACTGTGCGACTAAAAAGGAAAAATATGCCATACAAACCACTTAAATAGAAGAAAAACCTGTTTGGTTATTTTGTTTACAAATACAACTTAACATCCACTCAATACCCACATATAGACATGTCTTACCTGAAATGACTTGGGACAATTAAGTGCCTCCAGTCTATGATTCATTTGAGAAAGAAAACAATGGAATACATTCTGTCAAGGCAGTAAACTGCATAAAATGATACAAATAAGAAAAGAATTTCTAAAACTTGAAGAATCTTGACAGTGAAAAGAATTTCTATAACTGAAAAGAAGCAATATGGTGAAGTGTGTGAATGAATATTTAAAGTCTTATTATACCAAGTGGGACTAGATTGGGCCAACTCGGCGCCAACATATCCCCAGACAGGTCATCACTCACGCCACAGGTTTTGATCGGGAATTTTTAAAAACATAATTACCCATTATTATATGAACTTCAGCACATCAATCTACTCTGTTTATATCTCCCCAAGGAAGATGGTGTATCCCCAGACGCCGAATACATACCTCAAATTATATTTTCAATCTTCCTGCAATGATAACTCTAAACCTATTTTCAAAGTATTTAAATGATTGATGATTGAATGTCCATTCTAAAATAATAATCCCAAAAGAGCATATCTGTTTCTATATTTGTTGACAAATAAAATATTATTTTTAACTCAACTCATCATACTTTTCAATCTTCCTTCAAAGTATTTAAATGATTGATGATTCAATGTCCATTCTAAAATTCATAATCCCAAAAGCGCACATCTGTTTCTATATTTGTTCACAAATAAAATATTATTTAAAAAAAAATTATTTATATTATTATTTTATTATATTATTTTTAGAATTTGCAAATTGTTTTCAGTTATTCATTTCCTCTATACCTATATATGTGGTCCATATATATGCAACCTAAATATGTGACACAATCTCAGTTCTGACTCCCCTTTGTGTTATATGTAATGAAGCCCACCACCTCCCACCCCCACCCCTCTCCCCTTCTCCACACCTCTCTCACTATTACACAAGATCTGCAACCCCATTGAGGTCTTTGTTTCTCATCTGATATCATTAAATACCTTTGTTTATTTAGTGTCACTCAATATAGCTGGATGTCCCAGAGGTGGGTGGGGGGAATCCGGGTGGGGGATGTGGGTTGGGACTTAGTTTAGTTTATTAGTTTATTATAGTGACATGTATTATGTTGACAAGGATTATACAAAAACTATTGAAGTAATACCCAGCCCTATATGGGCTTATAAGTCACTTTAAATAGAGAGTTAATAACAAACAGAGCAAACATATTTTGAGGTAAGATACAGTAAATAAAGACAGCAATTCAATACATAAAAATTACCAATATAATTTACTTTTTCTTTCTTGCCACAAATCAAAAATAAAATTAATAACCATATTGACATTCATATGAGTTAATACCCTTGATAATTGATCTATTAATAATTCAGATTTATCTATATTTAAAATTTTGAAATATTTCATACGAATCAGCTCTAAAGCTGGACAAACACAAACAAAATGTATCTCATCTTCTACATCTTTTTTACACAGTTTACATGTTCTCTCAAAGAGATGGAGTGCTACAGCATAAATGGTAAACAAACAATCTATATAAAAGGGGTACTCAAATACAAAAAGAATTGAGAATTTTAAGTATGTGATTATCAACTGAAATGAGTTCATAACTGTAGGAGCTGTGTCAAAATTAACTGAGGCAAGTTGAATAAAACTGGGCTAGTTGAGGGTTAAAAATCCCCTAGTTTTACTACATACGGATATAATTTCATTAATATTGGGACTTAAAGCTCACTTAAAGTGTCCATTTTGTCTACTTGAATATGTTTAACCGGCGTTTAACCAGTTTCATTTTAAAAAGTTAAAAACTCAGCAAGCAGAGGTATAACACACAAAAATAAGTTCTTAAAAGACTAAGATAGCCATAACATTATTAATATTCAAAATTTAAATAGACAGGCATTTCCTTTTAAAAATTCAAAGATTTCAGCTCTATAACCCACATAGTTTGACAGTTACTGGGCTTTAAAGTGGCATAATGTCCATACATTGGGTTTCTGTGGGCATTTTACAATTGTTAAAGAGACCTTAGCAATTAAACTACAGATCTGAAACTTTTGGGGGGACATACATAACAAACAAAAATTATATATAATACAGTTTAAGACTTGTCACACTAAGCATTTCCAAATAACAGGGCAAAATACGGAAAAAATGTCCAAAAAGGCACTTGGGCGAGTGTCTATGGCCCTCATACACAGGTTAAATGTCTACTAAAAACCTTGATTTTCGCCATATGTAAAAAGGACATAATAATGCATTCCCAGATGGGATTTCAGCTCCATCAATCACATAGTTTAACAGTCACAGGGCTTAAAGGTGGCAAAAAGTCCAAATATTGGGTCTCTGTGGGCCTTTTAGAGATCTCGATGTGGCTTTCAAATTAAAGCTTCAGACTTAAAATTTGTTACATACTAAGATTACACATAGAATATGTATCTAATAAAGTTTGAAACTTCTCAGACTTACCATTTCCAAGTTACAGAGCAAAATATGTGAAAAATGTCTTAAAAGGGTCACTCAGGTGGGTGTTCAAGGTCCTCATACACAGGTTAAATGTCTACTTGAAGCCTTGATTTTTGGCACATGTAAAAAGAACATAATAATGTATTCCCAGATGAGATTTCAGCTCTATCAGTCACATAGTTTAACAGTCACAGGCCTTAAAATTGGCAAAAAGTCCAAATACTGGGTCTTTATGGGGCCTTCTAGAGACCTAAATGTGGCCTTCAAATTAAAGCTGCAGACTTAAAATTTGTCACATACTAAGATTACACATAGAATATGCATCTAATACAGTTTGAAACTTCTTAGACTTACCATTTCCAAGTTACAGGGAAAAATATGTGAAAAATGTCTAAAAATGGTCACTCGGGTGGGGATTTATGGTCCTCATACACAGGTTAAATGTCTTCTTAAAGCCTTAATTTTTGGCACATATATAAATAACATACTAATATCTTCCCAGATAGGATTTGAGCTCTATCAGTCACATAGTTTGACAGTCACAGGGCTTAAAAGTAGCAAAAAGTCCAAATATTGGGTCTTTGGGAGCCTTTTAGAGACCTCAATTTGACCTTCAAAATTAAAGCTTCAGACTTAAAATCTGTTACATACTAAGATTACACACAGAATATATATATAATACAGTTTGAAACTTCTCAGACTTACCATTTCCAAGTTACAGGGAAAAAGATGTGAAAAATGTCTTATAAGGGTCACTCGGGTGGGTGTTTATGGTCCTGATACACAGGTTAACTGTCTATTAAAGGCCTAAATGTTGGGGCACATATAAGAAAACACATAGATATATTCCCAGATGATATTTAACTTAGATGAGAGACATAGTTTGAAAGCTACAGTGCTTGAAAGTGGCAAAAAGTGCATAAATTGGGTCTCTGTGAGCACTTTTGAGACCTTAAGTCGACCCCTTTGGGTAAACCTACAGCCCTAAAATTTTCTACAGACAAGGATTACATATCAAAGTTATACCTAGCACAGTTTGAGACTCATCAGAATTACCACTTCCAAATTATAGGGCAAAATATGTGAAAAGTATAGCAAAAAATCCCTAAGTGGGGGTATTTATGGGCCTCAAAGACAATTTTCTCCTCAACTTAAAGTCGTGATTTTCGGCACATGTACTAAGAACATATTAATGTGTTGTCAGGTAAAATTTCAGCCAGCTGAGCATCATAGTTTGTGACCTACAGGGCTCTAAGTGGCCAAAAGTCCAATTTCTGACCTTAAGGTGGCCATAAGTTCTTTTTTACTGGGAGTTTAAGGTCACCTTAAAATAGGGATCTTCCTTTGGGCACCCTTAACATGTGTACCAAGTTTGAAAAAAAAAAATTAATTTGTTTTTGAGTTATCGCGTCCACAAGGAAATTTCTACGGCGGCGGCGGCGGCGCGACGGACCTGAATCCAATATATCCCCGACTTTCGTCTGGGGATATAAATATACAGTGTCACACAGAACACAAAACTTTAGCTTGCAAAACAAGCAACTGAAACTTCAAGTTTCATATTACATAGTAACTTGTAAATATAGTACTTGGTGATCACTTGATGACCTGGAACCAGTTGACCTTTAAAATCTGTAATTTTATTACATCAATAGTGACACATATAATGAGCATGAACTCGATTTTTATAGTTCTATGAAACATGGCCAAAAATAGTTCTTGTAAATGTCTAAAGGTTACTGGAAAGTCCCATAATAGAATAACCAAAAGCAGAAGAAACAACCAGTGTGGCTAATTTGCATCAGTAATGTAGAAGTATCTCGCTTTTTTCAGTCTAGTAGTCTAGCAGTCAAATATCTGCATGCTTGTAGAGGACATATACATCTGTTATATAATATCTCTGTGGCAGCGAGTTCTGTACGTTTTCGGGAATCGGCTGAACGTTTTATTTTGAATTTGTACAACCTTATTAGTGTATATAGCCACTTAGCGATCGGAATGGTCGGAAGTAAAAGATTGTTTGAAAGGTTAAAGGTCAGATGACCATGGGCTTTTTGGTCAAAGAAAGCAATGGATTTGAGCAGAGAGGTTGATTTGTGATTTGGGTTGAAGATTTGAAGTTGGTTGTAGCTGTGTGGATGAGGTGACAGGTTACTGTTGTGTGATTATCCATCCGAGTTGTTTTGTAGGTCACTTTGTTGATTGTGTTGTCCTGTAATTTATGATTTATTAATTTATGATAGATTTTGTGCAACATTCATTTTAATAGTATTTACCATATTCATTTTGATATTATTTCTGGTGATTTAAAGTGACTTGGGTAATCATGTAACCATAATCTAACTGATTGGCTTGTAGTTGCTTAAAGCTGTTATAATAATGGGTTAACTAATATTTAGTCATGCTTATTTCAGTCTGTAACTGGTGCTTGATATGTAACGATTGGATTGGAAATGGCTTATTTATAAATGGTTTACTTGGTGGCATGTAATGATTTATAATTTTTTTATTTAATATAAATCTTTTTCGGACCATTTATGGGTTAATTTATTGATGTTATTTATTTTGCCACTGAACAGTTTTACTGCATTTGTTATAAAATATATATGTTATTCGACAGGTGTTTTTTCCCTGGTTTCAAGTATGGATTGCGCCACCGCATTTCTGCCATTTTACTGCCAAGTACTGTGTGAGTAAATAAAGATAGTTAAGAATTCTTGCCGTTTTCCTTCCTCGCCCTAGTCAAAATCATCACCTTGAGTTAAGATTGGCCACGGTGACATCTCCTACAAAGAGATTCAACATTTTAGTTCTGAGAACCAGACAGTAGAAAAAGGTACTTTTCAAAGAAATCCCCAGAGCTATCTTGTTTTTCTGAATGAGGCTAATTTTAGTCGCAGAGAAGCTTACCTCCCAATGAAGATATCCTGTAAATTTGGTGAAGCTAGCTGGTCTAGTTTTTCGCTGAGAGTATTGACTTTGAAAATCTCTACATGTGGCAGCGTAGTCAACGCTAACCAAAGTATCCACCGGATCGGTGGATACAATAATCATTAAGCCGAGACATAGCAGGAGTCAGTGCCACAGACAAAGACTGAGACAAGACCAGAAAACTATGGATATACTTTTACACAAAGAGAAAGGTTTTCAACTTCTTTATGAATGATGAGAGATTTGGCTGAGTGTAATTCATCAGGCAGATCAATGATACAGCTCGTATTTGCAAATATTTTCCCTTTGATTATTTTTTGAGGACAAAATCTTGTGAACAAAAAAAAAAAAAAAAAGCATTTCAAAAATCCTATAGATGACTTTACAAAACAATGAGAACAATGCCAGAACATAGCTAAATATGTAATGAATCAGTCTGCCTTACTTCATAACACAGTCAAACCAGTGTTTTAAACTACAGCTGGTATCTTATTAAAAATGTGTTCTGAATGATGAAATAGCACAGCTTTTTGAAAAAAAAGCTTGTGCCTGGGCATTACTCATTTTTAGAGGCTCTGCCTTCACAAACAAGATATAAGTTTTTCAATTCGATAAAGGTTTCATATTATTTATTTCACAAAGTAGCTAAATATCGACCTTGAGATGGATGTGCACTGGTCCAAAACTGCCAATAATTTTACGAAAATATATTTGCTTAATCCTTACAATTAGAAAATGTGTGACTCAACAAGAAGGCAATAAAGTATGGTATCCTATATATTAGATAATAATTTAGAAATAACTCCAGTCACGGTGTTGTTGTTTCAGTTTTAAGACATGTAGTATCACAATAACTATTAAAATCATGGCAAATCTGCCAAATTAGTTAATTTATTTGCAGTATATTTCCTTGGCAATTGAGAACCTTAAATTTGAACTGATGAATACTAAAGTTCAGGGTATATTAACATAAATGATATATTTGGAACCTGTATATTTGCTTGACAATCTGGTACTTCATTCCACAGGCCTTCCACTTTAAACCATGAATATTAATGGGCTTGCTTGTAGATGTGGTCAAATTAACCTGGTGATTTTAATTGGTACTGGAGTATTTGTCCTATTATGCTATGCATATGGCCTTTATGAATGTTAATTACATTAGCAGTTAATATATCACAATGCAAATATGAAATATCTGTCAAAACTTTCTGTTAATTGAATTTCTAAATATTTGCTTGGCAACCAAGTTCATCATTTCTGTGGACTTCTAAATTCAATTCACAAATTAAGGAATTTATTTCCTAAAAATGTGGTAAACACTTGCAATGAAAATGATTATTAGAGTATTTGTCCCATCAATTTTTATGTCATTTCATTATAAACACTGTCGTGACTGTCGCCGATCGGGCAAGTGTGACTGCAGCTTTAAGTTTGAGGAAGTGTAGCTGCGCCTTAAGCAGACAGTGAGTCAATCGGCCGTGATGACTTGTGTCTACAAATTCCTGCGCCTGCCAACACTTGTTGTCTTGATCCCAAACAGTAAACATCAAAGTAAATTTCTTATGTTTGTGTCATTTATGTTGTATGTGCTAGACTGAAAAATACGATAACACCAATACATTACATTTCAGGTGGCTGATGTGTCAGTTGTAACCCCAAAATATAAGCTGTCAGTTCTGTAACTTATTTAAACGAAAATCTTGGAATTTCAAACACTTTTACTGTAAATCATTTAATAGTTTTAATAGTTAATATGTCAGAATAACATTGCACCACCATAATTGCAACAGCAACAAACATCACCAAGCAAAATGAACCACCTCTCAAACATGTCACAGTGTAGACGTGGTTAACCCAACTCTACACAGCCACTTAATAATTGTTTGTAGAGCCATGGTAACACTGTCCAGTTAGATTGGATTCAAGTAAATTTTTAAATGAAAAAGAGAGCAATATGCCATACCAATAGAAGTATGATATTGCAACAGGTGTCATAAATAAATGGCAAAGTATAGACTATGATCTTATATGAAACTTTAGGACACTCACTGCAAGCCCAAACTTCTCAAATGCTGCCCTATTAATCTGACAATATCCTGGTCAACTGGGGACATGTCTTTCACAGGAAGGGCTCGATCCGTGTGTGCGTCCCCGTTCTCTGTCGGGTTGTGAGTTCCATTCATGTGTGAGGCGGTGGGCATTGTGGCTCCTTCCCCATTTTGTTGGGGACAGCCATTGGTTTGCATATTAGAGGCAGAAAGGCGCTGTCTCTTGCGCGGTGGGCCGCACACTCCACCGTCTTCACTGTCCGACGAAGAGGCCAGAATGAGGCAAAGGTACTTGTGACTTCTGCCTTCCCCAAGAAAGAAGTCACTTTAGGCATGTGCCGGATATTCACTGTAAGAAATATATATCTCGAGCCTGTCAAAACTCCACTAAATATTGTTCTTTATTTTGTTCCGTGACGTCATTTCCCATAACGAGGCCCATTATGGGATTCCAAACATCCACATCAACAAAAGAAAACTATTTTAAAAGCTACAAAAGGATTTCAGTTAAATATATAATATGTTCTAAATTTTATATGAAAAAGAACAGATAAGATCGACGCATGGAAATTGTACTGCTGAATATCTTTTTGATGTTTTTTTTCCCCGGAAGTACAGCAGACGAACGCACTCATCCAGTGCGTTTAGGGGTTTCCCCCACAACAAAAAACAAGAAAATATTTTTGAAAAAAATCCTGTTATGTCCAACTTGGTGCATTCTTCCCCGGACGCCATTTCTCCACATAGCTGAAAGTATTAACGTAAAATTAACTTTATAATGACAGTTTAACCGTTTACTTTCTTAGAAGTATTATTTCAGACTGAATAAAATGTGAGTAGATAAACACAATTTATCCTCATTGGGCAGCTTAGAGCTTAGCTCCCATTGGGAGGTGTGTTTTTTAAATAGCCTATTTCCGATTTCTCGCCATTATTTTGGGAGCATTTCTGTTTTAAGAACACTTTTAAAGCTCTCCCAAGTTTATGAAGGAAAGCTTTAGAAATCATAAGTTACATGACCAAAAGCAACACCTGTTGTCAAAAAGTGCTTCCCCATAATGTCTTCCACAAAAAATATACATATGTTTGATAAAATAATGTTTAATGTAAGGTTCAGTAAATCCCGATTTTTTAATGTGAAATAATACATGCATATTTTCAAAGTAAAATAAAATTTGGTTGTCATTGGCAACACTCATAAATTTCGATAAAATCTGCAAATTTTATCCCCTAAAGCATTTTGTAAAAGAATTTTGTTTTGGACTGTCATTATACAGCAATATATATTTTTAATTTATAGTTTATAAAAGTTGGGTATGATGCTATTATAGGTTATATGCAATTTGTTTTAAATACTTTTTTGATTTCCTCTAAAGATTTTTTTCGGAAATAGATCTTCTGTGTCCAGAAACAGATGGTCCCAATCTAATCCAGCCAATGAAACATTTGCATTAATTGTGGAATGCACATTTGCTTCCCCACTATCTATCAAAACAGTGTCAATTATAACTACTCATGGAGAGTTGAAAATCTGCATGACATCTGCCCTGTGATGGATTGATTTTACTATAGCAACACTATTTGATAAAACAAAAACCCAAAAAATGAAACTTTAACAATGTGCTGTACTTTCAGCACAAATATTTTCATCTCTTTTAACATGCTCCATTTGTAAACTGTATTCTTGCAAAATCAACCTCAAATTCAATTTTAATCATCTCTTTTTGTTTTCCATTTTGTGCAAGAAGACTAAACGGTTGTGATATGTGTACACAATAGTTGGTTTTGATGATGGAGATATATAGATGTCAAAGTGTTGAATGACCAAAATGAGGACTAAACATTCCTTTTCTACTGTGGAGTAATTGAAGTGGATTTTTTTTTCAAAAAAAGACCTGCACTAACATCACTGATTTCAATAGCTGGCCACAATGGCTTACTGAAGTCTGAAGCAGTTAGTACAAACTCCAGAGGTTTTTTTTTTGCTATGTCAAATGCATTTTTTGACAAGCCTCAGACCATGCAGTGATATTTTACATTTGTTTCCAAGAGCTGTTTAATGGAGTTATGCCATTTGAAAAATTTTACAAATTTTTCTGTAATAACTTGCCGTTCCCAGGAACTTCATTAAACTTTTCTTATTTTCAGGAATGGGGTCACCCCACACTATATATTCCCTATTCTTGTCATTTTCTATATTACAGTCTGTTGCCATGAAAAGCTTTGTCACACCTCTTATAAAGTATGGTTTTACCATATTCACAACACGGTTGGGTTGACTTTCTTCTGTCCGGGGTTTCAATAACAGTCTAGATTGCCTACTCTCTTTGACACTTTGTATGGTCCATGTTATCTAACCTGTAACATGTTTCCCTGGACAGGAAACAACACTAAACCCTTGTCTCCTAGTGTGAAAACACGGTTTTGTGAATATCATAAAGCATATTCTTTTTTGACTGAGAATGTTTCAAGTTCTGTTGCGCCAGCTTCAAATCTGTCTTTGAATCTTTTTCATTGTCTAAACAATATGTCCCAATCATATTTGTTCAAGGTTGAATGGAATCTTTCAACTGCACCTAGTGATTCTGGGTGATATGCACTAGATCTGATCTTTTTGTACCTAGCTGGAAAACAATTTGTTGAAATAGTCCTGACATGAAATTTGGCCCTTGATCGGACTGTATTTTCTTTGGTAAACCAACTTAAGTATAAAAATTGAGAACCTTTTGAAAAAGGCTTTTGAGATTTTTGGTGCTGCTACATATATCAAAGGTATGGCTTCTGGGAATTTGGTTGAGGCACACATAATAGTTAAAAGGTATTGGTTTCTGGATTTAGTCTTTGGTAAAGAATCTACATAATCAATTATTACTTTTGCCAAAGGTCTTCTCAAATGCTGAAATGGATTTCAATGGAGCCACAGGATTTCCTGGTTTGGTTTCCCTACAACTTGACAAATGTTAGAGGTTTTATAAAATTCTACAATACAGTAACACATTTTAGGCCAGAAGAAATATTTTACTATATTTATTTATTTATTTGGGGTTTAACGTCACTTTCAACATTGAATAGGTCATATCATAATGGGTAGGTTTATAGGAAGAGAAAACCAATACATACAGTTAGTGAAGGCTCTGTACTGCAAACTGCCATTGGTAGGCAACTACCAACTTTCTCACATAAGTTCTGGGGCTTGAACCAGTGACTTCAGAGGGGGGAGCAAACTTGTTACCACTGCATCACTGTGGCCCCCATTTTACTATAGGTTTTATTGATGCCTAAATGGATACCCATTCAATAGTCATGAGCTGACATCAATAGTTCACTTTGGTACATTTTTGGTACAACAATCTTGCGTATTACTGACCATTCCTCAGATGTAGGTGTTTTGCGACCTCCACTTTAAGTACATAGCACACCATTTCTGACATAAAAGTCTATACTGGTAACTTATGGTAACACCAACCTTGAAGAGAGGTGTGATTCATGGCCATTTTCCTGCTCTGAAATCAATTTTAATTTTAAAAATGATATATCTGGACCATCTATTGTGTCTTGTTTCTCAGAATCTTCTGTACCCTTAAGGTCAGTATCTGCAGTATCTGACCTACTGTCCGATGAATTTATTCTAAGTGCAATATCTCCATGTACTGCAGGACTCAAAGCGCTATATGACCCATCCAACTGCACAAGCACAGCCCAACTCTCCAGTAACTGACATTCCCCTTACTGAAAGACAGAGGTTCAAAGATGACCACTTATCAATCTCCTTGAGGTTTTTCAGCCTGCCACATTGGGGAGAGGACCCAATGAGAGAGGACTGCCTTTTTAAGTGGTCATCTGAGCCACTATGAATCTGACTGTACCTGGGTTTCAACCCAAACCCTCTGTGTTCCTAAGTGGGTGTGCTGCCCACTAGGCCACAGTGGCAGATGTAAGTGATCCGTGTCATGGCAAATTTTCAGAGCTGTACCTCCATAGCTAATTGAGTAGCAGCTACTTTGAGATTTTACCAATGCATAAATTATTTGTAACTTCAATACTATTGAATTAAGGTTTTTTTTAGTGAAATATGTTTTTTTACATACTTTTTGATACTCTTTGTCATGGCAAATTTTCAGAGCTGTAGCTGACTAATAGCTACTTTTACATTTTGCCAGTAAGTAAACCATTTGCAACTTCAGTGCCATTGAATTAAGAATTTTTTGTGAAATATGTTGTTCACCTACTTTTTGATGTTTTGTGTCTTGGCAAATTTTAAGGGTTGTACATCCATAGCCGAGTAATACCTACTTTTAAATGAGTAATGGTTACTTTTATAATCTCACAGTTGAGTTAACTTCATTCATCTTGAAAAAAATGCATGTTTAGCATTTTCACAGAATATGTATTCAAAAACTTTATCTTTAGCCCCGACCAGACATGGGGTAAAATATAGACAGGAACCAGCCATCCTTTAACAATAAAGGGACTGGTATCGGCCACAATGGCCTTGAAGACATCATTGCCAGCTGTCATTATCGGGATATCTCGATCATTATTTTAATTACTTATATGCTTTTTGTATGTATTTAAAACATTTTAAACATTTATTATTGAAATTATAACATCAAATATTGTGAATTAAACTTAAAAATATTTTGGAATGACAATAATCTTTAGAAGCAAAAATGTTTTGGGTGATAATAGAAGATGGACAGTACTTTAACTACGGAAGCATTGTACCCAAGATGGTGGGCGATACCTGACCCTATATTGCAGAGTAGGGTCAGCGGAAACCAGACAAGGTAAAATACCGTAACGGGCCAAACCTCAGACGAAGACCTTAGATCAAATAATAAAGCTTTAAAGAGTTAGGACAGAATTGATTTGCTTGAGATAACTAAGCCCTGGCTCGTTCTACAGTTCTGCAACTTCACTATGTGGTAGATCACTCAAAAGTAGGTGAATGACTTATTTAGAAGAAATTGTGTGTATGCAATACTTTTAGAGATAAAAGACATTTACCCATTTTAGTAGCTATGAGTGTGCTATGCAAAGAGCTATAGATCTGCAACTTCACTATGTGGTACATCACCCAAAAGTGGGTGAAGGACTTATTTAGAAGAAATTGCCTATCTGTAATACTTTTAAAGATAAAAGGTATTGACTGATTTTAGTAGCTAATACTCAGTTATGCAAAGAGCTACAGTTGTGCAACTTCACTATGTGGTAGATCACCCAAAAGCAGGTGAATGACTTATCTAGAAGAAATTGCGTGTATGCAATACTTTTACAGATAAAAGACATTTACTCATTTTAGTAGCTATTACTCAGCTATGCAAAGAGCTATAGATCTGAAACTTCACTGTGTAGTAGATCACCCAAAAGTAGGTGAATGACTTATTTAGAAGAAATTGCCTATCTGTAATACTTTTAGAGATAAGACATTTGCTCATTTTAGTAGCTATTAGTCACCTATCCAAAGAGCTACAGTTCTGCGACTTCACTATTAGGTAGATCACCCGAAAGTAGGTGAATGACCTATTTAGAAGACATTGCGTGTATGCAATACTTTTACAGATAAAAGACATTTACTCATTTTAGTAGCTATGAGTGTGCTACGCAAAAAGCTATAGATCTGCAACTTCACTATGTGGTAGATCAGCCAAAAGTAGATGAATGACTTATTTAGAAGAAATTGCCTACCTGTAATACTTTTAGAGATAAAAGACATTTACTCATTTTAGTAGCTATTACTCAGCTATCTACTCACTTAGCTATTGACCTAGATCTGCAAAAGCAACAAAAATATAAAGGACACAGGAAAGTAAGCTTATCAAAAACTAGATGAATAACAAATGAAAAGATTTGCCTAACTTTAATACTTGTGAAGGTATTTGACATTTATTTCCGTCATAATTTTGCTACAAATAAGAAAATACCAATACACACTTATGACGTGAAATGGATCCCCAAACGAGATGCCATGTTATAGTTAAGGAAAAAGTAGCTGAACAACATATTTTAGGAAAATACTCTAACTGCAATAGTTTTGGAGTTACAATGGATTTACTCAACAGACAGAATTTCAAAGTAGCTATAACTCAGGTATGCAATGTGCAACAGGTCTGAAACTTTACTATGTGATAGCTTACCAAAAACTAGATGAATAATACATTGAAAAGATTTGTTTAACTTCAATACGTTTGAAGATATTCGACATTTACTTATGTCATTATTTTGCTACAAATAAGAAAATAGCTATTACTCACTTATGGCAAGCAATGGGACCCCAAACTATGTACCATCTTATAGCTAAAGACAAAGCAGCTGAACAACATATATGAAGAAAAACCTGTAACTGCAATAGTTTTTGAGTTATGAATCCTTTACTCAAAGTAACTAAGATTCCTATTACTCTCTTATCTTCAGGTCTAAGTCCATAAAACCAAAAAATTTTCAAGGGCGTGAAAATTCATTGGGACAATTAATTTACAAAAAATCTGTAGCTCTAGTAGTTTTGGAGAAATCTGCGTGACACACTAATGCACGCACGCACGCACACACAAGCATCATTTCATAATCTCCCTCCTGGGCTAAATCCCGGTGGGAGATAATAAACTTGAAACTTTCTCTGGAAACAAAATAATAAACATTAATTGATATATTTCATACTTGTTTTCATTTTAGTTATAACAAGCGTACTATGTTTAGAAAAATATTTTTTTCTAAGCATGTCCTCTGATGTTGTTTCTGTGTAGGGTTGATGGAAGAGAGACTTCTTTAATTTTATCAATACTTAAAACTTTGATTTCAGAATTCAAGCAGTCTGGTTTTTTTTGACAGAATGTGGTTATTTCTTGCCTGAAAAAACAGCTCAAGATGTAGTTTTAACCATATGACAATTGCATAAGGTATAATTGGATAAATCTAATACTAGTACCTCGTTTGCACAAATTAGTATAAGTGAGTGGTTTGGCAATGTGATTAATAAAAGAGAAACTTCTTTTAATTGAAACGAGGGCACTCACTTTTTCTCGCCGCCTGTAGCGACACCATGGGTGAAAACAATACCTGACAGCCCTTAAGGGCTATAGGGTAAAATGTTTTATACCAGAATGTATTGCTTAAATGAGAAGAAAGGTTTTGGTTTGATATATTATCAGTCATGTAAAATGTTCACTGCTAATTATGAAACAAAAAAGAAAATAAAGGTCTTGGGTCAATTATTTCAGGTTTTACCCACAGCCTTTAATTAAGGGCTGTCAGGGTATTGTTTTCACCCATGTTGTCCGGATGAGCAGGCGGTTGGTGGGAAAAAAGTTTGTCTGGGCTGTATCTCAGAAACTGTAAGAAGTTGATACTGGATAGGGACATTGGTTGGGGGTATAGTTGTGCAACATCATAATCTGACCTTGATTTGACCTTTGACATTGCTGCAGTGACCTTGAGTTTGAAAATCTTGTCCGGGCTATATCTCAGCAACTGTAATGTGTAGGAAGTGGATACTTGGTAGGGACATTGGTTAAGGGGTGTAGGTGTGCAACGCCATGCAGTGACCTTGATTTGACCTTGACATAGTGACCATGAGTTTTAAAAATCTTGTCTGGGTTATTTGATTCCATAAGGGGTAGAAGGTGGACACATAGTAGGGACATTGATTAGGTGGTGTAGGTGTGCATCATTGTGTGACCTTTAACTTTGGCTCTGCTAAAGTGTGTTCACCTGCCATATTTGAGACATCTTTCTCTTATGACAAAGATATATGGATTTCTGCAACTGATTATTATATGCACTTTGACATAATAGTTCTTTTTCCACTGACAGCTATTCTCCAGTTAATAAATTTAACATCTTCATAATTTTGAGTGTACTGATTAATGCCGTCATCTTGCTATTGAATTGTCTTGTTTCAATACTTTATATATATTTTCTTTCTCTTAGATGTTTTCTGTACTTAAACATTATTTAGAAGTTTATATGACTGACACTGCTCTGAAAGTGTCCAGATCTTTGCACTGTTTCACCACTTTTATATCTCATGGTGTTGAAAACTACTTTCCCATACTGTGGGCTACCGGAATCTCTGATGCTATTTTTATAACAATACTGTTAACATTCTATATGGATTTGTCTGTATTTTTATGGTTTCTGTATACTTTATTTTGTATCGATAGTGATGACAAATCAGTTTCAATAAAATTGATAATGGATAATTTTATCATTATACCATTTTAACCCACAGCTGTCGGGTATTCTTTTCACCCATGGTGTCTGGATGGGCGGGGGGGCTGGCAGGCTGTATCTCAGAAAACGCAAAGTGTAGGAAGTTCATACTTGGTAGGGACATTGGTTGGGCATGTAGGTGTGCAACATCATGATCTGACCTTGATTTGACCTTTGACCTTGCTGCAGTTAATACTTGGCAGGGACATTAGTTAGGGGTTGTAGGTGTGTAACGTCATGGTGTGACCTTGATTTGACCTTGCTGTAGTGACCTTGACCTATAAAATCTTCTCCTTTTTATATCTCAGAAATTGTAAGGTGTAGGAAGTTGATATTTGGTAGGGGGTTGTAGGTGTGCATCATCAGTTGTAGGTGTGCATCATGGTGTAGTCTTGATTTGACCTGACCTAGTCGTAGTGCCCATGAGTTTGAATATCTTGTCTGGCTATTTATTGGATTTGGTAAGGTGTAGAAGGTTGACACTTGGTATTGACATTGGTTAGGGGGTGTAGGTGCGTATCATGGTGCGACCTTTAACTTTCGCTCTGGCAAAGTGCGTTCACCTACAAGATTTGAGACATATTTCTCTTATGACAAAGATATATAGATTAGTGCAACTGATCAGTTTACGTACTTTTGTATAATTGTGCTATTTCTATTGACAGCTATACTCCAATTCATAAAATTTACAGGTTTGTATTTTTTGCTGATTAATGTTGTCATCTTGCTATTGAAATGTCTTGGTTTAATACTTTATCTTTACATATATTTTCTTTCTTTTAGTTCTTTCTTTTAGATGTTATTTTCTCTGCTTAAACATTATTAACATTATTTGGAGCTTTATATAACAGACACTGCTCCGAAAGTATCCAGATCATTGTACTCTTTCACTACTTCTATATTTCATGGTGTTGAAAACTATTTCCCCAGACTGTGGGGTACGGGCATCTCTGATGCTATTTTCATTAATGTTGTTCAAAAAAAGATATCAAATATTTTCTCTAAAATATATATTATGAAGGATAAAACTATATAATGTTAACAAAACTTATGTATAATCATCAAACCTGATAGAAAACTGTGTTCAGGCAACATGCAGAATGTCTAGAGTTCCCTTTAATCATTATGTAAAATGACTGAAATGTTCAATCATTATGCATAATGTCGAGACTAGAATAGAACTTATTTCAACTCATCAATGTTGTAGTCTACTGTTATTTGGATATCAAAATTTTCTTATAATAAGCCTCATCTTTTGCAACTCTCTTTCAAAATGACAAAAATTTAAACTTGATTTTAGCCTGTTTTAATCTCCTGTGTTTTTCAAGTCAAAATGTCCCATTTGAGGGTCAAAACTTAAGTGCAGCCACTAACTTCACTAAATGCATGCTCAAGAAACCTTTTTGAGTTGAGGAGAGTAATTTAGATTTTCAGTAAAACAATAGTAATTCTGACGGGACAGGCTTGGTGGGTATCTTTGTGCAGCATAAGTAATTTTAATTGATAGAAAATCTTCTATGTCAAGAGCATTTTTTAGGCAGTATGCATCTTAGATGTGACTAGTCTTCCAGTTCTTGGGAATTTGCCAGTTTTGTGGCCTCACTCTTGTGACAAAACAATTTACTTGAACAACCAATGAAATGAACCACGCCACATCAACTTGTATCAAGTGGGACTTCCACCCAAATGTCTTATTGCAATTGCTGAATTTGCAGCAAAGAGTAAAGTGTAATTTCTAAAATTTGGTTAGCACATGCCAGGTTGGCAAGTTGCCAACCCTAGGTAAAATTAAAAGCTGGCATATAACATACAAATATTTATTTTACAATTTTTGTTTGTGCAAAGTAACACTTCAAATCACTGCTTTTTTATACATAATTACTATTTACAACAGTTGGCAAAAAATTATAAATAAATCAAAATAAATAAACTGGGTAAAACATACAGAATGAGAAAGCTCATCTATGCAGAAATTATTCCTCAAAAGAAGGATTATTAATGTTGTAATCCCAATCCCTAACAGTTTCTGCACAAGAATCAAGATCTCGGGTAAGATCAATGTTACTTTCTTGACTTCCTGACAATTCAAAATAACTGTCTTGAGAATCGTTATTAGATAATGGCTCCCTAAGTTGTTCATTTACTTCATTATGAGTCAAACTGCAATGTTCAGCTGGAATTACATTAGGGACTGTTTGGTCACTGAGCATCATCTCACTCCTTGTGTTTTCTGAATGTGTTCTTGATGTTATAGGCTCTTCGGGACATGCAAAACAAACATCACTTTCGAAAAGATTCTCACAAAATAAAGTACCAGCAGGTACCAGTTGGTCTGGAGAAGACACTGGGGAAAACAGAACTGATGGCAAACTAAGCGTCCAATTTGTGCTATAAATATAATCATTATACATGTGCAACTCCTGTTCTTCGTAATTTTTACATCTGGGCACAGAGATTTCATCCAGGTCACAGGAATTCTCTAAACATTTCAAGACAGAACAATCGACTCGATCTTTTTCTTGTGTCACACTGCTTCCCCAAACCATGATGAAAGACTCCTGGTTACATACCTACAAACATTGAAACAAAAGTTCTGGCTTGACATAATATTTCTTAAAATATAGAAGTTTTCATGTTTATATATGGCTTCCAAACTTAAAATTTTAATCAACTAAACCCAGATTTCAAGTGGTATTCACTATTCAGTCTTACAAATTTTCAAGTTATACCTTTGTGGGCCTTACAAAATTTACTTGCAAAATTGTAGAAAATTGTAGAGGGCCAGGGGTAAATATTACAGGTTTTCTAGACTCCCTGCATCAGATTTTCTATCACCTCCCAAAACATTCAATAGCTGTAAAAACAATAACAAGGAATCAGTGCACCTGAACAGGCTCTATGTCAGCTGTGTGTTTTGAGTTTCAGAGTAGAAGTGACAGAAGAAAATGACACAAAGTTGTGCCCTGCAAATGGTATTCACAAGTAAATAACAAGGTAATTGTTTAGGTGTAAAAAGTAGGTTTTATAGCTGAATAGGTTAAATAGGTTAACAACATATTGAAACAAAATACTGTAAATGCAATAGTTTTCAAGTTACAACTGATTAACTCAACAGTGAAAACCTAAAAGTAGGTATTTCTCAGCTATGCAATGAGCTACAGGTCTAAAATTTCACTATGTTATAGGCTGACCCATAAGTATGCGAACAAAATAGTTAAACAGAATACTCTAAATGCTGCAAGTTACAACTCATTTAGCTTTGCAAGAAGCTACATGTCTGCAATTTTACTATGTTATAGCTTACCCAAAAGTAGATTAATAACATATTCAAAGAAAAATTATTCTTCTCCAGGGCCACGGTGGCAGAGTGGTAGCACTCTTGCTTCCCACCTCTGAGGCCGGGGTTCGATTCCCGGCACGGCCTCAAGTGGGAAAGCTGGTAGTTGCTTGTTGTTGGTCGGCAGTTTACAGTACAGAACCCTAACGAATTGTATGTACTGGTTTCCTCTGCCCTTTCAACTACCCAGTAAACATTACAAACGTTTATAAACGTTTATAAACCTAACTAGCAACGGTTTAGATTAGGTTTAAAATGATGGGTCCCTAAACGTTTGCCCATAAACGTTTATAAACGTTTACGCATAAACGTTTATAAACGTTTATATATAAACGTTTATACATAAACGTTTATAAACGTTTATACACGTGTTGAAAATCTGGAGAAATATTTCTGTAAGTATATCTTGCTGTATCACTGTTGTTTGAATCCATCATTACATTCTAAGTAGATATATAGAAGTATGTAATTTGATAATATTATATACTTTTATATCTCTACTTAGAATGTAATGATGGCTTCAAATAACAGTGATACAGCAAGATATACTTACAGAAATATTTCTCAAGTTTCTCTCAAAATGGCTGTGCTGATGTCATTATCCCAAATGAAAGTGAGGTTAAGATATTCTTCACTCTTTGTAAACATTTAAAAACGTTTATAAACGTTTATGCATAAACGTTTATAAATGTTTATATATAAATGTTTATAAACGTTTATATATAAACGTTTAAAAACGTTTATAAACCAAACTAATGTCGCTGAAACGTTTATAAACCCATAATGTTGAATAATTGTCAATATTTAGGTTTATATTTGGTTTAAAAAACGTTTATAGGTTTACTAAACGTTTATAAACGTTTATAAACCTTTGCTATGTTTACTGGGTACTTGTCGTGATATGACCTGTACAGTGTTGAAAGCGACGTAAAACCCCAAATAAATAAATAAAAAATAAATAAACAAAGAAAAATTCTCTAAATGCAATAGTTTTCAAGTTACAAGTGATTTATTCAACAGTAAGAACCTGTAGGTATTGCTCAGGTTTGCAATGAGCTACAGATCTGCAATCCCATTATGTTACAGCTGACCTAAAAGTAGGTGAATAACATATTTAAACAAAATACTGTACACGCAACAGTTTTCAAGTTTTGATGTCTTTTCAAAATATTTGATGTACAAAATCAACCCTCATGTTAAGAATCGATTAAGAATTGAAAATAAGATTTAAAATCTATTTAATTTACCTTATTTTGTCAGACATTGAACATTTTATTTTTGTAACATTTGTTTACATCATCTGCCATGTTTGCTTGTAAGGAACTTCCTGGTGGTTACAACTAAAACACAAATTCTATATGTTTTAGAAGATCTTTCAACATGAAAAACTAAGTTCAACCTAAGTTGAATTTAACTTCCACTTGTTCACAAACAACATACATACTCCCTGTAAACAGGGAATAATGGCCTTGGCCATCAATCAAGTTGCATCAAGCACTGTAACACATCAGCAGTTTGCTGAACTATAACCTTAAAGAAATAGTGAGATTAAATTGTGCTATTTTTATATATAGAATTGTGAAAAGAAAACTGGTAATAAATTCATCAACAATTATTACTTCAGTCATACTACAAAATATTCTAAATTAATCAAATAACTGGAATAATATGTTATTTGTAACATAGGTTTAGATTTATGTAAATCAAGGTGAATGATGTAGAGAGTATTTTTTCATAAACAACTAATTTCTCTTGTATATTTACTCACTAATTTTTGACCTCTTCGTTTTATTTGAACCATCCTTACTTATGTGTCTGAAATAGAGTTCTTCTATTCTATTTCTATTCTGTTCTATTCTATTCCAGTTCTTATTCTATTCTATTCTATAAAGTGCTTTGATTTTCAGGTTTTCATTGAAATATAGTTGGGACAGCATTCAACTTAAGGCATCTCCTATCTGTATCTGGTAGGAAATCATCTGCCTTAAAATGTGCTGAACAAACTTTCTTTTTACCTAGATTAAAAGCATCCCTTCTTATTTTAGCCAGCCAAGCCTGTAAAATTGCAAATTTAATAAGTAAATTAAATTTTTATAAGTTAATACCCTATCCAATGGACAATTGCTTTACCGGTCGGCGCGACCGGTCCCGCCAAACGACAGAAAAAGTCATTCTGTATAAAATACCGGCAGGACCGGTGTAACGCCATATTTTACACCCCTGCCATATTTTACACCCTCTCTTTGATCTTTTAGGGGGTGCATTATATGGCAATCATATTTTACACCCCTAACAATAGGGGATTTAGGGGGTGTAAAATATTGCTGCTATATTTTACACCCCCATCAAAAGTTACACCCCCTACTGGGCCGTACAGAGCAAATCAATTGGGGATTAAGAGCAAACCTTTTATTGGTTAGATTGCATTTGAGTTTGTAATTGTCTATTGTCTAAGCACTGCTTAGAACTTGATTTGTTTTACTTCTGGGTATGACAGAAACTGGATTAGATTATGATATGTCTATTGTTACAACACTGTTTAAGTTGATTTGTTTGACTGTATGTGACTTGGTAAATGGATTAGCCTTAGATTTGCCTTTTGTTCTAGCATTCTTTTGAACTTGATTTGTTTCACTTGTGGTTAAGTGACTAGCTAAGCTAACAGGATTAATTGGTATTGTTGAAAAACTCTTTTTAAGGTATTTTTGGGAGATACTTCTCCTCCCTGATAATGTAACATAAATTTCTTCATTTACATATGCTTGTATGGTTTATATTATATTCACAGTAAAAATCATTCTTGAAGAACTTTATTATTACATTATTATTATTATTACATAGAAAACTGTAAAATACCATTTTTAATAAAATACTCAGATATGCAATAACATCCAATGTGTTCAGCCATCATAAAATATATTTCAATATTCATGGATATCAATAATATATTACAATTCATTTAATTTATGTACATATGCCATTTTTGCTTGTTCATGGTTTCTAGATGAGAAGCCAGAGCTAAGTTGGTCAATGGACCCATTTTGTTCATTATGTGATGTAAATCCAACCAAAAGAAACAATGCATAGATTATCTAATTAATTAATCACTAACTTATCATAGAACAATAACCTATGTATCATCTATTACTGCATGTCTTTTTAAAGTCAATAAAAGAAAATACTAACAGTTCATAAACAAGAACCCCCAGGTGAGAAGCCACAGAAGCTTAAAGCCTTGCACATAGTTGTAGGTCTAGTAGCAAGATTCCAATCAAAGGGCTGTGGGAACTTAAGACAACAATAGGGATATTTTCAGTTAGGGACTAGCCTAGTGAATACAAATCAACAATGGGTTGGCCTATCACTTCAAAGAAAAATAGATAGAAAGGATTTGTCCCACTGTATTAACACTAAATATATTTGATTTCATCCAGTTTGCTATTCTTAGACATTAAACAATTTGTAAGAAAAGCAATTATTGTCTTTGAGTTTTAATGCTTAATTTGTGGATGTTTATAGCTGTTGAACTTCACTTATTTCATAAAATAGTAACTGTAAAGAAATCCACCAAGGGGTGAAAAATATGGCAAGGGGGGTGTAGAATATGGCAAGGGGTGTAAAATATGGCAAGTGAACTTGCCATATATTACACCCCCATGCATTTTATGTGGGGTGTAAAATCTGGCACTACACCGGTCAGAGTGTACATTCGCCAGGTGTCGCCTCGTGCATACTTCCTGTCTAGTCAGAATGACGTCATAGCGTCTTTTTTCTCTGTCTAAATCTATTAGACCCCTAGTAAGCTGATAGCGGGGTCGGTTGGGAGGGTCTTGTCCGTCCATTGGATAGGGTATTAACTTATAAAAATTTAATTTACTTATTAAATTTGCAATTTTATTGCGTTAATACATCCTATCCAATGGACAATTGCTGAATAACTACCGCTTGGTTGGCGGGTAAGTTACTAGGGACTTGAGTGAACTCAAAACTAACAATTTTCTGGCCCAGGTAGACCTGAAGCAGGCTACTCATCAATGGCCTAAGTCGGTAACCAGGAACCGGTTAACCGGATAGTTTAACCGACACTGCCCCCCCTTTTTTTATTTCCAAGCATTTCTGCTCTGAGTGGGGGAAGAGAGGGATGAGTTCAGTCCCAAGAAATAATAAACCTCCCAAAGGAAGCATGTCACAGTTTTGTTTTTTTTGTTTTTTTTTGTTTTTTGATTGATTTATACTTATCTAAGTATATACACTATGTACATATTTACAAGAATGTCTCCTCCCTATCGGGCTTGGTGGTGGATCTGCTGGGCAGCCACGACCGGCCCTAGATGGAAAAGCTCTGAATCAGCCCAAGCCACATCCTTCAGATAGAATTGTGTGAAGGTATTGTGAGATTTCCAGTGGCAGGCTGATAGGATTTGTTCTAAGGAAATTCCAGCTTGGAAGGCCTTAGAGGCAGCAAAGGCCCTCACATCATGGGCTTTGACCTGATGCAAAGTAAGGGCCTGCTGGTCAGAGAGCTCATAACATAGGATGACTGTTTGTTTGATCCATGAGGAGACAGTGGCAGAGGAGATATCCTTGTCAAAACCTTTTTTGAAGGAGACAAAGACCAACTCCTTATTTCGCCTGAGGTCAGAGGTCCTGTCCAGATAACGTATTGCTCTAACTGGACACAGTGACCTGTCACCCTTGAGTGATTTATCTAGCGTGTGGGCCAGGGCTGGAATAACCACCGGGGCCACACTGTCTGGACCCTCTTTGGCCAACTGGTTCTTGGAAAGAAAGCTGGGTGAGGGATAAAAAGACACCTTGGACCAGTCTGATTGGTGTCTGATGTTCTTATGAAGCCAAGCGTGGATCTCACTCCTGCGTTTGCCAGAACCTAAGGCCATCAAGAAAACTGTCTTGAGGGTTAGGTGTTTCAAGGAGGCCTCCTTAAGGGGTTCAAAGGGAGCCTTAGCTGGTGTAGTACCAGTGAAAGGTTCCAAGAGGGGATGCCCCTCCTGCCCTTGGGTCTGTCTCTATGGAAACTATCCAGGAGACGAGTAAGGTTCTCATCTTTGCTGACATTAATGGTGGCGTTGCCCAGTTTGTCAGCAATGGCTGATCTGTAGCCATCAATAGTACCTGGCTGTAACTGCCTGTCCTGAAACAAATGAAGGAGGAAGTCAGCAACCGCTTTCAGAGGTGGTGCCCTGAAGTCCACCTGATTACTGAGGCACCACTTTGTAAAAATGGTCCACTTTGCCTCATAGACAGATCTGGTTGATCTTCTTTGAGGAGCCTCAATCCGTGCTGCCACTGCCTCAGAGAAGCCTTGCTGCTTGATTGCTGAGGCTCTAGGAGCCAGGCATGCAGATTCAGATTCGACAGGTTCCTGTGAAGTACCTGGTTGAATGGTTGAGACACTAGGTTTGGCATGCTGGGCAGACACAGTGGGATCTGGCTTGACATTGCCACCAGGTCCCAAAACCAGGGCATGTTGGGCCACCCTGGAGCAATCAGAATTATTCTGTTGCAGGGGTAGTGCTGTAACTTCACCACTTTGCCCAAGATGGCCGCTGGTGGGAAGTCCAGTCCCTCCCAAGACAGGCTGAGAGCATCCACTGCCAAGGCCTGGGGGTCTGGAACCGGTGAGACAAACTGAGGGAGCTTGTTGTTGAACCTTGTGGCAAACAGGTCCACTTGAGGGGTGTGCCACCTTGAGCATATTGCTTGAAAAATCTCCAGATTGAGGGACCATTCTGTTTGAATGGTCTGACCCAGTCTGGATAATTTGTCGGCTATCACATTGAGCCGGCCTGGAATATGTCGAGCTTTGAGGGTCACCTGATTTCTTGTGCACCAAGTGAGGATCCTCCAAAGTAAGGCACACAGGGGGCCTGACTTCATTCCCCCTTCCTTGTTTATGTAAGCTACCACAGTGGTATTGTCGGTAACTATGAGAACTACCTTGTTCACACAGAGAGCTTAGAACTCTTGTAGTGCCAGAAGAACTGCCTTTAACTCTAGATAGTTTATGTGCAACTTGCTTTCCGGGAGTGACCAGCTTCCCCTTGACATATGCTCGTTTAAGTGTGCGCCCCACCCTTCTTTTGATGCGTCTGTAAAAATTTGCAGAGCATGTTCTAGTGGATGTAAGGGTTGCCCTGTAACCACATTGTCTTCCTCCAGCCACCATTTCAGGTGTGGGCAAACAGGTCCACTTGAGGGGTGTGCATGCATTTTACGATTTATCATTCTCGATAAGTAACAGCATATCTCTAGGCCTTGTACTTTTGGATAAGTTGTTCATGCGGATGCTGCTGAGTGATGCCATATGTGCATCACACTCAAATATGCTCTGGCCTGGAACAGTATTGAGTAATGTCCTGTTCATTCACCTGGTGGCTAGTATGCCCAAAGCCCTCGCTAGATGGAGGGTCACACTTCTTTTTATAGAGTTTGCGAACGTTTTTGATGCCCGTTTCTACTTTCCGCTATGTTACACGTCATTGATTTCTGTGTGTGACGTAATTTCATAAGGTTTTAACTGCACAAGGTTACGTTTCCCTTGTGGATTATTAATTACTGGAGCAATAAAGTGTGTTATACATTTCAGTACAGATCTCCCAGCAGGCACACGACCTGATTTCAACGTTGAAATCAGGTTGGTTTTTGGTTGATGACGTCGCACAACCTAATTTAGACTTGGTATCAACGTCATTATCTGACTCAGGATTCAATCAAAATTTCTGACTTTGAAATCAGGTTGATTTTTAGTTGATGATGTTGCACAACCTAATTTCAACCTGTTTTCAATGTCAGTAACTGACCTTGAATCAACTCAACTATGATGAAGTCATAATGTCACGTGTGACATCACATGTGATGTCATACAAGATGGCAGTGAGCAATAATATGGGATTTTAGGGAACTTTGTCAAAAAATATCTTGGGATGGGGTATCCAATACTCATAATTCACTGACCCCTCAATTTTTGACCCATTAGTTTATAATTTTAGACATAAAAACACCATTTTCACTATAAATTTACCCTCATGTAGCTTGTTATCTGGCATCATTATAATAATTATTTTCACTATTATCATTATTATTCCTGGATACCATATCATATTTACACCCATTGTTATTGTTACCACCTGTCAACCACTATGATGTCATTGGTCATATGACTGCTTAGGGATTTCCAATTAGGCTCCGCCCATTACCTTTCCATTACCCATTATGTGACCTATGATGTCACTGGTCATTTGACTGGTCAAGGATTCCCCCTAGGCTCTGTCCACTACCACTAAATCACGACCTGAATTCAACCTGAATTCAACATAATTTCAACTTGATTTCAACGTCACATGGTGACTCTGGACCATGTTTGCAAAACCAACCTGGATTCAATGTCTAACCCTGACCAGTAATTCAACGTTGAATCAACGTTGACATGCCTGCTGGGGAGTTCTTGAGAGACTGTAGATTATTTTTAGCATCTTTGTCAGCTTTTGAGAAACCCAAGTGTACAACGACCAGCCTTTTTTCATCCCCTGTCATAAATTTTTTTGAGGTAATGAACACAATCTTCCAAAGTTTTATGTACGTGTGTTTTATAAGCTATTTAACTTGTGGTTTTACTAGTTGTTGGGCCAATAAAGTTTGTATTATATATCAGTACCCAGTTCATTCAGTACTGTAGATGAATAAAACCAGTGGATTTATCTTTATTGAGTTGTATAATTCCCCATTAATTTAAATAAAATGCATGTAAAAATCCTAGTTCAAACGCTGTTCGCAAACAAAACTGTCCCCCTCAATGGCTTTCTCCCGTATTGATCAATTATGTTGTGTATTTTTGCAAGGGGCATTTCTGAAACGTAGTGCGCAACCTCTCTATTGTGTTAATATATCCTACCCAATGGACAATTGCTAATCCTATCGTCGCAGAGCGGTCCGCCAAACAACAGAAAAAGATGTCCTGTGTTTCAACCTGCAGGACCACTTAAGTATTGTGCATACGGAATCTGGTCATCTTGGCCCATTTCAAAGTCGACCCCTGCAAACTTGGCCCCTACAAACTACAAGCCTTATTAAGGTAGTTGGGTTAAACAAAGTTTCATGTAAATTATTTGACTTTTAAGCAACATTTCTATTAATAAAATGTTGTAAGGAAACCCCACAGAATTCTGTGACCTCATATTTTTGTGTATACATGAATATAAATGAATTGTGTAAGTCCACAAAATTGAAATGTTAATTCTTCAGCTAAGTACACGTTTCCAGGTAACATATTTAATCTCCAGGCAGCATTTCTATAACATATTGTTAGAAAATCGCAAAGAATACTGTGATTTCATATTTTATACATAAATATGAATATTAACTAGAGGATCGCTAGCGAAGCAAATCGATTGTTTTTGCATGCAAAAACAAAGCGTCCCAAAAGAAAGATGGTGTTGGCTGCTTATAATAGAAAGAAGATCTTGCCTAGATAGTATCTAGTAGATACCCTGTCAATCTAAAATTATATCCAAAAAAAATTGGAAAATTTAAAATGGTTTAGGAGATACAAGCAATTTTAAGTTTTACCATTTTTGTCAAAAATTCGACAGTTCAAAATGACCGCCATTTTTGGAAAGAGGAAATTTTTTTTGAGAATTGAGCAGAGTATTTTGCATATATACCCTGTGGGCCAAAAATTTCGCTGAAATCGCTCTATCTCGCACAGTTTAGGAGGTACAAGCAATTTTAAGTTTTACCATTTTTGTCAAAAATGCGAAAATTGAAAATGGCCGGCATTTTTGGAAAGGGGAAATTTTTTTTTGAAAATTGAGCAGAGTATCTTGCATATACACCCAGTGGACCAAAAATTTCACCGAAATCGCTCTATCTCGCACGGTTTAGGAGATACAAGGAAGTTTTACCATTTTTGTCAAAAATTCGAAAATTCAAAATGGCTGCCATTTTTGGATAGAGGAAAATTTTTTTTTGAAAAATGTGCAGAGTATCTTCCTTAGATACCCTGTGGGCCAAAAATTTTGCCGAAATAATTATTTGTGAATTATTTGTGATGAACACTACATGAGTGCATTGTGTTCCCACAAATCAGAGTGCAGACTTTTAAATTTTTGCCATTTTCTGTCAAAAATTACAAAATTCAAAATGGCTGCCATTTTTGGAGAGAGGAAATTTTTTTGGAATTGAGCAGAGTACTTAGCAGAGATACCCTGTTGGTCAAAAATTTCGTCGAAATCGCACGGTTTAGAAGTTATTAAGGGATTTGTATTTTCCTCGTTGATAAAAATTTTAATGCTTAATTAATTAGCCATTTTTTAATGGAAGTCTACCAAAATCTAATCATTTCCAGATCTTTATACCTTGCATCCATATATCAAATTTCAGGCAAATATTTTAAACGCTTCTTAAGTTATCATCTGGACAAGCAAAATCCTATTTTTGATCATGAGACTTCTCTGATTGGTTGAAATGTCATGGCACCAAATTCAGAAAATTTTCCCAGGGCTACTAAATATATGTGCCAAGTTTGAAGAAATTCCATCCACTAGTAAAGACGCTATAGGTAGGCAAACTTGCGGAGCCGGCGGATCCTTCCGCGAGAATTCCTCGCAGGACGCTTAATGAGTTGTTCTTATATTCACTTTGTAGGGGGCCGACTTTGAAACGGGCCGACTTTAAAATGGGCCGAGTTGTCCACAAAACGTGCATACACCGGGTGGCGCATCATACTTCCTTCCTGTCTAGACAGTGGGACATTATAGCATCTTTTTCGGTTGGCGTGTGTACTGTGCAGAATGATTTTTGAGAAGCTCTCAGAAGTTGAATAATTTTGTGGAAATACTGTGAATTTGAACTTTATTTTATATTTACTGGATACAATTAGTGTTTCAACATATCATGGCATTGCCAGGACAAAAGAGGGGAGGTTGTGGTCATCTTATGGCGGTTTATGACAGTCCCAACTATTGTGCCTGATGCCATGAGAAGGGTACGGGCAGCGATCCCTGTTGTTGAAACTTGAGTGTAACTTTTGTAATTCACTCACAAGAAACAAAAATAGCCAGCCTGCGCAGGCAAGAACCCCAGCCCGCACCCACAAACTTTAAGACTCGAAAATGTTAAGTGTTGTCATGGCAACAGTGGTAGCTGGATACCCCCCAAAACCTAATCAGCTCTAGATCCTCTTGGGATAAACATATCCTGAAAATTTGGTGAAAATCTGTGCAGGGGTTTAGGCTGTGGAACACCCACAAACTTTAAGACCCAAAAATCTTAAAAGTGATGCCATGGCAACAGTTGTTACCAGATACCCCCAAAACTTAAAAAAGATATTCTGAAAATTTGGTGAAAATCCGTGCAGGGGTTAGTCTATGGAATACCCACAAACTTTAAGACCCACAAATTTTAATTTTGTGAAGGGGTTTAGGCTGTGGAACACCCACAAGCTTTATGCCCTCCGCTGCCGACTGGACGGTGCAGAGGACAACTATAACCCCAGCCCATTAAAACGAGATATGAAAGACAAATCTGACAAGTTAGAAACCTTGGACACTAGTTCCTCCAACATAGACCTGGCCCTGGTGTCAGTAGTAGCGGTTGTTGACAGCCAGGACACTGTAAAGTCCCCTGGTAGAGTATAGAAGAGTGTAGAAGAAGAGTGAAAAGAAGGTTGTTTCTTCTACTAATTCTAATTCTAATTGGACTTTTATAGCGCTTAATCTCCCCTATTCAAAGGGGACTCTAAGGCGCAACAAAACAAAAACAGTCAACCAATTTCAATATCCAGGGACAGAGATTAAGCACTATCAAAGTCCAAGTAGAATTAGAATTAACCACAAGTGAAACAAATCAAGTTGAAAAGAATGCTAAAAAAAGAAAAGAATGCTAAAACAAAAGGCAAATCTAAGACTAATCCATTTACCAAGTCACATACATAGCCAAACAAATCAACTTAAAGAGTCTTGAAACAATAGACATGTCATAATCTAATCCAGTTTCTGTTACACCCCAGAAGTAAAACAAATCAAGTTCTAAGCAGTGGTTAGACAATAGACAATTACAAACTCAATTGCAATCTAGCCAATAAAAGGTTTGCTTTTAATCCCCAATTGATTTGCTCTGTATGGCCCAGTAGGGGGTGTAACTTTTGATGGGGGTGTAAAATATGGCAGCAATATTTTACACCCCCTAAATTCCCCATTGTTAGGGGTGTAAAATATGATTGCCATATAATGCACCCCCTAAAAGACCAAAGAGAGGGTGTAAAATATGGCAGGGGTATAAGATATGGCGTTACACCGGTCTGTGCCGACCGGATTAGTAATTATCCATTGGTTAGGATACTAACTTATAAAAATTTAATTTACTTATTAAATGTACAATTTTTGTTTTTTACCCTTAGAATGTCCCCTTTGAGTTATATAATTGCAGGGAAGGTAGTTTGGGAATCCCCTTTTCCACTTTATAAGATATTAACTTTTAATATTTAACTTATTTAGTAAATTTCCCACTCTTTTCCATTTATACACTCTTACCTAGTGGACAAATACAGAATAACTTTAAATAAGGAGGGCAGTTCAATGAGACTTTAGTTGTGAACTGTGATAAAATCTCCAATTGTATTGTCTTAGATCACAACTTAACCAATGCCAGAACCATGTCAGCCATGAAAGGCCAGAAGGTAGACAGCCAGAGTGCAAGCAGATTAGAAGCAGAAAGCACATCTTAGCTAAATGTTCTTCTTGCATAGAGCCAGAATGCGAGTCAGAAAGGACCCAGAGTATGAAAGGCAGCATATCAAAAGTAATGTTCTGTAAAGTTAAGCTCTTGAAGACAGAAACTCCTAGTGCAATATAGGAATGGATATGCATTTTATATATTGCTGTAACTCATTCATTGCAAGCAAAGGCAGATAGTTCCCATTTCATCATTCATGAGGAATAGAAACTCTTCTTTTTAAGTCTGTGTGGACTTGTGTATGGAGGATTGGTAACCCCTGGTCAGGAATATCACTATGGAATGTACACGTAATGGTGGTACTGCAAGTAAATAGCCATGGGGGCTATTGTGATTGTGAAGGAAATTCCTGTTCATGCATGTGCAGGTGAAAGTTGCATTTCATCAACTCACCTCAAAATGAAACTATTCAATTAAAATGTAAAATAATGTTTTCGCACCTGGATACACCATTTTAGGGTCATATTTGTCTTTTTATTTCAGTTGTTTATGCATTGTCAAACATAGGAACACTTTGAAAACCGTCAGTAACTCAGAATATTAAAATAAATATCTAATTCCGACTTTATAAAGTGCTGCATAATGGCTATATTATATCATGTACGCCCAAAATAAATAGAACAGTGTTTTTAAAGATTATTTGAAAGATTTATGTCAATTAAATTGACTTACCAAGTGAGAAAAAATAAAGATGCAATTCTGGCTTTCCATGGCTGCACTTCAATTTACAGCAACTTTTTCCCAGCTGAGATAAAGGATGAAGGCCAGAAGTATAACTGTTCTGAGCAACTTTATCAACACAAGCTATGTATATACCACGGAGAGATGCAGGCAGCCCGATCAGTGATGCTACAAAGTGACCCAGTGGAAATGAAAAAGATCAGCCGAAAAGTTGAAGTGCGAAATCCAGAAAGGACAAAACAGTGGTTCCAGTATCAAGCAAGAGGAGTAATGAAAAGAGCCCTTACTCTTAAATTTACACAAAACGATGCTCTGCAAATGGAACTGAAGAAAAACAATGAACAATTTGTTGAAGCAAATCAGCATGACAGAATTTGGGGTGTTGGTCTTCCTTTGAGTGATGACAAAGTGTTCAATCCAAATGTTTGGACCGGCACAAACTGGCTAGGAGAACTATTAAACGAAGTGAAAAATGAAATCAGCAAAAAGTGACTAGATAATTAAGAGTGAATATTCATCCAAACTGCGAGTAAATTCTGAACATTTAATACTTTAAATGTGCTACAAAACAAAAGTAAATGCTAGTAAAACCAGACACGCTACTGCGCAAGTTAACAAGTTAGTAAAATCTGTAACATTAGTTTAGTAAGTGTGATACAAGGCAAACAATAAATGTTAGTATTGTTGATTAGTATTTTTGTACTTTAATGTACATGTCACCAATATATATTCTGTACTATATATGGTAATCAATAGTTTTATGTTCTACATGATCATCAATAGTTTTATGTTTCTGACATACATTTACCTTCTATATTTGTGTGCTATTACTAAAGAAGTCTTTGGTACAACTCCAGTAAATCGCAGTAAAGCTAAACTGTTGTCAAACTCTAATTTTTTTTTAGTAGATTAAAATTTGGTAAAAACAATTGTGGTAACCTGTAAATAATGCTTGTAATTAATAGTGAATATTCATCCAAATTGTCAGTAAATTCTGAATATTTAGTACCTTAAATGTGCTACAAAACAAAAGTAAATGCTAGTAACACCAGACCCTCTGCTGCGCAAGTTAACAAGTTATACATGGTAATCAATAGTTTTATGTTTTACATGGACAACAATAGTTTTATACTTCTGACATACATTTACTTTCTACATTTGTGTGCTATTACTAAAAAAGTCTTTGGTACAACTGCAGTAAATCGCAGTAAAGCTAAACTGTTGTCAAATTTTAATTTTTTTTTAGTAGATTAAAATTTGGTAAAAGCACTTGCGGTAACCTGTAAATAATGCTTGTAACTTAGTTTAGCTGAAAGGTCAGCTTTTCCTAGAGGTGGCTTTTACTCTGTTAAATGATTATTGATATAGTTGATTAAATATAAACATAAATATACTAGAAAAAATGATGGTTAATATTTCATATGTATGTTTATCAGAGGCATCTAATACCATATAGAACCACAAAAATGATGTACTGACTCAGTACACCAGTATTAAACATTAATTAGAAGGGACCTTGAAATATAGTACTGATAGAGATCAGGTCTGGAGATTTTGTGATCAGATTGTTGCAAATTTAGCAACATCTGTGAAGACTGTGAAGATTTTGTGATCAGATGGTTGCAAATTTAGCTTAGTATTAAAATATGTAATGTCACAGTGTAACGGAATGCTATTATGTGATCAGATTGTTGCAAATTTAGCTCAATATTAAAAAATGCAAAGTCACAGTAACGGAATGCTATCTTGTTATTCTCTTAATCTCAGTTTTTCTTAGTCAATTAGTGAAAATCAAAATAGCTTTGAAAACATTTTATAATATGACAGGCCATTTAGGACTCTTTTTAAATTGTTGATATCCTTTTTTTCCATTTTAATCATCTGTAACAAATCTGGTATACACAGTAACATACAACAGTCATAAGCTATAAATTTTTCCGTTTTGAATCATCTGTAACAAAAGTTTTGTACGCCATTTAGTCAAACACATATGCTCTCTGGATTTTAGCATTTATGCTCCTTAAATATTTTTGTTTAGTAATTGATTAATCTTAAAAGCAGAAATATGTGTGACATATAACTATTTTTATGGACTCATCCCAGTTTAGAATGACCCTTCCCCCCCCCCCCCCCCCCCCCCCCCCCCCCGTATAATTAGGATATATAAAATATAGGGGTGTGACCGACCAGTCGACACTCGCCGAGCGAGGCAAATTTCATGAAAATTCGATCCCAATTTTAAGAGTCGACTACTCGTGTGTACACAAGTATCTATATAACAACCTATTGAAGCGGTTACGTTTTTTAGGAAATAAAAATAAATAACATACCTTGCTAGCATTAAATCGCATAATCCACCATTTTTAACATAATATTAAGTATATTATATGATGACATCAGCTAATTCAAGCGATTCAAAGCTTTTATCTCTATATTTTTATTGTTTACGGGAGCCGCCATATTGGATGTTGGTTCCTGTAATGGTGGATACTAAACTTCGCGAGTGCTCGATGTCGAGTCGATTTTTGGTCCGCGAGTAATCGACCCGAATTATTTGTACTCGTCCCACCCCTAGTTTATCCATAATATTGTTTACACTCCAGATACAGTGTTGCTGGATCCCAATATGGTCTTGCTAGATCCTGTATACTATGTGAATGAAGTCGTTTATGAGACAAACACTCATTTGTAGATTGCATATGAAAAGTGTTGATATATCTATCTGACGACTATATGACTATTCTTTACAATCAGATCTTGTATGTAAAGTTAAAAAATAAAAGGCTTATAAACTATCAAAATGTATAACATTGGTTGGTTTAATGTTTACTAGATCTTTTACTATTTTGAATGAAATGATAAAAATACATGTGTGAAAAATTAATGCTGAAACTAAAGCGATGAGGCGTAAAATTATGCTACTTGAATAAGTTAAGCTTTAGGGGTATCAAAAATGTGTAATGTATAGAATAAATATTTAAAAAATAGAACCTTTATAATCTGGCTCTCTTTGGGGGAGTAACAATTAGGTTGGATTACGGAAAGGTCGGATAATGGAAAAGCTAAAAACAAGTGGTTTAGTTGAACTGGGAGAGTAAATTTGAGGTAATTTAATTGAAAATTTAGATAATAGGGGGTTGGTTGGTGGAGCTATGCTGTACTCTAACGGTGATTTAGTAGCTTATAGCACAGCTAAATATTATAAAAGTATGTATAATTGTTATGATTACCACCACTTTTCTTTCTAGCCCATCTTGTGTCATAGTAACTATGTGTGTTTCTGTAAACCTATTATGTATTTGTTTTTGTGTTATGTGTCTTTGTAATGTTTGTATTCCAAAAAAATCTTGTTGACTTTGTTAACAATTGAAAGCAATATTGTATTACTTTTTATATTGGTTTAATATGTTTATGTCTTTTATGTTTTGTCCTGTTGTTTCATTGTGTCGTACTCTTAGAGAATTACAAATTAATTTGTCATTATTACACAAAGAAAAGCCTAGTTGTCTCTTTGACACTGAATTATTCAAAAACCATTTACTGTACTTATCTCGAAGTCCTTCCAGTTGTAAAATGTTCTGGTTTAGCTGCTTCTTTGCAGTATACCCCTGAAGATCAATATATAATTCAGATGTTTGCTATATGGCTCCTTCAAACTTGAGAATTATCTCGGCAAACTGTCAAGGTCTTAGAGATATTAACAAGCGAACTGATGTTTTGAATTATTTTGCGGACATAAGACCAGATATACTCTGTCTACAAGATACGCATTGGTTAACTGAAGATAAAAAATTAATAAAAAATTTATGGGCAGGTGAGTGTTTACTAAACGGTTCGCAAACAAATGCCAGAGGAGTTGCAATCTTAATTAATAAAACTTTTGAATATAAGATCTTAGCAGTTGAAAGAGACATCGCAGGTAATCTAATATCTGCATCATTAAGCCTAAATGAATTCACCATAAAAATTATAAATATATATGGTCCAAACAAGGACTCTCCTGATTTCTTTATGTCTTTAAAAGAAAAGATCGAACATTCTAACACCGATTATTGTATTGTTTGTGGTGATTTTAATATTGTGATTGATCCGACCAAAGATAGCTATAATTACAGACATATAAATAATCCACAGTCTAGAAATTGCTTGAAGGATACCATGAATTCACTGAGCTTAAAAGATGCCTTTAGGTATTTTAACAAAGATGCAAGATGCTATACATGGCATAAAAAGAATCCGATTAAGCGAGCAAGACTAGATTACTTTCTAATTTCAGAAAACTTAACTGATCTTATTGACAAATGTAATATAAAGCCGGGATACCGGTCAGATCACTTGTTCATAGAATTGCTTATAACTCTTTGTAAATTTGAGCGTGGTAGAGGTTTGTGGAAATTTAACTGCTCATTATTAAAAGACAAAGAATATCTAATCAATATTAACAATGTAATAGACCGGGAAAAACTACGCTATGCAGTACCTATATACAATCAAGATAATATAACCAATTTACATGACTCCTGTATTAAATTTACCATTTCTGACAGTGATTTCCTAGAAATATTATTGCTTCAGATTCGTGGTGAAACTATACGATATGCATCTGCTTTGAAAAAAAAGACAAATCAGATAGAGGAAAACTTAAAACGAGAGATTGAAATTATGGAAAAACAACTAGATTCCACAAACCCAAAACATTTGGAACTGAAAAAAAAAGAATTGGAAAATTTGCGTAAAGAAAAACTCAATGGCATCATGATTAGATCACGTGCTCAGTGGCTCAGTGAAGGGGAAAAACCTTCTAATTATTTTTGTTCACTCGAAAAATTTTACTACACAGAAAAAACAGTTAAAAGAGTAGTGGCAGATGATGGAAATGTTATAACAGATCAAAAAGAAATTTTGAATGAATTAAGAAAATATTATCAGAACCTTTTCAAATATAAAGACGCTGGATTACTAGGTTGTAGTACCCATGATCTGCAAAATTTAAATGGTTTCAAAATGCTATCAGAAAATGATGCCAATTCACTAGAAGGCTGTCTAACAATTAACGAAATAAGTAAAGCTTTGAAAGCTATGAAGAACCAAAAATGTCCTGGTATAGATGGCTTCCCTGCAGATTTTTTCAAGGTTTTCTGGGCTAAACTGAAGTTTTTTTGTGTTAAGATCTTTAAATTGCGGTTACAATACAGGACAAATGTCAATCTCTCTTAGGCAATGTATTATTTCATGCCTCCCGAAAGGTGACAAACCCAGACAATTTCTAAAAAATTGGAGACCGATTTCGCTCCTATCAGTAGTATATAAGATTGCTTCATCTGCTCTGGCTGCTAGGTTGTGAACTGTTCTACATAATCTCATCTCAAATACCCAATCAGGATTTATGAGCAACCGCTTTATTGGAGAAAATACTCGTCTAATATATGACATAATTCACTATGCAAATTCTAATCAAATACCAGGTTTGCTCATGCTGATTGATTTTCAAAAAGCATTCGATTCTATTTCATGGAAATTTCTTTACTCTATTCTAACAATATTTGGTTTTAAGGATAGCTTTTGCAAATGGATCAAAGTCTTAAACACTGATATTTCTGCTGCATTTCTTCAGTGTGGCACATTATCTGAATTTTTCAATATAGAACGTGGTTGTAGACACGGTGATCCAATATCAGCTTACTTATTTATCCTGTGTGCACAAATAATGTTTCTTTTGATAGTAAATGATAAAAATTTGAAAGGTATTTCAGTGAATGGCAATGAATTTAAGATCACAGTTTGCCGACGATACAACCTTAATTTTGGATGGAAGCAAAAGTACCTTATTAGCTGCTCTCAATGTCCTAGAGGTATTTGGTAATATGTCTGGTCTAAAGGTAAATATGGATAAAACCAAGCTAGTTTGGATAGGTAAAAAACGCCATTCTAAAGATAAACTTAACGTGGGTAAAGATTTGATATGGGGTGCTAGTGATTTTACTCTTCTAGGCATTAAATTTTCTGTAGATTTATCAAATATGATCGAGTTAAACTATCTTCCTGCAATAAATAATCTTGAAAAACTCTTAAATCTTTGGAGCCACCGATGCTTAACTCCAATAGGTAAAATAACCGTGATTAAAAGTTTGGCCCTGTCCAAGTTGAATCATTTGTTCCTATCATTGCCTTCACCGGGAAAGGATATATTGAAACAATTAGAAACAAAGTTGTATAAATTTATCTGGAGTGGAAAACTGGATAAAGTAAAAAGGAAAACCTTAACAAAACATTACTTTGATGGTGGATTAAACATGATAGACCTTGGAACATTCATATCTGCCATTAAGATAACTTGGATACAAAGGTTACACTACAATTTTGAAACACCATGGGCTAATATGGCCAGCTTTTATCTAGGATCAATTAATAAAGTTATTTTACTTGGGTCATATTATAGTTTAAATATGGCTAGAAAAACAACAAATAAATTCTGGTCTGAAACTCTGTATTGTTGGAGTAAGTTTATCAATAATATCCCGATTAAAAATATTAATGATCCTCTTTCAGAACCTCTTTGGAATAATCCAATGGTATCTAAGACACAACTCTTCTTACCACACTGGTACAATAAAGGCATTATATCAATTGCTGATATGATCTATGAAAATGGAAAGTATATATCTCAGAATGATTTAAAAGTGGTATATCACATTACAACCAACTTTTTAGAATACCACAGAGTCATTACCTGTGTTAAAACTTACTCAAATAAACAAAATAATGCTTCTAAAGAACATAAAAAACCAACTATCCCAAATCAAATAAAAATCATTTGTAAATCAAAGAAAGGAAGTAAAGACTTTTATGCAATATTGTTCAATCAGAACACTAAATATGATACCACTTATTATTCATTCTGGGAAGAAGCCTTGGGTATTACTATAGATGATTTCCTATAGGTAGGTTTACCATCCCAAACTTCTAGAACCAATAATAAGCGACTTAAAAGCACTTTTCATGACTGATAAAGAAATGCCTGTGGCGGCCATGTTGTTTTTTTTTTTTTTCAAAATGAGGACCCAAATATTTCCAGTCAAGATTTTATAATGAGGAACATATCCTGCTGTCCGGTGGATACAACTAAATACTCTAAATGCAATACTTTTGAAGTTATAAGTGATTTACTCAACAGCGATAATCTAAAAGTAGCTATTACTCAGCTATGCCATGAGCTACAAGTCTAAAATTTTACTATGTTATAGCTGACCCAAAAGTAGCTGAATAACATATACAAACAAATTATTGTAAATGCAATAGTTTTCAAGTTATATGTGATTTACTCAACAGTGATAACCTGAAAGTAGCTATTACTCAGCTATGCCATGAGCTACAGGTCTGAAATTTTACTATGTTATAGCTGACCCAAAAGTAGCTGAATGACATATACAAACAAATTACTGTAAATGCAATAGTTTTCAAGTTATAAGTGATTTACTCAACAGTGATAACCTGAAAGTAGCCATTACTCAGCTATGCCATGAGCTACAGGTCTGAAATTTTACTATGTTATAGCTGACCCAAAAGTAGCTGAATAACATATTTACACAAAATGCTCTAAATACAATACTTTTCAAGTTATAGATGATTTAGTGTTGAGTAAAAACCTCAAAGTAGCTATTACTCAGCTATGCAATGAGCCACTGCTCTGGAATTTTACTATGTTATAGCTGACCCCAAAATAGGTGAATAACATATGAAAGTAAATACTCTAAATGCAATACTTTTCAAGTTATAAGTGATTTACTCAACAGTGATAACCTAAAAGTAGCTATTACTCTGCTATGCCATGAGCTACAGGTCTGAAATTTTACTATGTTATAGCTGACCCAAAAGTAGCTGAATAACATATTTACACAAAATTCTCTAACTGCAATAGTTTTCAAGTTACAAGTGATTTTACTCATGATGTAAGTTACTGAAAAGTCCAAAAGTAGCTATTACTCGCTTAGCTATTGAGATAGACACCCAAGTTACTCACCATGTTGTAGCTATGGAAAAAGTAGCTGAATAACATATTTAAAGAAAATGCTCTAAATGCAATACTTTTCAAGTTATAAATGATTTAGTGTTGAGTAAGAACCTCAAAGTAGCTATTACTCAGCTAAGCAATGAGCCATTGATCTGGAATTTTACCATGGTATAGCTTACCCCAAAATAGGTGAATAACATATGAAATTAAATTCTCTAAATACAATACTTTTCAAATTATAAGTGATTTACTCAACAGTGATAACCTAAAAGTAGCTATTACTCAGCTATGCCATGAGCTACAGGTCTGAAATTTTACTATGTTATAGCTGACCCAAAAGTAGCTGAATAACATATATACAAACAAATTACTGTAAATGCAATAGTTTTCAAGTTATAAGTGATTTACTCAACAGTGATAACCTGAAAGTAGCTATTACTCAGCTATGCCATGAACTACAGGTCCGAAATTTTACTATGTTATAGCTGACCCAAAAGTAGCTGAATAACATATACAAACAAATTACTGTAAATGCAATAGTTTTCAAGTTATAAGTGATTTACTCAACAGTGATAACCTGAAAGTAGCTATTACTCAGCTATGCCATGAGCTACAGGTCTGAAATTTTACTATGTTATAGCCGACCCAAAAGTAGGTGAATAACATAGGAAAGTAAATACTCTAAATACAATACTTTTCAAGTTATAAGTGATTTACGCAACAGTGATAACCTAAAAGTAGCTATTACTCAGCTATGCCATGAGCTACAGGTCTGAAATTTTACTATGTTATAGCTGACCCAAAAGTAGGTGAATAACATATTTACACAAAATTTTCTAAATGCAATAATTTTCAAGTTACAAGTGATTTTCCTCATGATGAAAGTTACTGAAAAGTCCAAAGTAGCTATTACTCACTTAGCTATTGAGATAGACACCCAAGTTACTCACCATGTTGTAGCTATGGAAAAAGTAGCTATAACAATAGCAATAACATATTTTAATAAAATGCTCTAAATGCAATACTTTTCAAGTTATAATTGATTTAGTGCATGATTTCATGAATTTTATTACATTAAAAATTATTTTAAAAATTAATAAAAAAAAAATTATGACAGATCCAGGTCTTATATTCATACAAGGTACTCTACTAGTGGCCTATTACATCTATGCAAGATATGAGAAAAATCCCCGCAATAGTGAATGAGAAAATTGTGATCAACTGTTGAAATTTTCACACTTTGGGTGGGGGTACCTCACTTGTAATGGCTCTGGCAAACAGACGAACAGACAGATCTGCATGAATTTTACGATTTATCATCCTCGATAGTTAAGGTATCTTTTAAAAAAAACAGCATGTCTCTGGGTCTTGTAGTTTTGGAGAAGAAGTTTGTCACGCGTACGCGTACACAGACGCGGACGCCGCAGAGTGATGCCATAATGTCAGCTGACTGACAAGTCAGCTGACATAAAAACGCATCGACTGTTGCGACAGCACTACTCAAATTATCCTAAATTTTTCCTTGAGCCCATGGGCTTAGCCTTTATGGATTTCACAAAAGGTCTCAGTCTTAGCTTTAGCTCAGACACTGGCTCAGATGCTGAGACTAGTAGGTAGGGGGCTTAACTTTTGTAAACAGAGGCTCAAATATGGCCGCCATAATTCTTTCTCCACTTCGAAATTTGAAATGTCTGAAAATAAGGTACAAATGTCTGAAGTAGGCTTTGGGTGTTTTTAGTTTTTTACATGTTTAAAATTTTCCCATTGCAAAATAGCATTTGACCAGAGATATTATGTATGAAAAAAAGAACATACATGTCAACAGTAGAAAATTATGACTACAAAAAAAAGGTCACATGACATGACACAAGAAACCACTGTGGTTACTTAATAAGCTTGGTCTCAAATGAGACCCCTTCTGTGAAAACAATTTGAGACAAAGACTTAGCTGAGCCAAAAGGCTCAGATTTAAGCAGGTGGCTCAGCCTGAGACTGGGCTAAGTGTGAGACCTTTAATGAAATCTGCCCCTGAACAGCATCATGTGATAAAATTTATTCAAGGACAGTCAAAATTACACTAAAACCGGCCAAGTTCTGTGCCAGGATTCACAAAAGGTCTTCGACAAAAATTTGTCTTAGATTTTGTCATAACTTTAAGACCACTGCAGGGCAGACTTAAAATATTCTATTGTATGTATTTACATTTTACCCTTTGTTATGCCAACAAAAAATATACTATGGGGATCTATACTGCCTATAAAAGTAATTTCTGTGGATTGTAATAGAAATTTACATCATTTAATTACCTATAAATTTCCATATTTTACCTTGTGGTAAAACTAATGTCATAAAAATGGCTGACTCACAATAAAACACAAAGACTACTATTTTTATATAATTTTTCAAAAAAAAGTAACAAATCTGTTTTATAATTTTTGAAGAGCATGTTTGGTGTATTTATCAATGAAAAATGTTTTTGTTTTACTAAAATTTATTAATTTGAATTCAAAGTAGTTAAGACTTTTTGCGCAAATTTTATCTCAGCTAAGATTTTGCTAGGCACTTTTTGTGAATCCCAATTTAAGAGAAATCTCAGCTAAGACAAAAGTTGGAAAATTTAATAAGTAAATTAAATTTTTATAAGTTAATACCTTACCTAGTGGACAGATGCAATTTTCCGGCGCCTTGCCGGTCTCGCCAAACGTTAGAAAAAAATTTCCTGAGCTGGGCTCTGGCCGGGACCGGTAGTGTCCTGTTCATTCGCCAGGGGGCTGTGTAGCCCGCCTGCTGGTGTGCTGTGCATGCTCGCGCTTGCGCTCTTCCTCTTTTTGTTGTCTACCTTAGTAAGTCCGCCTTTTTGGTATATAATAGCGGGGAAGGTAGGGTGGGAATCCCCTTGTCCACTAGGTAAGGTATTAACGTAAAGTTAATTTACTTATTACATTTTCCATTTTATTGCGTTAATAACTTAATACATCTTACCTAGTGGACAGATGCAGAATAACTACCCATTGGATGGAGGGTAGCCTGAATAAAAAGGGGAATTCCTAAGAACTCTAGACACACGAAGGGTAGATCCGGTAATGGCTAAGTCAGCCAACGTATAGGAATAACACCCTTGTCCCCCCCCATGAGATAACGAGGAAGAAGAACAGGAACCATAAAACTATCTTTCCAGTACTCCGGGACCCACTTTGGATCATGGCAGACCAGGAGTAAAGATAGGGGAAGTTCTTTTTTTTGGGGGGGGGGGAATTATCTACCGACTATACACTATATACATAGAGAACGGGAGGATTGGCTTACTTTCCCTCTTGGATCTGTTGGGCTGTCACTACGGGGTCCAAATCATACAGCTCAGAATCTGCCAAAGCCAAGTCCTTCAGATAGAACTGGGTAAAAGTGTTGTGGGCTTTCCAATGACAGGCTGAGAGGATCTGTTCCAGTGAAACACCTCCCTGAAAAGCCTGAGAGCTGCAAAGGCCCGAATATCATGAGCTCTTACCTGATGTAAGTCTTGGGCCGTTTGGTCTGAGAGCTGATAACACAATAGCACTGTCTGTTTAATCCAGGAAGAGATAGTGGCAGGGACAATGTCCTTTTGAAAACCTTTCCTGAAGGACACGAACACCAAGTCTTTTCCTTTTCGGAGGTCCTTTGTCTTGTCCAGGTAATACCGTAAGGCCCTTACCGGACAGAGTGATTTGTCTTTGGACAAGGACTTATCCAAAGTGTGAGCCAAAGCTGGGATGACCACCGGAGCCACAGAGGCCGGACCATCCCTAGCTAGTTGATTTTTGGAGAGAAAACTGGGTGAAGGATAGAGAGAGACCTGACTCCAGTTTTCCTGGTGTCTGATATTTCTGTACAGCCAGGCATGGATTTCACTTCTTCTTTTGCCTGAACCCAGTGCTAGGAGAAAGACTGTTTTAAAGGTCAAATGTTTGAGAGAGGCCTTTCGCAGGGGATCAAAGGGAGCCTTAGGTAGCTGGTGGAGCACCAGAGAGAGGTTCCAAGAGGGCACACCCTGCCTTCCTTTAGGCTTATCTCTGTAAAAGCTGTCCAGAAGACGAGTGAGGTTTTCATCCTTGCTAATGTTCAATTCAACATTGCCTACCATGTCTGCAATGGCCGTTCTATAGCCTTCAATAGTACTGGGTTGCAGATTTCTCTCTTTGAAAAGATGTTGAAGAAAATCCGCAATTTGGTTCACAAAGGGCGACCTAAAGTCCACCTCGTGTGACTCACACCATTTAACAAAAATGGCCCACTTTGACTTGTATACGGCTCTGGTTGAGCTTCAATTGTTTCTGCCACCTCATCAGAGAATCCTTGTTTCTGGATGGCAGAGGCTCTAGGAGCCAAGCATGCAGATTCAGATTGCTGAGGTTCCTGTGGACTAACCCTTTGAATGGTTGAGTCACCAGGTCCTTCACCATTGACAGACTGAAGGGAATCTGAACCGACAAATTTACCAGGTCCCAAAACCAGGGCATGTTTGGCCAACCTGGTGCAATGAGAATCATTCTCTGACAGCCCTGATCCATCATCTTGGCCACCACCTGGGTGACCAGGGAGACTGGAGGAAAGGCGTACACATCCAAATTCTCCCATGGAAGACTGATGGCGTCCACTGCCCAGGCTGCCGGATCCGGTACCGGTGATACAAACTGAGGAAGTTTGTGACTGAACCGGAGTCTACTTGTGGCCGGGCCCATCTGGAGCACAAAAGATTGAACACCTGCTGAGATAGGGACCACTCTGTTTGAATCATTTGATTGTGTCTGGAGAGCTTATCTGCTATCACATTCAAGGGACCTGGAATGTGCCTTGCCCTCAGGACTATTCCTCTGGGGTGGCACCAGGATAGAAGCCTCCATAGGAGGGCATAGAGAGCCTGACTTCATACCGCCCTGTTTGTTTATGTAAGCAACCACCGTTGTGTTGTCCGTTGCAACAAGAACAATCTGGTTCCTGCATAGATGCTCAAAACTCTTTAGGGCCAGAAGGACTGCCTTTAGCTCCAAAAAATTGATGTGGAGGCGACTTTCTATGGCTGACCAAACGCCTCTTGCAGTGGAGTCCCCTAAGTGTGCGCCCAGCCTTCGTTTGAGGCGTCTGTAAACAGCTGAAGATCGTGTTGAAGGGGTGCAGGGGTTGGCCCCTCAGCACATTGCTCCGACCACCAATCTAGATGGGGGTGAAGAGCTTGAGGAACCGGAATAACCTCCAAAACTTCGGGAACATGCCAATGTCGCTTCAAGTGCCATTGGATGGGCCTCATGTGAAGTTGACCGGACCACACCTGCTTTTCCGTTGCTGTGAGCAGTCCTACCAGAGACATAAACTGCCTGACAGTACAACTCCTCTGGTTTTTTATGAACTTCAACTTCTCTTGGAGGGTTGTCCACCGGTCTGAGTGGGCAGAACCCGACCAGTCACCAGATCGAAACAGTAGCCTACGAAATTGAAGACCTGTTGTGGGATTAGCTCTGATTTTTCCATGTTTACCACCCACCCTAATTGCTGGGAAAGGGCCAAAGGGTCCGGGTGTGTTGTAGGCAGGTTTCCGGGCACGGGGCTCTCAACAACCAGTCGTCTAGGTACTAGTGGATCCTGATATCCCTTGCCTGAGCCATAAGTTTCACTTCCTTGACCACCTTGGTAAACTCGAGAGGAGCTGTGGCCAGACCAAAGGGAAGAGCTGTGAATTGGAAGGCTTGATTGTACAGGAAAAACCTCAGATATTTTCGTGACCTTTGATTTATTGGAATGTGGAAATACGCGTCTGTCACCCATTCCCCTGTCTGTAATGATAACCGGATTGTCTCCGGAGTTTCCATCTTGAAGGTATTGGTACTGAGGTACAAGTTTAACTGACTCAGGTCCAAGATTGGTCTCCATTTTCTGTTTGGTTTGGGGACAAGGAAAAGCCGGTTGTAAAAAGCCAGAGACGACTTGATAACCACCTTTTCTACTACTAACTTGTTCATGAGACTTAGTAAGGCTTCCTTTAAGAACCGGTTCTTTACTGGGCTTGCATAACCACTCTGAACTATGGGAAACCTTGTCAAAAGGGGTCTCTGTTTGAACGGAAGGGTGTGACCCTCCTTCAAGACAGAAATCACCCGAGGATTTGCGCCCATTTCTTGCCAAACTTGCCAAAACCTTTGTAACCTTCCCCCTACACTCTGTGCGATGACAGCACTGGGGACATTGGGAACAGGAGGGACAGAAAGACATGGATTTACACAACATACACCTTTGACATGCTTTATTCTGTTCACTGTATGATCGGGACTTAATCATTTCTTTTGCGGATGCCCGTGTAAGTAGACAAAAGGAACACGAGGAACAACATGATAAGGCACAGCCGACTGCCAAGCTCGAGTCACTCTTAAGTTTATTGTCTTTGAACACTTTGTTTTTACGCTTAACCTGTCCACATCCTGAGCCCTTGAGAACACCATAGCACTTTCCAGATCCAACTGAACTGAGTCTACCTGAATAGGAGTTGGACCTACACAATGATTGTCATTTATAGGGCTTATACTGGTGAGACTTGGAAAAATGAGGGTTAGAACCCCGTCCGCGTCCCCAGCCTCTAGATCTACTCCTACTGAACTGTCTCCAAGGCTGTTGTTGTTGGGATGAGTGATCAGCAGAGGAAGAGGTCTTTTTATCTCTGCGCTCATAAGGACGAAACCTGTGGGAGCCTCTCCAGTTAGTGTGCTGAGGAGCACCCGGTCCGGGTCTCTGAGCAACACTACTGGTTTCATGTTTTTGGATATCCTGTTCGGCTGACACAATGGCAGCATCCGTGAATAACCCATATGCGAACAACGGGGGGTTTCGCAAATGGTTCATGGTGTCTTGTTTTACCCCAGACTTGACAAAGTCCAAATAAGCGTCCCTTCTAATGAGGATCAAGTTGGAAAGATTCACAAAAAGGTTTTCCGCGAGGTGCTGAAGAGACATGCCCATGGCTACAGAAACTCTGATGAAAAGCCATGAGGTCACGCAGGTCATTCAAAGCACCGGATACCTCTTTAGGAGCTTTACCCTTATTGATACGGGAGCAGAGAAGAGAAATGTTCTGTGACATCTTGTCCTGCAACTCGGAAGAGCACCAATTGAAACCAGCTGCGTGGTTAATGATGTAGCTATTCTCCCTTGCTGCTTTTTCCCAACGATGGACAGACTCCTGGGAAATTGGTCTAGAAGGCGGACCGGTTGATGGATAAGAGGCAGCCTTAGTAATTCTTGGAAACTGTGAGTTCACCTCGGCTTCAGAGTCATGCCAGCTGAAAACAGTGTCCCGGCCTGTGTGGACCATCAGGCTTGATCATGTGCATTTTATACCAACGGGACTGTGACTTGAACTGATCACATTTAAGTCCAGCAGAATCTTAAGCCCTAGACGGGTAACCTTCTGCCACTGTCAAGTTTAACCGTTCCAGTTTCTGGCACAGCCGGTCGTCCGGGGGCATGGCCACAGAGATTCTAGTAGGCTTTCTGGGTTGTTTGCCCTTCCAGGGATTGTTGGATTTATCTGGCTCTGAAAAGTCCGACTCAAAGGTGGGAATGTGATACCAGCCCATAAAAGATCTCACTGAGCGAACCGTTTCCCTGTAGGTCATATCTTCAGTTTGTTCCGGTGGCTCTGTAGAGTCTGACAGTTTGCCCTCATCTGAACCGGAGCAAGACCCGGACTGGTCAAAATCATCCTCAGAAATCTGCTCAAATAGAGTGTCTTGTGTATCCGGTGGAAAGGCACAGGCACAGGTACAGAACTGTCCAATAGCAGGTTGGTGGGAAGCAGAAGCGGATTGACCGGAAGGACCGGCTTGACCTTTCTCCAGACCGGTAGGGGGCTGATCAGAGCCCCATGCAGTAGAACTATGCTGAATAGCAGACTCCGGACTGGAGCTGGGATCAGCCGGGGGATGATCAGGTTGAGTTTGTTTAGTCTCTGAAGTTTTCTTAGACACCGGTGTCTTAGACCGGTCACGCTTCCTGTGAGTTTTTGAGTCACGCTTTTTGTCAGACTGTTTAGCAGATTGTTCAGTACTACTATCCTTTGACACGGAATCCTCTTTTTGTGACTTATGAGACTTTTTCTTAGATTTCTGACTATCTGAAGACACTTTAACCTGGGCATCAACGGCTACCGGAACCTTCACCGGACCGGTGGGACGGGTAGCCGGTGTAACGCCATATTTTACACCCCTGCCATATTTTACACCCTCTCTTTGATCTTTTAGGGGGTGCATTATATGGCAATCATATTTTACACCCCCTAACAATGGGGGATTTAGGGGGTGTAAAATATTGCTGCCATATTTTACACCCCCATCAAAAGTTACACCCCCTACTGGGCCATACAGAGCAAATCAATTGGGGATTAAAAGCAAAGCTTTTATTGGTTAGATTGCAATTGAGTTTGTAATTGTCTATTATCTAACCACTTCTTAGAACTTGATTTGTTTTACTTATGGGGTGTGACAGAAACTGGAGTAGATTATGACATGTCTATTGTTTCAAGACTCTTTAAGTTGATTTGTTTGGCTATGTATGTGACTTGGTAAATGGATTAGTCTTCGATTTGTCTTTTGTTTTAGCATTCTTTTCAACTTGATTTGTTTCATTTGTGGTTAAGTGACTAGCTAACAGGATTAATTGGTATTGTTGAAAAACTCTTTTTAAGGTATTTTTGGGAGATACTTCTCCTCCCTGATAATGTAACATAAATTTATTTCATTTACATATGCTTGTATGGTTTATATTATATTCAGAGTAAAATTCATTCTTGAAGAACTTTATTATTACATAGAAAACTGTAAAATAACATTCAATGTGTTCAGATATAAAATATATTTCAATATTCATTGATATCAATAACATATTTCAATTCATTTAATTTATGTACATATGTCATTTTTGCTTGTTCATGGTTTCTAGATGAGAAGCCAGAGCTAAGTTGGTCAATGGACCCATATTGTCCATTATGTGATGTAAATCCAACCAAAAGAAACAATGTATAGATTATCTAATTAACTAATCACAAACTTATAGAACAATAACCTATGCATCACCTATTACTGTAAGTCTTTTTAAAGTCAATAAATGAAAACACCAACAGTTCATAAACAAGAACCCCCAGGTGAGAAGCCACAGAAGCTTAAAGCCTTGCACATAGTTGCAGGTCTAGTAGCAATATTCCAATCAAAGGGCTGTGGTGACTTAAGACAACAAATAGGGATATTTTCAATTAGGGACTAGCCTAGTGAATACAAATCAACAACAATGGGTTGGCCTCTCACTTTAAAGGAAAATATATAGAAAGGATTTTGTCCCACTGTATTAACACTAAATATATTTTATTTCATTTAGTTTGTTATTCTTAGACATTTAACAATTTGTAAGCAAAGAAATTATTGTCTTTGAGTTTTAATGCTTATTTTGTGGATGTTCATAGCTGTTGAGCTTCACTTATTTCATAATATAGCAACTGTAAAGAAATCCACCAAGGGGTGTAAAATATGGCAGGGGGTGTAGAATATGGCAAGGGGTGTAAAATATGGCAAGTGAACTTGCCATATATTACACCCCCATGCATTTTATGTGAGGTGTAAAACCTGGCGCTACACCGGAGCCAAAAATGGAGTCTCAGAAACAAGCTGTTGAGAATCTATAGGTTTCACAGCTGACACAGGGTTAGAAAATATGCTTCCGCGTGATAGCAAGGCCTCCATGCGAGCAAACTGTTCAGCCCACTTATCAGACATGGCTGTAAACTGCTCCGCAGTAACAAAACCAGAAGGTTGAGCAGCAGAAGACGCCATTGAACGATGCGCAGGAGACTGCGCAGTGTGACCACTTGGGGACTGAAAAGTTGGTTCCATATCCACTGAACTAATCACCTTAACTTCATTAGGGGACACCAACAAGCCCGCTTTTTTGTCTTTTCTCATCCTGTAAGACGGTGTAGCAAGTAACTCTCTTTGAGTATCAGTGAAGTCATCACAAATGGGGCAAGGTTTATCTAGTACACAGTTATCTTCCCCAATCCGTTTGTCCCGACACCTTGCACATTTCTCATGCGAATCAAAAGCGGCCATTATATGACCACAGGACCCTTTACGCTGTCCTTTCTTTTCACCTGGGGAGGCCATGATACTTAAGAATCCACGCTACCACAAATATTCACACAAAATGAAAGCACAACAAGTATAACATATTAATAAAAGTTTCTCTTAAACTTCAAGCGTTTTCCTTCCATGCGCCAAATAAAAAGAGGAACAGCGCATGCTCAGTACACCAGCAGGTGGGCTACACAGCCCCCTGGCGAATGAACAGAACACTACCGGTCCCGGCCAGAGCCCAGCTCAAGACGTTTTTTTCTAACGTTTGGCGAGACCGGTGTAGCGCGAGATAATGACTCCCCTAAATTTCTGACTGGGGGTCAGTATCTTGCAAGGGGGGTTGAAATATTCTGACCCCCCCTGCAAGATTATGACTCCCCCTTAACCCCCCCCCCCCCCCCCCCACTTCCCACTTACAGTGGCAGATCTAGGGGGGGGCGTGGAGGGCGCACGCCCCCCCTTTCAGAGTTGGAAACTTTAGTCATGGGGCTTTTTGTCTCTGTCCACGCCCCCCTTCAATCCCCCACCCCAAGATCCGTCTTTACTAGGGTAATATACCTGTTTAAAGTGACAGTTATTATACCTGTGTCACTGTCCAGTATCAAAGGGGATTAGGCTCTTTTGTGTGTATACTAACTTACTAAGTTAGGTCTCATCCTCAAACAAACTGAGGATTACATCTTTTGTGGATAACTTTGTTTATAAACCTTTTTTGTACAAAAGTGTATGTTTACAAAACTGGAATCACTCACCCCAATTAATTATTAATTACTTCACTTCTGTGTTTCAGTTTTAATTTGCTACAGTGGCTATGATAAGATTAAATTCCAAAAAAAGAGTTAAATTCTGAAAACATTTCATCAAATTTAATGAATTGGTTTATGTGTTGTTAAAGACACATAATGAAAGAATCAGTTATTTTAAAATAAAGATGTTGAAGAAACATTGTGGCATATAAATTTAGATTTCAAGTATGTTTCCCTCCAATTTAATTTTCTTCACAGTTATACCATTGTTTATTGGGGGAAGCCCCTTTGAAGTTTATTTTAGGTTTCATGTATTTGTATTCATGTCAGTAAACTGCTGTATATGTCTGACAATTGAGTGCACAAAAAGCCCCAACAGAAAAAAACTGCAGAAAAAGTCACAGTAGAAGACTGTGTGTAAATGCGTCATGTACAATTTAGGGATTTTATACTGAGGTATTTTCTGCTGCAGGTTTTTACATAGGCTTTTTTCTGCTAGAGGCTTTTTCAGTTTACTTGATCATCAGTGTCAAAAATAATATGTTTTGATAATATTGGCATTTTACCCTCCCTGTCCCATAAAATGGCCGGCATTTTGTTCCCCCCTTGCAATTTCGACTGGCATTTTGTCCCCCAGTATTTTGTCCGTGCACCGCACAATATGTCCCACTACAAAATGTCCAAGTATGAAATATCCATACCCGCGACACCCCACGCCCCCCCTTTCGGGAAATCCTGTATCTGCCTCTGACTTAATTGAGTGTTGGTAAGTTGTGTATCATGTGTGTATGTGCTAAAGTATCTTTATTATTACATCAATATTTTTATTTTTAATAATGAATACAATGATCAATATAGATGTTAAATATCTTATAAAATCGTAGGTATAATATTTGGTTTGGTGAATGGACTTCTTGTAAAATTTACTTTAAATTACATTTAGCTAGTTATTATTAATTCTCGACTGACAGAATTGCTTAATTGTTTTAATAGCTGTGAAAATTTATCCACAAATGGGCAAATCAAAGAAAGTGTTAGTGTATTGGAACACATTTATGGGAGTTTTGGGTGGTATATAACCCCAGTTGTAACAAGGAGGCAGATTATAGTATAGCAGTTATAGATTTTTTTTAGAAAATCAGTTTTAAAATGTGAAATATTTGTTTGTATGATATCTGTACCTATGTATATTTGTGCCTTTTTATTAATGTATCAATTGTTTAATGTGATGCTTATGGATGTGCTTATTGATTATCTTTGTTTTTTTTCCCCTGTAAATAACATTTCAAAGATGTGTGTGACTTTGAACCACTTAAACTTAAATAAGTCCCTCCATATTTAGTTCTAAGTATAATTAAGCCTATTCAATGTTGACAGACAATAACACCCCCACACACACACATCCCCCCCCCCCCCCCACAAACACACACAATTATATGAATAGGTACAGAAACAATAGAGGGGAGTCAGTTTCTGAATGGGGGGTGAGTATCTTGCAAGCAATATTCTAACCCCCCTAAATCCTATTGTTTGGGGGGTAAAATGTTGTTTGCCAAATAATGACTCCCCCAAAAGATCAAAGGAAGGGAGTCAGAAATCGAGGGGAGTCATTATCTCGCGTTACACCGGCAAGGCGCCGGACAATTGCATCTGTCCACTAGGTAAGATGTATTAATGCAATAAAACAGAACTTTAAGACTGCGTCTAAGCAAAAAAAATTGTCTAAGACTTGAAGACCTTTTGTGAATGCCGGTCCTGAAGATCTTTTATCTTAGTGTCCAAACGTGTACATGATAAGCTGCTTAGTACACTGAAGTTACACCAGTGAACGGTGAGTCGGACAGGACAGTCAAGTCAGACACCAATGTAAATTTTCAGTTCCCTTTCAAAGCATAAAAATAGCATCAGTGATGCCCGTGCCGGGCATGCCCCACAGCCTAGGGAAATAGCTTTCAACAAGGATATAGAAGTGGTGAAAAAGTACAAAGATCAGGATACTTTCAGAGCAGCGTCAGTTTGATAAAGCTCCAAATAATGTTTAAGTGGAGAAAATAACATCGAAGAGAAAAAAAATGTGTGCAAAGATAAAGTATTAAAACAAGACAATTCAATAGCAAGATGACAGCATTACATAATCAGTACACTGAAAATTATGAAGCTGTAAAACATAGGAACACCATATCACTGGCAGAAATTATCAATGTGGTCATTGTGGTGGGTGTTTTAACGCTCATAGTATGAATCAAAAGGTAAAATTAATCTCCCGTCTTCTTTTGGCCGTCCCAAGGTCCTCAGTGGCCTAGTGGTTAGCAAGTTTGGCATCTAATCATAGCCTGTCACCTCTGTGGGTTCGAGGCCCACAAGTGGCAATTCTGAGGACCTGTCCCAATATGACCCTGGCTGTTGAACGGGACGTAAAACCCCAACTTTGACCTTTGTCTTTTGGCCGTCCCAATTGATGTTGTTTACTGAAAAACGTCATCCTCGCGTCACAAATGACGCAGCTGCAAAGGGGTCATTTCTCAAACCAACGAGATTACTGAACTGAGACATATAAACGACCTCAAGAACCACAAATATTCACAATAACTGTTTAATATGATGGTTTCCGGAGTTTGGCTATTCCATCCTGGTTAGAATGAGAGATTGTAAACACATGGGTCTCGACTATACCGTGAATATATATCGACTACACTGCAGCCGTCAACAAGTCAACAAGATGGCGGATATTTGGAATGCCCGCGTTATTATATACTCTCAAAAATAAAAAAAAAATAAATTGAACAAATTTGTTTTTAATCCATATGTATCCACGTATAGTTACAAATATATTTTACTGTAAAATTTATTACTATTCTATCCATAAAACATTAAAACTATATATTCTATTTATTTATTTTAATTGCCACCAAACACAACTTCCTTTGGAGTTACGGCGAAGCTGGGAGTTGAAATTGTGTACTATATGATATTTTCTAATGAATTGAAAAGGCATTGCAGGGTATCATGCTCGTATAACATTAAAAATATATGTGTTAGCTATATTGAAGGTAGTGATGATATATTTTACCCCCAAACTGTTATACATCAGTAGAAAACGTGAGCGATAATCAGTTATAATGACCATTTTTAGTTTGGTACACGGGTGCACACAAAGATAAACGGACACGAAGATAAACGGTCTTCAGATTTTGGCTTATCTTAGTGGATTAAATAATTAAATTTCACAAAATAAATAACAAATGTCTTGATAAGCTTAATTTAAGCATAATCTGTTACTTAGTTCATGCAATTTTGTTGCTTACTGCATGGTGGTGGTGGACCAGTTCACGCCCGGGTACCAATTTACGCCCACCCTTAATTTTCTTGGAGATTTATAATTTTTCATTGAGAATATGTTTACCACATAATAGATAATCATCAAATTGATCATATACATTTGTAATTTATTGTTTAACTGTGATTGTTTTGGATAAATTTAGGGGTGGGCGTGAATTGGTACCTGGGCTAGACCGAGTATCTGTCCCATCGCCAATTGCTTTTGATATACTGATGGACACAATGGCGAGGGACAGAGCTCACATGTACCTGTTTTCTGTGTAAATTTTGAACGGCATATTTCTACACATATTCCCACAAATATAAAGTGTTATTTACATTCTTTAAGCTATGTATATGTGCCGTTCACTAATATTTAATTCCTATCCTACTGTTATGTGTATAGTTTAACCAATTTTTAAAATGTAAACAAATCTTTAACAGTGCACTGCTATCTGCAGAAAAGAAATTCCTGGTTTGTAAAAGCAGTTTAGTGTAACGACATATATTGTAACCCAGATACAGCTATGTAAACATACAAAGAATTTTTACGATTAATGCCATAATTTCCAACAGTTCAAAATTTACACAGAAAACAGGTACATGGGAACTCTGTCCCTCGCCATTGTGTCCATCAGTATATCAAAAGCAATGGGCGACGGGACAGAAACTCGGTCTAGTACCTGGGCATGAACTGGTCCACCACCACTAGACTTTTACTTGAAAAATTCTGAGGATCGTTTATCTTCGTGTCCATTTATCTTGGTGTCCACCTATGTACTAGTACTACTCAGTCAGTGAATTTCGTCACCTGCATTTCATGACAATATTAAATCATTTTTACACTTAATTTATATTGCTGAATTACATATTAACATTAGAAGTCGTGGTTGCATGTGTTTAAACACAAGTATTATAGCTGATGTACAGGTTTTCGATATATTCACGCTTTCGATCATTTAAAATATAAGCTCTCGGCCTCGTTTTTGGATGGCATTTTCATAATATTTTAGAATGAATATGCAGTTACATAGAACCAGCGAATTGATTTATTATCTCCCGCCGGGCTTTAGCCCGGGAGGGAGATTATGAAATGATGTGTGTGCGTGCGTGTGTGCGTGCGTTAGTTAGTCACGCAGATTTCTCCAAAACTACTACAGCTACAGATTTTTTGTAAATTAATTGTCCCAATGAATTTTCATGCCCTTGAAAATTTTTTTGGTTTTATTGACTTAGGCCTAAAGATAAGTGAGTAATAGCAATCTTAGCTACTTTGAGTAAAGGGCTCATAACTCCAAAACTATTGCAGTAACAACTTTTTCTTGAAATATGTTGTTCAGCTACTTTGTCCTTAGCTATAAGGTGGTACATAGTTTGGGGTTGTATTGCATGCCATAAGTGAGTAATAGCTATTTTCTTATTTGTAGCAAAATAACAACATAAGTAAATGTCAAATATCTTCAAAAGTATTAAAGTTAGGGAAATATTTTCAAATATGTTATTCATCTAGTTTTTGATAACCTATCACATAGTAAAGTTTCAGACCTGTTGCACATTGGATAGCCGAGTAATACCTACTTTGAAATGGTGACTGTAGGGTAAATGCATATAGTTTGGGGTTGTATTGCATGCCATAAGTGAGTAATAGCTATTTTCTTATTTGTGGCAAAATAATGACATAATTTTTCTCAAATAACTGCTTCATCTACTTTTGGGAGAGCTTTCACATGGTGAAGTTTCAGACCCGTAGCTAATTATTCACCTACTCAAAATGAGTAAATGATAATTATCTCTAAAAGTATTGCGGATATCCAATTTTTATCAAATAACTCATTCATCTACTTTTGGGAGAGCTTTCACATGGTGAAGTTCCAGACCCGTAGCTAATTACTCACCTACTCAAAATGAGTAAATGTGAATTATCCCTAAAAGTATTGGGGATATCCAATTTTTCTTAAATAATTCATTCACCTACTGTAATGATGTTGTTCCATTCCCATATTTTGTGTATGCCATCTATTGTATAAAACTTACAGTTACTATGTATGTAACATAGAAATAAAGATGCTTTGAAAGAGTCAACATCGACTTTGGTAAAAGACCCACACAGAGAATATAAAACATGGTGTCAGAAGTGGGATCTTGTTTCAAAGGATCTTGGTTCTATGGATATTGAGGCTATTGATATTAATGCTATGGATATGACCTCTTGTAGCCTAGTTATTAAAATAGAAATAAAGATGCTTTGAAAGAGTCAACATCGACTTTGGTAAAAGACCCACACAGAGAATATAAAACACCTACTTTTGGAAGAGCTTTCACTTGGTGAAGTTTCAGACCCGTAGCTACTTATTCACCTACTCAAAATGAGTAAATGCTAATTATCTCTAAAAGTATTGTGGATATCCAATTTTTATCAAATTACTCGTTCATCTACTTTTGGGAGAGCTTTCACATGGTGAAGTTCCAGACCCGTAGCTAATTACTCACCTACTCAAAATGAGTAAATGTGAATTATCTGTAAAAGTATTGCAGATATCCAATTTTTCTCAAATAACTCATTCACCTACTTTTGGGAGAGCTTTTACTTGGTGAGATTTCAGACCCGTAGCTAATTATTCACCTACTCAAAATGAGTAAATGCGAATTATCTCTAAAAGTATTGCGGATATCCAATTTTTATCAAATAACTCATTCATCTACTTTTGGGAGGGCTTTCACATGGTGAAGTTCCAGACCCGTAGCTAATTACTCACCTACTGAAAATGAGTAAATGTGAATTATCTCTAAAAGTATTGCAGATAGCCAATTTTTATCAAATAACTCATTCACCTACTTTTGGGAGAGCTTTCACTTGGTGAATTTTCAGAGCCGTAGCTAATTATTCACCTCCTCAAAATGAGTAAATGCGAATTATCTCTAAAAGTATTGCGGGTATCCAATTTTTATCAAATTACTCGTTCATCTACTTTTGGGAGAGCTTTCACATGGTGAAGTTCCAGGCCCGTAGCTAATTACTCACCTAATCAAAATGAGTAAATGTGAATTATCCGTAAAAGTATTGCAGATAGCCATTTTTTCTCAAATAACTCATTCACCTACTTTTGGGAGGGCTTTCACATGGTGAAGTGCCAGACCCGTAGCTAATTACTCACCTACTGAAAATGAGTAAATGTGAATTATCTCTAAAAGTATTGCAGATAGCCAATTTTTATCAAATAACTCATTCACCTACTTTTGGGAGAGCTTTCACTTGGTGAATTTTCAGAGCCGTAGCTAATTATTCACCTCCTCAAAATGAGTAAATGCGAATTATCTCTAAAAGTATTGCGGATATCCAATTTTTATCAAATAACTCATTCATCTACTTTTGGGAGGGCTTTCACATGGTGAAGTTCCAGACCCGTAGCTAATTACTCACCTACTGAAAATGAGTAAATGTGAATTATCTCTAAAAGTATTGCAGATAGCCAATTTTTATCAAATAACTCATTCACCTACTTTTGGGAGAGCTTTCACTTGGTGAATTTTCAGAGCCGTAGCTAATTATTCACCTCCTCAAAATGAGTAAATGCGAATTATCTCTAAAAGTATTGCGGGTATCCAATTTTTATCAAATTACTCGTTCATCTACTTTTGGGAGAGCTTTCACATGGTGAAGTTCCAGGCCCGTAGCTAATTACTCACCTAATCAAAATGAGTAAATGTGAATTATCCGTAAAAGTATTGCAGATAGCCATTTTTTCTCAAATAACTCATTCACCTACTTTTGGGAGAGCTTTCACTTGGTGAAGTTTCACACCCGTAGTTAATTATTCACCTACTCAAAATGAGTAAATGCGAATTATCTCTACAAGTATTGCAGATAGCCAGTATTTCTGAAATAACTCATTCACATACATTTTGGAGAGCTTTCAATTAGTGAATTTTCAGATCCCTAGCTAATTACTCACCTACTCAAAATGAGTAACTGCCTATTATCACTAAAAGTATTGCAGATAGCCAATATTTCTCAAATAACTCATTCACCTACATTTTGGAGAGCTTTCACATGCTAAATTTTTTTAATGAATTTTTTAAATAATTTTTAATGCATTAAAATTCATGAAATCATGCACTAAATCAATTATAACTTGAAAAGTATTACATTTACAGCACCTTGTTAAAATATGTTATCTTTAGTACATCTAATTTATATGGCGGGAGATAAATGCATGCGTCAGAATGCTTGTTATTGTTGTTTTATGTCTGATAATATTGGTTGCGTTGGTTGTGATATTACACCTGGCGTTCTCCGTGGTGTTCGACCCCTGTTATGTCCCTGGACACAGAATTTTGTTGACTGCTTTTTGTTTTGTTGCGCCTTAGAGTCCTCTTGTTTGGGGAGATTAAGCGCTATAAAAGTCCAATTAGAATTAGAATTAGAATTAAGCATTGTCCATTTACATTGTCATATCGAAAACCCGTCCATCGTGGATACTGGTTTTGAGGGTTTAAATGGCAGGTGACGAAATTCACTGGGTGACGAAATTCGCTAGCTGAGCAGTACAGTACTGTAGTCTCAGTACTGTACTGTGTTGTAGAGGATATTTGCCCATCGGTTGTGCACGCTAGACCGATATTACAGCTAGCATACCTAACTGCTGTGTACTCAATCTTCCCTTGTCCCATCACTTCTAACATACCCAGCGGCTGTGTACACAAGATTTATAGAACTGAACTGTAATGTAACCAACAGCTGTGTGTGCCAACTCAAAATGTTTCTAGCTTTTATTAAAACAGACACAAGTGCAGGTTGTAAAAGTATTTTACTAACATTAAGTCTGCCCTGTCTTGAACAATTTGCATACTGCCTTGCTACCAGTTAACGCTGAGTGCCAATTATCACCAGACAGAATTCAAATTGACACAACTTGGCCAAAAGTACATCTCAACTCTAGCAAATATTGTAAAGCTACTTCCTATGTTAATTGAACAAATATATTACAAAAAAGCTTTCAAAATATGTGGTCATTACTGAAATATGAAAGTTTTATTTATTGGTGGCAATAATTGGTACCTGGCGCTTATTGGTAGCAAGGCAGTATGGAAAGTGCCAAAGATACTTAATTTATTAATATCATCACTTCTACTTGCTTATTTGGTATGCAAAATACACAAGTTTTACTGATGAAAACCAAATGTTATTTAATATTTTTTATCTTATGGTTTGTGCCATCTTGAGGTTTGTCTCATGGTACTGCGTCAGGCAGTATAGAAAAGAGTATGCTTCATATAATATCCAAATGTTGTCTAGTCGTAGCCCAGAATAGATCTTATGTAGAGTTTCTGCATCAAGCATTCTTATTGATAGAGAGTCGTAAGCTACCCAATAACCACTGTGTTTTAGTTTTCCCGATAGTTTTTCCAAGTGACTCCAGTCATTATATCATGGCTTTAAGTTTTTGTCTAAAGACACGGCATTGCAAATAGTGTGCAGTCATAATGCTGTTGAATAGTAATAAGTTATCTGTGAATTATTTATCTTCAGTAAAATATTTGTTTGTTGTTTCGAACCAGTATCTGAGGATGATATCCTCAAAGTTCTAAAATCTTTTCCTACCAAACCTGTGACTTAGACCCACACTTCACTAGTAAGTTAGAGTATGTGGACATCCTAATCAATGCAATTAGCAATATCATAAATTACTCGCTCAAAGAAGGGTGTTTCCCAAACTGCTTCAAAGCTGCATATTGCACCCCCCAGATGTCGCAGGAAAGCAGCAAATTTATTACATTTTATATACCTGTATTTTCATTTTATTTGACATATTTATTGTTTTCATTGCCTTTTACAAAATGAAACTTAAGATTTGGGGTAGTTAATAAATTTGACGGTTATTTGGTGTCGACACAAATAATACTTGACAATGAGCCAACATGATATATTTGTAGTCGTGATATCCCTAGATGGCACTTTGTGATTTGGATCAAATCCTACCTCACAAACCACAGAATGTTAAACTGGGTAATAGCCTTTTCACATGCATTCCCACTCCTCTATGGTGTTCAGCAAGGTTCAGTCCTGGGTCCCCTCCTTTTTTCACCACAGCCCTTAAGGGCTGTCAGGGTATTGTTTTCAGACAGGGTCAGGGTATTGTGGTCAGACGGGGGAAGGCGGCAGGAAAAAGTTTGTCCAGGCTGTATCTCAGAAACTGTAAACTGTAGGAAGTTGATGCTTGGTAGGGACATTGGTTCGGAGGTATAGGTGTGCAACATCATAGTCTGACCTTGATTTGACCTTGCCGTAGTGACCGTGACCTATAAAATCTTGTCTGGGCTATTTCTTGGATTCCAAAAATTGTAGAAGGTTGACACTTGGTAGGGGCATTGGTTAGGGGGTGTATGTAAATGTATGTGTGCATCATGGTGTGATCATGATAAGTGACACTGCACTGAAAGTATTCCGGTCTTTGTACTATTTCACTACTTCTATATGTCATGGTGTTGGAAACTACTTCCCCAGGCTCTGGGGTACGGGCATCTCTGATGCTATTTTTACTGTATACACTACCTCCCCTACAAATGAAGTTAAGAACCTAGGTTTTACTTTTGACTCTGGAGACACTTTCGCCAGTCATATAACCAGGGTTGACTTATCTGCTACTATCATCTCAAGGACCTCAGATGCATCCGGAAATTCCTCAGTGTGCTGGCAAACTCAATGATTAGAAGTCAAATTGACTACTGCAACTCCCTACTCTATGGTGTGAACAAATATAATGTGGCTAAACTCCAAAAGATTCAAAATCTAATCTAATCTAATCTACTGCTTTGCAGGCGCAATATCTTCCCCACAAAGGGGAACTCAGTGCGCTGACTTAACAAAATCATTATCATAAGGAAAGTCAAGGGGCATTCAAGGTCAGTAATCCGGGGTTGTGGGTGTGACCAAGAGGGAAGGAAACTAAGTTGGGAAACTGGAATTAAAGAGGTGGGTTTTGAGGTGTTTCCTGAAAGATGTGACAGAGGGGCTATTTCTTATTTGGAAGGGGAAGGAATTCCAAAGAACCAGGGCTTAGTGACTGAAAGAATGGGAGAAAAGTTTGACTGATTTATGAACCTTACAGTCGAAAGTGGGGGTGTGAAGGAACTTGAGTTTTGGGGTACTTCGCCTTGTATTCCTGGAAGAGGTGTAGGGATGAATTAATTCTCTTAGGTAAACTGGTTGACCCTGGTTGAGAATTTTGTATGTAATGAGACCAATTTTGAATTGTATCCTATATTTGATGGGGAGCCAATGGAGTTTTTTCAGTTGAGGGCTAATGTGAGAATATTTCGTGGACCGGGTGACAACCCTACAGAGTGAGTTTTGGACTAACTGCAATCTTCTTAACTCAAAATCTGTAAGCGATAAGAATAAGGAATTGCAGTAGTCCAGTCTGCTGCTCACCAGAGCATTTGCTAAAAGAACTGATATGTTAAGGTCTAGAAGGGGGCGAATTCTATAGAGGTCTCTCGCATGAACTCTGGTCACAGAATTCCGTGACCATATATTTTCTATGCAATCGTCTAGCAAATATACTGCTAATAAATTAACTGAGTTGTTGTTACCTTTGAGTGCGATGCTGTGACTTTAGATAGAATGTTAAAACTATGATGCCGTAACAGGAGTTACTGTTAGTTTTCACCAGTACTGTTAGTACATGGGTTAGCATGAAGTGGCTCAATTTTTCTTGGGTTTTTTATTGCTGTGTAAAAAGTAAATTGAACAGAAACCCTAAATTTGACAGACATACAGAAGAAAGTATTGGTAGCAACATTGTGCAAGAATTGGTTCATAACTTGCTTCTTTCAATTGTGAAATTACACAAAATCTATGAAAAAATTTCTGCACGAAGCAATGCTTGATTGTGAAATTTTAGTTTGCTTCAGTTTGTGAGCTGCCTCAAGCATTATGTGGCATGAAGCAAGGAAACAGGAGAAGAAAATCCGCTCTTTGATGGTGGATTATAAGAAGAGAGCAGACAGACGTAGAGAATTCTATCAGAAAATTGTAAGTTCAGACTTGCAAAAACGTTTTTTTCCTCTTATTTTTGGATGATTTTTAAGGTAGCAAAAACGAACAGAAGCACTACTCAATTTTCAATGACATATAGTATATGTTGATAGTTTCTAAAAAATTATTTTATTTACACTACACGGGTGGTCATTAAGATAAACGGTCACAGAGATAAACAGTCTTCAAAGTTTTCAAATTTAAATAGTGTAAATACTAAATAGCAAAATCGCACAAATTAAATATAACAAAAAATACGTAAACAATGCTTTCCATGACATTTGGTTTGTCTTACATTGTAGTTTAAACCTTTTAACCATTTATGTGAGAATTTCTGAAGACTGTTTTTCTCTATGACCGTTTATCTCAGTGACCACCCGTGTAAAAATATGATATCTATACTGTTTGAAATACAAATTATTGTAGTTTAAGTTGCTTTTTATTTGACAAAAATCCATTTAGTGGTTCCAAAGTTACAGTGTTTTTGCTACAACCCCTGTAAATATTGTCGAATTTCAAAGGTAATATTTTCTGGGGAGGTTTCCGGGGTTAAAAATTCAAGACTTTCCGCGATATAGTAGAACGTGTCTCCCACTGCACAAGGTATTTGGCATCATTCGGAGACGTTGTTTCCAATTGTGTCCTTGCAAAGATCACCTGTTCTTTCGATATGTAACATTTCGAATATGATTTGCTAGGGTACATTGTAACACTGGCCATTTAAGATGGATATCATCTGCGTAGCTCTCGTCTCACATGAAATTTGAAAATATACAGCTTATCTTCAGTGCTATTTTTATTGCATGTGCATCTATGCTTTCAGTAAAAAAAATCTCAAGTCCTTTGTTATCGAATAACGCGAATGAGCATGCATGACCTCGTGAACTCTTCACCTCTCGACCTTTTGATAGGTAAACAAACAGGAAATCGGCCATTTTTGTTTTGAAATTGGAATAAATAAAGAATTGCTGCATATATCGACGAAATATCAATATTTCTTTTTACAAATACTGCTGCATCAGTCTGACCCCCAGGTAAATATTATGTGCGTAAATCACTTGATTTCGACGTAAATTTACGCACGTTTGTGCGTAAACGGAAACACTGGTAAACTCTGCAAATAGAAGTTGATAATAGCAGTGGTTCCATGGTTATCGTGTGGGTCACATGTTATATTTGTATTCATGAAACTTGTAATAATTTTCTGAGAATTAATGAAGGTATTAATATTAGCCATGGTCCAGTTGTTATCAAGTTTGGTGATTTGTCCATTTGCTCTGACATCTGTAGTCTTGGATGTGAATCAAGCTCATGATGACTTGTGGAAAATACTGACAATCTGTAACAATCTTTAGCCTTAGGGTTTAATGTTTGTATATCTACCTTTGATCTCACTACAGTGCAGTTCTATATTACAGAAACTTGACCCAGCCCAATTTTTGCGGATTTATGGACGTCCCACAAAGATTCACTGGGAGCAGTCTGTGGCGGTTGCAGCTGAGTCTCCACAAAGCATGTAAGATTTTGATTTATTTTGCTGGAAACTTTTCCTTTTTAATTACAGTCAGTGAGAGCTGAACAGAGCAGGTCTACGCATTTGTAATTTGTAGACTACTTTCTCAAACCCCACAATAATCCATCTTGGATACCACACACTTCCTACACACCTGGCCTATGACCTCTGCTGATAGGTTTGTTGGTAACCCCAGACATCACCTCTGTTTACACCAATATTTCACAAAAAATATGTAATCTCTGATGAAGCAAAGTTTTTCAACATGATGCTTTTTTGAGATAATGTTGTGATTAAGTTTGTAGAGTGCGTATTGGAGTGTGGTGATGTGTTTGTGCACAGTATAAAGACTTGTACTAAGGATGGGTCGGTAGGCTCAGTGTCTTGTCGCGGAGTCCTGGAATCAATGGTTTTTGTATTGCCAATCTCCCAATGTACACATTTTTACACCGACCCATCCCTAGTACTGACTTTGTGACTTTTTTACAGGATGCCCTGGCAGGGTGACAGCAGCATCAAGATTGACAGATTTGATGGCCGCGCCCATCTGGACTACATCCCGGCAACCGTCAATACAGAAGAGCCTGAGTAAGTGTGTTTATATACTGTCATGTACTCCACATTTGTTCTTTTGTTGAGTGTTTTACAAGCAACACTAGTTTCTAGACAGATGAAACTTAAAGCAGAATGGGTCAGCAACCCCTCAGGGAATTCTCTCCAAATTTGGCGTGTGTATGCAGCAGCCCTAGGAAAATATTCTGAATGTGCTGTCATGAGGTATTGATTAATTAGAGAAGTCACATGATCAAAAATGTGTTTTCAAATGGGTCTGCTTATCTGGATAATAACTTAACAAACGCTTCAATTATTTGTGTAAAATTTTGCAAGGAAGTTTGTTATATAGATGGCTCAGAATCATTAACTTTTGGAAGTGATTCTGATACAAAATGGCTGACTTAATTAAACATTATAAATTTTTAACAGTGAAAAAGAAAAATCCTTAATATCTCAGAAACGGTGCAAAATAGGGCAATTTTAATCAAATTTTTCGCCCAGAGGGGTCTAGTAGGGTCATTTGTACACATTTCCAAAAATTTGATTTCTGTCCATTTTTGGCAGCCATCTTGAATTTCTGTGTGAAACAGAAAAACATGTTTATTTTGGAAGCAGTGCAAGCTAGAGTGATTTACGATGAATTTTATCCCCATAGGGTATGTGCAATGTCATCTGCCTGGTTTTCCAGAAAATCAATTGTCCTGTTACTTTTGGTGACCATTTTGAATTACTGCATCAAGGCAAAAACACCTTTATCTCAGAAAGAGTGCAAGATGGTGATTTGGGCCAAATTTTGGATCTGAGGAATATGTGTAAAGTCATCTGCCCATTTTCCAAAAATCATTCTCCAACCATTTTTGGTGGCCATCTTGACTTTCTGTGTAAAACACAAAAATGGATTTATCTTAGAAATGGTGCGAAATGAGCAATTTTGGCCAAATTTTTGGTTTGAGTGTATGTGTAAAGTCATCTACCCGGTTTCCAAGAAATTGTGTGCTATTTTTGGAGGCCTTCGTGAAATGCATTTATTTGGGAACGATGCAAGATTTGGGCTGATGTTTTGGCCAGAGAGATATGTGCAAAGGCATCTACCAATTTTACCAAAAAATTGTTCTCCAACCATTTTTGGCAGCCATTTTGAATTATGTCCACCCCAATACCTATTATTTTTGCTTTTTCCGGCATCCGCCGTCTGTCGTCACACTTGGTTTCCAGTCATTTCAAGGAAAAATGTTTATCCTATCTTTACCAAATTTGGTATAGGTGTTTATTAGGTTAATAGCTTGCATGGGATTGCTTTTGGTGAAGATAGTTCTATAGCTATCTGAGTAATAGCTGCTTTACTACTTTGAGCCTACTCTGAATTGCATTTCTGTTTTCACTCTTTTAAAGGAAACATATTTAACTCATCTTTTTAAAATTTAGTGTGAAGGTTTATAGCGTCAATTGCTTGCTTGATATTGTTGTTGATGGTAATAGGTTTAATCTCCTGAATAATAGCTACATAGCAAAAAACATAAATATGTCTATCTCCTAAACCGTGCAAAATAGAGCGATTTCGTCGAAATTTTCGAATCACAGGGTATCTAAGCAATGTACTCTTGGCAATTTTCCAAAAAACTTTCCTCTCCTCAAAAATGGTGGCCATTTTGAATTTTTGCCAAAAATGAAAAAACACAAATTTGCTTCTATCTCCTTAACGGTACGAGGTAGAGTGATTTCATCGAAATTTTCGAGCCACAGGGTATCTAAGGAATGTACTATTGGCAATTTTCCAAAAAAAAAATTCCTCTCCCCAAAAATGGTGGCCATTTAGAATTTTCGAATTTTTTGCCAAAAAAGCAAATTTGCTTCTATCTCCTTAACCGTGCGAGATAGAGCGATTTCGTTGAAATTTTCGACCCACAGGGTATCACAGCAATCTACTCTTGCCAATTTTGTCCAAGTTTTAGAGCAAAACTCGTGCTTCCCTTTGGGTGGTCATTACGCATGCCAATGCGTCCTATTTCTAGTTTCTGTGTAAAATGCAAAACCATATCTCAGAAATAGAGCAATGATTTTTCCATCATTTTATTCGACCATTGAATGTGTAAAACCCTAAAATGCACATAGTTCATATTGAAAGAAGTGAGCATGATTTGTATGTTTAGGATGACCTTGTCAGATGAGGAGGAAGAACGGAATGCAAACTATGAACGCTATCGTATCCTGGTGCAAAATGAATGTGCTGGAGGTAAGTACTTAAATCCAATATACAGCCACAATAATAATTAAGTGGCCTGTCAGGGTACTTGTTTTCACCCAGGTTCGACTGATAGCTACCAGATTATGGTCTCCCTTGCATAAATTCTTTTGCTGTGAATTTTTTTACCCCACAGCCCTTAAGGGCTGTCAGGGAATTGTTTTCACCCATGGTGTCCGGATGGGCGGGCGGCGGGAAAAATTTTGTCCGGGCTGTATCTCAGAAACCGTAAGGTGTAGGACGTTGATAAGTGGTAGGGATATTGGTTAGGAGGTGTAGGTGTGCAACGTCATGGTCTGACCTTGATTTGACCTTGCTGTAGTGACCTTGACCTATAAAATCTTGTCCAGGCTATATCTCGGAAACCGTAAGGTGTAGGAAGTTGATACTTGGTAGGGACATTGGTTAGGGGTTGTAGGTGTGCAGCATCATGGTGTGACCTTGATTTGACATTTGACCTTGCCGTAGTGACCTTGAACTTTAAAATCTTGTTGCACCTTTGGGTCTGTCTTTTGATGCAGATTAAGTATTGTTAAAGTCATATTAGAATTCATTAAGAATTTTACTTTTACAACTTCCCATTGTAACGGATGGAATTTCATCAAGTGAGCCACAGACTTTGCTCCAACACCACACATAAGCATTCATTGAATGTATTGCCACTTCTGTATGCATGGTAATATTCAAAACATCCAAACCATAATTCGGCCATGCAGATGTAGATAAAGAGTGTCATAATGTTTAGTTTACTGATTAATGCTGTCATCTTGTTATTGAATTGTCTTGTTTTAATACATCATCTTAACATGCATTATCTTTCTTTTAGACATTAATTTCTCTATTTAAACATTGTTTGGACCTCTATATAACTGACAGTGCTCAGAAAGTATCCTGAACAGTGTACTGACCCAGTACCTCTATATCTCGTGGTGTTAAAAATATTTCCCTAGGCTGTGGGGTACGGGCATCAGTGATGCTATTTTTTTCCCTTCCTATCTTTCAAACAGTAGGAGTGGGAAAATATTTTGTAATACTTTGATGAAACCTTCAACTTCATTTCAGGTCACCTGAAGCATTTTACAAAAAAAAAAAAAAACCAAGAAAGAAAGAAAACCACACCTCATTATCTTGATTTGAAAAAAAAAGAAGGCTCACTAGTGCTGTTAAATTTTGGAGGTAAATTGTAGAACTAAATCCACTGTTGGAAAGGATTTTCTGCTCAATCGGACCATGGCTGCCTGAATGGGAGGCATCTGATTTTCAAAAATATTTAAAAATAATGGGTACTTTGACCGTATCGCCAAAATGGTCAGAATTTCAGCGTTTTATTGGAAGAAGTTATGCATCTAGTTTTACCCAACAGCCTGCGGGTATTGTGTTCACCCATGGCGTCTGGATGGGCGGGTGACAGGAAAAAGTTTGTCCGGGCTGTATCTCAAAAACTGTAAGGTGTAGGAAGTTTATACTTGGTAGGGACATTGGTTAGCGGGGTGTAGGTGTGCATTGTCATGGTGTGACCTTAATTTGACCTTTGATTTTGTTCTAGTAGCCTTGAGTTTAAGAAACTTGTCCGGGCTATTTCTCAGAAACCGTAAGATGTAGGAAGCTGATACTTGGTAGCGACATTGTTTGGGGGGTGTAGGTGTGCAACATCATGGTGTGATCTTGATTTCTGTAACCTTGTTCTTCACTGAAAATTTTAGGAAATACACATATTTACAGACCAAATAAGTAAAATTTGTATTTATTGACTTTTTACTGTAACATATAATATACCAAGTGTTTGGTGCATGTCACAATGCTAGAATAGCCTTTTACTTCCTGTTGTTTGTGGCCTGCATGTTTTCAGTGGGAGAAGAGCAGTGCTTGCAGCAGATTTATGTTGATGAGATGTATGGAGGTCAGGAGGTCAAGGTGAAGGACAAAGAAAGGCAGGAGGAGAAGGCAAAGTACGTCTTGATGCTAAAACTGAGAAGGCTTGTTTGGGGTCAAATCTTAGCTTTTCTCTTATTCCACTCACATGGGCCAGCTACTTGCTAACTTGTTCCGTCAGTTTATTTTGGTGGACAGCACAGTAATTTTCATGTTGTATTCATTCTATAAGTGACATATAGTTGAAACATTGGACGTTTTTGTCCATTGTTTAGAGGTCCGTTTTAATTATATGTACAGTTTTGTAATGTTGTCAGTATTATCAGTGGGAAATTATACATTTCCTCTAATTATAGACTTGCAGAAAAAAAGGCTGCCATTGGATTCAAGTACGAGGAAGCTGAGACAGAAGAAAAGAATGAAGGTGAGTCTGTTGTTTTTGCTTACATTTTGATATGGAGCATTTACTACAACATTTCTTATTATATTCACTACAACCAGTCCTGCATTAACAAAACTTCAAATGCTCGACATGTCTGTAGACTACGAGACAATGGGCTAATAGAATGTAAGCCTGACACTCGAAGATTCGTCTATACTGTGTTGAGAAGGATAAGCTTTACCAATTAGTTAGACTCAATTTTGTGACATTTTATTCTGTTGACGTTCCAAGGCTGTGAATCCAACCTCATGAAGATAAAGGAAATCTTCAAACTCTTGTGGCTTGATTCAAAATAATAAATTTAAAAATACATTGGAAAAATGAAATGGAGTAACATTCCTGTTCACAGAATGCATTTGAATATGTGGGGAAACTGTAAACCTGTGTATTGGTACTGTGACGCCCCAGTCAGTGGAGTGAGATGCTGCTTTACTTGCAGTGTTATGGTTACTTACAGAGAACTCTGATGCGGAGTCTGAAGAGTCTATAGACTCAGACATGGATCTGGACGCAGTGTTTGATGTGGATAAACTCACAACAGAACAGACACAGGCTCTCAACCAGCTCTCTGTGATATACGGTATGAAGGGGGACGACTATATCAAGTACGTTACAACATTAATGTACCAATTAAATCAAAGGGAGCCAAGTATGAAGGAATAATGAACACGTCAAGTTTTTGAGAAACATATCCCAAGATAGTATATCCAAATCTTTTCACCATTTTCAGATTTTAAATTTAAAAAAATAAATAAATAAAATAAAAATAAATACTAAAAACAATGCTATGCAATCGTAGTTTTAGTGTAAGCATGTGTTTTGGATGAGTTCATGCATATATGAGTTTTATCCTATATGGCAAAATATATCAAGCATACGTATTTATATTTTATCAAAAATGTATGAGTGATACCTGAAATTCAATGTTACATTTAACCTAGTTTACTGCAGGTGAGATTTTTAAAATGGGTACTAAAGTAGTCATTTTTTCACTACCAAGCTTCACCCCGGATGTATTTTTCCAATAGTGTGTTAATGTTGCTGTCAGTAAGATAACCACTGGAAGACCAAGGGACATTCTGAATTATATCACAAAGCCTTTAGACTGTGGGGATTATTTTGACATCTGTAACTTTTCAGATCATTTAGGTCCAACATACATTGGTGAGGCATTGTTGCAAATCTAGTGGGTGGTACAGAGTTTACCGTATAAACTTCCAAGTCTGCTGGAAGTGCAATTAAAAAATGTTACACTTCTAGAGAGAGTTGCCAGTCTGAATTTCAGTGTAGGTTAAATCAATAGTGAGTAGCAATATTTATCAAGTAGCAAGTCCTAAAGAGTAAATGGTTTAATGTTATTAACACTCGACGATAGGAGAGGGTTATTGTAATCAGTTTCATTTGTCTTTCTGTCATTCTGTCTGTGGACCATTTTGCCCTTATAACTCAAAAACTAAAACATCATTCGAGCTCAAATTTGGTGTGCAGATACTTCTTGGTGTACACATGGTTCCTGTTTGGTAAAATTTGAGTGAAAATTCAAGTCAGGAGAGAGTTCTTATTTTCAGTTGGGTAAATGCAGTTAAATCTGTGTTTGTCATGTACAAAGTATCATGACAGGATATGTTCTTTACAAATTTTGTCCATCAGAATTGAAGGCTCTTCATGACATAGGGAATGTGTAATTACGTCACTTCATTCCATTATTTCTTTGCGTGAATATTTGTCAGTTTTTGGAAACCACTTAACCTACATATATGTTATTTATATCACTAGAAGGGTGTTAATTACAGCCCTTCAGCTAGTAATGCTTCTACATTTTCTTCCTTCAAAGTAAAATTCAAACTGCGCAGTAACACGGATGACTGCCAATATTTTGTAAACTTTTTACTAGTGTTGTGGTTGAATGCAAATTTCAAAACCGGTTTCCGAAAGCGAAAATTCGGCGAAAAACCGGGTATATTTGATTTATCAAACGCAAAGAAATAAGTTTTCAAACGCGTACATGAGACGTAACTCGTATATAAATAAGAACAACTATGGGCTTTTTGAAGACTTTCGAGGACAAAATGGGTGATATATTGATGGAATATTATAAAATACTGTGAAATATTTGTTGTAGTTTAATATTTTGGTAAACTTAAGTTCAAATAATGCCTACATGTGGCGAAACCGGTTTTGGTTACAAGAAAACGAAACGTAACCGGATCAGTGTCTTTCGGTCGGCAAATAGGTTTCCGGTTTACCGTCTTCAACACTACTTTTTACGTCACATTTCTGGTTACTGTCTTCCTGCACGGCTTTAAGTTTTTAAACGACGATAGATGGCAGTGGGTGGACGATTAGACGTATTGTCAATTAATCATCGGTGATAGTGTAGAATCGCGGTCGGTCACTGACGTTTTCTAATGATCGATTATTAAGCTTATATCTTACCTTTCCTGATTTATTTCAATATCCACGTATTTTAAAAATATTTTAGGTATTTTTACAGGAAGTGGGTGCTTTCGGTAGATTCTAAATATCGGAACACTGTTATTCTTACCGGATTGACCTATAGTTTATCCCGGAAAGTGTTTCTTAAATAATAAACAATAATGGAGTAAAATAATCGATCAGGGGTCAATCATCAGTCGGGAAAATGGTCGAGTAATCGACCATGAAAATTGGAGGCAATTCCCAACACTAATAGGTGGGCAGTCATAGAATACTTAATTACACCCGCCACCCAGGTCACACAGAGTCAAGCGTTCTACTCTCTCTGAGTGCATCTTGTTTCCAATTAGGGTTGGGTCGGTAGACCCAGTGTCTCGGTATCGAGAACATTTTACTGAAATACAGTGATGAGATTTTAAAACTGCCACATCACTTGTCTACACATATAATGGAAGGTAGAGGTAAACTACAGAAACATACTCAAAATCTGAAGAAATTATAAGCTTTTATCCCATGTTTGCGTGCCTTTGCAGACTTTTATAGTGATACATTGAGCAGACCTGGCGTGGTTTGGTTACGACACGTTATAACCTCAATCTCACTGTCAACACATAAAATGGAATGAAAACTTAAAATATTGACAATAAATACACATTTAACTCCTATTTTGTACATTTGGGGACTTTTACTGTGATGCCGTTAAGAGGAACGCCCATGTTTGGTTGGGATGTACTTAAATGCAGAGTCCTGAAATCAGTACGGTTTTGCATTGGTGACCTCCCGATGTATACATTTGTGGTACCGACTCATCCCTATTTCCTCTTATGGTAAAAATAGTTCCACCTCCGTGAGAAAAGTTACCAGTCTGGGGCAGGGGTTAGGTGATAATTTTGTACACTGCAATAAGTAAATGTGTCAATAGTCTGGTGTGCATGGCTTTGCCGTGTACTGTGACCTGTTTTTCAGGTGCCTGTGTACTGTGACCTGTTTTCCAGGTGCCTGTGTACTGTGACCTGTTTTTCAGGTGCTTGTGTACTGTGACCTGTTTTCCAGGTGCCTGTGTACTGTGACCTGTTTTTCAGGTGCCTGTGTACTGTGACCTGTTTTCCAGGTGCCTGTGTACTGTGACCTTTTTTTCAGGTGCCTGTGTACTGTGACCTGTTTTTCAGGTGCCTGTGTACTGTGACCTGTTTTTCAGGTGCCTGTGTACTGTGACCTGTTTTCCAGGTGCCTATGTACTGTGACCTGTTTTTCAGGTGCCTGTGTACTGTGACCTGTTTTCCAGGTGCCTGTGTACTGTGACCAGGTGCCTGTGTACTGTGACCTGTTTTTCAGGTGCCTGTGTACTGTGACCTGTTTTTCAGGTGCCTATGGAAGGACAAGGATGAGGCTGAGGAGTTGCGTCTGGCCAAGATGATGGAAGAGGAGAAGGCCCAGTTTTCTGTGAGTGGCAGCAGACAGGGTCTCCAGTTCTAACGTGTCTTTAGCTTATGTAAATAGCTATAATATCACTCATATTTGTATAAAGGCATTGTGTTTACATATGCCACTATTTTTACAGGTACTGTTTCTTTGTGGTTTCTACTACTGCTATAAATATTAGAAGCAAGTGAAAGTTATACTAGATCATTGGATAAAGTCCTACATTGGCCATCAATTGAAGAAAAAATAGATTATTTCTGACTCCAACATTCTGGTTCCCTTCCAGGGCAGAAAGTCAAGGCGTGAACGACGGGCATACAAAGAGAAGAAGCTTAGAGAACGGGGGTCACTGAGTCCACCCAGGTTAGTGTACTGTGTCAACCCAGGTTAGGGTACTGAGTCCACCCAGGTTAATGTACTGAGTCCACCCAGGTTAGTGTCACAGTCCGCCGAGGTTAGTGTACGGAGTCCACCAAGGTTAGTGTACCGACTCCACATAGGTTAGTGTACTGTGCCCACCCAGGTTAGTGCACTTACTCTACCCAGGTTAGTTTACTGAGTCCACCCAGCTTAGTGTACTGAGTCCAATAATGTTAGTGTACTGAGTCCACCCAGCTTAGTGTACTGTGTCCACCAAGGTTAATATACTCAGTCCACCAAGGTTGGTGTACTGAGTCTATCCAGGTTAATGTACTGACTCCACCCAGGTTAATGTACTCACTCCACCCAACTTAGTGTACTGAGTCCACCCAGGTTAATGTACTGACTCCACCCAGGTTAATGTAATGAGTCACCCAGGTTAGTGTACTGACTCCACCCAGGTTAGTGTAATGACTCCACCCAGGTTAATATGATGACTCACCCAGGTTAGTGTACTGACTCCACCCAGGTTAGTGTAATGACTCCACCCAGGTTAATATGATGACTCACCCAGGTTAATGTACTCACTCCACCCAGGTTAATATACTGACTCACCCAGGTTAATGTAAGGACTCCCCAGGTTAATGTAATGACTCACCCAGGTTAATGTAATGACTCACCCAGGTTAGTTTACTGACTCCACCCATGTAAATGCACTGAGTTCACCAAGGTTTGTGTACTGACTCCAGGTTTGTACTAAGTCCACCCAAATTAGTTTACTGTGTCCACCCAGGTTAATGTACTGAGTACAGCCAGGTTAGTTTGCTGTGTCCATCCAGGTTAATATACTGTGCCCACCAAGGTTAATATACTGATTCCACCCAAGTTAGTATACTGAGTTCACCCATGTCACTACACACAGTCAGTCCTGGTCATTAGACATAGTCCATCCTTGTCATTACACATGGTCCAGACTGGTCAGTGCACTGGTCCATTCTGGTCAGTAGACACTATCCATCCTGGTCAGTACGCATGGTCCTTCCTGGTCAGTACACATTTAGTCATAGAGTTGGAGGTTGCAGGTTTAATCTCCTGTGAGCAGTTGTTTGCCAGTTCTCTGTGGTTTGGGGAATCTTAAGCAAGTGTTATGCACTGCTTGCCACCACTTCAAGCAGATATGACTTATACTGTGTGGTAATCCTGATAAATGAAAGAAGACGGCATTTTGAAAAAATCCAGATCAGACTGTTGAACATTGCTTGGCATAGAAGTGTTCATATTGTGCCAGCCAGTAATACCAGATCAAAATTGTGCTTGCAGTTCCAGCTTGCAATATTAGCACTTGACAGCCTGTTCTTTGTTAAGCAAACTAATTGAGATGTCATTTTTTCCTCTACACCCAGGTTATATTGAACAATTGTGTTTTAATACTGTTCCTTTCTCTTGTTGCAGTTATGCCAAGCGAGACAGTCCCAAGTATGAACCCTACAAGAAGTGAGTGATATTTTGTCTGTTTACACTAGGTACAGTACAGTTGGATTGAAAGTACTTTTCAGTGACCTGAGTAGTTTATGTTGGATATGTTTGTGTGACCTGATTAAACAATAGTACTACTTTTATGTTGACAAATGACAGATTGTTTTATTCTATAAGAAAACATAAAAACTTGCGACATTTCTAGAACATTGTTATCATTACAGGATAGAGGTTCTGTCAAATCTGTCATATCCAGTACTCTGTCCTATATCCACGACACTATCATATATATATGTATCTGTCCCCTGTCTGATACCAAGGACTCTGTCCTATATCCACGACACTATCCTATATATATATATGTATCTGTCCCCTGTCTGATACCAAGGACTCTGTCCTATATCCATGACACTATCCTATATATATGTATCTGTCCCCTGTCTGATACCAAGGACTCTGTCCTATATCCACGACACTATCCTATATATATGTATCTGTCCCCTGTCTGATACCCTGGACTCTGTCCTATATCCACGACACTATCCTATATATATATGTATCTGTCCCCTGTCTAATACCCAGGACTCTGTCCTATATCCACGACACTATCCTATATATATGTATCTGTCTCCTGTCTAATATCCAGTACTCTGTCCTATATCCACGACACTATCCTATATATATGTATCTGTCCCCTGTCTGATACCCAGGACTCTGTCCTATATCCACGACACTATCCTATATATATGTATCTGTCCCCTGTCTGATACCCAGGACTCTGTCCAATATCCACGACACTATCCTATATATATGTATCTGTCCCCTGTCTGATACCCAGGACTCTGTCCTATATCCATGACATTGCCCCATATCTATGACACTGTTCTATTTCCAGGTCAGGGAGGTCACCATCTCGCTCTGTGTCACCAGTGGTGCGATCTAAGAAAAAGTTCATCACAAGTTTTGGCGGCAGTGATGATGAGGCTGTGGTCCAGGGTCCCGTCCTCCCACCGCACTTACTCAATAAGTCTGAGAAAGCCAAGTCCCGGTCGGTGCACACTCTCTTTGTCTTAACTTGCAATTTAATGGGGTTACCTGGGATAGTGTGATCAGATTTGATCAGATTTACAAAACTCTGTAAGTACGATGCCAGTGTAACATGAAGTAAAGCCAGTTTAAAGTGAAATCTGCAGATGTCTGCTGCTTCAGCCAAATGTGCAGAAACCAGGTAAATTCCAGTCTTGTTCTGGTAGATATCTAGGTGAGTTTCTATTGTTGTGTGCTGGAACGTTTACCTGTAAAAATAAGTATCTCGCCACTTGTGTAATCCACATGTTAGAAACATGGACTACTTAAGCAGTTATTGAATCTCTGCTCTGAAGTCAACTCAAGCCATTCGCTCTGAAGGTGAATAAAGCCACTTGCATCAGTCATCCAGTGGTGACCAAAGCTTTATAATCTGTGTACAGATTTTAAAACTGAAGCTTTTCATAGATATATTAATGGGCAAGTTGTAACATCTCAGTAACTGATATGAGGTAAATTTTATATTCAGTTTTAGTCCATGTTTAACATACTTACCCTTGAAGTACTGTTAAATTTGTTCTCTATAGTGTCTGCCTCCAGGGATGGGGTCTATTACATGCTGTCTATTACTATTACATTGCCGTCTATTACTATTACATTTCAAATTTTTCATATCTATTACTATTACATTGTCATTTATTACTTTTAACTTTCTATTACTTTGTATCGGCTAGTAAGTAAAAATAAAGTTTGATAATATTTTTTTAAATCACTGGCAGTCAAATATATTGTCTATATAGATTTACAAAGCCACACAGAAATTATAAGAAATCTATCAAAAAATCTCCATAATTCATTGAATGAAACAATATTCCACAGTTTTATTTCAAAATTTATACACAGGCATTCAGTGAAGCCACAATTCCTTAAACATAAAGTCAATTAATGTGACTTAAAATTGTAGCTACCTTCAAATGGGTTATCAAATATGAAAAGACTTTCACAGTGCAGGAAATCTGTGAAGAGTATATTTTTCATTCTGGTAGCAAGTTTGAGCATTTACTTTCATTACAATCTCTGTTGAAATAACACTAAAGAGACAGTTTGTAAATCTATTTATCACATTCCACACATGTAGATCTATAAAATAATGTAGGTATATCTGGCTTGAAAGCTTTGAAAACAAGGATATTTCATAATCCTATCAAAGAATGCAGGGAGAGAGCCCAGTCTTGTTATTAGCCTAACAATGATGCTTCAACTGAAATATCTAACAAGGTGTCATATATAATCCTATTGAAACTTTCACACCCCTGAGAAGAGAAGTCAGTGCAATTAGCCTTTGCATAAATTGACTCACAACCATAAAATGCATGCAGCAGTAGATGTATCTATTGTTGTTCAATTGAATAAGCAATATTGTGAGACTTATACTTTATTATTTTTTTTTTATATTATAAACATGTTTTGTTTTCTTAAATTTCCATTAAATGTTATATATTTATTATATAATACATGTATATTTCATGTAACAAGGCTTGTATAACTTGCATTAAATAAAACACAACAATCAAAATAGTGAAAAACATCTTCTGAGAAATCCAATTTCAGTAAAATGTTTATAAATAGAGATATATTGAACAAAAGCAACAGTTAGCCAATGTAATAGAAAGTAACAGAAAAAGTAATAGATTTTTTCTATTACTTAGCAGTCTATTACTATTACATTTTCAAAATTTCAATCTATTACTATTACATTTAAATTTTAGCAAATCTATTACTTCTATTACATCGGTCCCATCCCACCTCTGAGGCCGGAGTTTGATTCCCGGCACGGCCTCAAGTGAGAAAGCTGGTAGTTGCTCGACGTTAGTCGGCAGTTTACAGTACAGAACCTTTACCAACTGTACAGTGTTGAAAGTGACGTAAAACCCCAAATAAATAAATACATCGGTCCCATCCCTGTCTGCCTCCGCTAAAGTTGTTGAAATTAAGTATTATTCTAAGAGTCAAATACAACTGACTAATGCAAGTCCCATGGTGCATTTCAGCAAGTTTTGAATTCACATTTTGGATTTTTCTCAGAAAGTGTTAAAATTTGAGAGAGTCTGTTATTGGGTGTTCATGCTATAGTCAACATGAAAAAGAGCAAAAGAGCTGTTTTCTCTCAAAATTTTTTGAATAACTATTGAATTGTTATGCAGATTATGTCTACTTTGTGCAAGTTTTTATGATCAGGTATAATTTAAAGAGCTAGAATACTTTTGGTGAATACAAGCTCTGCTGTGTGTTTCAGTAAGTCCAAGAGCCCTCCCATGTTCAAGGAGATTGGGCCAAGTGTGGCCAAGTTCCACGCAGTGTCCAAGAAACATGGCAGCTCCAGCTCATCCAGATCACCTTCACCGAAATCAAGGACACGCAGGAGGAGCAGAAGTAGGTCAAGATCATACTCGAGGTATTCAACCTACAGAAGGTCGCGATGGTCAGGCCGGCGGTCACGGAGTAGCAGTAGGTCACGTGGTTACAGCAGAAGAAGCAGGTAATGTCAGTATTCTGCACATTTGAGGAAATGTTTTATATTTTGTTGGTGATCTTGTGATGTTGGTAATCAGTTGTGCAAGAACGATGCTTGAAAATGAAATAATGCTTTTGTGTGACTTAAAATCCAGCACTAAGAGATAAAGCACAAAGCCAGTCTGATAAGATTGCTTTCTTTCACTTGCTTCCAGAGAAACACTCTTTGTCTGGTTTGAAGGATACTACTCAGATTAACAAATTTGATGTCATATTGCATGTGTACTGAGCCAGAAATTTGATTAGCAGGTTTTGAGTAGAGAAAAAAGACCATACTTCCAAGCGTGGATGTTGCCATGCATTTGACTGGGAATATATTATTGGTAGCATGTGACGTATGACAGAGAACTGCCTTAATATAAACCCCCTGGTTTTCAGGTCTCCCCGTTCACGTTCTCACCGATATCGGAGATCCTCTTCCAGGCCAAGGACATCGCGATCCTACAGGTCAAGATCACAGTCCAGGAGGTCATTGTCTAGAAGGTCACGGTCCAGGAAGTCGTCATACAGGTCAAGGTCATCCCATTCTCGCTCATCATCCAGCTCTTCATCAGAAAGATCTGCATCCAAGTCTCCTGAAAAGGTGGTGGAGGTAAGGAAGTTGTAAATATGCAACAGGTTGTGAAATTTGGCAAGAAACCTCCTTGTATTTGACTTGTAGGACATCAGATTTCTGTGACAGTTTTTGACCATGTACCTGTCACTGAATGCTGGTGACTAGCTGCTTATTGTTACTTATTGTTACAGGGTGGTTCCAGTAGTGAATTATGTCCACCCCCCTGGGGGGTGGATATATTATTTTTGCTTTTTCCGCCATCCGATGTCCGGCGTCCGATGTCCGGCGTCACGCATGGTTTCCGCTCATTTAAAGGAAAAGTATTAGAGCTATTGTCACCAAATTTGGTATGCAGGCTTATTGGGTCAGTAGCTTGCTTGGGATTGCTTTTGGCTGTTGTACCTCTTTTGCTTACTGAGTAATACTTAAGTACAGCTATTTTCAGTACCCATTGGTTTCCGTGCATTTAAGCCAAAATAATTAAAGATATTTTACTACAATTTTGAATACAAGATTGTTATGTCCATAGCTCACTTGGTATTGCATTTGGGACTGATAGCTTTGTCAGTACATGAGTAATAGCCATTTAGGTACTTCATTGTGTATTTTCAGTACTACTTTTGAGTAATTTGCTAATATCTCAGAAACCGTAAGAGATAGAGCGATTTCGACAGAATTTTTGACCCACAGGGTATCTAAGGAATGCAATCTATGCAATTTTCCAAAAATTTTCCCCTCCCCAAAAATGGCGGCCATTTTGAATTTTTGCCAAAAATGGCAAAACACTAATTTGCTTCTATCTCCTTAACCGTGCGAGATAGAGCGATTTTGGCAAAATTTTCGACCCACAGGGTATCTAAGGAGTGTACTCTTTGCAATTTTCAAAAAATTTTCCCCTCCCCAAAAATAGCGGCCATTTTGAATTTTCGAATTTTTTGCCAAAAATGGCAAAACACAAATTTGCTTCTATCTCCTTAACCATGCGAGATAGAGCGATTTCGTCGAAATTTTCAACCCACAGGGTATCTAAGGAATGTAATCTTTGCAATTTTCAAAAAATTTTCCCCTCCCCAAAAATGGCGGCCATTTTGAATTTTCGAATTTTTGCCAACAATGGCAAAACACAAATTTGCTTCTATCTCCTTAACCATGCGAGATAGAGCGATTTCGTCGAAATTTTTGACCCACAGGGTATCTAAGGAATGTAATCTTTGCAATTTTCAAAAAATTTTCCCCTCCCCAAAAATGGCGGCCATTTTGAATTTTCGAATTTTTGCCCAAAATGGAAAAACACAAACTGGCCTTAACCGTGCAAAATAGAGTTATTTCGTTGAAATTTTCGACCCATAGGGTATCTAAGAAATGTACTCTTGGCAATTTTCAAAAAAATTTCCTTTTCCCAAAAATGGCGGCCATTTTGAATTTTCAAATTTTTGCCAAAAATAGAAAAACAGGAATTTGCTTCTATCTTCTTAACCGTGCAAGATAGAGTGATTTCTTCAAAATTTTCAACCCAACCAATGCAAAAAGGCATGAAGCTGAAATAATTTACATCTACACTAACAAATATTTAAGCATCATTGATATATTTTACAAATGAAACAGGGTCTTGTAAGACTACTGTACAATTTGGGCAAAAGGTTCATGGGTGGACATTACACATGATAATGTGTGTTCTTCTATGCTATCCTGTTTCTATTCGCATCTACTATCAACAGGGCGGCCTATTTCTAGTTCATATTTCTATTGTTCTACATATTTTGCTCCGTGACAATGTTTGCCGTGTCCTTCACTGCCACCCACTCACTGAAAATGGATGATATTCTGTATTTATTGTGGCTTTTCTGTCTGGCTGGATTGTACCACACCTCTCAAGTTTAACCAAATCTGAGTTTTCACCCATGGTGTCCGGATCGGCGGGCGGGCGGTGGGGAAATAGTTTGTCCGGGCTGTATCTCAGAAACCGTAAGGTGTAGGAAGTTCATACTTGGCAGGGACATTGGTTGGGGGTGTAGGTGTGCAACGTCACGGTCTGACCTTGATTTGACCTTTGACCTTGCCGTAGTGACCTTGAGTTTGAAAATCATGTCCAGGCTATATCTCGCCAACCATAAGGTGTAGGAAGTTGATACTTGGTAGGGACATTGGTTGGGGGGTGTAGGTGTGCAACGTCATGGTCTGACCTTGATTTGACCTTTGACCTTGCCATAGTGACCTTGACCTATAAAATCTTGTCCGGCCTAAAAAATCGGAAACCGTGAGGTGTAGGAAGTTGATACTTGGTAGGAACATTGGTTAGGAGTTGTAGGTGTGCAACATCATGGTCTGACCTTGATTTGACATTGACCTTGCCGTAGTGACCTTGACCTATAAAATCTTGTCCGGCCTAAAAAAATCGGAAACCGTGAGGTGTAGGAAGTTGATACTTGGTAGGGACATTGGTTAGGGGGTGTAGATGTGCAACGTCATAGTGTGACCTTAATTTGACTTTTGCCATAGTGACCTTGACCTATAAAATCTTGTCCAGGCTATATTTCAGAAACTAAGGTGTAGGAAGCTGATACTTGGTGAGGACATTGGTTGGGGGTAGTAGGTGTGCAACATCATGGTGTGACCTTGATTTGACCTTTGACCTTGCTGTAGTGAACTTGACCTATAAAACCTGGTCCGGGCTATATCTTGGAAACCGTAAGGTGTAGGAAGTTGATACTTCGCAGGAACATTGGTTAGGGGATGTAGGTGTGCTATGTCATAGTGTGACCTTGATTTGACGTTTGACCTTGCTGTAGTGACCTTGACCTATAAAATCTTGTCCAGGCTATATCTCAGAGACTGTAAGGTGTAGGAAGTTTATACTTGGTAGGGACATTGGTTGAGGGTTTTAGGTGTGCCACGTCATGGTGTGACACTGATTGACCTTTGATCTTGCTGTATTGACCTTTAAAATCTTGTTGCACCTTTGGGTCTGTCTGTTGATGCAGATTAAGCACTGTTAAAGTCATATTAGAATTCATTAAGAATTTCCTTTTGCAAGTTCCCATTGTAACAGATGGAATTTCATCAAGTGAGCCACAGACTTTTCTCCAACACCACACATAAGCATTCATTGAATGTATTGCCACTTCTGTATGCATGGGTAATATTCAAAACATCCAAACCATAATTCGGCCATTTTTGGTTTACTGATAAGTGCTGTCATTTTATTATTGAATTGTTTTGTTTTAATACTTCATCTTTACATACATTTCTTTTCCTTAGATATTATATTCTCTACTTAGGCATTGTTTGGACCTTAATATAACTGACACTGCTCTGAAAGTATCTTGAACTTTGTACTGTTATACTACTTCTATATCTCATGGCGTTGAAAAATATTTCCCCAGGCTGTGGGGTACGGGCATCTCTGATGCTATTTTTGAGATTTTAATATAAGCTTGACAAGACTGTTAAAACCTACAACTTTCTCATATTTGACCCAAAATGTAAGTAAGTCTCAGTCTGATGCCAAGTCTGAAGTGACCAAAACATCTCAAATCTCTCAAACAAATCCCATCTCTAAGAAAAAACTCCGAGTTGAGTCAGGGTATGGATTTGTGAATCTACTCGCTGCACATAATCCTGGCTATTGAATGGGAAGAAAAATCTGAACATTGACCTTTGACCCATTACTTAATCCCATTGTTTTAGTGCACTACTTTCACTTTTCAGGCACCTGCTGTATTCCGCCGCCGTAGCATCACTCCATCAAGCAGTGAACTGTCCCTGAGTGAGGATGAAAATGCTAGCAGCCCGGCCCAAACCAAGTATGAACCCAGCATTCATATTTACATGTTCGGTAGATTATGAAAAAGAATAGCAATGAACGTGACAGTAACATATCAGGCTTTTCCTGAAATACACAAAAGGGAAATACTTGGTTACATAGGTATATGCTGTTTAGAATTTTGTACAAGTCAAATGTCAGGCTTTTACTGAAATGCTGGAGAAATATTCACTCATTTCACAAAATATTTGGTGATAGATGCTGTTTAGGATTTCATACAAGTGATTGGAGACATTATTTTTATTGCGTTAATACATCCTATCCAATGGACAATTGCTAATCTGGCCGGCGCAGACCGGCCCGCCAAACGCCAGAAAAAGACGTCCTGTGTTTCCACTGGCTGGCCGGTCCCAGTACTGTGCATTCGCTAGGTGGCGCATGGTATTTACTTCCTGTCTAGACAACATGACGTCATAGCATCTTTTTCGTTTGGCGCGTGTACTGTGCAGACGTGTTTTCAACACCTCCAGAGTTTTATATAAAAAGTGTGCATTATGGCGGATTTTCAACCTTATTTGCGAATATTTTAGTGTAGAAGTGTTCTCTACATATCAAGCACGGATATACATTGAGAAATCTGCTGGAAACGCTCCCTAGCTGACTCAATTTAGTGTTGACGATAGGGCAGTTATCTACGAGAAATATGAAGGCAGCCATTTCTAGTTTCCTCCCATTCAACAATTGTGTTGTTAGGGGCAGATCGACATATTTAGAAATATAATGGATATACTTACAAGGTATTTTTATCTGTGTTTTTTGTTTGAATGTACCTGCTGTAACCTTCCAGCTAATATCACCATAGAAACGTCCCTTCTAGTACTACAATAGAAATCACGGGAAACTTCAATCTACGTAGTTTTGAACACTATAAAGAAGGAATTCCCAGCAAGATGCATCCTTCATCTTCAGAGCGCACTGGTACCGACTTCTCTGCTGTATAGCATCAGTCACACCAGCCTAGCTCGAGTATTTAGTGTTTTTTCATCAGAAGCAAGAGGTGAATTCTTCAGATTTCTTCAGAGCGCACTGGTCCAGACATCTTTGCTTTAATGCATTAGTCGACCGGCAAGCTCGTATTCAGCCGACCTCACCTAGTATTTACATAGAAGGAACTTCATCTTCATCACTCTCAGTCCCACCCTTGTGGACCCGGCACTTGTGTCGGTAGTAAGGGCAGTGGATGGCCAGGACACTGGTTTGAGTGCACAGCCGGCTGAGCAACCGACTTCAGACCAGCATCGACCAGGACTTTCATCTTCAGAGGGCACTGGTCCAGGCTTCAGCCGACCGGCCAGCTCAAAGAACGCGACCTCTGACGTCATATCCAGTCAGCCAATCGCGTGTCCTTCCGAGTAATCACGAAGCAGGTCACGTGTTTTCACCGACCAGGAAGGTCGGAAGTGTGTTCTTTCAGAACTCACGTCTATGTGATTCCAATCCCTGCTTTGCAGACCCGACCTTATTGTCGGTAGTGGGGTTTTGTGGACTGTAAAGTTGCCGGTAAGGCATCACACAAAGAACGCGAATACTGACGTCATCTCCAGTTAGCCAATCGCGTGTCCTTCCGACTAATCACGAAGCAGGTCACGTGTTTTCACCGACCAGGAAGGTTGGAAGTGCGTTCTTTAGAACTCACGTCTACTGTGATTCCAGTCCCTGCCTTGCAGACCCGGCTTCGTTGTCGGTAGTGGGGTTTGTGGATGAGCAGAATACTACGCATTTGCATGTTTAAGTATCACAAAAGAACGCCACAACTGACGAGCTCCAATCAGCCAATCGCGTGTCTTTCCGACCAGCAATTTGGTCACGTGACACACCGAACACCAAGTGTTTCTAAAAATAGTTCACAAGGGCTTTCCCAGCAACTGTCAAATAAGACGTGCGATTAAAGAAATACCTTTTTAATGGAGGCAACCTACAGCCAACTGAATTCAACACAAAATATAGTTGTAAAATTGCTTTAGCAATTGGTTACAGAGTGTACCGACCAGTACCGGCTACACAGCCTTGTACACTTGCTTCAACAACCGGTTACAGAGTGTACCGGCTGGTACTGGCTACACAGCCGTGTGCACTTGCCTCAACAACTGGTTTCAGGTTACAGAGTGTACCGGCTGGTACTGGCTACACAGCCTAGTACACTTGCTTCAACAACTGATTACAAAGTGTACCGACTGGTATTGGCTACACAGCCTAGTACACTTGCTTCAACCTACGGGTTACAAGTCTACTAACAGGGTGCTGGCTACACAGTCCTTACTGAATAATGCTTCGAGCCAACTGGTTACATATATTAAAAAAAAAAAAAAAGAATTGCTGGTTACAGTTAAGTACCGGGTATGGAGTCCTGGTACCGGACAGAGTTGCCTAAGGTTAATTTGGTTACAGAGAATTCTTAGACCGGTCAGTGGTCTTGGTGATGTGACATGACAGTGTCCCAACCTACTGCCAGGCAACCTTCCCTTATCACATCTCTCAACAACCTGTTATCAGTGCTGGACTTGGCTGGAGAGATAATAAATTTTGTCATCATGTCCGGCCAGGGGTCAGACATCTCACGAATGACAATTGCTCTGTAAATGCTGCACCTTGCAGGCTGCTGGCCCGGGGCGAAGAGTCTATTAATATGAAAAGTTGTGTCAGCCCCACCAGACCACAATAAGAACAGAGAGACTGTTAACCTGGATCATTGTCACCAGACCGGACCAGTGTCCGGAGGGACAGAAAATGTTTATCAAAATACCAAATGTCCCAAATGTGGCACACAATCTGCCTGTAGGGTCCAGACTAAGCCCTTTTTCGGGAACTTAGGAAGCCTTGGGGGCTGGACCCTAGGTATTACAAATGTTCAAGGAGGGATACCTGCTCCCATATACCTATACAAGAACAATCCAGGTAATGCCTGCTATTCGGTTTTGTCCACAGCACCTTTGGAGTTCACTGTGATACCAAAGGAGGTGAAATTGATGGCCATACACAATGACTTAAGAAGCCACCAGTACCTAGACGACTGGTTGGTGAGAGCCAGATCCCAGGCTTGTCTCTAACATACACAGGAACTAGTAAATAATGTGTCAGCAACTGGGTTGGCTGATGAACTTACCAAAATCAGAGCGGGAGCCCAAACAAGACTTTGATTTTGTAGGCTACCAGTTCGACTTCAGGTCTGATCGGTTCCGACCGACTCTGGACCGGTGACAGAACCTTCAAGAGACTATGTTAAAACTAGTGATCTCAACGGGTATCCGGATATCCGGGTACCTGAACTTTGAATATCTACCCGAATCCGAAATCACATACCCGAGTACCCTCATCTAAGCTAAAGTGCTTCCAATATCGCCCATGTTGGCCGACCGAGTCCCGATATGTCCCAACTTCATAAAGTCACTTCAAAAGGAAACTATTCAGTTAATTTGTAGAATCTCACCTTTTTACACCATTTATAGTGTCATATTTATCTTTTATTTTGGTTGTTTATACATTGCCAAATGCAGGAACGCTTTGAAATCCGTCAGCATGTTAAAACAATTATCTAATTCCGACAACATAAATTGTTGTATAGTGTCCATATAGTGGCATGTCCTACTTCAATAAATAAAACTTCAGTGTTTTCACACAGTATTTTATAACTTTTAATCAGTAAAATTAACTTATTGATCTGAGAAAAAAATAAAAGTTGTGATTCCGAAACTACATTCGAGCTTTGTTTAATGTTTGACTTTTTGGTCATGTGACTCCATTTTATGGCATAAACAACCGTGTTTTGAATCTACAAAAGTCTTCTTATAAACATTTCTTCCATCTCCTGGTGTTTTGAATGCACCAACGAGTAAAGCAAAAAACAATATTATCCTAATATACACGATTATTTTGTCATTTATTAAATGAAAAAGCTTGGCAGATAAGGAATAAAGCAAATGGTTGGATGTCGTGCTTTATGTGAGTTTTAAGTTTGTAAATATGGAGATTTTTGTACTAATACCTATTATCGCCCATCGGAACGAGTACCCGGGTACCCGCCCGTTAAAATTACTACCCACCCGGTCCCACATAACTGGTAATATTGAGAACACTAGTTAAAACTGCTATCCCTACCGGCTTGCCCGGTCCGGGAATTCATGTCCTTGATAGGTTACTGACGGCTACAGAAAAGCAAGTTAATCTAGGTCGACTTCATATGAGACCCATACAGTGGCATCTCAAAACAACTGGAGGGTACCAGAATCACTGGAAAAGGTGATCCAAGTCCCCAGGTCCCTGCACCCCCATTTACAATGGTGGCTGAAGGAAGACGATGTACTTACAGGCCAACCATTACACCCAATAAAGCATGCTCTGCAAATATTTACAGACGCATCAATAGAAGGGTGGGGCGCTCACTTAAACGAGCGCACTGCAGGAGGAACTGGGTCCCTTCCGGGAAGCAAGCTGCACATAATTATCTAGAACTTAAAGCAGGCTTTCTGGCTTTAAAAGAGTTCCAAGACCTTTGCTCAAACAAGATAGTACTTGTAGCAACCGACAACACCACAGTAGTGTCATACATAGACAAGGAAGGAGGCATGAGGTCGGGCCCACGTGTGCCCTACTATGGAGAATCTTGACCTGGTGTACCAGGAAACAAGTGACTCTAAGCCCGACACATTCCAGGCCGGCTGAATGTGGTAGCGGACAAGCTATCCAGGCTAGGCCAGACCATCCAAACAGAGTGGTTTCTCCTTCCAGTGGTCTTCCACTCAATCTGGAGCAGGTGGCACCGGCTCAAATAGACTTATTTGCTATGAGGTTCAACAACAAGTTGCCTCTGTTTGTGTCACCGGTACCGGATCCCCTGGCCACAGCAGTGGATACACTCAGTATGCCATGGTGGGATCTGAAAGCATACACCTTCCCACCATCAGCCATATTGGGCAAGTGGTGGAGAAGTTGCAAGACTCCCCATGCAAGAGAATCGTTCTGATTGCTCCGGGGTGGCCCAACATGCCTTGGTTTTGGGATCTAGTGACCATGTCCAGCCAAATCCCACTGAGCCTGCCCAATCTGCCCAACCTGTTGACAGCCATTCAATCAGATCCGTCACAGATATCTGACAAATGTTAATCTCCATAAAGGGCTCCTAGAGCCTCAGCAATCGAGGAGCAGGACTTGTCTGAGGCAGTGGCAGCAAGAATTGAGGCTCCTCAAAGGGGATCAATCAGATCAGTCTATGAGGCAAGTGGCCATTTTTACAAAGTGATGTATCATCAGGTGGACTTCGGGGCACCCCCCCCCTGTAAAGTCAGTTGCTGACTTCCTTATGCACCTGTTTAAGGACAGGAAGTTGCAGCCCAGCACCATTGATGGTTACAGGTCAGCCGTGGCTGATAGTCTGGGAAATTTACCCAGCAATGTCAGTAAGGATGAAAATCTCACTCGTCTCCTGGATAGTTTCCACTGAGACAGACCCAAAGGCCAGGGGGGAATCCCCTCCTGGAACCTGTTCCTGGTTTTTGCACCAGCTGACAAGGTTCATTTTGAACCAATTAAAGAGGCCTCCTTGAAGCATTTGACCTTCAAGACAGTTTTCCTCTTGGCCCTGGGGTCGGGCAAGCGTGGAAGTGATTTACATGCTTGGCAAAACAGAAATATTATACACCAATACGACTGGTCAAAGGTGTCCCTGTACCCGTCACCCAGCTTTCTCTCCCAAGAATCAGCTGGCCAAAGAGGGTCCAGACAGTGTGGCCCCAGGGGTTATAACGGCCCTGGCCCCAACTCTGGATAGATCCCTCAAGTGTGACAGGTCCCTCTATCCAGTCAGAGCATTGCGCTACTATTTGGACAGGACCTCAGACCTCGGGCAGAATAAGGAGGTGGTTTTTTTGTCTCCTTTAAGAAAGGTTTCGACAAAGACATCTCACCTGCCACTATCTCCTCTTGGATCCAGCAGACTGTGATCCTATGTTATGAGCTCTCTGACTAGGAGGCCCACACTTTACATCAGGTTAAAGCCCATGATGTCGGGGCCTTTGATGCTTCTAGGGTCTTCCAGTCGAGAGTTTCCTTAGATACAGTCTTGTCAGCCTGCCACTGAAGTTACATAATACCTTCATACAGTTCTATCTGAAGGGTGTGGCTTGGGCTGATTCAGGGCTTTACCAATTGGGCTCGGTAGTGGCTGCTCAGCAGATCCACAAGTGGCCCTTAGATTGAGGAGATTTGTATATATATGTATAAACAGTTCTTCACGTACATTAGAATTACGTGTGGCGTGCTTCCTTTGGGAGGTTTATTTGCATTCTGGGACTGAACTCATCCCTCTCTTCCCCTACCTCAGAGCAGGTCTAAAAAGGGGGGGGGGGGGCGACGGCGGTATAGCCCCGGGTAACCGGCTGCTGGCAACCGACCATGGCCTTACAGGGTTTCCTGACCTTAAGGTCAACCCAGGCCTGGGCCTATAGGTCTCCTGACGAAGTCAGCCTAGACCGTAGGTTAAAATTTGCTATTACTTGTGAGTTCACATAAGTCCCTAGTAACTTACCCGCCGACCAAGCGGTAGTTATTCAGCAATTGTCCATTGGATAGGATGTATTAACGCAATAAAATTGCAAATTTAATAAGTAAATTAAATTTTTATAAGTTAATACCCTATCCAATGGACACACAAGACCCTCCCACCGACCCCGCTATCAGCTTACTAGGGGTCTAATTGGTTTAGACAACGAAAAAGATGCTATGACGTCATGTTGTCTAGACAGGAAGTAAATACCATACGCCACCTAGCGAATGCACAGTACTGGGACCGGCCAGCCGGTGGAAACACAGGTCTGCGCCGGCCGGATTAGCAATTGTCCATTGGATAGGGTATTAACTTATAAAAATTTAATTTACTGATTAAATTTGCAATTTTCGAGGGTTTTATAGATTGCTGTTTTGTGTTTCAGACTTTCGACACAGCAAGATACGGTAAAACGGGATGGAATCACAAACAAAGTCAGTAAGAACCATATTTGTTTTTAGCCCTGAGTGAGAATTCATTAGTGCCTGAGATTAAAACAAGGGGTACTTATTGCCCCCTCTCTCCCTCCATCGAAGTTCTATGAAATGTGTGTCCCTAGTTTTTGCTGTCACTCTGTTTTTCTTTGAATGAAAAAAAAAATTGTTTATAACAAGGAATCAAAGATTTTGACAAAATTACGTTGGCAACCTGTGTGTGCCTATTTATTTGGCATATAGGGATTGCTTCGTCATCCAATTTTTGTGGCGTCGTCTGTCGTTGTCACACTTTGTATTCTGGACAGTATCTCAAAAATGGCTGGTCAGATTTAATTCAAATTTGGCATGTGGATGTAACTGGTCCTGAGGGTGTGCTGTATAGTTTTGTGACCTTAAACTCCCACTAGTAAGATACTTAAACTCATTTTAAGTTTTTTCGTTTCCAGACAGTATCTCAAAAATGGCTTGATGGATTCAATTTAAATTTGGCATGTGGTTGTAGCTAGTTTTGAAGGTGTGCCCTATTTTAAGGTGACCTTAAACTCCCTCGTATAAAAAACTTATGTCCAGTTTACGTTTTTTCGTTCTCCAAGGAATATACTGAAAATAACTTCAGAAATTTCATTCAACTTTTGCATGTATATGTAACTGGCCATAGGTAAGTGCCATACAATAAGGTGACCTTAAACTCCCAGTAATAACAGAATTATATTCACTTTAAGTTTGATCATTTTTGAACAGTATTTCAAATATTGTGCAATTCTAGACATATTTTAGTTGTGGATGTAACAAACCTTGAACAGAACCTTCAGAAAAAGATTGCCTTAAACTCGCTACAATATACAGCAGTGCAAACAGACTTTGAGTTTAAGGTTGGGACAATATTTTTGGTGTTTGAAAGATATTTTAAATGCTAATGAGGACTTTTCACATTGATATTCATCATGTACATATATCTGAATTGCTGATATTTTATAAAGATATGAGTTTACGGTTGCATTAGTTTGTGTCACTAGCAGCTATGATGGAAAACATGCATGGTCAGTGTCGTCGTCACACTTGCTTTCCAGACAGTATCTCAAAAATAGCTTGATGAATTAAATTCCAATTTGGCATGTTGATGTAACTGTTCCTGAATGTGTGCCATATTTAAGGTGACCTTAAACTCACAGTAGTAAGATACTTATATTGTGTTGAAGGTTTTTCGTTTCCGGTTAGTATCTCAAAAATGGGTTGACGGATTCAATTCAAATTTGGCATGTGGTGGTAACTGGTTTTCAAGGTGTGCCCTATTTTAAGGTGACCTTAAACTCTCATGTATTAAAAAGTTATGTTGAGTTTAAGTTATTTACTTTTCCTGTAAAGTATACTAAAGATAGCTTAAAAAACTTCATTCAAATTTTGCATGTGTATATAACTGGCCATAGATAAGTGCCTCACATTAAGGTGACCTTAAACTCCCAGTAATAACAGAATTATATTCACTTTAAGTTTGGCAATTTTTCAACAGTTTTTCAAACACTGTGCAATTCTAAGCATCTTTCAAGTTGTAAATGTAACAAACCATGAACAAAACCTACAGGAAAAGATTCCTTTAAACTCCCTCACAGCTGGGAACTAACTTTGAGTTTAAGGTTGGGACAATTTTTTGGTGTTTAAAGATATTTGATGTGCTAATTCAGACTTTATTCTTTGATATTCATCATGTACATCTGTCTACACCAAAAAAGTTTCTTTTGTAAGGTTATAGTAAATTCCCGATATTTCATAAACTTATAAGTTTACGGTTGCATTACTTTTGTGCCACTAGCAGTTGGAGGACAAGTATGGTCAGTGTGGTTGTCACACTTCCTTCCCAGACAGTATCTCAAAAATGGCATGATGGATGAAATTCAAATTTGGCATGTGGATGTGACTGATACTCAAGGTGTGCCCTGTTTTAAGGTGACCTTAAACCCCCACTAGTAACATCCTTATATTGATTTTAAGTTTTTCTGTTTCCAGACAGTATCTCAAAAATGGGTTGACGGATTCAATTCAAATTTGGCATGTGATTGTAACTGCAATTTAAGGTGTGTCCTATTCTAAGGTGACCTTAAACTCCTATGTATAAAAGAATTATGTTGAGTTTAAGCTTTTTATTTTTCCATAGAGTATGCTGAAGATAACTTGATAAATTTCGTTCAAATTTTTACATGTGTATGTATCTGGCCATAGATACGTGCATGCATTAAGGTGACCTTAAACTCCCAGTAATAACACATTGTGAGTGTCGTCATCACACTTCCTTTCCAGGCAGTATCTCAAAAATGGCATGTTGGATTAAATTCAAATTTGACATGTGTAGGTAACTGGTGATCAAGGTGTGCCCTGTTTTAATGTGACCTTAAACTCTCACTAGTAACATACTTATATTGAGTTTAAGTTTTTCTGTTTCCAGACAGTTTAGTCGAAAATGGGTTGAAGGATTCAATTCAAATTTTGCATGTGGTTGTAACTGGTATTCAAGGTGTGTCCTATTCTAAGGTGACCTTAAACTCCCATGTATAAAAGAATTATGTTGAGTTTAAGTTTTTTATTTTTCCATAGAGTATGCTGAAGATAACTTGATAAATTTCATTCAAATTTTACATGTGTATGTAACTGGCTATGGATAAATGCCATACATTAAGGTGACGTTAATAGCACATTGTTAGTATCTCAAAAATACATAATGGATTAAATTCAAATTTGGCATGTGGATGTAACTGGTATTTAAGGTGTGTACTATTTTAAGGTGACCTTAAACTCGTATGTATTAAAGAATTATGTTGAGTTTAAGTTTTTTACTTTTCCGTAGAGTATACTGAAGATAGCTGAAGAAACTTCATTCAAATTTTGCATGTATATGTAACTGGCCATAGATAAGTCCCACACATTAAGGTGACCTTAAACTCCCAGTAATAACACATTTTGAGTGTCGTCGTCACACTTCCTTTCCAGACAGTATCTCAAAAATGGCATGATGGACTAAATTCATATTTGGCATGTGGATGTAACTCATACTCAAGGTGTGCCCTGTTTTAAGGTGATCTTAAACTCCCACTAGTAACATACTTATATTGATTTTAAGTTTTTCCGTTTCCAGACAGTATCTCAAAAGTGGGTTGATAGGTTCAATTCAAATTTAGCATGTCGTTGTAACTGGTATTCCAAGGTGTGTCCTATTTAAAGGTGACCATAAACTCCCATGTATAAAAGAATTAAGTTAAGTTTAAGTTTTTTTTATTTTTAATAAAATATACTGAAGATAACCTGAGAAATTTCATTCAAATTTTGCATGTATATGTATCTGGCCATAGACAAGTGCCATACATTAAGGTAACCTTAAACTCCCAGTAATAACACATTGTCAGTGTCGTCGTCACACTTCCTTTCCACACAGTATCTCAAAAATGGCATGAGGGATTCAATTCAAATTTGGCATGTGGATGTAACTGATCCTCAAGGTATGCCCTGTTTTAAGGTGACCTTAAATTCCCAGTAATAACACATTGTGAGTGTCATCATCACACTTCCTTTCCAGACAGTATCTCAAAAATGGCATGATGGATTAAATTCATATTTGGCATGTGGATGTAACTCGTACTCAAGGTGTGCCCTGTTTTAAGGTGATCTTAAACTCTCACTAGTAACATACTTATATTGATTTTAAGTTTTTCCGTTTCCAGACAGTATCTCAAAAGTGGGTTGATAGATTCAATTCAAATTTAGCATGTGGTTGTAACTGGTATTCAAGGTGTGTCCTATTTTAAGGTGACCATAAACTCCCATGTATAAAAGAATTATGTTGAGTTTAAGGTTTTTTTATTTTTTAATAGAGTATACTGAAGATAGCTTGATAAATTTCATTCAAATTTTGCATGTATATGTAACTGGCCATAGACAAGTGCCATACATTAAGATGACCTTAAACTCCCAGTAAAAGCACATTGTCAGTGTTTTCGTCACACTACCTTTCCAGGCAGTATCTCAAAAATGACATGATGGATTAAATTCAAATTTGGCATGTAGATGTATCTGGTATTCACGGTGTGTATTATTTTAAGGTGACCTTAAACTCCTATGTATAAAAGAATTATGTTGAGTTTAAGTTTTTTATTTACCATAGAGTATACTGAAGATAACGTAAGAAATTTCATTCAAATTTTGCAAGTATATGTAACTGGCCAAAGATAAGTACCACACATTAAGGTGACCTTAAGCTCCCAGTAATAACACATTGTGAGTGTCGTTGTCACACTTCTTTTCCAGACAGTGTCTCAAAAAATGGCATGATGGATTAAATTCATATTTGACATGTGGATGTAACTCGTACTCAAGGTGTGCCCTGTTTTAAGGTGACCTTAAACTCCCACTAGTAACATACTTATATTGATTTTAAGTTTTTCTGTTTCCAGATAGTATCTCAAAAGTGGGTTGACAGATTTATTCAAATTTGGCATGTTGTTGTTACTGGTATTCAAGGCATGTCCTATTTTAAGTTGACCTTAAACTCCTATTTATAAAAGTTTTATGTTGAGTTTAGGTTTTTAATTTTTCCATAGAGTATACTGAAGATACCTTGAGAAATTTTATTAAAATTTTGCATGTATATGTAACTGGCCATAGGTAAGTGCCATATATTAAGGTGACCTTAAACTCCCAGTAATAACACATTGTCACTGTCGTCACACTTCCGTTCCACACAGTATCTCAAAAATAGCATGATGGATTAAATTCAAATTTGTTACGTGGATGTAACTGGTCCTCAAGGTGTGCCCTATTTTAAGATGAACTTAAACTCCCACTAGTAACAAACTTATATTGATTTTAAGTTTTTGTGTTTCCAGACAGTATCTCAAAAATGGGTTGACGGATTCAATTCAAATTTGGCATGTGGTTGTAACTGGTATTCAAGGTGTGTCCTGTTTTAAGATTACCTTAAACTCCAATGTATAAAAGAATTATGTTGAATTTCAGTTTTTTATTTAGTATATAGTATAGTAGAGTATACTGAAGATAACTGGAGAAATTTCATTAAAATTCTGCATGTATATATAACTGTGCAGGTTCAATGGCATGAGAACTTGTATGTGATTGCTTTCTTGGCAATTTCTGCAACAAGTGTTTTCATGGCAACACTTTTTCTGTTTCTTGATTTTTTATTTTGTGGGCATTTAACATTATTCAAAACTTTCAAAATATGTTCATTACAAGAGGAACTTGTGATTTGGTTTTAGGCAACATTTGCCAACACTTTTCCTGTTGTTTTTCACTTTTAAATTGGTGGGATCTTTATAAATAAAACCCATGCAAAAATTTTAACTAGTATTTTCAGGATACATTTCATGCAAGGGGAACTACAAGAGTAGTGATGATGCTTTTTTGCAAGTTTTTGGTAACAGCTGCTGCCATGGCAATACGTTTTCTGTATTGTTTTTCAAATTGTGATTTTGTGGGTACTTGTCAACATTTTCTCATGTTTCTTGGGTTTAAAATCTTTTTGTGGGTTCTTTGCATTCCAAACTCCATTGCAACACTTTATCTTTTTCCTGAATTTCCTGCTTAGTGCTGACATCTAGTAAAAACTTGGTAAGTGATAACTTCATGTGTTTGCGTCTCTGTCTGCCTGTGTCCATTTGTCATATCCTGTACATTGGATCTAGGTTATATTTTTCAACAAGTTGGAGCCTCACCATGGCTCGGCACTTCTCAAGGATTGTCTGGATCTGCAAATAGACTGCCAGTCAGCCAACTATTTATGTCCACTATAATTGTTGTCCTTTTGAATTTCATCCGCTTCAGTCTTTAAACCAAAGCTGGTGACACAGTACAATTCTTCTGAATTCTTGTATATCCTATGTTGTGTATTGTGTGTCAGTGACGTGGGTAGTTGCTGACACCATAATGTGTAAATAGATTCACCACATAGGATTGTAAACAATTGTATGTTATTCTGATGCTAAAAGTCTTTGTAGGAGTATGGAAATTAGGGAAATAGGTCACCATATGGTGCACAATGTTTGTAGTCTTGTTATTTTTTTTTTAAATTACCTTAAGTTGTTAAACTTGTATCATGTTGGTCTCATTCTTGTTATTTGTACAAAAAACATTCATGAGTCTTTGTTAAGTCTACAGTCATTAGTGGGTCCGTATCTTGCAGTGGCGTGAAATGATCCAAAGTTTGTTGCTACTGGGAAGTTCTTATTTCAGTATTAACCTGCCAATTAATGATATTGTAAAGCGTGATATTCTCCCCTCTTCACCTGAGTACTTTGACAAGTACAAGTACTTTGATTCAGAACCTGGTCAGTGTACTTGGGTTTGTGGCATGGAAATGTCTTTGACAGCCTGCACAGTACAATTATAATAAAGCTCTTTCTGCACCTGAATTCCTCCTACCCTGAAGATTTTTGCATGAAATGTGCCAGTAGATAGAAGCAAATACAAAAATATATGCAAACAATGAACAGGTTCTGGTCTAAATGTTGCAACAACAGCCAAAAAGTCAGAAAACGACAATAAAAAAGTACTCCAAAATAAGAATCCCACAATAAAAACTGCATATGAATGGTCCTATATGTCCATACTATTGTATCACAAGAAAAAACATTTTTATTGCATTAATACATCCTATCCAATGGACAATTGCTTTACTGGTCGACACAACCGGTCCCGCCAAATGACAGAAAATATATAATACCGGCAGGACCGGTCACGGAGTGTACATTCACTGGGTGGCGCAACGTACTCCCTTCCTGTCTAGACATGCTAACGTCATCGTGTCTTTTTCGTGTGGAGTGTACAGACGTGTTTTCTACAGAGTGTTGAAAGCGAAGATTTTTTAAAGGCAACTACAAACTTTTTACTTTATTTTATATAAAGTGAATATATTTTGTTTCTGGAGTATCATGGCGTCCCCTGGACAGAAGAGAGGAACATGTGGCCACATTGTGGCTTTTTTTTGACTCTCACTCAAAAGGTGCACGTTGTCGTGAGAAAGGCATTGGGAAGGACCTTTGTGGTGAAAAGAAGCCTTGTGACATTTGTGAACAACTGGCCACCCCTAATTACAGGGCATGTAAGGAGCTCCAGAAGAAGGCAAGCTCTCCCCCCAGATTGTTGATCCAGCTGACGTTATTGTGTTGGGGCAGGTCAAGAGCAATGGTGGCAATAGTGATAGAGGTGAAACTCCCAGTAAAAAACCCAAAAAGCCCTCTCACAAGTCCCCTACTAAGAAGAAAGCCAGCAAAACATCAACAGACTTTCAAGCTGATCTCAAATCCATGGATGACCAGTTGTCAGAACGTTTTGCCCGGCTGGAGGCTATGTTCCTGGCCAGAAGCTTTCAAGGACTGGTGGAGCCGGTTCAGAAATCAGATGTGGTGGTGACTGACAGACCTTTTATCCCACCATTGCAGCAACCTACCGGTGTTACCGGTCAGAAGCAGTCGTCAGGAGCAGCCAACAAGAGTGAATTGAAGAAAGCCACCCAGCCTGTTGAGGCCCCCGGTGCACTGACTGCCACCCAGCCTGTTGAGGCTCCCGGTGCACTGACTGCCACCCAGCCTGTTGAGGCTCCCGGTGCACTGACTGCCACCCAGCCTGTTGAGGCTCCCGGTGCACTGACTGCCACCCAGCCTGTTGAGGCTCCCGATGCACTGACTGCCACCCAGCCTGTTGAGGCTCCCGATGCACTGACTGCCACCCAGCCTGTTGAGGCTCCCGGTGCACTGACTGCCACCCAGCGTGTTGAGGCTCCCGGTGCACTGACTGCCACCCAGCCTGTTAAGGCTCCCGGTGTACTGACTGCCACCCAGCCTGTTGAGGCTCCCGGTGCACTGACTGCCACCCAGCCTGTTGAGGCTCCCGGTGCACTGACTGCCACCCAGCGTGTTACGGCTCCCGGTGCACTGACTGCCACCCAGTGTGTTACGGCTCCCGGTGCACTGACTGCCACCCAGCCTGTTGAGGCTCCCGGTGCACTGACTGCCACCCAGCGTGTTACGGCTCCTGGTGCACTGACTGCCACCCAGCGTGTTACGGCTCCCGGTGCACTGACTGCCACCCAGCCTGTTGAGGCTCCCGGTGCACTGACTGCCACCCAGCGTGTTGAGGCTCCCGGTGCTTCAACTGAGATGCTCTTCACCGGCCAGGACTCTTCCCTGCCTTCAGTTGTTGACAGACCTGAGGTTCAACCCCCAGGTCCTGCAAGCCAAATGTTCTCCAGTGGTAGACCTAAGGTCCAGCCCCCAGGTCCCACTGCTCAGCCTGCTACTGTAAAACAGTTTGCCACGTCTCCGGTTCTTGAGTCCCTGCTGAGGAATCGGCAGCTGATTCTCAATAGTTTAGTGATTGGGCTTCTAGCTTTGCTGATGAAGTTGACCTGGAATCTTCCGGTCCAGATCAAGAACTGTAAGATGTGGACCAGGAACTTTCGGCTGAGCAAACTTACAGGGAGACAATGCGTGGTGTGAGGTCTTTCATGGCCTGGAATGACATTCTGGAGTTTGACTCGTCCTCCCGTTCACAAGATGACAACCTTTCACCGGTTCCCGAACCTCACATACCGGTAAAGGTCCGTTGACAATTGGTTGTGTAGGAAATTTGAGAAACTGAATTTAACTGTTCAGGAAGGATACCCGTCCCGTACTTCAGAGACTGCTGGTTTAAACAGGGACCATTTTATTGCATTAATACATCTTACCTAGTGGACAGATGCATTTGTCCGGCGCCTTGCCGGTCTCGCCAAACGTTAGAAAAAAACGTCCTGAGCTGGGCTCTGGCCGGGACCGGTAGTGTCCTGTTCATTCGCCAGGTGGCTGTGTAGCCAACCTGCCGGTATACTGCGCATGCTCGCGCATGCGCTCTTCCTCTTTTTGTTTGGCGCGTCCATTTTGTAAACGCTTGAAGTTAAGAGAAACTTTTTGATTTTTTACTAGTGATATACTGGATATTTAGTTGAAATTATTTAGTGGTGTTAATCTTCTTATATCATGGATTCACCAGGAGGCAGGGGTCATGTGGCCACGTAATGGCCGCCTTTGATCTACACAAGAAATGCGCGCGCTGTCGCGATAAAGGCATTGGGGATGACTCTTGTGTTAAAGACAAACAGTGTAGTGTGTGTGATTCATTTTCGGATGAACAGAGGGAACTGATTTCTACCCCTTCTTGTAGGATCAGAAAGGAAAGGAAAGCAGGTATTTTAGTTTCCCCAAAAGAAGTAGAGGTTATTGCTCCAGTGGATTCTTCTGCCACTGCCGAACCAACTTTCTCTGCTCCTCCTCAGTCTTCTTCTTCTAATTTTGTTACTGCAGAACAATTCTCATTAATGAACGATAAATGGACTGAGCACTTTGCACGCTTTGAGGCCTTGTTGAGCAGAGGCAATGTCTTTTCTACCCCCAAAGCGGCGGTGAATCCTGTAAGCGCTAAAGTGATGGTGTCTGATTCTCCATTCATCGCTCCGGCTGCCCGGCCCACCGGTCCGGTGGAGACCCCGGCAGTGCAGGAAGCTGTTACTAAAGTTAAAAAGTCCAAAGACAAGAAGCAGAAAAAACCGGTCAAGTCTGATAAACCGATTCATGTTGATAAACCGGCCCCTGCTGGGAACTCCTCCGGCCCGGAGGGTGTAGGGCAGGTTCCGGTACACAGGAAAGTTGTGCCACCGGCTTCTTCAGTCTCTGTTCCACCGGAAGATCTTCAAGCCGGTCCCCCGGATGATAATGTGGTGACTAAACCTTCATCTTCAGTTGTTGCAGAGTCCTTCACCGGTAGTTTCAACCTACCACCGGAACCGGATGAAATTGACTTTGATGACCCTCTTGCCGGATCAGATGTCTCAACCGACCATTCTGACTATGATGAAGGTGAAATATCTTCAGATACTGTGGAACGCTCTGATCAGACAGAAGAAATGAACTATCGGGAAACTGTGAGATCCATCCGGTCGTTCATGGGCTGGACGCACATACCTGATTTTGAGAGTGATTTGAATGAGCCCGATAAATCAAATAACCCATGGAAGGGTAAGAACCCCAAAAGGCCAGCTCGTATCTCCGTGGACATGCCTCCAGACGACTGGCTTTGCCAAAAATTGGAGAGAATAAACACTGTTGTTGCTGAAGGATACCCTTCCAGAGCACAAGATTCCGCAGGACTAAAAAGAGATCAATTCCTTAAAGTACCGAAGTCGCAGGCCAGGTGGTATCAAATGTATACCATCAAACAGGATGGTCCTCACCGGCCCGGGAAGAAACTTTTCAGTTGGCATAACACAGAAGCAAAGTTAAACTCGCAATTTCCCAGGATTACTAAGGCTTCTGCCTATCCTGCTGCTGGACCGCCTTCTAGGCCAATATCACAAGAATACCTCAGGAGGTGGGAAAAGTGCGCTAGGGAGAACTCCTACATCATCAACAGCGCAGCTGGCTTCAACAGGTGTACTAGTGAGTTGCAGGAGAAAATGTCTGGGAATGTGGCCATGTTGTACTCACGCTTCAATAAGGGCAAGGCCCCTAAGGAAGTTACCAGTGCCCTGAACGATTTAAAGGACTTGATGGCCTTTCATCAAAACGTCTCGATGGCGATGGGAACTGCTTTGCAGCATTTAGCGGACAGTATATTTGTTCAATTGTCAAACCTCATTCTGATTCGCTGTGATGCTTATCTTGAACATGCTAAGCCAGGCATCAAGCAAAACACATGGTTACACCTCAGGAACGCTCCGATGTTTGGCTACGGCCTCTTCCCGGACGCAGTCATTGCGACTGCAGAACCGGACATCATTAAACATGAGGCTACCGGCACTGCTCTGAGACCCGGACCGGGTGCTTCACAGCAGGCCGGTTGGAGAACAGCCAACAGGTATCGCCCTTATGAAAGGAAGGATAACAGGTCTACTGCTCCGGACCAAGAGCACCAGCCATGGCGTCAGTTTAGCAGGTGTAGAGGCAGAGGACGTGGACGGGGTAGAGGGGTGAATCCTCGTTTCTCTCGTTCAAAAGGTTTTAAGTCCTATAAATGACAATTATCGCATAGCTCCTCCACCTCTTTGCCAGGTGTTAGTGGAGGAAAAGCCAGAGCAAACTGTGCAACACCTAGTTCAAGACAGTTTAAGTTGTCAAAAGATAGTCAAGTTGCCAAGTGTAAATCTTACTCAGAAACATTCAAACCAGACTGTATTTTGTCATGTTGTAAATCCTGTTCAATATGCAATTTCACAAGGGCTTCCACAAAAGAAAGGTGTAAGACCCGATGTAGCAAAAACAGAAATAAAGTATGTCAAAGGTGTTTTTTTTGTAAATCATTGTCTTTCTGCCAAATCTGTTCCAAATGTCCCCAATGTTGTCACAGAGCTGGGTGTAGGGGCACACTTCAAAAGTTCTGGCCGAAATGGGAAACACTGGGAGCGAATCCAAGGGTGGTCTCCATCTTGTGGGAAGGCTACACACTTCCATTCAAGATGAGACCCCCACTGACCAGATTTCCTCTCATCACAAGTGGTTATGCAAATCCGGCAAGAAGTCTAGCTCTCTCACAGGCTCTAGGTGCCTTGGTAGAAAAGTTGGTGGTAGAAAAGGTAGTGGTGCGGACCTCCCTATCCTTTTACAACCGCCTGTTCCTGGTCCCAAAACCCGACAACAAGTGGCGTCCAATCTTGGATCTCAGTCAACTCAATCTTTTTCTCAAAACAAACACATTCAAGATGGAAACACCGGAGACCATCAGGGTCTCCTTACAAAAAGGGGAATGGGTCACGTCTCTGGATTTCAGCGACGCTTACTTTCACATCCCCATCCATCCCAGATCCAGAAAATACCTCAGGTTCTTTTTGAACAGCAAGGCATATCAATTCACAGCCCTTCCTTTCGGACTGGCCACTGCTCCACTGGAATTTACCAAGGTGGTCAAAGAGGTGAAATTGATGGCTCAGGCCAGGGGTATAAGAATCCACCAGTACCTAGACGACTGGTTGCTCAGAGCCCCGGACCAGGGAACTTGCCAACAAAATACCCAGACCCTCTTGGCCCTGTGCCGCGAGTTGGGTTGGGTGGTAAACATGAAGAAATCCGAGCTGGTACCTCAACAAAATTTCAATCTTGTAGGTTACCGGTTCGATCTCCTAACCGGATGGGTGTTACCCACCGTGGAGCGTTGGGAGACGTTGAGGGCAAAACTGCTCTTTATCAAGAACAAGGACAGTTGCACCGTCAGACAGTTAATGTCTCTCATAGGTCTATTGACAGCAACAGAGAAACAGGTGTGGTTAGGTCGCCTACACATGCGACCAATCCAATGGCACCTCAAGAGGCACTGGCATGTACCGGAGATTTTGGACAAGGAGATTCCGGTCCCCCCTACCCTCCACCCCCACCTGGATTGGTGGTTGGAGGAAAAGAATGTGCTCCGCGGCCAACCATTACATCCGCTGCGTCACGCTCTGCAAGTTTTTACAGACGCATCAAACGAAGGTTGGGGCGCTCACTTAGGGGACTACATAGCAAGAGGCGTTTGGTCAGAACCAGAAAGTCGCCTCCATATAAACTTTTTGGAACTAAAAGCAGTATTCCTGGCTCTCAAGAGTTTCGAGCATCTCTGCAGGGATCGGATTGTCCTAGTAGCCACAGACAACACAACTGTGGTCTCCTACATCAACAAGGAAGGAGGTATGAGATCAGGCTCTCTTTGTGCCCTCCTGTGGAGACTTCTGTCGTGGTGCCACCCCAAGGGGATAATCCTCCGAGCGAGGCACATTCCGGGTCGCCTAAATGTGATAGCGGACAAACTGTCCAGGCACAACCAGGTGATCCAGACAGAATGGTCCCTGTCTCAGCAGGTGTTTCGTCTCTTGTTCTCCAACTGGGCTCTCCCACAACTCGACCTTTTTGCCACCCGGTTCAATCACAAACTTCCCAGGTTTGTGTCACCGGTTCCGGATCCGACAGCCTGGGCTGTCGACGCCCTCAGCATATCATGGGAAAATCTGGATGTGTACGCCTTTCCCCCAGTTGCATTGCTCAATCAAGTGGTTTCAAAAGTCATGGACCAGGGGTGTCACAGAATGGTGCTAATTGCACCGGGTTGGCCCAACATGGCTTGGTTTTGGGATCTGGTGACTCTGTCCGCACAAATCCCTTTCCAGCTTCCACTTCTCAAGGATCTGGTGACTCAACCTGTCAATGGCCTCCTACACAGGAATCTCACCAATCTAAACCTACATGCATGGCTCCTCGAGCCTCCATCATTCAAGAGCAAGGATTCGCTGATGAAGTGGCAGCAAGAATTGAGGCTCCTCAGAGAAGTTCAACCAGAGCCGTTTATAAATCGAAGTGGACCATTTTTGTCAAATGGTGTGAATCACATAAGGTGGACTTCCAGTCGCCCTCTGTGAACCAGATTGCCGATTTTCTCCTCTATCTCTTCAAGGACAGGAAACTGCAACCTAGCACCATTGATGGCTATAGGACAGCTATTGCTGACATGGTAGGAAACCAGGAGGTGAACATCAGTAAGGATGAAAATTTGACCCGTCTGTTAGACAGTTTTCATAGAGATAAACGTAAGGGCAGGTGTGGTGTCCCGTCCTGGAATCTCTCCCTGGTACTTCACCAATTGACTAAGGCTCCCTTTGAGCCTATGAGAAAGGCTTCACTTAAACATCTGACCTTTAAGACGGTCTTTCTGTTAGCCCTGGGATCAGGCAAGCGGAGAAGTGAGATTCATGCTTGGCTGTTCAAAAATATTCGCCATCAGGAAAGCTGGAGTCAGGTTTCCTTATACCCCTCTCCCATGTTCATTTCCAAAAACCAGTTGGCTAGGGAGGGCCCGGCTTCAGTGGCTCCTGTAGTGATCCCTGCTTTGGCTCCTTCTTTGGACAGAGACCTTAAAGAGGATCGATCTCTGTGCCCAGTCAGGGCTTTGCGTTACTATCTGGATCGAACCAAGGACCTGCGCAAAGGGAAAGAACTAGTATTTGTATCCTTTCGGAAGAGTTTCCAGAAAGACATAGTCCCTGCCACTATCTCTTCGTGGATTAAACAGACAGTTCTCCTGTGTTATCAACTGTCGGATGAGGATACGCAGAATTTGCTTCAGGTCAAGGCACATGATGTCAGGGCCTTTGCGGCTTCCAAGGCTTTTCAGGGAGGAGTATCCTTGGATCAAATTCTCTCAGCCTGTCATTGGAAGGCCCATAATACTTTTACACAGTTCTATCTGAAGGACCTAGATTGGGCAGATTCTGAACTGTACCATTTGGGACCCATTGTGGCTGCTCAGCAGGTCCATGATGATTGTAAATAGGTCCAATTCTATGTACATGCTGTAGATAGTGTTGTTTAAAAAAAAAAAAAAAAAGCATTTACCCCGGGATTGCCATGATCCTAAGTGGTTCCCGGGGTAGTTAGGTTTCTTCAGTTCCTGTTCTTCCTCACTAGGTGACGAGCTCATCCCTCTCTTTCCCTCTGTACCCTCGCCTTGAGTTGGTACAAGGAAATTTTTCTCAAACAGAGGGGGGTGGGGGGGTGGGTGGGGGGAGTGTGTGTGTGTTTTTTCCTATGGGCTGGTTTATTTAACCATTGCCGGAATCACCCTATATGTTTTAGAGCTCTCTGGAATTCCCCTGTTCTAAGCTACCCTCCATCCATTGGGTAGTGATTCTGCATCTGTCCACTAGGTAAGATGTATTAACGCAATAAAATGGAAAATTTAATAGTAAATTAAATTTTTATAAGTTAATACCTTATCTAGTGGACAAGGGGATTCCCACCCTACCTTCCCCGCTAATCTAAGCTCTAGGGGAATTCTAAGGTAGACAACAAAAAGAGGAAGAGCGCATGCGCAGTATACCGGCAGGTTGGCTACACAGCCACCTGACGAATGAACAGGACACTACCGGTCCCGGCCAGAGCCCAGCTCAGGACATTTTTTTCTAACGTTTGGCGAGACCGGCAAGGCGCCGGACAAATGCATCTGTCCACTAGGTAAGGTATTAACTTGTAAAAATTTAATTTACTATTAAATTTTCCAGTTTGTGAAGCCACCAAAGACGCTCAAGTGGTATGCAATGCACTGTGAAAAGAAGGACTTCTCACACTCCAAAGTATATAACTGGTCAACTGAACCGGCTAGATTAAACAGTTACTTTCCTAGGATTGCTAACCGTTCTCTGCACCTGCCTCCAGACACGTATCACAAGATACAGTGAGAAAGTGGGAACGGGCTGCACGTGACCAGACGTATATGGGCAACCAGGCTGCAGCTTTCAGCAGGTGTCTCACTAAAGTCCAGGACAACATGGTTTCCCAGTTAAAAGTGATACAGGGAATTACCTCAAAGGGCAAATCTTCAAACAAGATACACCAGGCAACAGACGAGCTGGACTACTTATCACTTTCAACCGGACCGTTAAACAAGCAATGGCCCGTACCATGCAGGGTTTCTCTCTGGTGGTGTGTTTATAAACGTGGCAAATCTTACTCTTGCTCGCAGGGACAGTTCCTTGGAATACATCAAGGCAGGCATCAAGCAGGATACGCTTGCTTCTCTGAGAACTGTGCCACTACACATGAGCGTGTTATTCCCTGACCACATTATTGCAAAGGCGGAGGAAGAATTACGACATGAAGACAACAGTAGTTCTGATATATTGTAGCTTTATTTTGTTTACTTCCACCATGACACTTTCTATTTTCAGCCGCGAATTCATTCTGTAGTTCGCACAGGAAACCACAGCTTTTCCACCCGTACTCCCAGCCTTCCAGACAGCAGCAAGACACTAACCGGATGCCTGGTCCACCAGCATGGCAACAAATTAGAAGGCGCGGCTATACTGCTGCTTCTTTCTCTCAGCAACCGGCCAAGACACAGAAGCAGTATAAATGACAATTACTGTGTGAGTTGTGTAGCCGGCAACATATTTAGTGTTGTGACCGGCAAAGAAACTTCTACTGCAAACTGTGTAACCGGACACAAGATTTGTGTACATGCAGGGCTCGACGTTTTCGGTGGTACACTGATAGGCTGACCGAAGGGCTACTAGCAAATAAAATACCTAAATACGTACATATTTTGATATATTGTAGCTTTATTTTGTTTACGTCCACCATGACACTTTCTATTTTCAGCCGCGAATTCATTATGTCCATCCCACTGGGGGACATATTATTTTTGCTTTTTCCGCCGTCCACTTGGTTTCCGGTCATTTCAAGGAAAAGTATTTATCCTATCTTTACCTAATTTGGTGTGGGTGTTTATTGGGTAAATAGCTTGAATGGGATTGCTTTTGGTGAAGATAGCTCTCTAGCTAACTGAGTAATAGCTACTTAGCTACTTTGAGTAGCTTTTTTATTTTAAGCATTTTAAAGGAAAAGTATTTCACCTATGTTCATAAAATTTCGGATGGAGGATTATTGGATCAGTATCTTGCTTGGGATTGTTTTTTGGGGATAATACCTTTATAGCTAACTGAGTAATAGCTACTGTGCTATATAGCTATTATGCTATTTTGAGTGGACTTTTTTCTGGACATTTTATTGAAACAATGTTTTCTATCTTCACAAAAATTTATATGAAGGATAGTTGTGTCAATAGCTTGGCCAGAATAGCTTTTGGTCGATGATAGCTTTGTAGCTATCTCAGTAATGGCTGCTTTGCTACTTTGAGCCTACTCTGAATTGCATTTCTGTTTTCACTCTTTTAAAGGAAATATATTTAACTCATCTTTGTAAAATTTGGTGTGAAGGTTTATAGGGTCAATTTCTTTCTTGGTTTTGTTGGTGATGATAATAGCTTTAACCTCCTGAAAGTAATAGCTACATAGCTATATAGCAAAACATAAATATGTCTATCTGCTAAACCATGCGACATAGAGCGATTTCGTCGAAATTTTCAATGTACTCTTGCCAATTTTCCAAAAAATCTTCCTCTCCCCAAAAATTGCAGCCATTTTGAATTTTTAAATTGTTGCAAAAAATGCAAAAACACATTTGCTTTTATCTCCTTAACCGTGTGAGATAGAGTGATTTCCTTGAAATTTTCGACCCACAGGTTATCTTAGAAATATACTCTTGCCAATTTTCAAAAAAAATATTCCTCTCCCCAGAAATGGCGGCAATTTTGAATTTTTGCCAAAAATGCAAAAATACAAATTTGCTCCTATCTTCAAGATTTCGTCAAAATATTTGGCCCACAGGGCATCTTGGTAAACTACTCGCAATTTTCAAAATAATTTTCTCTCCCCAAAAATGGCAGCCATTTTGAATTTTCAAATTTTTGCCAAAAATGCAAAAACACAAATTTGCTTCTATCTCCTTAACCGTACGAGATAGAGCGATTTCGTTTAAATTTTTGACCCACAGGGTATCTTAGCAAACTACTCCTTGCAATTTTCAAAAAAAAATTCCTCTACACAAAAATGGCGGCCATTTTGAGTTTTCGAATTTTTCCCAAAAATACAAAAGCATAAATTTGCTTCTATCTCCTTAACCATGCGAGGTAGAACAATTTTGTTGAAATTTTTGAACCACAGGGTATCTAAGCAATCTACTTTTGCCAATTTTCAAAAGTTTTCGTCTCCCTAAAAATGACAGCCATTTTGAATTTTCGCCGAAAATGGAAAAACACAAATTGGCTTCTATCTCCTTAACTGCCCGAGATAGAGGGATTTCGTCGAAATTTTCGACCCCCAGGGTGTCCAAAGTGTACTGACGACATTTCACAAAAATTACTTTCCCGCGTCTTTTGGCGACCATCTTGAATTTCTATGTGAAACATAGAAACACTTGGAAACAGGAGCAGGGCTTCTCTGAGGCAGTGGCAGCACAAATTGAGGCTCCTCAAAGAGGATCAACCAGATCAGTCTATGAGGCAAAGTGGACCATTACAGTGGAAGTTACAGCCAGGCACCATTGATGGCTATAGATCAGCCATCGCTGACAAACTGGGAAATTCCCCCATTAATGTCAGCAGAGATGAGAATCTCACTCGTCTCTTGGATAGCTTCCACAGAGACAGACCCAAGGGTCGGAGGGACATTCCCTCTTGGAACCTTTCCCTGGTATTGCACCAACTGACAAAGGCTCCTTTTGAACCCCTTAAAGAGGCCTCCCTGAAGCACTTAACCTTCAAGACTGTCTTTTGTTGGCCTTGGGTTCAGGCATACGCAGGAGTGGGATCCATGCTTGGTTTCACAAGAATATCAGATACCAATCAGATTGGTCGAAGGTGTCCTTGTACCCCTCATCCAGCTTTCTGTCCAAGAACCAGCTGGCTAAAGAGGGTCCAGACAGTGTGGCCCCAGTGGTAATCCCAACCCTGGCCCCCACTCTGGATAAGTCACTTAAAGGTGACAGATCCTTATGTCCAGTCAGAGCCCTTCACTATTACTTGGACAGGACCTCAGATTTCAGGCAGAACAAGGAGCAGGTCTTTCTCTCCTTCAAGAAAGGTTTTGACAAGGACATCTGCCCTGCCACCGTCTCCTCATGGATCAAGCAGACTGTGATCCTATGCTATGAGCTCTCTGATCAGCAAGCCCTCACCTTACATCAGGTTAAAGCCCATGATGTTAGGGCAATTGTCCAGTGGATAGGATGTGTAAACACAATAAAGTTGCAAATTTAATAAGTAAATAAAATTTTTATAAGTTAATACCATGCCCAATGGACGGACAAGGCCCTCCCAAACAGTCCCGCTATCAGCTTACTAGGGGCTAACTAGGTTTAGACTATGAAAAAGAGGCAATGACGTCATCATGTCTAGACAGGAAGGAAGTATGGTGTGCCACCTAGCGAATGTACACTCCATGACCGGTCCTGCCGGTAGTATATACAGGACTGCTTTGATTGGATAGGGTATTAACTTTAAAAAAAAATTTAATTTACTTATTGAATTTGCAAAGTTCTTTACTTGGGACCAGCAAACAATTGCACAGTTAACGTCTTCTAGTGAATGAGCTGTAGATGTGACTTTTCAGTGACCTTTTTCACACAAACCCCCTGACTGCTTGTTCTGGTATTTGAAATATTTGACAGTAAAATCTCAAGAATATGTGGTTTTTCTCCAACGTTTGGTGAGAGTTTGTGTGCTTGCCATGTTTTACTGTTAGGTTTGGTTGGAACTAGCAGAGCTGGCAAACCACCTCACCACCTGGTTGTGGGCAAAATAGCAAAAAACCTCAACGAATAGTAAATAGTCTTTGAAAATTGAGACTTTTTTTACCCCACAGCCAGGCTGTATGAGTATTGTTTTCACCTGTGGTATCAGGCAATACGGGTAGATTGGTGGCATGAGAAAATGTATTGTCTGGGCTGTATCTCATAAACTGTGAGGTATAGGAACTATAAGTGTGGTGTGGATATTGGTTGGGGGGTGTAGCTGTGCAACATCATGGTGTGACCTTGATTTGATTTTTCACCTTGCTGTGTTGACCTTGTCCTTAAAAGTCCTGTCTTTAAGGTGTAGGAAGCTTTTATGTGGTAGAATCATTGGTGGGGGTGTAGACATGTACAACATCAAAGTGTGACCTTGGAGTTACTGTTGACCTTTGCTCTGCCAGAATGTTTTCTGCTGCCATATTTAAGACATGTTGCTACTATCATAAAGATATATGGATTGCTCCAACTGTTGCTGCTATTGCAAAGATATATGGATTGCTCCAACTGTTGCTCCTATCATAAAGATATATGGATTGCTCCAACTGTTGCTCCTATCATAAAGATATAATGGATTGCTCCAACTGTTGCTCCTATCATAAAGATATATGGATTGCTCCAACTGTTGCTCCTATCATAAAGATATATGGATTGCTCCAACTGTTGCTCCTATCATAAAGATATATGGATTGCTCCAACTGTTGCTCATATCACAAAGATATATGGATTGTTCCAACGAATGCTCCAACTGTTGCTCCTATCACAAAGATATATGGAATGCTCCCAACTGTTGCTCCTATCATAAAGATATATGGAATGCTCCAACTGTTGCTCCTATCATAAAGATATATGGATTGCTCCAACTGTTGCTCATATCATAAAGATATATGGATTGCTCCAACTGTTGCTCATATCGTAAAGATATATGGATTGCTCCAACTGTTGCTCCTATCATAAAGATATATGGATTGCTCCAACTGTTGCTCCTATCATAAAGATATATGGATTGCTCCAACTGTTGCTCATATCACAAAGATATATGGATTGCTCCAACTGTTGCTCCTATCACAAAGATATATGGAATGCTCCAACTGTTGCTCCTATCATAAAGATATATGGATTGCTCCAACTGTTGCTCATATCATAAAGATATATGGATTGTTCCAACTGTTGCTCATATCATAAAGATATATGGAATGCTCCAACTGTTGCTCATATCACAAAGATATATGGATTGCTCCAACTGTTGCTCATATCACAAAGATATATGGATTGCTCCAACTGTTGCTCCTATCACAAAGATATATGGAATGCTCCAACTGTTGCTCCTATCATAAAGATATATGGAATGCTCCAACTGTTGCTCCTATCATAAAGATATATGGATTGCTCCAACTGTTGCTCATATCGTAAAGATATATGGATTGCTCCAATTGTTGCTCATATCGTAAAGATATATGGATTGCTCCAACTGTTGCTCCTATCATAAAGATATATGGATTGCTCCAACTGTTGCTCCTATCATAAAGATATATGGATTGCTCCAACTGTTGCTCATATCACAAAGATATATGGATTGCTCCAACTGTTGCTCATATCACAAAGATATATGGATTGCTCCAACTGTTGCTCCTATCATAAAGATATATGGATTGCTCCAACTGTTGCTCCTATCATAAAGATATATGGATTGCAACAGGTTGCTCCAACTGTTGCTCCTATCATAAAGATATATGGATTGCTCCAACTGTTGCTCATATCACAAAGATATATGGATTGCTCCAACTGTTGCTCATATCACAAAGATATATGGATTGCTCCAACTGTTGCTCCTATCATAAAGATATATGGATTGCTCCAACTGTTGCTCCTATCATAAAGATATATGGATTGCTCCAACTGTTGCTCATATCGTAAAGATATATGGATTGCTCCAACTGTTGCTCCTATCGTAAAGATATATGGATTGCTCCAACTGTTGCTCCTATCATAAAGATATATGGATTGCTCCAACTGTTGCTCATATCGCAAAGATATATGGATTGCTCCAACTGTTGCTCATATCACAAAGATATATGGATTGCTCCAACTGTTGCTCATATCACAAAGATATATGGATTGCTCCAACTGTTGCTCCTATCATAAAGATATATGGATTGCTCCAACTGTTGCTCCTATCATAAAGATATATGGATTGCTCCAACTGTTGTTCATATCATAAAGATATATGGATTGCTCCAACTGTTGCTCATATCATAAAGATATATGGATTGCTCCAACTGTTGCTCATATCACAAAGATATATGGATTGCTCCAACTGTTGCTTATATCACAAAGATATATGGATTGCTTTAACTGTTGCTCCTATCACAAAGATATATGGATTGCTCCAACTGTTGCTGCTATTGCAAAGATATATGGATTGCTCCTGATTACTATATGTACTTTTACTTAATTGTGCTATCTCGATGACATCATCGATGACAGCTACAGTTCGATATAAGGGCTGGGACAGGTGCTAAAGTACAACCCCTGATACCCACACACTGACAACTGACCTGAATTTGAGTAACTGCGAGATATAGTAGCTACCATTAGAAGTCTTCTATAAACAAATGGTAACAAAACTTTAGAAGAAAAAGTCTTCTATTTAACTAGGCATGATACAATATGGAGTAAATTATATGTTTATAGGGCAAAATCACGACTTTAATGGATATTATGTGGCGGAAATGAAATGTAGCATATTTTACACAAATGTTATCATTTCACGGGTGATAATACAAATACGCTGTGAGTAGTTAACTTAAAATGGACTCGAGTACTAGCAAAGACCGACTCGTCTATCAAGGCTCGAATAACCGTTCGCAACCCTAGTTCAATTCATAAATTTTACAGCTTCATAAATTTTAGCCACAGGGTATATGCAGAGTCATTTGGCTTTTTATGTCATCACTCTGCGGCGTGGGCGTACGCGTCCGCGTCCGCGTGAACAACTTCTTCTCCGAAACTACAAGGCCTAGAGACATGCTGTTTTTTTTAAAAGATACCTTATCTATCGAGGATGAAAAATTGTTCAAGGCATGCAAATCTGTCTTTTCATTGCGTTAATACATCTTACCTACCAGACGATAGCTATAGCCCGGCGCCAGCCGGTCCCGCCAAACGAAAGAAAAGACGTCCTGGGTTTCACCCCCGGCAGGACCGGTACACTACACTCCACTCGCCAGGTGGCCTAGTTCCTGCTTCACTCGCCAGAGGGACGTGACGTCATAGCATCTTTTTCGTTTGGCGCGATATTCAAAGTTTGAATTTTTGGAAACTCTTTTTATTTTGAGTATTTCTTAAGTTATACAGTGTGTTTTGTGTTACGATTTGTCAGTTAGTTGGATAAACTACCATGGCATCTCCAGGACAAAGGAAAGGAGCCTGCGGGCATATCATGGCTAATTTTGACCCTCATTCTCGTTGTGCCAGATGCAGAGATAAAGGGTTGGGCCAAGACCCGTGTGTTTTAAAGTTGCAGTGTGAGTTTTGTGACACTTTAACCCCTGAACAATTGCTCCAGCTTTCAACCCCTACGTACAAACTGCGGAAGGAGAAATCTAAAACCAAAGAAGCCCTTGTGGATCCGTCCACTGTCACTATCGTGTCGCAGGTGGAAGGTCAAGAAGTTGCTTCAACTTCTCCACCCCATGTTGCTGAGCAAGATCTCTCTTTACCTCCACCTATGTTCCGCCAAGAGTTAAAAGACTTGGACGAAAAGTGGTCAGTACGTATGGCCCGTCTGGAAGCACTCATTACTTTGGGGCAGCGTCCTTCACCTCAACCTTCCTTCTCACCGGTCAAGGCACCGGTACCGCATCAAGCTCCCGCGGGAGCTCTTTCTCAGGCACCTTTTCTCTTATCATCTGTCCCTTCCGGCCAAGCCGCCCCGGCTTTTGGCCCGGATAGGATAAAACCTAGTGCCACTGTCACTACCAGCTCAATAACTAGGACGTCTCCTCTAGAAGGCCTTTACTCTGAACAGGACCCGGAACCGGTATTCTCTCACCAGAGTTCTTCCGGCCCGGTGGCCTCTGCTTTGCCTCAACCTCCTCCGCAATCCAGCTTGTTCAAGTCAGCTCCGGAGCACTTTGAGGAAGGTGAGGTATCTGACCAAGAAGACGTCACTGACCATCCTGATCAAGAATCTCCAGACTTGGATAAGACATTGAGCGAAGATCAAAATTACAGAGAGACTGTTAGGGGAGTACGTGCTTTCATGGGCTGGTCACATATCCCAGATCTTGAGTATACTCCAAGTTCCAAGTCAGACAATCCCTGGATTGGCCACCGGGCACAACCTGTAGGCAAGGTCTCTATCGACTTACCACCAGAGGACTGGCTTTGTAAGAAACTTGAAAATTTAAATCTCGTCCTCATAGAAGGTTACCCGTCCAAGTCTACGGAACCGGGTGGACTTCATGTTGATCAGTATCTCCGCCCCCCCAAGTCTCAGGCAAGGTGGTACGGGATTCATCCCGCTGAAAATAAAGACATCACTAGGCCGGGAAAATATGTAACTACTTGGCCCAATGACGCGGCGAAGTTGAACAGTTCCTTTGCCCGAATTGGTAAACCTGCTCTTGCTTCATCCCAACCCACCTCCCGCCCTATTGCTCAGGATACGCTCCGGAAGTGGGAGAAAGCAGCAAAAGAGACCAGTTATATTTGTAACCAGTCCGCTGGTTTCAATAGGTGCATCACCAAGATACAGGACTCGTTTCAAGAACAGTTACAAATTCTTCAGACAGAGTTGGGAAAAGGAAAATCTTCCACAAAAGCTCAAGGTGCACTTGATGAATTACATTTCCTGTCTGCATTCAACCAAAATGTGAGTTTTGCGGTTGGCAAATCCCTCCAACACCTCTCAGATTTCACTTTTATACAAATGGCTAATTTAACTCTGGTCAGGAGGGATTCTTATCTTGAGCACCTAAAAGCGGGCGTCAAGCCAGATACCTTTTCCTCTCTCAGGAACTGTCCTCTACAAACCAGGGCTTTGTTTCCGGACGACATTATCCGGAGGGCGGAAGATGAAATAGCAGCATTTGAGTCACATAAGCGTACCAACCAGCCCGGTCCGGGCCGTGGTGGGTTCGCCGGCACTCAGAAAAAGCAACACCGTTACCAGCCATATTCAACATGGAAACAGGAGGATTCTGGAAACTCCGGGGCTCCCGGCAAAGAGATGCCTGCATGGAAAACATTTGGCAATCGCGGGAGAGCCCGTGGCAGAGGCAGGGGTGGTCAACCCGGTCGCGGTTCGCGCCCTGCCAGAGATGCTAAGGCGTATAAATGACAATCACTGCAAAGTTCCTCCGGAAGTAACATCCTGTCCGGAGTTTGGTGTTGTAAATGTAACAAAGACAAGTCTTCCTGTTCTTGTGAAAGACTCTGTAAATTGTCACAATGTTGTTCATCATGTACTTTCTGTAAAAAACATCAGGCAGCCGCAAAAGAAAGGCATAAGTCCAATCTTAAACTCACAAAATACAATAAAGTATGTGAAAAGTGCTTCTTTTGTAAATCACTGTGTCTTTGCCCCAAGTGTGTCAAATGTCCTCAGTGTTGCAAATGTCCAATCAGTAGGGGGACGCCTACAAAATTTTTGGAAAATATGGGCTCTCAAGGGTGCAAACCCGAAGGTAGTATCCATTTTGAAAAAGGGCTATGTGCTTCCCTTCAAGGTCAGACCTCCCTTAATAAGGGAACCCCTGATAGTAAGCGGCTATGCAAACCCCACCAGAGACTCCCACTTACAAGAAGCAGTGCAAGCTCTGATCAAGAAAAAGGCAGTAGAGAGGGTCAGGGTTCGAACCTCACTAGCCTTTTTCAACAGATTGTTCATTGTCCCATAGCCGAACCAAAAGTGGCGGCCAATCTTGGATCTCAGTACTCTAAATCAGTTTTTATGCGTAAAAACATTCAAAATGGAGACTCCAGAGACAATCCGGACCTCTCTACAACAAGGCGAGTGGGTGTCATCAATAGATTTCAGCGACGCCTACTTCCACATTCCAATCCACTTCACATCCCGAAAATTCCTCAGGTTCCACTTCCAGAACCAGTCGTACCAGTTTCGGGCTCTTCCCTTTGGCCTCTCAACAGCTCCCAGGGAGTTCACTGCTGTGGTCAAAGAGGTCAAGTTAATGGCTCAGTCACGGGGTATAAGAATCCACCAGTACCTAGACGACTGGTTGATTCGAGCCCCTACCAAAGAATCTTGCCACCAGGGAACCCAGTCCCTCCTAGCCCTTTGCCAGGAGTTGGGCTGGATGGTAAACATGCAAAAATCAGAACTGGAACCCCAACAAGTCTTCGACTTTGTAGGCTACCAGTACGACCTGCTCAACGGACTGGTCAGACCGACTCAAAACCGTTGGGAAGCCCTTCAACAAAAAATAACAGGGCTATTGCAGAGGAGATCTTGCCAAGTGAGAACTTTCATGTCTCTTATAGGCCTTCTCACTGCGACAGAAAAACAGGTCACCCTAGGCAGACTGCACATGAGACCTATTCAGTGGCACCTCAAGAAACACTGGAGAGTCCCGGAATCTCTGGAAAAAGAGATCCCAATTCCGAGGTCTCTCCATCAGCACCTGCAGTGGTGGACCCAGGAGTCAAAGGTCCTAAAGGGTCAACCCTTACACCCCCTACAACACGCAATACAAATCTTTACAGACGCCTCAAAAGAAGGCTGGGGTGCTCACTTAGGCGACTTCACAGCAAGCGGGACTTGGTCAGTGCCCGAAAGCAAATTACACATAAACTTCTTAGAGCTAAAAGCCGTGTTGTTAGCACTAAAAAGATTCCAACACTTAGTGCAAGGAAAGGTCGTCCTGATTGCCACAGACAACACCACAGTTGTGGCATACATCAACAAGGAGGGAGGTATGAGGTCAGGTTCACTTTGTGCCCTTCTTTGGCGGCTCCTATGTTGGTGCAATCTCAGACAAACAGTACTGAAGGCCAGACATATTCCGGGCCGTCTGAATGTAATTGCAGACAAGTTGTCTCGCCAGGGACAGGTCATTCAGACAGAGTGGTCCCTCCATCAGGAGATCTTCGACACCCTTTGTCGAACTTGGCATTATCCCCAAGTGGACATGTTTGCAACAAGGTACAACTGCAAACTAGTCCGGTTTGTGTCCCCAGTTCCAGACCCGAAGGCCTGGTCAGTGGACGCTCTGACGCTGTCCTGGGAAAACCTAGACATGTACCTCTTTCCCCCAGTGTCTCTGATGGGGAAGGTGGTCAGCAAGCTGTCAGACCATTGGTATCACAGAGCAATCCTGATTGCTCCGGGATGGCCAAACATGCCTTGGTTTTGGGACCTAGTGGAGCTGTCGGCCATGGTTCCTCTTTGTCTTCCACACCATCCAGATCTAGTGACCCAACCTTTCAACAAGGCACGTCACAGGGATCTGACAAGCTTAAATCTCCATGCCTGGCTCCTAGAGCCCAGACCATCAAGGAGCAAGGGTTTTCTAGCCCAGTGGCGGCAAGAATTGAGGCGCCTCAAAGACGTTCAACCAGAGCAGTCTACGAGGCAAAGTGGGCCCTTTTTGTTAGATGGTGCGAAACAAGTCAGGTGGACTTCAGGAACCCATCTATAAAACAAATAGCAGATTTCCTCCTGCATCTTTTCCAGGAGAAGAATCTCCAGCCCAGCACTATTGATGGTTACAGGTCAGCCATTTCAGACAAACTGGGAAATGCCTCGGTTAATGTTGGCAAGGATGACAATTTGACTAGACTGTTAGACAGTTTTCACAGAGATAGACCCAAAGGGCGCCGGGGGGTTCCTGCTTGGAACCTCTCCCTGGTTTTACACCAGCTTACAAAGGCGCCTTTTGAACCGCTCAGAAAGGCTTCTCTAAAACACCTTACTTTCAAAACGGTTTTTCTCCTAGCCCTGGCTTCAGGAAAACGTAGGAGTGAGATTCACGCTTGGTTAAACAAAAATATCAGACACCAAGCTGACTGGTCCAAAGTTTCCCTCTACCCTTCACCAAGCTTCTTGGCGAAAAATCACTTGGCAAAAGAGGGACCAGAGTGCGTGGCCCCGGTGGTCATCCCGGCTTTAGCCCCCACTCTGGATAAGTCGTTACAAGAAGACAGATCCCTTTGCCCCGTTCGGGCTCTTCGCTATTACCTGGACAAAACCCAGGACCTAAGAACGGGAAAGGAGTTAGTTTTTGTTTCATTCAAACAAGGTTTTAACAAGGACATCTCTCCTGCCACTATCTCATCCTGGATCAAACAAACAGTAGTTTTGTGTTATGATCTTTCTGACCAAGATACCTTGACCCTACATCAGGTTAAGGCCCATGATGTTAGGGCATTTGCGGCCTCCAAGGCCTTTCAAGGTGGCATATCTCTGGACCAGATTCTAGCAGCATGCCACTGGAAATCCCACAACACCTTTACACAGTTTTACCTTAAGGATGTTGCCTGGGCAGATAAGGAGCTTTTTCACTTGGGTCCTGTGGTGGCTGCCCAGCAGATCCACCACTAGTCCCCTAAGCTTCTTTGTATATAATTTTATATAGTGTACATATTAGTTAGTTTTAGGTATAGGCTCACCTTTAGCCTCGACCTTGGCTTCTCAAAGTCGTTTACTTCAGAATAATCCTCTGGGTATAGGACTTTCCCCACTCTTCCAGGTTAACCGTGGAATTTCATTGCCCTGAACTCTTACTCTCTTCCTCCCCTCAGAGCAGTCAAAAAAGGGGGGGGGGGGGCAGGTGGGTCTAGTTACCCTCGAGACTAACATGTCTCCTCAAAAGGGCTAGAACCTCACACCTAAGCACAATATAAGAGTTCTCTCTAATCCTCAGAAGGCTGCCCTCCTTCCACTGGGTAGTTATTCTAGCTATCGTCTGGTAGGTAAGATGTATTAACGCAATGAAATTGCAAATTTTAATTAGTAAATTAAATTTTTATTAGTTAATACCTTACCTACCAGACGGGAAATTCCCACCCAACCTTCCCCGCTTTCAGCCTTACAATTCAACCTTAGGGACAAAAAAGATGCTATGACGTCACGTCCCTCTGGCGAGTGAAGCAGGAACTAGGCCACCTGGCGAGTGGAGTGTAGTGTACCGGTCCTGCCGGGGGTGAAACCCAGGACGTCTTTTCTTTCGTTTGGCGGGACCGGCTGGCGCCGGGCTATAGCTATCGTCTGGTAGGTAAGGTATTAACTAATAAAAATTTAATTTACTAATTAAAATTTGCAAGTTCGTCTGTTTGCTAGAGACATTACAAGGGGGGTACCCCCACCAAAAGTGTGAAAATTTCAACTTTTTATCACAATTTTCTCAGTGACTATTGCAGGGATTTCTCTCATATCTTGCATATATGTACTAGGCCAGAGGTAGATTCTCTTGTGTGAGTATGAGACCTGGATCTGTCTTACTTTTTTTTAATAAATTTTTCTAATGCATTAAAATTCATGAAATCATGCACTAAATCACTTATAACTTCAAAAGTGTTGCATTTACAGCATTTTGTGAAAATATGTTGTTCAGCTACTTTTTTCATAGCTACAATATGGTGAGTAAGTTGGGTGTCTGTCTCAATAGCTAAGTGAGTAATAGCTACTTTTGGGCTTTTCAGTAACTTCCATTATGAGTAAAATCACTTGTAACTTAAAAACTATTGCATTTAGAGAATTTCGTATAAATATGTTATTCAGCTACTTTTGGGCCAGCTATAACATAGTGAAATTTCAGACCTGTAGCTCATGGCATAGCTGAGTAATAGCTACTTTTAGGTTATCACTGTTGAGTAAATCGCTTATAACTTGAAAACTATTGCATTTAGAGAATTTCGTATAAATATGTTATTCAGCTACTCTGGGGTCAGCTATAACATAGTAAAATTTCAGACCTGTAGCTCATGGTATAGCTGAGTAATAGCTACTTTTAGGTTATTACTGTTGAGTAAATCACTTATAACTTGAAAAGTGTTGCATTTAGAGCATTTTGTTAAAATATGTTATTCAGCTACTTTTTTCATAGCTACAATATGGTGAGTAAGTTGGGTGTCTGTCTCAATAGCTAAGTGAGTAATAGCTACTTTTGGGCTTTTCAGTAACTTCCATCATGAGTAAAATCACTTGTAACTTAAAAACTATTGCATTTAGAGAATTTCGTATAAATATGTTATTCAGTTACTTTTGGGCCAGCTATAACATAGTAAAATTTCAGACCTGTAGCTCATGGCATAGCTGAGTAATAGCTACTTTTAGGTTATCACTGTTGAGTAAATCACTTATAACTTGAAAACTATTGCATTTAGAGTATTTTGTTTCAATATGTTATTCACCTATTTTGGGGTCAGCTATAACATAGTGAAGTTTCAGACCTGTGGCTCATTTCATAGCTGAGTAATAGCTACTTTGAAGTTCTCACTGTTGAGTAAATCAGTTATAATTGGAAAACTATTGCATTTACAGAAATTTGTGCAAATATGTTATTCAGCTACTTTTGGGTCAGCTATAACATAGTGAAATTATAGACCTATAGCTCATGGCACAACTGAGCAATAGCTATTCTCAGGTACTGACTGTTGAGTAAATCAGCTATAACTTGAAAAATATTGCATTTGGAATATTTTGTTAAAATATATTGTTCACCTACTTTTGGGTCAGCTATAACATAGTGAAATTACAGACCTATAGCTCATGGCATAGCGGAGCAATAGCTATTTTCAGGTTCTCACTATTGAGTAAATCAGTTGTAGCTTGAAAACTATTGCATTTACAGTAGTTTGCTTAAATATGTTGTTCACCTACTTTTGGGTTAGCTATAACATAGTAAAATTTCAGACATGTAGCTCATTGCATAGCTGAATAATAGTTCCTTTGAGGTTCTCACTGTTGAGTAAATCAGTTGTAACTTGAAAACTATTACATTTAGAGTAATTATATCCCCAGACGAAAGTCGGGGATATATTGGATTCAGGTCCGTCGCGCCGCCGCCACCGCCGCCGCCGCCGTAGAAATTTCCTTGTGGACGCGATAACTCAAAAACAAATTAATTTTTTTTTTTCAAACTTGGTACACATGTTAAGGGTGCCCAAAGGAAGACCCCTATTTTAAGGTGACCTTAAACTCCCAGTAAAAAAGAACTTATGGCCACCTTAAGGTCAGAAATTGGACTTTTGGCCACTTAGAGCCCTGTAGGTCACAAACTATGATGCTCAGCTGGCTGAAATTTTACCTGACAACACATTAATATGTTCTTAGTACATGTGCCGAAAATCATGACTTTAAGTTGAGGAGAAAATTGTGTTTGAGGCCCATAAATACCCCCACTTAGGGATTTTTTGCTATACTTTTCACATAATTTGCCCTATAATTTGGAAGTGGTAATTCTGATGAGTCTCAAACTGCGCTAGGTATAACTTTGATATGTAATCCTTGTCTGTAGAAAATTTTAGGGCTGTAGGTTTACCCAAAGGGGTCGACTTAAGGTCTCAAAAGTGCCCATAGAGACCCAATTTATGCACTTTTTGCCACTTTCAAGCACTGTAGCTTTCAAACTATGTCTCTCATCTAAGTTAAATATCATCTGGGAATATATCTATGTGTTTTCTTATATGTGCCCCAACATTTAGGCCTTTAATAGACAGTTAACCTGTGTATCAGGACCATAAACACCCACCCGAGTGACCCTTATAAGACATTTTTCACATCTTTTTCCCTGTAACTTGGAAATGGTAAGTCTGAGAAGTTTCAAACTGTATTAGATATATATTCTGTGTGTAATCTTAGTATGTAACAGATTTTAAGTCTGAAGCTTTAATTTTGAAGGTCAAATTGAGGTCTCTAAAAGGCTCCCAAAGACCCAATATTTGGACTTTTTGCTACTTTTAAGCCCTGTGACTGTCAAACTATGTGACTGATAGAGCTCAAATCCTATCTGGGAAGATATTAGTATGTTATTTATATATGTGCCAAAAATTAAGGCTTTAAGAAGACATTTAGCCTGTGTATGAGGACCATAAATCCCCACCCGAGTGACCATTTTTAGACATTTTTCACATATTTTGCCCTGTAACTTGGAAATGGTAAGTCTAAGAAGTTTCAAACTGTATTAGATGCATATTCTATGTGTAATCTTAGTATGTGACAAATTTTAAGTCTGAAGCTTTAATTTGAAGGCCACATTTAGGTCTCTAGAAGGCGCCATAAAGACCCAGTATTTGGACTTTTTGCCAATTTTAAGGCCTGTGACTGTTAAACTATGTGACTGATAGAGCTGAAATCTCATCTGGGAATACATTATTATGTTCTTTTTACATGTGCCAAAAATCAAGGCTTCAAGTAGACATTTAACCTGTGTATGAGGACCTTAAACACCCACCTGACTGACCCTTTTAAGACATTTTTCACATATTTTGCTCTGTAACTTGGAAATGGTAAGTCTGAGAAGTTTCAAACTTTATTAGATACATATTCTATGTGTAATCTTAGTATGTAACAAATTTTAAGTCTGAAGCTTTAATTTGAAAGCCACATCGAGATCTCTAAAAGGCCCACAGAGACCCAATATTTGGACTTTTTGCCACCTTTAAGCCCTGTGACTGTTAAACTATGTGATTGATGGAGCTGAAATCCCATCTGGGAATGCATTATTATGTCCTTTTTACATATGCCGAAAATCAAGGTTTTTAGTAGACATTTAACCTGTGTATGAGGGCCATAGACACTCGCCCAAGTGCCTTTTTGGACATTTTTTCCGTATTTTGCCCTGTTATTTGGAAATGCTTAGTGTGACAAGTCTTAAACTGTATTATATATAATTTTTGTTTGTTATGTATGTCCCCCAAAAAGTTTCAGATCTGTAGTTTAATTGCTAAGGTCTCTTTAACAATTGTAAAATGCCCACAGAAACCCAATTTATGGACATTAGAGCTGAAATCTTTGAATTTTTAAAAGGAAATGCCTGTCTATTTAAATTTTGAATATTAATCATGTTATGGCTCTCTTAGTCTTTTAAGAACTTATTTTTGTGTTATACCTCTGCTTGCTGAGTTTTTAACTTTTTAAAATGAAACTGGTTAAACGCCGGTTAAACATATTCAAGTAGACAAAATGGACACTTTAAGTGAGCTTTAAGTCCCAATATTAATGAAATTATATCCGTATGTAGTAAAACTAGGGGATTTTTAACCCTCAACTAGCCCAGTTTTATTCAACTTGCCTCAGTTAATTTTGACACAGCTCCTACAGTTATGAACTCATTTCAGTTGATAATCACATACTTAAAATTCTCAATTCTTTTTGTATTTGAGTACCCCTTTTATATAGATTGTTTGTTTACCATTTATGCTGTAGCACTCCATCTCTTTGAGAGAACATGTAAACTGTGTAAAAAAGATGTAGAAGATGAGATACATTTTGTTTGTGTTTGTCCAGCTTTAGAGCTGATTCGTATGAAATATTTCAAAATTTTAAATATAGATAAATCTGAATTATTAATAGATCAATTATCAAGGGTATTTAACTCATATGAATGTCAATATGGTTATTAATTTTATTTTTGATTTGTGGCAAGAAAGAAAAAGTAAATTATATTGTTAATTTTTATGTATTGAATTGCTGTCTTTATTTACTGTATCTTACCTCAAAATATGTTTGCTCTGTTTGTTATTAACTCTCTATTTAAAGTGACTTATAAGCCCATATAGGGCTGGGTATTACTTCAATAGTTTTTGTATAATCCTTGTCAACATAATACATGTCACTATAATAAACTAATAAACTAAACTAAGTCCCAACCCACATCTCCCACCCGGATTCCCCCCACCCACCTCTGGGACCTCCAGCTATATTGAGTGACACTAAATAAACAAAGGTATTTAATGATATCAGATGAGAAACAAAGAACTCAATGGGGTTGCAGATCTTGTGTAATAGTGAGAGAGGTGTGGAGAAGGGGAGAGGGGTGGGGGTGGGAGGTGGTGGGCTTCATTACATATAACACAAAGGGGAGTCAGAACTGAGATTGTGTCACATATTTAGGTTGCATATATATGGACCACATATATAGGTATAGAGGAAATGAATAACTGAAAACAATTTGCAAATTCTAAAAATAATATAATAAAATAATAATATAAATAATTTTTTTTTAAATAATATTTTATTTGTGAACAAATATAGAAACAGATATGCGCTTTTGGGATTATGAATTTTAGAATGGACATTGAATCATCAATCATTTAAATACTTTGAAGGAAGATTGAAAAGTATGATGAGTTGAGTTTAAAAAAATATTTTATTTGTCAACAAATATAGAAACAGATATGCTCTTTTGGGATTATTATTTTAGAATGGACATTCAATCATCAATCATTTAAATACTTTGAAAATAGGTTTAGAGTTATCATTGCAGGAAGATTGAAAATATAATTTGAGTTATGTATTCGGTGTCTGGGGATACACCATCTTCCTTGGGAAGATATAAACAGAGTAGATTGATGTGCTGAAGTTCATATAATAATGGGTAATTATGTTTTTAAAAATTCCCGATCAAAACCTGTGGCGTGAGTGATGACCTGTCTGGGGATATGTTGGTGCCGAGTTGGCCCAATCTAGTTTGTTAAATATGTTATTCACAGAATTTTTGGTCAGCTATAACATAGTGAAATTGCAGACCTCTATGTCATGGCATAGCTGAGCAATAGCTACTTTCAGGTTCTCACTGTTGAGTAAATCATTGTATCCACTGGATAGCCGCAGTATGTAGAGAGAGATTTCACCATTACTGCTCTGATGAAAAAAAATATTATAGCTAGCTTTCTTAAGTTTGCAGTATATATTAATAACCATAAAATGTTGTCTGGGAATATTTTTGGCCTCATTTTGAGAAACAAGATGGCCGCCACAGGTGTTTTTTGTCAGTCATGAAAAGTGCTTATATCTCCCTTATTATTGATCCCAGAGGTTTGGGATGATAAACCAACCTGTAGGAAATCATGGGGTGGGAATGTTTTGGTGTGGTCAGATTTGACCTTCAATGACCCCTCTTTCAAGGTCAAACAAGGATAGCCAAACTTAAAAGTGCTTATAACTCGCTTATTATTGGTCCCAGAGGTTTGGGATGGTAAACAGACAGGAAATCATGGGCTGTGAATCTGTTGATATGGTCCGATTTGACCTTGGAACCCTCCTTCAAGGTCAAATGAGGATAGCGAAAATTGAAAGTGCCTACAACTCGCTTATTATTGGTGACAGAGATTTGGGATGGTAAACCATCCCATAGGAAATCATTGGCTCGGAATCTTTTGGTATGGTCAGATTTGACCTTTGGACCCCTCCTTCAAGGTCAAATGAGGACAACCAAGCTTAAAAGTGCTTATAACTCATTTATAATTGGTCCTAGAGGTTTGGAATGGTAAACCATAGGAAATCATGGGCTGGGAATGTATTTGTGTGGTTAGATTTGACCTTGGACCCCTTCTTCAAGGTCGAACGAGGATATTGCATTTGTAGTATTTCTTTAAATATGTTTTGACCTATTTTTTACACTTAAACAATTACCTTGTTATTTTCCTTCATAATATCATTTACAGGGCACAACTTTTTTATCCTTTTCTTCTGTCAGCTTCGGAATTTCTTTCGAACTTGCTGTTCAGTTACCATTTACTGTATTTCTGTACAGCCCTTTTCCTGATAATTATTCTGTCCTCTAATCACCTTCACAAATCAAAAACACTCAGTCAGCTGACACAGTGCCCGTTCACGGGCACTCTCCTCTTGTTTTTTGTTGAAATGGTTTTCCCGCCATTTTTGGTGGCCATTTTGAATTTTCTGCGTAAAACCAAAAACGCATTTGTCTTGGAAACCCTGCGAAATAAAGTGATTTTCAACAAAATTTTTGTCCCGTAGGGTATATGCAGAGTCATCTGCCACTTTTGCCAAAATTTGTTTTCCCCGCCATTTTCACGACCATCTTGAATTTCTCTGAAATATGTAAAAAAGTATTTATCTCGGAAACTGTGCAAGATAGAGCAATTTTGACAAAATTTTGGACTCACAGGGTAGATGCAGAATGATCCACCACTTTTTGCCACAGTCTTCTCAACATTTTTGGTGGACATCTTGGTTCGGAGTAAAATACAAAACACATTGATCTCAGAAACGGTTCGAGATAGAGTGATTTTGATGAAAGCCTAGGCCCACCAGGTGTGCACAATGTCATCTGAAACTTTTTGCCAAAAATCGTTTTCCCTCCATTTTTGGCGACCGTCTTGAATTTCTACATAAAATGCAAAAATAAATTTATCTCAGAAATAGTGTGTAAGATAGGGTGATTTTAACAAAATTTTTGGTCCGCAGGGTATACGGAGAGTCAATTGACACCTTTTGGCAGTCGTTTCCCACCATTTTGGCAGCCTTCATGAATTTCTACGTAAAACGCTAAATAGCACTTATGATATAAATCGCGTGAGTGATTTTGGTGAAGTTTTTGGCCCAGAGGGTACACAGTTAATCTGCACTTTTTGCCAAAAGTCCTTTTCCTGCCATTTTTTGACGGACATCTTGAAATTCTGTTCATAATGCATTTATATTTATCTCAGAAACAGTACAAGATGGAGCGATTACGACAGAACTTTTGACCCCCAACATCTTTACATAACTTACACTGTCCATCTTGAAAGTCTCCTGATCTTTGTACTTTTTCACCTATTTTATATCTCATGGTGTCCAATGCTATTTCCCCAGGCTGTGGGGTGCAGATATCTCTGATGCTGTTTTAAGGCTGATATTTCACAGAACATTAAAACGCCAATCAGTTTGGTTTTTACATGTCACAAATGCATTACCTTATGGTTTATGTTTGCAGATGTTTAATTTTTCAACATATTAGAGACAAATGAAGCAAAATACTCAAATTTGTTTGTTTCAAAGCACCAAAAACCTGTTTTAGCTTTCCAAAACAGTTTGGACACTAGTGTTTGGTAAGTTTTTAATCCCAGGGTTATAGTCATCCACTGTGCTGTCTGGGCTTTGGCATTGGTGGCAGTGGCGGCGGGCAGAAAGCTTGTGGGTGTTCCACAGCCTAAACCCATGCATGCATTGGCGGCAGTGGTGGCGGGCATAAAGCTTGTGGGTGTTCCACAGCCTAAACCCATGCATGCATTGGTGGCAGTGGCGGCGGGCAGAAAGCTTGTGGGTGTTCCACAGCCTAAACCCATGCATGCATTGGCGGCAGTGGTGGCGGGCATAAAGCTTGTGGGTGTTCCACAGCCTAAACCCATGCATGCATTGGTGGCAGTGGCGGCGGGCATAAAGCTTGTGGGTGTTTCACAGCCTAAACCCATGCATGCATTGGTGGCAGTGGTGGCGGGCATAAAGCTTGTGGGTGTTCCACAGCCTAAACCCATGCATGCATTTTCACCAAATTTTCAGGATATGTTTACCCCAAGAGGATTTAGAGCTGATTAGGTTTTGGTGGGATAACTGGTGACAACTGTTTCCATGGTAACACTTGTCAATATTTTTGGGTCGTAAGCTTTGGGGGTGCTTCACAGCCTAAAACAATGCATGGATTTTTACCAAATTTTCAGGATATGTTAACCCCAAGAGGATCTAAAACTGATCAGCTTTTGGAGTGTATCTGGCAACATTTGTTGCCCATGGCAACGCTTTAAATACTTTTTGGTTTTAAGCTTCTTCATTGAAAAAAGGGTGCTATTAAATTGAGTACTTACTACAGTTTTGATCTGATCTTTGACCTCTTCTTTAAGGTCAAGTGGGGTCATCATACTAAAAAGAACTTATATCTCCCTTATTATTGGTTCTAGGTCCTAAATGTGAAAACAACTTAGAGGAAATCATGACCTGCGAATCTTTTGCAATTGTCAAATTACGCCTTTGACCGCTTCAAGGTCAAGTAGGGACATCATGCTAAAAAGGCCTTATATCTCCCTTATAATTGGTTCCAGGGCTTCAAAATATGAAAACAACTTGCCAGAAATCATTGTCTGTGAATGTTTTGCAAATTTGACCTTTGTCCCTGTTTCAAGGTCGAGTGGGGGTCATCATACTAAAACAGCCATATATCTTTTATATATTGGTCCTTTGGCTTGAAACTCACATCATGAATGATAAAATATGGAGATTTCCCCTTCTTCTACTGCATGAAAGTTGTTATATCTGACAACATCTCATGGGTTTTGAAAACTTCCTACAACTGAAGTTGTTCCTAAGATTTTTCCAAATCTCAATGTTGTCGCCCATTTAGTTGTACCTGCGGGCTGGGGTTCTTTCTTGCTGAGCCTGGCTTTTTTTCTGTGATAGGTTTTTGTGTTGTATTTTGATTTTGTGTTTGAGCGATTTTTATGTTGTCTTTCAGTCTCGACTCTCCATACAAGATCGCATGAAGAAGAAGATGCAGAAAGTACTCAACCAGCAGTGTAAGTACTCACAAATACTTTTTCCTTTTAGTATTCTCTTGTCTTGCAGTAGTTTTCTTTCTGGTGTATCTCCTGCTTTCTACCTGCCCTAATCAATGTTGCTGTTGTGATTGTCATGTGTACTGTGCATGGTGGTGAACATGGGTTTATTCTAATCATAATACAAGTTGCCACACAACAAAAGATGACAATGGACAACTTTGTGAAAGCTTGTTTTTATGTTTTTATGTCAGCTGACTTGTCAGTCAGCTGACATTATGGCATCACTCTGCAGCGTCCGCGTGAACAACTTCTTCTCCAAAACCACAAGACCCAGAGACATGCTGTTTTTTTTTTAAAGATACCTTAACTATCGAGGATGAAAATTGTTCAAGGCATGCAGATCTGTTTGTTTGTCTGTTCCCCAGAGCCATTACACAAGAGAGGTACCCCCACCCAAAGTGAAAATTTCAACACTTTACCACAATTTTCTCATTCACTATTGCATGGATTTTTCTCTTTTCTTGTTTATATGTACTAGACCACAAGTAGATTCCCTTGTGTAAGTGTCAGGCCTGGATCTTTCTTAATTATTTTTTTATGATGTTTTAAAATAATTTTTAATGCTTTAAAATTCATGAAATCATGCACTAAATCACTTATAACTTGAAAAGTATTGCATCTAGAGCATTTTGTTAAAATATGTTGTTCAGCTACTTTTTTCATAGCTACAATATGGTGCATAACTTGGGTGTCTATCCGAATAGCTAAGTGAGTAATAGCTACTTTCTGACTTTTCATTATCTTCCATAATGAGTAAAATCACTTGTAACTTGAAAACTATTGCATATAGAGAATTTTGTATAAATATGTTATTCAGCTACTTTTGGGTCAGCTATAACATAGTAAAATTGCAGACTTGTAGCTCATTGCATAGCTGAGTAATAGCTACTTTGAGGTTTTCACTGTTGAGTAAATTACTTGTAACTTGCAAACTATTGCATTTAGAGAATTTTGTTTAATGTGTTATTCATGTACTTATGAATCAGCCATAACATAATGAAATTACAGATATGTAGCCCATGGCATAGCTGAGCAATAGCTATTTTCAGGTTCTCACTGTTGAGTAAATCAGTTGTAACTTAAAAACTGTTGCATTTACAGTATTTTCTTTAAGTATGTTATTCACCTACTTTTTTCTCAGCTATAACATAGCGAAATTGCAGACCTGTAGCTCATTACATAGCTGAGTTATAGCTACTTGCAGAATATAGCTGTTGAGTAAATCAGTTGTAACTTGAAAACTATTGCATTTAGAGTATTTTCTTTAAATATGTTTTTCACCTAATTTTTGGTCAGTTATAACATAGTAAAATTGCAGACCTGCTCATTACATAGCTGAGCAATAGCTATATTCAGTTTCTCACTGTTGAGTAAATCAGTTGTAACTTGAAAACTATTGCATGTAGAGTATTTTGTTTAAATATGTTATTCACCTACTTATGGGTCACCTATAACATAGTGAAATTGCAGACCTGTAGCTCATTGCATAGCAGAGCTATAGCTACTTTCAGGTCTCAATGTTGAGTTAGTCAGTTGTAACTTGATAACTATTGCATTTACTGTATTTTCTTTAAATGTGTTATTCACCTACTTTTGGGTCAGCTGTACCATAGTAAAATTGCAGCCCTTTAACTCATTTCATAGCTGAGCAATAGCTACTTTGAGATTCTCACTGCTGAGTAAATGAGTTGTAACTTGAAAACTATTGCATTTACATTATTTTGTTTAAAGATGTTTTCCACCTACATTTTACTTTTCTACTCTGAAACTCAAAACACACAGTCAGCTGACATAGAGCCCGTTCATGGGCACTGATTGCTAAATCTTTATTAGATTGATATTCTTTATGTTGGGCAGGGTCGGTAGCAGATTTTACATTTCGCTATCCCGCCAGTGTGAAACCGTATAGATTCCAGGATACCGAAATAAATTGCGTTCTAGCATATCCCCAATCTAATAGGCCAACCAACCGGAAGTAAGATTCGCTAAAAGAAAACATTGCAGTTCTTCTTAAAGAAATCACTGTAAAAGTGCTAAAATATATAAAAATATGGGATAAAAGTTTGCAATTTCTTCAGATTTGAGGTTTCTAATACTTTACGTTTTCTCACAATATTATACACTGACATTGGAGCCACGGTGGCAGAGTGGTAACACTCTCACCTCTGAGATCAGGGTTCGCTTCCCAGCCTGATCTCAAGTGGGAAAGCTGGTAGTTGCTTGCCATTGGTCGGCAGTTTACAGTACAGAACCCTGACGAACTGTATGTACTGGTTTCCTCTGCCCTTCTAACTACCCATCATGATATGACCTGTACAGTGTTGAGAGCGATGTAAAACCCCAAATAGATAAATAAATATATACTGACATTTGAAATACCGGCTGTAAAGTGTCTCCTCTTTGTTGAAGTGAATTGTTGTCAATACTGAGATACCGGTATCACCGACCCTGCCCTATTTTACATAGTAATATCACCTACAACCCTCACACAGGTATGCAGTGTTCACTGATTGAACATCGAATCCATGGAAACACAGCCTCTCTCTCCTGACTACACAGTATATACTGGAGAATGTGAAATTCACTGCATTATATGAAAGTCACTATTGACGAAACACCATTTGTTAGTCGAATCTTTGATTCGAGTTATGTACTGGGTTGTGGCCGCGATTTTAAATCGGCCGTTTAAGCCCTTAAATATCAAATTCTGCATAATATTTCTTCACTTATCTGTACATTAAGGTGTATAGTATACACTCTGCCATTTTGAAAAATTTTAATGCTTTTATTCAGTTATATTTTATAAAGTAAGAAGCTTGTCTAGCACTAAGTCTGGCTTTCTGTAAGGTTCCATATGTCCTAGAAATTATTGTTTCCCATTGTGATGGCCTACTCGAACGAGTCTTTTTTAACAGTTTTGTCTGCTGGTTTCTAGACGTGAAGGCCCAATTAAAGTATATACCGTATTTTTTGTAATAAACGCCCCGGGGCGATGCATTTTTCCAAAGGGGGGGCGACTATTACAGATAAATAAAATCATATCTCGAGTCCAGTGGCAATGGGCGATAATGAACACTTGCTGCCTTGATCTCGCTTGCTGGCATGTATAATGGCGAGACAGCTTAAAATATTTAAAACAAACCTTAAATCTGAAGAAATTATGTAGTTTTATCTCCTATTATTGCAGATTTCAATGCGTCTGTGACCAAAACTACCATGTTTTGTTTTTATTTTCTTTATTTCTCGTAAGCGATATTCGCTTGGGAAGTACTAAAATGCACCATTTTTCGGAATCCCGGAATCGCAAAAGTGTCGGCTGTTGAGAGGGATGTAAAACCCCGAAATATGAACTTTGCAAAGGTAGAGAAGAGGGGGGGGGGGGGGGGGGGGGATTAATAGGGAGGGGGCGTTTATTACAAAAAATACGGTATATTTATTCGTCTGCTGGTTTATCACGCAGTCACTGTTAATGTAAAATTGTTGTCTGCGCATCTACGTGACTTCATTCATTCATCGAAGCATGACAATTAATTTAAAAAGTATTTATGAACCAATCACATCACTTAACAGATATTTGTGTTTAAAATAGGTAGTCACAGCCTTACTCATTTGTGAAACAAATAAACCGCAAAGAAATTAATGAATGAAGTGACGTCACGGTAGTACTAGACATTGGCCAATAAAAATATGGGGTGATGTGCAGACAATATTTTTACACTAACAGTGACTGCGTGACACTTGGTGGTCATACGACATTGGAATTCGTGAATTAATTTGCTTTCTACATCTTTATCGCTATTTATTTCCATTTCTCACAAAGATGACCTTAATACATGTACCGGTAATTGCAAATATATTCCGTATACAGTGCCCCTCCAGTTTCAGAACCTGTTAGTTGTTATGTCTTCTAATATCGGCCTTCAAATGGATAGACAGAAAAATAAATGGATGTTATTTTACTACAAATTGATTCGTGGTAGAGACAATGAAAATATGCACAACTCCATAGTTTTATATTCAACCACTTGAAGGCGTTTTTGTATTTGGGTGTCCATTTTCCTAAATTAAAATATGTCTTCTCACTTCAAAATCAAATTTCAAACTGCGCATCTACAGACCCTTTATATTTGTAAACCTTTCACATCACGTCACTACAAATACCCATCTCGCTACACAAATCTGAAAACTTCTCTGGAAGCGGTTTGCAAATGTGGGCGGTAATACCGAGTTTACAGATTTCAACACCCAGTGCTGTCCTAAGATTCGACTCTGTGGTTGGCAGAAAGCCAGCCACTGCACCCTTGTTTATCTTCAGCTGTGGGACATTGTCGGTAAATTAGCTATTTTTGGGACATGTTTAGCTTTTGAGGGCCAATTATCCCCTCTGTTGCGGTGAATTTTGCTTTGTTTGAGGGACTGACCTAGTGGTGAATTTCACAAATTGTAACAGACTTCATATTTTTTAATTTGCAAGTCATGTATTGAGGAGGAAGTGCTAATTGGTATCAATATATTTTCCAAAAGCTCCAGTTAACCTTAAAAGCGATTCTCAACAATTCTTGACTAATCTGGCTAAGAGAGTTTGTACAGAGTAGTGCACAATATAGGTGGGTAACAACAGAGAATAAGTCATAGTTGGGTACTCAGAAATACTGACTCACAAAGGCTTTTAAACATGTTTACAATCTTCAACAAGCATCTGTGCTCGCCATTGTTACACTCACAACTGAATGGATCTGTCGTATGACCAAGGAGTCTCCACTCAGGACGCGGCAGTCGGGAGGCTGCTAACCAGTCTCTTTCCTGATACACTACCTGGTGTCCTCGGTTGTATAAGCTACTTTGACTGAATGGCCTGGTTTATATAACCTTGCATTCGCATCTATAAATGGGATTCTCTTTTCAGCAGAAATATGATGCGCATTGATTCCCTGTTTTTCTGCATTTTGTCCTGTCGCCTCTAAAGGTTGTCTGTGAAACTTTCAGTTCTTGTGTGTATCTTCTACATAATGTAACTCTATATAATACGATTTGTTGCATATTTTGCTTTTTTTGCTTTTTTTTTTTTTTTTGGGGGGGGGGGGGGGGGGGGGGGGTATTTTTCACTAAAAACATTAACCTTTGTGTAAACTCGGTGTTTTTCAGACTGGTTTAATCTTCAGTGATTAGACTTTCAAGGCACTTCATCTGTATATTTACACAGTCTAAGATGCCAACCATTACTTGGAGTAAAACTGATTGAAAAATTTGCTTTTCATGTCTGTTTATACAAAAATTCCATTGAGTTTGTGCCTTGTGGTAGTTTTGTATCAAATGCTTAGTTGGTGTTACTGCTGTGTATAAATGTTACGGTCACAGGGCAAGCGTGGTACCAATAACCAGTTGCTTTCAAGTTGCAATAGGAAAAGGTAAAAAGTTTTATTTAGCAAATTTATTTAACAATTAAAATCATAATTACAGTCACCTGAGATACTCTGCTGGTTAATAAAATGATAAAAAATATCTATACAATGAAACCAATCTGACCAGACCATAGTCCTATCCACCTAATTAACAGTCTAACAAGTTTGTCCACTGTATCCAGCAATCTGTCTTGTGATTCATTCGGTGTCCACTAATACAAAATGTTTGAATCCAGATGTTCAGAGTGTCTGCACAAGGATGCTGGTCTGTGAACAATATCAGCAAATCTACTTTCTGGTACATCCATACACTATGTCCAGTTCACAAAATGTATAGAACAAGCAGTTTGTCCGGACTTGACACACAGATAAATGAATCCAGAATATAGAATTTTCAAAAGACCTCAAAAAAAGACCATCAATTCAACACTAACTGTGGTAAGGGTTTCCACCATTTATGTACTGCTCTGTCTTCTAGACATATTCCAGAGAGAAATGTAAACAACTCGACACATTACCAGGAAACAAAATAAACAGAAGGTTCCACAGTTTTTCAATACAAAATGTTGACCAGTTAGTATGTGCTGCTTTCCACTGTCCATTTAACTACACAGGTGAACACAAAGATAAACTGTCTTCAAAATTATTCAAATCAAAGAGGTGTAAACAACAAAATCGCACAAACAGAAATCACAAAATTCACTTAAAGCTTACCATGACATTTGCCTGTGCTATTTGGTTGTTTATACCACTTAGATTTCAAAAGTTCTGAAAACCGTTTATCTTGGTGTCTGTTCACAGCTCCACCCGGTATGATTTGATCTGTCCAAGTGGTGACACTCATGTTAAAGCAAATCTATCCATACGTCCTTCCTACAGATCCTGAGATGCTGTTGTAGTAATTGTCAGGCTTTGCAAGTCATGGTCTTGCTGCCATCACATGTTTCACTTGGTGACAACGTATGAACAAACGACCAGAGCTATTGAAACGTCTTTGCATTGTGACAAGTCATCACATGATTTTAGCTTTCAAGCAAACCTTGATAACTGAAGCAGTTTTCAGTGGGTTGGTAGGTCTGACCTCTGCGGTACTGGGTTTAAACCTCAGGCTTCACCAACATTGAAAAAGCTGGCAGGTGCTTTCCAGTGATCATGGTTTACAGTGTCAAATCATGGCACACTAGTGACAGCGTTATCGTCTATCTTTCATACTACCATTCATGATATGACCTGTATATTATGCTGAAAGATTTCAGTAAAATCGAGTTGATAATAGAACCTGTCTGTATGAACCACTTTAAGCCGTATACAAAGCCCTGGTCACATACAGTTTTTACCCCACAGCCCTTAAGGGCTGTCGGGGTAATGTTTTCACCCATGGTATCCGGATTGGCGGGCGGGCGGCGGGAAAAAGTTTGTCCGGCCTGTATCTCAGAAACCGTAAGGTGTAGGAAGTTGATACTTGGTAGAGACATTGGTTAGGTGGTGTAGGTGTGCAACGTCATGGCGTGACCTTGATTTGACCTTTGACCTTGCTGTAGTGACCTTGACCTATAAAATCTTGTCTGGGCTATATCTTGGCAACCGTAAGGTGTAGGAAGTTGATACTTGGTAGAGACATTGGTTAGGTGGTGTAGGTGTGCAACGTCATGGCGTGACCTTGATTTGACCTTTAACCTTACCGTAGCGACCTTGACCTATAAAATTTTGTCTGGGCTATATCACGGAAACTGTAAGGTGTAGGAAGTTGATACTTGGTAGGGACATTGGCTAGGGTGTGTAGATGTAAAATGTCATGGTGTGACCTTGATTTGACCTTTGACCTTACCGTAGTGACCTTGACCTATAATGCCTTGTCTGGGCTATGTTTCGGAAACCATAAGGTGCAGGAAGTTGATATTTGGTAGGGACATTGGTCGGGGGTTATAGGTGTGCAACGTCATGGTGTGACCCGGGTTTGACCTTTGATCTTGCATATCTGATGCTATTGTATCTCTCTACAGGGATATGTGATACTATTTTATCTCTCTTATATCTCTCATATCTTTTTACTTGAATCTTGGTTGTTGCACCTTTGGGTGTCTTTTGATGTAGATTAAGCACTGTTAAAGTCATATTAGAATTCATTAAGGGTTTTACTTTTACAACTTCCCATTGTAACAGATGGTATTGCATCAAGTGAGTCACAGGTTTTGCCCCAACTCCGCATGTAAGCATGTATTGCCACATTTGTATTTATGGGTAATATTCCAAACATTCAAACCATAATTCGACCATACATAATTTTGATATTTTCATTGACAGCTATTCTCCAGTTAAGAAATTTCACAGCTTCATAACTTTTAGTTTACTGAATTGTCTTGTTTTAATACTTAATCTTTACATGCAGTGCTCTGAAAGTATCCCAATCTGTGTACTGTTTCACTACTTTTATATGTCATGGTGTTGGAAACTATTTCCCCAGGCTGTGGGGTACAGGCATCTCTGATGCTATTTTCTTGGCATTGTGCACAAGCAGGGATTTAATGTCAGTATCGCTAACTGGATGTCAATATCTGAAGGTTTGAATTTCAATACTGTTTCCTACAACTCAGCAGTATTTTAAAAATATTTTTATAAATTGAAACTATCTTATTCTTAGAATATCAATTTTAATACCTTGGAAGATTTTTTATTAAGATATTTGGTAAAATGTAATGGCAATCTTTGTCTTTATAATCAGTTTCAAATAACTCAAACATTTAGACAAGACTTTTCTGGGTAACTAAGTAGCTGTCACATTCTGCTCTTTTTGTGGAGAAGGTATATTTTAGTATCAGTAAATATGCAGAAACCAAGTAAGAGTGTGATACCGATAATAAAACTCTAATCCCAGCTCTAATAGTGCTTTTCCCATTTGAGTATTTGAAGTCTCCATTGTTGTGTCTTCCACTGTATCATGTCTGTAGTACTGTGCTTGTATCGTATGTTTGCATTTTTCTTGTGTCTTTCCGGTGCAGACAAGGCGGATAAGCAGGCTCGGCAAGAGAAGCGAGAGAAGGAAGACATGGAGAGACTGGTAGGTGGCGCAGTTACTCCAGTGACCCGAAAAATAACATGAGGCATTCAGTGTAGCAAAAACAAGAGTATATGACTAGTCTGTGCAAAGTACTGCTTTTTTTGTCCCCTGCTTTCCCTGATATTTTGCACAGAGACACTGGAGGTATTTCAGCAAGAATAACAGGACTAAAAGTCCGCTCCTCCTTGATCAGCTTCTGTGAAAATTCTTGCCATGGCAACATTTTATCTATTGAAAAACTTTAACCTAGACCATAACTTTTTTTTCCTTAATGACAGACTGGCTAGTTTTTACTTTACCGGTACGAGATTTGGGCGATAATATAATTCCACGTTTTTAATCAATTCCATCCTTTTATTTTTATTATGTCAGCTGACTTGTCAGTCAGCTGACATTATGTCGTCACTCTGCGGCGTGGGCGTACGCGTCCGCGTAAGCGTCCGCGTGAACAACTTCTCCTCCAAAACTACAAGGCCTAGAGACGTGCTGTTTTTTTTAAAAGATACCTTATCTATCGAGGATGAAAAATTGTTCAAGGCATGCAAATCTGTCTTTTTATTGCGTTAATACATCCTATCCAATGGACAATTCCTTTACCGGTCGGCGCGACCGGTCCCGCCAAACGCCAGAAAAAGACGTCCTGTATATACTACCGGCAGGACCGGTCACAGAGTGTGCATTCGCCAGGTGGCGCATCGTACTTCATTTCCTGTTTACCTATTGATGTCATAGCATCTTTTTCGTTTGGCGCGAAAGAGTGTGCAGAAGATTTTCTTCAGAGATACGTTTTTGAAGTTTTACAACGAACTCTTCCAAGTTTCTTGTTTTTTATTAGTACGGAGTAATTCTACAACGTTCCTGATCATTATGTCGTCTCCTGGACAGAAACGAGGTTCTTGCGGGGACGTTATGGCCCTTTTCGACAACCATAAGAAATGCGCGCGTTGTCGTGACAAGGGGGTGGGAGACGACCCGTGTGTGAAGAAGTTGGCTTGTAGTATCTGTAAGGCGTTTACGCCTGCTCAGATCCACCAGTTAGCAACCCCCACCTATAAGGAACGGAAAGAACGCTCTAGCCAGAAGAAATCTGAAGAATTGACAAGTACGTCTCCCAAGCTTGTTGATCCGTCTGAGGTTTCACTGCTGGGTCCAGTCAACTCAGGGACGCAGTCTCCTGTTGATTCTACACCCAAGCAGAAGAAGAAGCGTTCTGATGGCTCCCCAAGGTCTAGTAAACGGAAGCACAGCAGTAAGCCCACTTCAGATGACCTCAAGTCCCTTGATGACAAGTGGAGTGAGAGATTTTCCCGTCTGGAAGCAATGCTGGTTAACCAGTCATTTGCTGTCCCTGTGAGACCGGTGAATTCTGCTTCTGTGGTGCCCAGAGAACACCCCTTCTTTGATCCGGGTGCTTCTACAAGTGTTATGTTTTCTGAGGGCACTAGTGACGTTGCTACGCAGTTGACGGCTACCCAACCTCCGCTGGGGGTTCCCGGTACACAAGCTGTGAAGGAAGTGACTAAGAGTGCTACCCACCCTGTTCAGGGCCCCGGTACCTCTGAGACTGTTGCCACCCAACCTTTACTGGTTCGCGGTGCAGGGACTGCCACCCAGCCTCCACAGGCTCCCGGTGCGGGTCCTGAGGTTCTGCCTTCCGGTTATGAAACTACGCTGTCTAACCAGTCGCCTCCCATTGGCCAGAATTCTGAGGTTGCTAGGGAATCTGACAGTGAGGCTGAGGTGGATGCGGAACCGGCTTCACCGGCTAGTGTTCACTACCAGGGTGATGTACCGGAATCTAACACTGACCAGGATCTTTCTGAAGATGCTAATTACCGGGAAACATTGAGAGGGGTGAGGAGTTTCATGGGCTGGCATCAAATCCCGGATTATGACACCTCAGCTGCATCTATGGATGACAATCCCTTTGCCGGTTCTAGAGTGAAGACTACCGGTAAAGTGTCAGTAAAATTGCCGGTGGATGAATGGCTTTGTAAAAAGCTGGAGAAACTAAATATAACCATTGCTGAAGGTTATCCTTCCAGGAATACAGAAACCAGTGGTCTGCTGCGTGACCAATTTGTCAAGACACCCCGTACTTCCAAGTGGTACGACATGCAAGCTGTTAAGAAGGATGCGTCTAACCAGGCTGTTGGTGACTGGTCTCCGGAACCGGCAAAGCTTAACAGTATGTTTTCTAGAGTTGCAAGGCGCAGTTTACCTTCTGCCCCAGCTTCCAGGACCTTCAGCCAGGACACCCTTAGAAGGTGGGAGAGGTCATTCAGAGAACAATCAGTGATGTGTAATCACGCTGCTGGCCTCTCTAGATGCCTCACCAAAGTACAGGACTCCATGGTCACCCAGTTAAAGTCCCTGAGGTTCGATTCCTCAAAGGGCAAAAGTGCTGAGAAACAACAACAAGCTGTTGAAGAACTGGAATATCTGGTTACGTTTAACCGGTCAATTTCACAGGCTATGCAGCGTACCATGCAGGATTTATCAGAGGGAGTCTTTATCAGCATGGCTAATCTCACCCTGGCCCGTCGGGACAGTTATTTAGAGTTCATAAGGGGTGGCATTAAACCGGACACCTTGTCTGCCTTACGTACGTCTCCAGTTCACCAACTATCACTCTTCCCGGACAGCTTACTGGTCAAAGCTGAAGAGGAAATCTTACGTAGTGAAGAGAGGCGTTCTGCTGGTACCACACCAAGGAAACCTGGACGTTTTCATCCATACGTCTCCTCCAATCGAACCCCTCACCAGCCTGACCGGAAGCCCACTACTCCGGCATGGAAGCAGATTAGAGACCGGCAAACTGCTCAGAAAGGGGGTGGTAAAGCCTCAAACTTCAGCCAGAAGCCGGCCAGAGGTTTTAAAAAGCATAAATGACAATCACTGTTTTGCAAATGTGGTCGGATTGGTGAACTCTGTAAATGTATCCGACAAGATGGAGGGCTTGAACCCACCACCACCAGTGACAAACAAGAGCGAGACTGTGTTTCCACATGTAAACTCTTTTGTTGCAAGTGTTCCTTTTGCCAGCGGGTCACCGCAAAAGAAAAATCCTGTTTATTGTCAATCTATCAGAGAAATAAACCATGTGAAAGATGTTTCCTGTGTAGATCACTTGAGTTTTGTAAATATTGTCACAAATGTCCAAACTGTTGTCACAAATCTTCCTGTAGGGGCAAGACTTCAGCAGTTTTGGGAAAAGTGGGAAACTCTGGGTGCGAGTCCAAAAGTTATCAGAATACTGAGAGAGGACTACACCCTTCCCTTCCGGTTCAGACCCAACCCAACCAGGTCACCAATGGTCATCAGCAAATATGTAAACCCCCAAAGACAGTCCTTCCTTTTGGAGGCACTGACTCAGCTAACAAACAAGAATGCAGTAGAACCGGTAACAAATCAGACCTCCCTAGGGTTTTACAACCGGCTATTTTTGGTTCCCAAACCCAACAACCGGTGGAGACCTATCTTGGACCTGAGCACTTTGAACACCTTTTTAAACACAGAGTCGTTCAAGATGGAGACCCCAGAGACAATAAGAACCTCCCTACAGGCAGGGGAGTGGGTCACATCCATAGACTTCAAAGACGCTTACTTCCACATACCAATTCACAGTCAGTCAAGGAAGTACATGCGTTTTCACATTCAGGGCCACTCCTACCAGTTCAAGGCCCTGCCCTTTGGTCTTTCCACAGCACCCATGGAGTTCACAGTGGTGGCCAAAGAGGTCAAGCTCATGGCCTTACGACAGGGTATAAGAATCCACCAGTACCTAGACGACTGGCTGGTGAGGGCCTCTACCCTCCACACCTGTCTCCAGCATACTCAGACCCTGGTCACTCTTTGTCAGGAACTAGGGTGGCTGGTGAACAAGGAAAAGTCAGAACTGGCACCCAAACAGGTCTTCAACTTCGTAGGTTACCAGTTCGACCTGAAAGAGGGCAAGGTCAGACCAACAGAAGACCGTTGGCAGGCCTTGACAGACAAAATCAGATCAATGATGTCGGATCCGGTTTGTCCGGTCCGGAAATTCATGTCCCTCATAGGTCTCCTCACAGCAACAGAAAAACAAGTCCACTTAGGGCGACTCCACATGAGACCCATACAGTGGCACTTGAAAAACAATTGGAGGGTCCCAGAGTCACTGGAAAAGGTGATACCGGTCCCCAAGTCCCTCCACCCTCATCTAAGGTGGTGGCTGGAGGAAAGCAATGTGCTACTAGGTCAACCATTACACCCTCTAAAACATGCTCTGCAGATCTTTACAGACGCATCAAACGAAGGGTGGGGCGCTCACTTGGACGACCATACTGCAAGGGGAACCTGGTCCCTCCCAGAAAGCAAGTTGCACATAAACCACTTAGAGCTAAAAGCAGTTTTTCTAGCTCTAAAGGAGTTTCGAACCCTGGTCTGCAACAAGACTGTGTTGATAGCTACAGACAACACAACAGTGGTTGCCTATATCAACAAAGAAGGGGGGATGAAGTCGGGTTCACTGTGTGCCCTACTGTGGAGAATCCTGTCCTGGTGCACCAGACAGCAGGTAACCCTCAGGGCACGTCACATCCCCGGCCGGCTGAACGTGATAGCAGACAAGCTATCCAGACTTGGCCAGACCATTCAAACAGAGTGGTCACTTCATCCAGCAGTATTCCAAGCTGTATGCGCAAGGTGGCACCAGCCAAAAGTGGACCTGTTTGCCACCAGGTTCAACAACAAACTACCTCAGTTTGTGTCACCGGTGCCAGACCCCCAGGCTTGGGCAGTGGATGCACTCAGTCTCTCCTGGGAGTACCTGGACCCATACGCCTTCCCACCGGCAGCCATCTTGGGCAAAGTGGTGGAGAAGCTCCAGGACTACCCCTGCAACAGAATAATCCTGATTGCCCCAGGGTGGCCCAACATGCCCTGGTTTTGGGACCTGGTAGCAATGTCAAGCCAGATCCCACTCTGTCTGCCCAGCATACCCAACCTTGTGTCTCAACCATTCAACCAGGTCCTTCACAGGAACCTGTCGAATCTGAACCTACATGCCTGGCTCCTAGAGCCTCAGCAATCAAGGACCAGGGCTTCTCTGAGGCAGTGGCAGCACGAATTGAGGCTCCTCAAAGAAGATCAACCAGATCTGTCTATGAGGCAAAGTGGACCATTTTTACAAAGTGGTGCCTCAGTAATCAGGTGGACTTCAGGGCACCACCTCTGAAGGCCATTGCTGACTTCCTCCTGCACTTGTTTCAGGACAAGAAGTTACAACCAGGCACTATTGATGGCTACAGATCCGCCATTGCTGACAAACTGGGCAATTCCACCATTAATGTCAGCAAAGATGAGAATCTCACTCGTCTCCTGGATAGTTTCCATAGAGACAGACCTAAGGGCAGGAGGGGCATCCCCTCCTGGAACCTTTCACTGGTTTTACATCAGCTCACAAAGGCTCCTTTTGAACCCCTGAAAGAGTCCTCCTTGAAACATTTAACTTTCAAGACTGTTTTCTTGCTGGCATTGGGTTCAGGTAAACGCAGGAGTGAGATCCATGCTTGGTTACATAAGAACATCAGACACCAGTCAGACTGGTCTAAGGTGTCTTTGTATCCCTCACCTAGCTTCCTATCCAAGAACCAGCTGGCTAAGGAAGGTCCAGATAGTGTGGCACCAGTGGTCATCCCAGCCCTGGCACCTTCTCTGGATAGGTCACTCAAGGGTGACAGGTCCCTATGTCCAGTTAGAGCCCTGCGTTACTACTTGGACAGGACTGCAGACCTCAGGCAGAATAAGGAGTTAGTCTTTGTCTCCTTCAAGAAAGGGTTTGATAAAGACATCTCGCCTGCCACCATCTCCTCATGGATCAAACAGACTGTGGTTCTGTGCTATGAGCTCTCTGACCAGGAGGCCCTCACCTTACATCAGGTTAAAGCCCATGATGTTAGGGCCTTTGCTGCTTCTAAGGCTTTCCAATCAGGGATCTCCTTAGATCAGATCTTGTCAGCCTGCCACTGGAAATCTCACAACACCTTCACCCAATTCTATTTGAAGGATGTTGCCTGGGCTGACTCAGAGCTTTTCCACCTGGGACCTGTAGTGGCTGCCCAGCAGGTGCACCACCAGGCCCAGAAGTGAGGGGATGTTGTATATATGTAAATATGTACATATTGTAAATATGTTAGATATGTACATAATGTAAATATGTTGAGTGTACATATATTTTCAAAAAAAAAAAAAAAAAACCTGTGACTTGCTTCCTTTGGGAAGTTTATTTCTTCTGGGACTGAACTCAGCCCCTCTCTCTCTCTATCTTTCCAATTCAGACCAAAGCTGAAAGGAAAGAAAAAAGGGGGGGGGGGGGGGGGGGGGCAACGTCGGTAGGCTCCCGGTTAACCGGTGAGTTAGTGCCGACCCTGACCTTTCAGGGTTCTCTGACCCTAGGTCAAATGGGCCTGTTGAAATTTGCTGTTATGAGTTCACATAAGTCCCTAGCTGCTTACCCGCCTACCAAGCGGTAGTTATTCAGCAATTGTCCATTGGATAGGATGTATTAACGCAATAAAATTGCAAATTTAATAAGTAAATTAAATTTTTATAAGTTAATACCCTATCCAATGGACAGGCAAGGCCCACCCAACCGGCCCCGCTATCAGCTTGCTAGGGGTCTTACTAGGATTAGACACGAAAAAGATGCTATGACGTCAATAGGTAAACAGGAAATGAAGTACGATGCGCCACCTGGCGAGTGCACACTCTGTGACCGGTCCTGCCGGTAGTATATACAGGACGTCTTTTTCTGGCGTTTGGCGGGACCGGTCGCGCCGACCGGTAAAGCAATTGTCCATTGGATAGGGTATTAATTTACTTATTAAATTTGCAAGTTCGTCTGTTTGCTAGAGACATTACAAGGGGGGTACCCCCACCAAAAGTGTGAAAATTTCAACACTTAATCACAATTTTCTCAGTGGCTATTGCAGGGATTTCTCTCATATCTTGCATATATGTACTAGGCCAGAGGTAGATTCTCTTGTGTGAGTATGAGACCTGGATCTGTCTTACTTTTTTTTTAATAAATTTTTTTAATAATTTTTAATGCATTAAAATTCATGAAATCATGCACAAAATCATTTATAACTTGAAAAGTGTTGCATTTAGAGCATTTTGTTAAAATATGTTATTTAGCTACTTTTTTCATAGCTACAATATGGTGAGTAAGTTGGGTGCCTGTCTCAATAGCTAAGTGAGTAATAGCTACTTTTGGGCTTTTCAGTAACTTCCATCATGAGTAGAATCACTTGTAACTTCAAAACTATTGCATTTAGAGAATTTCGTGTTAATATGTTATTCAGCTACTTTTGGGTCAGCTATAACATAGTAAAATTTCAGACCTGTAGCTCATGGCATAGCTGAGTAATAGCTACTTTTAGGTTATCACTGTTGAGTAAATCGCTTATAACTTGGAAACTATTGCATTTAGCGTATTTTGTTTCAATATGTTATTCACCTATTTTGGGATCAGCTATAACATAGTGAAGTTTCAGATCTGTGGCTCATTGCATAGCTGAGTAATAGTTACTTTGAAGTTCTCACTATTAAGTAAATCAGTTGTAATTGGAAAACTATTGCATTTAGAGAATTTCGTATAAATATGTTATTCAGCTACTTTTGGGTCGGCTATAACATAGTAAAATTTCAGACCTGTAGCTCATGGCATAGCTGAGTAATAGCTACTTTTAGGTCATCACTATTGAGTAAATCAGTTGTAACTTGAAAACTATTGCATTTACAGTATTTTGCTTAAATATGTTGTTCACCTACTTTGGGGTCAGCTATAACATAGTAAAATTTCAGACCTGTAGCTCATTGCATAGCTGAGTAATAACTACTTTGAGGTTCTCACTATTGAGTAAATCAGTTGTAATTGCAAAACTATTGCATTTAGAGAATTTAGTGTAAATATGTTATTCAGCTACTTTTGGGTCAGCTATAACATAGTAAAATTTTAGACCTGTAGCTCATGGCATAGCTGAGTAATAGGTACTTTTAGGTCATCACTATTGAGCAAATCAGTTGTAACTTGAAAACTATTGCATTTACAGTATTTTGCTTAAATATGTTGTTCACCTACTTTTGGGTCAGCTATAACATAGTAAAATTTCAGACCTGTAGCTCATGGCATAGCTGAGTAATAGCTATTTTTAGGTTATCACTGTTGAGTAAATCGCTTATAACTTGGAAATTATTGCATTTAGAGTATTTTGTTTCAATATGTTATTCACCTATTTTGGGGTCAGCTATAACATAGTGAAGTTCCAGACCTGTGACTCATTGCATAGCTGAGTAATAGCTACTTTGAAGTTCTCAATGTTGAGTAAATCACTTGTAATTGGAAAACTATTGCATTTAGAGAATTTAGTATAAATATGTTATTCAGCTACTTTTGGGTCAGCTATAACATAGTAAAATTTCAGACCTGTAGCTCATGGCATAGCTGAGTAATAGCTACTTTTAGGTTATCACTGTTGAGTAAATCATTGTATCCACTGGATAGCCGCAGTGTGTAGAGAGAGATTTCACCATTACTGCTCTGATGAAAAAAAATATTATAGCTAGCTTTCTTAAGTTTGCAGTATATATTAATAACCAAGTAAATCACTTATAACTTGAAAACTATTGTATTTAGAGTATTTTGTTGCATATGTTATTCACCTATTTTGGGGTCAGCTATAACATAGTGAAGTTCCAGACCTGTGGCTCATTGCATAGCTGAGTAATAGCTACTTTGAAGTTCTCACTGTTGAGTAAATCAGTTCTAATTGGAAAACTATTGCCTTTACAGAAATTTGGGCAAATATGTTATTCAGCTACTTTTGGGTCAGCTATAACATAGTGAAATTACAGACCTGTAGCTCATGGCACAACTGAGCAATAGCTATTCTCAGGCACTGACTGTTGAGTAAATCAGCTATAACTTGAAAAATATTGCATTTGGAGTATTTTGTTAAAATATATTGTTCACCTACTTTTGGGTTAGCTATAACATAGTGAAATTACAGACCTATAGCTCATGGCATAGCGGAGCAATAGCTATTTTCAGGTTCTCACTATTGAGTAAATCAGTTGTAACTTGAAAACTATTGCATTTACAGTATTTTGCTTAAATATGTTGTTCACCTACATTTAGGTCAGCTATAACAGAGCAAAAATTCAGACATGTAGCTCATTGCATAGCTGAGTCATAGTTACTTTGAGGTTCTCACTCTTGAGTAAATCAGTTGTAACTTGAAAACTATTACATTTAGAGTATTTTGTTAAATATGTTATTCACAGACGTTTTGGTCAGCTATAACATAGTGAAATTGCAGACCTCTATGTCATGGCATAGCTGAGCAATAGCTTCTTTCAGGTTCTCACTGTTGAGTAAATCATTGTATCCAACCTGTAGGAAATCATGGGCTGGGAATCTGTTAATATGGTCAGATTTGACCTTGGAACCCTCCTTCAAGGTCAAATGAGGATAGCCAAACATAAAAGTGCTTATAACTCGCTTATTATTGGTCCTAGAGGTTGGAATGAAAACCAACCTATAGAAAATCATGAGCTGGGAATTTTTTGGTGTGGTCGGATTTCACCTTGGACCCCTCCTTCAAGGTCAAATGAGGATAGCCAAACTTAAAAGTGCTTATAACTCGCTTATTATTGGTCCTAGAGGTTTCGAATGGAAAACCAACCTATAGAAAATCATGGGCTGGGAATCTTTTGGTGTGGTCGGATTTGACCTTAGACCCCTCCTTCCAGGTCAAATGAGGATAGCCAAACTTAAAGTGCTTATAACTCGCGTATTATTGGTCTTGGAGGTTTGGGATGGTAAACCAACATATAGGAAATCATGGGCTGGGATTCTTTTGGTGTGGTCAGATTTGACCTGGGACCCCTCCTTCAAGGTCAATTGAGGATAGCCAAACTTACAATTGCTTAGAACTCGCTTATTATTGGTCCTACAAGTTTGGGATGGTAAACAAGCTACAGGAAATCATGGGCTGGGAATTTTTTTGTGTGGTCGGATTTGACCTTGGACCCCTCCTTCAAGGTCAAACAAGGATAGCCAAACTTAAAAAGTGCCTATGACTCACTTATTATTGGTCCGAGAGGTTTGGGATGGTAAACCATCCTAAATTCTTTGGCTGGGAATCTTTTGGTATGGTCAGATTTGACCTTTGGACCCCTTCTTCATGGTCGAACGAGGATATTGCATTTATAGTATTTCTTTAAATATTTTTAACCTACTTTTTACACTTAAAAATTACCTTGTTACTTTATTTCATAATACCATTTGCAGGGCACAACTTTTTTGTCCTTTTCTTCTGTCAGCTTCGGAATATCTTTCGAACATGCTGTTCAGTTACCATTTACTGTATTTCTGTACAGCCCTTTCCCTGATAATTATGCTTTCCTCTCATTATCACCATCACAAATCAAAAACATTCAGTCAGCTGACACAGTGCCCGCTCTCCTCTTGTTGTAATACACAGGAATACTATTTCTGGGGGTCGGGGGCTTGCCCCCATTTATAACTTTTTAAATTCAATTTCATATTTCCTTGACAATTTCCTGCAATTATCAAATATGGCGGATCCCGTACCGGTAAAGTAAAATTGCCCCGACAGACTTAAAGTGGGAGAACTTTATAAATTAAATAAATATAAAATAAATACTTTCATGAAAAAACTTTTTCAGTTTGTTTTATTTCAATATTTGAAAAGGGAACACTACATATAAGTGGTTTAGTGAAAAGCCTGTATGGTTACCAAAGAAAAAGCACATTCTGGAAAACTTTGTTGATGATGTCTGTGCACTTTCTCAGGAGCGCGAGGAGGAGCTGCGTCTGATTGCCATCGACCTGCGGCGCAAGGAGCGGGAAAAACGACATCAGGAGCAGTTGGAAATGGAGAGAATGGAGCAAGAGGAGAGGAAACGTGAAGAACAGCGACGCAAGGATAGAGAGATGGAGAGAAGGAGGTAAGTGATGGACAGAGTGGACTAAATAGACGCAAGGATAGAGAGATGGAGGGAAGGAGGTGAGTGATGGACAGAATGGACTAAATAGACACAAGGATAGAGAGATGGAGAGAAGGAGGTGAGTGATGGACACAGTGGACTAAATAGAGACAAGGATAGAGAGATGGAGGGAAGGAGGTGAGTGATGGACAGAGTGGACTAAATAGAGACAAGGATAGAGAGATGGAGAGAAGGAGGTAAGTGATGGACAGAGTGGACTAAATAGAGACAAGGATAGAGAGATGGAGAGAAGGAGGTAAGTGATGGACAGAGTGGACTAAATAGACGCAAGGATAGAGAGATGGAGGGAAGGAGGTGAGTGATGGACAGAGTGGACTAAATAGACGCAAGGATAGAGAGATGGAGAGAAGGAGGTGAGTGATGGACAGAATGGACTAAATAGACGCAAGGATAGAGAGATGGAGGGAAGGAGGTAAGTGATGGACAGAGTGGACTAAATAGACGCAAGGATAGAGAGATGGAGAGAAGGAGGTGAGTGATGGACAGAGTGGACTAAATAGACGCAAGGATAGAGAGATGGAGAGAAGGAGGTGAGTGATGGACAGAGTGGACTAAATAGACGCAAGGATAGAGAGATGGAGAGAAGGAGGTGAGTGATGGACAGAGTGAAATGAATTGACACAAAAAGGTGACGAAGGAGACGAGTGAAGATTGTGTAAAATATTGAACAGAATAAGAAATTGTGAGATGGACAGAATGGAGCATGTGATCATCCGATAAGTTGAGTAATCAGTATCGTAAAATAATAAGCAAGAATGACACTCTGAGCATTCCTTTGAAGTGACTGCTCCAAGTTATTACTGTGAATCATTGTAACTAGATACTTTCAATGAATTGTTTCCTTCTTTACAGCAATGGTTCAAAGAATCGACGTTCTCGCTCCCCCGGTCAGTCAAAGAAATCTGTGTCAAAGTCATCAGAAAGGTCAAAATCTCCCAGCAGAAAATCACAGGGTGCAGAGTCAAAGTCATACAGCTCTAGTAGCACCAGCAAGAGGTCAAGGTCAAAGGAGCGGAGGTCAAGGTCTCAAGAGAGGGGATCTAAGTACAGAGGCTCAGAAAGTAAATCCTCAGCCAAAGTGCCGAAGTTAGTGGATTATTGACTGGTTGGGTGTGTGAGAATATATGAGGTTATGTTGACCCAAAAAGTGAACTGAATGTTCTATACAAAAAAATAAAACTGAATTTAGTGTATTAGTCCTTAAAAGTTTACATATGGAAATGTTTACCCACAGTATAAACTCGGTGGAAGGCTGACTATGTGGGGGTTAGAGAGTATGGGGTCACGTTGGGAATGCCATATTTGTATGTATTATGTACCAGTCAGTGGAAGGCTAACTATGTGGTGGTTAGAGAGTATGGGGTCACGTTAGGAATGCCAGATTTATATGTGTATGTATTATGTACCACTCAGTGGAAGAATGACGTGTAGGCAAATGAACAAAGGCTTTTGTACATATGATATCAGAGTATGTTACCATGTGAACAGACTTTAATGCATACTAAAGATTTAGGATTAGTACAGAGAGATTTGCTGAAAATAAAACCTTTCCTAACATTGTAATTTGTGTGTCTCAGTGTATCACCACTGGAAGCAAGCAATGTGTATAAAGTGCTGGGAATGAAATTTTGTCTAAAAAGCATATCTATATTTAGATACTACTGAATTCTTTGTGGAGAATGAGTCAGGTCACCTTGACAACAGTCTACAAGGCTGTACTGTCAACAGTTTCCTTTCGAGAGTTAAAAATTGTTTTTGTGAAAGTAGAAACCTAATCTGCTGCACAAACTGCACAGAGAATGGGAAAAAGGTTTTCTTTTTGTGTGTGTCATGAAGCTGTTAAAAGTGTCTGTGCGGGAAATAAATGGATTAAAGTTAAGGTATTGACGAAGATATCGTGCACCAAAATGATTTAAGTTGTTATTTATTTCTTGCAAAGATTCTCGCAAACAAGTCACAGGTCACTCCACTAAGTATCAAAATGGCCGGAATTGACAAACACTCATTTCTTGGAATGTCTGGAAGTTTGCACTTAATGTATTCAGGTCGTGATTCCATTTTATGTGTACAGACCATGTCACACAAGAAGTTACAGTTTGTTAGAAGTACCCCGATCTGATGAAGTGTATGTAAAGAGACTCTTGTAGTGTACAGACTTACAAGTTATATCTGGCGCTCACAGGGAGTGACCATCCATGCCTGTTCAGATGACCCTTACTTGTTCTGTGATCCATTGTTCAGCACATCGTGACTTCCACCAGAACATTTCCTGAAAGATTACAGTGATTATAACAATTAAATGTGATGAAATAGTTGTCATATTTTATATTGAATTTTGCCGTGAAATTGGATGTTGTTAGTAATATATGGCAGTTGTTAACCACTGATCTGGTCTCGACATTTGTTTTTATATAAATAAACACATTATCTCTAATAGAGTTTGTTGCTTTGTCTTTCAAAAAACTCAATAATAAATCTTGTTATAAATCTTGATCTCTATTACAGTTGTATCATGCACAAAAATAAAGAATCCACAAGATGACTTACTTGAAGGTTGCCCAGTCCTTGCCCTGTGGCTTTAATTTCTTCAATCACCTCTCCATATTGCATATCTGTACTTGAAAGCTCCGGACTTGCCCTAATCAAGGCTGCAAGTTTTCAGCCCATTAGACATGCACTTCGTACATCTGGCTAATTAAATGCTGCCCTTCTAGTTCTTGTGATTCACTTTCTTCACAAATAACTCCTCTGTATTGATGTCGTCAGACATCAAATCAAGATCGGTGACTCTAGATGTATTTCCAGTCATCAGAATCGATCAGTTAAAAGGGCAGGATTCATCATATTGTGGGGCATCAAGTTTAACGGGAATGTGTTTCGTCCATAACTCGCAAATGGACTTGGTGTATAACATAGAAATCTTGCCAGTATATCTAGCTATTTGAGAGTTTTTACCACTGTAATATGTTTTAAACCAAGTGATAAGGTACATTTCAAACCACAAAGTGGACTCAATAATGTATACTTCATTATTATCAGAATTTGGCTCAAATTCTGACTTGTTGCACCTTTAGAAGTATACTATTTTCCATGTTGGGAACGTCAAAATGTAGCCCCTCGCTGCATCACTTCATTGATGAGACAGGTACTCTTCACGCTACACCATGAGAACATGTAGTTGAATTGTAAATGTAAAAACTAAAGGAGTGCATTGTGACTTGAAGCCTTGTTTGGGTCCATTGTGGGCCTGTTTTCTGTGGTAGTGACCACAGATTTACAAAGCCTTGCCGTGTTAAGATGTATGCGATTAAAACTTGTATAACGTTTTGATGAACTGTGTAAGGTAGTGTTGCACTAAATATATAAGTTGTCTTGATTTACAGGCTGTAGGTCTTTCAAGTCTCTTGTTTGATGAACTATTTAAAAATATTTTGTAAGAATTGTGATATTTTTCTGTGGAAGTCACTTTCTGAATTTGGTCTCCTTCCCAAACTCCTGTAATTTCTCATTTTATATTTGTATGTATTTGATTTCTGTTTATTGCAAAGAATCCATATAATCAGAACAGTGATATAAAGGAGATGTACACAGATATAACAGTTATGAAATTCTCAGCTCTTTCTGCAACACATAGAGTTATAAAACAGGATTAAAACGTAGTAGTACACCGTTCCTTGTAACAGGTAAAATAATACAGAACTGTAAAATCCAGTATGTTTTGGTGACTACTCATGGACACTTGTTTGAATTTTCATCTCTGAAAATTATTCATAAGAAGCCAACATCATATGCAAGAATCCGTTATCTGCAGTAGTTTTAATATCGGGTTCATGGAGTGGGTACGCCGATAATGGTACCTGTATGCCCCATATCCATAAAGTTACCAAGTACCTTCAGTTGATTGTGGGCTGAATACAGGATAAACGCCCAACACCAAGCTGTACACCTCTGAAAACGGGATAATGTTAGAAAATCCCAGTATTTACTGCTCATTGAACTTGTCAGCAGTGACTTAATCGTCAATTGCTACATCGTGGTATTGTGGGGAGGCTCTTGAAATCGAGATTTTGCAATTGCTTTCACAAAACTAAATTTTTCAAACAGGCCCATGTAACTCCACTCCTAAAAAAATCAACCCTGGATAGAGAAGTCCTTAAAAACTATAGGCCGGTCTCTAATTTAAACTTTGTTTCAAAGATCTTAGAGAGAGTGGTGTCGTCCCAACTCCTGTCTCACCTGGACGAGTCCTGTCTTTTGACTGGTTTCCAATCTGCCTATAGAAGGTTCCATTCTACGGAAAGTGCCCTCCTAAATATACAGGATGATCTTTTCCTCAATATGTCTGAAGGCAGTACAACAGCCTTAACCCTCCTTGATCTCTCTGCAGCTTTCGACACGATTGACCACTCGATCCTGTTCCATAGGTTACATGACTGCTATGGGATCAATGGACTGGCTCTGAGTTGGTTCGAGTCTTACTTGTCGGACAGGACTCAATCAGTCAAGGTAGGCTCTATATTGTCACATCCCATGGTTTTGAAATTTGGGGTCCCGCAAGGCTCTGTCCTGGGGCCACTCCTCTTTTCCATGTACACAAATCCACTCAGTTCAATTATTCAATCTCATAGGGGTATCAAACACCATTTTTATGCAGACGACACTCAGTTATACATTACTCTTTCACCATCAAATTTCAGTCAGTCAATGACAGCTCTAACGGACTGCCTAAATGATATTCAAAATTTCATGGCTGCAAATAAACTCAAATTAAACCCAGACAAAACAGAATTCATCCTTAATGGTTCAAAATACAGTCGTAAACAACTTCATTCACTTTTCCCCACTGATATTCTTGGGAATAAAGTGTCACCTGCCTCAAATGTCAAAAACCTAGGAGTGGTGTTCGACCCCAACCTGACCCTCACAGATCACATTTCCCAAGTCATCAAGTCAACTCGGTTCCATATAAGAGATTTATATAGGATTCGCCATCTCCTTACCTTAACACAGCAATACTCCTTGCAAATGCTCTCGTCAGTAGCCGAATTGACTACTGTAATTCCCTCTTTGCCTCACTCACTCTTTCTGAGCTCAAGAGGTTGCAGGGTGTTCAGAACTCCCTCTGTCGAGTAGTCACTAGAACCTCGAGGTACACTCATGCAACTCCAAATCTGGAAAAACTACATTGGCTACCAGTCAAATACAGGGTTCTTTTCAAAATTGGGTTGATCACATATAAGGTCCTTAAGTATGGTCAACCTGTGTACCTCAAGGATAAACTTCGTCCATATACCTCATCAAGGAACGCCAGACGTAGCAGTCCAAAATACAAATTCCTTCAAGTTCCTTCTTTTGACTCTAAAATACATAAGTCTCATAAGTATCTTACCAAATCTTTCAGCCATCATGCACCTGTTTTCTGGAACTCACTTCCTGTCCATGTAAGAACCAGTCCATCTGTCACATCCTTCAGGAAGCACCTGAAAACCCACCTTTTCAAATCTGCTTTTCCAACCTAGTTTTCTTCCCCACGTTCACACCCACAACCATCGGAATACAGACCTGGACACGTCCCCCACTATGACTCCGATATTATATATGATTAGTTTAGCGCACTGAGTTCCCCTTCGGGGAAGATATTGCGCCTGCAAAGCAGTAGATTTAGATTTAGAAAACTGTGATATCATAGATATGCAAAATATATTGCAACTGTTTTTGGAAAAGTCTCACTCATTTAGTCTGTGGACACTTCAAACTGTGTTGATATTACTTGCCAATAGTATTGAAATAGTAATGTTCATATGTGGGAAACAAATTAGAAATTTCTTTACTTTGACTCATTTGCCTTACACCCGACTTGTGTCTAATTACTCAAACTTTAAGCCCTGCAATCAGTCACACTGCCTTCTTTTTACTCATTTCTCAGTATTTATGTCCCAAATAAGTCTTGAAATAAAACCATGGCTTCTGCGAAGTTTCACACAGATTCTGTGGTCTTGGATAATGTTGAAATCCCCACAGATGCGTTCTTAACTTTAAATGCAAGGAAATGTTTGAAATGATGAATTAATGGCATGTGTGGTAATTTAACCAGTTTAAATTTAACAAAATAACTGTTAAAGCACAAGAGTATGTTTGAAATGATGAAGTTATGATATTGTGTGATGTGATTTTAACTAGTTTAAGTTTAAACAGTTAATTTTATCTTGAAACACTAGAATTTGTGTTAAATAGTCAAGTTTTGATATTGGGTGAAATTGAGATTTTGGGTGAAGTTATAATATTTTGAGTAAGGTTGTGATATCGGTCGGGTAAGGCTAAGATTAAGGTTAAACTTGTGATATCAGTCGGGTAAGGCTGAGATTAAGGTTAAACTTGTGATATCAGTCAGGTGAGACTGAGATTAAGGTTAAACTTGTGATATCAGTCAGGTGAGGCTGAGATTTTGGGTGAAGTTGTGATATCGGACGTGTGAGGCTGAGATTTTTTTGTGGAGTCATGATATTGGTTGCATTGATAAATTTATTTTGCTTGATACAAGATTTGAACCCAACAGGTCAGACTGTTGAGTGGCATGGGTAGACATTACAGATAAAGATGACTCTGTAAGACGAAAACTGTATTTATGTAAACCTTGCAATATGAATTGGCCACTAGAGGTGGATATGTCATGTGAAGTTGTATTTCTGATTTTTGATGGAAAGTGTTTGAATGAAACTTTACATGCAAGGTATCTGTCCTCATTGGTGTCCATGTATTAATGTTAAAAAGTTTGTTTGGTAAAGAGTTGTTAATTAGCTTGATAATTCAGTTTGAACCAGACTTAAATTTGAGAAACAAAACTATTGTGAGATAAGATGGAACCAAGGCCCTATACACAAGGTGTTTATTTCAACCACAGTTGGAACTTCAGTGTTAACCTGGAATTTAGAGGAGACTTGTCCAACAGAGCTTTATTTTTACAATGTTTGAGTAAAGTTTACACTATTGAAAGAATTTAAGGAGTGGCTTGAGTGCATGAGTAGCAAAGGACTCTGAAGAACGGAGCAGAAACCTAGTATTAAGTCGGATCTCCAAATATCAGACAGATAACTGCTTTACCAGGTTTGCACGTTAGCAGAGCACATCTCCCTGGCCCTCAAGAGGAACCGATAGTTACCAGTAATTAAAAGTAATGTCCGTTGATCAGAGTGTTACTTAAAGGGCTTTATATTTACTGTGAAAGTCCTGTACTTGCAGTCTGATGGGTCGTCACATGTGTTTCATTTCTCAGCCCATCACTCAGGCTGGTTTGTGTGAAGGCTTTACAGTATCTGTGTAAGTGAGAATTAATACACACTATTTAATACTGCTACTTACATGATATTAGCCTCAATTGCATCATTTGCAAGTGGCCTTTGATGTCTGATCCCATTGTTACAGTCTCATCATTCTTGGCCTAGTCTTACTTACACCAAGACATCAAGGGCGGCATTTAGTACCATTAACTGGAGGGAGTGAGAGGTTTATGGCTGTAAGACAGTTATGTCCCAGTTCTAGTGATTACAGGCTAGTTTTGTTGTAGGTTATTTTAATGGGCTGGTTTCTCTTGGAATGTTATGGGATCTCAGAGGACAAATTGGTGGAGGGGGAGGAGGGGGACGCTGGGGAAGTCCAGGGAGGGTAGATTTATTGACCCCTAATTGTGGTAACAGAAGTTTTCTCTAAATTGCCCAGTCACATTTGCTTCACACAAACATGCAGCCACTCAATGACACATACATGTACCCAATTAGAGAGGCTTATATGTACAAGCTAGTAAATACACAAGTTACACAAAACTATATATGTACCCATGCATATAGGCATTCAGTTACACTTAATCACAACCTTGCGTGCACCCATTCAGAGAAATACACTGAGTTGTTTGCTCAGAGCATCACACAGCCATGCATTTAGTGACACAAGGCATACTTTTTCCAGTGACACCACAAACCAGGCATTCACAGTCCTATACAGAGGCATTCACAAAACCAGTCACACACAATCATATACCCAGACACAGTCCTACATGTGTCCACACACAGCCATACATGCCCCAACACATGGTCACTTTGTCACTTGCTTATCACATCTTTAACATCCACTTTTCTGGAGCTACAAAGTGCAAACCCTACCTGACACATACATCTAACCATCCATTTACCCATTCAGAAAGTCATATTTCCACTTACTCAACACTGCCATTCTTTGGTCCAGAAATAACCCGCATTTTTCTAACAGCCAAGCACTTAACCATTCATTCACCAATGCACACTTTTTTACTGGGTCATGTGACCACTCAGGGACCCAGTAGTGATCCTTGTCTTGAATAATTCATGCTCCCTTACTCCACAGTAATCTCCTAACAGAGATGCCATTCTCTCAAAGTCCCTTCCTTGTTTAACAGTAATTAATCTCACAAACTCCTACGAATGCCAGCTTAAACTCACACCTTTCAAGAGATTGAGTTTTTAACAGGAGTTAAAGCGAGGCCAATAACTGAATAGCCAAGTTACAGACAATATTGGACATGGCAACCAGGCATAGAGATAACAGCTTCTGAGTGTCTTAAGTACCCCCATCTTGTTTCTGAAAGCAGCAATAGCATGACAACTTGCACTGAAAATAATTGGTTAGTAAAAAATATTCCAGCTTCTCCGAACTGATAAAAGTTTTTGGAGATTCCATATATTGGAAGCTTGGTCCAAATGCTGACAAATTAGAGAAAGTCTCAGATCAAACTTGAGGTGAGTGTGTACTTGACTGATCCAATTCAGTCAGATACAATACAAATTCAGGTACTAGCCCTCTTTTCTCTGAACAAAAATTTTTTTTAAAAAAACACTGTCCAAAATAAGACCATTAATGAGGCAGTTGTGGTCAATTTAGTGTTTGGCATTCTGATGTGTATTCTGCGTCTACCAATCCTACAATGTTTGGATATCAGATAACCTTGTCATGGACGAGGTATGTGATGTAGTTCCAACTTTGTCACAGGTTCAGACTAGAATGTGTTGGTAATTTACCCCATGTGCAAGCTATTAGGTGATTGTATGGTAAGTACAGTGTTGTTGAGATTTGTCTGTTAGAAGAATCAGTCAGGATCCAGTAAACTGGGTTTGATATCAGTTGTAACTTCAACAAATGTAAGAGTCCAGTTGGAGTTCGCTAATCATATACCTGTCGGAGCTTGTGAAGGATTTGTCAGGTCAAAGTTCAGTCAGAGTTAGCCAGTCATAAACCTGTCCGAGCTAGTAAAGGATATGTCATGTCACAGTCTAGTCAGTTAGCCAATCCTAAACCTGTCGAACCTGGCAAAAGATTTGTCACATCACAGTCCAGCCAGAGGCGATCCCAGTCGTCAAGTTTGGAAAACTATCAGTCAGTGTGTCAAACACTGATGGTGTGTCCAAGTATGACTGTAGCTTACAAAGCATGTGTCACATTCAAGACTAATGAGAACCCCTGGCCAGTTTGGAGATCAGGGCACTGAATGACGTCTCTTGTCTCTCCCTGGTCAGTGTGGTCAGATGAAGACTGACACACAGTTAAACTGTGTGAAGGGAATTCAAAAAGCTTAAGCAGGATTTCCAAAGACCAGTGTAGCTGACAGCCACTCATAGGAGGCTCAGCCACTCATAGGAAGCTTAGCCACTCATACGAAGCTTAGCCACTCATACGAAGCTTAGCTACTCGCAGATAGCTTAGCCACTCATAGGAAGCTTAGCCACTCATACGAAGCTTAGCCACTCGCAGGAAGCTTAGCCACTCATAGGAAGCTGAACCACTCATACGAAGCTTAGCCACTCATAGGAAGCTTAGCTACTCACAGGAAGCTTAGCCACTCATACAAAGCTTAGCCACTCATACGAAGCTTAGCCACTCGCAGGAAGCTTAGCCACTCATAGGAAGCTGAGCCACTCATACGAAGCTTAGCCACTCATAGGAAGCTGAGCCACTCATAGGAAGCTTAGCCACTCATAGGAAGCTTAGCCACTCATAGGAAGCTTAGCTACTCGCAGGAAACTTAGCCACTCATAGGAAGCTTAGCCACTCATAGGAAGCTTAGCCACTCACAGGAAGCTTAGCCACTCGTAGGAAGCTTAGCCACTCGGAGCTTAGCCACTCGTAGGAAGCTTAGCCACTCATAGGAAGCTTAGCCACTCATAGGAAGCTTAGCTACTCACAGGAAGCTCAGCCACTCATAGGAAGCTTAGCTACTCACAGGAAACTTAGCCACTCATAGGAAGCTTAGCTACTCACAGGAAGCTTAGCCACTCATAGGAAGCTTACCCACTCACAGGAAGCTTAGCCACTCGCAGGAAGCTTAGCCACTCATACGAAGCTTAGCCACTCATAGGAAGTTCAGCCACTCACAGGAAGCTTAGCTACTCATAGGAAGCTCAGCCACTCATAGGAAGCTTAGCCACTCATAGGAAGCTCAGCCACTCATAGGAAGCTTTTACTAACAGGAATTCAACTAAACTGTAACATTGGCAAATATTTTAAAATCTGAATCTATTGTGATAGCATTTGCAGTCCCTTGTTTATCCTGATGTAGGGAGCACTGAGATGATGGATCACTGGGAAGCCGCCTTGGACACAAATTGATTTGAATGCTGCTCATAAAGAGATGATAATATTTAGCGGAGCCATTTGGTGAAATATGAAGAGTATGGCACATACAAAGATACTGCTCAGAGATTACTCTCCCATGTAGCCTTTCTCCTGTACTCTTTTGTCACCGCACTCCTCATAGATAAATCAGTTTTATTTCACAGTTTTGGAAAAGTTGTCAGAACATCTATGTGTCAACAAGATGCACTCAGAGAGAGCAAAACGCTCAACTCGATGTAAACAGCCTCACAAGTGTTATAAACTATCGTGTTATCGACCATCCATTGTTTGTATTTGAAGCTATGAAGACATTTAAATGAAACCAAAAATGTTAATTTTTGGTTATAAACTATCGTATTATCGACCATCCATTGTTTGTATTTGAAGCTATGAAGAGATTTAATCTAATCTAATCTAATGTGGACTTTTATAGCGCTTAATCTCCATCACTGATGGACTCTAAGGCGCATCTAAATATAAAGCCAAATGAAATGAAACCAAAAATGTTATTTAATTTTCAGTGGATTTCTCCCCACTGAGGACACAGGCATACTTGAACACACACATCCAGACACTGAATAAATATTTTGTGAATATTTAATTAGTTCACAATGGTGTGGTTCACACTAGCTGACATAGTTATGAGTGTTTTGGAGGCATCCATAATGTGAAGTGGATCCTTCCTAAAATGTAATTACTTTTACTTCTTGACTAGGCCCTTCCTGCTTAAAATTTATCATCAAAATTTGAAGAAATATCACGTTGCAAGCCATAGTCATTGAAAATACATTGAAAATGGGACCTCTGAAAACTCATGATGTTTTGCAAGGTCTTTCCCAAAAAATTATAATAAAATAAATTAATTAAAAAATTAAAAAATAATACTAAATAAAATTTTTTAAAAAATAAATAGAAAAAAAAAGATAAAATAAAGAAAAATTTTAAAAAATCAGACAAATAGACAAATGAACACACCAAAACATTAACTCCTTTCTGACATCATCAGAAAGTAAAATATTGTTTTATAGAGAAATACCCTTACCATTTCCTAACAGTAGCCAGTTGTTTGGTTAAGTTTGCTGGACGTTGGAAGCTATAATTTTGCAGCATACATACCTAGAAAGAATGTACTCTTTAAAGAACAAATCCAGTTATGAACGACGCCATCTTGGAAGACAATGACAATTCGATTGTCACCAATGCTGTTCACACATCAGGTTTTAATAGCCAGGCATTGGCAGCAATTTTATCACAATATGCATCCCAGTCGAATAGATTGTCGATTTGCCAGGAGAAGGAATCTTCCTTGGGGGCAGCCATTACAGTTACCGTGGACACTGCACCGTAGAGGAGTTTTGAATGCAGGAAAGACTGCCTCTTCGGAAAACTCTTCCGTCGAGGTCCAGTCAAAACATTCAGTGGAGGAAAATACCTGCATGACATCATTCAAGTTCAATCGAGTTTCTATACGTCCCAAAAGGTTCAGAATCCATTTGTCGGGTGACGGGAACTGAAGAAAAGAAGGAAAGGCTTTTGGTTCAATGAATTTGCAAATGAAGGAACAGGAATCTAGTCCTTATTTTTTCATAGTCTTGGCTGACTGTTATTAAAGGGCTACAGATTGTTATAACAAACATGGGCACTGGGATTGTTCCCTCTGTTACATTTTCTATGTCAAGACATAAGTAAATTTACATCCATTGTATACATATACACGTATATGTTTTGTATAACCTGCTATGTTGTCTTATACTACCGAACATTGTTTTAACTTATAAAGTTTTTACACATTAACTATGTTTATAACAATGTTATAACAAAGACACAAAGACAAATACTACAAGAACAAGTTATTTTTAATCAAAATTTGTTCAAATTTTTCAACTTTCAAACAATTGTTTCCAATGAGACCAGTTTCTGCTGAATATATGCTCTGTATCTTTTATTTTGGACAGGGTATATTGTTCCACATACTTCTCTTTAACAAGCTTTTGCAAATTATATATGTTAATGTCATGTTTGTATTTTGAGCAATGAAAAATATACTGTCTCGTAATCAGAAGTATAAAGTTTAGGGGCCAAAAGTTTTGGTCGTAATTTTGATAACCAAATATTAATTCTATATCATTGAACTTTACTTTAATTGAGAGTTTTAATTCGAACCAAATTGTGATATTTTTCCAGAGATCTAATACTTTTTCACATCCTGAGAATAAGTGGTAAATGCTTTCTTGTTGTTGACCACATATCCCACATAAAAATGATTCACTGAGTTTTAGTTTATATAAATAATATAAGTCCAGGGAATCTTAATGTTTCTAGCAGATTCCATGTCCAGGGAGACAGGGTGATTCAAACCGAAGGGGCTATGAATTGTCAGGTTTTCAATGAAATTAGCCATTGCTGGCATCAATCAGTTTTTTAGGCGGGTTGCGTGTAACCAACCCGCCTATTAGATTGATGTGTCCGACGTCCGTCTGTCCGTCTGTCTGTCTGTCCGTCTGTCCGTCTGTCCGTCCACATTTTTCGTTTCCGGACTCTAACTTTAAAACGGTTTGACCAATCAAATTCAAACTTCACAGGGAGATAGATCACCATCATAGCTAGGTTCCTTTCGAAATTGGTGAAATTCTATGTGTTCGTTTGTCCGTTTTTCGTCCGTTTGTCTGTCCATCCATCTGTTTGTCCACATTTTCGTTTCCGGACTCTAACTTTAAAACGGTTTGACCAATCAAATTTAAACTTCACAGGGAGATAGATCACCATCATAGCTAGGTTCCTTTCGAAATTGGTGAAATTCCGTGTGTTCGTTTGTCCGTTTTTCGTCCGTTTGTCTGTCCATCCATCTGTTTGTCCACATTTTCGTTTCCGGACTCTAACTTTAAAACGGTTTGACCAATCAAATTCAAACTTCACAGGGAGATAGATCACCATCATAGCTAGGTTCCTTTCGAAATTGGTGAAATTCTATGTGTTCGTTTGTCCGTTTTTCGTCCGTTTGTCTGTCCATCCATCTGTTTGTCCACATTTTCGTTTCCGGACTCTAACTTTAAAACGGTTTGACCAATCAAATTTAAACTTCACAGGGAGATAGATCACCATCATAGCTAGGTTCCTTTCGAAATTGGTGAAATTCCGTGTGTTCGTTTGTCCGTTTTTCGTCCGTTTGTCTGTCCATCCATCTGTTTGTCCACATTTTCGTTTCCGGACTCTAACTTTAAAACGGTTTGACCAATCAAATTCAAACTTCACAGGGAGATAGATCACCATCATAGCTAGGTTCCTTTCGAAATTGGTGAAATTCCGTCTGTTTGTTTGTCCGTTTTTCCGTCCGTTTCTTCGTTTTTGTCCGTTTTTCTGTCCATCCATCTGTCCGTCCACATTTTTGTTTCCGGACTCTAACTCGAAAACGGTTACTCCAATCTAATTCAAACTTCACAGGGACATACATCACCATCATAGCTAGGTTCCTTTCGAAATTGGTGTAAATCCGTCCGTTCATTTGTCTTGTTTTTACTTTACAAGTCCTTCACAGAATAACAGGGTAATTAAATTGCCAGATAGTTTGTTGTTTTCATTCTGCATTTAGTCAAGTTACACACATTTTGTATGCAACAGTATGCCCCAGTCATGAATGGCTAAAAGCTATCTACTTTTGCAGAAACTTTTGTCTGGGGTATTTTGTCTGAGATTAGGTGCATATTTCAGTGGGAGTTAACTGTTTAATTTAGTGTACTAAAGTGCTAAATATATGAATTGTAATCTTCTTCATTGTTTTCATTTCTTGTGATATATAACTTGTGTGATGTAATACATGGTAAAGGTAGAATTAATACATGTCTGTATTGTAATGTTGATGTCTTGTTCGGTTTGGGTACATTTATAACCTGTAGAATTTTATATTTACCTCCGCCAAGGAGGTTATGTTTTCGCCTGGGTTTGTTTGTGGGTTTGTGAGTTTGTTTGTGCGTTTGTGAACAAGATAACTCAAAAACTTATGGACAGATTTTGATGAAATTTTTAGGTGGGTTGTGTGTAACCAACCCACCTATTAGATTGATGTGTCCGACGTCCGTCTGTCCGTCCACATTTTTCGTTTCCAGACTCTATCTCGAAAACGGTTTGTCCAATCAACTTCAAACTAGACAGGGAGATACATCACTATCATAGCTGAGTTGCTTTCGAAATTTGTGTAATTCCGTCCTTTCGTTTGTCTGTTTATAGCATAGATACAATTATGTAACCTAGATTACAAGTTTTACGTTTCTTAGCACGTCTAACACATTCACCTTAACTGGGTGACCTAACATTTCTTTCCTTGTTTCTAAATGTAATTACAGCAGTCGCTAACCTTATTGCTGCCTGCGCAACCCGCCTTTTGGGGCATCTTTGACCCTCTTGTTATTTGTTTGCAACAAGTTGAATCCCAAACTTCAATGAATGTCTCCTGTAGGGCTTGGGAAACGGATGCATGGAACATCTCTTGGAAAGGTCTGGACGGCCATGTGTTTTTTCCAGTGGCCTTGGTCCTGGAGGTTATGCAAAAGATGATCACATACAGGTGCAGAATCATCATGAGTAAACCAGGGTGACCAGGGATGTCTTGGTTTTGTGATCTGGTGAATCTGTCCACAAAACTCCTAAGAATTCCCTTGTGGGTGAATCTGTTGACTCAACCATTCAGCAACAGACTTCACAACAAGCTAGCTTACTTGAATCTTCATGTTTGGCATCTGGAGTCAGTCATGAACATTCAGGAAGATTCCCAGAGGAAGTGGCGAAACAAATTAAGGAGCCTTAGGGTTACTCCTTAAGGAGAATCTGTGAATCAACTGGTCTATTTTGGGAAGTGGTGTGAAGAGAGCCAGGTATATATCTCAGACCCCACTATTCCAGATGGAGCAAATTTCCTGAACTACTAGTTCAAGGAAAACATCCTAATACCATCCACTATTGTGGGCTATAGAAAAGCAATTGCGGATGGTTTGGGGCTTAAAGGGCCAAGAAGTGTCTAAAAGTTGAGATGAATAAGAGATTAGCAACTTTTAGTAAGATAAGTTATTAACTTTCAAGACAGTCTTTGATTTTGGCTTCAGGTAAAGGAGTGACATTCATATTTGGACCCTTCCCTTTATTATAGGGAGAATTGACCACAAGTAACGCTGGCCCATTAACTGTCTTTTGGCCAAGAACCAGTTGGATTCAGATGGGCCTACTGCAATGAAGCCAATGGTCTTAATCTCTGTGGACTACAGATTGACTCAACATTGGTCTCTCTGTCCTGTTTCGGCTTTGAGATTTTGGGGTTTGATTAGACAAAAGATTTCAGATAGAACAAGATCTTTTCTTTTGCTGCCATTAAGAAAGTTTCTTACAAAACTTATCTCTATGCAACAATCTCATCTGGATTGAGTCAGATTATTTGCCTTATGAGATGTCCCTTTGGAGGCTCATCATTGGTGTTAGATAGAAGCTAATAATGTATGTTTTGACTGCATTTTTAGTTTTTAGGTTGGTTTTTCCTTATACGAGTTTTGGAGACATGTCATAGGAAATTCCATGGAATGTTTACCAATTTCTGTCTTAAAGACCTCTGTTTTCATAGGGTCAGATTTGAAATTGGTTCCTACAGTTTATGCTCAGCATTTTGTTACTTTATAAGTATGTGTTTGATACTTATATTTGTACATTTGCAGGTTGTGCCGGTATGTCTGCAATGCTGGATGTATTTGTAGCAGACATCAATGTTGCTTAAATCTGACTTGGAAAGGATTAGGCATTACGCTGATGACTCTTTCAGGTTGGTTTGACCTTGTCTTGGGGTCGGATGTTACAATGTAGATGGGTTATCTATTTATGACATCAAATTGCAGCACCAACAGTGTCAGCTTTGTGAGAACTACAGCTACATATTGCCATTTTTGGGGAGTTGTATGTTGTGAATGTTGGAAGTTTGTATGTTCATTAATGCATATAAATTACATTGAGAAGTTCTCATGATGTTTGGTTGTAGGATCTGCACACCAAATTTGATCTAGAATGATGTAATAGTTTTTTTAGTTACAAGGGCAAAATGGTGTACAGACAGACAGACAAACTAATCACATTGTGCACGTCGTGAGAAAGGCAATGGGAAGGACCCTTGTATAGAAAAGAAGCCTTGTGACATTTGTGAGAGTTTCTCTGAAGATCGGAAGAAACAGCTGGCCACTCCTACTTACAGGGCACGTAAGGAGCTCCAGAAGAAGGCAAGCTCTCCCCCCCCCCAGATTGTTGATCCTGCTGACATTACTGTGTTGGGGCAGGTTGAAAGCAAGGGTGAGACTAGTGATAGAGGCAAAACCCCTTCTAAGAAGCTTAAGAAGTCCTCTCACATGTCCCCCTCTGAGAAGAAAGCCGGCAAAACCCCAGATTTCCAGAGTGAACTTAAAACCATGGATGACAAGTGGTCAGAACATTTTGCCCGGTTAGAAGCCATGTTCCTGGCCAGAAGTTTCCAAGTGCCGGTGGAACCGGTCCAGAAGCAAGATGTGGTAGTGTCTGACAGACCTTTCATCCCACCATAAGACCTTTTCATAAATCTAGCCAACCTCACCCTAGCACGTAGAGACAGCTACTTGGATTTTGTGAAGGCCTGAATTAAACAAGATACTCTCACAGCCATCAGAACTGCCCCCCTACAAATGAGTACTTTGTTCCCGGATTACCTTAAAGCTAAAGCTGAGGAAGAAATACGTCATCATGAAGACAAACATTCTTCGGGTCCAGTCCCCAAGAAAGCTCAACGCTTCCATCCTTACACCCAAGCTGGCAGACAGCACCAACAGGATAATGACCGGAAATCTGGTCCCCCAGCTTGGAAGCAGCTCAAGAGACGGGGCAAAGATCTAACGGGTAAGTCTTCTGCATACTTTCAGCAACGGACTAAGTCACAGAAGCAGTATAAATGACAATTACTGTATGAGTTGTGTAGCCAGCAATCCTGAGAGTCCTGAGAGAAGGCTACACCCTCCACTTCCGGTTCCAAGCAAACTTGACCAGGTCACCACAATAACAAGCTACTATGTAAATTATGGCAGGAACCTCTACCTGTGGAGGCATTGCATCAGCTGTGAGACAAAAATGCAGTAGAATTGGTCAAAAATCAATCTCTGGGCTTTTACAACCGGTTATTTTTGGTCCCCTAACCCAACAACCAGAGTCATTCAAAATGGAGACACCAGAGACAATAAGAACCTCAAGCAGGGGAGTAGGTTACCTCCATAGATTTCAGAGACACATACTTCCACATATCTATACCAGGGTCAGACCTACCAATTCAAAGCACTGCCATTTGGCCTGTCCACAGCCCCAATGGAGTTTACTGTAGTGGTCAAAGAGGTCAAGTTTCTTGCACATTGCAAAAGGGTATAAGGATCCACCAGTACCTAGATGACTGGTTGGTGAGAGGCAGATCCCACCAAACTTGTCTCCAGCATACACAAACCCTAGCAACTCTTTGTCAGGAATTGGGTTGGCTGGTAAACAAAGACAAGTCAGAACTGGAGCCCAAACAGGTTTTCAGCCTTGTAGGTTACCAGATCGATCTGAAAGAGGGCAGGATCAGACCCACAACCGAGCGTTGGCAGACCCTACAGACAAAAATAAGAGACCTCATGACTGGTCCGGTTTGTCCGGTCCAGAAGCTAATGTCCCTAATAGGGTTACTGACAGCCACAGAGAAACAAGTTCACCTAGACCAGTTACACATGAGACCCATACTGTTTCATCTCAGAAACAACTAGAGGGTTCCAGAGACAATGGAAAAGGTCATCCCAATTCCAAGGTCACTCCACCCACATCTGAAATGGTGGCTGGAGGAAGACAGGTCAACCATTACACCCACTAAAACATGCTCTGCAGATCTTTACAGACACATCAAAGAAGGGTGGGGCACTCACTTAAATGAGCACACTGCAAAGAGAGACTGGTCCCTTCCAGAAAGCAAACTGCACATAAACTATCTGGAGCTAAAAGCTGTCCTTCTGGCCTTAAAAAGGGTTCTAGGACCTCTGATCAAACATCATAGTTGTCATAGCTACAAACACAACAGTGCTCGGTAAACATTACAAACGTTTATAAACCAAACTAATGTTGCTGAAACGTTTATAAACCCTTAATATTGAATAATTGTCAATATTTAGGTTTATATTTGGTTTAAAACACGTTTATAGGTTTACTAAACGTTTATAAACGTTTGTAATGTTTACTGGGTGCTTGCTTACATAAACAAAGAGGGTGGGATGAAGTCGGGCTCTTAATGTGCCCTCCTGTGGAGAATACTGACCTGGTGTGCCAGGAAACAGGTTACTCTCAAAGCTCGACACATCCCTGGCTGGCTGAAAGTGATAGCAGACAACCTATCCAGACTGGGCCAAACCATTCAAACTGAATGGTCCCTCCATCCAGAGGTTTTCAAAGCAATATGCAACCGGTGGCATGGGGCCACGGTGGCAGAGTGGTAACACTCTCGCCTCCCACCTGTGAGGCCGGGGTTCGATTCCCGGCACGGCCTCAAGTGGGAAAAATGGTGGCCCAAAATGCCTTGGTTTTGGGATCTAGTGGCCATGTCCAGTCAGATCCCACTGTGCCTGCCCAATCTACCCAATCTGGTGATTTATCGCAACCATTCAACCAGACCCTCCACAGAAATCTGTCGAACCTGAACCTACATGCCTGGCTCCTAAAGCCACAGCAATCAAGGAGCAGGGCTTCTCTGAGGCAGTGGCAGTCCAAATTGAGGCTCCTCAAAGAGGATCAACCAGATCAGTCTATGAGGCAAAGTGGACCATTTTTACAAAGTGGTGCCTCAGTAATCATGTGGAAATCAGGGCACCACCTCTGAAAGCTATTGCTGACTTCCTCCTGCACTTATTTTAGGACGGGAAGCTACAGCCAGGCACCATTGATGGCTATAGATCAGCCATTGCTGACAAATTGGGAAATTCCCCCATTAATGTCAGCAAAGATGAGAATCTCACTCGTCTCCTGGTTAGCTTCCACAGAGACAGACCCAAAGGTCGGAGGGGCATCCCCTCTTGGAACCTTTCCCTGGTGCTACACCAGCTGACAAAGACGCCTTTTGAACCCCTAAAAGAGGCCTCCTTGAAACACTTTCAAGACTGTCTTCCTTTTGGTCCTGGGTTCAGGCAATCACAGGAGTGAGATCCATGCTTGGTTACACAAAAACATCAGACACCAATCAGACTGATCCAAGTTGTTCCTGTACCCCTCACCCAGCTTTCTTTCCAAGAACCAGCTGGCTAAAGAGGGTCCAGACAGTGTGGCCCTGGTAGTAATTCCAGCCCTTGCCCCCACTCTGGATAAGTCACTTAAGGGTGACAGCTGACTATGTCCAGTTAGAGACCTGTGTTATTACTTGGACAGGACCTCAGATCTCAGGCAGAACAAGGAACTGGTCTTTGTCTCCTTCAAGAAAGGTTTCTCCCCTCCCAGTCTCTCCTCATGGATCAAGCAAACTGTGATCCTATGCTATGAGCTCTCTGACCAGCAAGCCCTCGCCTTACATCAGGTTAAAGCCCATGATGTTAGGGCCTTTGCTGCTTCTAAGGCCTTCCAGTCAGGAGTTTCCTTAGACCAAATCGTATCAGCCTGCCACTGGAAATCTCACAAAACCTTCACTCAATTCTCTTTGAAGGATGTGGTTTGGGCTGACTCAGAGCTTTTCCATTTAGGACCAGTAGTGGCTGCTCACCAGATGCACCATTAGGCCCAGTAATGAGATGTGTACATATGTACATATTGTATATACTTAGATAAGTATATTAAAAAATGTGACATGCTTGCTTTGGGAGGTTTATTTCTTCATATGGGACTGAACACATACCTCTCTTCCCCTACCTCATAGCAGGTCTGTAAAAAAGGTGGGGGCAGTGTTGGTATACATCCGGTTAACCGGACTCTGGTAACCGACGTTGGCCTCATAGGGTTCTTTGACCTTAGGTCAACCCAGGCCTGGAAAATGTTGTTTTGTTTGCGAGTTCACTTAAGTCCCTAGTAACTTAACCGCTTACCAAGCGAGAGTAATTCATCAATTGTCCATTGGATAGGATGTATTAACGCAATAAAATTGCAAATTTAATAAGTAAATTAAATTTTTATAAGTTAATACCCTATCCAATGGACAGACAAGGCCCTTCCAACTGACCCCGCCATCAGCTTACTAGGGGCTAACTAGGTTTAGACTACGAAAAAGACGCAATGATGTCAGCATGTCTAGACAGGAAGGAAGTATGGTGTGCCATCTGGCGAATGTACACTCCATGACCGGTCCTGCTGGTAGTTTATACAGGATGGCTTTTTCTGTCATGTGTTGGGACCAGTAAAGCAATTGTCCATTGGATAGGATGTATTATGGATAATTTACTAAATTAAATTTGCAATTTTCTGACTTTTTTATGGTATCACTGTGTGGTGTCCACGTGAACAACTCCAAAAGTACAAGAGACATGCTGTTTCTTTTAAAACATACCTTATCTATCGAGGATGAAATATTGCTCAAGGCATCCAGACCTGTTTGTTCATCTGTTTCCCAGAGCCATTTTTACCCCCACCCAAATTGTGAATATTTCAACACTTTATCACAATTTTCTCATTGACTATTGAAGGAATTTGTCTCTTGTTTTGCATATGTATACTAGGCCACAAGTAGAGTAAAATTCAGCTACTTTTTCCATAGCTACAACATGTTCAGAAGCTTGGAACTCTATCTCCATAGCTAAGTAAGTAATATCCACTTTCACACTTTCCAGCAGTTACCTAATGAGTAAATGGATTGTCAGAAGTATTACAGCTACGCAGTTTCTTTTGAAGGTGTTGTGCTTCTACTTTTTGATGAACAATAGTATATTGAAGTCTTAAACCTGTTGCTCAGTATATAAGTGTGTAACAGCTACTTTTATTATGTTATAGGTAAATATATTGCATATATCTTGAATAACCAGATCCTCGGTATCTTCTTACGAAGCACCTAAACATGTTAACAGTTCACTTTGTATTTTACGTCTAAAGAACAAATGTAGCGCACAATTTTTATGCCCTTTACTACTTGCACTTGTACTCACAAGCTCAAAACACATATCAACTGACACAGAGCCCCTTCACAGGCACTGATTGCTTATTTTTACCCCACAGCGCTTAAGGGCTGTCGGGATATTGTTTTCACCCATGGTGTGGATGGTCGGGAGGGTGACGGGAAAAGTTTTGTCTGGGCTGTATCTCAGAAACCGTTGGATGTAGGAAGTTAATACTTAGTAGGGACATTGGGTAGGGGTTGTAGGTTTTGCAACGTCATGGTGTGACCTTGATTTGACCTTTGACCTTGTTGGAGTGACCTTGAGTTTGAAAATCTTGTCCCGACTATTTCTCAGAGACCGTAAGGTGTAGTCAGTTGATGCTGGGTAGAGACATTGGTTGGGAGTTGTAGGTGTACAACATCATGACCTTGATTTCAACTTTGACCTTTTCTTTATTTATTTATTTGGGGTTTTACGTCGCTTTCAACACTGTACAGGTCATATCACGACAGGTAGTTGGAAGGGCAGAGGAAACCAGTACATAGAGTTCGTCAGAGTTCTGTACTGTAAACTGCCGACCAACAGCAAGCAACTACCAGCTTTCCCACTTGAGGCTGTGCCGGGAACCGAACCCCGGCCTCAGAGGTGAGAGGCGAGAGTGTTACCACCACCGTGGGCCCCTTTGACCTTTTCCATAAAGATCTTGATCTGTAAAATCGTGTCTGGGCTATATCTCAGAAACCGTAAAGTGTAGAAAGTTAATGCTTGGTGGAGACATTGATTGGGAGTCTTAGGTGTGCAGCATCATAGTGTGACATTGATTTGACCTTGTCCAAGTGAATTTGGCCTATAAAATCTTGTCTGAGCTATATCTTGGAAACTGTAAGATGTACATTGGTTGGGAGCCATAGGTGTGCAACATTATAGTGTGACCTTGATTTGACCTTTGAGCTTGCTGTTGTGACCTTGATCTATAAAATCTTTTCCGGGCTATATCTCGGAAACCGTAAGGTGTAAGAAGTTGATACTTGGTGGAGACATTGATTGGGAGTCTTAGGTGTGCAGCATCATAGTGTGACCTTGATTTGACCTTTGACCTTGTCCAAGTGAATTTAGCCTATAAAATCTTGTCTGAGCTATATCTTGGAAACTGTAAGATGTAAGAAGTTGATACTTGGTACGGACATTGGTCTGAAGTTGTAGGTGTGCAACATCATGGTGTGACCTTGATTTGGCCTTTGACCTTGCTGTAGAGAACTTGACCTATAAAATCTTTTTCAGGCTATATCTCTGAAATCCTAATGTGTAGAAGGTTGACCCTTGGTAGGGACATTGTTTAGGGGGTGTAGGTGTGCATCATCCTGTGACATTTTACTATGGCCCTGCAAAAGTGTGTTCACCTGCCGTATTTGAGACAGGTTTCTCTTGGGACAAAGATATATGGATTGCTGCAACTGCTTATTATATTTACTTTTACATAATTGTGCTATTTCTATTGACAGCTACACTGCAAGTCATAAATTTTCCAGTTTTGTAATTTTTATTTTTACTGATTAGTGCTGTCATCTTGCTATTGAATTATCTTGTTCTAATACTTTCACTTTGGATTGGACCCAGATGTCCAGCATTTAAAATATACATTTAAAACTGTTGTGTACACAGCCATATAGCATATTTAGTGTTATTGATAATGTTTAAAGTTCCTCAGAAGTGTAAAAACCCTTATTCTTAAAATTGTTAGGGGATGTAGGTGTGCATCATCATGATGTGACCTTTAACTTTGGCCCTGCCAAAGTATGTTCACCTGCAATATTTGAGACATGTTTCTCTTAGGACAAAGATATTCTTGGAAATGTGAGTGTGGAGTTACACCAGGCCACTTTAATGTAGTTATTTTTACCAGCCTTACTACTGTTGCTGTAATGTTTCCATGGATCTCACCATTCACAATTTATCTATACATCTATACATTTGGAAACCTGTCTTTTAAATCTGATAGTGCGTCCCATCATTTGTCATACAGTATATGGCCTGCTTGGTTTGGGATCCTTCTGAAAAGTCACCTGCTATGATTTAAGCTGTTAAATTTCAAGCTATTTTTGAGTAAATTGAAATCTGTCTGTTGTTTTACTGTTTTTTGGCTTAACAAGGGTAAGACTTGAAGATTACTAATACTCTAGGCGTCCATTAGTGCCATGGTGTCAGTTTGCGACCCACGTTAATGATGCAACATGGAACTGTTTTATTTTTATTATTATTATTATTTTAATTTTTAATACACCGGAAATGTGCAATTGAGGCCAATATGGGGCAAGTTACCCCAGTTTGTAGTAGGAGAATAGTATTTCTTTGTATATCAGCCACGTATCAGGCTACATCTCTCTGATATTTCCATTGGCTTATTTGGGCTGCCCCTGTACACACACACACACACACTGTTGGGACAACTTGGAAGTGTGCTGACCCAGTTCTAAGATAAAAGATTTATGACCAGTGAGAAAGTCTCTCTTTGTGACACTTGATGTGTGCTCAAACTGAGCTTCTCTGTGACAAAAATTAGCCCAATCTTTTACTTACTACCGAAATCATTGTGAGTTCAGACTTGTTGGTGGGTTATTAAGGCTTCATTAGTGTGTAAGTGAGGAGGAGGGAGGTACAGTGGCTGGTATTCCTGAAGAAACATTGGTCATATTAGTTTGGGACAGTCTTTATTTGGAATTGGAATATGTGGAAGTAGATTCCATTCTCAAGCAATTGTCCCTAAAGTAATAAATAAAACACAGCATATCCAGATAAGGTACAGATCAAGGATGTTTAGCCAGTACATTTGATATGGCAGGAATGTAGTAGATTAATTTTATTCAAATAAAGACAGTTTTCAGTAATTATTCCTCGTGTATAAACAAGTGTGATTTTTAATAAAATCCTCTTGTGAGATAAACTTGTAGATGGATGCCCCTTAAAATCTGTGCAGGTATTGTTTCCATTCAAACTTTGGCAGGTGGTCGGACAGCAGTAGAATCGTGACAGGGCTGTATCTGATCAACCATTTGGTGCAGCAAGTTCACACACAACCTGCCATGTACATTGGTCTGGGAATGTAGTTGTGCATTGTCATGATGTGACCTTGAGTTTGAAAATCTTGTCCGGGATATATCTCAGAAATCGTAAGGTGTAGCAAGCTGATACTTGGTAGGGTCATTGGTTAGGGGGTGTAGGTAAGTATTGTCATGATGTGGCCTTGATTTGATCTCATGCTGTAGTGAACTTGGCCTTTAAAATCTTCTCCAAGTCATATCTTGAAAACCATAAGGCTTATGATACTCACATTTTGTAGGTATATTACTTGGGGGATGAAGGTTGACAAAGTTGAGTAGTAACCTTGATTTGACCTTTAACCTTTCATTTATATCTTGACCTTTAAAGTCTTCTCCACCACATGTTTTGGAAGCTGAAGGTAGGATGTTCATACAAATACTGGTGAGGGATGTTGATATGTAATGTCAAGGTCTGACCTTGATTTGACTTATGATCTTGCTTTTATGACCTTTGTGTTTAAATTTTATCTGGACCAGCTCTCAGAAACTGTAAGGCACAGGAAGTTCCTACTTAAATGGGGAGATTTATTTTGTACTTTAAATCACAGAGATTTCTAAACATTGAATATTTATAGGGATTTGATATATATTTGCCAAAGTGTGATTCACAGGTATTGCTGTATACGTTAGGTATATTACTTATATAAACTGTATATTTTGATTTGCCCCTTCGTATAAATAAATCTTGACATATGGTCCGGGTATCTGTAATGATATTTTTAGTCCTACATCCTGTGTGGAAAGTCAAAAGGATTTAAAAGAGTTCTGAAAATGGAAACAGTAACAAACTAATTTAACCAGTGCATGTGTGTTTTAGATTGCCCCAAACTAACATGCCTTTTGATACATTCGGTCAACTTCTGAATGTAACCGTGAGAGACTTATTTGAATGGTTCATACTGATGGAAGAAAAACGACAGTTCAATGGTACAATGTGATGCTTCTTGTGATGGGTTTATATTTAATTATTTATTAATCCCCATTGTGTCTCTCACCACAAGACTGGGCTTGTTTTTCCCCATGTAAAAGCTTGATTATTTCAGCCATCCACCTGTCAAATCACTTGAAAGTCTCTTAAGTCGACTCCTCTTCTGGTTTTAAAAACGACACATGTCCAACGCCAGTGATAAATATGTTAAACATGACAGTTTCTACTGTCCTGTTAGGCAGTATTTGTGCACACGGTGAGGAATATGTGTGGTGATTACCTGTCCCCCAATTTAACAACACAATGTGTGAGCACTTGAGACAGTGTAAGGTTTGTGGTGTGGAGAAGGTTGGTTTGGAGAGGTGTTTATTGTCCAATATTACAGGGCCTGGGCTTCATTCACAGCGTGTTTTGTCCCTTTCAAGTGTCATTACTGACATAGTCTTTCCTCAGGATACCATAAAACAGTGTCTCATTTAATTTGTACTTAAAATTTAGGTAATCCAGGTATTTTGGTGCACCTTGCTTGGATATCCAGGTGTGGTTTGTTGCGTCTGTGTTTGACATCCAGGTGTATCTTGTTGCACCTTTGCTTGGGTATCCAGGTGTAGACTGGTGCACCCTGGGTAGACATCCAGGTGTACTTTATTGTACCTTGAGTAGAGGTTAAATGTAGATTTTGTCCTTCAACACCTAGGTGTAACTTTTCCTGCTTGGGGGCTGGATTTAGTGTAGATTTTGTCCTTCAACACCTAGGTGTAATTTTTCCTGCTTGGGGCCTGGATTTAGTGTAGATTTTGTCCTTGAACAACACCTTTAAAATCTTGTTTGGAACTGTATATCAGAAACTGTAAGGTGTGAAAAGTTGATGCATTGTAGGAACACTGGTTGGGGGTTGAAGGGGCAACCCCCTTTGAGGTGTGACCTTTGACCTTGACTCTACCAGAACGTTTTCTGCAACATTTGAGAAATATTTGTCTTATAACAAAGTTATATGGATTACTGCAACTGTTTGTTATATTTATTTTTTTTTTCCTAATTATGCTTTTTTACGGACACTTTTACTTCAATTAATAACCAGATCAATGAATACATTTTACAGCTCATTAACATTTAGCTTATAAATTTATGCTGTAATTTTGCTTTTGAGGCTTATTCTTTACGGGGTACGGAGAAAAGCCCTATAGGAGAAAAGCCCTACAGTTTTTGACGCCCATGGAGAAAAGCCCTACACTATTTTTGCAAACCGTGGAGAAAAGCCCTACACTATTTTCTTAGACCATGGAGAAAAGCCCTACAACCCCCAAAATTCAGTAGTATAAGAAAAAGGTAAAAGGCTATTGAAAAGCCCTACACTAATCTCTGGGACCGTGGAGAAAAGCCCTACAACCCCAAAAATTCAGTAGTATAGGAAAATTTAGTAGTATATTGAAAAGCCCTACACTAATCTCTGAAAAAGTCTTTATATTCTTAAGTAATTTATCAATGGTTGAGAAGTTTATATAGAGACTGGTAAAAATACTTATTGAATCAAGTATAGGGATAGGGTAGGATTCATATAGATATGCTTCATAAATAATTCAGAAGTTTACTCCAATTTTTTCCTGTGAACTTTTATAAATAATGATTAAAAGGGTAAGACCTACTCAGGGTTGAGCATTGAACAGAGATGAAAGAGAATACCTCTTATGTAGGGTTTATGTGTTACATCTTTGATGGATGATGAAAGAGAATGCCTCTTATATTATGTGATTTTGAATTGGAATCTATATTCTTTATTCTCTTGAACCTGCTAATCAGGAATATTCAGAAGCCATTTCCAAGATTGCCAATTGCCCCAATTGCTATCCAAAATGTTCCACAATGTAATTTCTAATTCTAATAGTCAATTGTACTGTTAGAAACTTAAGGCTAATAGCTGTTTCACCTTTTCCTATGCTACTGAATTTTGGGGTTGTAGGGCTTTTCTCCACGGTCTGAGAAATTAGTGTAGGGCTTTTCTCCACGGTTTGCCAAAATGGTGTAGGGCTTTTCTCCACGGGCATCAAAAAGTGTAGGGCTTTTCTCCTATAGGGCTTTTCTCCGTAGGGCTTTTCTCCCAGATTCTGTCTTTACATACATATTCTCTTTCTTAAGGATTATTTCTTCTTCACCTTTACATAACTTCCACTGTCTGTTCTGAAGGACTGCTGATGTCCTTTTTTATCTTTCTCTATCTCCTGGTGTCCAGTGCTATTTCCCCAGGCTCTAAGGTATGGGCATCTCTGCTGTATTCTCAGTTGAATTTTTGCTTCAGAAAGAATTATATGTCAATATAAAACCTATACTTGCCTGGTCTCCCAGTTCTTTTGATCCCAAATTAAAATGAAAGTTGACTTTGACCTTGAGTGAATGGCTAAGTGAGAATAAAATCTTAAGTGAAATCCTAACTTTGAGGAAAAACAGAAAGCGAGCCTTGAGAAGTTTTGTGGATCCTTGCCAGTACACGCAGTCAATCTGGACATTTCAATGTTTGGTATTTCAGTGTATCTTACAGCTTGTATTTATGTTGCTGTAGCATTTCTACATCCTCTTCTGTTCTACTTGCGCCTTGAGCCAGGTTAGATTACAAGATCTGTGGAGCGTACACCTGAGGCTTTAGATCCTCTGAGCGGGCATACCTTGAATGGCCGCCAGTCACCCGTGTCCCACCCCCTGGTCCTTTCATACCCCCTGCTGTTACATCATTATGTGAGAAGACAGAGCAGAGGCCCTGTGAAACAATTCTGTCTGAACACGAGAAAAGTCCACAAAAATCGCTGACCCCTTCACAAATATATGTGGTGATAAACAAAGAGCTGGGCCTGCTTGTCTTTATGTCGAGTTTTTTCACCATAAGCCTATATTGATTACTGAAAACCAAGGACACCAAATCGCGCCTTATTTGTGCTAAAGAAAGTTGGATATTTTTTTACCAGTCTCTTTCTCTATCTACCCCCTGGTTTTTTCTGTCAGTCTTATTTGGCCAAGTATAAAGGCCCTTCAGAGAGGCCAGTCTCTCTTGCAACCAACCACTGGCCTTGCTAGCCAATAAATCTATTTGTGAAGAATGCACCCTCCCCTCCCTCTAGTTTTCATACAAACCTCAATACACCCTAATACTGGGCCTTGTCCAATCCCATCCAATTACCCCTGCTCTGGCCGCAATGCTTTTTTTCCACCTAAACTTTTTGTGCCAGGGCGAGCTCAACTAAAAGGATCTAAAACCCCCTTCTGATGAAAAAAATCCATGACTCTGAAAATACCATACATTCTGTAAATATAACTCGGGTTCGAAGATAAGCCGGTGTGAAATAAATGTTATCATGCTTTTTCTACAGAAACATTTCTGCTATTTTAATCTTAAAATTCCAGGTGACAAAAGGTGCAGGTAACTGAACAGTGGAAATTTTTTAGTATTATAATGCATTGTCTCTGTGTAGTCAAACCCCTAAGCAGAACACTTTTTTTTAGAAAACATAAAAATGATAACCCGTACCTTTCCATTGAAATAAACATCACAGCCTTAACCTTTACATTGAAATAACATCACAACCTTTACCTTTCCACTGATTGAAATAACATCACAGCCTTTACCTTTCCATTGAAATAACATCGCAGCCTTTACCTTTCCATTGAAATATCTTCACAGCCTTTACCTTTCCATTGAAATAACATCACAGCCTTAACCTTTACATTGAAATAACATCACAACCTTTACATCACAACCTTTTCCTTTCCATTGAAATAACATCGCAGCCTTTACCTTTCCATTGAAATAACATCGCAGCCTTTACCTTTCCATTGAAATAAACATGATTTCAGCCTTTTCTATTAAAATAAAAATAGCATTTCAGGCTTTCCATTGAATTTACCCTATTTGGAAATTCCTGCTTTAGTAGCATAATTTTTTAAGATCCATAAAATCTGATTGATCAGGAATCTTCTGTATTTCAAACAGATCCCTGATTCAGATAGTCACAAAGCCAACTGCATGACTCATGTTTGATCCGGATCATGTCTAATTTGAATGTTAACTAAAATACTTCCCAAAATAGCTTGTTAGTAGATTTAAAAGTAGTTTGTTAAGATAAAGAAAGTTTGCAGAGACATTGTTTTATCAATTTTATGTGTTTTTAACTCTGAGCTCTAGCGAGGCTCGCTCTTATAGGGATTACTTTTTTGTCTCTGGACTTTCATGGATTGTGGCGTAGTGTGATGAGTACCTGTCTCATCACTGAAGTTAAGCAGTAGTGGACTACATTAGTACTCGAGAAGGGTGACCACCTCAGTGCACAACTTGTGTCTCTGATGGCTTTGCAGCTTGCACTAGCAGACCAAAACCCTTTTCAGCCTTGTTTTTTAACCTTTTGAAGGCGATTTAATTGGAAGTGGACATCATTGTTACATCAGTGTGTAACATAGTTCATGTTAGTTATAATATACAGTGTGGTACAATTAGTATCAATATAACATAGTGATATTTCAATATCTGTCAAAACTTTACCTAAATTTTATATTGATTTTAAAAGTATTCAGTTTCAATATCATTTCCAAGAAATGAGTTAAAGGTTCTTTTAAAAAAAAGTTGTGTCATTTATAATTACTGTATATAAAAATACGTAATTTAACCTTTTTTCATTTATTTTATTCACAAATTTCATTGGTAGTGATTTTGCATTGGTTTATGAAAGGTATCATGGCTTTACCCCACAGCCTTTAAAGGTTGTGTGTCTATTGCTTTCACCTATGGTGTCTGGCTGGGTCAGTGGGTGCATAGCAAAAGTTCTTGCCTGGGCTGTATCTCAGAAACTGTACTGTGCAGGAAGTTGATACATGGGATATTGGTTGGGGTGTATGACCTTGATTTGGCCTTACCATAGTCACCTTGTTAGGCTATATCTTGAAAGTGTATCATTTTCTGATCTCATATATCATATATGGGCTTTTATAAAGCTTAATCTCCATCAACTCTAAGGTGCAAGTGTACATAAATATATTGAATAGCCGGAAATCCATTGATGTAGCCAAGTCATATGAAAAGATACAGGAGTGGCATAGTGGTTATATGGGATAAGCTTTTGTAAACAGGTGAATTTTGATACTTAAAGGGTGATTGGTTAGGGGATATAGCGTGCAACTTCATGGTGCGACCTTGATTTGACCTTTGCACAGTGACCATGACCTTCAAAAATCTTCTCCGGGCTATATATCAAAAACCATAAACTGTAAGAATTTGATATACGGTAGGGACATTGGCTGGGGGACGTGGGGGTGTAGGTGTGACCTTGATACAACCTCTGACCTTGCTGAAGCGACCTTGACTTTGAAAATATTGTGACTATATCTCAGAAACTATGCAGTGCAGAAAGTTGATACTTGGTTGGGGAGTGTAGGTCTGATATCTCATGGTTAACCTAGATTTGATGTTTGACCTTGCCATGTTGACCTTGACCTATTAAATCGTATCCAGGCTGCATCATGGAAAACATAAGGTGCAGTAAGTTGATACTTGGTAGGGCCATTGGTTGGAAAGTGTAGGTGTGTCAAGACATGGTATGACCTTGGTGTGATCTTTGACCTTGACTGTGCAAGATGTTTCCTACTGCCATATTTGAGACATATTTCTCCTCTCATAAAGCTATATGGATACTACTGATTATTACCTAATACTTTAATCTCCATTGACAGCTATACTTTAAAAATTTTACAGATTAATAACTTTACTAATTTAGTATCCCTTAAAAAGGGCACTTTTTGTTTTTGGGTTGAGTTTCCCCACCGCCTCTGCCACAACATTATCTCCCTTGAATATCTCCTTTATTTGAGGGCATTTTCTAACCATTGTTGGCACTTATATACCTTAGGTATTGAAAATATTTCCTCACGCTTATATTTGACCTTTATCCAGGTCACATGATCAAATATAAGTTTTTTGGGGTACACCTGTTTTTCATCCTAGTTCAGCCAAAACTATTTGCTGTAGGAGGTTATTTTGCATTTAGAGAATTAAAATGTAAGATAAGATAAGATTTTATTTATTATAGTGACATGTAACATAAATAAAAAAAACAAAGAATAATGCAACACAAAATGAGTTACCCAGCCCCCATGGGCTTATGTGTCACTTAAAATTAAAAATAATAATAATACAATAAATATTTAGAAGAAATAAAAGAACACTATTAATTTTAATTCATACTTATGTGAAGTGCAGACATTGACTTTTCACTGGTACAACTTTTCTTTTCTTACTTTCCAGGAACACTTTAAATATTTAAGAAGTTGTCTGGTTGGATTCTTTAAAATTGAAATAAATACATCTCCCTCTGTTAGACTATCAAAATCTTTCAATAACTGTGAATATTTTAAGTACAAATCATTGCGAAGGTCTGAGTAAACAGGACAGATACATAAAAAATGAAACTCATCTTCAAGGCAATTCAAGTCACATAATTGACAAATTCTTTCATTAAGTTTTAGATTAATAAAATGACCACTCTCTATTCTTAATTGTAATATTCCACTCATAAACTGGGCAAGTAGTGATCTATCAGATTTTATGTATTGGGAGATAATAGGAAACCATATCTGTAGCTCATTGCATAGCTGAGTAATAGATACTTTCTGGATCTCACTCAACACACAGTCAGCTGAAACAGAACCCGTTTGATAGGCACTGATTGCTTGTTTTCATTTAAATTTAAAGATTGGAAGTCACATTGTAAATCTTCCACTGACCACATGTGACTCCCTGCCAACATGTTCACATGATAGAGGGTCTGCCTTCCTTGTATACAGTGAAACCCCTGTAAGTAGAACTCTTAAATAGAATAACCTTTTAAGAAGACATATATAAGGCCCTTTCCAAGCTGTTTCTATGGAAATCCTGTTGTGTGGAATTACTGGTTTATTGAGATCCAGCCTGCATGCACAAACACTCAAGCGGCTAGAGAGCCCTCCAGAAAGTAGGACTGTTGAAAATTCAGATTATTTTGTATCCAGAGTTGGATCGGGAACTTTTCCAAAATGTAATCATTGCTTTCTTTTGATCATTCCCTACCTACAGAAAAATCTCATTTGAATGCTACCATTGGTTATGGAGTAATCACAAACATGGACAGACAGACAGATGCACCCCAAAACAGAACCTTGTCCAAGGTACTAGAGCCACACATAGTCTGTTTCATTCAACAATTCCAGGGGAAGTAACAAGATATCGTTACCCCGGATGCTCCCACAAGGAAATTCTGTGTATTATAAGTGAATTCTTTATGTCTTGTTGTTGTAATTTACCTGTGGGAACAAAAACCCATTCTCTGTAGTTTTCACAATGTGTGATGTGCTTCAATCTGAAATGACTGCTCGCAGTAAAGTGCTCCATGTTTAAACATACTTACTAAAAATCATATGGATTATCACTGAATTGGACAGTAAAATATGCAAGTTTTCTGAAAATTAGCTGCAATTACTGATTTAGTCATTAAACTTGCTGACTTAATATGTCTATTTGCTGAAAACCATCCATAATTACTCAATTGATCAGTAAAAATATGTGTACATATTTGTTAAGCATTGAGTCAATGACTAAATATGTATATTTGCTTAAAATTCATTATACACGTGTATTAAACGTATTCATATATTGACTTGAGTATATCTGTCTCTATAACAAGGTTTGTAATCAGTTCTGTGATCTGTTTGGCTTCAGTTTCAATTTGTAGAGTTTCTGGGCAGTTTGTGTAACATTTGGAGCAGCAATTCACCAGGTAATCAGGGTGTCATGTGACTTAGTGAGGGCTGAGTATTGATTTCTCTGGACCTCCCTGTCAAACCCATTAACTCAGCAGCTGCCAATTCTAGTAGTTTTTTTGTACACACACAAACAATCTATTAAAGTTTAAAACCCACCTGGGGATTTGGGGAGAAAGGCTCTTCATTCAATTGTATGGTGGTTAAAAAAACCACCCCTCCCTGGCATTACTGCAGTGACATAGGCTCTTGTCAATTATGCATTTCTGATGCTTCCCCTAATACATTAAAAGGTCACATTATCCAGGCCTGGTCAATGGAAATACCACAAAACCTTCTCACTAGAAGGGATTATTCAATAATTCTAAACAAAGTGTTTTCCCTTCGATTGCAAAAAAAAAGTTTTTTCTTTCATTCCCTCTTGCTGGAAAATTGGTATGAGAGTGGGGACATGGCACCAAAAGATCCGCAGGAAATGGTCGGCCAGAGGTGTAAACAGGGAGCCACTGAGTGGCCAATGTCTTAACTATAACACTCCGGTTGTCTTTACATGTACACGATGTACGATTTGCAATCTGTAAACAGTAAACCAATGTTTCCATATGAGGTAATTTGCGATTAGCAAGTATCTATCAGTGAACCCATATGTTTCCATATAAGGTAATATGTGATCAGTGATCATCAGTTATTGATATTTATTCCATTTCAGGATCAAAAAAGTCTTTTGAGAATAGATAATTTTCTGTTTTTTGTAAACATTTCATCAAAATGTGAGTGAATCTATGTTTTCTAGGAATATTCTGTTAATCGTGGAGCAGTAATACACATAGCTTTAGTATATGTTCCCATGCAGAGGACATCTGATTTCTGGCTGGCTGCCAGTTTCAGTGTTTCCATGCATCAGATTCTACTGGTGGTCTTTTATGACATGAATTCTTATCAAGATTTGGTTAATTTTCAAATATTTTTTTCTAAAATTTGCAAGCAGAGGGCCATAGACTGGATACCAGTCTGTTGCAGTGTCTAAGTCCCAAGTCCTGTTGGTGGCCAGATACTCTTGTGTGAAAAGGGACATGTATATATTAAGTACCTCGTGTAAGGATGCAAGCTTAATGACCCAGCCAACAATGAAACCCCAGATCTTCTGCTCAGTTAAATGTCCAGACCTCTAGGCCATGGAAAGGTGGAAACCCTGGATTGTACAATAACAAGACTTAATAGAATCTGTATCAGTTCTCCCCAGTCAGCATGTTGGAAACACATGAATTCTGAAGTCTTAGAAATCCCAGTCACCACAAGCAGTGGACATTTCACAGAGTAAACTGAGGCCTGATTTGGCACGTGGTTTCCTCTTCTTGTCTCTGCTTTTTAGCAAATGCAACATGCTTACAAAAAAGTCCCTCTGAAAGTTAATGTGTTGGGATGTCATATTGTCACTCTATTTGTGTTTCTGAGATTTTGGTGTTTTTTTTCTGAAAATGAAAAGTCTAAGCCAAGTTTTGGATTTAAGTCCCCAAAATAATACACATATTTATGTAATATTCTTATATTTTTATCTTTCGCCTGGCTTTAGCCCAGGAGGGAGATTATGGCATGCATCCAGTGTGTCTGTGTTCATCTGTGTGTGTGTGTGTATCCTTTAGTATGTCATGCAGATTTCTCTAAAACTACCGTATTTACACATTTTTATGTCGGCACTCTGCAGTGTGGGCGTACACGTCTGTGTACGCGTCTGCGTGAACAACTTCTCCAAAACTACAAGGCCCAGAGACATGCTGTTTTTTTAAAGATACCTTAACTATCGAGGATGAAAAATTGTTCAAGACATGCAAATCTATCTGTTCGTCTGTTTGCTAGAGCCATTACAAGTGAGGTACCCCCACCAAAAGTGTGAAAATTTCAACACTTTATCACAATTTTCTCATTGACTATTGTAGGGATTTCTCTCATATCTTGCATATATGTGCTAGGCCACAAGTAGATTCCCTTGTGTGAGTATCAGGCCTGGATCTTTCTCAATTTTTTAATGAATTTTTAAAATAATTTTTAACGCAATAAAATTCATGAAATCATGCACTAAATCACTTATTTTCTCATTGACTATTGCAGGGATTTCTATCTTATCTTGCTTATATGTACTAGGCCATTAGTAGATTCCCTTGTGTGAGTATCAGGCCAGGATCTCTCTTAATTATTTTTTTATGAATTTTTAAAATCATTATTAATCCTCTGAAATTAATTAAATCATGCTTTAAATCACTTATAACTTGAAAAGTATTGCATTTACAGCATTTTGCTAAAATATGTCATTCCGCTACTTTTTCCATAGCTACAACATGATGAGTAAATTGGGAGTCTATCTCTATAGCTAAGTGAGTGATTGCTAGTTTTTTTTACTTTGCAGTACCTTCCATTATGAATAAAATCACTTGTAACTTGAAAACTAATGTGGTTAGAGAATTTTGGGTCAGGTATAACATAATAAAATTTCAGACATGAAGCTCATTGCATAGCTGAGCAAGAGCTACTTTGAGGTTCTCACTGTTGAGTAAATTTAGGGAATTTTGTTTAAATATGTTATTCACTTACTTTTGGGTCAGCTACAACATGGTGAATTGTAGACCTGTAGCTCGCAGCATAGCTGAGCAATAACTACTTCGAGGTTATCACTGTTGAGTAAATTGGTTGTAACTAGAAAACTATTGCATTTAGAGTATTTTGTTTAAATATATTATTCACCTACTTTTGGGTCAGCTATAACATAGTAAAACTGCAAACCTGTAGCTCATTACATAGCTGAGCAATAGCTATTTTCTGGTTTTCACTATTGAGTAAATCAGTTATAACGTGAAAACTATTGCATTTGGAGAATTTCCTTGAAATAATATTATTCATCTACTTTTGGGTGAACTATAACATGGTAAAGTTGCAGACCAGTAGCTCATAGCATAGCTGAACAATAGCTACTTTGAGGTTCTAACTGTTGAGTAAATCAGTTGTAACTTGAAAACTATTGCATTTACAATATTTTGTTTAAATATGTTATTCATGTACTTTTCAATCAGCTATAACATAGTGGAATTGCAGACCTGTAGCACATTGCATAGCTGAGCAACAGCTATTTTTCGGTTATCACTGTTGTGTGAATTGCTTGTAACTTGAAAACTATTTCATTTAGAGAATTTTCTTTAAATATGTTATTCACCTACTTTTGGGTCAGCTATAACATAATAAAATTGGAGACATGTAGCTAATTGCAAAGCTTATCAATAGCTACTTCCAGGTTTTCACTGTTGAGTAAATCGATGTGTAACTTGAAAACTATTGCATCTACAGTATTTTGTTTGAATATGTTATTCATCTACTTTTCAGTCAGTTATAACATAATGCAATTTTATACCAGTAGCCCACAGCATAGCTGCGCAATAGCTACTTTCAGGTTATCACAGTTGAGTAAATGAGTTGTAACTTGAAACTATTGCATTTACAGTATTTTTTTAAATGTGTTGTTCACCTATTTTGGGGTCAGCTATATATATATATAACAAGGTAAAGTTGCAGACCTGCAGCTCATTGCATACATGAGCAGTAGCTACTTTCAGGTTTTCAGTGTTGAGTAAGTCAATTGTAACTTGAAAACTATTGCATGTAGAGAATTTCCTTTAAATATGTTATTCAGCTACTTTTTGAACAGCTATAACATAGTAAAGTTTTAGACCTGTAGCTCATTGCATTGATGAGCAATAGCTACTTTGAGGTTCTCACTGTTGAGTAAATCAGTTGTATCTTGAAATCTATGTCATTTACAGTATTTGGTTTAAATCTGTGATTCACCTACTTTTCGCTCAGCTATAAGATGGTCTAATTGCAGACCTGTAGCTCAGTACAAAGCTGAGCAAAAGCTAATTGGAGATTATCACTGTTGATTAAATCCACCTGTAACTTAAAAACTATTGCATTTACAGTATTTTGTTGAAATAAGTTTTCCACCTACTTTTTACACCTTAACAGGTAACTTTGTACTTCACTTCTGAATACCATTTGCAGGGCACAACCTTTGTGACCTTTCACTTCTACTCTGAAACTCAAAAACACAGTCAGCTGACACAGAGCCCGTTCACGGGCACTGATTGCTTGTTTAAATAACTTGTCCAAATGGATTTTTATGTCCCTCCAAATTTGTGAGGTTTTTTGGACTTTGCCCAAATTGTGCTTCAAGGTCAGGTAGGGTTATCATTACTAAAGAGGCCTTCTTGGTTCTACAGCCAGGAAATGTGAAAACGACTTATACAGAATCATCTAATCTAATCTAATCTACTGCTTTGCAGGTGCAATATCTTCCCCCCTAAGGGGAACTCAGTGCGCTAGTTAACAAAAATCATTTCTTATAAGGAGAGTCGAGGGGCGTTCAAGGTCAGTGTACCAGGTTTGTGGGTGAGACCGAGAGGGAAGGAGACTAAGTTGGGAAGCTAGAGTTGAAAAGGTGGGTTTTGAGGTGTTTCCTGAAAGATGCGACAGAGGGACTGTTTCTTGTTTGGAAGGGGAGAGAGTTCCAAAGAACTGGGGCATAGTGACTAAAAGAATTTGAGAAATGTTTAATTGATTTATGAAGTCTACGGTCAAAAGTGGGGATATGAAGGAACTTGAGTTTAGGGGTACTTCGTCTAGTATTTCTAAAGGAAGTGTAGGGGTGGATTAGTTCTCTTAGGTAAACAGGCTGACCTTGGTTGAGGATTTTGTATGTAATGAGGCCTATTTTGAATTGTACCCTATACCTAACTGGAAGCCAATGGAGTTTTTTCAGTTGAGGGGTGATGTGAGAAAATTTTGAGGAACGGGTGACAACCCTGCAGAGTGAGTTTTGCACTAGTTGCAATCTTCTTAGCTCAAAGTCTGTGAGTGATAGAAACAGGGAATTGCAGTAGTTCAATCTGCTGCTGACCAAGGCATTGGCTAAAAGAACTGATGTTTTAAGGTCTAGAAGAGGGCGTATTCTGTAGAGGTCTCTTGTATGAGCTCTAGTGGACTTTATGACCTGTGACACATGGTCGGAGAAAGTGAAATTGGAGTCAAACACCACTCCGAGGTTCTTGACACTTTGTGCTGGTGAGAATCATGCCCTGCGAATGTTTTGCAAGTGTAAAATTTGACCTTTAACCCCTGCTTCAAGGTCAAGTAAGGTCATTATTATATTAAATAGGCCTTATATCTACCTTATTATTAATTCTACAGCTTCAGCTTTTGAAAGCTACAGGAAATTATGGCCTATGGCCTTAAACAAGTGTCAAATTTGACCTTTGATCCTTGTTTCAAGGTCAAGTGGTGTCAGCATGCTAAAAAGGCCTTATTTCTCCCTTATTATTGGTTCTGGAGCTTCAAAATGTGAAAGCAACCAAAAGGAAATCAAAGCCTGCAGGTGTGCAATGTCATGGTGTGACCTTGATTTGACCTTTAACCTTGCCACAGTGACCTTGACCTTTAAAATCTTGTCCAGGTTATATCTGGGAAATGTAAGGTTCAGGAATTTGATACTTAGTAAGGATATTGGTTAGACTATGTAAGTGTGCAACATTATGTCACACTGTTTGCTCTGACCTTGACTTATAAAATCTTGTCCGGGCTGTATCTCGGAAGCCTTAAGGTGTAGGAAGTTGATATTTGATAGGGACATTGGTTAGGGGGTGTAGGTGTGCAACATCATGAATTCACCTTGATTTGACCTCTGACCTTGCTGTGGTGACCTTGACATATAAAACTTGTCCGGGCTGTATCTCTGAAACCGTAAGCTGTAGGAAGTTGATACTTGGTAGGGACATTGTTTAGGGATTACAGTGTTTGCTCTCGAGCACGATTTTGGATGTTTGTACACACTCTGGGGCAAGTTGTCGCAAAACCAACTTACCAACGCATCTGCACTGTCGCTACCAGGCAAACCACTCAAAACTGACCAAAGAAATTTGTCTATTATCGGAAGTGACAACGTACATATTTCCTCATAGAGATGGATGAGAAAGACATGAATTAAAGTGAGTTTATTTTATTTAATACATCCAGTTAACAGTAATTCATGCGAGAATTCGGGTATTCTAGTGAGATTTCAGTGCTTTTTGTTGAATTTTCAACTCGTCTTCTCCATATAGTTTCACAGGCGGAACAGTCGAAACAACTACTGACCAAAGAAATTCATCTTTTATCGGAAGAGACAAAATATATATTTCTTCAAAGAAAAGAGAAGAAATGCAGTTTATTTTATTTGATGAATCCAGATAACAGTAACAAAAACAGTAGTACCCAGCCATTAACGTTTAGATGTGATTTTGAAGTGAAATTTAAAAAAACAATTGACAAAAACAGCATTATTTAGCATCTTATTTCTTACTATTTAAATAAAGAAGATTTTATGCAATCCCAAATTGGAACTAAATATTCCAAAATATCTTCGACGCAAAGCATGTCTCACCTTTTCAAGTAAAGGGAGACAGTATGTCTCGCATTGAGTTTTGACCAGAGTGAACACTGGGGTTACAGGTGTGTCATGTCATGGTGTGACCTTGATTTGACCTTTGATCTTGCCGTGGTGACCTTGACCTATAAAATCTTCTCTGGGCTATATCTCGGAACCGTAAGGTGTAGGAAGTTGTTACTTGGTAGGGACATTGGTGGGGGCTTGTATGTGTGTCTTGTCATGATGTAACCTTGATTTGACCTTTGACCTTGCCTTAGTGACCTGGACCTATAGTATCTTGTCCGGGTTTTATCTCGGCAACCCTAAGGTGTATAAAGTTGATACCCAGTAGGGACTTTGGTTGGGGGTTGTAGGTGTGCAACATTATGGTGTGACCTTGATTTGATCTTTGGCCTTGCCGTGGTAACCATGAGTTTTAAAATCTTGTCCAGGCTATTTCTTGGTTTCTATAATGTGTAGACAGTTGAGACTTGGTAGGAACATTGGTCAGGTGGTATAGATGTGCGTCATAGTGTGACCTTTAACTGGCAAAGTATGTTCACCTGCCATATTTGAGACATGCTTCTCTTATGACAAAGATATATGGATTTTGCAATTAATAAATTTTGCAGCTTCATAATTTTTAGTTTACTGATTAATGCTGTCATCTTGCTATTGAATTGTCTTGTTTTAATACTTTATCTTTACATACATTTTCTCTACTTAAACATTATTTGTATCTTTATATGACTGACACTGCTCTGAAAGTATCCCAATCTTTGTACTGTTTCACTACTTCTGTATCTCATGGTGATGAAAACTATTCCCCCAGGCTGTGAAGTACAGGCATCTCTGATGCTATTTTTTCATAGTGAGAGTACTTCCATTTTGCTTAATACCTGGTGGGAGATAAAAACATGGCAGTGGTCTTATTTTTATTAATACAACTTGTAGAATGAATTTTTGGGGGATAAATAATCAATGCTGGTAAGTTTTAGGAAGTTGATACGTAATAGGGACATTGGTTGGGGGTGTAGGTGTAACGTCATGGTGTGAACTTGATTTGACCTTTGACCTTCCCATAGTAACCCTGACCTTTAAAATCGTGTCTGGACTATATCCTGGAAACCATAGGAGTAAGGTATAGGAAGTTGATAAGTGGTAGAGACATTGATTCAGGATGTTAGTGTACAACATCAAGGTGTGACCTTGATATGACCTTTAACCTTGCTGTAGTGATTCTGACCTTTAATATCTTGTCCGGGCAATATCTTGAAAACCACATGTTGTAGGAAGTTCAGTTTTGATAAAAACATGATGGATTGAGTGGTGTATGTGTGCAACGTCATGGTATGGCCTTGATTTGACCTTTTGCCTCGCTATAGAGACCCTGACCTGTAAAATCTTGTCTGGGCTATATCTTGAATACCATATAGATATTGGTTGAGGGTGTAGGTGCATAACAACTTGGTGTGACCTTTGACCTTGCCACAGTGACCTTGACTTTTAATGTATGTTTTAGGCTGTTTCTCAGGAACTGTAAGGGTTAGGAAGTTAATACTTGGTAGGTATGTTGGTTGGAGGGTGTAGGTGTGACCTTTGTGTAATCTTTAATCTTGGCTCTACCAGAATGTTTACTACTGCCACACTTGAGACTCATTTCTCCAAAGATAAATCTGTATGGATTGATGCAACTGATTATTGTATGTACTTTTACCTAATAGTGCTACCCCCATTGACAACTATACTTTAATAAATAGATCAATTAATAAATTTTGCAGCTTAATAACTTTTAGTTTACAAATTAATGTTGTCGCCTTCCTACTTAATTGTCTTGTTTTGATACATTGTCTACAGACATTTTCTCTTTCTTTTGTGTTATTTCTTCTTTACATAACATACACCATCTGTTCAGAAAGACGCCTTGTCTTTGTACTTTTTCACCTGTTCTGTGTCCAATGCTGTTTCCTCAGGTTGTGGGTTATGGGCATCTTTGATACTATTTTCATAGGTATGAATGTAATTTGTGATCCAAGACTAGCTTAAAATGATTACTTTAGAACTGACGACTTTCTATGCTTTTATGAATATTTTTTGAATATTATGTTATTATTGTGTGATGCATGGCCTGTTCTGCTTAATTTTGTGCCTCCAATTCATCCATATGGGTGCACACACAACACATGCAACAGAAGCTAGTATGAATCTCCAGTCACAATATAGACTTTTTAGCGCTAAAACAAGTGTGTATGTTAAAGATTGTCAGTTTTTACCCCACAGCCCTTAAGGGCTGTCAGGTTATTGTTTTCACCCATAGTGTCTGGATGGGTGGGCGGAAGACGGCGGGAAAAGGTTTGTCCGGGCTATATCTCAGAAACAGTAAGGTGTATTAAGTTGATACTTGGTAGGGACATTGATTAGGGGGTGTAGGTGTGCAACGTCATGGTGTGACCTTGATTTGACCTTGCCATAGTGACCTTGACCTATAAAATTTTGTCCAGGCTATATCTCGGAAACCGTAAGGTGTAGGAAGTTGATACTTGGTAGGGACATTGGTTAGGGGATGTAGGTGGGCAAAATTATGGTGTGACCTTGATTTGACCTTGCTGTAGTGACCTTGACCTATAAAATCTTGTCCTGGCTATATCTCGGCAACCGTAAGGTGTAGGAAATTGAAACTTGGTAGGAACATTAGTAAAGGGGTTGTAAGTGTGCAATGTCATAGTACCTTGATTTGACGTTTGACCTTGCTGTAGTAAACTTGACCTATAAAATCTTGTCCGGGCTATATCTCAGAAACCATAAGGAGCTTTATATAACTGACACTGCTCTGAAAGTATCCAGATCTTTGTACTGTTTCACTACTTTTATATTTCATGGTGATGAAAACTATTTCCCGAGGCTGTGGGGTACAGGCATCTCTGATGATATTTTAAAAATTTATTAGTATTCAGGAGAAACACTGTCATGTTGAGACTGTGCAGAGGTGGTGAATTTTAAAGTTTCATCCTTTGGTTCATGATTAATGAGTTATTTGAGGAAACACTTTCTCCCCCAATTCTGATTAGATGCCTCTTCATGCCAAATACCAGTGATAGCAGGATTAAGGTTATAATAGCATGAATAGTGGTCAGATTGATCAAAGCTCTCAAGTCTTGACCCCAGATCAGCCCAGTTTTGTCTGAAGTAGGAGATGTTTTTGATCAGTCAACCAAAATCTTATAAGATTTTCATATAACCACTGTGACAGGGGAAGAAACATTAGCCAGCCTCATACAGTGTTATTATCCTAAAGAAAACTTTAATCAAATCTTAGCTTGAGAACTGTAGTCAATGCCAATGAGAAACTAAGTCTAAAATGACTGTGCCACTGTCACAAATGACCGTGTTTTTTCATTCATACCATTTTGGAGCCAACATAGTGAATTCTTTGACAGCTGAAGACTACGTTACTTACTCTCTATCTGCAAACAACTGGCAACACCCTGCATTTCACCCACCTGAACAATCAGAAACATTTCCCATTGCATTGGTAGGGATATGTTCTCCAGTTGTTGTTTCAATTAGCAGTAGATCAGTATTTACATTGGTGATCAAAACAAAACAGAATTGCTTCTTAAAAACACTTAAGACAGACTGCTGATGGTAAAGATCAGGAAAGATTGGTAGAACTGGACTTAGGAACCCAAGAGGAATACAGCTTGAATGGTAGCATTTGGGGTATTTTCCCCCAGAAGTATGTCGAAATAATAAACTTGGGAATGGTCGGCGACATGGCTGAATACCTTCCTAAATCACCCAGATACACACCATTGGTTCCCAAACCCTCTTTCTTTTCAGTCGTAAGTCGTTCATGAACACCACACAAGATAGTAGAGTAGGGAGGTTGGTCAAACCAAAGATTTGAGTCCCAGATACTACCCTTATTGAATCTTGAGAACTTTCATGAGTCTTGTCAATGGAGTAGTGGCCTTGACTATGTACAGAAGAACCTTGAAAGGGTAAGGTTAGTTCTTTACACACTGGAAACAAAGTCTTACAGTTTTCACAATTATTTCCTTCATTTCATGATTTTCTATTTTTTATCAAAAGTGATCATTTACCTTTAAATATCAAAACATCACCTAGCTCTGCCAACAAGGCTGGATAACAGTTTTTATACTGCGTTATAATTAAAAATCGAATTTGGCACATAATTTTAAGGGCACCGAAATACAATGACCCTGATGTTATATTTCTCTTCTGTGACAAATATTATAAAAACTGGCCAGGTTGCAGCAAATTGGACATTTCAGGTGTGTCTTTGTGCCAATAAGTTCTGCTCACATGACCCCATTGAGTGTTTCCTTGTCTCCCTCTTTCTGTAATATCTACACGCCAGTTGAGCTGGTGGAGTGCCCACTGCCTCGTAAGCCCCTCATTAGTGGCGTAGTATTGTTGGTAGCAGTTACTTAACTCTCCAGTATGTTGAGGCCGCCAGCTTTTCCAGGAACAACACAGTCCGTGTAATTGCACAAATCCAACTTTTACTAGGTTTTACAAGGATTGCAGCTATGTACAGATATTTTTAGTAATTAGTAGAGACTTGACCAGTGGAGAGTGGTTACAGATATGATATACTGATCTAAGACTGCATTAGGGTTGGGACAAATGTCTGTGATTCTGAGGTGTCCTTGTGGAGAGCCCCTCTAACACAGCATTTCCGCTGTCCCCTCGGTAACATGAAACTCCCTCGGAGGGAGTTATACTGGGAGGAGGGTAGTGGGGGGGGGGGGGGGGGGGGGGGGGGGAGAGATATTGAGGAATACCTGTGTAAAACTGGCAGCCATTAGCTGCAAATGTTGTAGACTGCTCCTTAATGTGGGCATCAAGTTATGACAAGTCAGCACCTCTCTGAACCCTCACTGTAAATTACTGCAGTCCATGATCCACAACTAGAACCTCTAGCATCTATAGGATTTTTCTTTACTTAAACTTGATATATTTAGTGATGACTGCCCACAGCTTCACAGCCATGAGGGACATTCATCTGAATCCACAGGGTTTCATTCTAGCTATAATTACCACTTTTGCCAACACAAATTACAGCATTTTTTATCCTTAGACCTCTAACCTGGTTCAACTTAGGCCTTTATTCGACTTATACTCAGTCTACTTCTGCAGATTCTACTGCATCTCCTACACTCAGATCTTTTCATATTTATATTTTTCTTAATTAAAGCTGTGTCTTGATCTCTAGTCATTCAGAGTGAAAATTGATTGGTTACTGTGCTAAAATGATGACCCTGTAACTGCAGCTCTTAACAAGAGGGGGCTTTTGTTGATATCTATTGCATGTAGAGTCTATATTATCTGAACATCTTGATTTTCTGGAAAAGTTCAATTGTGTCTTTTTTGGACCAATATGTATTTTGTGCTTTGAGATTGCCTCGACATTGAATTAAGCACTATAGAAACATTTAACTTTACATCACACTTCAGTCTTGTTATCTCACCTTTTTGTTGTAAGACTCATAGTATTTGTTGTCAAAAGAGGAATTTAGATTCGTGAAATTTGCCACTATGAAAATCTTCCTATTCTTCTTTCAACTTTCACTATGAAAATCTTCCTATTCCTCTTTCAACTTTTAGAAACTTTTATGTGTCGGTGGGAGAACCTCTGTGAATTTTACTTCAAGTTAGTTCGGGTGAACTGTTGACAAGGGCTGTGTTGAAGTGTCTTTTTTGTAGTAAACTGACACTTTATCAACCAGATTAATAAGTATACATATATACAGAGCTTTTCTTCTGGAACCAGTCATTACTTCTCACTTTTAGTGAGGGAGATGGAGTCTTGGTGTGACTATAGGACACATAGAAAGGGGTACTGTGGGTGACACCTGTTTGTGTGTGGACACACATTCACACAGTGTAGCGCTGTATACATACCACCCTGTTGATTGTAGAGGGTTCTGATGGTATGCATATCTCTTGTCATTATTTCACTGTATGAAAGGTCTTTTCATCTGTTTGGCAGCAGCCGTGATAGACTTGTGAGGTGGAGGGGGGGGGGGGGATACTGTCTATATATGTAATACCCCCCCCCCTACTCCATGTTTGTGTGTCCTTGGTCCCCAGACAACAGACCACTAAGACCAACACCACCGCCCTACTTATAAAAACTGACTGGGCGCTCAATAAAACGCCACTGTGTAGACCTGGCCAAACGCCTCCCCACTGGCGATCTCTCTCTGCATACACTGCGAGCATGCCACTGACTTACTAAGTTTTTTCTCTGTTATTTCCCTCGCCTCCATGTGTGTGTGTCAGTACTTTGTTGATTGACTTTGTGTACTAAATATAGCCACGGCTGGACAAAGAGATGGCATGACGGCTGTGGCTATGTCAATATGACTGACAAATGTGTTAGCTGAAGCTGGCTTACTTCTAAAAACACACAAATAGGGTACAGAGTCAGTGACCAGGTAAAATGTGAGCCTCAGCCAGTTGACATTTAGATAGCTATGTAATTGGATAGCATCTCATGCCCAACACAATTAGAAGCCACACATGTATATATGTATGGAAGGTTCAAGCAATGATGTGTACCTTGAAGTTAAATCTGATGCATGTTGAAAGTTTGAGTTGTGACCTTTGCAGTACATGTGAACGCTGTTAGGTGTAATTTCAGGGATTCAGAATAATACTTCTACTTAAAGTTTCCCAGATAACAGTGTTTGTGTCAATGGAGGAAAGGCTCTCATATTTACTTTACTTAAAAATCCTACTTTTTTCAAGCAAATCTTGTCACTGCACCAATTCTAGTTAAACCATATACAAAAAAAACGTACAGCATGTTAATTAAATGTTCCTTGAAAAGAGTGCTTGTTTTCACATTGAGTTGCCCCACCACTGGCACTGCATTATAGTCTCCCTTGAATATTGCCCTTCATTAGTGGACATGTGTGTCCATATATTTCACCCTGATAAAACTGAATTTATTGTTTTGGGTTCTGAGGCTCAACGTCAGGAACTCTTTTCTTCCTTTCAATAATCTTGGAAGTCTTCTCCATCCTGCTGACATTGTCAAAAACTTGGGTGTGTGGTTCAATGCTGACTTTTAATCTTTCTCAGAACATGTTGAGAAGACTTGTAAAGCCTGCTCACTCCAGATGCTTGACCGTCATAGAATCAGATAGTATCTTACTCAAGAAGTGGCTGTCCTTGCTGCAAATGTCTTGATTAGTAGTCGTCTGGACTACTGTAACTCTCTCTTTAGAGGTTTGTCATGTTTCAATCAGCAAAGGAGTGTTCTCAGTGTTCAGGGAAAGGCTGAAAATATACCTGTTTACAAAAGCCTATCTACCATAGCCTCTCTGTTGCCCCTGTGTCTTCTTTGGTGTGACCTGGCTCTGTTATTGGACTTAACATTATTGCATAATCTTGTGTGTACCAGGTCACAAGTAGATTCTCCTGTGTGGTGTACGGATGTTTGCCCACAGGACCTTTGCCCACACAGACCTGGGCCCACAGGACCTTTGCCCACACAGACCTGTGCCCACAGGACCTTTGCCCACACAGACCTGTGCCCACAGGACCTTTGCCCACACAGACCTGTGCCCACAGGGACCTTTGCCCACACAGACCTGTGCCTACAGGACCTTTGCCCACACAGACCTGTGCCCACAGGGACCTTTGCCCACACAGACCTGTGCCCACAGGACCTTTGCCCACACAGACCTGTGCCCACAGGACCTTTGCCCACACAGACCTGTGCCCACAGGACCTTTGTCCACACAGACCTGTGCCCACAGGACCTTTGCCCACACAGACCTGTGCCCACAGGACCTTTGTCCACACAGACCTGTGCCCACAGGACCTTTGCCCACACAGACCTGTGCCCACAGGACCTTTGCCCACACAGACCTGTGCCCACAGGACCTTTGCCCACACAGACCTGGGCCCACAGGGACCTTTGTCCACAGCAAATTTCATGGGGTAGGATGTTTACCCACAATACTAATAAAATAAGGTCTCTAATATTTTTTGTGTTTTTTTTTATTACATTACATTAATTACATTATTAAATCAACTTTTGGTTAGTATAATGACAACCAAAACAATCTGTAACTTTTAAGCAATAACTCTGAAGCAAACACAGTTGTTTCAGTCTCATTTGAAGAGTTTCAGTTGCCATTCTCTTTCTCTTCTGTGGTGACATGCCTTGTGCTGGGAAAATCTATATATCTTAAGAAGTTATCTAATCATTGTTTAAATGTTACAAAAGAAACATCAAAGGCTGAAGGGATGTCTTTTGTAAAGTACATTTTATACTTGGTGTCATTTAAAACTAAAAACTTCTAAAGCAGTTCTTAGACAGTAATTGTACTAAAAATAACTTATTTTGGTACCAGACAAAGTTTATACATTCATAAAAATTTTTATTAGTTTTGTGGGCAAACGTCCTACCCCGTAAAATTTGCTGTGGGCAAAGGTCCCTGTGGGCAAAAGTCCTGTGGGCATAGGTATGTGTGGGGAAAGGTCCTGTGGGCAAACATCCCGGATTCCCCTTGTGTGTGTATATCAGGCCTGGATCTTTCGTCATTATTATCTCCCGCCTGCGGCCGAAAGCCGTGGTCGGGAGATTATAAAACGCCTTCCGTACAAGTGTGCGTCCGTGAGTGCGTCTGTCTGTCTGTCCGTTCAACACGTTTTTGCATAAACCTTAATATCTCATTCATTTATGAAGATATCTTCAAATTTGCAGGGAATGTTTATGGCTATGAAAACTGTCTCTGAAAAATTTTAGCCTCATTTTGAAAAACAAAATGGCCGCCGTAGCTAATTGTTTGAAAATCGTAAAGGTGCTCTAAATCTTGAAATATTCCAGCTAGCTTCATCAAATTTGCACAAAAGCTATATGGCTAGAAAAGCTAGCCTGTTAGTAATTTTGGCCAAGTTCAAAAGACAAAATGGCCGCCATATCACATGTTTAATGTCAAATGGGGTTATCCTATTAAAAAGGCCTAATATCTCCTCAAATATTGCTCCTAGAGGTTCGGAATGTGAAAACAACTTCTAGGAAGTCATGGCCTGGGAATATTTTCCAGGTGTTAAATTTGACCTTAGACTCCTGCTTCAAGGTTAAATGAGGTCGTCACATTAAAACGTCCTTATTTCTCCCTTATTATTGGTGCTATGGCTTCAGATTGTAAAGACAGACCATAAAAAGCATAGGTTGTGGTCGAGAGATTGTAAATGCCTTCCATACATATGTCTGTTTGCGCATCCGTCCATGCATCCGTTTGTCAGGTTTAACATAAACCTTAACATCTCATTCATTTATAAAGATATCTTCATCAAATTTGCAGGGAATGTTCATGGCTACAAAAACCTGTCTCTGCAGAATTTTGGCCTCATTTTGAAAAACAAAATAGCTACCATAGGCAACTGTTTAAAAATCATTAGGATGCTCTAAAAGTTGAAATATTGCAGCTAGGTTCATCAAATATGCGCAAAGTATATATGGCTAGGAAAGTTAGCCTGATAGTAATTTGGCCTAGTTTCGGAAACAAAATGGCCGTCATATCACATGTTAAATGGGATTATCCTATTAAAAAGGCCTTATATCTCCCTTATCATTGCTACTAGGGGTTTCAAATGTGAAAATGACTTAAAGGCAGTCAAGACCTGAGACTCTTTTCCATTCCTGTTCTAAATCTCGAAATATTCCAGCCAGCTTCATCATATTTGCACAAAAGATATATGGGTAGAAAAGCTAGCCTGATAGTAATTTTGACCTAGTTCTAAAAGGAAAATGGCCCCCATATCACATGTTTAATGTCAAATGGGGTTATTCTATTAAAAATGCCTTATATCTCCCCTAATATTGCTCTTAGAGGAGGTTCAGAATGTGAAAACAACTTGTACGATGTCATGGCCTGGGAATCTTTTCCAGGTGTTGAATTTGTCCTTTGACCCCTGCTTCAAGGTTAAATGAGGTCGTCAGACTAAAATGTCCTTATTTCACCCTTATTATTGGTGCTATGGCTTCAGAATATAAAGACAGACAATCAAAAGTCCTGGCCTTCAAATGTTTTGCTTGAGAAAAATTTTGGCCTTATATATATTTTGAAAAACAAAATGGCCGCCATAGCCAATTATTTAAAAATCATTAAGATGCTCTAAAACAAATATACGCAAAATATATATGGCTAGGAAAGTTAGCCTGATAGTAATTTGGCCTAGTTTCGAAAAAAAAATGGTCGTCATATCACATGTTAAATGGGATTATCCTATTAAAAAGGCCTTATATCGCCCTTATCATTGATACTAGGGGTTTCAAATGTGAAAACAACTTAAAGGCAGTCAAGGCCTGAGACTCTTTTCCAGTTGCTGACTTTTACATTTGACCCCTTCTTCAATGTCAAGTAGGGTTATTTTACTACAAAGGCCTTATATCTCCTTTAGTTATCCATTAATACTGATTCTAAGGCAAGAGATAACCGCTGCTGCAGTGGTCTTGTTTTTCTATGAATTTTGATGTTAGTTGAATGGCATCACTCCGCGGTGTCTGCATGCACATCTGTGAACACATGATCAACTTCTCCGAAACTACAAGGCCCAGAGACAAAGATACCTTCACTATCGAGGATGAAAAATTGTTCAAGGCATGCGGATCTGTTTGTTCGTCTATTTTTCAGACATTATTAATGAGGTACCCCCACCCAATGTGTGAATATTTGAACACTTTATCAAAATGTTCTCATTGACTATTGAAGGGATTTGTCTCTTATCTTGTATGTATGAATTTATTATTCTTAGGAAGCTTAGCTTCTTGGGAAGGACCTTAACAGTTCATTTTGTGCTTTACTTCTGAATACCATTTGCAGTGGGCAACTTTTGTGTCCTTTTCTACTTTCACTTTTACTCCGAAGCTCAAAACACAAAGTCAGCTGACACAGAGCCTGTTCATTGGCACTGATTGTTAAAATAATTTTTAATGCATTAAAATTCATGGATTCCCTTTATGGTGGACATATTGTGCCTGTAAAACAGTGGATTAGATTAGATTAAAATAAGCTCATTTTATTTAAAGATGTGACTCGAGTCATTGACAAAAAATTATTTTCCTAGATGGTGAGACCAAAAGTCCTGAAAATGGAGATTTCAAGCTGATTTTGGGCTCCAAAAGATACTCAAGAGACAATTTATCTCCACAATTTTAATTGTGGACAGATGCGACCAAGTGGTTGAACCTGTTTTCTGTGAATATTCAGTTGACAAAGTACCCCAAAAGACACAGTTTTCTGGTTTGTACTGTACTTTGGTATATAAAAACAAATATATATGCATGAAGATTAAAAAATAACCTTGTATTTTAATTTTGAAGAAAAAAAAATTTAATTTTGAAGATGAATGACTTGCTGTAAATATCCCCATAGAGTACCCATGGTTTGTATGAGGTTCAAGCCCGAGACGTTTGATTCCACTATCAAACTCTCTAGCCATAGTAAATAGCCTGTTCTTTCTATTGGCTGTTGGGTGTTACAATGTCATCATATCACACGTGACATGTAGGTTTTAATTTCATGTCATGAGTCCCCAACATATTTCACATATTGCTTAAATATTGTACTCAATTAGTATGAAATTCAAACTTGGGCAAAATTGGCCAGATTTGATAAAAATCTGTCTACTTAAACTCTCAATAAGTTTTCAGTTTCATTACTTGCAGCTTATTCTCTTGGCGTTGAATGGACATTAATAGTCATAAATACTGTAGACACTCAACAGAGCATCGGTGTTTTAATTATGATATTATTGTGAAAATTTGTTCAAGTAGTGATACAACTTTTGTATTATGGTGACCCAATGTAGTTCATGTTTCCTGTCTAACATTCATTCCTATATTGTGAAAAATAAATGTATGTTTGTATAAAGGTGTTACTTTTAAGTTGCATACTTTTATTGGCAGACATGCAATAAAACAGTTTTGTTATCAGAACAATGGAAACCTTCACATGTATATCATCACATGACATCAGACATGTGTCAGGCAAACACCTGTTTTATCCACATTCTCATGCCTTTTTGGAGATTTAAGTTTCTGTGACATTGAAATTTGACCATTAAATGATGACGTAACAACAGTGGCCTTCTGTTCATTTCACTGAAATCAGAGACTTTCATTTCAATCAATCTGACAGGTTTGAGATTTAAAACTAATCAACGGGAAGCTGATGAGTAGGAATATTGATGTTACCTGATTGGACATCTTTCAAGGTTAAATGCTTTATGTCTCCTTTATTAATGGACACAGAGATTTGATATGTATAACCAATATATATAAAGCTAGTAGATTATAACGTTTCCATAATCTTTCTTTGCAAAACCATTTTCTTAACCCTGATAATATGTACTCCACGTTTTTCCCTCTATCATATTTAATATTAAACTCTCAAATCTCTTTTGAGCAGGTCAGGTTTTCCCAAGATGAGTGGATAGATATTTAGCATACACATGAGTCAGCTGACAGAGTGCCTTGTGGCTACTTCTAACTTTGCAAGAAAGTTTTTCAATTTCAATACCCGCAGTGTTTATAGTGTAGATATCTAGGATGGGACAATGTCGATGCCATTAATTCTTTGGACTGATGCTATCTTGGGAGAACATATGATGTCCACAGGTTGCAAAGACAGAATGACATCACAGTGTCTTGTAGTCTTGTATCCTATATCAATGTTTGAATGTAATTTTTAAAATCTTAAAGTACAATTCATTTTTAAGTAAAACTGGGAATTTGTCCAGTACTCTAGTATCTAGAGCCACACCGTAAGCAGAATAAATAGTGGCAGAGTTTTTTAACACACAAGTCTGTTTACCATGTAGCCTGTTATATAGAGAGACATATTTAGTGGAACCAAACTAGTGTTGTGACTTATCCAATGAAATCTATCATGTTCCCTGTTTTCTGCAAATGCATGTTAAATAGAATTAAAGTAGCTGTTCCACTGTCAAGATATATTGGCAGAAGGCTCGTCATTCAGGCTCTCCCAGGGCATCCATATAGGTGTCCATGGGCTATCATGGGCTATTGGGCTTCATCCAGGGTGTTCTTTGAACTGTCCCTGGCCGTCTGGTAAAAAATCAGGATTGGAAAAGCTTCTGAACATGTGTAGAATTCACCCCAGTTGGTGAGGGTGACTACCCGTTGTTCCTGGTGGTCCAAGGGTAACCCGGGGTGTCATCATGGCTGACTGTAATCTAACCCGCATCTTTCATGCCAGTTACTACCACAAACATCAAATACTTAATCTCACACAATCACACATTGTTATAAACCTGCCAAAGAGTTAGAACTGTAGACCAACAAGAATTAAAATGTAAAGTCCAAGACCTGCAGCATTATGCCAAAATCTTAAACAGGATATCAAAGGTCTCAAACCCTAAAACTAAAAATAACTGAAAGGGTTTGAACCCTAATTCCCAATCAGGTAAAAATATATTTTCCCACATTTACCAGGACCTTTTCAGATGTATGTAGTTGTGTGTATGAATGATATTTGTTTCGTGTGGGGGTAGTTTGTACGTGGTACTAAGCATTTAAAATTTTTTTCATAACCACTCATTCGGTTTGAAAATAATAGGGTGGCCCTGAGAAGGGCTGATAGTTTACCATCCTTCACAGGACTTCAGAGTCTTTCCTGAAACACTTCCCTGTGGTCTTTGTCCTCTCTTTGTGGGTTCTGCCGGGGAACGGGGTCATCTCTTTGTAGCAGTTGTGACTCTCCAGTGTACTTGCCAACTGCCAGGTTGCCACATTATATTCTCTAAAATATGTTACAGCACACAACATGATCCAGTGATGGTGTAGCTTTAGTTCTTTTTGTATAGTGGACAGGAGCCCATGTCACTGACTGGTGAAAATCCCAATCTTCTGCTCCGGATTCAGACTTCATCGAAAAGGGTTTTGTGTGCCAAGACTTGAGGGAATTCATCAACTGCCAAGGTGTAAGAAGAGCAGGGGAGGTCTGTTAGAACTGATTCTTTGGGGAGGCGAGAATTGAAACTTTATTCGATCTTATCCCTCACCCTACACTGTTAGAAGATCAGTGAATTGGCCCTTGTGGCTAGCAGTACTATACAGTGAAAAACGTTGCAGTTGAAACATTCACTTCTGCCTTTTCTGGGACATCTGATGGCTACATGCTTCCCATTAAGTGTTCCCATGGCATTCGAATGCCAGACTGGTCATTGAGTCCGCAGTGGCCAGGAACCTTAAGATCAGTACCTAGCTTTAGTCTGGCATCCAGATGGAGGTCAGTACCATGTTCTACTCTACAGTCCAGCTCAAGTCGGGCAGAAGGGCTGTGTGCTGCCCAGGTGTCTCTCTGTCTCTTGAACCCAGAACCTCTGCCACAACTCTGGACTTCTGCGTCTCCGGGGAAGTTAACTACCTGTGACCTGAGCCTTCTGTACCCATGACCATAAACCCTGACCTGTGCCCCCCCCCCCCCCCCCCCCCCCCCCATTGTGTGCAACATGTCTTGCATAATGGCCATGAAGGTTATCATCATATGGGCAGCTACAAAACATGTTACAAGAATGACTAGAGATTCTGATTCCTTTTTGTTCTCTGTGGACAAAAATATCAACTGTCTGGATTCATCCCAAATTGCTCTTTTATAGTGCTGTCAGAAATGTGGGACAGAAGGAGGGGATTAATGTGATAAGATTGACTAGCTGATGAAATCCAGACCTCTTGATGATTAATTATGTGTTTTTGGGGAAATGGTCCATTGTGCTGATTTTTGGCCCATTGCTTACTGTTCCCCTTTGTGAATATGAACTCTATATCTGTACTCAATTGTCACTGAAATATTTTCCAGTTTGACAATAATTTTTACTTGTGAAAAGAGAATGCTTACTTCTGCCAGAGAAGTTATAGTTTCTGGTATATTGCTTTGTTTTTTGCCTGTGTTCGCAATTACTCCAAAAATAATGAACACATCTTGATGAACTTTTTTATATGGATAGGGTCTGATCGAAGTAAGAAGTGCTTCAGTGTTGAGAAAGATGCAGATTATACTGTGGATACAATAAATTCTGAATTTTCACTATGTTGATACTGGACTACCATGGTGGAGGTCTGTGCTGCACGAGTGCTAGTTTTATACAAAGGGTTCTTCATTATTTGGCCGTTTTTTCTCCATTTCTAAATTCAAGTCATTCTCATTGTGGAAAACGCTGCTGGTCATCCTTTTATTTCTTCATTCAACACCCTTTGTTATTTTTGTCATATTTTTGGCCTTGTTTTTTCCAGGCCCAGTTATTTGTGATAGGAGGTTGACATTTTCCCATTGCGTTTTGTAAATTGAGGCAGCAAGCAGCCAATCTTGTTGGAAGTCCCCCCTGCTTCCTCTTCCTAATTACCAGGGGATGGACGCTTTTTTTCTTTCAATGTAATTTGCCACAAAGACCAGCCAAGGACGGCTGCTAATCAATTGTGTTGGATTAGAGATGACACACGGGCACAGCAGAAATTGCTAGAGCAAGCCCAACCAGTGTGTGAACCAATCAGACTGTCTGATGACTGGTCAAAAAACTGGGTGTACTGGGTGGGCTCTCTCACTGGTACTCTCCTTCCATAATAAACTGGCCCCTCTGTTTTATAAACATTTCACGTATCCAAACAAAATCTCATATCACCAAAAAGGTTTATGAAATACAGGTTCTGTGGCTTAGGGTTATGGAGTGATGGATAACAGAGTGGGAGGTCTGGGGTTCAATCCTCGTCTGGATTTTGCAGATTGCAAGGCATATTCGCACAGGACTATAAAAATAGGTACTGACACTAGTTTGAGAGGTAAACCTGTAACCAGCAGGCATCCAGTTTAGGAGGGGTAGAAATATTTTGAATTCATGCCATACAAGAAAACACTTGTAGAGCACAAACCTCCATCAGAACCATTTCCAAAAATTCTGGATTTGTTGTATGTAGAGTATGATTTAATTCTTTCCCACAATGTCACCAGTTCTTCCTGTGGCAGCCAGGCCCTATCTACATAAAAACCTTCATGAAGATCTGCTCATTAATAGATTGAAAACTGGACCTTTGAAAATACATTATTGTATTGTATCCAGAATATGCTGCGCATCTTTTCTAAAATTTATTGACTTCTTCCTCTGGTTAAACAAATTTCAGAAGGATATTTTCCTTACTTTTGGAGTTATTGCGAACACTGACAAACAACTTCAAAATGACCTTGAGTGAAGAAGAGATTAACAGTTTAACACACATGTCAGTGCAAGGTAGGCACTGGTTCCAGTTGAGACTTGTACGTGCGTAAGATGAGGGTGAACTTTCTGAAAGTCCGCTTCTAAGAAATCTAAGATAACTACTATCCATAGGTTTATCACCTAGTAAAAGGGAGGTAGGATCTGTGGAATATGCTCAAAGTTACACCTCAAACATTCTCAAACCCATACTTATGCTGAGCTGACTGGGGCTCGGCAAGATATGCGAACAAAAGAAGCAACATGATCACAGAGTTATTTATTTGGACAAAAAATCAAAATACTTATTTGTAACAAAAGAATTCTCTGGTTTAGCTTTTGGTTATATTCTTATGGAAAATCTTGTCCAGACTCGGGATACTTTGTGGACCCACCCGCTGGGGACAATATCACCACAAAGTAAAAAAGTGTTTGTAAAAGTCAAAACACTCATTTATTATAATTTTGAGAAAAAATTTATTTGTTAAAATATGCATTACCATCACTGCAACTGTTATGAGTGCTGCCCACATGGTAAGGTGGGATGAATTGAGTGTCCCAACTGGCACAAGCTCCTGTATCGGCAATTCTGAATGGTTACAATGTCTCCCACCAATACCACAGTACATCTATACATTTATTGCTTGTAGATATTTACTCAATTTCTGTTGAAGCACTTTTTGGGCTCTATGTAAACTATGTGAAAAGGAGGTATTATTTTCCTGATCGTTTGTTCATTTGTTTCTCAGTAGGATTACTCAAATACTACTGCTTTGATCTGAGAAAAAATCACAAGGTTGATCTTGGTTCAGCTTACAACCCATTCAATTTTGAGAGTGATCTGGATCACCATTTGTAAGCAAAAAAATCTTGATTTTCCTTTTATTTATTACATGTTTTGTTTTCTTTAATAATAATTAGTGTCCAACACGTTGATGGAGGCACAGTTCCTTTTATCGATATACACATTATCAAGCAAGGAACCACCATCTTATGTGGATGTTGTAAATTTTCCCATTCACTTACTAGTGAGGTGTATATCAAATTCATGACTGTCTGTCTGCTGTTTGTGCGTTTTGTAACTTTCATGGAATGGTGTGTCGGACTCATGGTCCTTTGTTTCGGGAGAAAGCCAATGACTTGGTCAGCTTTTGTCTAGTTAGACAGTACTTATGGTTTGTTCACATTTCTCCAGACTGAGGACTTTGATCTTATTCTGGTGTCTCAGATAAACCTTCATGGGATGGAGTCTTGGTGTCATAGTCCTTTGTTTTGGGCAGAAAGCCGAAAAATCAGCATTCTAACATGACGAGTTGTGCAGAAACAAGTGTTCAGTTCTATGCGCACACATTTATCCGACAACAATCACACTGCTATTCCATTCTGTTCATATTTTGTACAAATTTTATAATGTCAAATTTTATAGTGTCAAATAGTGTCAAATTTTATAGTGTTTTATTTTATAGTGTTATTTTATAGTGATTTATATATTTTTTGTACATATTTTATATCAAATTAAAGGTACAATGGCTGGAACAGCCAGTTGGTAAGGTCACCACAATGTAAACAAACCTACATGAAACAATTTATTCCTTGTAAAAAATTTTAAAAAATAAAATAAGTCCCTTAAATAAGCTTAGATGTCATGTTAGAATAGAAATAATCCACTCATGATGGTTTTACACGGCATTTAACCATGTCACTTCCGGATAATTTTACTCAGCCGAATTATTTCTACATTGTGTCCTGACAGTGTTTATGGTATGTGTGCATTTCTTTGGACAAATGACTGTGATCTCAGGTCTCTGGGACACACCAAATAGTGCAGGCAAATGCAAGAAAGTGTCTGTTTTTTTTTTGTTTTTTTTTTGTTTTTTTAAATTTTTGAGTTGTGACGGCAGTATGGAACGGATAAACTGGCTCAAATGTATCACTGACCTAGGTTAACCAGAGACTGTAACAGATTGACAATGATACCAGGAACATTTTGATGTATTCAGGAGCTTCATTGGAAAAGTGTGAATGATGCACTAGAGATTAACATAAAAAAGAATTAAATAATCCATCACAGAAATTTGAAAATTAAATTGAGGAAACCTCTCAAATGTTGCCAATTCAGTCTCCTTTTTTGTAATACAGATGTAATCGAGATCTATAAAAGACTTGTTTGTCTGAAGCTCGCCTTTTTAACAGGTGATCACTGGCATATTTGATAGTTTAAGGGCAGACAGGTGCATTGGAACAGATTTGGTGCATTTGGAAAGTGTAGTATAGCATTTAGATTGGAGTATGCGTGAACAGTTTGAATTGTCAGGCGTCATATGTTGCCATTACAGGAGATTTCTGTTGCACACACTGACAGTGTAATTAATTGAAGCGAGGCTTATTGAGCGTGTCACCATGGGGGTGCTCGCTCCTCTAAATACACACCAGGCAAGTGGCCATATGCTGGCCCATCTCACAAACCCATTTAAAACACTCACATCTAATCAAATCTTCATGGTTTGCTTTTGATGGGAGGGAGGTTTATGTATTTCCATTTGTCACCTGAATGACATCTATTTTCTAAAGAAATTGAATGACTTTTGTCATTTTGGTGGGGATGGCTACAGGTTTGTACACAACAAAATAAAGCTGGGTTTACACGTCTACAGTGAGATTCTTGGACCATTTGTGTCCATATTTCTGTAATATTTGTCACATTCAAAACAGTTGTCACAATTCATAGTTCCAACATGTCAGAATGTACACTTTAAAATGTTGACACAATGGTGATCATGGATTAATACAACACCATGGAAGTCTGGAGATCTGACCCTCTGTCAGAGAAAAACAGCAAAGAGAAAACTGGACACATTTCAAATGTATGCCATGATATTTTGAACCAGTTAAATATATCATGAATGTGGTATGGTCTCAGATTTAAAAAATAGCCAGCCTCGGCAGGCATGAACCCCGGCCTGCAGGTACAGCTAAATGGCCAACAACATTGAGATTTGGGGAAATCTTAGGAACAACTTCTGTTGTAAGAAATACAGAGAACCCACGAGATGTTCTACAAAAAGATTCACAGGCCATGATATCTTACAAGTAGTTTTCATATTTTGTAGCCCTAGAAGCAATTATAAGGGAGATATAAGGCCTTTTTGATACGATGACCCTCCTATTTGGTATTAAAGATGTGATATGGTGGTCATTTTGTTTCTAAAACAAGGACACTTACTCTCAGGCAAACTTTCCTATCCGTTTACATTTTGTGCAAATCTGATGAAGCTAGCTGCAATATTTAAGGTTACAGGAAATATCAAAGATTTTAAAGAAACTTTAAGACCCTGAAATTTTAAAGTGTTTCCATGGCAACAGTTGCCACTGGATACTCCCCAAGACCTAATCAGCTCTAGATCCTCTTGGGATAAACATATTCTGAAAATTTGGTGAAAATCTGTGCAGGGGTATAGTCTGTGGAACACCCACAAACTTTAAGACCTAAATATCTTGAAAGTGTTTCCATGGCAACAGTGGTAGCTGGATACCCCCCAACCTAATCAGCTCTAGATCCTATTGGGATAAACATATCCTGAAAATTTGGTGAAAATCCGTGTAGGGGTTTAGGCTGTGGAACACGCAGAAACTAGACCCGAAAATCTTAAAAGTGTTGCCATGGCAACAGTTGTTACCGGTTACCCGTAAAAACCTAATCAGCCCTACATCCTCTTGGGAGTAAACATCCCCTGAAAATTTGGTGAAAATCCATGGAGGGGTTTAGTCTGTGGAACACCCACAAACTTTAAGACCTGAAAATCTTAAAAGTGTTGTCATGGCAACAGTTGTTACCGGATATCCCCCAAAACCTGATCAGCTCTAGATCCTCTTGGGGTAAACATATTCTGAAAATTTGGTGGAAATCCGTGCAGGGGTGTAGTCTGTGGAATACCCACAAACGTTTAGACCCAAAACTCTTAAAAGTGTTGCCATGGCAACAGTTGTTACCAGATATCCCCCAAAACCTAATCAGCTCTAGATCCTCTTGGGGTAAACATATTCTGAAAATTTGGTGAAAATCCGTGCAGGGGTGTAGTCTGTGGTACACCCACAAACTTTAAGACCCGTAAATCTTAAAAGTGTTGCCATGGCAACAGTTGTTACCGGATACCCACCAAAACCTTATCAGCTCTAGATCCTCTTGGTGAACATATTCTAAAAATTTGGTGAAAATGAACACCCACAAACTTTAAGACCCAAAAATCTTAAAAGTGTTGCCATGGCATGGCAACAGTTTTTACCGGATATCCCCCTAATCAGCTCTAGATCCTCTTGGAGTAAACATCCCCTGAAAATTTGGTGAAAATCCATCCAGGGGTTTAGGCTATGGAGCACCCACAAGCTTTATACCTGCTGCCACCACCCGGATGGTGCTGGGGACAACTATAACACCAGCCTTTATAGGCTGGGGTTAAAAAGACATGGTTCCAACAGTAAGTCCATTTTATATAGGACATGTCTTATTAGAAAAGTGTGAATACTGTCTTAAATATGAATGGGGGGGGGGGGGGGGGGGGGATTGTGTAAAAGTCCAGTAATTTTTCACTTTTATCATTCAAAGACGGGTATCTTTGGCCTTTGTTATCTGCCAATGGGAGAAATTTAAGTCTTTACATTTCTCCAGTATATTGTGTCAGAATATCAAGGTCGAATGCCAAATATGATAATAGTTCTGATTGAAAGTCCCAAGTATTGATCTATAAACTGTAAACTCATAACAAAAGCCGCATGCATTACCCATCAGAATTCTTTTAAACATTTAGCATCAAACCCTGTATTCAGTTGGGGGTTTAAAGTTGAGCAGTTTTTGCACACAGTTAGAATGTGTTAACATGTTAACAGTAAAATGCCCAAATAAAACTTGATTGTTAAATGTATAAAACTCTTAAATCGAACAAAACCACTGGGGCGGATTTCATGAAAGGTCTCAGACTTAGCCCAGTCTCAGGCTGAGCCACTGGCTCAAATCTGAGCCTTTTGGCTCAGCTAAGTCTTTGTCTCAAATGGTTTCACAGAAGGAGTCTCAGTTGAGACCAAGCTTATCAAATAACCACAGTGATTTTCTGTGTCATGTGACCATTTTTTGTGGTCAAAATATTCTACTGATGACATATATGTTCCTTGTTTGACACATAATATCTCTCGTCAAATACCAGTTTGCAATGGGAAACCTTGTAAACATGTAAAAACACCCAAAGACTACTTCAGGGGGTTGTTTTATATACTTGTACCCTATTTTCAGCCAGTTCAAATTTTGAAGTGAAGAAAGAATTATGGCGGCCATATTTGAGCCTTTGTTTACAAAACTTAAGCCCACTACCTACCAGTCTCAACACTTGAGCCAGTGGCTCAGCCAAAGCTGAGACTGAGACCTTTTGTGAAATCCATTAAGGCTGAGCCCATGGGCTCAAGTAAAAGATTCCAATAATTTGAGACAAAAGTCTCAAGTTTGAGTCTGAGACCGGGCTAAGACCTTTCGTGAAATCCACCCCTGAAGTTTACAAATCAAATACAAAATCTACTCTATGAATTGGTAATCAACTATAGCAACAGACACTTTGACATTCCTTTCAACCAATTAGGTCATATGGGGTCAGAACCTGAGAGTGTCCCACAAGAAAGCAAGAGTGGACTTAACCAAACACGTGCACAGCTCAGTGCATGTATTTGCTAGAAACATGTAGAAATTAACCATCAGAACATTGTTTACCCTGCTTTGATTGTGACGTCACAAGTAGGATTTTAAACTAGAAATAGGACGCCCTGTTGATAGTAGCTGCGACATATGAATAGAAACAGGATAGCATAGAAGAACACACATTATCATGTGTAATGTCCACCCCATGAACCTTTTGCAAAAATTATACAATAGTCTTACAAGACCCTGTTTCATTTGTAAAATATATCAGTGATGCTTAAATATGTATTAGTATACATGTAAATTATTTTAGCTTCATGCCTTTTTGCATTGGTTGAGTCAAAAATTTCAACGAAATCGCTCTATCTTGCACGGTTAAGGAGATGAAGCAAATTTCTGTTTTTCAATTTTTGGCAAAAATTCGAAAATTCAAAATGGCCGCCATTTTTGGGAAGAGGAAAATTTTTTGAAAACTGCCAAGAGTACATTTCTCAGATACACTGTGGATCGAAAATTTCGTTGAAATCGTTTTATCTCGCACGGTTAAGGAGATAGTAGCAAATTTGTGTTTTTCCATTTTTTGGCAAAAATTCGAAAATACAAAATGGCCGCCATTTTGGGGGAGTGGAAATTTTTTTGAAAATTGCCAAGAGTACATTGCTCATATACCCTGTGGGTCGAAAATTTCGACGAAATCACTCTATTTCGCACGGTTAAGGACATAGAAGCAAATTTGTGTTTTGCCATTTTTGGCCAAAATTTGAAAATTCAAAATGGCCGCCATTTTTGGGGAGGGGAAAATTTTTTGAAAATTACCAAGAGTACATTTCTTAGATACCCTGTGGGTCGAAAATTTCGGCGAAATCGCTTTATCTCACACGGTTAAGGAGAAGGAAGGAAATTTGTGTTTTTCCCATTTTTGACAAAAATACGAAAATTCAAAATGGCTGCCATATGTGGGAAGAGGAAAATTTTTTGAAAATTGCCAAGAGTACATTTCTCAGATACCCTGTGGGTCGAAAATTTCGACGAAATCGCTTCATCTCGCATGGTTCAGGACATAGAAGCAAATTTGTGTTTTGCCATTTTTGGCAAAAATTGGAAAATTCAAAATGGTCGCCATTTTTAGGGAGGGAAAAATTTTTGAAAATTGCCAAGAGTACATTTCTCAGATATCCTGTGGGTCGAAAATTTCGACGAAATCGCTCTATCTCGCACGGTTAAGGAGATAGTAGCAAATTTGTGTCTTTCCATTTTTTGGCAAAAATTCGAAAATACAAAATGGCCGCCATTTCGGGGAGGGGAAATTTTTTTGAAAATTGGCAAGAGTACATTTCTCAGATACCCTGTGGGTCGAAAATTTCGACGAAATCGCTCAAAAAAAAAAAAAGAAGTACACAAAAATAGCTAAGTAGCTATTACTCAGTTAGCTATAGACCTATCTTCACCAAAAGCAATCCCATGCAAGCTATTAAAACCAATAAACACCCATACCAGATTTGGTAAAGATATGATAAATACTTTTCCTTCAAATGAGCGGAAACCAAATGTCTGGATGCCGGAAAAAGCAAAAATAATATCCACCCCCGCTGGGGTGGACATAACAAGCAATCAGTGTCCGTGAGCGGGCTCTGTGTCAGCTGACCATGTGTTTTGAGTTTCAGAGTAGAAATGAATGAAGAAAAGGAAAATGCAACTGTAAATGCAATAGATTTCAAGTTACAACTGATTTCCTGAACAGTAAGAATGTAAAAGTATTTTTGTTCAGCTATGCAATGAGCTACAGGTCCGCAATTTTACTATGTTATAGCTGACCCTAAAAAAGGTGAATAACTTATTCAAAGAAAATTCTCTAAATGCAATAACTTTCAAGTTACAATTGATTTACTCAACAGTGAAAACCTGAAAGTAGCTATTGCTGAGCTATACAATGAGCTACAGGCCTGCAATTTCACTATGTTATAGGTGACCCATAAGTAGGTGAATAACATATTTAAACAAAATTCTCTAAATGCAATAGTTTTCAAGTTACAACTGAATTACTCAACAGTAAGAACCCGAAAGTAGCTATTGCTGTAATGTGCCAGGAGCTACAGGTCTACAATTTTACTATGTTATAGCTGATTCAAAAGTACATAAATAACATATGTAAACAAAATTCTCTAAATGCAACAGTTTTCAAAATACAACTGATTTACTCAATAGTAAAAACCTCAAAGTAGCTTTTGCTCAGCTATGCAATAAGCTACAGCTCTGCAATTTTACTATGTTATAGCTGATTGAAAAGTAGCTGAATAACATGTGTAAACAAAATACTCTAAATGCAACAGTTTTCAAGTTACAACTCATTTACTTAACAGCAATACTCTGAAAGTAGCTATAGCTGAGTTACGCAATGAGCTATAGGTCTGCAATTTTACTATGTTATAGCTGACCGAAAACTAGGTTAACAACATATTTAAACAAAATACACTAAATGCAAGAGTTTTAAAGTTACAACTGATTTATTCAACAGTCAGAACCTGAAAACAGCTATTGGCCAGCTATGCCATGACTTACATTTCTGCATTTTTACTATGTTATAGCTGATTCAAAAGTACATGAATAACATATTTAAAGAAAATTATCTAAATGCAATAGTTTTCTAGTAACAACTCATTTACTCAACAGTGAGAACCTCAAAATAGCTATTGTTCAGTTATGTAGTGAGCTACAGGTCTCCAATTTTTCTATTTTATAGCCGACTAAAAATTAGAAGAGTAACATATTTAAATAAAATACTCAAAATATAATAGTTTTAAAGTTACAACTTATTTACTCAACAGCTATATTCTGAAAGTAGCTATTGCTCAGCTCTGCAATGAGCTACGGGTCTGCAACCAGGTTATAGATGACGGAAAAGTAGGTGAATAACCTATTCAAACAAATACTGTACATCCAATAGTTTTTAAGATACAACTATTTTACTCAACAGTGAGAACCTGAAAATAGCTATTCCTCAGCTCTGCAATGAGTTACAGGTCTGCAATTTCACTATGTTATAGCTAATTGAAAAGTAGATGAATAAAAGATTAAACAAAATTCTCTAAATGTAACTGTTTTCATGTTACAAGCAATTTACTAAAAAGTGATAACATGAAGTAGCTATTACTCGGCTATGCAATGAGGTACAGATCTGAAGTTTACTATGTTATAGCTGGCTAAAAATTTGCTGAATAACATATTTATACAAATTCCTGTAAATACAATAGTTTTCAAGTTATAAATTAATTTACTCAACAGTGATAACCTCAAAATAGCTATTGCTCAGCTATGAAATAAGCTACAGGTCTGCAAATTTACTATGGTATAGCTGATCCAAAAGTAGGTGAATAACACATTAAAGAAAATACTCTAAATGTAATAGTTTTCAAGTTCTAACTGATTTACTCAACAGTGATAACCTCAAAGTAACTATTACTCAGCTATGCAATGAGCTACAGGTATGAAATTTTGCCATGTTGTAGCTGACCCAAAAGTAGCTGAATAACATATTTACAGCTGACATAAAAAAGCAGGGACACTTTTACCAGTGATATCCTGATAACCTATTCTGAGAAATACAATATAGGATTTAACCTAACATTTGAACAGCGACTGTTATTTAATAAGTAATTATGTTTAAAGTATGGGGAAAATGTTGAAGCAATCATCTTTTGTCCATCTCATAAGGTTTTTCAGGACCTAAGCCTTTGGATTCAAAATCAGGAATACTGACTGCTCTACCACAAACACCAAAGTTAACTGGAGGTCACATTTTCTTCTCTCCGAAAAGGTCTGTTCAAAGACCAACTAATGTAAGAAACCTGGCAAGACTTGTGCTGCCTATTTGTACGTGTCTCCCAGCAACCCATAGACTTGTGATGCCTATTTGTACATGTCTCCCAGCAACCCATAGACTAGTGATGCCAATTTGTACGTGTCTCCCAGCAACCCATAGACTTGTGATGCCAATTTGTATGTGTCTCCCAGCAACCCATCGACTTGTGATGCTTATTTGTATGTGTCTCCCAGCAACCCATAGACTTGTGATGCCTATTTGTACGTGTCTCCCAGCAACCCATAGACTAGTGATGCCAATTTGTACGTGTCTCCCAGCAACCCATCGACTTGTGATGCCTATTTGTACGTGTCTCCCAGCAACCCATAGACTTGTGATGCCTATTTGTACATGTCTCCCAGCAACCCATAGACTAGTGATGCCAATTTGTACGTGTCTCCCAGCAACCCATAGACTTGTGATGCCAATTTGTATGTGTCTCCCAGCAACCCATCGACTTGTGATGCTTATTTGTATGTGTCTCCCAGCAACCCATAGACTTGTGATGCCTATTTGTACGTGTCTCCCAGCAACCCATAGACTAGTGATGCCAATTTGTACGTGTCTCCCAGCAACCCATAGACTTGTGATGCCTATTTGTACGTGTCTCCCAGCAACCCATAGACTTGTGCTGCCTATTTGTACGTGTCTCCCAGCAACCCATAGACTAGTGATGCCAATTTGTACGTGTCTCCCAGCAACCCATAGACTTGTGATGCCTATTTGTACGTGTCTCCCAGCAACCCATAGACTTGTGCTGCCTATTTGTACGTGTCTCCCAGCAACCCATTGACTTGTGCTGCCTATTTGTACGTGTCTCCCAGCAACCCATAGACTTGTGATGCCTATTTGTACGTGTCTCCCAGCAACCCATAGACTAGTGATGCATATTTGTACGTGTCTTCCAGCAACCCATCGACTTGTGATGGCTATTTGTACGTGTCTCCCAGCAACCCATAGACTTGTGATGCCTATTTGTACGTGTCTTCCAGCAACCCATCGACTTGTGATGCCTATTTGTACGTGTCTCCCAGCAACCCATAGACTTGTGATGTCTATTTGTGTCTCCCAGCAACCCATAGACTTGTGATGCCTATTTGTACGTGTCTCCCAGCAACCCATAGACTAGTGATGCCAATTTGTACGTGTCTCCCAGCAACCCATAGACTTGTGCTGCCTATTTGTACGTGTCTCCCAGCAACCCATTGACTTGTGCTGCCTATTTGTACGTGTCTCCCAGCAACCCATAGACTTGTGATGCCTATTTGTACGTGTCTCCCAGCAACCCATAGACTAGTGATGCCTATTTGTACGTGTCTTCCAGCAACCCATCGACTTGTGATGCCTATTTGTACGTGTCTCCCAGCAACCCATAGACTTGTGATGCCCATTTGTACGTGTCTCCCAGCAACCCATAGACTTGTGATGCCAATTTGTACGTGTCTCCCAGCAACCCATAGACTTGTGATGCCTATTTGTGTCTCCCAGCAACCCATAGACTTGTGATGCCTATTTGTACGTGTCTTCCAGCAACCCATAGACTTGTGATGTCTATTTGTACGTGTCTCCCAGCAACCCATCGACTTGTGATGCCTATTTGTGTGTCTCCCAGCAACCCCATTTTGTTGGAGCAGTTCAGTGAAGAAACAGTTTAAGTGAATGTGGTTTCATCAAGATGTTGTGAATACCACTGGCTATATATGCAAGGTAACAGGTTTCTCAATTGTGACAAAGGCAGATAGTAACTCCATAACCATGCAGAATCATTTGAAAAATATTAAATGGAAGTTGTTTTTTGGGAGACATTTGGAAATTCTGCGGCTATAAACAGACAAGCATTAATACAAACATGAAAACTTCACATAAAACCTCCTATTATGGTAACTTAGAATGAATGGCTACGATCAATAACAGAGCTATTGATTAATTATCAGATTTTCAATGTGCAGTCTTCGAGATTGAATATCAAAGCAGATAATTAGGTACACAGTGCAAATCATTCAGGCCGTCACTGCAGTTCTGATGCCTAAGTTTACAGCTAATCCAATTCAGGTTCAGAAAAAATCTTTAAAGCCAAGTACAAAATGGACTTTTGACTACAGAAGAGTTATAAACTACAAAGAATGATTATCATTATCAAACTAAGGACCAAGGACGCATTTGTGGCCAGATGCAAGATTTCCTCCGATAAGTTGGTTTCACATTGCAAACCTCTAAGACCAAAAATAAGTGAGATAGAAGCACTTTTAACTTTGGCTTTCCTCATTTGACCTTGAAAAAGGGGTCCCAAGGTCAAATCCGAACTTATCAGAAGATTCCTAGCCCATGATTTCCTATAGGCTGGTTTCACATTGCAAACCTCTAGGACCAAGAATAAGTCAGTTATAAGCACTTTTAACTTTGGATATCCTCATTTGACCTTGAAGGAGGGACCCAAGGTCAAATCTGAACACATTAGAAGATTCCCAGCCCATGATTTTCTCCAAATAGGTTTGACAGTGGAAAACTCTAGGACCAAGAATAAACGAGTTATAAGCACTTTCAATTTTGGCTATCCTCGTTTGACCTTGAAGGGGGGCAAGGTGAAATCTGAAATCAAGATTCGCAGCACATGATTTCTTATAAGTTGGTTTCACATTGCAAATCTCTAGGGCGAATAATAAGCAAGTTATAAGCACTTTTAAATTTGGCTATCCTCATTTGACCTTGAAGGAGGGGCCCAGGGTCAAATCTCACCACATCAGAAGACTCCAAGCCCATGATTTTCTATTACTTCAAAATACATTCTGAAGCTCTAAACCCAACAATAAAGGATATATATGATATTTTAATGATCTTTCCTGCCTGTACCATGTAGGAAAGGCGCCCGATTTGGCTGATTTTAAGATATCCTTAACAAGAGATTGATTTTTTTAAACCTATACACCCAAAGGTCATATTTCAATATGATATTGTACATTTTTCAGCTCCTTAATTCCTTGAAAGAGACATAACGATAACGTGGCCGAAAGGCTTAATTTTAACATGTTATTTACTGATAATCAATCACCCATCAATCAGTCAATTATGGTCCCATTGATCTCAAAATCGACTGGTGCCTAGATTTTGATGTGAGAAATATGCTTATCAAATTTGGTGGATCCCATCTGTACTTTCCGAGAAAATCTGGTGATATGGAAGTACAAGAAAAAAATTTTTGATCATGTGACCTTAATAAAGTCAAATTTATGCATGTCAAAAACATTTTCCCACGCCAATAGAAGATAACTACCAAACATCATTTTGATAGGCGTAATATCAAGGGAGATATTTAAGCAAGACAATAATGCAGTGGCTGTCTAAAAACTGGGGGGGGGGGTGGGGGTGGGGAAGAGAGAGAGAGAGAGAACAATAAGCATGCCTTTTTCAAGGGACACTTAATTATATGACACAGTAAACAAAAAGAAGTGACATTTGTCTAAATATTTATTTATTAAGAGTACTTTGTACTAATACCAACATCATGAATACAGCACTTTTCAGTAAGCAAAGTTAGAATCTGCCGAGTATGACTGTACATTACATGTACCACAAACACGTGTCCACATGTCCATTGAGTGTGGAGACTGTGGTCATTCCTCAGACACTGGTAAGGTTTACACTCCAGCTTTGTGCAGATAGCTTACATCCCTACAAATTGCTGACTTAAGGATGACCATATGGCTTACATGATAATCTAACATACTTTTAATTGTGTTCCACAAATTTCAAATATATCAACACTTATTCAAACAACTGGTGATCAACATCCCAAATGCAAGTTTTGATACGGTCTTTTACATTTCAAGCGGATGTTTCCTTCCTATAAACCTCCAGTCTCCTCGGGGTGAAATTGTTCACATGCGACAGATAATTTGGTGCATGAAAATAACTTCAACTCTCAAGTCAAACAGGGTCAGATTTTCACAGCCATCTCATGGTCAATGGTTGCCATTGGAGACAAGTATCTCTAAATATGTTTACTTTTTCAGAAAAGCCTTTCCATGTATGCCATTCACGTAAATAAGACTTGTTTAGAAAATTCCTTTGCAATTAATACATTTTGATGACCTGTTATAATCCTTAGATTTCCAAAAGCAACACAAGCCAGAGATAACAGAAGTATGTTGTATCATATGAACACTTTCCCAACACAAGCCAGAGATAACTTAATTGTCAATCAAGAAGTATGTTGTATCATATGAACACTTTCCCAACACAAGCCAGAGATAACTTAATTGTCAACCAAGAAGTATGTTGTATCATATGAACACTTTCCCAACACAAGCCAAAGATAACTTAATTGTCCATCAAGAAGTATGTTGTATCATATGAACACTTTCCCAACACAAGCCAGAGATAACTTAATTGTCAATCAAGAAGTATGTTGTATCATTATCATATGAACACTTTCCCATAATGTAATACTGAGAGATGTGAAAACAAGGTCAGTTGTTCCCTGGAACCATCTAATGCTTCTGCACAAAGAACGGGGTGTAAACTTTGCCATCATCTGGAAACAGATCTCAACTAGTTTTTTCAGTTTTTACAGGATTTTCTTCAGTTTATACACATTTTCAGTTGGATCGGACCCTTTATTTACAGGCTTGTTTAATATCAGACTCATTTGCAAACATAATTTTTCAAATAATCTGAAATTCATTTTGATAACTTTTTTTTGCCAATTTGTTGAACTCAATTTTTTTAAAGATATTTTTATAACATAAACAACCAATAACACATTTTAAAAACTAGTTTAAACCAGTTTTTAAAGCTGAAGAACTAGTTTTAACCAGTTAAAGCCAAAGAACTGGTTTGAGCCAGTTAAAGCTGAAGAACTAGTGCTGAATCTCCTGGTAACTATGATAAACAAAACATGGAAACGGCACATATCAACAACGTGAACATTTAACAAGCTCGGGTCTAAAGCAACTCCCGCTGGTATAACATGTAAAGCTTCAAATCATTGCACTGTGGATAAAAAATAGGGACTTTCCAGTGTTTAAAACAAAAAAAAAATATTCCGTGTCAAATGTTAATACTAAAAACGTCCACGCTATAAAATGATAAGCATTAACATATCCCATGACTGGGATTTTATCTGCAAGTGTATACAAAGATTTAGCACTGTATAGTGAGTAATAATAAAAACATCAACTATTGCAACCAACGTGAAAAAGTACAGGGTTATAAAATGTAAGCTCAAAGAAATAAACAAAAAATATACATAAACATGGCTGTACACGTGTAAGCACTTTCTGGTACTGTTGTTTTTGTGTGTGGATATTATGGCATAAAAAAAATCAGATACATAAACAAACTCTACATAACAATCCCTAACTACACTAAAAAACACCGGTTTGTGAACAGACAATGCACTGAGAAACTGGGGCGTGATACCCCACAATTACCAGCAAATAACGCATACGATATAGGTTTCAGTTACAGACTGAATTACACAAGTCCAATCTATATCAGGACATCAAAATACAGGATATAACAAACCAAATTTTGTAAGTATTTTAACCAGTAAATAACACACAGCATCTGAACCAAACCATCGACAAAAATAAAAAGTAGAGTATCAATAAACTGCAGAACAGCTCACTTCAAAATTAGAATTCAGGACTTTTTTAACATCTATGATATTAGGACAGATCAACAGCTATGACCTAAGGTCAGTGAACACCACAGAGGAGGAGCGTATGAACACCAGGATTGGGTCAGTGATGTCAGTATCTTAGTAACGATTTTACCAAAATATTACGCTAACACTTTAAAACGGCCATTTCACTCGTCAACACATATAGTTGAAGAAAAACATTAGTAGACACAAACTATCAATCTTCAAAAATACCAAGTATTTTGTCTTAATTTCTTCAGAGGAAACTGTCATGTTTTGGTTTCATGAGTTTTACTTCCTGTCACTGGCCTTTTTGATTGGGGCTATACTGTAGTAATAAATACTGAGTGTGAGGGCGTTTGTTACAGGATGTACGCCCGGCAAAAATTCCAAATAATGCCAGAGCGCCGTTAGGCACGAGGGCATTATTAAAGAATTTTTGCCGGGCGTATATCCTGTAACAAACGCCCGAGCATGAGGTATTTATTACTATTATAAAGATCGGCCTATCTGGTTTCAAGAAACATGCCTTTATTTTGATGAGGTGAAACGAACAAGGACGCCGCCATATTGTTTTGAATGCATGATCACTCTCGTAAAAGTAGACAATCTTACTACCGACACACAATCGAGCAATCGAAACAACACTTCCGTTTCTGAGCGGGCCGTTATTGGAGGTTTTACTCCGTGCTAATTCTATGCGCACAGACGGATTTTCGTTCACTGCGCACTTCCGGTCTTTATAATAAAACATATCTTCATTTCAAAATCGGTGGCCTCCCGATCTACACATTTTTGATACCAACTCATCCCTGGTTAACAGACACAACGCTGTCCAAGCTATAGAAGTTCTAATGATTCCAATCCAAATACTCCCACCAAAATTGCAAATTCTGAGATGACAAAAGGTATAATGAAAGGAGAATAGGGTGTCTGAAAGGAGGCAAATACCCTGCCAACCTTGGACCAACCACATCCTCCCAAAGGTCAAAGTTCAAAATTGGGCTTTATACATCAGGGCTTCAGTGCATTCCACTTGTTGCTATGATGTAAATTCAAACCTATGACCATCACAGTGTCCAGAGAGAACTAGGCAAACTTGTTCACCATTTGACCTTCAAGCACACTTGTCACTGATGGTTTGAGGTTATGTTTTCATTTATGTATGACTGTCTGTTCACCACAGCTAACTGAATCCTGTCGGGTCAATTTTCATCAAATTTTTCAGGAATTTGTGGATTGTGGTCTTAAGATTAATGGAGATGATAGATCGAAGTAGTGTAAACTGTCCTATTTCTCTTTAAATGTTAATGCACTTATCACTAATGGAAATATTGAAGTTTTTTAAATATTCCACACTGGAACATCATATAGACATTATTTTGGTGCAGGTATCAACTCATTAAGAAAGCTATAACTGGAACATTACAAAACAATTATCACTAGGGCTGCAACGATTCTTCAGTTACTAGAAAACGAAACGATTCAGTTCAATACTCGAGGCAAGAAAAGTGAACCAGGGGCCGTATTCACGGAAGGTCTTAGCCAAGTCTCAGGCGTAAGTTGGCTGTATTTTTGTACAAAAGTTAAGCCCAAGACTTGGTTAAGACCTTTCGTGAATACGGCCCCTGGTCTTCGAAAACAACTAAGCATAGATGTAAAATCTACTACAAAATTAGATTTTGCTATAAATATATGAATATATTTTACTAATATAAGGTAGTGGTAAAGACGGCAAACCGGATAGTTGGTTTCTATTCGATTCATATAAACGTAAACGAAATCCGGTGCCAAAGTCCAAGAACCGGTTCCCGAAATGTCACATATTAACACCTCAAATGTATAAAATATTGCACAAAAACGCTTTAAAACATTTACTTGTGTAATATTTTACCAAAAAACAGTGAAATAATGTCCAAAATGTCAGATTTTATCAAAAAATAAACTGCATTTTAGTTGAACTGTCCATGTACGCGTGCAGAAGATTTTACAGTGTGACTACAGTTTGGTGTATAGTAATTCGAACGAATCCGGTTTCCACCAAATTTTTGTTTTCGGGACCCGGTTTCCATAATTACTTTCGATCGTAACACTAATATAAGGTGTTTCTGTTTTCAGTTTTTTACATTTTAAGCATTTGCAAACTTTACATGTTTGTGTAACAATGTTTTTATAAGATGGTATTTTAATATAGCATATTTCGAAGATGCATCAAATCTCGCAATATAAATATGGTTAAAGTTACCTGTATTTTGCATTAGAAATGTGTCTTTATTCCAAAATTCAATGAATTCTCAAAATTCTTTCCTGTTGTATGCCTTTTAACCATTTTATAAGGCGTAATATGTCCAAATATGATGCCATTTATTTCGTGGGTGATAATCAAGAGATTAACCGAGTCCGAGTCGGTTCTTCCAAAAAGAGGAATCGAGGTGCATTTTCGAGCTCGCTTGCAGCCCTAATTATCACTGTGTAAATGATGTACTTTTAAAATACAAATGAAAACACAACAATCTTTGGGACAGAGTGGACAGATCACTGCTTTAACCACCACGGTTCATTCAAAAAGTTTCACATTTTATTTGATCAAGCTGGGTTCAATGTCGTGGGTAAAATATTGTACAGGTCACATGACAGCAGGTAGTTAATGCTTCTGAGGAAAGAGATTGGCAGAGATTCCGCATTGTCAACCACCAGCAAACACTGTTAATGTGAAAACTGAAAGAATTACTTTCCTGTTAAACTGATTAATTTGAAAAAAAAACTAGATTGCGCCGACTCGACGCCAAAATATCCCCAGACAGGTCATCTCTCACACCACTAGCATTCACTGGGTATTTTTTTGCAGCACCCATTTTGTGTGATTCACAATTAATGTAAACTATTTTTCACTTTTTTCTTTTTTTTTGGTCAAACCATTTTTTTTTCATTTTTGGGGGTCAATTTAGAAAAAAAACAAAAGCCCGCCGAGTGGATTATTTATGGGCCTCACATACATGTCAAATATCTACTTATAAGCCTTGGTATTTGGCACATGCAAAAAAGACCATATTAATATATTCCCAGGTGAGATTTCAGCTGTATCAGACACATATTATGACAGTTATGGGGCTTAAAAGTAGTAAAAAGTCAATAAATTGGGTGTCTGTGGGCATTTTAGAGACCTTAAGGTGACCTTAAAATTAAAGTTACAGACTTGAAATTTTTGACAAACATTACATGTAGAAGTTACATCTACTACAGTTACAGACTTGTCAGACTTACCATTTCCAGGTTACAGGACCAAATATATTGAAAATGTCTTAGAGGGGTCACTCGGGTGGGTGTTTATGGTCCCCATCCACAGGTTAAACGTCTATTTAAAGCCTTGATTTTTCTCACATGTAAACAGCACATAATCATGTATTCCCAAATGAGATTTCAGCTATGTCAGTAACATTGTTTGACAGCTATAGGGCTTCAAAGTGGCAAAAAGCCTATAAATTGGGTCTCTGTGGGCATTTTAGAGACTTTAAGGTGACCTTAAAATTACAGTTACAGACTTAAATTTTTCACAGACTTAAGAGTACATGTAGAAGTTATATCTACTACATTTACAGACTTTTCAGACCACCACTTTTAAGTTATAGGGGAAAATATAGGAAAAACGTCGAAAAAAATGTGTAAGTACGGTCTTTAGGGGCCTCAAATACAATTTTAACCTTAACATAAAGTCTTGATTTTTGGTACATATAAGCAGAATATAGTAATGTGTTCCCAGGTAAAATTTGAGCCATATAAGCCACATAGTTTGTGACCTAGACGGCATTAATTGTCAAAAAGTCAAAATTCTGACCTTAAGGTGGCCATAAGTTCTTTATTATTGGGAGTTTAAGGTCACCTTACAATAGGGTTCCTCTCCTGACCCAAATACATGTGTGTGCCAAGTTTGAATGAAATCCGTGACAGCGTTTTTGAGTTATTGCACACACAAGTCAAAATGTATGACGGCGGCGCGACGGATGTGAAACCAATATATCCCCGACTTTTGTCTGGGAATATAAATACTAACTTGATGATGTAATCTAACAATTTTGCCTTTGCATTGGACAGTTAAATAACTATCTTGCACAAGAACATTAGCACGTTTCACACAAACATGTCACAGGGTCTATGTTCTGGGTAATGCAGGTTGACAACAGCTAGGGTCTCCTGAGGAGTTGCCATTTTCTACATTATTATCTGGTGCTGAAAACAATATGATCTACTGATATATACAGTGTGTATAGAGCGATTACCACATGTTTACCCTTTCCTGTGTGGTCCGTTTACAACAACTACCATTGGTGAAAAACAACACAGATTACCCCAATGCCCTCCAGCAAGGCTGCTTTATCACAGGCCTGACCCCCTTCTTACACACTCTCTTCCAATCAGATTCTTCCTTACAAACCCCCAGACCAGTCAAAACAGACAACACAAATGTACAAAAATCCATTGGAAGAGACCACTGTGCGAGAAAGGGCTCAAATTATGCTCCCATATGAATACAAAACTAACAAGAACACCCAGAAAATATAACTGCTATTTACAGAGTTAGAGGCCGAACATCTACAAACAAAGGGTTGCTGCACACCATGTTAATGATGACACATAACACCAAAACTAGGATGGATTACCGGGTAAACCTCTACAACACGAAGAACCCATCAATTTATACATACTCAACATATCCCCAACAAGCAGTTGGTCCATAGCACGACCCAAATGTGAATAAAACATCAATTAACTTCAAACATTTTGCCACTTACACTACACATATGAATAAAGTCAATATTGTTTACCCCAAAAAACATTTTCATAAAGGACACAAGTTTCTAGCGACAATAGTTTAAAGAAAATAACACAATCTTTAGCAGAAGCGAGACTGTTCAAATAGCATACAATGACACACAGTTGCTGGGCTATGGCATCCAATTTGTAAGTTATTAACACCTAATGCTTGACTATGTCAATTATCACAAGAGAAAGATCAAAGTTTTAGTTCTGAAGTAGTATTTCAAGGTTTATTTCAGGTCAACAATGAGAATGGATTCCATGTTATACATGAAGTGCGTATTGCTAGGTGTTTATAATTCAGAACAGACCCATAAATGCCAACGGTAACAGTATTTTTTTGGAATACAATCATTAAAGATAAGAACCTATTCATTATACAAAAATACACTATTTTGTTCTGTTTTGCAAAAAATAGGATGTGTAACCAGGTTCCTGATGCCCTGTATCCCATTGCCTGAATGCACAGGAACTATGCATGCCAGCATTTATGCCGTGTTGTACACTTCAAAGACCGCAGTGGTAATAATTTCCCCTAGAAATGAAGCTCTCAGTCATATCACCACCACCAACCACTGTTTCACAGTATCCAGTCAAATCCAAAACCACCTACCTTTAATGCTGTTTTAACAGCTCTGAGTTTACTCTAAATTTTTATGGAAAAAATCATCAACTTGTGCTTTATCCATGTCATTAATCATCAAGTTCTGAAACTTTAGAGAATTGGGTTTATTTTTCGTCTGGGTGAAGACTCACAGACTCGAGTGCTCAGTATGTACATCTGATGTCTTCCATCTACCATGAGTATCTTCCAACATTTTACACTTTTTCATGAATAACAATACAGTGGATAATACATATACAAAGAAAAAAAATAGCACTTATGTATGCACATGAAAAACTGTAAAACAATCTAAATCCCATTAAGTGTTTATATCAGTAGAACTGCTTCATAAGCACACGACAGTAGCACAAAGAAAAGGTAACAAATGAACGTAGAGAAGCCACAGTGAGTACACAGACTTCTAGAAAACACTCGTCTAGGTCACCAAGCCTCAACATATGACCAATCCTCAGGTGGGATTTTCAAAGAAGAACCTCTACAGATCCAGACACAATGCTAAAATTCAAACTTCAAAGGTTTTATATGCAATACTGAACATTACAACTGAGTAACAAAACTCCTATTTAAACCACTGATTCTGATGACTGTGACTAACTTACAACAGTAACAATGTTTAATTAAGTTTGTTCAGTTCAAAGTTTTCATACATGGGGAGGTGTAAGATTAAAACTTGTCACTCATATGCTTGAAAGTTGTTTTTTTTTTTTTTGTATGTTTCATCAATAAAATATTTTTTTGAAAAGTATTCATTGGTTCCCAAAGGTCATCGAGTTCAGGCTAGGTGACCTATCACAAGACCCAATTAGAGGTCAAGGGCAAGAACATGCACTCACTACAATAACTACAGATTCTGTACAAAATATGGCACTTGAGCACGGGTTCTAACCACCTTCCAGATTAGACAAAGATTAGACTGCACACCCCACGTTACCGATTGCAAAGCCACGGCAACAAACTACTCATACAGATCGAAATATGGCACTTGAGCACGGGTCTTTTCACCCTTCCACAAAGGTAAGACAATATACCATGTCAACAGCATGGCAACCGTTCTGACCAATGAGAAAAAGAGACTACAGATACTTCATAATATATACCATGGTTGGTAATGCACACAGCAAACACACAAAATCCATACACAAAACCATTCACACATTATACACAGGGCATCTATGATATGGAATCGATGTGCTTATTCTCAATTTACCTGGATAACTTTGAGTTTTCATATTTTCAAAACAACACAACAATCTGCAATTATTAGCATGTAAAGATTCCCATTCTTTTACCAAAAAAAAAAACAAAAAAAAAACAAACAAACAAGATGAACTCTATGATTTCTGTAGAAAACAGTTGAATTACACTAAATACACAAATTATAAGATTATAAGGATGGAAAACTAAACATGAACAAAGAACATATTCTCCCAGATACATGAATCACAAGTGATACACAAAATAAAGTGGGCTCATCTTTTTGAAAGGAAGATCCCGTAATCACCCTGTTCCGTTTAGTAGTTTATGGATAGTTCCCACCTCTCCACTCATATCACACAGTCCTGTCCTATTGCTTGGGGACTACACCGAGATGAATGCTCGTGTCTCCGCTCCATGGATGAGACACATTTCCTAGCTTATGTCCACTGTTTTCTGTATATGTATATATATATGTACATCTCAATGTTTTCCTTAGAAACTCACAAAGAATTCTGACAGTTATGCAAGTGAATGTATATACACAAACTTTCTGATACAAGGAGGTGGCCAAAAGGTGAGTTACATACAGTTACTGTACCCTATAAGTCACTGTACACCCTACACAGTGGAAAATCACCACATCTTTGCAGATGGGGAGCAGCACCCTCCATAGACAGACTGGATTGGAAAACATTTCCAGGTTTGGTTTGGATCAGACAAAAATACCCAAAGGTTGCAAAAGTGAACTGGTTTCATAAATACAGTGTTGTCTTATAATCTGCCAGATGGTTGACACATAGAATGTACACCGTCTTCTTTAGGTTTCACTGTGAAGATTCTGGCTGATGCTATAATTGTTCCACTTCCTGCATCCAAGGTACGTATCTCAGAAAGAAATGCTTTAATAAATTCACAACAACTTATACAACCTGGAATACACTCAGTGGTTACTTTTGTCTTCCTCACTGACTGCTAAAGCCATGCTCCCAGTCAATCCAGCCTGCACTGTGCCCTGTTGATCCTAACCATTGCTGTTGTCACTCTCCTGGATATCTCCAATATCTCCATTGGGTGGGCCCCCTCCCCCCCCTCCCTCTTCCTCTTCTTTTCCTGATTCTCCGGATCTGCTGCCAGGGCTTCCCCCCGTGACTTTGGTGAGATTGAGCCCGTGATACTCCCCTTCTACCCTGTTGGCGTTCAGTAGGCCTCCTGAGTTGTCTGGCGTTTTGGTGAGGTCCATGCCACTGTACGACTCTTCATCTTCATCCACCTCCTCTTCTTTGGGAATTGTGGGTACACCCAGACCCTTACTCAGGTCAAGGCCATTGTATGATGTAGTGTCTGATTTGTCAATGGACTCCACATCCAGGGTCTTCCCCGAGCTGGTCACCTCAATGTCCAGTGACTTGCTTAGATCCAGACCATTGTATGGGACGCCATCCACCAACGACTTACTGAAGCCCAGACTGCTGAGGCCAGCACTGGTCACTCCAATATCCAGGGCTTTAGTGAGGCTCAGATTGCCCAGTAGGCTGACGGATGTATTACCCACTTGGCTCTGGGCCTCCAGGGCCTTGCTGAGACTCACTGGCGAGGCATTGGTTGACATGGACGGGTGGTTCTCCATACACTTCCTCATGTGTTTTTCCAAAGTACTGGGCACAGAGAATGGCATGTCACAAAACTTGCACTTGTAGACATCCTTGCCAGTGCGTCCGTGGGTCCTCATGTGTCGTGTGAGTTTGCTGGACTGTGCACAGGCATATGAACAGAGCTGACACTTGTAAGGCTTCTCACCAGTGTGTGAGCGCCGGTGCACTGTCAGGTTACTGCAATTCTTGAAAATCTTGCCGCAGTACTCACAGGTGTCATTTCGGCGGCGCATTGCTGCCTGCTGCCCAGATACGGCGCCACTGGTCGGGGACTTGGAGGGAGTGGAGCCACCATCAGGTGCAGCAGCCGTGACCTTGGAACTCTGACTCACCTTCAAGGCACTTTGAGTGGTCGTCGTGGCAAGTCCATTCTCACGCGTGGTAGCAAAAATGGAGCCACGAGGCTGAAATGGCAGGAAATCTCTGGGGTTTGAGGGCTGGAACCAGATACTAGGATACATGCCCACCTGAGCGACTGCTGCCATGGTTGCTGCATTGCGGATCTCACTGGGATAGAGAGCTGGGTCTAGGTTGTTGTAGAGTGAACTGAGGGGCTTGTTGTCCTCACCCTGAGCTTCCACTTTAATCAGTTTTGTGGGAATGGGGCTGTTGTCTCGGGACTGGCTGGATGGCCGTCTGTTGGGGGTGTTTGTACTGTCTCGAGATTCTTCTTTTACACTAGTCTCCGTCATCTCGCTTGCACTGTCCATTGGCTCCTGGTTTACAGAATTAGACTCGTCAGATCTCTCATCATTGTCACTCATTTCATCCAGCGCTGCTTCAAAGGCTTCCTTGTACTGTGGGATCTTGTCCATGCCACTGCCTTTCATCACCTCGCTGAGAACACTGGCAGTGTTGTCCCTCATGGATGGATCCATGGATGTACTGTTTGCCAGTGATTCAGCGAGTTCTTGATGACTCGCCATAATCAGTTCAGCCTCTGCCTGAGTCTCCTGCAGTACGAATTCCTGGGTGTCGGGGGGCTCTGCCTCTTCATCTGACACATCCATAGCCTCCTCATCTACAATACAGTGATTGCCTATAGTTCTCATTGTATCTATTAACAGTCTTCTCTTTTATGAATCATCCACCAGTTAAAATTAAATATAATTGTTTCCTTTCACAGCCAGTCTTTTCCTATTAATTTAAGCAAATTTATCTTATTTTAAAACTCTGAATATCCTTCTGTGTTTGTTATGACATCGATAGGGCAATAATTGTTGAAAGATACTGAATTTTTCCATGAGCAGTAAACTTACATCTCTTCCTTTTGTACTTGGTTGTAAAATTCTTTAACATCATTACATTATCTCACCATGCTGGGGGAGTGAGATTTTGATTAGATGATAAAAGATTCATAAAATAGAAGATAAAATAACAAGGAACCACAATTCTGGCAGATGAAAAATGATAAAATCAAATATTCAGAAAATAGCATTAGAGATGCCCATACCCCACAGCCTAGGGAAATATTTTTAACACCATGAGATATAGAAGTACTGTATCAGTACAAAGTTCAGGATACTTTCAGAGCACTGTCAGTTATATAAAGGTTCAAACGATGCTTAAATAGAGAAAATAATGTATAAGAGAAAGATAATGCATGTAAAGATGAAGTATTAAAACAAGTCAATTCAATAACAAGATAACACCATTAATCAGTAAACTAAACATTACAACACTCTTTATCTACATCTGGCATGGCCGAATTATGGTTTGGATGTTTTGAATATTATCATGCATACAGAAGTGGTAATACATTCAATGAATGCTTATGTGTGGTGTTGGAGCAAAGTCTATGGCTCACTTGATGAAATTCCATCTGTTACAATGGGAAGTTGTAAAAGTAAAATTCTTGATGAATTCTAATATGATTTTTACAGTGCTTAATCTGCATCCAAAGACAGACCCAAAGGTGCAACAAGATTTTAAAGGTCAAGGCCATTACAACAAGGTCAAAGGTCAAATCAAGGTCACACCATGACGTTGCATACCTGCATCCCCTAACCAATGTCCCTACCAAGTATCAACTTCCTACACCTTACGGTTTCTGAGATACAGCCTGGACAAACTTTTTCCCGCCGCCTGCCCACCCGCTCATCCGGACACCATGGGTGAAAACATTACCCTGACAGCCCTTAAGGGCTGTGGGGTAAAAACTGAATATTGGATGATATAAAACTGAAACATCTGTAAAGGAATGAAATGATACAACCATCCACTAAGGTGCTGATGTCTGAAAAGGCAACTTTGATTGTCTAAACAATCAGAAAAGGGCACATCAATCAGGGACTGCTTATGGTGGGGGATATGCTAATCCAACAAGGTATACTACAACTGACAAGTGGAAGTACTTCCTCTCACCTTTACATTCTGGTGTGCTGTCCCGTGTATTGCTGTCGAGGTTTGCTAATGTGGAGAATTTGTGTTTATGCACCAGGTGACGCTTGAGTTTACTGGCAAGTGAGAAGGCCTGCACACACAGAGGGCAGCGGAACGGTTTCTCCCCTGTGAAGGTGAAAAAACAGACAAGGTCAAGGGGTGTTAGTTCAATTGAAAACATAATATACAGCCTTTCTCTGGTGGTGTGTTGAAGATTCCATTTCTGAGATTTCAACTTCGACCTAAAATTGTACATGATAGGACACCATTCTAAAACATCAATAAACAAAGGATTAAAAACTAGAAACTTATACAAATTATGGAATTATGAAGAAAACTTTACAATAAAAGAAAGTTATTTTGCGCCTGTTTTACTCTTTCTGATAAAATATAAAACACGGGTAGAATTCAATTTCCAACACTCGTCAAAAAATATGAATAGCCAATGTCCCAGTGATATTGTGTGTATTTCAGTGTAAATATGAATAGCCAATGGACCAGTTGGGTGTATTTCAGTGTATGTTAAGAATCTTTACACCAGTGGTACATGACTCCATCTTACTTCACCTTCAGCTAGCCTGACCTGAACAATGAATGTTGGTAGTTTCCTACCAGTGTTTGAGGGTTTGCAGTGCAAAATGGTGATAAACCAGTATGCACTCCTTTCCTCCATCCCATTAACTATCGGGTTATGATCTAGGCACTGCGCTGAGACTAATGGCAAACTCAAATCAATCAATCAATCAACCAACTGAATCTTTTTATAGATACACCATACATACTACCATATGAAAATACCAAAAAATGTTTCTACTTTCAGAATTGAGGCCTACCTGTGTGATTCCTTTGATGGGCCATCAGCGTGACCTTGAACCTGAACTGTTTGTTGCAGATGGGGCAGGTGTAGCCTTTGTCCCCCTCATTCGCTGCTGCCGAGTTTTTGGCCCCCTTCACGCTGGGTGCAGAGAAGGCAGAGGGTGCCTCACTGTTGCCGAGGCTGGGCGGTTTCTTGGTGACGGGACTGTTGACGGAGGGCGGGCTGGTTGAGGCATTTGGCTGGCCGGCGAGTTGGCGTAGACGTTGTGAGTAGATGTCCTGTAGTGTGACGTCTGTGGGACGAAATGGTAATGAGGTCGCTAGCCGACTCATCAAGTCTGAGTGGAGAAGCTCGCTGTTTTGCACTGGACGGCTGTAGGGCTTCCATGGCATGGTCGATAGGGCGGTACTACTGCGCTGGAACGGAGCAGAGGGCGGGGAGAATAACTCACTCTTGTTGGAGATCACCGGGGACTGGGGGCAGTCTGTAGGTTGGCTGGCTGGGGACGATGTGTCCTCCACGACCAGGTCTGCCACACGACCATTCACACGATCTGCACCATCCGCATCCTTGGAGGACTCCACATAGATACACAGACCATGTGACTTCTGGACGTGTTGAATGAGAAACCATGAGGAGGAGTAGACAGATTTACAGGTACTACACGTGAACAGGCTGGGCTCTGAAAGTACAGGGAAAGTACTGCATTAAGTATTCACAGATGTACGCAAATTCGCAAACTCACCACAGGTAAACAGGATGAAATCTGAAAGTACAGGGAAAGTACTGCATAAGTATTCACACATGTACGCAAACTCACCACAGGTAAACAGGATGAAATCTGAAAGTACAGGGAAAGTACTGCATAAGTATTCACACATGTATGCAAACACACCACAGGTAAACAGGATGAAATCTGAAAGTACAGGGAAAGTACTGCATAAGTATTCACACATGTACGCAAACTCACCACAGGTAAACAGGATGAAATCTGACATATAAAGATAGGTAAACAGGTTTGGCACAAAAGTAAAACACCCAATAAATACACAATAAAAACAACAATGAATAGACAGATTCACAGCAATCGTCCACCCAGAAAAAACTGAATTCCTCCCACTTTCCTGTCAGTATTCTTGGTAGTCTTCTTCATCCAGTTGATTCTGTCAGAAATCTATGTGTGTGGTTCGATGCAGAATTTTCATTCTCTGAACCTGTCAAGAGGACTTGCAAAGCGTGCTTTCTTCATATGCCTGACCTTCGCAGAATAAGACAGTATCTTACTCCAGAAGTGGCAGTCCATGCTGCAAATGCCTTGGTTAGTAGTCGTCTGGACTACTGTAACTCTCTATTTAGAGGTTTGTTATGTTTCAATCAGCACAAACTGCAAAGTATTCAGAATACCCTTGCTCGTATTGTCACAAATCATAGAAAATATGCTCATGTTACACCCATTCTGAAGCAACTCCACTGGCTGCCTGTTAAGTATAGATGTATGTTAAAAACTGCAACACTAAATTTCTACATAGTGGTTCTCCTTCCTATTTTCAACCATTCTTGTCACTCAGCAGTTGTTGCTATAGTACCAGGCGTAGTCACCCAGATCGTCAATACTTTACTGTTCCTCCTTTCTGCTCATCAGTCTTCAAGTCAGTCAAACATTTTGATCACAGTTTTGCCTTTGATGCTCCTAAGATCTGGAATGAACTCCTTCATGATGTGCGCAGTGCAGCATCAGTTGCCTCCTTCAGAAAGAAGCTTAAAACATACCTGTTTGCGCCTTCGAGTCCATCAGTGATGGAGATTAAGCACTATAAAAGTCCACATTAGATTAGATTAGATCCTTGGGTTTTTTATTTGCATACAAAACTCACAGTTGGGATTTCCCATCCGACAGCAAAGGGTTTATAAACTTTATAATAATACAAGGAAATCCTCAATAGGTAATTAATGAGTTCACAGTAACACAAACATCGAGAAATGAAACTGACAAAAGGGAAGTTATTCAATACAAAATGCAAGTGTAAAACTTTGTTATGTGAATTGTTATTCTGGTATCCCTGTGAAATTGGTTTACTTAACTTTCATGCTATTTATACTGTTTGCAATATACAATGATACTTTACAGGATACTATGCAGAAAAATGGATTTCTATCTAATCACAAAATGGTATTTAGCGCTGCAAATACACAATAAGAAACACCAAGCTATATTTAGTGCCTTAATTGACAAAATTTACTTTGTATCTGATGGGATTTATTCAGTGATTTGACGGTCAGCACAAAAATCCCACTGATGACCCATATTTACACCCACTGTGCAACACGTCATTCTACAGTGTGTTAACCATACAAGACAATTTTCATGCCCACAGCAATGCCTGTAAAACTGACCTCTGTAATGCTTACTGGGGGAGGGGGGTATGAGAGAAGCATATCTTATGTTTCTCATTCTCAAGACTATCACACACTCTTCCATTTGACACAGAAAGGCATAAACTCAATGATTTTACTCCAAATAATATTTTACACATTTATATGAGAGTATATAAAGGTTCTGATTATGCTGATTTACTGGCAAGACTCATTAATGGTAATGACAACACCAGCACAACAGACATTGTAGTATCTGATATGACTGTAAAGTTAGATCACTTGTTTAGGGTGTTTCAGCTCTGTCTTATAAAGTTCCTGATCTGCACATATCTAGGTCAGCTTGGGAGTGCTCCTGTTCACACAGCATTGCTGTATTTGGGTGGCCAGTATAACAGCTGTACAAAATCCAAGTCTACAGGCTAGCCTGGCAGCAACCACACATAAACAACATACTAAACATTTCTATTGAACATAGGGCTAAGTCCTTTGTGAAACTGGAGGCTGGTCTATTTGCTGACCTTACACTGCTCAGTGGATAGTGCGCTGAATGTTCACACATTTGGGCCTTGTGTCCTGGTCAGACTCTAGCCACGTACAGGATGCACCTTTATTACACCTTATACTGAATCATTGTGTACAGTGTATGGGGTGATAAAACAACTCAATAGGTTTAACAGAAACATTTTTATCCATATGTATTAAAAATGGGGCTTGTTGCAAATCAGTGTGTACACTCCGCACACCAGTGCATTGAAGGTCTGTATGTATTCAGGACTGCTTCTATCATGCACAATGTGCATGCAGTGTACCACACACACACACTTTACAGCCAAGTGAGTTAAAAAGACTGTAGTGTAATAAACTGTACAGAGTTTAATGACTTGTACGCCTTACACCAGACTGCCACACTATACAGGCCAGTGCAGTGGTAACACACTTGTCTCCCACCTCTGAGGTCGGCGGTTCAAACCCCAGACCCTATGTGGGAAAGTTAGTAGCTGCTTACCGATGGTCGGCAGTTTACAGGAGAGAACCTTGACCAACTGCATGTACTGGTATCCTCTGCCCATAAAACTACCCATCCTGTTATGGCCTGTGCAGTGCTGAAAGTGAGGATAAACCCAAATAAACAAATATACAGGTCTGCAATTCGAAGGCCCTTTAGTTTATTATAGCAACAGTTTAATGAATTGTACAGAGTTAAATGATTGACATGCATTACACCAGGCTACTATAGAAGCTAGTAAATTGAAGACCCTGTAGTTTAGTGAGACAGTTCAATGAACTGCACGGAGTTAAATGACTTGTACGCCTTGTACCAGACTACTACACAGGCCAGCGAGTTGAAGACCCTGCAGAATCTGCTTTGTCTGGCCAGGCCAGTTTTTCACACGCTGTGCCTTGTTTCTCCAAGAACCACTTTGTGGTTTTTTCTGGCCCAGGCTGAGTAGCCACAACAAGCACTCTCTCTGGTGGTACTGCTGCCTTTGTCAAGCAGTTTTTATACCTAGGCGAGAGAGGGGAGAGGCTTGTTTGTGCTGTAGTGGTGTGGTGTACATTCTTACCAGGTCAGAGACTACTGGTCTGAGATACCTCTGTATTTTTTGGATACAGAATCTCTGCCCCCTCCAGCAGACACAAGACATGGCCTCCCCTGCTGTAACTTGTCAAATCTACCCTCCAACAAGTACACAGCTACCATACTCCCTGAGGTAAGACCCTGTCATACAGATATGGGAGAAAGTTATCCCAGCAGGATACCAGTTACATTCCATGGCATAAGTTGTAAAAATCTGTGGTTTTATCTTACTACAGTTTTCCCTTGTAAGTAAAAGTGAGTCACGTCCTTGGGAGGCCACTGCCCCAAAATGTTTCATGTGTAATTAGATAAGCAGAAACATTTCATGGTCTTCTGAGGTCCACCATATCAGGGAGACAACAGGAAGCACTGCTAGGTTAGGCGAGGGGGTTCCACTTGTCAGCCATGAGGTTAGACATATCAGACGGACAACAAGAAACACTGCGGGAGGGTGGGTTGTGTCCACTTGTCATCTATGTTTATCACTCACATGTGGATGAGTTACATTCCAGAACTGACTATTTACAAGTCCCCCTGACCTAGGGTGTTTTCACTGTGCACAAACTTGTTCTGCCCCATGGATTTGGTACAGATATATACCATAAACTCTCCTATTGATGGCCACATAGCTGTAGTTTATAAAGAGCTTTATAACATTTTAATAACAGTTTTTCATGGAATGGTCCAAAGCTTTATACGATCTGACTTTGATGCTCCAACAATGGGGTCCAACTCTTTCTGGTACAAGGTAACCCATTGCCTTAGTGATGCTTCACTTGTTGGCAGCTTTTGACAAGATTGACCACAATACTCTTCTTGGCTATCTCAAATCTTGGTTTTGTCTTGGTGGAAACGTCCTAAAGTGGTTCGTCTCCTACCTAAGTAATCGTTGTCAGGCCATTTTGATTGGTTCTACACTGTCTGAACTAAGCAAGCTCATCTATGGAGTTCCCCAAGGATATGTGCTAGGTCCATTGTTATTTTTGCTCTGTACAACTTCACTAAGCAAAACCATCAGCCTTCATCCAGACATAAAATTTCACTTCTATGCAGACGACACCCAACGATATGTCCATCTATCTCACAAGAATGCTTCTGCTGCTCTCACCAAGCTGATGCCTGCCTGCAGGACGTACAACGATGGATGGGTCTTAGTAAATTGAAAATCAACCCTGACAAAACTGATTTTATTGATTTTGGTTCTAAGGATTAACATGAGAAACTCTACTCTCATTTTCCGGTAAATATTTTTGGTAGTCTTATGCATCCTGCTGACACTGTCAAAAAGCTAAGTGTGTGATTCGATGCTGACCTTTCTTTCCCAAAACATGTGAAGACGACTTGTAAATATCTGACAGTTCCTCCTTTTCACTCCGCACTCTATAAGTCACACTTTTGTCATGCTTTTGTTTTTGACGCTCCCAAGATTAGGAATAATCTTTGCAGATGTACACAGTGCAATATCTATTCCCTCCTTCAGGAAAAAGCTCAAACTTACCTGTTTGCAAAAGCCTACCTTCATATCACCCCTGTGTCTGCTTGGTATGCTATGTTATTGGACTTATGATTATTCACACTGATTGTGTTCAGTTGTGCCTTAAAGCCAGTCAACTGGTGGAGATTAAGCACTATAAAAGTCGACATCAGATTAGATGTTCATAGGACCACATGTTAACCTGTCTCAGTTATTTGAAAACTAATGACTCAACAGAGCTTCTTCAGCTGGTAGTGGTCAGACCGGTTAGGAAAGTCAAAAGTCAAAACCGGTTTCCAGTGCTTTGAAACTGAACAAAATCTGGTATTTTGTATGCTGCCACTGACATGGTGAAAATTAACTGTGAATGTAGATGAGCCACAATAGCAATTATATTTACAAGATACTTGAAAGTTTATTTGCAGTGAAAGTCTAAATAATCATGTTTTCAATAACTGGTATTTAAATACTCTTTGCGGATTTTGTAATTTCTAACTTATGGAACTGAATATTTAGCGGTATACCAGTTTACCGTTCACATCACTACTGGCTGGTAACTTTATGCTGCTTAGCTGCTCAGCATCTCTTTGGTTCAGGTTGGTTCAGGATCCGTACTTACATAAAAATACTGGCTTTGTATTATGCTCCCTAGAACTTGCCAGTACAGAGATTAAATACAAGCATGATTAGATTACTTTGCTGTGGTAGTATGGACCACCCTCACGCCTGTACAACTGTATATCACTTATAAAATCAAATACTGTGATACAGTGTATAAAGGTGTTTTGTGACTTTGTGTGTATTTATAAAAGTTCGAAATATATTTGATTGATTAAAGATTGTATTTTAGTATTTACTGTTGCAGATATTCAGGTATATGAAGTCACGTTGTCTGTAGGTATGCCATGTTCCAGTTTCTTTTGAAACAACATGTATTTGTTATGAGAGGATGGACAGCTGGACATGGACATAAAAACTGTTCCATGAATTTATACAGTTGTATAATACTGACACAATATCAACTGTGGGTATATACGGTAACAGGTTGTCCAGTGTGTGAAACTTAACAGTAAGGAGACCCTTGTGTTACCTGCACTTGTAGGAAGTTTTGTGGCTTCTACTGGCCTCTGCTTTTCCCTGACATCAGTGTCCTGAACGGCAAATTTCACCATAGCAAAATGGATATATCTTACTGTAACTACGCAACAGAGTATAATGTAATGAATACTTTTACAGCACTTAATCTCTGTCAAGAGACTCTAAGCTCCTAAGTTCTGCAAGCAAAAGACATGGTCAATGATACCGGTAAAGCAAGCATTGTGAACCAGTTGGTGAACATTCTGTAAAGCATCTGATATTATCAAGCAAGTGCCAGTGTGTGCCACTTAAGGATGGGGACAGGGTTCAAACCCATAACATTTAGGGTGAAAAACAAGCATATCAGCATTGTACAATCTACTGCCTGATATTAACTTAGAGGCTTACTACAAGGACAGCATGGACTGTACTACGTTTGACAATTTCCATCTGCAGGGAATGAAGATTAATTAAGTGTTGTTACAACAAATTAAAATCTTTCCTGCTTACAGAGTATTGGCTGGTAATATCCTCTTACACATCAATGATTTTCTCAGAAACATATTTTCCCCTCCAGATGTAATCAAGAATTTTTTTAATATATTAACAGCAAATTCAGCTACATCAACACAAAAAGGGTGTGCACCCTATATTTAAAGCCTCTTAATTAGTTAGTCATACAACTAGAAAAAATTCCCACGTCCATTTTAATTAGACTGCTACATAAGCTGCAGCATTCTTGAGACATTGCCCTGGCTTTCATTTCACACAATCACGCATGCATTCCTGATATTTTTCTCCGAGTAATTAAATGCTGGGGAGTAATTAGTGAGCTGCTTGATTAATAAAAATGCTGAGTAGTTTGGGTGAGCCACTGAGATGCAGCGTGACATTTATCATGACAAACTTTCACTGGAGACACCCAAGGTTCTGGTCTACTGGACCAAGCACCCTGAAAAGTAAAAAGTTGTAGGTTTGTGGACAGAATCGTCCGCCAGTTGAACTTAAATCGATAATACCAAAATAATATATGTATTATAAACATTAAATCTGTCATAAAACACTGCACAAAGTGAGTGATAATCCTAGGCAGATTTTGTATTTAGGTAAATTCTAAATACATACAGCACAATTTGCTTGGAAATTTGCTAAAAGACAGCCCTTTTTTAGGGAGAATGATACAACTGCTGCAGGCATCAACAACCAATCAACATATAAGGCAATCATAAGGCATGACTATTATGATCAGTTATACCAATTGCTTGCAGACTAATTTACTGTTTTTTCTTTTTGCCAATTTGTTTCCTCTTTCCTGTTTGTGGCAATATAAGGTGTAGGCTGAATTAGTGAGCCAAACATCAGCCCTCTTCCATGCCAAGGCATATCCTTCAGGGTTATACTGTACACTGGGGGGTTCACCTGCAGTGAGCTACTCTTGTATTAAAATATTCAAGCTATATAAAACAAAACATCTTTTTATATTTCAAACTAAAACAAGCAAAACCTGGTCTGTAAACAGCCAGCCAAGGCATCAAAGCACAGAGTGTGTGTATATAAAGTGAGCTGGAGTGTGTTCTCTGCTTCAGACAACTGTAATCTTGACAGATCCTAATCTGCAGCTTGTTTCCATGGTGTTTTGGAGAGTGACCTTGACCCCCTGTCTGGCAGAGATCGTGCACACCCTCACTTCACACCATAGCTTGGGAAATCAGCCAAGACAGCTTGCTTTCTGGGGTCCCACATTCCCAAAATGTTTTGTGTTTAACTTTTGTCATATTGTGAATTTAAGATTGGTCTGAGTCAAACCTTTGTCTCTCTGTATCTGGGTCCAGGTCTCTTATACTCTGTATGTGCAGTGGTTCTCCTGCAAATGGTCCTAAGTATGTGACTGCCCACAGTATACGAAACCTGTTACCTCACAAGTTTGCCGCTTTCCCCTACAGTTGGGTTACTCTGACTTGGCCAGTTTTAAGGTTTAGTCCACACTAGTTGGTCAAAATGGTACACTGTAAACATGACTTACTTCAATTCCAAATCTCAGTTGAACTGAATCTATAGTGTGAGTTCCTTTGCAAACTGGAAGACTCCAGAATTCAGATGAAGCAGTGGCTGCATTGTAGCTGATTCAGGACGACATTGATGCAGAAATTCATAAAAGTTATACATACTGATATACTGTTTCAATATAAATAGAAATGTGAAAAATGTGACCCAAATAAAATTAATTCGGCTTAAAAAAGGGACTTGATGCCACAAGAAGCAGTCTTTACCATCATCTCCAGACTGTAGGCTTTGTGGTATTTGGTTCCCTAATCCAACTGACAAAAGGAGATTCTATCATTTTATCTCGCCCTTCAGACCACTTTTCAACTATTTTATGGATTAAATGTGATAGAACGGAAGAATCCGGTCACAGCATGAAACTATGTTGCAAACTCTCTGGATCCCACATGAAGAATTCCAGTAGATCCAGGACAGTGCTTTGCAATCAACCGACCTCTGTCAACTCTCCCGTTCAAGCTACTCCAGTCTTTTGGGGGTTGTTCTGTTTTCTTGTAAACAAATGGTGAGCCTATTCGGGATCTCAGAGCAGAAGCAATCCAGCAGATGCAGATCAATGGCAGCCATCATCAGATTGTGCGGGCTACTGAGTTTATGACCACCTAGAAATTTCTGCTGTTACTGGCTACAGACAGCTATTCATCCAGCATGGTGGATTCCAAATATCAATTGTTACAGAGTCTGGTTTGGACACAATAAATGCTAAATCTCGCTGATTCGGCCTCCCTACATTAAGACTATACAACTTGCCCTCAGAAGGAACAGGGATATACCAGTTAAAGCTTAACTTTTCTTTTTTTCAACAAATTTATAGAATGTCAACCTGAGGTAGAACTAATTAAGTGCATACTGATACAGGAGGACTAATACAAAGCTACTGTTAATACTTTCCAAAGAAATCTGTACAACAGACAGTATTTCCACTGTATAACTTTAGTTTTCCCTTTGAGTTTATTTACAGAATGGTAAAGCCATGAGACACTGAGACTCAGAAATCAAACTGTTCACAACAGCTCAGGCAATGGACTCACTCCAACAGTGAGCAGAGCACCATGAATAAGAGTCTTGAGGTGTCATACTGTTCACAACAGTTGGGATGCTGGAGTCATTTCACGTCCACATTTGAGCACACTGGGGGCATGTGTAGAGTAGTACTAGAAGAGAGTGAGTAGACAGGTGGGCGGCTCATGCAGTATTCATGACAGAACACTGTGTCAGCACTACGACCATCACACACACACACACACACACACCCAGAAGTGAGATTCTACAGTGCCCAACAAAAACAACTCATCCACACTGAAGTCTAATGCCTGCTACACTAACCCACGGCAAGATACTGTCCAACCAAAACCATGTCCGAATTCTGTACTAACCCGACCACACCACCCCACAAGTAGTAAAAAATGACACTGTTCAATAAAATAGAAATTCAAAGCTCTCAGCTCTGAACCTGTATCACATTTAATGTAAACTTATCAAATATTCCCTTGTATTACATTCACACCTGAATGAAGTAAACACCTGGGTCAGATCACCTTGATTGGATTTTTTGGTAATATTTTTACATAGTTCAAATGACCATCTGTAATCAGACAGGTATGGTTTTCAAATCCTCACTGAAACTGAAAGAGATGCTCAGAATAAACCATGCACAAATTTATTAAGAATTTGCTGTTATATCACCATTTCTATTAATGATAGATTGTTAAATACAAATTGTTACATACACGTATATTGAAGCATATTTAAGCAAAAAAAATTTGCAAAGTTGTGAGTAGGTATACAGTTGACTGCAGACACAATGGTTTCTGAGAGGTACTTTTGTTCAGAAAAGAACTCATGCTAGGTAAGGACTGTCTCCTGTTGTTATGAAAATAATGAACAGCCACCGCCTTGTTTCAGGAGAAGAGTGTTCACCACAAGCCTGAAATGTATGTGGAAGAATATACAGTTTAAAATAATCAACCACCTACTGGGTATGAAATTTAACTGGATCTCACTGTTTTTCCTTGTTTTTTCTTTCACTATGTTTCAGATTGTAACTTTTTTCGGAACATTTGACATTAATGATAATGCCGCACTATGAAGTGTCCTGAACAATCCCCTTACATGCTCGGTCAGATATGGGAGTATTACAAGCTTATTTTGGACAGTAGTTTTAACATGGCTTCTCTAACTGAAACAATCCCACTCTGTGTCAAAACTCAAAAGCTGCATGATTTTTTTTTTCTCTGAATATTTAACATTTCACATAACCTAAATTAGGATGTAAGTAATGAGTCACCTATGGCTGTGTGACTTATTAAGAATTCAGCGTGCTGGGGAAATGAGTTTGAGTCGTGTAGAGGGTTGACGGGACAGGCTATAGATGGTAACGTTACATGTCTCCAGGGAACAGGTAAAAAACCACTCGTACTCCTGCATAATGCATGAAATTTTAAAACCACTTGCCAACGATAATCCGATTCACTGCCACAAGAAGCACTGTTTGACTATTAAAAATAGCAACTGTTGTAGGTAGTAATTAATACCCAATGTTCTGCGGCTAGTTTGCATTTTAATGAGGTAATTTATATACACAGCATCAGCCCATTTCTCTTTGAAGATCTTTCTTTCTTTTGGATATGTCACAGTTTGTCTGGATTTGTATGTGATGCACTTCAGAACTTCAGAAGTTGAATGGAGAAACGAATCTAATGGTAACATCACCATGGAAACGAATCTAATGGCGAATTCACACTCCTCAAATGTAACATCACCAGAGAAACGAATCTAATAGTGATTTCACACTCTTCCAATGTAACATCACCATGGAAACGAATCTAATGATGAATTCACACTCCTCAAATGTAATATCGACATGGAAACAAATCTAATGGGGAATTCACACTCCTCAAATGTCACATCGACATGGAAACCAAGCTCTAACACGACGACAACAGTCAAATGTGGAGAATGCAGCTGTGACCATTCTCTGAAACACCAGGAAAGTTAAGACCCAAAACAGCAATGTCTATAGTTTGAGCCACAAAAGATTTTGAACAATGACATTTATGAAATTAAGCTAATCATATGTCAAGTTGCCAAAACAATTGGAAAACTGTAAATGTGGCTGAATTTGTTAAATTTCTGTTAAATCCTATTGTTACTGGGACTGTACATGCAAAACGGGCCGTGTAGGTTGACATGCAATAAGCAAACCAGGTCCTCTTAATTTAACTATTGAAATATGGAATGCTGATTTTCCCCAAAAATCTCTTACATGCATGCGAACCCTTTCAAGTGACAATCTGTTGAGCGTATTTCCCTCTTTATATAGAAGTGAACATTATGTCCTGGTGCTTTCTGTGGACATTTCACCCCACTTTCTGGAAGTCCTTGTTAAATAGAAATATTATAATTCTTTGAGATTTTCCTTAAAACTTAGCTCCACTTTATATGAAAAACGGCATCCATGGAAACACGATCAGACTGCTTGTTTATCACTCACACTTGGGCCATCTCTTACATAACTCGTTATTTGGCTACTGGTCCTGCGTGTTGTCAGCTTTCTTGTAGGCAAATCTATTGAGCTGGAAGGACAAAGCAAGTCTCATGGTCACTGGCCCCTCTGACTGCAATGCTGCCAATTACTGCAGGATTCCTCCAAGGTCACTCGGGTCATTAAATAACAACTCCACTAACTCAATGCTCCCCTTAGCTTACACAGAACTTAAATTGCTAAGTGCCAGCAATTTGGAGGGATTATCAGGGGGCATTTTACTGTTGGGAGAAGATCTCTACAGAATCTTGGTCACAATACCTTGGGTGAATTTTTAAAAAGAAATTTAATTTTGTGCCTCTTCATGCACAGCCCATATGCCAATTAAAGTAATTTGCGGCCTTCCTGTTGACGTTGACTGGCCCCGGTGAAGTGTGTGCAATGCTTGCAATCAGTGGAAAGCTCTGATCAAGGCTTCCCACAGTGGTCTCTTTCATCTCCCTGCATAAAGATAGGAGCTGCCCTATTCAATAAGCTCTTTACCTTTAAGAATGCCTCGTCTGTGTGGAGATATGGAGAGTGACTGAACACAACCCCAGTTTTTCATTTCTAACAGGGACTTGGCTGTAGTTCTCAGCCTGGCTTTGTGCTGAATTTCACTCTGTAGGTGCTGGTAAACATAAAACTGGACACAATCTGCATTAGTTGAATCAGTGTAAGTTGACTTTCTGATATATACAGAACAGAATATCTGAAAAGTAACATAGTGTTGTCTGTGTACATTCCAGGCTCTGCTATGACCGACCAATATATTTACCATTTCATGCAAATATAAGTTACCGACTAATTTTATGCACTATAAAAAGTATTTAATGATCAGTTTTACTCCTGTCGACAATTATAGTACCCTACCCTAAATCAGCATTATCTGATGCCATGTCATTCTTATACCAGGCTAGGGCTGGCCCCAAAGCACAGATATAAGATAACCAGGGCTTAATATTAACCTTATTTCAGGTTAACCTTGAAACTTTATGACACCGAGGTCAGCCTTACCCCAGACTAGTGACAGTGCCTGTGGCGTACTAGTGAGGAGCTGAGAATTTAGTTGAGCCTCGTTTCATGCTAGGTTTCTCAAAAAAAGGGGGGGGGGAGGAGTTGAGCCTGTTTTCATTAAGTATCAATAGACCTGTGGTGGAGTTAAGAACATAGTTTACCCTGCTTTCTGGTTAGGGTTGACCTTAAATATGACTGTTGCCAAAGCTGATCAGGCATGCGCCTGATGTCAGGCTAGTGTGAGTGGCCCTGTGGACACAGGCGTTGTCTGCCTGCCAGTGTTAGCTCACTGCAGCTAATTAAGCATGTATTGTGGTGTTACCTAATTCAGTGTCATTGAGGCACCAAGGATGCACTGTGAGTTATCAAAGCTGTGTTGGGAACTGTGGGAAACTTCTGGACAGGAAGGTCACTATGAAAAGGTCCCCACAGAACACTTGGATTGTGGCCAAAAAGTCTCACAAATGTACAGAGAGAATTGATGAAGCTCCCTGCAGTACTTCAGATTTGTGGCTGAGGGAAAATCCCTTATTTCACAAAGAATTACACAATACATGTACAATGCTTGGTAACTTTGTCATTTTGGGGCCATTAATCTAGTAGTCTGCAGAAGAAGTTTGGTACATCTTGTTTGTTGTTTATTAATTTGACAGGGTTTCCCTGATGTAGAAATTCATGCATTGTGAATTTGTCACAAACTGGAAATTTACGTCCCTGTTTAGATGTTATAATAGTGTCTTCAAAATACTGAGGAGAAAATAAAATTTTGGGGCAATCCCAGAAATATACAAGTAGATTCTATATGTCAAAGGTGAGGGACTTTTCAAAAAAAGGACACAGATTCAGTGTTCTGAAAATCACGGCTGTCCACAATACCATGATGAAGTTTTGTACCCGAGGACCAGTACAACACCTTAATTCAGTAGAGTCAACCCTCATTTTCCAAACATGCTTGGACATGGCCATGTAGTTCAGACAACAGAAGACAGAATTGTCTATCCAGTATTGAACACTTAATGATGTGACTTTAGGAAAATAGATATAAACTAGAAATAGGAAGCCCTGTAAAAGGAGAAAGTGGAACAATAGAGAAATAGGCAGATTGCAAACAGGAAAACACATTATCATGTGTAATGTCCACCCCATGATGCTTGGAAACACCACAAGTCATTCAATGAAAAGACGAAAATGTAAATATCTGGGGATCAAAAATTTTGATGAAATCGCTCTATCTCGCACCGTTTCCGAGATAAATGCATTTTTGCGTTTTGCGCAGAAATTCAAGATGGCCACCAAATATGGCGGGAAAACGATTTTTGGGAAAGTTGCCAGTTGACTCTACTGATACATTGGGGGTAAAAAATTTCAACAAAATATCTCTATCTTGCACCGTTTCCGAGATAAATTTTTTTTTTTTGCATTTTACACAGAAATTCAAGGTGCTCAAAAATTTAACGAAATCGCTCTATCTCGCACTGTTTTCGATATATTTACACTTTTTTATTTTCCGCTTAAATCCAAGATGGCCACCATAAGTTGCGAAAATTGAAATTTTTCTCTTTTCAATAAGACACCCTTGTACTACCCAGTGGGCCAAAAATTCACTCGAAATTGCTCTATCTCTTACTGTTTCGGAGATATTTACACTTTTTTATTTTCCGCTAAAATCCAAAAGTTCCGAAAATTGAAATTATTCGTTTTTACCCAGGATAATTTTCTATTACCCTTTCTATCGAAAATTTGCTCAAAGTCGGTCTATCTGTAACGGTTTCTGAGATATAAGCAAATTACTCAAAAGAAGTATTGAAAATAGCCATTAAAGTACCTAAATGGCTATTGCTCACTTACTTACAGAGCTATCAATCCCAAATGCAATACCAAGCGAGCTATAGACATAACGATCTTATATTCCCAATTTTACTGAAATAACTTGAATCATTTTCCCTTTAATGCACGGAAACCAACAGGTACTGAAAATAGCTATAATTAGGTATTACTCAGTAAGCAAAAGAGCTACAACAGCTGAAAGCAATCCCAAGCAAGACACTGACCCAATAATCCTGCATACCAAATTTGGTGAAGATAGCTCTAATACTTTTCTTTAAAATGAGTGGAAACGATGTGTGACGCCGGACAAACCAAAAATAACATGTCCACCCCCACCGGGGGGGGCCATAATTAATAAGATCAACTGTTTGATTGGCAAAGCTTTGGACAATAAGGTCCTGGTTTAGTCGTAGTATCAATATAAAATATTGGGGCATTACAACAGTACTGTAACCCCTGTATTTATGTGTAAACTACAATTGGACTTTGCAAGAATTTCAACTTCATGACTTTTAGACTGGCACATGTTCAATACACTTGTAAAAGTGCCTGTATATAATCGCAAGCTATCTTGTTGTATGTGTGGCCATCATTTTAATGGGGAGCTTTGAAATGACTGGCCCATTAAAGTGTGGAAGCAGCTGCAAGTGTGCAATAAGAGCTGACAGAACGGGGCAACAACTGGCCTTCTGATCTGATTTCCACTGGACGCCAGCTGGAGCAAGACTGTAAAGTGGGAATATTTTGTGTACACAGTAGTAATACAGGAGTGTTACGGGGTCTACAGTTATACAGAGGGATTTTCTATCTGTACAGCAATGTACAGGGGTATTCTGTCTGTACAGTAATACAGGGGTATTCTGTCTGTACAGTAATACAGGGGTATTCCGTCTGTACAGTAATACAGGGGTATTCTGTCTGTACAGTAACACAGGGGTATTCCATCTGTACAGTAATACAGGAGTATTCTGTCTGTACAGTAACACAGGGGTATTCTGTCTATACAGTAATACAGGGGTATTCCATCTGTAGAGTAATACAGGAGTATTCTGTCTGTACAGTAACACAGGGGTATTCCATCTGTACAGTAATACAGGAGTATTCTGTCTGTACAGTAACACAGGGATATTCTGTCTATCCAGTAATATAGGGGTATTCTATATGTACAGTAATACAGAGGTATTCTGTCAGTACAGTAATACAGGGGTATTGTGTCTGTATTGTAATACAGGGGTATTCCATCTATACAGTAATACAGAGGTATTCTGTCTGTATAGTAATACAGGGGTATTACATCTGTACAGTAATACAGGGGTATTCCATCTATACAGTAATACAGAGGTATTCTGTCTGTATAGTAATACAGGGGTATTCCATCTGTACAGTAATACAGGAGTATTCTGTCTGTACAGTAACACAGGGGTATTCTGTCTGTACAGTAATACAGGGGTATTATGTCTGTATTGTAATACAGGGGTATTCCATCTATACAGTAATACAGGGGTATTCTGTCTGTATAGTAATACAGGGGTATTCCATCTGTACAGTAATACCGGGGTATTCCATCTATACAGTAATACAGAGGTATTCTGTCTGTATAGTAATACAGGGGTATTGCATCTGTACAGTAATACAGGGGTATTCTGTCTTTACAGTAATATAAAGATATTCTGTCTGTACAGTAATACAGGGGTATTTTGTCTTTACAGTAATATAGAGATATTCTGTCTGTACAGTAATACAGGGGTATTCTGTCAGTAAAGTGACTAGACCAAGGACGCATCTGTGGCCAGATGCAAGATGTATCCACCGGTGAAGGCCAACTAACATAGTTTTGAAGATAAACAGCATTTTTCAACAATAAGCAAGTTGAAAGCACTTTTAAGTTTGGCTACCCTCATTTGACCTTGAAGCAAGGGCCCAAGGCCAAATTTGACCACATCAGAAGATTCCCAGCCCATGATTTCCTATTGGTTGGTTTCACATTGCAAACCTCTAGGACCAATAATAAGCGAGTTATAAGCATTTTTAAGTTTGGCTATCCTCGTTTGACCTTGAAGGAGGGGCCCAAGGTCAAATCTGACCACATTGGGAGAGGCCCAAGGTCAAATCTGACCACATCAGAAGATTCACAGCCCATGACTTCCTATAGGTTGGTTTCACATTGCAAACCTGTAGGACCCATAATAAGCGAGTTATAAGCACTTTTCAGTTTGGCTATCCTTGTTTAACCTTGAAGGAGGGGCCCAAGATCAAATGTGACCACATCAAAAGATTTGCAGCCCATGATTTCCCATAGGCTGGTTTCACATTGCAAACAAGATTTTTATGGTTATGAATATATCCTGAAAATTTGAGAAGTGTATCTATAATACCCTGGCCTCTAGAGCAGTAATGAGAAAATCTCTACACACTGCGGCGGCGGCGTACTCATGCGTAATAGAATTCGAATAGGGGTATTGTGTCTATACTGTATTACTGTACAGACACAATACCCCTAGTAAGTAAGTAAGTAAGAAACACTTATAAAGCGCCGAATTGATATAAACATCCTCTAAGGTGCTGATGTGCAAAAAGGGATAGTCCAGTTCCAAAACAAGGTCTGTTACCATAATTCTATTATGGTATTATAATTCTAATTTATAAAAGTCAAATTAGAATTAGAATAGGGGTATTGTGTCTGTACAGTAATACAGGGGTATTCTGTTTGTACAGTAATACAGGGGTATTCCATTTGTACAGTAATACAGGGGTATTCCATTTGTACAGTAATACAAGGGTATTATGTCAGTACAGTAATACAGGGTATTCTGTCTATACAGTAATACAGGGATTTTCTGTCTCTACAGTAATACAGGGACTTGTGTTTGTGAGGCATTTGGTTATTAGAATGGTGAGCTACATAAGAAAAATACAGACTCGTTCATCCGTTTTCACTGATGTTCCTGCCTTTGGTGTTCACAATGTATTCTGGTAGGTGTGAACCACCCATAACTTAATCACTGAACCACTTTGTAATACCTTACAGGGTTTCAATGTACAAGAGGTGCTGGTAGTCTCCCAGTTTGAGGAGATATTAAAGGCTACCTCTCTGCAGTCTGACCTTGCCTAGTGCTAGGTAAGCCCCTGAGTCGCAATCTCATTACGTGTGCCTAGAACTGGTCTGAAAAACAAGCTTTTCATGTCACAGAAAGCCTTGTTGAAATGAAGGAAATTAAAGTGAGATTAGTGTTATGTGAGGTGGCCTTGTGGTGCTGTCAATTGATTGCTGGGGATTCTGGGGGGGTCCAGCCTTGTGGGTAGTGACAGGGCAAGCCTTTCATGTCACAGAATGGTACAAACTGGTAGAACATGCTCTGCTGTAAATTAACCAATCTTCTATGGTCAGCTTGTTAAATTCAAACTCATCATGCAGATCAATTTCACAGAAAGATAAACAAGGCGTTTTATTCCAGTAATAAGACACCAGTAAGTAGACTGCTGATAGTTATTTCATCACCACGGAAACTTGTTAAGACTGTGTCATCTATGTAAGGAAGAGGTGACCTCAGTGGTTCACAAGTACAGCAATTAGTCACTCTCACCTGTGTGGTTGTGGGTTTGAGTCCGACTCTTACAACCTGCCCCAATATAACCACTGTGGAGGATATAAAAACCAATGATCTGTGAGAATAACCCTACAAATAAATTAATTCAAGCCGTTCACTTCTTCTTTCCTAAACACAAATAACACAAGAAGTATATTTTTATTTCACTTGAAGGCCTTTGTAAGAAGGAATAGTCACTAATTCAGGGTTCTACTATCTTGAACTAAGACTTTAAACGTAAAGGGAAGTTTGAAGGCAGTATTTTTACGTTCAGCCCTAGTTTCGGCTCTCTCCACTCATTGTGTGACAGGGCTGACAGGAGTGCTATGAAGTCCCTGCTTGACCATGGAGAGACAGCCAGGCCTTTCAGACCCCACTCTCAAGTGTCCTTCACAACAAGCCAGCCGGATATTGCCTGGGTAATTAAATCCCCTGCCTCAAAGAGAGGCCTTGGCTTGTCCATTAGTTAGAGCTCCCACTGGCTGGGAGTACAGTAATCTGGTCAATGGGCATCTCTATTGATTACTGCAAAGAACCGAAACACATGGAGAGGCATGGTGAAAGTGGTGAAATCTCGCCCCTTTACAAGGCAATATTAGTTTAAGTCTAGCTTGTATGAGGAGGTGCTCTCCATTAGTGTGGGCTGCTTTGAAGTGTGCCACATTAAGGAAGTGATTAGCATTACATAAATGCAAACTGTGTCCTACTGTTGGTGAGATTCTGTCTGGTCACCTGGCGTAACTCTAAAATATCATACACAAACTGACAAACTTCTGTACACACATGGCCTGAAAGGGCAGCTCTAGAAAACTCACAAAATGATAATTCATTGATAAATGCATGGTTTTGCAGAAAACATCCTTTGATATATTGAAATCTGATTAAGCATTTTATTTCTATTGATTATCAATGCAAATCAGGAGATGACAACCTGTAGGCATGCTTTGTGATCAGATAGAATGGTCAGTGAGACTTGATCGGACCACTGATTCATTACATATTAGTTATACAAGTCTGGTTCTGCTGTATGAGTGGTTCAGCTCATCGGTTGTGGTTGAGATGTGCTATGGGTTGTGCTTCAAACCTCTATCACACTGGTGGTTTGCCGATAGCTTCGGGGCCTGGGCGTCAGACTTCACAAAAGAAGGTGTGTGGCTATTTCCTGCAGGTTTTACCCTTGCTTAACACAATGTTATAGTCCCTAAGGCCTAGGTTAAGGTGGCAGACTTTGTAGCAGGTCTGGGTTTTGTTTACATTTTTGAGACAAGATTTCACCATCACTTCAACAAACCTACAGTCCTAAAGGCCTGGGGGTCAAACTAGCAGAACTGCAGCAGAATATTTGGGGTTCTATACTTCTGCAGATCGAGATTTTACCAGTACTTGACTTAAAGTTACAGTCTGTAAGACCTTATTAAAATCACGGAGAATTCACCCTGAAACAAGAGTCATCATATACATAGTCCTTTGACAGTTGGTTGCAGGTTTACTGTTGGACTACATTCAACCTTGTCCTTTGAATTTTCACCACATTCTTGACTTGTACCTTTGAAGCTACACTTACTCAACATTTTAATTCTTAGAAACTGAGGTTTTCAAAGAAGAAACACATAAAGAAATACTAATTTTGTAAGAAAGACTTTTTCAAAAGTGCTATAAATGTACATTTTTCAATTTACAAAACCTTAATACGGTTTGACAAATAAAATACCAATGCTCCCTGTATTCTACACATCTATTACGTCCAATTTGTCGATTTGCATTTGTGGGCAGTTCCACTATACCCACTGGGTCATAAAGCTAACTCCTGTATAGCTCATGTATTTACAAAAGATTTCCGATACTTTTCCAAGTGATGTTACCATTGATTGGGTCAAGAAACCTCTAACTGGTTCCCAAAAACATTGCAAATGTTTCCCAAGTTATCCGACTGGTTTTTGAAAATATTCCAATTGGCTCCCAATTCCTCCCTAATGAGTTACAAACATTACCAAGGTATATTTGATCAGTAGAATTCACTTTAGAAGGAAAAGATTGCTCTACAAATGTTAAGATAACTTAAGAGAGGTTTACGATTGGGTCCACAATCCAAATACTAGATCGAAAAGAGGATCAGTAATCTTTACCTCCACCAAGGAGGTATTATTTTCATGACCATTTATCTATTTGTTTGTTAGCAGGATTACACAAACACTACTGGTTGGACCTTTTAAAACATAAAAAATCAGAAGATGGGTCTTAGTCCAAAATCCCATTAAACATCATCTGGATCACTGTCTGAACACCAAAAAAATATTCCGGATTTTCCCCATATATTTATTATTATGTGCCTTGGCCGAGGTCTGTGCTCTATGAGTGCTCTTATGGAGTCCGTGGAGATTCTGTGGAATTGGTCTCTTATAGGGCTGTTCCACCTTGGTGACAATACTTTACAATTGGTTTACAACCCTGTAAATTGTCAGTTCAGGAGGTAGATCTTTTCAATCCCAGTGATCTTAAAGCCCTCGGTACACCCATCCTATGAGAGAAGTCGATTATCAGGGTTCGTAAACCTATCGTAAACTTTATTAAAACCTATGTGTGGCGATTTCTCCATTTATCATAAGGCTATCAGAATGAGATCTTAAACCTATCTGTCTTAAACCTCACCCCTGGATCATGAATGTTTTTGTTATTTCCAATCAGAAATTTGGTTTACTATTGTTTCGCCAAGGTGGAATAGCCCCATTAGAATACAAAAATATTCTTAGGAATTAAAATAGTCTCATTCTAAAATGTTTCTTATTTTCCAAAAACTCTGCAGGCATCAGAGAACATTATGTATACTGAAGTGACCTTTCTGACTACACTGCAACACCTACAGCGATGACAGAACTACACAGCACCTACAGTGGTCATTCAGCCACCTGTAATTGCCTATTAGCCTGGTATCAAGGACACATATCCCCCAGTGTCCAGGGCATTTTCTGTAGGCATAAAAATCTCGTAAAGGGCGCCAATTGGTTTACCAGTCTTTAACATTTGAAATGGTCTTTTCAGTATGCTGAATGTGAACCTGAACGGTTGTTTCTGCATTTGAATAGACCATGTGTGCAAAAGTGATGCTGAAGACGTGGTCAATGTTATCCATTCTGTAAAGGACATGCTTTTGAAATTGCTTTGAAGAAACAGATATTCACTCCAACGTAATGACTCTCATAACACACAGCTGTTACATGAGATGTCCGAGGTATTTAAACCTGTACCCAGGGAACTTTCATAGGTTTTCACATATGGAATAGAAATTCTGTACAATTCCACAACTCTTGCAAATAGAACCTTAAGCAGTAAACTATCACCTATCATTAAATTTTACTTGATTTACCTTCACATTTAGAAATGCTCTTTAGTTATAATGTTGTGGTCTCTTGCAATGCCTCTAAACAGGACGGCATTCAACTGTATTTTAAGTTTAACTAATGACATGTCCCATAAAAAAATTTTCTCTGACTTTTGAGGTATTAGTTTTTTTACATTACATGAACACCTTTTAGTAGAGCGCTGTTGAGTAGAAATAATGACCGGAGCCCAGTGTCTTTCTCGAGCATTTTCTGTCCATTTTGTTTCAGGTGAACAAGATATCAGCTGTAACTTCACGTGTATGTACATATATGACTATTCAAATATTACACCTCTGTAATTCTTTAAGCAGTCAAATATCTTTCAGCATTCAAAAGGCTATTAAAGTCACTATATTTGTACTTAGGTCCACTATTGGGCAGTTCTGTGGACTGACCTTTCTCACCAAGGCTATTTACACATGTTTTCCATTGACTGACCAGTTGAACAAACATCTCAAGGACAAGTCTCCCAGTGGTCAACACAATCAATGAGCAAGGCCACGTCTTCCCCCCCCCCCCCCCCCCCCCCACCCAATTACACTCACTAGCCTTGGTCTAGTAGGAACAGCCAACTGGACAAAAACAAGCCTTGGATCCCTTACAAACTAATAATAATAATAAAAGCATTTTATTCCACAAACAGACATCTCCCAGTCCAGCGTCCACATTCATAGAAAGGTCCAAGTCTCCATTCACAGTTTCAATCTTAGGATTTATATTTTGATCCAGTGCCGGGCACTTAATGTCTCACAAAGAGTTGTGACCAAACTCCTTGGAATTTTAATGAGCAGTAATTGATTTTTCATTGTTCTAATATGATTACTAGTTTACACATTCACTGACACAAAATTTTTGTGCACTTTTTTATGTTTATACTCATTTGTATTCTAAATCTAGAACTGAATGAATATCTCGCATTACGGCTGAGATTTCTAAAGATTTCTCATGCATCTGGCCAGGGGAATGAGATCTGAGTGACTACTCCTTGGGATTCAGATGGTAATGAGGTGGCCTTCAAGGAATACTTGGACACACAGTGGGAGAGCTTTTGATGCAATTACCACTCACGAGGGGGCCTGCTTGTTCTGTGTTTAGTTTATGCAGAGTACACTGTTATGTACAACAACAGTACAAGGGTCTGTGCACCTTGACTGGCTGTGAACTGGCCAGAAGTTAACAGGGACATGACCTTAAAACAAGGACCTCAGAATGGTCTTCTACTGTGTTCGTATGCTTTACAGCAAGAAAGGAATTTACACTATATGGTCTACTACAAATATGAGGAAGTATATTACTTTTTTATTTTATATTCATTGTAAATGAAGTTTATTCACTTCAAAATGTCTCGCAAATACACATATCCTGTTTACACCATGGCTCATGTACGCTCGCGGTAAATTTTCACCATATGAGTGGAGGCATTCAAAATCCCAGATTTTGTTCGGTTTCAAAGCCCCGGAAACCAGTCTTGTTATCCGAACCAGTCTGACCACTAGTATCTGACCACTAGTTAAATTATGATGAAGTTGTTTTGAACCTTCTATCATCTAGACAAACCCAGCATGGTTATAATAATAGAGGTTTTACTGTAATTACAGCGGCTCTCCATTTCAGACTACTCCTGGGCTGATTACAGCATTCTGCAAATATTTAATGCTTTGATTTTAACACATTGAAAGTATCCTAATTTTACTATTTTTACCAGGGGTAAAGGTGAAACACCATTATTAATTGTGAAGTTGTGTATTTAAAGTAGACGTTTGTGCCATTGGCTGTTTACATAGCTAAACATCAGTGTAAGAAGGCGAGTGGGGGGGATTTCATCCAGATACATACTGAGGGATTTTCAATGTAAAGATTGTGACTTGCACTCCATGACCTCAGATGTCAGATGATGGACAGTGTTTTTGTGCAGACACTTCACATACACAACAATCTACTGTATTGGGATTTTCCACAGATTTTATTCTGTTTCATTGACTTTGAATGGAAGATGATCTTTTGCTTGGATAACTGGCAGGTGCCAACAAATACAACCTGTTATTTCCTGCACTGAAATGACAAACTCCACAGAGGAAGCTGCAAGTCGGTGTCCTGTCTGCTTACAAGACAGTAGTGTGACCCGGATACAACCTGTCATTTCACTGTGAAAGACACTTAACAACTGGCTATTCATCCTATCACTCTGTTGTATGGACAAATGTCTAACCTTTACATACTTGTAGACCCATGACTCCTTGTTGCAAGCAAGCAAATCATCTCACAACCTAAAACCTACACGACTCAAGACAGTCATTACTGGAAATTGAAAAATTGTCAAATATTCAGAGTCGGACAGAAAATATAACTTAAATTGTGGTTAATAGAGCCTTCGCAAAAGTTTATCAATTAAAGTGACTTTATTTTCAAGACACATAGCAAGAGCTCTTGAACAAAGTTGCAAGTTGTCGAAATATCTTATCTAAAATCTTTACCAAAATTTGGAGACTAGATATGACTTATGGAAACAAAAATTGTAACTTGGAGGCATAATTTCATGGGAGACAAAATAGTTGTGATAAGATCAGACTCTGGTAAAAAATATTACAAATTATATAAAAAATTTCCTCTGGTCAAAGGCCAAATTCGCTTTTTGCAAGAACTACAAAGGTACTGAATAGACATTGGTAAAGATTAGAAGCAAATCTTATAAAATATGGAAATTACTCATTGTCTTGGTGTGTCTCAAGTCTTGGGCTGTTGATAGTAGGCTAGTAGCCAGGAGTTTCTTGCCATTTTCAGACAGTTTTAAATAAATGAAATCAATATAAATTTCTTTAAACTAGATGACATTAACGGCAGAGCAAGGCTAGGCGTTAGTGGTGTGAATGCTGTAAATCTGGTGACCAGCAGGGGAAGCAATGGTTGATTGTACAACACACCTTCCCTTTAGGTAATAGCTAGCCATTAAATAAATACCCCTCCTCATGCAGTGGGTTAGAAAAAGAGAACTGCACCTTGGTGTGAATAGTTTGCACAGAGGCACTTTTGTTAGAGTTTTCTATCACCCTAATCTGTTACTCCCCACATTTATACATTTTAACTTGGTCAAAAGAGAGACCCTATGATTTTGACTGTACAGCCTATAACTTCTAGATTTTTCCGCTCTGTTGGCTTGTAAATTATCCACTCTACTGTTTGCCAAGAGACAGATTGGGGGGAGGGGGTTGATGACACTCTGTGACTAAAGAACCCACCTGCCAGACCTGATCAAATCAAGTGTAGGGCCAGAAACAGAGGTAAGAACTACACAAAGAGCTTCTCTGATAGAGTAAAAGTCATGAAATTTGCCCCAGAATACAGAAATTCACAGAAGAATGCATCCCTACAGATTATGTAAAACAAAACAAAATTCACAGGAATTCTGCAACAGGTAAGGCAGTTGAAAGAGGCACAGAAAGACGATCAACATTTACACAAACTTTAGGAGTGAATACGAGCTTTATTTCTGAGAGGATTCTACCCTGCTTTGGTAAATTTTATGTTATATTATGTTCTCACCAAATCTCACCTCAAACTCAGAAGGTACTACATGTAAAGGTCACCTAACTCTCGATAATCCTTTATATAATATCTTATTCCAAATTTAAAACAGAAGCAGTGAGGAGTAGATACATTTCTGTTTACTGACGCTGGCAGTGTAGTTTGAGGTGTTGGGGGACACCACATGTATGCTGGCTATGACATCATATGACAAGTGGGTCACTTCACAGTCTGCTTCTTGTCAGAGCCAGCTGGCCAGTGAGTTCTACACACACAAAGCATTCACACAATCAGTGTGCAGTGTATGCCTGGGGCTCTGTTGGGGGATTTGGCAATCTGTCAATGGGATAACTGTGAAATGATGTGGTATATATCACAATATTTACATACACATTTTAATTGGTCCATGTATTGAGACATTTTTGTTAAATGTGAATACTATTAAAATAAATAAACCATAAAATATCAATTATTTGACTATATCTTGCCCACCAGCTCTCCACTTTGCCTTTGGTAATGATTCTTATATATGTTTAAAGTTTGATTTTTACTGTTACATCTCAGATTTTGCTTGCAAAGAATTAAGGGCTTTGCACATATACTGGGCACCAGGCAGCACAGTGTCATCTTAACATGCTGGCTGACTGAATTTTCCTTGTCTTACACTATTTTTTCTTGTTTTTCAGTATAATTATTAATTAAGTAAATGTATTTTAAAACAGATTTAATTGTTTATAAGAGTTATACTAATCAGATATAACTGGCAACATCCCACTCTATACACTGAAATCTCTCTTCCCTATTATGTCATTAATCTATCACAATGAAGAACCTTGACCAGTGTTCCTTAATTATCGTATTTATTCATATAAACGGCCCGGGGGCGATGCATTTTTCAAAGGGGTGAAGGGCATGACTATTAGAGATAAAGAGACCACTGAAGTCTGTGGTAGCAGTGGCCAAGAGTGAAATACTTTACAACTGGCATCTAGATTGTCACTTCTGAGAGATCAATATATTCACAAACCTCTAAATATACTTTTAACTTACAAAACTCTACATATAATTTTATCCCATACTTTTGTGCATGTGGAAACTTTTATAGTGATTTCGTTGACCAGAACTGCCATGGTTTGGCTTCATGAGTTTCATTTCCTGTTAGTAGGCATGTTTGATTGGAGATGTACAAAATTTATCTTTTTTTCGGAATCCCAGAATTGAAACAGTATTGTATTGACAGGGGTACCGATCCATCCCTAAAGTAGGAACTTTACCTGTCCTTTTTTTCTTCAATAGTATCTGTCTCCGTTATTGCCTGTATTCAAAATACCCTAGATATTTTGGTATAAAACAGTGTACTAGCTGTCCGTGTCTGTGAAGAACGAATTTTTTCCTTCCTAATCTCCGACACGGATGAGTACACTGTTTTATACCAAAAGATCTGGGGTACCACGGATACAGGCAATAACAGACACTGATACGGGTGAAGAAAAAATGACAGATGAAGTTTCTACTAAATACATACAAATGACATGCACAAAAAGAAGGTAGATTAGAATAGACTTTTTGAAATCATTCTTACATTCCTTAATCAATACCTCTCTATTCATTTTTTACTTCATGAACCTTTCCTTATCTGAGTACAATCTCACTTTTCCAGTGTAGTCAGACAATAGATGTTGCCTGTATGCCATACACTCTGTGTCTTACTGGAAACCACCACACAACTTTGTTCTGGTTACCCCCAACTTCCACTTATAAATGCATCAATAGAGCTTTTTCTTGTGATAAGGTTCTCAAAACTTGTTTCATTTTACTGAAATTCAACTCCTGAGTTTAACTATAATATGAACAGATCATTTGAGGACTTTATAAGCTAAACAACGCAACTTTTCTACTATTTCTGAACTTAAACAGTATTTTATTTGTGGGACACTGAGATTTGGTACCAAGGCATGCCTATTTTAAATGTATACAGTCATACCAAGCCTTCCCTATTAAAGTTATACCAAACGATACAAAGAATGGCAACCACCCTTCCCTAATAAATTTATACTAAATTTATATTAAACAATACACACTATAATGTTTCACTTTCAAGACATGAAAAACACAATGTTTTTAATTAATACACCTTCAACTTTTTTACAGTGCTATTTTCAGAATGCTTGGAAAATTCCAACTGCTTTCCATTTTGCATACTGAAACTTCCTGTTTGCAAAAGCAAGTGTATGAAAACTCTTACAGAACCTGTATTACCCAGAATGGTTAGAATGGATCTCCTCATAAGATGATTATATTCACATAACAGAGCTTTTTACTTTACATGAAACAGAAGTTAACATTGGTTTGTAACATTAATAAATTGAATTCATGTTTCAGGAAGAGTGGTTTTATTGCACCGTACAGGGTCCTGCTGTAGATTTGTGGAATCCACTGATTTCATGGTTAAACCATCTTTTGGCTACAGAGTGAAGGTTTTGTCTTACAGCCCCTGGCTGCTTCTGTTTATTATGGCTGGACTTCAGTGTATTTTGTTAATGCTTTATGTAGTGTTTTGTGAATGCTGATTAGTGTTAGAACCTACCACTCAGTGATTACACATGATCTTCCTGTCCACTTTTTCTGGTTCTATCCCCTCTTGCTGGCAGGTTTTTTGTGTTTACACATGTTGGTTTACTTTTAATGGGGCTGTAGCAGTGGGTGGGTTCCCTGTTACCTCAGCCAACCCAATTAGGTGGAACTATTAGAATTTTGTTTATTTCATAAAAAATATTGTAGGTGAACCATAACTTTTTGTATTGATTTATTCACCTTAAATTTATCTACAGTATTTTCCTTATTTCTGTGGATATTGGATATCTTATTTTGGACAAATCAGAATATTTGCTTTACCACTACTTTGTATTAGTAAAAACTAAAACACAAGTTCTTAGATTCGAATTGGTTCTTGCACAGATGTCCATCGCTGTTTTCCAACCCAAATGGCACCCCTTATAAAGACTGTTTAATGGTTTCTATATATTATACATTGTATATTCCGACTCACCTGAGTAGACTGTAATCGTTTCCGCGTCCACTTTCTCCACCTCTTTCTTCTTACTATGACTGTTTCCTGTCCTGGCCAGCTCGTCCCTGATGATTTTCTCCAGACTATCCTTACTGGAAAACAGTGCCTGGAAGTTGAGTCCAGGCACCTTTTGCTCTTTGTGCTCTTTGTGAATAGGCAGCTGGTCTCCATCCGGTGGCTTGGTCGGCGTGGTGACGGGAGGTGGCTGATCGTCATGGTTACGTGGGGGCGGAGAGTGGCAGTGGAGCGAGTTCTTAGAGCAGAGGCTAATCTTGTGCTTGATGAAGCTGTTGATGTCACACAGGTAGAATTCCTGCTGGCACTTGCCGCAGGTCAGCAAGTCATTCTCCGCCTCCACTGAAACAAAAATCAAAATGTTATATATGTTATAAAAAGAGGTACCAGTAAACTGGACACCGCAGGTCAGCAAGACATTCTCCACCTCCACTGAAACAAAAATCAAAATGTTATATATGTTATAGAAAGAGGTACCGATTAGTATAGGGATTGATGCTCGATCTTTCAATATCGATCGATCATCCCACAGAACTGCCGATATCGACACATACTACCAGCATTTCAATATCGAAATAACATACACCAAACAGACAAGAATAAAAAAATGGTAATTTTACTGCTTAAATGCATATTTATTGTATAAAATCTTTAAAAGGCACATTTACAACTGAAACTAGACCTTGCGCATCGGAGAACCGATGCAAATTGTATCCACCAGAAGAAAACTCACCAAAGCCATTCTAACATCGCTTAACCTTGAAGGAGAAGCCCAAGGTGAAATCTGACCATATCAAAAGATTCTTAGCCCATGATTTCCTATAGGTTGGTGTGACACTGCAAACCTCTAGGAATACGAATAAGCAAGATATAAACACTAATTTTGGCAATCCTCATTTGACCTTGAAAGAGGGGCCAAAGGTCAAATCCGATCACACCAAAAGATTCCCAGCCCATGAATTCCTAGATTTTGGTTTACCATTCCAAAGCTCTAGGACCAATAATAAGCGAGTTATAAGCACTTTTAAGTTTGGCTATCCTCGTTTGACCTTGATGGAGGGTCCAAGGTCAAATCCGACCACAGCAATAGATTCCCTTCACATGATTTTGTGTACTATCCTCGTTTGACCTTGAAGGAGGGGTCCAAGGTCAAATCCGATCACACCAAAAGATTCTTAGCCCATGATTTCCTATAGGTTGGTTTACCATCCCAAACCTCTAGGACCAATAATAAGCGAGTTATAAGCACTTTTAAGTAGTGCTGTAAGTCGTGAAGAAATACTAGAGTCGACGCGTCGGAACTAATAGGCGACGGTGAACCGACGAAAGTCGTACTAGTGTTGATCAAGGACTTCAGAAGAAATATACTTTATTAATTAGCCGCTTTTAAATAAAAAACGAATTTTTGTAGTTTGATCTTCGACCCTAGCCAATAAAGTACTGAATCTCGTGAGAATTTATATTTGCGGTTAAAAAATTGAGGGAAGCAGCCATTGTTGTTTCCACTTGAAAGCCGTGACAACTTAAAAATGTGATTGCTTTCTTTAAAAACACTAATTTTCATAAGATTTTATAAGGTAGGTAATATTTTGGTGTACTATAAAGGTTTTGATGAAAAATCGATTTTTATTATGTATGAACCGACGCGTCGTAATTGCAACACTCACGACTGACTATGACCAAGTCGAGCCGCGTCGTTACTGCACTACTTTTAAGTTTGGCTATCCTCGTTTGACCTTGAAGGAGGGGTCCAAGGTCAAATCCGACCACACCAAAAGATTCCCGGCCCATGATTTCCTATATGTTGGTTTACCATCCCAAACCTCTAGGACCAATAATAAGCGAGTTATAAGCACTTTTAAGTTTGGCTATGCTCGTTTGACCTTGAAGGAGGGGTCCAAGGTCAAATCCGACCACACCAAATGATTCCCAGCCCATGATTTCCTATAGGTTGGTTTACCATCCCAAACCTCTAGGACCAATAATAAGTGAGTTATAAGCACTTTTCATGACTGCAAAGAAACGCCTGTGGCGGCCATCTTGTTTTTCAAAATGAGGCCAAAAATACTCCCAGTCAAGATTTTATAATGAGGAACATATCCTGCGAATTTGAGATCTCTACCTATAATACCCTTTGCTCTAGAGGGTAACCAAAAGTCCTTGTTTAAAGTCGAAAAACGCCCGTGGCGGCCATCTTGTTTTTCAAAATGAGGCCAAAAATATTCCCAGGCAAGATTTTATGGCTATGAATATATCCTGCAAATTTGAGAAGGCTAGCTATAATATTTTTTTCGTTAGAACGGTAACGGTGAAATCTCTCTACACACTGCGGCGGCGTAGACGTAATGAAGTCAAATCCATAGTATCCACCGGATGCTATCCGGTGGATACAACTAAACAGGGTCAAGTCTGGTGCCATCTTTGTTTACATTGCCAGTGACCTACTTCCTGTTTCACGGAAGAGATACAAAACCTAACAGCTAGTACACAGGAAAGCACGAAAACTCTTGTTAAAGGTACGTTTTGTTCACTTTATTTAATTTTATATTGCAGAAATATATTTTTGGTGCATAAGTAGTATCTTTTGATAATTTCGTGAATTTATATGTGCACGTTTTCAAATAACCAGGGGCCGGTTTCAGAAAGGGTCTCAGACTTAGGCTAAGTCAGGGACTTAAAGCTGAGCCTTTTGTCTTTGCCAAGTCCTGGACTTAAATGGATTTCACAAAGGGTGACTTAGCTTGTCATATAACCACGGTGGTTTTCTAGGTCATGTGACCCTTTATTTCTACTCAAAATATTTTAGTGGTAACATATATCCTTTGTTTAGCTCATTTTATCTTTGAAAAAATGCTGTATTTTTAAATGGGAAACCTTATAATCACACAGACATGTCCAAAGAATAATTTAGGGCAGCGTTCTATATTTATTCTTTCTTTTGAAGCATTTCAAATTTTGAAGTGAGAAAAATATATGACCGCCATATTTAAGCCTTTGTTTACAAAAGTTAAGCCCACTCTTGGGTAGACTTAGCCAAAGCCTAGACTTAGCAGCTTTGTGAAATCCTCCAAGTCTAAGATCACAGACTTAGCCTCATTTTAAGACAAAAGTCTTCAATTTAAGTCTAAGTCTGGGCTAAGTCCTTTTGTGAAATCGACCCCTGTATTATCGCCCACGGCTTACGTTAACGGTCCCGATATTGAAATATCGATCGATCTACAACCGTAAATTTTCATTTGATATCCTCAACATTGCTCTTGATCCCTATACTAGTACCGATAAACTGCACACTGCATAAATAACACGTGTCACACTGCATAAATAATATATGTCGCACTTGTCACAAGTCATTTTTGTCACCTAGCTAAAATCAGTTGGACAGAATGACTTACCATTTACGATTTACCAGAAAATTACCATTATCTGGTGTTTATAATGTAGAACACTGAAAGCCCTATTCTGTTGGTGAATTGTGTGTTATCTGGTCAGTCTAGAATATGCTTACCACATAATGACTAAACCTACGCATCGGAGAACTGATGCAAATTTGTATCCACCAAAAGGACAACTCACCAAAGCCAGTGAACCATCGTTTGACCTTGAAGGAGGCGCCCAAGGTCAAATCTGAAAACATCAGAAGATTCCCAGCCAATGACTTCCTATAAGTTGGTTTAACATTGGAAACCTCTAGCACCAATAATAAGTGAGCTATAAGCACTTTTAAGTTTGGGTATCCTCATTTGACCTTGAAGGAGAGGTCTAAGGTCAAATCTGACCACATCAAAAGATTCCCAGCCCATGAATTCCTATAAGTTGGTTTGACATTGTAAACCTCTAGGACCAATAATAAGCTGTAAGCACTTTTAAGTTTGGCTATCCTCGTTTGACCTTGAAGGAGGGGTCCAAGGTCAAACTAGAAAAAGCTTTTTGCTGACAAAATGAAAAAGTGCGAAGTAATCCGTAAAAGATGCCATCCCAAACCTTTAGAACCAATAATAATCGAGATATAATCACTTTTCATGACTGACAAAGATACCCCGTGGCAGCCATCTTGTTTCTCAAAATGAGGCAAAAAATATTCCCAGTCAAGATTTTGTAATGAGGAACATATCCTGCGAATTTGAGATCTCTACCTTCAATACCCTTTGCTCTAGAAGGCCAACAAAAGTCCTTGCTGAAAGTCGAAAAAATGCCCTTGGCGCCCATCTTGTTTTTCAAAATGAGGCCAAAAATATTTCCAGATTTTATGGTTATGAATATATCCTGGAAATTTAAGAAGGCTAGCCATAATTTTTTTTTTTTGTTAGAGCGGTAACGGTGAAATCTCTGCACACTGCAGCATAACAAAGTGAAATCCATAGTATCCATCGGATGCTATCCAGTGGATACAATAAGCATTAAGCACCGACCACTTTACCCACTTTAAGGTAAGCTACTGGTTTCTGTGTATGAATAATATTTGTCACCATTGAAGGGTAGTGCCTGAAGACAACTGGCTTTTATTGGAGTAGATATTCAAGGTACAAAAACATGCAACCAACAGTAAGAAAAACAGGGATGAAATTAAAGTAGTACTCCTTTCAGAAGACATTTAATCAGGCCAAACTATGACAAACAAGACCACTGCCACGGTGTGTATCTCCCGTCAAGCATTAAAGGGGAGGAAATACCTTTTCTGAGATATTCACAATTTTTCATTTTCCGCTAAAATCCAAGATGACATTTTTCCCCTAGGCACAGAATACTGTTGTACTACCCAGTGGGTAAAAAATTCGCTCGAAATCGCTCTGTCTGTTACCATTTCGAAGATATTTTCAATGTTTATTTTCTGCTAAAAATCCAAGATAGCTGCCAAAAGTGGCGAAAATTGAATTTTTTCCCTTTTGCATAGTATACTCATGTACTACCCTGCGGGTCAAAAATTCACTCAAAATCGCTCTATCTCTTTACAGTTTTCGAGATATTAAGACTTTTTCATTTTCCGCAAAAATCAAAGTAGCTATTACTCAGTTAGCTATGGACCTACAGGTCTCAAAATTTGCCATTACACAATATATCAAAAAGTAGGTGAACAACATATTTGACAAAAATCCTTGAAAAACCATGAAAGTAGATATTATTCATTTAGTTATGGACTTACAGGTCTCAAAATTTCCCATTACACAGTACATAAAAAAGTAGCTAAACAACATATCTGAGAAAAATCCTTTAAATTCAACAGTTTTGCTGTGATAAGCGATTTACTCAATGGAAAACCATGAAAGTAGCTATTACTCAGTTAGCTATGGACCTACAGCTCTGAAACTTTGCCATGACACAGAACATTAAAAAGTACATGACCAACATATTTGACAAAAATCCTGTAAATTTAATAGTTTTGCTGTTATAAGTGATTTACTCAATGGAGAACCATCAAAGTAGCTATTACTCAGTTAGTTATGGACTTACAGGTCTCAAAATTTGCCATTACGCAGTACATAAAAAAGTAGCTAAACAACATATCTGAGAAAAATCCTTTAAATTCAACAGTTTTGCTGTTATAAGTGATTTACTCAATGGGGAACCGTTAAAGTAGCTATTACTCGGTTAGCTATGTACCTACAGCTCTCAATATTTGCCATTTCACAGTACATCAAAAAGTAAGTGAAGAACATATTTGAAAAAAATCCTCTAAATTCAACAGTTTTGATGTTAACGGTGATTTACTCAATGGAAACCCTCAAAGTAGCTATTATTTAGGTAGCTATGGAGATACAGCTGTGAAAATTTCCTATGACACAGTACATGAAATAGTAAGTGAACAACATATTTGACAATAATTCTGTAAATTTAATAGTTTTGGAGTTATAAGTGATTTACTCATTGTTGAACTTCATAGTAGCCATTACTCAGTTAGCTATGGAAATACAGCTCTGAAACTTTTCTGCAATTTCACTCTGTTATAGCTGACCAAAACTTATGTGAATAACATATTTAAACAAAATACTGTAAATGTAATAGTTTTCACTTTATAACTGATTTACTCAACAGTGATACCCTCAAAGTAGCTATTACTCAGCTATGCAATGAGCTACATGTCTGAATTTTTTCTATGTTATAGCTGACCCAAAATTAGGTGAACAACATATTTAAGCAAAATACTGTAAATGCAATAGTTTTCAAGTTACAACTGATTTACTCAATAGTGAGAACCTGAAAATAGCTATTGCTCAGCTATGCCATGAGCTATAAGTCTGTAATTTCACGATGTTATAGCTGACCCAAAATTAGGTGAACAACATATTTAAGCAAAATACTGTAAATGCAATAGTTTTCAAGTTACAACTGATTTACTCAACAGTCGGTACCTAAAAGTAGCTATTACTCAGCTATGCCATGAGCTACAGGTCTGTAATTTCACTATGTTATAGCTGACCCAAAAGTAGCTGAATAACATATTTACACAAATTTCTGTAAATGCAATAGTTTTCCAATTACAACTGACTTACTCAACAGTGTGAACTTCAAAGTAGCTATTACTCAGCTATGCAATGAGCCACAGGTCTGGAACTTCACTATGTTATAGCTGACTCCGAAATAGGTGAATAACATATTGAAACAAAATACTCTAAATATAATACTTTTGAAGTTATAAGTAATTTACTCAACAGTGATAACCTAAAAGTAGCTATTACTCAGCTATGCCATGAGCTATAGGTCTGAAATTTTACTATGTTATAGCTGACCCAAAAGTAGCTGAATAACATATTTATACAAAATTGTGTAAATGCAATAGTTTTAAAGTTACAAGTGATTTTACTCATGATGGAAGTTACTGAAAAGCCCAAAAGTAGCTATTACTCACTTAGCTATTGAGACAGACACCCAAGTTACTCACCATGTTGTAGCTATGAAAAAAGTAGCTGAATAACATATTTTAACAAAATGCTCTAAATGCAATACTTTTCAAGTTATAAGTGATTTAGTGCATGATTTCATGACTTTTAATGCATTTTAAATATTTTTGTCTACCATAGGCCTAATTTAGACATAAAGCCTACCAAAAAGATAGGGTGGCGAGTCCTCTAGCATACCAAGCCACCTGCCAAATATGAAAGAAATCTGGAAAGAAATGTGGACTGTAGGTCGCTAACAAGCAATATTCCACATTTTACACATTTTTGTCTACCACAGGCCTAATTTTGACATAAAGCCTACCAAAAAGATAGGGTGGCGAGTCCTCTAGCATACCAAGCCACCTGCCAAATATGAAAGAAATCTGGAAAGAAATGTGGACTGTAGGTCGCTAACAAGCAATATTCCACATTTTAGACATTTTTGTCTACCACAGGCCTAATTTTGACATAAAGCCTACCAAAAAGATAGGGTGGCGAGTCCTCTACCATATAAAGCCACCTGCCAAATATGAAAGAAATCCGGAAAGAAATGTGGACTGTAGGTCGCTAACAAGAAATCTCTGCGGACACGGACGACAACGATGATGAATCCATAGTATCCCCGCTTCGCGTCGGGGATACAACAATACCAAGCAGGCTATTTTTAGGCTGTATAAAAGTGCAACTACACACTTACGGCAGCCATCTAAATCCACGAAAAAAAACCCATGGCAGAACACCCGAAAAAAAAAAACCCATGGCAGCCATCTTGTTAACACCCGTAGCAGCCATCTTGTTTTTCCGAATCAGCCGAAAAAGTTTCCCAGACAAGTTTTTCCAATGAAGAATTTATCCTGCAAATTTGGAAGCTCTAGCTATAATAGTTTAAGAGATAGAAAGGCTTTTGTAAAAACGTGACAAACGGACGGACGCACGCACGCACACATGGCATTTTATAATCTCCTGTACCGGGCCTATCAGCCGGCGGGAGATAACAAGGAAATGGCTTCAGAGATTCTTGTACCCCACAGCACGAGGACATCCCAGTAAACATCGCAAACGTTTATAAACGTTTAGTAAACCTATAAACGTTTTTTAAACCAAATATAAACCTAAATATTGACAATTATTCAATATTATGGGTTTGTAAACGTTTCAGCAACATTAGTTTGGTTTATAAACGTTTATAAACATTTTTAAATGTTTACAAAGGGTTAAAAATATCTTAACCTCACTTTCATTTGGGATGATGACATCAGCACAGCCATTTTTAGAGAAACTGGAGAAATATTTCTGTAAGTATATCTTGCTGTATCACTGTTGTTTGAAGCCATCATTATATTCTAAGTAGAGATATAAAAGTATATAACATCATCAAATTATATACTTCTATATATCAACTTAGAATGTAATGATGGCTTCAAACAACAGTGATACAGCAAGATATACTTACAGAAATATTTATCCAGATTTTAAACACGTGTATAAATGTTTATAAACGGTTATGAATAAACGTTTATGCTTAAACGTTTATAAACGTTTATAGGCAAACGTTTAGGGACCCATCATTTTAAACCTAATCTAAACCGTTTTTAGTTAGGTTTATAAACGTTTATAAACGTTTGTAATGTTTACTGGGATAGTTTGACATGATATACAGGAGTGATTGAGTACAAATATTGGGAGGCTTTCAGAGCAAACAGTGTGATATAATCTTGTACACTTACATCCTCCAACTGGGGCCACAGTGGCAGAGTGGTAACACTCTCGCCTCCCACCTCTGAGGCCGGGGTTCGGTTCACGGCTCTACCTCAAGTGGGAAAGCTGGTAGTTGCTTGCCATTGGTCGGCAGTTTACAGTTCAGAACCTTGACCAACTGTTTGTACTTGTTTTCTCTGCCCTTCCAACTACCCGTCATGATATGACCTATACAGTGTTGAAAGCGATGTAAAACTCCAAGTGGATACAATAAATACATCCTCTAACCAATAACCTTACTAAGTATAAAATTCCTGAATCTTACGTTTCCAGATATAACCTGGACAAGATTTTAAAGGTCAAGGGTGAAATCAAGGTCACATGACGTTGCACACCTATACCCCCTAACCAATGTCCCTACCCAGTATCAACTTTTCTACACCTTAAGGTTTTCAAACTCAAGGTCACTACGGCAAGGTCAAAGGTAAAATCAAGGTTCACACCATGACACTGCACACCTACACCGACAACCAATGTTCTTACCAAATATCAATAACTAACACCTCAGGGTTTATAAGGTACAGCCCCGACAAGCTTTTTCCCACCAGTCACCCGCCCAAACACCCATCCGGACACCATGGGTGAAAACAATACCTGCACAGCCCTTAAAGTCTGTGGGGTAAAAACCAGCCTGTCCAATGCATTTCCTGCAGTCCCCATAAAACAGAAAGAATCAAGAATGTTATGAATTACAACAATGCTCAGGTCAATAAATATGTAACAATTAGATACATCTGGTACTATTGAATAAACATGATTTCACCCAATCATCACGCAACCATCTTAAGTCTGAGACACTTAAATCTGAGTTGTAAATAAATGTAAATATAATGGTTTATAGTCTAGTATCAGTATATATACTATCACTTGACTTTACATTTACACCCTGGCCTGGGTTTCAGAACTTTTCACACACGTTATCTGTCTCAGTTCCCTGTGGGAACGTACTAGGGGGCTGCCACAATACGGCGCACACACACTAAGAACCCACTAGCAGCCAGGTACCCATTACTCCTGGGTGCAGAGAGGCACAGTCCAGGTTAACACATTGCCCAAGGATGTTATCAAACATGAAACAGTCGGCATCACCGGGGACTGGACCCACGACCCTTGGATTATGAGTCCAACACCCTACCAACTGAGCCACATGAGACCAAAACATCAGTTTACATCTATGATTAAAACTAACTTTCAAGGTCATCTGACTAGATGCACTCCTAAAACTAAGTTTCGCGGTCACCTATAACCTAATCTTCCAAAATCACCTTCCCATATAATTCACAGACAGAACACAAAGCTATCTTGTTCTGTATCCTATATTTGCCATCTTCATTTTTTTTTTTCAAAAATATCCAAAAATGTACACTGACAAATTTATCTTATTTGCCATCCAATGTCAATCAACTACAAATAAGCTCCACCCACTTTGTGTCTCATAAAATACCGTCACCAAACCCTGTGACATAATGACAAACAGGGTTACCTGTACATTGGCTTTCCAGTCCTCTTGACCATTTATTGCAAATCCGCTCCATTGTCCAAGTCACTCACGATAAAATCCTGTTTTTGCATGCCTGGTTCCCAATCACTCAGAGGTCAGTAGTTTACATTTTGGAAGCACATGAACCAGGTGACTGAAATTTATGACCTTCCTTTGTAAAGTTTCTAACTCTGAATGAAGAGACCTCTCCCTCTCTTTTCAACACACACAGACTGGCCTCCCCACTGATACATTACACACATACCAACCCCTCACCTAAATTGTTTGCAGAAGCCTTTTTTACTGCAATTCCGACCAGTAAATTCAACAGAAACTCAAACTACGGGAGTCCCCTCTATTTTGTCATTTAACCCCCCCCCCCCCCCTCCTCCTCACTTTTAAGCCACATGTTTTGTATTTTCCCATTATATCTTCTTTTCAATGAAATGATTTTCACTAAATGTAATCTACAGGTATGTAATGTCTACATTGAATTTAGGGTAAGTTTCATAGTCACCCGTTTTTCTCACAGTCTCAGAGCGCCACCTGGAAAATGGTTGTGTAATAAACCTTACAAGAGTTAACTTGTGCCTGATTGCAGTGAACACACACACACCACACGACGTGCTTTCTCTGAAATGAGATGTCTTGGGATGACATCTGCATTTTATTCTCAGAATTACAGGCTGGACAACTGAGTTTAACAACACCAGTATTTAGGTTGTTCCACACAGAACGTCCCGCAAGAAAACGCAACAAGAAAGACAGATTATGATATTGATAACCTTCCTTGTGTGAATACCAGTATTGGGATTTCATGAACACAATTTTTCACTCACAAATGAACTGAGCCCACTGACAATAGGCCAACCTATGTGAAATGATAACACCTTTTCTATGTTATGAACCCTTTGTTATCTGAACACAATCTCACTCTCCTAACCTGGCTGAATAACAGAGGTTGTCTTGTGCCTTAGCTTTACAATAAATCACCCATACAATGTGTCACCTTTGAAACCTGCGTGTCAAATTTTCTATGAAAAACTAGAACTAGTAAGATACACTTTGTCATTAGAACTTTCACAGCATTTCACTTACAAATGAAACTGGTAACTGGTAGATTTTATGGTTTATATGATCATTTTAAGGCTATTGTAACAACATCATGAACATGCATCTCAGTTAAAACTTAATTGATACACTTTAGAGCTCAGTGGACTGATCAAAACATAATGAAATATCGTGATATTTTGGACATCTAAAATACATAGGTTTTAACAATTGAAAGTGATGCTGACTTTTGACCAAGATACAGTTGACATAGCACATACACTCTCACAAACAGGATGTTGTCTCTTTCATTCTAATTCCATGAGATATTTTCTACTACACTTGTGGGTGTCAGATAGTTTTGTCAAAACAAACAACAAATAACATCCAAGCTCCTATACAGATCAAGATGCCCCACATGTTTGAAGCAATAGTCTTTTACCATAATAACAATGCCATCTCTATTTTATAGACTGTCTTTTTATACCAGTTTTTGTGTTATAAACGTAAAGCAATACCTTTTACCTGGGAAGCAATCACTGGGGGAGTATACTAACGGGTGAAGAGATGATTTCATCTCACAGTGCAATCTAATCAGCGTCTGAACTACCTAATTTCTCTGTACGGCAACTCTGAGGCACAACACTCCATTAGAACAGTTGTTGAATCAATCGGAAAATGTAGATGCTTTATGTATTTGAATATTACCAAACTTTCTGGTGTGTAGTAACTGTCTTCAAAAGACTCTATGGAACAAAACCATTCAACTTGCGTTCAAACGTTCTCTACTACAGCTTATCTTGGTAACTTGGGGTCACATCATTCAACTTGTGTTCAAACATTCTCTACTATAGCTTCTAATCTTGGTAACTTGGGGGTCACATCATGGTTACTGGTGACCACTGTTTATATGATCACCCACATCAGGCATTTACTGATATTATTCGCACTTCATCTCACGCATTTGATATGGTCTATTGCAGCTTCTTTGTGCCTTTCCACAGTCTCACAAAGTTTATACAAAATGACAATAAATTCACAATATTTTATTCCATAGTATCACAGCAGACATTGCTTTACCAAGACACTCTCCTTTTCATGTACAATTGATTCTCTTTAAGTAACACCCTGTTTAGCCGAATTCCTGCTAGGTGCAATGTCCCAGTCCACGCTTTACAAATCAGTCCTCTTTCTCTGGGTCTAACATACATTGAACAGTTTATCCTAATTTAACTGTCTGCAAGATTACCCATTTTGTTTGAACGTGACCCGAGGTCACTGTTGTTTCTAACCCATGTTTCTAACCCATGTCTACCATCAGTTCTACATTCATGTCCAGTGCTGGTGATCAGAACAAGTTCTATAAAGTCACCAAGACTCTATCAGTGTGAACAAGCTGGGAGACAAGAAAGACAAATATCTCCGTCACTGACACTTGAAAGTCTTTGGAATACTTAAAACAAACTTGTTATCAGCAAACACAATGAACATGATAACTTTCTTATACAAATCACAGAGTATTTAAGATATTTGAAAGTATTAATAACTAGATTGGGCCAACTCGGCGCCAACATATCCCCAGACAGGTCATCACTCACGCCACAGGTTTTGATCGGGAATTTTTTAAAACATAATTACCCATTATTATATGAACTTCAGCACATCAATCTACTCTGTTTATATCTCCCCAAGGAAGATGGTGTATCCCCAGACGCCGAATACATAACTCAAATTATATTTTCAATCTTCCTGCAATGATAACTCTAAACCTATTTTCAAAGTATTTAAATGATTGATGATTGAATGTCCATTCTAAAATAATAATCCCAAAAGAGCATATCTGTTTCTATATTTGTTGACAAATAAAATATTATTTTTAACTCATCACATTTTTCAATCTTCCTTCAAAGTATTTAAATGATTGATGATTCAATGTCCATTCTAAAATTCATAATCCCAAAAGCGCATATCTGTTTCTATATTTGTTCACAAATAAAATATTATTTAAAAAAAAATTATTTATATTATTATTTTATTATATTTTTTATTTTTAGAATTTGCAAATTGTTTTCAGTTATTCATTTCCTCTATACCTATATATGTGGTCCATATATATGCAACCTAAATATGTGACACAATCTCAGTTCTGACTCCCCTTTGTGTTATATGTAATGAAGCCCACCACCTCCCACCCCCACCCCTCTCCCCTTCTCCACACCTCTCTCACTATTACACAAGATCTGCAACCCCATTGAGTTCTTTGTTTCTCATCTGATATCATTAAATACCTTTGTTTATTTAGTGTCACTCAATATAGCTGGAGGTCCCAGAGGTGGGTGGGGGGAATCCGGGTGGGGGATGTGGGTTGAGCATAAATGGTAAACAAACAATCTATATACAAGAGGAGAGTGCCCGTGAACGGGCACTGTGTCAGCTGACAGAATGTTTTTGATTTGTGATGGTGATAATGAGAGGAAAGCATAATTATCAGGGAAAGGGCTGTACAGAAATACAGTAAATGGTAACTGAACACATGTTCGAAAGATATTCCGAAGCTGACAGAAGAAAACGACAAAAAAGTTGTGCCCTGCAAAAGGTATTATGAAATAAAGTAACTAGGTAATTGTTTAAGGGTAAAAAGTAGGTTAAAAATATTTAAAGAAATACTATAAATGCAATATCCTCGTTCCACCATGAAGAAGGGGTCCAAAGGTCAAATCTGACCATACCAAAAGATTCCCAGCCAAAGAATTTAGGATGGTTTACTATCCCAAACCTCTCGGACCAATAATAAGTGAGTTATAGGCACTTTTTAAGTTTGGCTATCCTTGTTTGACCTTGAAGGAGGGGGTCCAAGGTCAAATCCGACCACACAAAAAAATTCCCAGCCCATGATTTCCTGTAGCTTGTTTACCATCCCAAACTTGTAGGACCAATAATAAGCGAGTTCTAAGCAATTGTAAGTTTGGCTATCCTCAACTGCCCTTGAAGGAGGGGTCCCAGGTCAAATCTGACCACACCAAAAGAATCCCAGCCCATGATTTCCTATATGTTGGTTTACCATCCCAAACCTCCAAGACCAATAATACGCGAGTTATAAGCACTTTAAGTTTGGCTATCTTCGTTTGACCTGGAAGGAGGGGGTCCAAGGTCAAATCCGACCACACAAAAACATTCCCAGCCCATGATTTCCTGTAGCTTGTTTACCATCCCAAACTTGTAGGACCAATAATAAGCGAGTTCTAAGCAATTGTAAGTTTGGCTATCCTCAACTGCCCTTGAAGGAGGGGTCCCAGGTCAAATCCGACCACACCAAAAGATTCCCAGCCCATGATTTTCTATAGGTTGGTTTTCCATTCGAAACCTCTAGGACCAATAATAAGTGAGTTATAAGCACTTTTAAGTTTGGCTATCCTCATTTGACCTTGAAGGAGGGGTCCAAGGTGAAATCCGACCACACCAAAAAATTCCCAGCTCATGATTTTCTATAGGTTGGTTTTCATTCCAACCTCTGGGACCAATAATAAGCGAGTTATAAGCACTTTTATTTTTGGCTATCCTCATTTGACCTTGAAGGAGGGTTCCAAGGTCAAATCGGACCATATTAACAGATTCCCAGCCCATGATTTCCCACAGGTTGGATACAATGATTTACTCAACAGTGAGAACCTGAAAGAAGCTATTGCTCAGCTATCCCATGACATAGAGGTCTGCAATTTCACTATGTTATAGCTGACCAAAACGTCTGTGAATAACATATTTAACAAAATACTGTAAATGTAATAATTTTCAAGTTACAACTGATTTACTCAAGAGTGAGAACCTCAAAGTAACTATTACTCAGCTATGCAATGAGCTACATGTCTGAATTTTTGCTCTGTTATAGCTGACCTAAAAGTAGCTGAACAACATATTTAAGCAAAATACTGTAAATGCAATAGTTTTCAAGTTACAACTGATTTACTCAATAGTGAGAACCAGAAAATAGCTATTGCTCCGCTATGCCATGAGCTATAGGTCTGTAATTTCACTATGTTATAGCTAACCCAAAAGTAGGTGAACAATATATTTTAACAAAATACTCCAAATGCAATATTTTTCAAGTTATAGCTGATTTACTCAACAGTCAGTGCCTGAGAACAGCTATTGCTCAGTTGTGCCATGAGCTACAGGTCTGTAATTTTACTATGTTATAGCTGACCCAAAAGTAGCTGAATAACATATTTGCACAAATTTCTGTAAAGGCAATAGTTTTCCAATTACAACTGATTTACTCAACAGTGAGAACTTCAAAGTAGCTATTACTCAGCTATGCAATGAGCCACAGGTCTGGAACTTTACTATGTTATAGCTGACCCCAAAATAGGTGAATAACATATTGAAACAAAATACTCTAAATGCAATAGTTTTCAAGTTATAAGTGATTTACTCAACAGTGACAACCTAAAAGTAGCTATTACTCAGCTATGCCATGAGCTACAGGTCTGAAATTTTACTATGTTTTAGCTGACCCAAAAGTAGCTGAATAACATATTTATACTAAATTCTCTAAATGCAATAGTTTTCAAATTACAAGTGATTTACTCAACATTGAGAACTTCAAAGTAGCTATTACTCAGCTATGCAATGAGTCACGGGTCTGGAACTTCACTATGTTATAGCTGACCCAAAAATAGGTGAATAACATATTGAAACAAAATACTGTAAATGCAATAATTTCCAAGTTATAAGCGATTTACTCAACAGTGATAACCTAAAAGTAGCTATTACTCAGCTATGCCATGAGCTACAGGTCTGAAATTTTACTATGTTATAGCTGACCCAAAAGTAGGTGAACAACATATTTAAGCAAAATACTGTAAATGCAATAGTTTTCAAGTTACAACTGATTTACTCAATAGTGATGACCTAAAAGAAGCTATTACTCAGCTATGCCATGAGCTACAGGTCTGAAATTTTACTATGTTATAGTTGACCCAAAAGTAGCTGAATAACATATTTATACTAAATTCTCTAAATGCAATAGTTTTCCAATTACAACTGATTTACTCAATAGTGAGAACCTCAAAGTAGTTATTACTCAGCTATGCAATGAGCTACAGGTCTGAAATTTCACTATGTTATAGCTGACCCAAAAGTAGGTGAACAACATATCAAAGCAAAATACTGTAAATGTAATAGTTTTCAAGTTACAACTGATTTACTCAACAGTGATGACCTAAAAGTAGCTATTACTCAGCTATGCCATGAGCTACAGGTCTGAAATTTTACTATGTTATAGCTGACCCAAAAGTAGGTGAACAACATATTTAAGCAAAATACTGTAAATGCAATAGTTTTCAAGTTACAACTGATTTACTCAATAGTGATGACCTAAAAGTAGCTATTACTCAGCTATGCCATGAGCTACAGGTCTGTAATTTCACTATGTTATAGCTGACCCAAAAGTAGCTGAATAACATATTTATACGAAATTCTCTAAATGCAATAGTTTTCCAATTACAACTGATTTACTCAATAGTGAGAACTTCAAAGTAGCTATTACTCAGCTATGCAATGAGCCACAGATCTGAAACTTCACTATGTTATAGCTGATCCCAAAATAGGTGAATAACATATTGAAACAAAATACTCTAAATGCAATAGTTTTCAAGTTATAAGCGATTTACTCAACAGTGATAACCTAAAAGTCGCTATTACTCCGCTATGCAATGGGTCACGGGTCTGGAACTTCACTATGTTATAGCTGACCCCAAAATAGGTGAATAACATATTGAAACAAAATACTCTAAATGCAATAATTTCCAAGTTATAAGCGATTTACTCAACAGTGATAACCTAAAAGTAGCTATTACTCAGCTATGCCATGAGCTACAGGTCTGAAATTTTACTATGTTATAGCTGACCCAAAAGTAGGTGAACAACATATTTAAGCAAAATACTGTAAATGCAATAGTTTTCAAGTTACAACTGATTTACTCAATAGTGATGACCTAAAAGTAGCTATTACTCAGCTATGCCATGAGCTACAGGTCTGAAATTTTACTATGTTATAGCTGACCCAAAAGTAGGTGAACAACATATTTAAGCAAAATACTGTAAATGCAATAGTTTTCAAGTTACAACTGACTTACTCAATAGTGATGACCTAAAAGTAGCTATTACTCAGCTATGCCATGAGCTACAGGTCTGAAATTTTACTATGTTATAGCTGACCCAAAAGTAGGTGAACAACATATTTAAGCAAAATACTGTAAATGCAATAGTTTTCAAGTTACAACTGATTTACTCAATAGTGATGACCTAAAAGTAGCTATTACTCAGCTATGCCATGAGCTACAGGTCTGAAATTTTACTATGTTATAGTTGACCCAAAAGTAGCTGAATAACATATTTATACTAAATTCTCTAAATGCAATAGTTTTCCAATTACAACTGATTTACTCAACAGTGATAAGCTAAAAGTAGCTATTACTCAGCTATGCCATGAGCTACAGGTCTGAAATTTTACTATGTTATAGCTGACCCAAAAGTAGGTGAACAACATATTTAAGCAAAATACTGTAAATGCAATAGTTTTCAAGTTACAACTGATTTACTCAATAGTGATGACGTAAAAGTAGCTATTACTCAGCTATGCCATGAGGTACAGGTCTGAAATTTTACTATGTTATAGTTGACCCAAAAGTAGCTGAATAACATATTTATACTAAATTCTCTAAATGCAATAGTTTTCCAATTACAACTGATTTACTCAATAGTGAGAACCTCAAAGTAGTTATTACTCAGCTATGCAATGAGCTACAGGTCTGAAATTTCACTATGTTATAGCTGACCCAAAAGTAGGTAAACAACATATTAAAGCAAAATACTGTAAATGTAATAGTTTTCAAGTTACAACTGATTTACTCAATAGTGATGACCTAAAAGTAGCTATTACTCAGCTATGCCATGAGCTACAGGTCTGAAATTTTACTATGTTATAGCTGACCCAAAAGTAGGTGAACAACATATTTAAGCAAAATACTGTAAATGCAATAGTTTTCAAGTTACAACTGATTTACTCAATAGTGATGACCTAAAAGTAGCTATTACTCAGCTATGCCATGAGCTACAGGTCTGTAATTTCACTATGTTATAGCTGACCCAAAAGTAGCTGAATAACATATTTATACGAAATTCTCTAAATGCAATAGTTTTCCAATTACAACTGATTTACTCAATAGTGAGAACTTCAAAGTAGCTATTACTCAGCTATGCAATGAGCCACAGATCTGAAACTTCACTATGTTATAGCTGATCCCAAAATAGGTGAATAACATATTGAAACAAAATACTCTAAATGCAATAGTTTCCAAGTTATAAGCGATTTACTCAACAGTGATAACCTAAAAGTAGCTATTACTCAGCTATGCAATGAGTCACAGGTCTGGAACTTCACTATGTTATAGCTGACCCCAAAATAGGTGAATAACATATTGAAACAAAATACTCTAAATGCAATAATTTCCAAGTTATAAGCGATTTACTCAACAGTGATAACCTAAAAGTAGCTATTACTCAGCTATGCCATGAGCTACAGGTCTGAAATTTTACTATGTTATAGCTGACCCAAAAGTAGGTGAACAACATATTTAAGCAAAATACTGTAAATGCAATAGTTTTCAAGTTACAACTGATTTACTCAATAGTGATGACCTAAAAGTAGCTATTACTCAGCTATGCCATGAGCTACAGGTCTGAAATTTTACTATGTTATAGCTGACCCAAAAGTAGGTGAACAACATATTTAAGCAAAATACTGTAAATGCAATAGTTTTCAAGTTACAACTGATTTACTCAATAGTGATGACCTAAAAGTAGCTATTACTCAGCTATGCCATGAGCTACAGGTCTGAAATTTTACTATGTTATAGCTGACCCAAAAATAGGTGAACAACATATTTAAGCAAAATACTGTAAATGCAATAGTTTTCAAGTTACAACTGATTTACTCAATAGTGATGACCTAAAAGTAGCTATTACTCAGCTATGCCATGAGCTACAGGTCTGAAATTTTACTATGTTATAGTTGACCCAAAAGTAGCTGAATAACATATTTATACTAAATTCTCTAAATGCAATAGTTTTCCAATTACAACTGATTTACTCAACAGTGATAACCTAAAAGTAGCTATTACTCAGCTATGCCATGAGCTACAGGTCTGAAATTTTACTATGTTATAGCTGACCCAAAAGTAGGTGAACAACATATTTAAGCAAAATACTGTAAATGCAATAGTTTTCAAGTTACAACTGATTTACTCAATAGTGATGACCTAAAAGTAGCTATTACTCAGCTATGCCATGAGCTACAGGTCTGTAATTTCACTATGTTATAGCTGACCCAAAAGTAGCTGAATAACATATTTATACGAAATTCTCTAAATGCAATAGTTTTCCAATTACAACTGATTTACTCAATAGTGAGAACTTCAAAGTAGCTATTACTCAGCTATGCAATGAGCCACAGATCTGAAACTTCACTATGTTATAGCTGATCCCAAAATAGGTGAATAACATATTGAAACAAAATACTCTAAATGCAATAGTTTCCAAGTTATAAGCGATTTACTCAACAGTGATAACCTAAAAGTAGCTATTACTCCGCTATGCAATGAGTCACAGGTCTGGAACTTCACTATGTTATAGCTGACCCCAAAATAGGTGAATAACATATTGAAACAAAATACTCTAAATGCAATAATTTCCAAGTTATAAGCGATTTACTCAACAGTGATAACCTAAAAGTAGCTAATACTCAGCTATGCCATGAGCTACAGGTCTGAAATTTTACTATGTTATAGCTGACTCAAAAGTAGGTGAACAACATATTTAAGCAAAATACTGTAAATGCAATAGTTTTCAAGTTACAACTGATTTACTCAATAGTGATGACCTAAAAGTAGCTATTACTCAGCTATGCCATGAGCTACAGGTCTGAAATTTTACTATGTTATAGTTGACCCAAAAGTAGCTGAATAACATATTTATACTAAATTCTCTAAATGCAATAGTTTTCCAATTACAACTGATTTACTCAACAGTGATAACCTAAAAGTAGCTATTACTCAGCTATGCCATGAGCTACAGGTCTGAAATTTTACTATGTTATAGCTGACCCAAAAGTAGGTGAACAACATATTTAAGCAAAATACTGTAAATGCAATAGTTTTCAAGTTACAACTGATTTACTCAACAGTGATGACCTAAAAGTAGCTATTACTCAGCTATGCCATGAGCTACAGGTCTGAAATTTTACTATGTTATAGCTGACCCAAAAGTAGGTGAACAACATATTTAAGCAAAATACTGTAAATGCAATAGTTTTCAAGTTACAACTGATTTACTCAATAGTGATGACCTAAAAGTAGCTATTACTCAGCTATGCCATGAGCTACAGGTCTGAAATTTTACTATGTTATAGTTGACCCAAAAGTAGCTGAACAACATATTTAAGCAAAATACTGTAAATGCAATAGTTTTCAAGTTACAACTGATTTACTCAATAGTGATGACCTAAAAGTAGCTATTACTCAGCTATGCCATGAGCTACAGGTCTGAAATTTTACTATGTTATAGCTGACCCAAAAGTAGCTGAATAACATATTTATACGAAATTCTCTAAATGCAATAGTTTTCCAATTACAACTGATTTACTCAATAGTGAGAACTTCAAAGTAGCTATTACTCAGCTATGCAATGAGCCACAGATCTGAAACTTCACTATGTTATAGCTGATCCCAAAATAGGTGAATAACATATTGAAACAAAATACTCTAAATGCAATAGTTTCCAAGTTATAAGCGATTTACTCAACAGTGATAACCTAAAAGTAGCTATTACTCAGCTATGCCATGAGCTACAGGTCTGAAATTTTACTATGTTATAGCTGACCCAAAAGTAGGTGAACAACATATTTAAGCAAAATACTGTAAATGCAATAGTTTTCAAGTTACAACTGATTTACTCAATAGTGATGACCTAAAAGTAGCTATTACTCAGCTATGCCATGAGCTACAGGTCTGAAATTTTACTATGTTATAGCTGACCCAAAAGTAGGTGAACAACATATTTAAGCAAAATACTGTAAATGCAATAGTTTTCAAGTTACAACTGATTTACTCAATAGTGATGACCTAAAAGTAGCTATTACTCAGCTATGCCATGAGCTACAGGTCTGAAATTTTACTATGTTATAGTTGACCCAAAAGTAGCTGAATAACATATTTATACGAAATTCTCTAAATGCAATAGTTTTCCAATTACAACTGATTTACTCAACAGTGATAACCTAAAAGTAGCTATTACTCAGCTATGCCATGAGCTACAGGTCTGAAATTTTACTATGTTATAGCTGACCCAAAAGTAGGTGAACAACATATTTAAGCAAAATACTGTAAATGCAATAGTTTTCAAGTTACAACTGATTTACTCAACAGTGATGACCTAAAAGTAGCTATTACTCAGCTATGCCATGAGCTACAGGTCTGAAATTTTACTATGTTATAGCTGACCCAAAAGTAGGTGAACAACATATTTAAGCAAAATACTGTAAATGCAATAGTTTTCAAGTTACAACTGATTTACTCAATAGTGATGACCTAAAAGTAGCTATTACTCAGCTATGCCATGAGCTACAGGTCTGAAATTTTACTATGTTATAGCTGACCCAAAAGTAGCTGAATAACATATTTATACGAAATTCTCTAAATGCAATAGTTTTCCAATTACAACTGATTTACTCAATAGTGAGAACTTCAAAGTAGCTATTACTCAGCTATGCAATGAGCCACAGGTCTGAAATTTTACTATGTTATAGCTGACCCAAAAGTAGGTGAACAACATATTTAAGCAAAATACTCTAAATGCAATAGTTTCCAAGTTATAAGCGATTTACTCAACAGTGACAACCTAAAAGTAGCTATTACTCAGCTATGCCATGAGCTACAGGTCTGAAATTTTACTATGTTATAGCTGACCCAAAAGTAGCTGAATAACATATTTATACGAAATTCTCTAAATGCAATAGTTTTGAAGTTATAAGCAATTTACTCAACAGTGATAACGTAAAAGTAGCTATTACTCAGCTATGCCATGAGCTACAGGTCTAAAATTTTACTATGTTATAGCTGACCCAAAAGTAGCTGAATAACATATTTATACGAAATTCTCTAAATGCAATAGTTTTTAAGTTACAAGTGATTCTACTCATGATGGAAGTTACTGAAAAGCCCAAAAGTAGCTATTACTCACTTAGCTATTGAGACAGGCACCCAACTTACTCACCATATTGTAGCTATGAAAAAAGTAGCTGAATAACATATTTTAACAAAATGCTCTAGATGCAACAGTTTTCAAGTTATAAATGATTTTGTGCATGATTTCATGAATGTTAATGCATTAAAAATTATTAAAAAAATTTATTAAAAAAAAAGTAAGAGAGATCCAGGTCTCATACTCACACAAGAGAATCTACCTCTGGCCTAGTACATATATGCAAGATATGAGAGAAATCCCTGCAATAGTCACTGAGAAAATTGTGATAAAAAGTTGAAATTTTCACACTTTTGGTGGGGGTACCCCCCTTGTAATGTCTCTAGCAAACAGACGAACAGACAGATTTGCATGCCTTGAACAATTTTTCATCCTCGATAGATAAGGTATCTTTTAAAAAAAACAGCACGTCTCTAGGCCTTGTAGTTTTGGAGGAGAAGTTGTTCACGCGGACGCGTACGCGTACGCCCACGCCGCAGAGTGACGACATAATGCCAGCTGACTGACAAGTCAGCTGACATAAAAAGGGGTACTCAAATACAAAAAGAATTGAGAATTTTAAGTATGTGATTATCAACTGAAATGAGTTCATAACTGTAGGAGCTGTGCCAAAATTAACTGAGGCAAGTTGAATAAAACTGGGCTAGTTGAGGGTTAAAAATCCCCTAGTTTTACTACATAAGGATATAATTTCATTAATATTGGGACTTAAAGCTCACTTAAAGTGTCCATTTTGTCTACTTGAATATGTTTAACCAGTTTCATTTTAAAAAGTGAAAAACTCAGCAAGCAGAGGTATAACACACAAAAATAAGTTCTTAAAAGACTAAGATAGCCATAACATTATTAATATTCAAAATTTAAATAGACAGGCATTTCCTTTTAAAAATTCAAAGATTTCAGCTCTATACCCCACATCGTTTGACAGTTACTGGGCTTTAAAGTGGCATAATATCCATAAATTGGGTTTCTGTGGGCATTTTACAATTGTTAAAGAGACCTTAGCAATTAAACTACAGATCTGAAACTTTTTGGGGGACATACATAACAAACAAAAATTATATATAATACAGTTTAAGACTTGTCACACTAAGCATTTCCAAATAACAGGGCAAAATACGGAAAAAATGTCAAAAAAGGCACTTGGGCGAGTGTCTATGGCCCTCATACACAGGTTAAATGTCTACTAAAAACCTTGATTTTCGGCATATGTAAAAAGGACATAATAATGCATTCCCAGATGGGATTTCAGCTCCATCAATCACATAGTTTAACAGTTACAGGGCTTAAAGGTGGTAAAAAGTCCAAATATTGGGTCATTGTGGGCCTTTTAGAGATCTCGATGTGGCTTTCAAATTAAAGCTTCAGACTTAAAATTTGTTACATACTAAGATTACACATAGAATATGTATCTAATAAAGTTTGAAACTTCTGAGACTTACCATTTCCAACTTACAGAGCAAAATATGTGAAAAATGTCTTAAAAGGGTCACTCAGGTGGGTGTTTAAGGTCCTCATACACAGGTTAAATGTCTACTTGAAGCCTTGATTTTTGGCACATGTAAAAAGAACATAATAATGTATTCCCAGATGAGATTTCAGCTCTATCAGTCACATAGTTTAACAGTCACAGGCCTTAAAATTGGCAAAAAGTCCAAATACTGGGTCTTTATGGGGCCTTCTAGAGACCTAAATGTGGCCTTCAAATTACAGCTTCAGACTTAAAATTTGTCACATACTAAGATTACACATAGAATATGCATCTAATACAGTTTGAAACTTCTTAGACTTACCATTTCCAAGTTACAGGGAAAAATATGTGAAAAATGTCTAAAAATGGTCACTCGGGTGGGGATTTATGGTCCTCATACACAGGTTAAATGTCTTCTTAAAGCCTTAATTTTTGGCACATATAAAAATAACATACTAATATCTTCTCAGATAGGATTTGAGCTCTATCAGTCACATAGTTTGACAGTCACAGGGCTTAAAAGTAGCAAAAAGTCCAAATATTGGGTCTTTGGGAGCCTTTTAGAGACCTCAATTTGACCTTCAAAATTAAAGCTTCAGACTTAAAATCTGTTACATACTAAGATTACACACAGAATATATATCTAATACAGTTTGAAACTTCTCAGACTTACCATTTCCAAGTTACAGGGAAAAAGATGTGAAAAATGTCTTATAAGGGTCACTCGGGTGGGTGTTTATGGTCCTGATACACAGGTTAACTGTCTATTAAAGGCCTAAATGTTGGGGCACATATAAGAAAACACATAGATATATTCCCAGATGATATTTAACTTAGATGAGAGACATAGTTTGAAAGCTACAGTGCTTGAAAGTGGCAAAAAGTGCATAAATTGGGTCTCTGTGGGCACTTTTGAGACCTTAAGTCGACCCCTTTGGGTAAACCTACAGCCCTAAAATTTTCTACAGACAAGGATTACATATCAAAGTTATACCTAGCGCAGTTTGAGACTCATCAGAATTATCACTTCCAAATTATAGGGCAAAATATGTGAAAAGTATAGCAAAAAATCCCTAAGTGGGGGTATTTATGGGCCTCAAACACAATTTTCTCCTCAACTTAAAGTCATGATTTTCGGCACATGTACTAAGAACATATTAATGTGTTGTCAGGTAAAATTTCAGCCAGCTGAGCATCATAGTTTGTGACCTACAGGGCTCTAAGTGGCCAAAAGTGCAATTTCTGACCTTAAGGTGGCCATAAGTTCTTTTTTACTGGGAGTTTAAGGTCACCTTAAAATAGGGATCTTCCTTTGGGCACCCTTAACATGTGTACCAAGTTTGAAAAAAAAATATTAATTTGTTTTTGAGTTATCGCGTCCACAAGGAAATTTCTACGGCGGCGGCGGCGGCGGCGGCGGCGGCGGCGGCGGCGCGACGGACCTGAATCCAATATATCCCCGACTTTCGTCTGGGGATATAATTATCCCTCAACAACTGTCCTTACTGGACAGGCTGTCATTTCTTACTTGATGTTTATTTTTGAATATTACAAAAACTCATTCTTCTCTGCAATCAAACCTGCCTTTATTTGACAATATCTGTCCAACCCACAATATCTGTACACAAACACATACACACACCACTGACTCACTGACCTGGACAGTCCACATATAAATGCATGTTTCCATACACAGGATTTGCAACTGGCAATTTGTGAACCTGACTGGAATGTGATTCGGTGCAATTTTCACAAGAATAAACAGCACATCTTTGATAAATTAGCAAAAACTGACTAAATGTGGAGAAAAACATGAAAAATTGTATGTTTAGGTCCTATTTGTTTGCCCCTGAAGGGAAAACATATATCAGAATCTTGGATTGTAAATCTCATTAGTATTGATGCAACACTTTCGGCGAGAGAAAAAAAATCATTGCTTCAAATTGTAAATTGCAAATTGATCAGGTGGAAACACACATTTAGGATCTCTATACTAAAAGTGCAAGGTCCTCACAGTGTGTTCTGACCATTGGGATGACTCCAGGCCTCACAGAACAAAACCTCTCTGCCTTGGAAGCGACCACTGGTCAGCAAGGCCAAGTGACCTCAGGCCAAGTACAACCATTGATCATTAGTAATTACTGCACCAGATGGAGTCCTAGCCAAATGTCCTCAGACTGACCACAAGGCTGTACTATCTGGGCCAGCATTCACTTGCTTCAGTAAGGGTCTCTGCAAGCCATTGTAGTGGTCACTGCTGTTTAATTGCCTAGTTTTTCATTGTTTTATGTTTGGGAGGAGATTTAAGTCTACACCGTGTGTTATGTGGCCCAGGGATTCTACTGACAACTGGCTTCATCACTAGCTGGAATGGTGAACAAGTTTGGCATGAAAATACTGGACTCTCACTTCTGTGGTTACGGGTTCGGACTCCTTACGGCTCTATATGGGATTTAATGAAAGCATGTCCTGACATGAACTTTGTGATACACTGTGACCTTATGACAATGGGCATCCAAGACCATTTCAATGAATTCATGAGGCTAAGTTCTTTCTACAATCTAAGATGTTTTATAAATATCATTCTTGAAATCAATGACAGAGAGAAGTGGTATCCTTTAGATCAGGATACTTTTGTGTAAAAGTCAATTTTCACACAATGAAGTTAAAGTTTAATGCCTCATCCACAAAACACTTCCTGATTGCAAGTTTTATCGCTGCATTTTGTATTTCAAAATAGACCGCCGATTCAAATGACTCAGAGGATCTCATCTTTTGTTTGAAAATACCGAATTCCAGAGCATAATTTTGGATAGTGTGGTACGTTTCCTGAAACTAACAGTGTACGCTTGTGAACAAAGGTCTGTGATGTAATAATTGGGGCAAATGTGAAATATCCTGGCTATTCCACAAAAAGATATGACTGCACACAGAGGCCTATCTCTATGGTTCACAAGAGTGAACCATGAGGACACTAAAGTACATTTAGTACATTACAGTACATTACAGTACAGACAAGGGTCCTGTAGAAGTGGTGATCCAGACTAGCCGGGGTGAGCTATAAATACGTGGCCTACCTTTGTGTGCACACATTTGATATCTCTGTGTGGCTGTGTTGATGGTGGGGGAACTTTTTTTCAGTTTGGCGGTGACCCATGCTGTCTGGGGAATGCTGTGTACAACAACACTCTCCAGTCTCTGCACTGCCGGCAGAAACTGGCCTGGACCATACACTGCTTAGCCTGGATATGTGGTGCAAACCCAGAAGTACATTGCTTAGCCTTGATCCTGGTGCAAGCCTAGATGATGATATTTTACCTCTGCACAAAAAGATGTGTTTTTGGCAGCACTGCTTAGTTAATTTGTCTGCAAAATAATTTCAAAAGTTATGGACTGATTAATAAACCTTCAGGAAATGATGATGATGATGATGATGATGGTGAATAGCACAAGGATTTGGGTGGTGATCTGGATCATCACATGGATCCAGGAATATCCTAAAGGATCTATCTTCATTGCAAGAGAGGGTCACAGGTCTACAAACCCTGGCAATTAATCATCGCAGTGCTTTACAAAAAGATACAGAGACTCCCACGGCAGTGTCTATAATGTACCTTTGGGAACAGATCCCAGCAAACTCCAAACACTATAATCTAGGTGTGGAAATGAGCAGTTTGGTGGAGGAGTGCTCCCTCTGAGTGCTCTTCTAGTTGTTACTATGCCGCAGTCTAACCCATTCACTCTCCAGGCAAGATTTACTTTTGGTGGAATTAAATACTATGTCCTTAGAGACCGTTTGTTATTAAAATTCCAGGTAAAATAAAACCTTTTTTTCCAATTCCTTGAGATTCTGGATAACAGAGCTGTACTGGGGCTTACTGCTGGCTACAACATATTGTGTAGGTCACATCACCACAGCTCATTTTAAGGTGAAAACAATAGCTACTCTCATTTCTGGGGTTGAGACACATTTTGGGATGACAAGAGTGTCATCAGAGTGTGACACTCAAGTGTTTCACAAAGCGGTACACTGGAGTTATTTACATTCATACATTAGTATCTGTGATATGTGAACATTAATGTCTGTTGGATCCACATTACTTTCTGACAAGTGTGGGTCAAATAAGCAAGTATTCTATACACTTTCCTCCCAAGCTAGCTAGCAGAGTGTACACTGAGACTAACTCAGAAGATTCCATCACTTGATCATTGCCTAAAAAACTTGCATCTGGTGAGTTGTACTTGTGCCAGACTTGTGCAACAATGTAAAAGCTCTGTTGTTTGTTGATTCTTTAGAACCAATGGAATTAAAATAGTTTGTTTTTACTTTGAAACCTTTGTTTAACTGGACTATCTCTTCTCTGATGCTCATGTTAATTTTACCAATGCCATTCAAATCAAAATCATGTCAATATACAAAGCATATTTTACAAGACATTTGAATATTTCTGAACAATTTGTGAAACTGTTGCAAGGCTACATGAGAACATGAAAACACACTGTGTTCCTATTTGGACACCAGTCATTTCTGTCAACTCCAATTGTACCTTTTGTCAGTCCTTACTTCAGAATACACATTCTCCCCGTCCTGTAACCAATCCTGTTCCAGTATTTTTATATCCATGGCTGTACCTTCACAGATCATTTCAAAACAGGTGCAGGCCCAGTATCAATGAGAAGAAGAGATAAATCTCAGACATTTCATTTGTCTTCAAACACCACATTTCAGTTTGATTAAAAACAAATCCTAGTAGACATCACGTAGTCTAAACTGAAAGCAGGCCCTATAATGTAGTTATAGATTATCCATGTACCCTACTTTTTCAAATCTGTTCTTTGTATGTGTAAAGTTATTTTGGGGACACAATGGCCCACATGGCAGGTGCTCCAGTTTTTGTTACAGGAGGTTGCCTGTACAGGATCCCAGTACCTCCCAAACCAGTGCTGGTACTGATTGATACTCTGAAGTGAAAACCCACACTTGTAAAGTATGTTGTCCAAAGGTACAATTAACATGACCTGGTCGAAGGACTGAATCTAAGGTTCCAAGTTCCAAATTCAAGTACCCAAATTCAAGCTCTAGGGAGATTGCTAAAATATAGTTTTCTTTATAAGATTCTAAGTATCTAACAGACCAGTGGACCAATACTGAGATGGGAACAGGAATTAGTGGGCTAAGAGGAAATCAGAGTTACAGAAAATCTAGACATCAATGATGGTTCATTGGAGACGGTCAAAGTGTACTTATAGAAGGTCAAAATCAGTTAATTCTGTGTCTCCATACAATTGATTACATATATACATACATATACAATACACCGAGTTATTCATAGGTTTGTGTCTAATCTACTGCTTTACAGGCACAACATCTTCCCCACATTGGGGAGCTTACTGCATCAAATTAACAAAGGAACTGACAAAAGGGACAGTCAAGGGACATTCTTGGGCAGAAGTCTAGGGCTGCAGGTGTGAGCGAAGTGAAGGTACTAAGTAGGGGGAGCTTGAGTTGAAGAGGTGAGATACAAGGGGAGCAGCTCTATCACATGATGACTGCTGTCAATGGACACACCTTGTGAGAAAGAAATGTCTGTCACAAGTCAAAAACCTGAACACAAAGCCAACACAGAGACAATGGCCAATATATGAAAGAAATAACAGCAAGACAAAACCAATACATTCATTTTAATTCCTATACATAGTAATTAATGTATTTATTTTAGTTACCATGTATGGCTCTTAGTATATGTTCATTGATGTCCTGTTATCTTTACAATGTCACATAGGTAACTTACACAATTCCTTTAAAATAACACAACACTTTACCGATCTCCTAGACAGTGATTTATATCTATCTTTAAACGACCCTCTGTCATTATTGATAAATGAACAGGGGAATATAGATGAGAAATGTGGCTGTTCTTTGAATGGCTATCAATAAACTTGCTGGTCTCACAGACCCCTCACACACTCTAGTGAAAAAAAAACGAGAGACAGCGAGAGAATACCCCATTGGAGCCCCAGCTATTGCAATGTCCAGTGCAGTAAAGTAAAGCATTGATAGAATCAAGCACAGTCCTTGGCTCAGGGAGACTTTGGTCAGAGAGGCCTCCATGGGTGTCCTTGATTCAAGGACAGGCCACAGTGAGGACAGATAATCAATACTGGTAGCCGTCAGACTGTGTGGAAAACAGGTAGCCACAGCCTGGGTGCTTTATTGACCTCAATCAAAGCTGCAACTCCTTGGTAATGAATGAAACCAGCGCTCCATTCAGTCTATTTATGAGCGCTGGCTTCTATAGACTACTCAGCCCCCCTCACCCCTCTGTTTGTAATTATTGTTATGTCCATAGGTAGAAAGGGGTTGAGCAGAAGAGGATTCAGTCCTTTTGTCCGCCTTTCACGGGGATATTGACATATTGGCAGAGACATGATTTATGAGCGAGTCTGCCTACCACTTGGTGACCAGATACCTTTGTCATTGTCTCCCTATATGGCTCAATGTACCAGCGTTCAGAATAAATGAATGAAAAAAATACATACATAACTTGGACCACTAATCAGAATAAGTTGGGATCAATACGTAATGTTGATAAAGAGTGCATGTTTCAGGCTTGAGTTGTGTACAGAGAAGCTTTCACAAACGTGGGGGGACCTCACTTCAAGTGGTCAGAATCAATTGGTTCGTCAGTACATGGAGATTCCTGACCAACAAAGGACCACAGTTGAATCACTCTGGTCTATTTATACCCTCCACAGAATGCTCCAAAAATACCATAAGTATGTTTAAATATCTCTTATCCAGAGGAACATGAAATGTGTCGCATTAACAATCAATAAAATTATATACACAGGGACAGTTTAAAATACTCATAACCCGATTTAGGACTTGGTTAGCTGCCCGTTACAATGTCCACCACTCCTAGTGTATGTAGTTGACAGCATCCACCACTTCTGGAGTATGTAGTTGGACAACCTATCATTAACTGTTAATGTCAAGGTACTTGTAAACACAGTAAAGTCATTTATAGCAAAAAAAGTTTTTTTATATTAAATTAACAACAATGATATCCTTAACATAATTGCGAATACTAATATAAACAAGACCACTGCCACGGTGTGTATCTCCCACCGAGTATTAAAGAAGAAGAAATACCATTTCCGGGATATTCATATTTATTTTATTTTCTGATAAAATCCAAGATGGCCGCCAAAAGCGGCCAAAATTGAAATTTTTCTCCTAGGCACAGGATACTCCTGTACTTCCCTGCGGGTCTAAAATTCACTTGAAATATCTTACGGTTTTCGAGATATTCATATTTTTTCATTTTCTGCTAAAATCCAAAAGTGGCGAAAATTGAAATTTTCCCCTAGGCAGGAGTATCCTACCCTGCAGGTCAAAAATTCGCTCAAAATCATTCTATCTCCTACGGTTTGCGAGATATTTGTGATTTTTCACATTTTCACTAAAAGTAGCAATAACATAGCCATTACAGTTCACAAAAAAGTAGATGAACAACATATTTGAGAGAAATTGTGTAGCTGCAATACTTCTGAAGATATAAGCCATTTACTCATTATGGTTACCATGTTGTAGCTGTGGAGAAAGTAGCTGAACAACATATTGGAACAAAATACTCTAAATGCAATAGTTTGAGAGTTATAAGTCATATAATTATATTAGATAAAAGTGCTATTACTCACTCAAAAGTAGGCCAAAGTTCACCAAACCCATAAAATACTGAAGAGCGTAAAAATTCATTAGGACAAGTAATTTACCATACATGTGTAACTGTAGTAGTTTCAGAGAAAACTGTGTGACACACTCACGCACAGACGCATGCACAGACGCACACATGGTGCAAATTATAACCTAATCTAAAAGATAATAACAGCAAAACTAGACCTACGCATCGGAGAACTGATGCAAACGTGTATCCACCGGAAAGACAACTCACCAAAGCCAGTGAACCATCGTTTGACCTTGAAGGAGGAGCCAAAGGTCAAATCTGACAACATCAGAAGATTCCCAGCCCATGATTTCCTATGAGTTGGTTTCACATTGCAAACCTCTAGGATCAATAATAAGTGAGTTATAAGCACTTTGACATTTGGCCATCCTCATTTCATGTTGAAGGAGGGGCTCAAGGTCAAATCTGACCACATCAAAAGATTCCCAGCCCATTATTTCCTATAAGTTTGTTTCACATTGCAAACCTCTAGGACCAATAATAAGCGAGTTATAAGCACTTTTAAATATGGCTATCCTCGTTTGACCTTGAAGGAGGGGCCCAAGGTCAAATCTGACCACACCACAAGATTCCCAGCCCATGATTTCCTATAGGTTGGTTTACCATCCCAAACCTCTAGGACCAATAATAAGCGAGTTATAAGCACTTTTGAAATTTGGCTATCCTCGTTTGACCTTGAAGGAGAGGTCAAAGGTCAAATCTGACCACATCAGAAGATTCACAGCACATCATTTCCTATAGGTTTGTTTCACATTGCAACCTCTAGGACCAATAATAAGGGAGATATAGGCACTTTTAAAGCCCGCTGTGTGGGTTACTTTGGCACTCCGTGGACGACCTTGAATTAAGGGCTTCAAGGTCAATTGTCTGCAAGGTTGTAGAGGACATATATATCTGTCATACACATCACCTATGAAGAGATTCAACCTTCTACCTATGAGAAACAGCCAGTAGAAAAATGTAGATAATTTTCAAAGAAATGCGCGCGGCAGCCATCTTGTTTTTCAGAATGAGGCTAATTTTAGTCCCAGAGAAGCTTACCCCCCAATGAAGATATCCTACAAATTTGGTGAACCTAGCTGGTGTAGTTTTCCTCTTAGATCTAGAGTGTTAACGCCGAAAATCTCTCTATGCGCGGCGGCAGTGGCGTAGTGAAAGCTAAACAAAAGTATCCACCGGATGCCTCCGGTGGATGGTGCAGTTTATTAATGCTCACCTACAACAAGTCACACTACATGTTTGCAGTAATGAGTCCCACTGCAAGAACCTTGAGTCCAAATTGTACAAACTAATCACATTGGATAAAGCTTGGGGGAAAAGGTCATCAGATTTTATCAAGTGGAGATAACATTGACTTAGTAACAGGAAGGTGACACCTCCAGTCTCAGTAAAGAGTAAAAAAAAATTGAGCAGTTTTGAACAGTCATAGTTTTATGTCCTTAATCTCATTACTGGAATCTAAGTTTGCTACAGCTTTCACTTTCAAATAATCACATATCTATCTTACAAAACAAGAGGAGAGTGCCCGTGAACGGGCACTGTGTCAGCTGACTGAGTGTTTTTGATTTGTGAAGGTGATTAGAGGACAGAATAATTATCAGGAAAAGGGCTGTACAGAAATACAGTAAATGGTAACTGAACAGCAAGTTCGAAAGAAATTCCCAAGCTGACAGAAGAAAAGGATAAAAAAGTTGTGCCCTGTAAATGGTATTATGAAGGAAAATAACAAAGTAATTGTTTAAGTGTAAAAAATAGGTTAAAACATATTTAAAGAAATACTACAAATGCAATATCCTCGTTCGACCTTGAAGAAGGGGTCCAAGGTCAAATCTAACCACACAAATACATTCCCAGCCCATGATTTCCTATGGTTTACCATTCCAAACCTCTAGGACCAATTATAAATGAGTTATAAGCACTTTTAAGCTTGGCTGTCCTCATTTGACCTTGAAGGAGGGGTCCAAAGGTCAAATCTGACCATACCAAAAGATTCCGAGCCAATGATTTCCTATGGGATGGTTTACCATCCCAAATCTCTGTCACCAATAATAAGCGAGTTGTAGGCACTTTCAATTTTCGCTATCCTCATTTGACCTTGAAGGAGGGTTCCAAGGTCAAATCGGACCATATCAACAGATTCACAGCCCATGATTTCCTGTCTTTTTATCATCCCAAACCTCTGGGACCAATAATAAGCGAGTTATAAGCACTTTTAAGTTTGGCTATCCTTGTTTGACCTTGAAGGAGGGGTCATTGAAGGTCAAATCTGACCACACCAAAAGATTCCCACCCCATGATTTCCTACAGGTTGGTTTATCATCCCAAACCTCTAGGATCAATAATAAGGGAGATATAAGCACTTTTCATGACTGACAAAAAACACCTGTGGCGGCCATCTTGCTTCTCAAAATGAGGCCAAAAATATTCCCAGACAACATTTTATGGTTATTAATATATACTGCAAACTTAAGAAAGCTAGCTATAATATTTTTTTCATCAGAGCAGTAATGGTGAAATCTCTCTCTACACACTGCGGCTATCCAGTGGATACAATGATTTACTCAACAGTGAGAACCTGAAAGTAGCTATTGCTCAGCTATGCCATGACATAGAGGTCTGCAATTTCACTATGTTCTAGCTGACCAAAAATTCTGTGAATAACATATTTAACAAATTACTCTAAATGTAATAGTTTTCAAGTTACAACTGATTTACTCAACAGTGAGAACCTCAAAGGAACTATTACTCAGCTATGCAATGAGCTACATGTCTGAAATTTTACTATGTTATAGCTAACCCAAAAGTAGGTGAACAACATATTCAAGCAAACTACTGTAAATGCAATAGTTTTCAAGCTACAACTGATTTACTCAATAGTGAGAACCTGAAAATAGCTATTGCTCCGCTATGCCATGAGCTATAGGGCTGTAATTTCACTATGTTATAGCTGACCCAAAAGTAGGTGAACAATATATTTTAACAAAATACTCCAAATACAATATTTTTCAAGTTATAGCTGATTTACTCAACAGTCAGTACCTGAGAATAGCTATTGCTCAGTTGTGCCATGAGCTATAGGTCTATAATTTCACTATGTTATAGCTGACCCAAAAGTAGCTGAATAACATATTTGCACAAATTTCTGTAAATGCAATAGTTTTCCAATTATAACTGATTTACTCACCAGTGAGAACTTCAAAGTAGCTATTACTCAGCTATGAAATGAGCCACAGGTCTGAAACTTCACTATGTTATAGCTGACCCCAAAATAGGTGAATAACATATTGAAACAAAATACTCTAAATGCAATAGTTTTCAAGTTATAAGTGATTTACTCAACAGTGATAACCTAAAAGTAGCTATTACTCAGCTATGCCATGAGCTACAGGTCTGAAATTTTACTATGTTATAGCTGGCCCAAAAGTAGCTGAATAACATATTTATACGAAATTCTCTAAATGCAATAGTTTTTAAGTTACAAGAGATTTTACTCATGATGGAAGTTACTGAAAAGCCCAAAAGTAGCTATTACTCACTTAGCTATTGAGACAGACACCCAACTTACTCACCATATTGTAGCTATGAAAAAAGTAGCTGAATAACATATTTTAACAAAATGCTCTAAATGCAACACTTTTCAAGTTATAAGTGATTTACTCAACAGTGATAACCTAAAAGTAGCTATTACTCAGCTATGCCATGAGCTACAGGTCTGAAATTTTACTATGTTATAGCTGACCCAAAAGTAGCTGAATAACATATTTATACAAAATTCTCTAAATGCAATAGTTTTCAAGTTATAAGCGATTTACTCAACAGTGATAACCTAAAAGTAGCTATTACTCAGCTATGCCATGAGCTACAGGTCTGAAATTTCACTATGTTATAGCTGGCCCAAAAGTAGCTGAATAACATATTTATACGAAATTCTCTAAATGCAATAGTTTTTAAGTTACAAGTGATTTTACTCATAATGGAAGTTACTGAAAAGCCCAAAAGTAGCTATTACTCACTTAGCTATTGAGACAGACACCCAAGTTACTCACCATGTTGTAGCTATGAAAAAAGTAGCTGAATAACATATTTTAACAAAATGCTCTAAATGCAATACTTTTCAAGTTATAAGTGATTTAGTGCATGATTTCATGACTTTTAATGCATTTTAAATATTTTTGTCTACCATAGGCCTAATTTAGACATAAAGCCTACCAAAAAGATAGGGTGGCGAGTCCTCTAGCATACCAAGCCACCTGCCAAATATGAAAGAAATCTGGAAAGAAATGTGGACTGTAGGTCGCTAACAAGCAATATTCCACATTTTAGACATTTTTGTCTACCACAGGCCTAATTTTGACATAAAGCCTACCAAAAAGATAGGGTGGCGAGTCCTCTAGCATACCAAGCCACCTGCCAAATATGAAAGAAATCTGGAAAGAAATGTGGACTGTAGGTCGCTAACAAGCAATATTCCACATTTTAGACATTTTTGTCTACCACAGGCCTAATTTTGACATAAAGCCTACCAAAAAGATAGGGTGGCGAGTCCTCTACCATATAAAGCCACCTGCCAAATATGAAAGAAATCCGGAAAGAAATGTGGACTGTAGGTCGCTAACAAGAAATCTCTGCGGACACGGACGACAACGATGATGAATCCATAGTATCCCCGCTTCGCGTCGGGGATACAACAATACCAAGCAGGCTATTTTTAGGCTGTATAAAAGTGCAACTACACACTTACGGCAGCCATCTAAATCCACGAAAAAAAACCCATGGCAGAACACCCGAAAAAAAAAACCCCATGGCAGCCATCTTGTTAACACCCGTAGCAGCCATCTTGTTTTTCCGAATCAGCCGAAAAAGTTTCCCAGACAAGTTTTTCCAATGAAGAATTTATCCTGCAAATTTGGAAGCTCTAGCTATTGAGACAGACACCCAACTTACTCACCATATTGTAGCTATGAAAAAAGTAGCTAAACAACATATTTTCACAAAATGCTGTAAATCCAACACTTTTGAAGTTATAAGTGATTTAGTGCATGATTTCATGAATTTTAATGCATTAAAAATTATTAAAAAAATTTATTTAAAAAAAAAGTAAGACAGATCCAGGTCTCATACTCACACAAGAGAATCTACCTCTGGCCTAGTACATATATGCAAGATATGACAGAAATCCCTGCAATAGTCACTGAGAAAATTGTGATAAAAAGTTGAAATTTTCACACTTTTGGTGGGGGTACCCCCCTTGTAATGTCTCTAGCAAACAGACGAACAGACAGATTTGCATGCCTTGAACAATTTTTCATCCTCGATAGATAAGGTATCTTTTAAAAAAAAACAGCATGTCTCTAGGCCTTGTAGTTTTGGAGAAGAAGTTGTTCACGCGTACGCCCACGCGTACGCCCACGCGTACGCCCACGCCGCAGAGTGATGACATAATGTCAGCTGACTGACAAGTCAGCTGACATAAAAACTATTGTGCAATAGTTTTTATTATTAATTTAAATCAGAAACTGTATCTGACTTTTATACTCTTTTTCAACCTATACACATTATATATGCTATTAAAAGTCTCAGAAATCTACTGGCTGTGAGATGTGCAGCTGCTACCTCTTTGTGTATCTCAATACTCTGCTGACAGAGATACATCTCATGGTTTATTACACACGCAGGTGTAACATGTCCACTGTGGGTCACCTTTGATGGCACACAGAAAACACTTTAAAACCATTTGGAAAAGTCATGAAAGAAACGCTGAACCTTTGGCCACAAATCACTAGATCACTAATGTCAGAAAGACGATAGCCAAACCATGGTAAAGGCTGGGCACAAATCTCCATTGGGGAAACATTTGAAATGTTTTCTTTGACAAATGGTAGATTTAACTCCTGCTTTACAAGGAGAATGTTGTGATTAGAGATGGGCAGGGCTGACCCATGATAAGATCAGAGTGTTTCTCTCATTAGTGAGGAACACCAAATGACTGTATTGTCTTGACCCAACATCTGCCTGCTTCAGATTACACCCAAAGTTAAACACCCCTCAGAAACAAACCCCCCCACTTCAGAATTGTCATTGACCAAACAGCCTGGGTGAAAGGTGACTTAAATTTCACTTTTAATGAATGACCATATAGACAGATCACCCTTCAGTCAACTCATCCAACATCATCAACATTTGAACTCTCGAAGTGTTGGTCTAATTTACTAATACGCCAATTTAAAATCATTTTTACTCAACCGAATGAAATTAGTCTGGGTTCTTCACTTTCATATGATAATTGGCTCTACATTAAATTTTATATCATCTTCACTCATATCTAATTTTCTTTTAGTTGTGTTTTGAAGGAATTTGCTGATCTCCATCTTTTTTATGGTGTTATTGTCAAGTGTTGCCGAGTTCCGCTGTAGTACTATTTAAACAGTAACAAATTATCTGTCTCCATTAAAATCTCTCCATTCCTGGCTCAGCACAAGGATGTTCTGCTCCCTTGACAATTAATGAGGTTCAATGTTACTATTTGAGAGTTCAGAAGGAATCCATTCTGATTCATTTTAAAAGATAAATTTAACAAAACATTGTATTTGATTGGAGAGCTACACATCATTTGGATATCTTCAATGTGCATAAGATAAAGCAGTGGTCATTGACGAGTGTGATGACAGTTTATGAGCTATATGGTTGTTGAGGCTGGCAGGGTGGGGGATTGATGTTGGAGGGGTGAGGGAGGGGATTGGGGTCTGCTGTGCCATTGGAGGTTTGCAACATTCTATCCAAGCTCTTCGGTCTACAGAACTGAAACTGTTAAGGTCACTATAACCTAATTACACTTTTACTGTGGTTAATCTATATTCTAGCAGATTCTGAGACATGTAACACCAAATCATTGTCATTTGATGAGACCATAGATAAATGTCTATTATATCGGTTTTATCTATCTTAATTCCACCATTACAGTAGTACATTCCAGCACTTTGCTAGCCTTCATTCGACTGTTTATGAGAATTTCAAAGTCTTCTTGAATAAATAACAGAGTCCACTACACCAACATCCCCAAAATGTAACTCTACTATCCTATTAAATTCTTTATTTTAGATTTAAATATAACTATTTTCTATGATTTTTTTGTTACTTTTAAAACATGGTAAAATTTCATCATGTGTTAACACTGGTCATCTAAGCATTCTCTTTAAATGTATTCTAATAGGCTTTAATTGGTAATTTCAAGCAAGGCAAAATACGTGGGTATACACAATATCTTGCTATTAATATCAGTCCACCCATTACATAAAAAGGTAATTTATGAATAATACAACATGGACAATATAACACTATGGCATATAAAACACTTTATTGTTAAAGGATTATTTCTTTTCAGTTGAGTATAAAAAGCAATCACCAGGGTTACTCCAGTTCAATAGTGAATAACAAGTGCTACAGTGTGGACAAATGGTCCAAAAATATAACGGGCTCAGTGGATATGCGCTGGTAATATGCTACATACGAGTTAATAAGTGGGAATGCAAGCGGCCAGGCCTGGGTGTCACATGACGCAGGGTCGATTGTCCAAAGCTAAGCGGGCTGAAGTGAAGGGGGGCTTTGTGGTGTAATGTAGAGTGCCTGTCCCCTTTGTTTGGGCAAAGACTGGCTCGAAAATGCTTGGCCTTGGTCCCTGGCCAATCTCTATTGTATGACTCTTACATAGAGGAGATAATTTCCTCGTCTGCTATACATATATTATGTACACACACACATTTATATTCGTGTAAAGGCATTTCTATAGACTATACATTGGCAGGCAGACAGAAGCCAGTTATTTGACCTAATCTGGTCATAGACTTGCTGAGGTCCACAGGAAAGAAAGAAAAAAAATCGCACAGAGCCCATTAACAATGTTCATCTTAGCAGAAAACCCCTCTTTCCAAATTGGTGTTCAAAACACGTCCTCTCATTTCAGAGGGCCGATTTTTTTTCTGATCTCTTTCTCTTGTCTGTGCTTGGACCACTTTTGGCCAACCAGAGGACCCAAAGATCCCCCCCCCCCCGCCCCTTTCAACTTCTTTTAGACCTACACTGGTGTAATAGATACAGGACTCTCTCTCTCTGGGCGTAGTACCCATAAGAAACACAGTCACGGCTTTCTGGCCAGCCACAATAGTCTTCCATGTAAGGGTTGTCCAAAGCTTTATCATTAACTTCTGTACGCCAGGCCTGGGAGAGACACCGATAGATTATAACCACTGTACACTCTCAAGTGGTCTTGAGCAGCCTTCTATATGTATTCCACATTCCTGTCTCACACTGTCATACATATACAAGCGGAGGTGTTCACAACGATTGCTGAGTCAATAGTTCTGTGGTCACTGTAGGTTATTGTTGACCTGACAAAAAAGGACACTAGTTGCCCAAGGCCCTATTAAAAATGCACTGCCTGACTCCTGGAGGGGTGAACTTCCCCTCATGAAATGTAAATGTATTGTTTTTTGTTCACAGTGTCACAACTCACAAACCAATGTTGTACAGGTGTTTTATGTGCTATATCTGCCATTATCTGGACATTTCTAGCATCTTGTTTACATCAGAAAACAGTTTTCAACTGGTAGACTTGTAATTAGTTCTGTTCTTCAGCTTGCTACATATTTCTGTTGAACTTCTGTCATTAGTATGTAGTCATTGTTTTCCTTCCTAGTTACACCTGGCCAGATCAAATACAGAGTACCCTCAAGTCCAATGTCATCAAAAGTTGAGCACAAAGGAATCATTTCCAAGTCCCTGCCACTAAATTTTCTGAATATTTGAAATAAACTTGCTGCCAGGGTAAGCAATGGACAAATCGCTTATTGCTGTCTCTGATTTACTAGAGTTTGCCAAATTGACAATCAAATATATTGGCATACATATTGTAGATTACCATTCATTGAGACAAATTAAAGGTTTTAAACCTACCAGTAATTTAGAAATTTGAAGAAACATTTTATTGCAATATTGTCACACTGTCATAGTAATTTAGTCAGTGAATTTATTCTGTTACAACCAAGATTTTCTTCAATCCATGTTTCTGTCATGGCAGACATTCACAATATATTTAAAGGAATATGTTCATGTTTGAAGGCAATCATCTTACTTTAATCACAACACAGGTGACCGCAAAAAGTTGATTGTTTCTGACAAGCTAAGACTGAGCAAATGAGTTAAGATCTTTGATTACTTTTACTTACTGAGCTGAAAACACATGAATGGAAATAGTAGCATACCATTCACAGGACTTTTCTTCACCCGGCAATGACTACTAAATAGGGTAGGTAATACAACCGCCCCTCATAAAAGCCGTATAGCCAAGCTGTGGTATCTACTGGACTAGTGGGGCGATTAATTTGGCTGCAGCCCCCTCAGGCCATAAATCAGCTTGATGATGAAGTCAATTACAAGGAGACATATGCTGTAACATCAGCCCTGTGCTACATGATTGATATTTACTGTCACACTTGCAGACTCCATGCACACATTTTATCTTTGCTTTAACTTGATTTGGGCTTGCCATTTGCGTTATTTTCTTAGAAAGAAATATGGCATGTAGGGTCATCAGGAGGTGGTATCAGAGGAAAATCAGAGCTTTTATCAAAGGGCAGAATCGCCTCAAGATTCAATAACCTCAGCTGAATGATAACCAAACAACCACAGCCCTCATTTAGTCCCCCTCATCAAACAGACAATACATGGGGAGTGGCTCAGATAAACTCTAATGTCCATTACTGTATCACCAGCAATCTCTTTCCACTGGTATCTGAAGGTGCTGTAATATCTGATGACTCCTCTCACAAGATTTGTGAATTATTTTTCAGATTAGTTTAGATGAATATAGACTCAATGATTCATGAAGCACAGTGACAAGTGATCAAATTTTATGACAGAGGAAAAGAGAGGAAACTTTGCTGAAGATGCAATGTTAGTTATAATACATAATCCTAGCCATTGTAGTGTTACGCAATCCCAGCACAAAGAGGTGCTGGGGGGGATCAGAGTAATTTTGGTCTGCAGTTCTGCTCATGTAATCCAATGCTCAGATCCTTGTGGATGACCTTGAATCTTCCACTAGCAAGTAATTTGTTTGGTCTGGCGGTGAAGGAATCAATCCTGAAGCCAACTAGCCAACTGAGCAGAAGAGGGGGGGGGGGGGGGGGGGGGGGACAGTACTTGTGGATAAATGGGCTTGTCTGTGGTGTAATGTAGGTATCTGCAGCTGGATTCAGGTCAGATGCCCAGAGATCCACACACACAGACGTGGGGTCAGCTAGTCACTGGCTTGTAAAATTGCAGATCAACAAGAGCTGCCCTCCCATCTGTCAGAATCTCTTCCAACAAGTCACAGGCATTCCACACAACCAAAAACCCTCTCAGCTTGGTCATCTAGTCAATTCTTTCAAGACTGCATTTTGTTTGGGGGTATTTTTCTTTTGCAAACACAAGCTGCTTTATAGAATTCTTGCTTTTCTAACAAAAATGTCACAAACCTAATCTAAATAAACTAATACCCTGACTGAAAGAAGGCCCACAGTGAGACGGAACAATATTATACAAACATGCTATTAAAATAGTACTTATCTATTCATTAAAGAATAGAGTAATGAGTATTTTAGAATACAACACTGAAAAAAGGATATTTGAGGTTTCACTCTAATACACTTTTTATTTGTTTCATTTTGTATTTTCTACCGATGCACACATACAAATGTGTAATTTCTGACATACTTCTGGACAGTGTACCATTGTGCATGTTAAACTGTTTATCTTTAAAAATAATTGATAGAAAGGAGGGTAATTATACAACACCAACTGAGTATGTACCCAGACCATGCTTGGATTAAGTTGGTAATTTCAGCAAGGGTTTATGCTTCACAAAATGGTATCTACTGCCTCTACTTCAGTGACAGTTCAGTCTGTATCACACCTTGTAATATTGGTGATCAAACCGAAATAAATGTATTATGTAACTACAACTGCATATGTCTGAAAAAGCTGAACCCACAAAAATCCTAATTTTCTACCATTGAATGTTCTTGGAATGATAAATATAAACTTGCTTTAATTGCAAGCAATGGACATGTTATTTTTACAGAGTCAATTACAAAATATGGAGTAAAACAATGAATACTTAATCACATTGTCTTGTTTTTTGTTCCATGGCCAAAGCTTTTAATTTTCTCCATAAAAATGCTACAATTTTCATCTTATCCTATACATTATACAGTTTATTTAACCACAACATGCTTGGCACTAGCTCAGCTGACTTTTTCTTTAACCGACAAAACTCACTCACAATTGGAAAAATATTACACTATAAATATAAACAATAGTCATTAATTCAATTTTAATACCTAGTTCACAACTTTCCTTCCACGATCTACAACCAAATAGGTTGTCTATTTTCACTTCTTATTTGATTCATTCACCTTGTATTTCAGTAGAACTTGAAATTTACATTTTATGTTGGGTGTCTTCTTACAACATTTGAAAGGGGCTCAGTGATGTAGCGGTTAGAGTGCTTGCCTTTAACCTCTGAGATCACTGGTTTGAATCTCAGCCCGGACGCTTCATATTGGAAAGTTGGTAGTGTAACTTGCTGATGCCCGGTGGTTTACACCGCAGAATCTTGACCAACTAGTATGCACTGGTTCCTCCACCCATAACTACCCATCGCAATATGACCCTGGCTGTTGAACGCGACGTAAAACAAAAAATAAATCTATATCTAAATCTTACAACATCTGACACAACTCTGAACACTTTTTTCATACAGGACTGCCTTTTTCAAATGTTTGAAAAACCTCCCATATTTCTTCACAAGCGTCACAGAAATATACACTCTAGAGAGAGGACTGGGGGTGGGATATTCCAATCGGCTCAGTCTTCAACGGATAATACCCAGATACGGGGGTCTCTTTTCCAACCTATAAGAATGAGACTGTCAAGCGGAAAACAAACACATACAGATACAACAATAAGGAAATATGTGACCAAGCCGTAACAGTAACTAACAGAAACCATTAAATGATAAAAATGAAAGTGCTAATTGATACTTAAACACAGGGAGAACAAAGAACAGTGTTGGTTGAACTTTGCATAATCTTAATATTAATGGGGTTGTTACTGAAGGGGTTGTTGCTTTAATCAAATCTTATCTGCCTTCAAAACAAAAAGCATTGAAAACCTCAGTGAAGCACTCTAGGTAAAGTGCACATTCAAGATCTGGATGTCCAAAACAAAGGAAGTCATGGTCTTTTGATTTTTAACCATTCTGTTGTATATGCTGATTATTTTCCCAGTATTATAAAAATGGAATAATTCTACAAATTGAAAATTGTTTCATATGGTGTGTTGTATCAATTCATTACTGATGCATCTAGACAGGGTAGGTCACCAGTTCCAACTTTTTATCAAAGCAGTTTGGTGTGTACAGTTTCCATTTGTGTATGATTGTAATACTAGATACTAGCCAGATTTTTTAGGACACAGGACAGCTGCATATTTCGGCTTGTTGGTCCAACAGATTCCATCATATGGGCGATGTTCCAGTGTATCACAATGATTTCCACCTGAATTTCCATACTAAACCTGCAGCCTGGTCTAGAGAAACCCACAGAACAAAAGCACATGTCACAATTGAACATTACACTGATGATATAATGTCTGCTATCATATGACATCACCAACTAATGAATGATTCAGTCTCTGGACTACAAATACACCACAAAATTTATCTTCTACTGACCCGTACTTACACAAGAACTGCAGTTGGTACAGCTGATAGTTACAGGAAACCTTGAACTCGGGTCAAATAACTAGGGGTGGCAACAGATGCATCACCGCAAAAACACAGTATTTGGAAAAACAAGACATTAAAAGATCATTTACAAAACAATAAAAGAACCACCACCTTCCACTATTTTCTCAAAATATAAAACAAATCTTGTATGAGATACAGCACTAATGGCAACAACCACACTCTGTTGCATTTCCTTAGTCTCCACCACAAAACTACACAGAAACATCACAAATCAAAGCCTACCGTAATTGAGCCATTTATCAATATTACCCATAAACTTCAAAGTAATGGTCAGTCCCCTGGCTTTTTCAGGTAATTGGCTTTGTCCAGCTGACTAAATGACCACACAAATGATCATTCATTTCCTAAAGCCCATAGCAAGCACCTAGGGGAGGGGGTCAAACAGAACCTCTTATTAGGTCAATGAGTGTAATGAGATTAGCCCACTTCTATACAACCAGATTATCCTATAAACACTGACTGCAGAAAATGACCACAGGCACTACATGTCCTCATGAGGACACAGCTGTATGGAGTGGTCATGCTATTGATTTGTGGCTGTCCTAACTGTTTTGACTGATAAGGTCAGGTAGCTAAACATGGAGATTATAAGATGTGAAAATACTGATGGGTTATGTCATGCAGATTAATTAATCTGGTCCTGACAAACTCTAAATGTAGATTTTACACACTTGGCAAACTTGTTTGTAACATTTTGGTTTAATAATTGCCTATTCAACAATGACTATTTAATCCTAATACTTCATTTATAAATAACTAATTTGTGGAAATGCTCTACAGAAAAAACATTATAAGAAGAATTATAAACATAAAAAAAATGGACACACATTCTAAAACTCCCTATATTTAAAAGGTGCAGTCTAATTGACCAGATATGTTATTTTATCAGAAGCCTGTGTTGTATGACCTATTTCAATGACTACTGAAGGCTGCATCTAGTTGATTTCATCAAGTTGGGTACACAAATCAGACTGAAATCTCCCCTTACTTATTGTGTGTACAGAGGGCTAACTTCTGCTCTGTTCACTCAAGGGCAAACACCAGATGTTTCCAAGTACTTCAATATACCTTTTAATTTGTATGTCTAATTTCACACAGGTGTATTCTGTGAAATTTTGAATTAAATTTAGTAACAAAAGTCAGAGTATTCTTAATTATGTTTAACACACTTTTTTACAAAGAATGTTTATAAATGTGGCTATCGATCAATCTTGCCTTGATTTACAGACCTTCAGTTCAAGTATACACAGCGTAATACAACCCCCATATTGAGCCCCACGGAGAAATCTGCAGGAAACTGACCAATAAAGTGACCACTCCAATCCCCACACACTAAACAACCTTGTCCTGATGAGGACAAGCAAACATCTCACTATTGAACACTCCACGAGTCTTTTGTTTTTGTGTAAATAGCGGGGAATTCTCTGGGAATTCCCAACATGACGTCATCAGCAAGCATGCCAGCTTCTGACCAAATGAGTGGCGAGCCTACTGGTCAGGGCGGCTTTTCTCCTCAATGACAGGCCACGTGGGCCAGTTAATCAACTCAGAAGCTTACCTGATTCAAGGTGTATCCTTTGTTGTGGCTTCCCTTTCCGGCGAGATGACATTTTGCCGTGGAAAGCATGAGAACGGCTCTTATCCTACCACCTCCAAGTCGATTGGACAAAAGCTTGCGTCAAAGATGGCCGCCGCAAATGAATATTGGGTAATATCTCATAAGAGCGCATAACCTGGCCAGTGTTATCCGTGTAAAGGCCACTTGGAGAGGAGATCGTGGGATGTGGTCAATAGTGTATATCCTCTATTGATTCCTCACACTGGCGTGCCAGTATATCCTCTCTTACTATTACACATGTTAGTCATTCAAACACAAAAGTCCGTTACACACATAAATCACAAAGTGTGTGCTTGTGCTATATAACAGGACTTGTAATTGTTTTGATAACGGACTGGTCTCCTCAATACTAGAAACAACAAAACTCAAACCAAATCAACAACAGCTCTTTTTTGCCTTGCGGGGGGAAAACACCGACAGAAGTTTACCACTGGTCAGACTATACAAAGTTACATACACAACTGCAGCAACTGTCTATTCCTGGTCTTTTTGAAAAACTTTGTGGTTTTAGTTAAAAGTGGTGTGAAGATACACACATATAGAGAGTTTTCCAACGATAAAGCTATTGTTAACTTTTCCCATCACTTGTAAAAAACTTTTTTTCCAGCCGAGGCCAAATGATTACATGAAGTTACGTGTGATGACCGCATGTTGAGTGGGGGAATGAGGCGATTTGATTGGTGGAGAGGCGGGCGCTATGGATAAAGAATGACCTTGGGTGGGAAGGTCCATTGCTACTGACCTGTCAATCATTTGACGCTGGACACAATGCCTCATTATTGAACGTTTACTAGGATAAAAAAGACAAAGAGAACTTATTCCAGAAAGTATGTGTGTGCGCGCGCCCGGGCTTTGAGGGCAGATTTATAAAAGATGGCATACAGTAATGTGAATATAGTATAGGAATAAAATATAAATATTAAAACTACTAATTAAGTTGGGTATCGAGTTGTTAGAATGCACTTGATAATGAAATTACGTTATTTAACAAGAAGTAACCTTAACTCAAGGTTGGATTAATAATCTATACTGAATCTTTTATTTAATTGACGTTGTGTTTGACGTCATTTCACTTTACATAAAATGGACCACAGACATTGATGGAGGAAAGCAATGCAACACGTTTGCAAACCAGTACATGCAAAATTGAACGGCTGAGGCACTGTAGATGGGGAGTTTTTAATTTCATTATCACTGAATAATCGAGAGAAAATGTTACCAGTATAATAATTTCTAATACAAATGCACTGAAATGAAACAATATAACAATATTGGTTGCTTATTTTGAACATATTTCAATTAAAACAGTCAAATCTGTTGACAGCAAATCTCCTTCAACAAGATTTATGAGAATCTTGTGTGATCTATTAAATATTAATAATTCATTTATATGAAGGAGTAATTAAGTTTTACTGGTGTATTGCCCTACTAAATATATTTGCTTCATAATACCCATATATTTGCTGGGAATTTTCTTTTTATGTATGAACTTCTAGTCATACTCTAGTCCGCATTACAGCACATACTGGGTGGAGATACCAAACCATACCCTTGAGCAATAGCCAAAATAGCAATGCTGCTGCAGCACTAGAAAAAAAATTCTGGTGATAGCTGAATGTTAATACATCAGTACATTATGACGATTAAAGATAAACTTTCGTGAAGTCTTGAATACGGTCGTTATGAGTTATTAGCGTCATTTGCCCAAGCCGTATTCCTAAAACTTGCTTTTCCAAATTCTGAAGTAGTGGACTTTTTGATTTGAAACTTTGTCTTGACATCAAATCTCAAGTCCAAGGCCTTTTTTGTATTGCCAGATAATTTTTATCCGCTTTAATCTTTCAATAAACAATATATACACACATATATTTCTTATTTTAAAGAGTTTTCTTTATTTTTTTAAATGGTTATCTTTTGTACATTAAATACGAATTGAAAAAAAAATCTTCAGCTAAGAAAGGAAAAGGTTATAAAGTCCTCATACATACAAATACTGGAAGAAAGCCAAATTTTTACAGAACACTGACAGAGTTAAATAAAGCAATACGATTACGTTTCTAACGTTAATTTTTTATTTAAATCTATGTAAATATTAGGATAACTTGGACACATACCGGGCATGCACTGTTTTATACGATGACACCAGCCTTAATGATCACTAAATCTTCGCAAATCATTATGTGCTCATATACAAATGAATGGGAGGATATTTCAGGTCAAAACGATTGTGCTAAAAACATACAGCTTGTATCTCCAGGCGACAATTTTACACATAATTTTTAACTTAAAGAGCTGTTACCAGTCAATATTTGTCATATCAGGGATATATAATGACATATACTAAATTTCATGGCACTAAATAAACTGGAACTTAATCTGGGTAAAACAGAAGTCATCTTGATTGGTTAAAAAAACACTGCAACCATTTGTGACTTTATTTCCGATCAATATTGGAAGAAATAAAATTAGACTGCACCTTCCTACAAAGTTGATATTCCTAGGACTAATATGGCATTGTGGTTATGCATCCCAAGCAAGCCCCTCATATGACTTAAATCTCTATTAGAGATCTGTATAGAATTCATCACTTCCTCGACTTCAACACTGCAGCCCTCTGTGTAAGTGCCATAGTAAGCAGCTGATTGGACTACTGCTGTTCCCTCTTTGCCTCACCCAAAGTTCACGACCTTCAAAATTTACTCTGCAGGGTCATGACTCAATCATCCATTTTGCCTTTTTTTCACACCCAAAGCCCCAATTTATTGACCTAGTATATAGTCCCTGGGATAAGACTTTTGGTCATTCTTTTATTGGTTTCTTACATCCCTTTCTGAGGAAGAGATTGCTCCTGAGCAGATTAGATTTTGTAATATTACAATACACATGAGACAGGGGGAAGTGTTAAGCAGGTAAATATAAAATACGGCTACTTTAGCAGTTGCAGCTTTCAATAAATACAACATTTCAACAACAAAGGATATAAAGATATGATAAAAACGAGGGACACATTCTTAGAGTCACCTTTTCCCTATTCATAAATATTTCGAGTTGCACCCTACTTTGAAACTGTCTTTCTTGTGATCACCACATGATCCGGTGCTCACAACTTATTTTACAGTGATCACCAGATGAGCTGATCACATTATTTGGTGATCACAGCTTAAAAAGTCATGAGCACAAGATCATTTAGTGATCACACGAAAATAAGTTGTGATCACATTATGTGGTGATCACTTGTATAATAAGTATCATGGTCACAACAAAGTAAGTTGTGCTCACAAGATGCCCAGATAGCATTCTGCCATCAGACCGACATTGGCTGTTGGTCGCATGGTCGGCAGATTTTGTCAACGTTGGCTATTGGTCACATCGTCAGTAGATTTTGCCAACAGTGGCCCAACGGTGGGTTGCTGACCACTTCTCAGGTTAGTATTTCTACATTTTGCTGACGTTGAGCCAACGGTGGATTATTATTCAAGATGGGGGCGAGCAATAATAGGGGATTTTGGGAAACTTAGTAAAAAATTATTTACTATGGTATGTCTAAAAATCATATTTCAGTGAGCCAACAAATATTAATTAAGTATTTACCAATTTTAGACATAAAAATAATATTCTCAATGTAAATTCACAGTGAAAAAGTTGTTTGTGAACATTATAATTTTATCACTGGATTATGGACTATCACCTTATAATGCTGTTCCACCATTGTTAATTTTGGTCATGTGACTTATCAGGGATTCCCTTCACTAAGATCCTTCCACAATCTGTCTATCACTTGCCTTCTGTTAAACAGTTGCCGCATAACACCATGCTGCAATCTGATTGGCTGATGCTATACACTGAGTAAAATTTTTTTACTGGTGCTTGCCAATGTTGGGGCAACGTCGCCTCTGCCGGCAAAAAGCCATTGGGCCAATGTTGGCAGCCAATATCGGACCGACGGATGTGCCGAGATTGGGCCAACGTTGGCCCAACATCAGAATGCTATCTGGGTGATCTCATGCGGTCTTCTATCAATCGCATAATAAGTCGTTCTTACAAGATGTTCCCATGATTACAACTTCATTCATATTAAAATAAAAATCACAATGGCCTAAAAAGGGTTTTGTAAGTTATGAAGACTTTTTTGCAGTTTTGTGTTAAGGAGTATAGACCACGGCGTTGTTGATACTGCTGAGCAGTAATTTTCAATTGAGGAAGAAATTTGCAGGATAACTTTTCATGTAACTTTGTCTTTTTATTTATTAATGAACTGAGTTGTTGGTAAACAAAAGGCGCATGGAAATTTATCTGTCAAAAATGTTCATACAATTGTGTCAAACCCAAGAGAAGTGTGAATTTTTCTGGAAACGATATTGAACAAAAGAAATTTTATCTCTGTTAAAGCTCATCATCAAAATATACTGTACATTTAAAATAATAATAAAAGAAGGATTTATATGGCACAAAATTGGCATAAATCCTTTCAAGCACTGAATTCAGAAAAAGGAATAAACAGATTTTGTATCAAGCTAAAGCCTTTGTACCCAATAAATACTAGTCTGTGTATAACTAAGGTAGGAATATGCCAGTCTCAACAATTAAGATTTTAGCTGGATTCTGAAACCAGAAATAGTCTACCGTGATCAAACATTTTATGGCAAAATAAAGTTCAACAATCTGTCTTTATAGGCCATATTCAAGGACTGTTTCAAGGGATGACAGGCGTAAAAAAGTCCCAAGAGTCTCAAAATGGTGGAAAACACATCCTGACCCTTTGGATCCGTCTTTGTAATACCATATTGTTTCGGGATCCTATCCCAACCATCCACAACATTCCTAGTTATGGAGTCTCCAGGACATTTTACACTGACTCTTCGATTCTCCCTTTTTATTATCAATAAAACTGACAGAAAATGGAAAAAAATTGTAGCCACTTTTTTTTTGTTTTCAAAGAGTCAAAAGCTCCCTGACTTATATAGTCTGGAGTGCCTTCTAAATTCTACACTTTGACTTAACAGCATTAAGACAGATCGTGCTGAAGATTGCCGCAATCAGGTATCATGTGTTTAATCTCCGACCTCGTGGTTTCTAAGGCACACCATCCGAATCCTAATGCATAAATCATTAGTTGTAAGACATAATAAGGTCGTCACCAGTGGAATATCGGTGTTCGGTAGTAAGAAAACCTAAGGAGGAAAGACTTCTGACACAGAAAAGTTTTCTTAGGAAAAGACTTCTGAAACAGATCTGTTTTAAGTCGCGTTTTGAAACATTGTAGGAACAGTTCGAATTTCCAGTGGCAAATCATTCCAAATCATTTGAGAAACACTTGTTGAAATGAACTTTTTGATTTATGAACTGAAGAGCTGTAGAAGGGAAGTTTGAGAAATATTTTTTCTGGATGACTACGTCTTGTTTTAACACAGTAGGTGTACGTATATAAAGACAAATAAGGAGCAAAGTATTTGGGGGGACGGGAAGCAACGCACATGTCATAATCTAGGGTCGAGCCCAGAATGGGACATATTCCCCATGTTTCATATTTTGTTCTACGAGATCAGGAAAGAATCCCAAGAATTTAAAGAATAATTATTATTGAGCAGCGTTTGTAGTAAATGGGATCAAAAGAAGAAAAATGGCTGAACTTATGAAAACATAGTTACTAGTATAATACAAAGGTGCCTGTTTCGTACTAATTTTACCGAATTTTCCATTATTTAACTCTTGGCAATAATATTGACCCTTTTATTGGTACAGTCTTTTGACTCTTATCTAGGAATTCTCAAAACTGCTTACAAATACAAATTAATTTTTTGAGGAAGATACATTCTACTTAGAAGGTCTCGAAAAATATAAGTCATAAGGTACGCATATATATGTTCATGATCATTTGTGTGTAACGTGAGAACGGAGAATATTTCTACAATAATGTAATACTAATTCTAATAGTACTTTTATAGCCCTTAATCTCTATCTATTGACAGACTCTAAGACGCATAAAACCAAAAATCAGAGATCGTAATCGTTAAATCAGAGACATTGCAGGCGTCGGAAAGAATAATGTTACAATAATGTAACTTATCACATAACACATTTTTACTACCCCAGGGGTTATGTCCATCATATTGTTATACAAAAGTGAAAAGCCCTAAAACCTCACTCACTTCCAAGACTTTTCGTAAGCCCTTCACTGATTTATAATTCGGAAAGTTGCAATTAACCCCATTGAAAAAGGTTGGGGTGTTACACATGTCCGTAGTCTATGATTTACATCAAGTAAAAATATATGTTTCATCACTGAAAGGATAATTTAAAAACCAAAAAGTCTTACGACCAGCTGCCAAGTGTTACACGATTCACAGAGATAGGTTGTGGCATCGAGCCTCCACTACTCTTGTACGTTACTCAGCAGACTGGTGCGATTGATCTTCTCAAATAAGATTACTGATCTCCAGTCTTTTATCAGACGAGTATACAAAATCCCTTGTTACTTATTTTCAGGATTATGAGCTGATAACACCAGCTTCCATGAAGATGGTAGTTTCTCACCGATGTTTGACAGTTTACATTACAGAACTTTGACCAACTGTATGTACTGGTTTCCTCTGCCCATAAAACTACCTATCGTGATATGACCTGTACAGTGTCCAAAGCGATGTTAAAACTTAAAACCAAAATAAAAATAAATTAAGCAGTGCAGAGTTCAGTTACTTCTATATATACCAACGTAATGGACTATAAGGAGATGGAAATTCCAAACTGAGTGTGATCATACTTTAAGGATTTTACTGTTGTTCAAGGATATCATACCAAACCTGTCTGGTGATATGGAAGGGTATGAGTCTCCAAAGTTTCCCACATAGCGTCCAGGGTGTAAACCCCAGACCCCCGTGGTTTAGGATTTGAATCCAGTTAATGACAACACATGTGATGCACTGGGGAATGCGTGTGTGTGTGTGTGTGTAGGGGGGGGGGGGGGGGGGCTGAGGGCACCTTACTTGCTGGAAGACACATCTTGACTTTAAATTGAGCCCAAAAACCGATAGGAAACAGTTCATGTCACAGTGGCGACTTGTATGTGTGCATTGTGACTTGTTTATTGATGCAATTAAAAACTAACCCTTGCATGACGTCACTCTCGATGACCGGTGTAGCATCAGATAATGTATCCCTCAAAAAGTGTGCGGGGGATACTTATTAGTGAGCAGCGTTTGTAGTAAATGGGATCAAAAGAAGAAAAATGGCTGAACTTATGAAAACATAGTTACTAGTATAATACAAAGGTGCCTGTTTCGTACTAATTTTACCGAATTTTCCATTAATTAACTCTTGGCAATAATATTGACCCTTTTATTGGTACAGTCTTTTGACTCTTATCTAGGAATTCTCAAAACTGCTTACAAATACAAATTAATTTTTTGAGGAAGATACATTCTACTTAGAAGGTCTCGAAAAATATAAGTCATAAGGTACGCATATATATGTTCATGATCATTTGTGTGTAACGTGAGAACGGAGAATATTTCTACAATAATGTAATACTAATTCTAATAGTACTTTTATAGCCCTTAATCTCTATCTATTGACAGACTCTAAGACGCATAAAACCAAAAATCAGAGATTGTAATCGTTAAATCAGAGACATTGCAGGCGTCGGAAAGAATAATGTTACAATAATGTAACTTATCACATAACACATTTTTACTACCCCAGGGGTTATGTCCATCAAAGGGTTCTTAGGCTTAACTCTTCTATATTGTTATACAAAAGTGAAAAGCCCTAAAACCTCACTCACTTCCAAGACTTTTCGTAAGCCCTTCACTGATTTATAATTCGGAAAGTTGCAATTAACCCCATTGAAAAAGGTTGGGGTGTTACACATGTCAGTAGTCTATGATTTACATCAAGTAAAAATATATGTTTCATCACTGAAAGGATAATTTAAAAACCAAAAAGTCTTACGACCAGCTGCCAAGTGTTACACGATTCACAGAGATAGGTTGTAGCATCGAGCCTCCACTACTCTTGTACGTTACTCAGCAGACTGGTGCGATTGATCTTCTCAAATAAGATTACTGATCTCCAGTCTTTTATCAGACGAGTATACAAAATCCCTTGTTACTTATTTTCAGGATTATGAGCTGATAACACTAGCTTCCATGAAGATGGTAGTTTCTCACCGATGTTTGACAGTTTACATTACAGAACCTTGACCAACTGTATGTACTGGTTTCCTCTGCCCATAAAACTACCTATCGTGATATGACCTGTACAGTGTCCAAAGCGATGTTAAAACTTAAAACCAAAATAAAAATAAATTAAGCAGTGCAGAGTTCAGTTACTTCTATATATACCAACGTAATGGACTATAAGGAGATGGAAATTCCAAACTGAGTGTGATCATACTTTAAGGATTTTACTGTTGTTCAAGGATATCATACCAAACCTGTCTGGTGATATGGAAGGGTATGAGTCTCCAAAGTTTCCCACATAGTGTCCAGGGTGTAAACCCCAGACCCCCGTGGTTTAGGATTTGAATCCAGTTAATGACAACACATGTGATGCACTGGGGAATGCGTGTGTGTGTGTGTGTGTGTAGGGGGGGGGGGGGGGGGGGGGGCTGAGGGCACCTTACTTGCTGGAAGACACATCTTGACTTTAAATTGAGCCCAAAAACCGATAGGAAACAGTTCATGTCACAGTGGCGACTTGTATGTGTGCATTGTGACTTGTTTATTGATGCAATTAAAAACTAACCCTTGCATGACGTCACTCTCGATGACCGGTGTAGCATCAGATAATGTATCCCTCAAAAAGTGTGCGGGGGATACAGTCTGTATCCCCTTGTCATATTTGTATCCCTTGAAGTTGGGGGTAGTCCTATTGGTATTTGAGTCACATGTGCTTTATGTATGTTGTGCCATGTCATATTTGGTTTAATAAAAGTACTGCTTAAGTCGTCAGTTAAATGATATTTGACATCAATCATCCAGTTAATTTGAAAATTTTATTTTAAATGTAGCTTTTATAAGCTACAATACCTACCTATTGTAACAATATGCTTTACCGGTGGTTTTACCACGGGAAGCTTCCAACCGGAGTAGAAGTTGAAAACTTTACCCGTGAGAATAAAAGATAAATGTCACATGTCTGCCGGTATATTTCCGGTATATTGCCGGTATAATACCGGTACGGGTACAGAGCACCTGTTTAGTCATGTGACCTAGGGAACCTATCAGATGCTAGCTATAGCTCTTCCTCATTTTTTGTTGGAACCAAAACCCCATCTTCCAGTGGAAAGTCTGGAAAGCGGGGAGGACCGGGGAGGGCCTGTACTATTGTTACAATAGGTAGGTATTGTAGCTTATAAAAGCTACATTTAAAATAAAATTTTCAATTTTATTACGCTACAATGTACCTACCTATTGTAACAATATGCTGAATCCCAGCATGTTGGACGGCTGGGAAGACTGGACACTGGCTAAGGAACCTGGCGGTATAACAACGCTCGAGGAATGACATCTGGAGTCCAGGGCGGAGGAAGGAACCTGAATGCGGTAGAGGAACGGCACATCAAGGCTGAGGGGAATACTCCAGTTCTCCTGAGGTTGAGGTGTCACGCCAAGGGAAGGAGGACCGTCTTGGCATGCACGGCCAGCGCAGGCACTCCAATGCAGAGTACTAAAACACAAAGTACACAAAATACGATGAAAAATATGTAAAAAGGGAACAAGATACGAGACAAGAAAAATCGAAAGAAAGCAACACTAAGATTACCGAAAAAGTAAAACTTAACATTACATTCTCAGGATAATTGGAAAGAATATACTCCTGGTAACAAGGAACGCAGGAAAGTAGCAGCAGGTAAAGAAGTAGAAAGAATTAATAATAGTTACCTTAAAGGGTTGAAGAACCCGCTCTATGGTGTCAGAGAATTCTGACACGCCCCGTCTAGGTGGTTCCCGAAGTAGTGCCCCCCCCCCCCCCCCCCCCCGTTTTTTTCCCTGGAGTTAGCTGGAAGGAGGCATGACCTGCTGAGCTGCAACGAAGGATCCCAGATGATAGGAGCCTTCTTTTTGGTCTTGACCAGAAAGGTCCTTGAGATAGAATTTGGTGAAAGTATTGTGAGATTTCCAATGGCAGGCTTGCATGATCTGATCCATTGACGTTCCCCCGTAAAAGGCTTTTGAAGCTGCAAAAGCTCTGACGTCATGGGCCTTTACCCCTGTGAGGACCATGTCTGCTGATTCCACCTTGGAATAACAGAATTGAATAGTGTTTTTGATCCAAGATGAGATAGTGGAGCATTGGATATCCTTTGAGTGGCCCATTTTATAGGATATAAAAAGCAAATGTCTACCTGTTCTGGTCTCTTTTGTTCTATCCAGATAGCACTTGAGGGCCCTGACAGGGCAAAGGAGAATATCCATGTTCTGAGGGTCTTGGTCACATTTTAAGGCTGGAATAGTGACCAGGGAAACACTGTTGGGGCCCTCCTTGGCTAATTGGTTTTTAGCGATGAAGGAGGGTGAAGGGGAGAGCTGAACCTGCTCCCAGTTGCCCAGGCTTAGAGTTCCGTCGTAGGTCCAGGCGTGGATTTCACTGCGCCTCTTTCCTGAAGCTAGGGCTAAGAGGAAAACTGTCTTCCATGTGAGCAGTTTTAGGGTACATTCCTCCTGTGGTTCAAAAGGAGGTTGTGTAAGTTTGTGAAGTACTAGTGAGAGATTCCACTTTGGGAGTAACCTGGACTTTTTTGGTTTGTCTCTATAGAAACTGGCGATCAGTCTGGCTATATCAGTATTGGAGCTGATGTGAAGGTTAAAGTCCCCCAGGGTGTCTGCAATAGCGGTCCTGTATCCTTCAATGGTAGAAGGGCACCTGTTTAGGTCGTGAAAAAGATACCAGAAAAAGTTGCAGATGTCTCCTATAGAGGGACTCCCGAAGTCCACCTGTTGTTCCATGCACCATCGTTGGAAAACAGACCATTTTGAGGAGTAGATGGCTCTTGTTGAGAGCCTTTGAGGAGCAGCATTTCTCTCTGCCACCTCTGCAGTGAACCCTCGTTGTTGCAACGATGTGCTCCTAGATACCAAACGTGGAGATTGAGGGAGGCCGGGTTGGCATGGAAAAGGTTGTTCATTGGTTGTTTGAGTAGGGTTCGGATTTGTGGAAGCCGTCGCGGCACATCCAGAGACATTTCCACTAGGTCCCAAAACCACGGTTCTGATGGCCAGCCTGGGGCGATCAGAAGTAGCCTGCACATTTGTGACTGGAGTTTTTGTACAACCTTGGGCAGTAGGGCGGTTGGGGGATAAGCGTAAGCAACCAGGTTCTCCCATGCAATGTTCAGAGCGTCTACAGCCCAGGCTTGAGGATCCGGGATCGGAGAGACATATAAGGGGAGTTTTGTGTTCAGTCTGGTTGCAAAAAGGTCCACTTGGGGACTCTCCCATATCTTGGAAATTTGTTTGAAAACTTGTGGAGACAGGGACCATTCTGTGCTTTGGATCTGATTCCTCCTTGAGAGGCCGTCCGCTATCACATTGAGGGACCCAGGTACATGTCTTGCTCTGAGTGTGACATTGTTGAGGTTGCACCATGTCAGGATTCTCCACATAAGAGCGCAGAGTTCTGCGGATCTTGTACCGCCCTGTTTGTTTATGTACGACACCACAGAGGTGTTGTCTGAGGCAATGAAGACGCGATTGTTCTTGCAAGTGAGTCTGAAGAACTGTAGAGCCAGGAAAACTGCCTTCATTTCTAACAGGTTGATATGTAGGTGTTTTTCTGCGTGAGACCAGACCCCTCGGGTTGACTCGTGATCTAAGTGTGCGCCCCAACCTGCATTTGAGGCGTCTGTAAAGATAAGTTTTTCGTGTTCCCTTGGGTGGAGAAACTCTCCTTGTAGCACGTTTGTGGGGTCTAACCACCATTCCCCGTGTCGTATCATCTTCTGATTCCAGGGGATCGGATATTTCCAGTGAGTCTTGAGATGCCATTGAAAAGGTCTCATATGCATTCTGCCCAATTTGACTGTCTTCTCCGTTGATGCAAGTAATCCAATGGTGGACATAAGAGTCCTTGCACTGATAACAGACTTCGACGAGAGGCGACGGAACATATCCTGAAGCTTCGTCCACCTGTCCTGAGTGGGCTTGACAAGCCCCAAATCTAGTAAAAAATGATATCCCAGGAAATCGAACCTCTGAGAGGGTACCAGTTCTGATTTTTTGTGGTTCACCAGAAAACCCAACTCCTGAATTAGGTTTAGTAACTTTTGGGTCTGTTGGTGACACTCCTCCTTGGAGGGGGCACGGATCAGCCAGTCGTCTAGGTATTGATGAATGCGTATTCCCTGTTGTAAGGCTAATAGTCTGACTTCCTTGACAAAAGGTCACTTTTGGCCCAATTTAGAACAGGAGTTCTGCCATTGCGAATAGAAACTGGCAGATTCCATTTGACAAAAGACCCAATCATAAAATTGTATAGAAAACTAAATACAGAAGAACGAACATGTCTTATTTGTAATAGTAATGCTATCGAAGATGAGGTTCATTTTTTATGCAACTGTATTGGCTATAGAGAGCCAAGAGAGGTGTTGTATAGCAATATTAAATCAGAAATACAACATTTGATAATCTCCCTGATGTAGAAAAATTTACAGTCATTTTGTTACATTTTGAAAAACCACTGATACGTTATCTGCATAACAGTTGGAATATAAGACAGAATATAATCAGCAAATAGTATTATCTTGCAGTAAAATTATATACTTATCAATCTGTTTAACATAATTATTTCATTGCAACCAGATCAGGTTGTGCTTTAATTGTTATTTTTTTTTATGTTTCTCTTTGTACACAGATATCTGAGTGAAAAACACATACATTTGTACATAATACTTATATGCTAAAAGTCACTTATAAGCCCTATGGGGCTGGGCAAACATTGTTAATTTCAATTTCTGTTATTATGTCCACCCCACTGGGGGGTTTTATTTTTGCTTTTTCCGCCGTCCGGTGCCTGGCGTCCAGCATCCCACTTGGTTTCCAGACATTTTAGGCAACAGTTGTTATCCTATCTTTACCAAATTTGGCATGCAGGTTTATTGGGTTAATAGCTTGTATGGGATTGCTTTTGGTGATGATAGCTCTATAGCTAACTGAGTAATAGTTACTTTGCTACTTTTGAGTATCTCTTTGGTTTCCAGACATTTTAAGGAATGCTATTAAGCCTAGCTTTCTGAAATTTGGTATGGAGGTTCATTGGGTTAATAGCTTGTATGGGATTGCTTTTGGGGGGAATTGCTTCATAGATGAGTGAGTAATTAATTAAATAAATGAGTAATTGGCTATTTTGAATACTGAAAAAGGCAAATGTGCTCATATCTCCTAAACCGTGCGAGATAGAGCGATTTCGTCGAAATTTTCGACCCACAGGGTATCTGATCAATGTACTCTTTCCAATTTTCAAAAAATTTTCCCCTCCCCAAAAATGGCGGCCATTTTGAATTTTAGAATTTTTGCCAAAAATGGCAAAACACAAATTTGCTTCTATCTCCTTAACCGTGCGAGATAGAGCGATTTCGTCGAAATTTTCAACCCACAGGGTATCTAAGGAATGTAATCTTTGCAATTTTCAAAAAATTTTCCCGTCCCCAAAAATGGCGGCCATTTTGAATTTTCGAATTTTTGCCAAAAATGGCAAAACACAAATTTGCTTCTATCTCCTTAACCGTGCAAGATAGAGCGATTTCGTCAAAATTTTCGACCCACAGGGTATCTGAGGAATGTACTCTGCAATTTTCAAAAAAATTTCCCCTCCCCAAAAATGGCGGCCATTTTGAATTTTCGAATTTTTGCCCAAAATGGCAAAACACAAATTTGCTTCTATCTCCTTAACCGTGCGAGATACAGCAATTTCGTCGAAATATTCAAGCCACAGGGTATCTAAGGAATGTACTCTTTGCAATTTTCAAAAAATTTTCCCCTCCCCAAAAAAGGCGGCCATTTTGAATTTTCGAATTTTTGCCAGAAATGGCAAAACACAAAATTGCTTCTATCTCCTTAACCGTGCGAGATAGAGCGATTTCGTCGAAATTTTCGACTCACAGGTTATCTCAGAAATGCACTCTTAGCGATTTTCAAAAAAAATTTCCCTCCATTTTGAATTTTCGAATTTTTGCCAAAAATAGCAAAACACGAATTTGCTTCTATCTCCTTAACCGTGCGAGATAGAGCGATTTCGTCGAAATTATCAAGCAACAGGGTGTCTGACCAATGTACTCTTGGCAATTTTCAAAAAATTTTCCCCTCCCCCAAAATGGCGGCCATTTTGAATTTTCGAAGTTTTCCCAAAAATGGCAAAACACAAAATTGCTTCTATCTCCTTAACCATGTGAGATAGAGGGATTTCGTCGAAATTTTCAACCCACAGGGTATCTGAGCAATGTACTCTTTTCAATTTTCAAAAATTTTCCTCTTCCCACATATGGCGGCCATTTTGAATTTTCGAATTTTTCCCCAAAATGGCAAAACACAAAATTGCTTCTATCTCCTTAACCGTGCGAGATAAAGTGATTTCGTTGAAATTTTCGACCCACAGGGTATCTAAGAAATGTACTCTTGGCAATTTTCAAAAAATTTTCCCCTCCCCACATTTGGCGGCCATTTTGAATTTTCGAATTTTTGCCCAAAATGGAAAAACACAAATTGGTCTTAACCATGCAAAATAGAGTTATTTCGTTGAATTTTTCGACCCATAGGGTATCTAAGAAATGTACTCTTGGCAATTTTCAAAAAATTTTCCTTTTCCCAAAAATGGCGGCCATTTTGAATTTTCAAATTTTTGCCAAAAAATAGAAAAACAGAAATTTGCTTCTATCTTCTTAACCGTGCAAGATACAGTGATTTCGTCAAAATTTTCGACCCAACCAATGCAAAAAGGCATGAAGCTGAAATAATTTACATGTACACTAATAAATATTTAAGCATCATTGATATATTTTACAAATGAAACAGGGTCTTGTAAGACTACTGTACAATTTTGGCAAAAGGTTCATGGGGTGGACATTACACATGATAATGTGTGTTCTTCTAAGCTATCCTCTTTCTATTCATATGTCGCAGTTACTATCAACAGGGTGTCCTATTTCTAGTTGTAAATTTGTATTTGCATGTGACTATAATAAATAAAAAATAATGTAATATTTACAGTTGTGAAAAAGCATGTTTATTTTGGAAATTGTATTTGTCTTAACCCACCTCCCCCTTTTCACACATCAAAGGATTTAAGGCTGGTCTCAATAATGCACAGTAATCCTATTAACTAATCACTCACAAGTGAGTTAACTAAACAAAATGTGTTCAAAAGGGTGTACATGACAATAACTTATGTGTGGCTTCTCAGTTTTTATGACAATTGGTTAGTTGTGGCTTCTCTGCTGTTGGAATTCAATGAATAATTTTGAAACATGTTGTCATGGCTTCCTTCATGGAGATGGCTATAAAGACTGGGAAGGGTCAACTTGTGTTATATACTTCACTCTAGTTTCATTACTGTTCAGAGAGAGTCATATAACGAATATTCAAGTTTGAAGGAGCTATATATTTCTGTTAGGTAAATTGTAGTTGTGTATTTTAAATTCAGGGATTAACAGAACTTATATGTGTCAAAGTTAGTTGTGTGTTCTTTCACACACATTAAGAATGGCCTTTCCACAGTGGCATTCAAAATGATGACCAGATATCCTCTCAACCTTCATGTGATGCAGCATGGCAATTATGGTAATTGTCCACCCTTTTATCAACATCAGGGGCCGGTTTCACAAAGGGTCTTAGACTTAGCCAAGTTTTTGTCTAAGTCATGGACTTAAATCTAAGACTTAAGTCTCAGCTAGGTCTGGGACTTAAATGGATTTCACAAAGGGTGACTTAGCTAAGTCCAAGCTTATCATATAACCACAGTGGTTTTCTGTGTCATGTGACATTTTACTTCTATTCAAAATATAATATTGGTGACAAATATCCTTCATTTGACTCGTTTTGTCTAAGGATAAGTGCCGTTTTCAAATGGAAAAACTTGTTATCATATAAAACCTTTCCAAAGACTACATTAGGGAGGTAGTTTATATACTTATACTTTATTTACAGCCATTTCCAGTTTTGAAGTGGAGAGAAATTTATGGCGGCCATATTTAAGTCTTTGTTTACAAAAGTTAAGCCCACTCCCAGGTAGGCTTAATTTTGAGCCCTAAAACTTAGTCAAAGCTGCTTTGTGAAATCTGCTGAGTCTAAGACCATGGACTTAGCATGATTTAAAGACAAATGTCTTGATTTTAAGTCTAAGTCCAGGCTAAGTCCTTTTGTGAAACCGACCCCAGCAGTCAGTTCCTCCATATCATTACCCTGGGATACAGATTTTGTTGCGGATACATTATTTGACTGTCAAATTGTGTGTCCCCTTAATCCCTCTATTGTTGGGGATACAAAATATTCTGTATCCCCTAAAAGATCAAGGAGGGGATACAGAATTTGATGGGGATACACACTTTTATGTTACACCGGAATAACATTATAACTTCAGGAGTCAGAGCATTTCAATATCTCTCTGATTTCTTTTAATTGTCTTTCAATAGAATTTATTGATGAAACTTGCATTCTTGATATTTTGCAGGTATTCAAATATGTGTGCTCAAGAAAAACATTTTAGTTACGCCCAAAAAACCTTTGCACAATTTCATGGTACTGCAAACAACTAAAATAGATTCAAAATTTAGTGTATTTCAAAAACAAAATTTCTAAAACACGAGATTTGGCACTTTTTATTAAAATTTAAAGGTGTATGGTTAAAATGAAGCTACAGTTAAATGCAGTTAATTCTGATATCTTCTGTGCAACAATTCTTAAGGGAATAATTTCCACACATTTCAATGATGACACAGCCATAACAGGGCCTGAGATTTGCCGTCTTCAATTGATGTTTTCACATTTACACAGAGCTGTAACTCAAACAAAGAAAAGCTCAGAGAACAATAGGATATAATGGGTTTCCGAGATATTTTGTCAATTCCCTACCTAGAAAATTATACCATCTCTGTATCCAACGTGTTTGATGGGAGATCATTCAACCGGGAGAGGGGGAGGGGGATTTCATAGATATGTATTCAGGATATGGCCAATTCCATTGTCTCTCCATTCTGAGGGTGTTTGTTTTGTAATTATGTGTTCAGTTATTTATAGGAGGGCAAATAAAGGGAAAAAAATTACAATTTCATCCAACGTTCAAGAGAGGCAGCTGTAGATGTCTGGAGAAGTGAGGGATATAATTGTTCAATAGTAAGAAGGTTGTTAACTTACATCATTTGACAATGTTAAGCACATCAGCTGCAGAGTCATAACAAGAAGTAACTTTAACTGTAGTGTTGCAGTAAAATTGGCACATTTTAATCATACATGTCATTTATATAAACAGAGAGGGGATAAGAGTTGTATTATATGTATCATATTAGACAGACTTTCTGCAATGTGAAAGTACTTAATGGTACTCTCAAAACACAATATGGCATCTTATCATTGCATTTTCCATCAAACATGTTCTTTTGAATATTTTACAATAAATGCAGAAACTTTATCATATTCCTGCTGAGATAGAAATGGATGTGTAATGAATGTACATTGTAAGTATACAGTTGATCAATCCATCTGCATAGTGGATATACAGTTAGAGAAATCTGTATTATGAATGTACATCTGCACTGTAGATATACAGAGAGAAAATACATCTGCATTTTGAATGTACATCTGCACTATAGATATACAGAGAGAAAATACATCTGCATTATGAATGTACATCTGCATTATGAAGGCACATCCGCATTATGAATGTACATGTGTGTTGTGACAATAGAATTCAAGAATACATCTGTATATGGATGTGAAAGTGAAGAATATACATATATGGCATTGTAGATGTACTTTTAGATCTCAGAACACTTGGTATACAGTCAGTATTTCCCAAGTGAGCATAGTTAATTAAATAACATATCTAATAAAAAGTCCAGTCCAGATTGTTTTGCTCCAAACAAGGATATTTTGGACATTTTTAGGCCTTTAAGTTTGAATTTCAAGTGGAACACAAACAACTTAGTTATAAGTATGAACTCGTATGCCCTCCTGGAAGAATGTCTGTTGGGGCCGGCAACCCACTCCAATGAGGTGTTGTCATGGTTACAGGGTTCTAGGGACACAGATGTTGATGATGGAGAGAGCAGTACAGGCAGCTCCTGTGGATGGACAGATGGAGGGATGCTCAGTGTCAGGTTGGGAACCAGGCGTAGCTCATACGTGTCAACCTTCAGTGCCAACAGTGAGGAGACAGACCTGCACATTCCCTGTATGTACAGCTGAGTGTATACTTCTGTCTAATCCCTCTCTTCCATTGCCATGAATCAGACTCCCAAATGCCCTGTGTTTGTAGCCAGTATACTCAGATTGGTCGTACGAATTATACCTTTAGTCATGAAGAACTGCAGCATAATGACAGTGCTCATTGATGCTTGTCAAAAAAATGTTAAATACATTTACAAGGGGCCACGGTGGCAGAGTGGTAACATTCTCGCCTCCCACCTCTGAGGCCGGGGTTCGGTTCCCAGCATGGCCTCAAGTGGGAAAGCCGGTAGTTGCTTGCCGTTGGTTGGCAGTTTACAGTACAGAACCCTGATGAACTGTATGTACTGGTTTCCTCTGCCCTTCCAACTACCCATCGTGATATGACCTGTACAGTGTTGAAAGCGATGTAAAACCCCAAATAAAATAAACACGTTTACAGAAACTTTATGAGTGAATATTTCCCTCCCGAGTGCTCAAAATCAAACATTTCAGTTGTAAGGCAGTTACAACTGATATATAGGGTACTCTAAGCCACTTTTGTAGATATTGGATGTTTTGGTTATACTTCTTGTGTGGTCATTCTGGTTAGTACACCGGTTATGGTCACTAAATATATTTTACAAGTTTGTTGCTAATTTTAAAGGGCAAATATCTGATATTGTTGTGAAACATTGTTTTGCATTAGTAATCTAAATTAATATAATATTTTAAAACTAGCTGCAATTCTAAACTTGAAAGGGTGTCCATAAATTTGATTTTACCAATAATAGCTAGAAAACAGGCACAGACTCTGGTGTTATTGATGACACAATATCCTGAAGCAGTTGAAAACAATTGTAACAACATACAAAAACATCTTTCCAAAAATCATTCTGTCTTGCAAAATGGCATTGTATAATGGTCATCTTGTTGTGGATCCATCTGTCTTAAACTATAATACTAAAGACTTCACTCCTTAGACATTTTTGGATCTTACCCTTACCCCTAACCCCTAACCTTATCAGGTCTTACGGATCCCTCTGTTCAGATTGTACTGTAACTCTCTCACCTTTGACAGATGCCATTGTCCCGCACTATAGCCTTATAGTATTTACCTACTATAGATCCTTTTGTCCCAGTCTGTAAAATATTGTATAGTGCCTAAATCTCCAAAGATCCTCATGTTCCATACTTTGGCACTATATATTGTTTTTTTTTAAGATTTAGCTCTCACATACTGTAACACTACATAGTGCCTGGCTTTTTACAGATCTGTCTGTCTCATAGTATGAGAATACCTAGTGCTTATCTCACCTAAGACTCCCCTGTCAAATATTATTACACTGTAATGGATGTAAAGTGTTTATCTTCCTCGGATTCCTCTATTAATAACACTTCATAGTACTTATATCTGCTAAGGTCTCTCTATCCCATACAATGACACTGTATAGTGCTTATCTCTCCACAGATCTCTCTATCCCATACAGTGATATTATATAGTGCTTATCTCTATCCACAGATCCCTCTATCCCATACAATGACACTGTATTGTGCTTATCTCTCCACAGAGCCCTCTATCCCATATAATGGTATTGTATAGTGCTTATCTCTATCCACAGATCCCTCTATCCCATACAATGACACTGTATTGTGCTTATCTCTCCACAGAGCCCTCTATCCCATATAATGGTATTGTATAGTGCTTATCTCTATCCACAGATACCTCTATCCCATACAATGACACTGTATTGTGCTTATCTCTCCACAGAGCCCTCTATCCCATACAATGGTATTGTATAGTGCTTATCTCTATCCACAGATCCCTCTATCCCATACAATGACACTGTATTGTGCTTATCTCTCCACAGATCCCTCTATCCCATACAATGACACTGTATTGTGCTTATCTCTCCACAGAGCCCTCTATCCCATACAATGATATTGTATAGTGCTTATCTCTATCCACAGATCCCTTTATCCCATACAATGACACTGTATTGTGCTTATCTCTCCACAGAGCCCTCTATCCCATACAATGGTATTGTATAGTACTTATCTCTATCCACAGATTCCTCTATCCCATACTATGATAGTGTGGGCGTGTATCAAGCAGCCTGTAAGAGGTACAGTGAGCTGGCAATAGCTGCCGTCCTAGATGGTCTGTGTCTCAAAGAACTCCGACTACGCAACCAAAATATCAAGGACAACTCCGTGAAAGCTTTGGTGATGGCATTGGCAGTGAGTACAGAAGGTTTATGGAGAAAGAAAAAGTAGGGGCTTTATGTCCATATTAACAGCAAGGCTCATACAGGAACAAACAAAATGTCGTAATGTAACTTGCTGACAGATATCAATGTACATTTTACATCTTTTTCATTAGAAACAGCAAAACACCAATAAAAGTGTGAAAATCTATATTTTTTATCTACTGTTTTCCACTGTTCTAGCAAATAGAAGTTCATTTGGTTTTGCAATATAAAACCTCAACTCCTTCATAATTCAATTTGTAGGAGTATAGCCCATGTCAACTGTCAGTTTTCCTACCCTGGATCTTGTTATTGTTTCCAACAAAGATAACAGTTTCTTGAAGTGTATGATAAACAAGGCTAATCACATGGTATTTTGTTCCAATAAGGTCTCCAAAATGCCACTCCCCTTATTTATTAGACCGTGTGATAATAGTTTACCATGTCATTTTACAGTGAATATTTATTTTTGATCAAAAATAATGTTTACACGCCAGTTGATTGTAACACAGTCAAGTACAGTATTGTGACTTGTTTGTTTAGGTCAATGACTGTGTGACACATGTTGATCTGTCACAGAACAGAATTACTCTGGAAGGTGTGGATTTCATTCAGAGATTCATGAAGATAACAACAAATATCATATACTTGGTAAGCAAACACATGTAAATGGCAATGCAAATTTAAAAATGAAATTCTTATGGAGAAATATTCAACTTTTGTTTCCAATTTGTAAAATTGTAATACACATGTATTTACTTTTATCTGCCTCTGTGGCATAGTGGGTAACACACTCATCTAGGAACACAGAGGACGTGGGTTCAATCCCAGGTACAGGCAGATACATAGTGGCTTGGATGACCACTTAGAATGTCAGTCATATGTCATTGGGTCCTATCCCCACTGGCCGGCTAAAAAACCTCAGGGACGTTGATAAATGGTCATCCTTGAGCCTCTGCCTTTCAGTTATTGGAATGTCAGTAATTTGAGAGGTGTTCTGTACTTATGCAGTCGGATGGGTTAAATAGCTCTTTGAGTCCTGTAGTATATGGAGATATTGCGTGGAGTATAAATACAATACAATTATTTTTATTATTGTGTTTTCTATGGATGTACATTTCTTCTGCAGTGTTTGGTATTTTTCTTGGCTTGTCCATGCAGTACATTGTACTCGGTTTGTACTTTTTGTATTTGTATTCTACTTAGTGTAGTTGTTTTTTACTTGAATGAATTGGTTTTTACTTTTTTTGCATTTGGATTATATTTGTTTTGAAATTGTACTGTACTTTGTGAAATAATTGTATTGCAATTTGTAAATAATAAAAAGAGTCAGTAATTCATACCTAGGATACGTTTAATTATATTTAAAATGTTTAAAGTATTTTTAAAACATGTTAAATTGTCCAAATTATGTTTTAAAATGTTTAAAAGTGTGTTGAAGTGTCAGAAGTATGTTTAAAGGTGTGTTGAAGGTGTAACAGTGGGCAAATATATCAAGATTAACCCATTTTCTATTTTTTCTTAGGATTTGTCACACAACAATCTCGGGTCAGCAGCATTAGAAAGTATTGCATTTATTCTTGAAGAGTGTAAATCTCTGAGGTGTCTCTTGGCTGCTGGTATGTACTGTTTAAAAATTTTTGTATGAGAGCCTATTAGGATGTTATAATAAGTTTTTTAAAGTTAAAGTTGGTCCAGGGTTCCCACATCCTTGAAAATCCTTGAAAAAAATTGCTTCATTTCCAAGGCCTTGAAAGTTCTTCAATTTGGCCAAAATTGAATAAAATCCTTGAAAAGTTCTTGAATTTGTTGTTGCCCAACTTCTGTATCTGCATCATTAAGCGTCCCGCAAGGGACGCTTGTTTGTGTATGGGAGAGCTTCTGGCTCCGCCGGCTCCGCCGGCTCCGCATTTTGTTTTCCTTATAACTCTGTAACCGTTAGGCGGATTCTTTTCAAATTTGGCAGGTTTAGGCAGTAGCCTTGGGGAATTTTTTTGAATATGCTGCAGTGACATTTCAACCAATCAGAGAGGTCACATGACCAAAAATGTCTTTTTTCGATGGGGAAGCTTGTCCGGATGATAACTTGAAAGGAATTTTATCAATTCACCTGAAACTTGGCAAATACATTCATTCTATTAAAATCTGGAAATCATTAGATTTTGGCATTGATTGGTCAAGAAATGGCCGAGTAATTAATGATTAATTAATCATTACGAATTTTCCAAATAAGGAAAACACAAAAATGCTTATATCTCGAAAACCGTGCTAGATAGAGCGATTTCGACGAAATTTTTGACCCGCAGGGTAACTCTGCGGAGTAGTTTTCCCAATTTTCAAAAAATTTTTGTCTCGCCCAAAATGGCGGCCATTTTGAATTTTCGAAATTTTCGCAAAAATTGCAAAACACAAAAATGCTTATATCTCAAAAACCGTGCTAGATAGAGCAATTTCGACAAAATTTTTGACTCGCAGGATATCTCTGCAGAGTACTTTTCCCAATTTTGAAAAAAATTTTGTCTCGCCAAAAATGGCGGCCATTTTGAATTTTCGAAATTTTCGCAAAAATTGCAAAACATAAAAATGCTTATATCTCAAAAACCCTGCTAGATAGAGCGATTTCGACGAAATTTTTGACCCGCAGGATATCTCTGCAGAGTAGCCATGCCAATTTTCAAACAAAAAATTTCTCGCAAAAAATGGCGGCCATTTTGAATTTTCGAATTTTTCGCAAAAATTGCAAAACACAAAAATGCTTATATCTCGAAAACCGTGCTAGATAGAGCGATTTCGACGAAATTTTTGACCCACTGGGTATCTCTGCAGAGTAGCCATGCCAATTTTCAAAAAAATTTTGTCTTGCCAAAAATGGCGGCCATTTTGAATTTTCGAATTTTTGCGCAAAAATTGCAAAACACAAAAATGCTAATATTTCGAAAACCGTGCTACATAGAGCGATTTCGACGAAATTTTTTATCTTCAGGGTATCTCTGCAGAGCAGCTATCCCAAAGAGCTTTCACTTGGTGAAGTTTCAGACCCATAGCTAATTGCTCACCTACTCAAAAAGAGTAAATGCGAATTACCTCTAAAAGTATTGCAGATGGCCAATTTTTCTCAAATAACTCATTCACCTACTTTTGGAAGAGCTTTCACATGGTGAAGTTTCAGACCCATAGCCAATTACTCACCTACTCAAAATGAGTAAATGCGAATTATCTCTAAAAGTATTGCAGATAGCCAATTTTTCTCAAATAACTCATTCACCTACTTTTGGGAGAACTTTCAAATGGTGAAGTTTCAGACCCATAGCTAATTATTTACCTACTCAAAATGAGTAAATGCTAATTATCTGCAAAAGTATTGCGGATACCCAATTTTTATCAAATAACTCATTCATCTACTTGTGGGAGAGCTTTCACATGGTGAAGTTTCAGACCCATAGCTAATTACTCACCTACTCAAAATGAGTAAATGCGAATTATCTCTAAAAGTATTGCAGATAGCCAATTTTTCTCAAATAACTCATTCACCTACTTTTGGGAGAGCTTTCACTTGGTGAAGTTTCAGACCCATAGCTAATTATTTACCTACTCAAAATGAGTAAATGCTAATTATCTGCAAAAGTATTGCAGATAGCCAATTTTTCTCAAATTAATCATTCACCTACTTTTGGGAGAGCTTTCACTTGGTGAAGTTTCAGACCCATAGCTAATTACTCACCTACTCAAAATGAGTAAATGCGAATTATCTCTAAAAGTATTGCAGATAGCCAATTTTTCTCAAATAACTCATTCACCTACTTTTGGGAGAGCTTTCACTTGGTGAAGTTTCAGACCCATAGCTAATTACTCACCTACTCAAAATGAGTAAATGCGAATTATCTCTAAAAGTATTGCAGATAGCCAATTTTTCTCAAATTAATCATTCACCTACTTTTGGGAGAGCTTTCACTTGGTGAAGTTTCAGACCCATAGCTAATTACTCACCTACTCAAAATGAGTAAATGCGAATTATCTCTAAAAGTATTGCAGATAGCCAATTTTTCTCAAATAACTCATTCACCTACTTTTGGCAGAGCTTTCACTTGGTGAAGTTTCAGACCCATAGCTAATTACTCACCTACTCAAAATGAGTAAATGCGAATTATCTCTAAAAGTATTGCGGATAGCCAATTTTTCTCAAATAACTCATTCACCTACTTTTGGGAGAGCTTTCACTTGGTGAAGTTTCAGACCCATAGCTAATTACTCACCTACTCAAAATGAGTAAATGCGAATTATCTCTAAAAGTATTGCAGATAGCCAATTTTTCTCAAATTAATCATTCACCTACTTTTGGGAGAGCTTTCACTTGGTGAAGTTTCAGACCCATAGCTAATTACTCACCTACTCAAAATGAGTAAATGCGAATTATCTCTAAAAGTATTGCAGATAGCCAATTTTTCTCAAATAACTCATTCACCTACTTTTGGGAGAGCTTTCACTCTGTGAAGTTTCAGACCCATAGCTAATTACTCACCTACTCAAAATGAGTAAATGCGAATTATCTCTAAAAGTATTGCAGATAGCCAATTTTTCTCAAATAACTCATTCACCTACTTTTGGCAGAGCTTTCACTTGGTGAAGTTTCAGACCCATAGCTAATTACTCACCTACTCAAAATGAGTAAATGCGAATTATCTCTAAAAGTATTGCAGATAGCCAATTTTTCTCAAATAACTCATTCACCTACTTTTGGGAGAGCTTTCACTCTGTGAAGTTTCAGACCCATAGCTAATTACTCACCTACTCAAAATGAGTAAATGCGAATTATCTCTAAAAGTATTGCAGATAGCCAATTTTTCTCAAATAACTCATTCACCTACTTTTGGCAGAGCTTTCACTTGGTGAAGTTTCAGACCCATAGCTAATTACTCACCTACTCAAAATGAGTAAATGCGAATTATCTCTAAAAGTATTGCGGATAGCCAATTTTTCTCAAATAACTCATTCACCTACTTTTGGGAGAGCTTTCACTTGGTGAAGTTTCAGACCCATAGCTAATTACTCACCTACTCAAAATGAGTAAATGCGAATTATCTCTAAAAGTATTGCAGATAGCCAATTTTTCTCAAATAACTCATTCACCTACTTTTGGGAGAGCTTTCACTCTGTGAAGTTTCAGACCCATAGCTAATTACTCACCTACTCAAAATGAGTAAATGCGAATTATCTCTAAAAGTATTGCAGATAGCCAATTTTTCTAAAATAACTCATTCACCTACTTTTGGCAGAGCTTTCACTTGGTGAAGTTTCAGACCCATAGCTAATTACTCACCTACTCAAAATGAGTAAATGCGAATTATCTCTAAAAGTATTGCGGATAGCCAATTTTTCTCAAATAACTCATTCACCTACTTTTGGGAGAGCTTTCACTTGGTGAAGTTTCAGACCCATAGCTAATTACTCACCTACTCAAAATGAGTAAATGCGAATTATCTCTAAAAGTATTGCGGATAGCCAGTTTTTCTCAAATTAATCATTCACCTACTTTTGGGAGAGCTTTCAGTTGGTGAAGTTTCAGACCCATAGCTAATTACTCACCTACTCAAAATGAGTAAATGCGAATTATCTCTAAAAGTATTGCGGATAGCCAGTTTTTCTCAAATTAATCATTCACCTACTTTTGGGAGAGCTTTCAGTTGGTGAAGTTTCAGACCCATAGCTAATTACTCACCTACTCAAAATGAGTAAATGCGAATTATCTCTAAAAGTATTGCAGATAGCCAATTTTTCTCAAATAACTCATTCACCTACTTTTGGGAGAGCTTTCACTTGGTGAAGTTTCAGACCCATAGCTAATTACTCACCTACTCAAAATGAGTGAATGCGAATTATCTCTAAAAGTATTGCAGATAGCCAATTTTTCTCAAATTAATCATTCACCTACTTTTGGGAGAGCTTTCACTCTGTGAAGTTTCAGACCCATAGCTAATTACTCGTCTACTCAAAATGAGTAAATGCGAATTATCTCTAAAAGTATTGCAGATAGCCAATTTTTCTCAAATAACTCATTCACCTACTTTTGGGAGAGCTTTCACTTGGTGAAGTTTCAGACCCATAGCAAATTACTCACCTACTCAAAATGAGTAAATGCGAATTATCTCTAAAAGTATTGCAGATAGCCAATTTTTCTCAAATAACTCATTCACCTACTTTTGGCAGAGCTTTCACTTGGTGAAGTTTCAGACCCATAGCTAATTATTCACCTACTCAAAATGAGTAAATGTGAATTATCTCTTAATAGTATTGCAGATAGCCAATTTTTCTCAAATAACTCATTCACCTACTTTTGGAAGACCTTTCACACATGAAAATGAAAAATTGTGAATATCTCGGAAAAGCTATTTCTTCTGCTTTAATGCTCGGCGGGAGATACACACCACGGCAGTGGTCTTGACAAAAATTTTTGTCTCCCCAAAAATGGTGGCCATTTTGAATTTTCAAAGTTTTTGCAAAACACAAAAATGCTTATATCTCGAAAACCGTGCTATATGGAGTGAACTCAACAAAATTTTGGACCTGCTGGGTATCTCTGCAGAGTAGCCATGCCAATTTTCAAAATATTTTTGTCTCGCCAAATATAGCGGACATTTTTAATTTTTTTATTTTATGCAAAACACAAAAATGCTTATATCTTGAAAACCGTGCTAGATAGAGCAGACTGCGCTGACTTTGGTTGCCACAACAGTATAAGGCTAGAAACGAAGCATTTTCTTAATACTTTAGCACTCACCTTTATATCCTTTTCGGGACGCTTTGTTTTTGCTATGCAAAAACATTATCTTTTTTTTTTGCGAGCGATCCTCTAGTTTAGTTTTACGGCTATGGCAGACTCAGCAAAACAAGTATGATCTAGTCTGAACAAAGTTAATGCTAAAATATTATTAGATTTGTTAACTAGCATTGTTGTAATGAGCTTATAAAATGTTAAAATCATGTGACAATAAAGAATTTTGTGGGAGGAACGGACGGCTAGAAGGGGAGGTAAAGGAGGCCATGCCTTAAAATATATCCTTGAGAATTGTTGTTGTTGACCTTGAAAATCCTTGAAAAGACCCTGAATCCAGTTATCAAAAGTCTGTAGGCACTCTGTTAGTCGTTTTACATCCAGTTCAACAGCCAGGATCATATTCGAACTAGCCTTCAACATTGCCATTTGTGGGTGTCTGGCCAACACAAAGGTGACAGCCATTGCTTAGATGCTAAATTTGCCAACCATTAGGCTACTGAGGACGTCTATTAACTTATATGAAAAGAAATTTCATATTGGGTTTACTTTTGTGAATATACCATGTAAAACACCATATTGGTTTGCTGCAATGAAAAAAACTTTCCAGTCATGCTGGCAGATCAAGATGTGAAAAGGTTCAGGCAAGAAACTTTGACTCTAACATTCAAACCCACACTGTTCTAGGTATGGGGTCAGTGTACTATCTACCATATGTTGTAGCTTTGAAAGTTTGTATCAGTAGTTACAACTGGGTAAAAGTCCATTTTCAAAGACAGGACTAACTGCAATGAATTTCTTTCTGTTTTTGGTTAATTCTACAGGGTTTTTAAAATCTATACCATAAACATGTATAAAATGATTGTCTTCAACAACCATTTTAGTGATATTGCTGACAGTTCTAAAAAATTGATTTTAAATCTGTTTCTTTCAGGTAATAACTTTGGCCCACGTGAAAACTACACAAAGACTTTTACAAAAGCACTTCAGGTAAATGTATTTTAAATATCTTGAAAGATGTTTTTATTAAAATGACACATTAATTTCAACCGATTTCCTTTGACATAAATGTTCTTGGTATCATTCAAAAGTAGATATTGTAAATTTTTTAATACTTTGCTTATTACATTAACCTAGTTCCTTTCAAAATCTTCTAAATTTTTGTCATTTTAAGATGCTTTATAGTAAAGCACTCATAATGTCAACTAGCAACTTTTAAGCTTAGCTCACAATTTCAGAGTTTGGAAGGGATTGAGTACCATGACAACACACGTCTCCTGGAGATATTATAGATCTGTATATCCAGATATGATTTTTTCAGTACAACAGAACACTCCAGCACCTTGATCTTGGCTACAACCAGTTCAGTGATGACTGTGGTCTTTCCTGGGCTGCAGCCATTGGTAGGCACGCGTTTACATGTAGATGACATACTTATGATGAGTAAAACAAACTATTGGAATTAATGTGAAAAATACAAGTGTGTACCAAGTAATAGTATCAGGTTATGGGAACTTCTCCTGGATATTAAAAGCTTAATACTTTTACATAGCCTGCACTGCCACTAATGGACCATCAGTTTGTATTACCAAAATACAACCCATTACTCTCTGTGACCACGGTCAATCTCTATGACTCGCTATACAACTTGTTGCTCTCTATGGCCATAATACAATCCTTTGTTCTCTATGTCCTGTTTAGAACCTGTCAATCTCTATGACCAGTATACAACCTGACACTCTCTGAGATTACTAACAACCTGTCACTGACTATGGCCATAATACCACCTTGCTGTGACCACTATACAACCTGACACTCTGTGACGATTGCACACTGAACCATCCCCTATGACCACTATACCACCACATATCACAAACTTGTGCAAACATAGGTTAATTAATGCCTGAACGGCCTCAGTGGCCTGATGGTTGTCAAGTTTGGCAAATTGATGCTTGTCTTACATATGTGTGGTCATCGGTTTGAACCCAGATAAAGATTCATAAGGTTATATTGATCATCTGTCAGAAAATGAACTGAGATGTACAAATCCTAGGAACATACAAATTTTCATTGCAAATTAATGTATTTTACTGATCAAATCATCTCTGTAGTTAATCATGTTCCTGTATTTCTGATCAATATAGTCAGATATAATGTAACTTTGGATTGTTGGAATATTCATATCATATTTTTACAGCTGGGAACCTAGAGCTAGAGAAGCTGATCTTGAGGTGGAACCATCTGAGGTGGAGAGGTGCTATGTTACTGCTAGAAGCTTTGATAGTGGGTAGATTTATACGAGTTGTGATCAATACTTTACATGTTCTGGATTAGTTGAAGAAGAAACCTCTGTTTTCTGACCTTGTGGGGACAAGAAGATTATGAACAAATAATTGAATGTTGAATAGAAGAGATAGTCCATACAGTCAGCAGGAAAGTGTGTAATTAGTGTGTGATAACAAAAATGAAATAATAACACAGAGTATTAGGATGGCAGATATGAAGATAGTAAAGGTTTTACTACATTTAAGTACTTTACATTTTAAGATTTATTATTTAAGGTCATTTACTTTTTGTGATATAGTCCTATCTTCTTTCTGAGAATTTGTTTTATGACTTTTCACCAGTTTCATAACAGTTCCAGTCCACGTTGCTTTGTATTATATCCCAGATCAATGACACTTTGAGGGTGCTGGATTTGGCCTGGAATGGAGTTTCAGATGACGGGGCACGCATACTCAGTAAAGTGTTCCAGTACAACAGATCACTGGAGGAGCTTGACTTGACGTGTAACAGGATCTCACATGAGGGTGCAGTGGCTCTGTGTGAGGGTTTAAGATATAATTCCACACTCAAGGTGTTAAAGGTTAGTTGATTTGTATGTCTCTTTCAATAAACAAGGAAAAACATGAAAAATTAAATTCTGAAAGATGATCATTAAGAGACAGTATACAGTAGTGAACATTGCAAAATATAAAGTTGGTTCCCCATCTGTTACAACAGCTAAGTTCATGTAAGGCCATGTTATCAGAACACCCCAAATATTGAATGGGATTCAATAACACAGCCACACAGGTGTGAGGTGATTCAGTGTCAAACATGTCAACTAGTTGATCAGTAAAACCTCATTGCATTACAGTGTTTTATAACATCGGGTTTAACATTGATTGGAACATATTAGTTCAAATGGTCATTTTCATATTCAGATGGTGACTCCAAATAGCCAGCTTGGTTTATAAATTTTTGTCACAGGATTACCATAGTATTTTGGTGGTAACCTTAGTCCTGTCAGATGTTATTTACTAAATCTATTTATCTGAACAAATTGATTTCTTAAAGTTGTCTTGATAAAAGAGGTTGTAGTGTACTATTTAGACATATTGAAGGCACTTTTGGCTAATAATATTGTATGTATTTTTGTACCAGGCTCAAACTTAAGCTAGAACTTAAATTCCTAAGCCCTTTCTTGAGTCTCATAAAAGCAAATTTGACTTAAGTCTTAGACAAAAGTCTTAAGTTGAGATAAATGTCATAAACTTAAGCTCCAAAATGGGCTTTTGGAGGATCTACCTTGTCCTCTCAGATTATACCCCAGCATAAAATCTTCCCCCACAATTTAGTTAATACATGTAATTGATCATGTGGCTAAGTTTAACTGTTTTTAAATTGGTCACTGAGAAATTTATTCATGTAACATTTACATTATGTGCACAACTGTACATGCAGAAAATGTTTTACTGAAGGTGTGTGATATGTATTGCAATATATGTTTCACCAATACTGGAGCCACTTCCTTTGGTGAAAGTATTTATTAGGAAAGTGAGTGGGTAATTAACCTTTGTAATTCAGATTTTTTAACATAGGCCCTGTTATCATTAATTAATTTAACTTATTTTTTATCTACACTGTGGTCCTGCTTCTACTAATCTCAGTTTATGAAATTAAAGGAATTACAGGACATCTAGTGAAGACTGGTACCCAGCTTTTACTTATTCCAATCAATCAGAAGCCTAACTAGACTTTGATGTATGCTGAGGCATTGCTTTAACTCATCCCAGTTTATGAAATCAAGGATGTACACCTGTGCCAGCTTCTACTAATCCAAATCACTCATCCAAATTAAAGTTTCACTTATCACTTGTCAAATTCTAAAAGTGAATGACCATATGTATGCAGATACTGTAGTAAAAATAACATTAATACTCCTTTTATTGTTTTCCAGTAACTCCATGTATCCATTACAGAGGACAGGGGTAGAATCTCGGAGGAGGGGGTAGATTCTGGGAGGAGGGGGTAGATTCTGGGAGGAGGGGGTAGATTCTGGGAGGAGGGGGTAGATTCTGGGAGGAGGGTAGATTCTGGGAGGAGGGTAGATTCTGGGAGGAGGGTAGATTCTGGCCAATGGATGATCTGATGCCACAAGCTATTTTATTACAATGTTATTATGTGATCAAGTAAAACAGTGTTAATTATAAAGAATACATATTACTAAAGCAATTTCAAAACTTCTTCAATCAGCCTTTTGTTAAGACTGTAGTTTGAGGCAGTTTGAAGCATTGTGGTACACTGACAGCATCATTATAGGTCTTGTGATTTCAAGGAAGCCAGCAACAGATGATCATACAGACCTAACATCAGATGACAATGTCAGTGTATCATTGACTTCATTAGTTCACTTCACTTCATTAGTTCCGCCGTCCATCACGCTTGGTTTTCTCGTCATTTCAAGGAAAAGTATTTATCTTACGTTTACCAAATTTGGTATGGGTGTTTATTGGGTTAATAGCTTGCATGGGATTGCTTTTGGTGAAGATAGCTCTATAGTTAATTGAGGAATAGCTACTTAGGTACTTTTGTGTACTTCTTCGGTTTCCGGGCATTTTAAGGAAAAATATTTAACATATCTTTACCAAATTTGGTATGAGCTATAATTAGGCCAATAGCTTGCTTGGGCTTGCTTTTAGTGATAATAGCTATATAACTGACTGAGTAATAGCTACTTTTAGTAGCTTTTTTATTTTAAGCATTTTAACGGAAAAGTATTTCACCTATGTTCACAAAATTTGGGATGGAGGATTATTGGATCAGTAGCTTCCTTGGGATTGCTTTTGGTGATAATACCTTTATAACTAACTGAGTAATAGTTACTGTGATATATAGCTATTATGCTATTTTGAGTGGACTTTTTTCTTCAACAAAATTTATATGAAGCATAATTGTGTCAATAGTTTGGCCAGGATAGCTTTTGCTCAATGATAGCTTTGTAGCTATAGTTAACTGAGTAATAGCTACTTAGCTACTTTTGTGTACTTCTTTCGTTTCCGAGCATTTTAAGAAAAAATATTTGACATATCTATACCAAATTTGGTATAAGCAATAGTTAGGTCAATAGCTTGCTTTGGATTGCTTTTAGTTATAATAGCTGTATAACTGACTGAGTAATAGCTACTTAGCTACTTTTAGTAGCTTTTTTATTTTAAGCATTTTGAAGGAAAAGTATTTCACCTATGTTCACAAAATTTGGGATGGAGGATAATTGGATCAGTAGCTTCCTTGGAGTTGCTTTTGGTGATAATACCTTTATAGCTAACTGAGTAATAGCTACTGTGCTATATTGCTATTATGCTCTTTTGAGTTGACTTTTTCTGAACATTTTAATAAAACAATGTTTTCTATCTTCACAAAAATTTATATGAAGGATAATTGGGTCAATAGTTTGGGCAGGATAACTTTTGGTTGAAGATAGCTTTGTAGCTATCTGAGTAATAGCTGCTTTGCTACTTTGAGCTTTAATCTCCTGAGTAATAGCTACATAGCAAAAAACATAAATATGTCTATCTCCTAAACCGTGCGAGATAGAGCGAATTCGTCGAAATTTTAGACCCACAGGGTATCTCATCAATGTACTCTTGGTAATTTTCAAAAAATTTTCCTCTCCCCAAAAATGGCGGCCATTTTGAATTTTCAAATTTTTGCCAAAAATGCAAAAAACACAAATTTTCTTCTATCTCCTTAACCATGTGAGATAGAGCGATTTTGTCGAAATTTTCCATCTACAGGGTATCTCAGCAATCTACTCTTGCCAATTTTGTCCAAGTTTTAGAGTAAAACTGCATGCTTCCCTTTCAAGGGGGACATTACGCATGCCAATGCATCCTATTTCTAGTTATTGTCATCTATGCATTCACTCATCCTGATAGATATGACATCAAAATGTGTCAGTTCACTGGGATGTTAACGATATATTTCAGATGAACAAAAACCCCATCACTACAATGGGTGCCTCCCACTTTCTTCTCATGTTTGACCTCCACCAATCATCTGGACTGGAAAGACTAGAACTACTGGTAGGATGAAGCATGATGTATAACCTTACATGAAAAAGTAGTTAAACAGCTATTTGTTGTCATTTTATGCCAGTGGTACAAATAATGACATAAACATTTATAAAGCACCAATTTCATGAAAGACATCATCTAAAAGCAATATATATATCTATATTCCATTTAAATTAACTGCTAAACAAAAATGTAACATTCTGTTTTTATCCCAGCGGCAGGCTAAAAAACCTCAGGTACATTGATAAATGGTCATCCCTCGTTTGGGGAATGTCTGTCATACAAAATTTTGAGCCCTGCAGTAAAAGTTGATATTGTGTTGAGTATAAATATAAAATACAATCAATACAATTAATCAGAAGATCATTACAGATTAAATTCAGTAGATTATTGTATGTTAATAACTTAGGATATAGAGGTTGACAAGGAGTTTGAAAACCTGTGGTCAGAGATCCAGGCCTCTGAACGTAATCTGGAGGTGATCCACGGAGGTCATGTTATCCAGGGTGACGTGTACATGCAGAATGCACGCAGGAAGAAGATTCGGTTGGGTGATCCATTGATGGTCTTCTTTGAACACATCAAGTCGAGCAACCTACGGCTGTGGGACATGTTTTCACAACTCGATAAGGACAAAAGTCTCACCATTTCCAGGGATGAGTTTAGAAATGGCATGAAGGTAAGACAATGTTCATTTGTATTCTTAGACCTAGTTTTGTTTTTTTCCCTGTGAATGGTGCACACTGACAGAGGAAAATATCTACACTGGAATACTGTGTCCACCAGAATAAACATACTGGAAAAGGGCAACCATTACTTTCATGTATTAAATTTATTTAATAAAACATTACATTAATGAAAGAAACATGTAATGTAGGCTGCCTGAGATGTCACAGATCCCAATCTGAATGATCCAGACAAAAGTCCAAACCTTTCAGCAAAAGCCCCAGGGTAAAATCAACAACTAGTTTACATCCAATACTGCTCCTTGCTTGGTACACACATCAACTTGGTAAAATCAGAATATTAAACCATGATTGGTTGTCATCAGCAAAACTTGTGCATTCCCGCAAGCTCAACATACAATATTAGGTAAAAGGAATGGAGGTCGAAGTGATGTTGGACACAAATGAACTATTTTCAGGAATTTCCATTACAAAATCTCCACATTTATTCCAGGTTGGAGCGCTGATTATGCCCAGGTCAGACAGTGACGAATATCAAATTCTTCAATGTTCTTCATGGATTCCTCTTTATTCTTCATTTGTCTTTCTTTTCCATTTCACGGCAACAAAAGCCTGATGTTGAAAATTGTCAGCGGTATTTGCAATGACAATTTACCACAATAAGTAGCATATTCTCCCATGTTGTAGCCTTGCCATAGGGATGTCACTAACGATTACCAGACATTTCGACCCTCCGGACGTTTCAACTACATTTTTCCCAGACGTTTCAACCTACTTTTGCTGGATGATTTGACTCAATTTGGAAGCATAGATATAATATGTAATATTGCAAAGAAATCCCAGGGTAAATCTGTGTCCTCGTATCATTTCATGAATATTAATGACTTGGGTGCTATGACTGTGAGTTCTGTAATTTAAAGATATTTGATTATTGTTCATGCTTCTATTAATAAAATATTGCAAGGAAATCCCAGGGGAAATCTGTGACCTTATATCTTCTCGTGAATATTAATGACTTGTGTGCTATGGCCGTGAGTTCTTGAGTTTGAAGTATTTGATCTTCGTCTATGCTTACATTTTATAAAATATTGCAAGGAAATGCCAGGGAAAATCTGTGTCCTATATTCTCATGAATATTAATGACTTGGGTGCTATGAACTGCCTGATAAAAGTAGGTCGAAACGTCTAAAAAAACACGGTCGAAACGTCTGATGGGTCGAAACATCTTGATTCCTCACTAACAAGTCGTACTACCTTCTTGTCCTCATAAAATGTGCAGGATATTCTTCCTTGATCCCAACTCATTCTCTCTTTGTGGCAGAAGATTCTTCACAGATCTCATTCATTCTCACCTACTCATAGCTAAGCTGTGGGTAATTGTAGAAAAATGCCAGATATCTTCACCAGTTTGTAGAGTATTCTCAGTATAATCTTGGTTTGTCAAGGTTAATCTTAGCACAGTTGAAAAATGCTGTAGATCAGTGTAGAAGTATAAAAATCCTTTTATCATGTGATCACACTTTCCGCCTTTATTTGGTGAATTGTTATTTTTCTATATTCACTGAGCTGATTGTAGTGCATTCTGTAGTGTGTGACCTGGGCATAACATGTAGAAATGATTGGAGTTGATACTTGAGTGAGGTAGGGGCTGAAATACCACAGGTACCAAATGAGAACCCTACATCAAGCCAAACCCCAAGGCTTCTGACAGAGTTTACAGGAATCAGTTTGACATCCAATTATTGCTACACTTAATACAAGCAAAAAAAGGAATCTGCCAAGTTCTGGTCAATTTTGGAGAAATATGGTACTTTCTGTACAGCTATTGCATCAGTTTTTCATTGTTATCATCTTCAGAATTGTAACAAATCTCATGGAATAATACAGTTTTATTCTGAGAACTTTTTGATGAGGATATTGGGGGGGGGGGAGATCATTCGATCATTCTTCTTCACTAATGTACAGCTCATTGTAACATAGATGTCTTGTGTTTGAACATACTTGAGACGAGTTTAAAACATATTCTATTGAACTGTCACTAATGGACACTAATGTAAACTTATTCAGACACACAGGATATAAAATCAAAAATCAATTCTTCCTCTGTTCGTTGTTTCTTAGTTATTAGTGCTCTTTGAACTCAATTTATAAATCACGTGAGAGGGAGCTAACAATTTGGTATGTGCTAATGATTAAATCTGTACTATTCTGTACTGTAAAACAAATATCATCAAGAAACTTCCAACATGTTCATTCAAGATTCAAACCCTCAATCTCGGAGGTGGGAGGCCAGTAATGCTGATAGGGCTTTTGAAAGATTGTGTAATGCTTATATCTCTGAAGTCTTTTTTTTAAAAAAAAGCACTACAATTTATCCAGCATCAAAAGAGCACTGCAGTTTATTTAATCTGAAACTACAACCTTAACTACAACCAACATTGTAGAATATGTTCTTCTTAATACATACACATCATTGATGTGGGATGCTATTCTCTGGAGTTCAAGTTTTGACATTACCAGTATCAGTATATTGTTCAACTGATCTAGAATCAGTTTCCTCAACATATCTACAGAAAACATTGTGTAAGATTTTGGGCTTAACTTATATTATCTTAACTGAAAAAACAATGTTACCAGAATTTTTGTTTGACAAGATGAGAAGATTTCTCTGGATGAGAAGGTTAAATTTACTATTATATTTTACCCTCTTTGTATTCAGCCGTCATTAACTGGAACACACATTCTGGAAAAATTTAAGACTTCATTTGTTTCACCAAAACAATGGGTTTCCAAAGCTTTGTGTTCTGTAGGATACCAACTTTTCTCTGGGTGTTAGCATTCAAATTCAAACATTTTATTTTACTCCATCTATATTCAACTGTCTTCATTTTACTACAGGAAACATTTTGCAAAAATTCCACACTTTATTTGTATAGGTTTCACTGAAAAATGAGCTTTAAAAAGATTTTTCGGAAACCAAATTTTATCTTAACAGAGGTGAACATTACTGAAGAATCTGGGTTTAATGTACATGCATGTCACTGAAAGCAGATGTTTAAAAACCATTGTATTCAACAGGACGCCAACCTTCCGCTGGATGACCATCAAATAGACAGAATCATGGACATGCTGGACAAAGATCATAATGGGGAGATTACATTTGAGTAAGGGAGTTTGCCATGTCAGATATAGTCTATTGTCAGAATTGTTTATATGTGTATGTTGTTTATGCCTTAGAGTTGGTCGGTGATGGAGATTAAGCACTATTAAAGTCCTTATTAGATCAGATTAGATAGATTCCCTTTGAACCTTTTTAAGTAAAAATATATAAATCTGTCCTCAGGCGGTCTATTAATCGTGGTCATGTGTACATTACTCTCTGGTTCCATGTGACTTAACACGCTGATATATCTGAATAATATTGCTGACTTCACTGTTTAAGCCAGGAAACGCTCATGGAGAACAGGATGTTATTTTATCCAGACTATGACCTTGATCTTTGCCCAAATGTCGTCATCACCTCTTCCTTGGGCCAGAACTGCCCCCGCCACCCACATAAAAACTTTCATGAAGGTTCACTCTTTAATTAGATTCAAATAAAGTCATTAAAATGGCACTGAAAACTGGACCTTTAGAAATGCTGGATATTTTGTATCCAAAATATGATCTGGATCTTTCACAAAATGTAATCACTTCTTCTTTTGGCCGTTCCACATGGAACAAAATCTGGAAGATTTGTTTATTACTTTTTGAGTTATCACAAACACAGGCAAACAAAGAGACAAACAAATGCACGCCAAAACAAAACCTCCTGTATGAGGTGAACTACTGGAGAGTTACTGGAGACTGACTATACGATTCTATACTTGTAGGCTATTGAGTTAGTTATACAATGGATTTGGTTGAACCTGCAGTTAGTTAGCAATTTACTTCTACATATGACTACTTGTAGTTATACCAAGTTTGAGGAATGTTCAGTGCGGAGATATTTTTCTTATTTCCCTTTTTGCACCTAATACTTAAGAAATGTGTCACTTAAGTAATTCAATTGTTTACTGTAATATTATGATACTATTGTCATGTATTTAATACAGCAAATATTTTGGGATTAACACAGAAACTTTTCACTGAAACATGACTTTTTGAAGAAATCATGTTCTGCAGGCTGCCAATTTTGTCAGTAAACACATAAAGTTTACGTTCTGTTTAAAGTTTGTAGTTCCCATTGAAAAATCACATTTGATGCATAAACTAGGTTCTACTTATGACCACTTTTGGTCACTCAAACTTCTACTTGTCATTTTGCACTGCAAATTATTGGGACTTGGAAATTGGTAATTATTCTCTACTTAAACAAAGTGTGACTTATGGCAATTATACTTGTCCCAATCTCAGGTGTGTAGCTTGTGTATAAGCCAGTATGCTCAGGCATACTATTTTCTTAGTATAATCATTAATAAGATATAGAATACCCAAATCCCTAACAAATATTGCATATAACTACAACTTTCTGAAAAATGAGGCTGTACCAAGTTAAATCTCCTAGCTTCTCTTCCAAATCTAGAGTATTTTACTTTTGTATACAAATCTCCACACAAAACCCCAGAATGACTGAAAGAGAATGTGTGTAGACATATTTCTGGATTAGTTCAATATATTTACCTGTTTCACCTGTACATGTATTAGTTGCATTAGTAAGAAATATCTAATTTTTCTACCTTGGATATAAATTCTCACAGGGAACTATTGGAAGGTCACAAGAGATACCGCGAGAAGGAGAGAAAGAAGTACGAGACCTTGCTTCCCAGCATCCTCAGTCGACCCTCCTCTGCTCGGCAAACTGAGGCCCGGAAAGATGCCAACACCCCCATGCCCAGGGTCAAGGCCAATACCTTCTCCATGAGTGGGCAAGTTTATCAAATAGACTTTGGCGTGTGTTTTATTGTAGATGTTGTCTCAGGGACTGATTGGTCAGCAAGTTTGGTCACAGGGTTCACGTCTGTGTGGTCCTGGGTTTGAACATGACAATGTGTCAGATGCCCTGAGAGCCTGTGCCAATATGACCACAGTATGTGAAATTCATGAGTTTCCTCAACTTGTTGGAAATTCGTGGCACATTTAATTTTGATTTTGTGCTTGCACATTAGGCGTCTGATGTCTCCTGATGCAAAATGACCACAAATTTTGATTACTTTGTATTAATTTCAAAGCTTGTCCCCCAGTTGCAAATTCCACACACACTGTGGCAAATTTTACATACTGTGACTACTGTGATTGGGTGGAAATGACATAGTGTGTAAAAACACCCTCCATATAAACCAACCAGTACGAAGTAGATTCCCCAATATCTCACCCTATGACCTTATCTGGTACAGTAAAACCATAAAAATACAGCAGAATTTTGTGAAGTAGAACCAGAATAGCCAACCTAACCTATAGCCGAGGGCCAATAGTAAAACTAATGTATTGAAACAGGATATGTAGAATTTGTTTTATTATAAGTGTTCCTGGCTGTTTCACAACTCGGCCCATTTCGAATTGGCCATTTGCCATTTCCAAACAGATGAGGAATCCATCTGGCCCTTTAAAACCTCACTTTTGAATTGGCCGTTTTCAGAATGTGTCAGTGTTTATAAATCTGACTTGGGCTTGAAATGTTTTCCCAGATGGCAATTATTGAATTAAACCCAGGACTCATATGCACAAAAGAGATCAAGTTGAACCCAAAATCAGCTCAAGTTTGGAAAAAAACAGCTGTAAACTTGAGCTATTTTGGGCTCAACTTGAGCTTGATCCCTTTAGTGAATACCAGCCCAGTAAACATTTTTGAGTTTTGCAAATATTTGAAGGGAAACATTTGGTAAAGGTTAAAAAAATGATGGGTATGAAACCCATTTTATAACAAAAGGTTTTTCTAGATGTTTTATGTATACTATTTGTATAACAATTAATAACAAATTTTAGAAAAACATTATGACTGAAGATTACAGGGATATTACTTCATCATTGCTTACCAATACTTAATATTAGTAAGCAATACTGAAGTAATATCTCTGGAATGTTCATTCATAATGTTATTTCTAAAATTTTAACTAGGTTCAGAGGTCAAATTCAACATGTTTTAGGTTGCTCACCAATGAAAATATAATTTTTATGTCTGAAATTGTAAGATGCAACGAAAAAGTTGTGCTGTCATTCAATTCTTACTTTTAGGCATTGCACGTGGGCCAAATTTTAACAAAATTCTCTAAAATCCCCTATTATTGCTCACCACCATCTTTTTTAGCAACTTTTTGAAAGTAAAAGTTTAATAAGCTCTCTAAACGCATGGCTACAAAGACTATTTTTGACAGAATGTTATCAAAACATTGGATAGAAAAAAAGCAGAAATGTTTTAAAATGAAGGGTATGATAACCAGTTGTAATGGAATGTTAGTAAAAGATTTTCACAGCAACATTTACAAAACATTGTCAACAAATGTTGTTTAAATGTTTTATGTTTATTCTTTATCGCATATTTAATGATGAATGTTTGAAAAATACTGCCAGTATAACCTTCAATTCTTGAGCTATTTTGTAAATATTTTAAAAATGTTTCCAGTCAAACCTCAGTTTTTGGAGTTATTTTACATTTAATAAATGTGTTGAGCAAAAACATTTGTATAAAGAATGTTTATGAAACTTTTTTTAAATGTAACAATCTAAGCATTTAGTTGGAAATGTTTAGTAACCCAAAGATAGGGTGTAAAAATGTTTTGTGAACATTTAAACCTTTTAAAAATGTTTCAAATGTTTACTGGGATACCGTAGAGTTAAGCTGTGATTTTCGACTGGGGCTTTTGACTTGAAAGTATTTCCAAAGTAGGCATTTGTGAAGTGATGTAATTCTAATTAGGCTTTGTCTTCAAACGGGCCCTAGACAAATTAACCTTTGAGCTTCAATCGGGATCATTGACTTGAAAAGACTGTCTGAGTGGCAAGTAGTGAAGTTAATAGCTTTAAGTAAAATTGATCTTCAGTTAGGTCCTTTGACTAGAAAAATACTACCTGAGTAGGTAATTTGAAATGTATCTACTGAATTGAAAACACAGGTTGACTGAAGTCAGGTTGTTTTGAAATGGCCAACAAGTGTTTCTGTGGTTTTGAAACAACCAAGCCATTTCAAAACCTGGCCTAAAATAGCCAGTGGTTTCAAAAACGGGAAGTGTATAATGCCATGTTAAAATCATCCAAATCAGGTCATGTGATCTGCTTAAGGGATGTTGTCCCAAGAGAAGATTAGTTGTATCTTACAAATCTGCTAATTACTTGCTATAGGACTTGATGTTACGAGTGACATTTATAAAATTATGGTAGTACTAAGCAGGTCAGTTAAACTCAGATCTTTTCAATCAGTTTTCTGGCAATTTTTTGACAGAATTAATGATACCAGTCCCCAAATGTAGAATTAGCAAAGTCATGCAATGTTCATGAAAGTGGATCAGGGGTAATATATGTGGCTGTGTGTATTTCTGGTTTTAGTCTTCTTTTTGCCTAACTACAGACTACATGGTTTCTTAAAACCAAAGCTTGCTGTGTTTCTGGGTCCAAATATTAGTCCACATATGAGTGTCTGTCTGTCTATGTGTCTCAGGTCATTGGGTGATAATTTAGACGAGGTGACTCAGAAGCCGCGACTTTCTCTGCCTGAGATCAATGTGATTTCTGAAGACAACCAGGTGGTGTCAGTAGTACCGATAAGAAGGAAGGCGTCTCTACCCACTGATTACCCCGTCGTGATGACAATGCCCAGTAAGGGACCACTTCCTGCCATCAAAGAGACTGCTGTACAGGGGAACGTGCTGACACCAGTCATACAAGTGGACCCAGCATCACTGACTCTACCAAAGTCTCACACAGTCACTTAAAACGGCAAGACATTTGTTCTTTGTAGACACAACACTGCTAAACTTTCACACTAAATGTCACTTGTTTAAGACCATGATTGCATTGTGTTAATCACTATTTATCATGCAGAATTCTCTCAACCATACAAGGTCTGGCTTGAAAGTGCTGGGAGTTTGTTCAATGTATTCTTAACACCACTAAACCCTCAGCATACAGATCGCCACCATAACTTGGTACATGCTCCAACTTGGCACAAAATGGAATCTGGAAACTAATCCACATTTGGTTGTCATTGGACAGACCTGTACGTTTTTGTGAATATGTTATACCATGTATGATGGGGGCAATGGGAGCCATAGTGATGACTGAAATAGGTTAAATGCTTTTGCTAATTTCTGAGTGGAGTTTGCCAGTTTTACAGCAATTTAAGGCATTTATTTACATTATTACACATAACATTGCACATTCATTGTTCAGCAATATAATCTATTCTTGTATCAATGTACATTTTAATTATTAGATGGCTGTGTTTTTACACATACAAAAATAGAAATAAGGAGTTTGTGTTGAAGTTGAGCAGTGTATGTTACTGAAGGCAAGGACTATTGGTGATGACAATGGTTTCCAGTGTTGTCACGGCAACACCATTCAGGTCATACTATATCATTTCAAAAAGAAAGAGATTCAGTTTGTTTTGTGTTATGATTTCTAGTCACTTTCATTGTACTCAGCACAGTATAAGTAATAGTATTTCTGGTGTATTAGTACAACCATGACATGAGTAAAGTCATTAACCAGGGGTCAAGGTCAAATGAGCAGGCAACCATTTGACTTTGTTATTTATACTCAGTAAAGCAGAACGACAATACAAGTCTTATCAACTCACCAGAATGGACATGGCTGTTGAATTATTTGGAGTTTTTTTTATAATTTTAAGTGAAAATTCAGAATCTGGACAACTCGGCTCTTCCAAAAACTTGACCTCATTATGTCTGACAAATTCTGCTCATTAACACCACAAAGTCAGCCCCATACACTGCAGACGGAGTCCTCCTGTGCATCAGACTTGGCTCACTGGTATACATAGTCCCCTGGTGCCTTATTCAATTAACTCATATAGTAATCATTTAAAATGTATCTAATTCATTTAATGCAGAGAAACATATTTTATAGATACCCCACCATCTTATTTCTTTTTCATTATTTTCCACACTCAAATCAAAATTATAAATGGAATTTACATTAAATCTTTTACTTTCTTTATTATTGAAAGTTCTGTATGTGTGTTACAATAAAATCTGTTTTTATACAAGGGCCAGGTCTGTACCATGGAATGGTGAGGTTTGTGTTTGGTCTGACCAAGTTGGCAGAGCCCAGTTGACTGTAAAGCATTTCAAGTTAGTGCAGTAACATTGAAGAAATATCATCTGGTTACTTGACACAACTCATATTTGTGTATATTTTCTCAAAGATATGCATGGTCTTTTTCAGATAATACATTTTTCTCTGTTAACTTTTTAGTAAATACACAATCAGGTTCTGTAAGTTTTAATTTTACAAAATGATACTTGAAATATGGCAGGACGTTGATTATTTAACCATGGTGAAAGAGTGAGATTGGAAATCAGCTCATAAATTAGATGTTCAGATAATAGAGGGCTACATGTAAAAGAGCTTGTTGTCGGTTACCAACTCTTAAGATAACTTTTTAGGAGGCTGGCGAATGAAAGGTTTATTTATATGTTGCCTTTGAATAACATTCCAACTAACATTGTAGAACTCTTTAGGAGTTTAAAGTTCTAAAAAAATTTTAAAATGTCACAAAGCCATTCTGGAATACAACTATCCGCCAAAAACCAACATGTGCCCATTTCACAGGTTTCTAGAAAACTGTCCCAATACTTAAGACATAAAGTGCTTCAGTCTTAATCTAAATGAGTTGTTTCCTCAAATCATAAGCTTGTTGATAAAATTTGAGAGATATTTTTCTCATTAGCCATTCACTTTGGCTTTCAAACTGAGTTTTGAATGTACAGTTTTTACCGCACAGCCCTTAAGGGCTGTCAGGGTATTGTTTTCACCCATGGTGTCCGGATGAGCAGGCAGGCGGGCGGCGGTAAAAAGTTTGTCCGGACTGTATCTCAGAAACCGTAAGGTGTAGGAAATTGATACTTGGTAGGGACATTGGTTAGGGGATGTAGGTGTGCAACGTCATGGTCTGACCTTGATTTGACCTTTGACCTTGCCGTAGTGACCTTGACCTATAAAATCTTGTCCGGGCTATATCTCGGAAACTGTAAGGTGTAGGAAGTTGATACTTGGTAGGGACATTGGTTAGGGGGTGTAGGTGTGCAACGTCATGGTGTGACCTTGATTTGACCTTTGACCTTGCCGTAGTGACCTTGACCTATAAAATCTTGTCCGGGCTATATCTCGGAAACCATAAGGTGTAGGAAGTTGATACTTGGTAAGGACATTGGTTAGGGGGTGTAGGTGTGCAACGTCATGGTCTGACCAGGATTTGACCTTTGACCTTGCCATAGTGACCTTGACCGATAAAATCTTGTCCGGGCTATATCTCGGAAACTGTGAGGTGTAGGAAGTTGATGCTTACTAGGGACATTGGTTAGGGGGTGTAGGTGTGCAACGTCATGGTGTGACCTTGATTTGACCTTTGACCTTGCCGTAGTGACCTTGACCTATAAAATCTTGTCCGGGCTATATCTCGGAAACCATAAGGTGTAGGAAGTTGATACTTGGTAAGGACATTGGTTAGGGGGTGTAGGTGTGCAACGTCATGGTCTGACCAGGATTTGACCTTTGACCTTGCCATAGTGACCTTGACTGATAAAATCTTGTCCGGGCTATATCTCGGAAACTGTGAGGTGTAGGAAGTTGATGCTTACTAGGGACATTGGTTAGGGGGTGTAGGTGTGCAACGTCATGGTCTGACCTTGATTTGACCTTTGACCTTGATGCTTGGTAGGGACATTGGTTAGGGGTTGTAGGTGTGCAGCATCATGATGTGACCTTGATTTGACCTTTGACCTTGTCGTAGTGACCTTGACCTTTAAAATCTTGTTGCACCTTTGGGTCTGTCTTTTGATGCAGATTAAGCACTGTTAAAGTCATATTAGAATTCATTAAGAATTTTACTGTTACAACTTCCCATTGTAACAGATGAAATTTCATCAAGTGAGCCACAGATTTTGCTCCAACACCACACATGAGCATTCATTGAATGTATTACCACTTCTGCTATGCATGGTACTATTCAAAACATCTAAACCATAATTCGGCCATGCCAGATGTAGATAAAGAGTACATGCATTATCTTTCTCTTAGACATTATTTCCTCTATTTAAACATTGTTTGGACCTTTAAAAACTGACACAGTGCTCTGAAAGTATACTGAACTTCGTACTGATATAGTACTTCTATATCTCATGGTGTTAAAAATATTTCCCTAGGCTGTGGGGTACGGGCATCTCTGATGCTATTTTTCTCAATTCTTAAATTAAAAGATTACACAAGGTTCAGCAAGTGTAAAGTGACTACATACAGAGAGTATTGTAGAATAAAATAAAACCTTAGAATCTGAATTGCCAACTGGATGGAGTGTTTCCATTGCCAGTATTAGAAACTGTTGTATTTGATAGTAGGTTAAAGACATGACTGTCCATCTTAAGAGACCTGTCCTCGCCATTATCAGCACTGATTTGGTTGGTTTTGGTGGCCACTGGTGCTCTTTGTAGCCAATAATAAAAAATTTCACATTTGCCACCAATTTTAGGTTATTATTAGGTGGGAAAATCAAAGGTACATGACTGGCTGCAGATAACTTGTGACCATTCTTTTGGTCATTCGTGACAACATACAATAGTAATTGGCTCCGTGCTGAGACATATTGGTAAAAGGACCGGCCAAGAGACTAATAAGACAGTCTTCACAATGCAAAGAAGTAAACTTTCTTGCTGAATTGTGGGTAACGTCATCACTTGCGGAAATTGTAAAACCACATTTTTTTCTTTAATTCTGGCCTTTTTGTTTGTTAAATAAGTGATGAAACTCTGTTGCCTGCATTCTTACTTATTTGCAAGAAAATCTGTATAAAGAAAGGAAAGATATATTTGCAACAGCTGTAGCATAAAATAAATAATCTCCTACAAGAGATAAATAATTCACCAAAAGTACATAAAAGATCCTTCAAAATTGCCGATGACCAAAGAGTGGCTGCAAACTGGTATATGACAGGCCAGATTGGAAGGTGGCAGGCCCGCAAAATATCAAACATTCTGCAATCTTACGATCCACTACTGTGATCATCTTTATGCCACCTTCCAGGCTTCAAAATTCTTGGGGACTGGCTACAAATGGCCGTTTTTCTTTTACAGCCAGTAGTCACTATAATCTATCAACAGAACATTCCATAAGATAGATGCGTAGAGCATCAATGCATCATTTTCCCTCTTTTTATATTTAACTTTGTACACAACCTCTTGAAGATGGCCATATACATTTGTGACATGATTATTTACTGCACAACTTCTCACCAGATTTTGTCTGGGGTCATAAGGTACTCTCAAGTGAATGGTGTGACTTTTCCCCAAAGTTTTTGTTTGGGAGATTTACATAAAGTTGGAAATGTTTGGTTTGTTGATAATTTGAATTATAAATTTACAACACTCTGTGCCTTTGTCAGTGAATGTACATCTGCCAGCCGAGGTTGGGTTTTTTCCAGACAAAACCCTTTTTTTCCGGGACAGCGGATAAAACTGGATAAAACCCCCTTTTTTCGGGATAAAACCGGAAAAGACTGGACAAAACTGGAAAAAACTAACTTTCACCAAATTTTCCAATTGGGTGCACAGAGATTGTCATGTTTATTTCACTGTTTCCAAAATCTGTCAATAACTCAGGTGTAACATGTGTCAACCTTATTTGGAATTAATATTTCCAGTGACAAGAGATATTGTGTGCAATGATTCTTGAGGCAGAGTGTGTTAGGATGCACTTGGCTTTTGTTTTATATCAGCTTTTATATCACAGAACAATTGACAGAAAATTCATTGTGAGGGGTTTATGAAACCCAGACTTTATTGTAGTTAATATCTGCTGTAATGAACACCGGCTACTAAATGCTCATTTGCAATTGTGTCCAGTATTTCTGGCCATCAAATATGTCACTCAAACATAGCTTATAGCTGTTGAAGTTTACAATATGGTTTGCAATATCTTTACCTATCCTGTGACATTTTTGTAATGTCTTGCAAGTTAGACTTGAACAAAATGGAAAATGGTACACTGGGTGCAAATCTTGTACCGATAAACAAAGTAGCAAAGTTTGAAGAATGACAGCTCATTTTTATAGGGCAAACGCAACTGAAAAGCTTGTATAATTTCAAATGTTTTACTGTTATTGCTTTGCACTGAAATGCATTGCATGGACATACTAAGTAAATAAATTTATAACAGTGTAGCTTTCCAGAAATTAAAAATAATTATATTGTAAATTCTTTCTTCTTGTAATAGGTTACAAAGTAAGTTTTAAAAAATTTGAAATAATTCTGATTGTTTTTTTTTTGTAAAAGTCAAGTTATTTTTCAGGTTTGTCCAAAAGTGGATAAAACCTATTTATTTTTAGCTGAGAAAGGGGTTTTATCTGGTTTTGTCCAAAAGTGGATAAAACCTATTTTTTCTGGGACGGAAAAAACCCGAAAAAAAATCAGACAGAAAAAAACAGGCGGAAAAAACCACCTTGGATAAAACTGCCAAGCCTGCTGCCAGCTGTTTCTACCATTTTTGTTGTGTGTCTCTGATTTGTTTTATTTGATTATATTAATTGCTAAGATAGTGCTTTCACATTTATGTCTATTATATTTCAATTTGTATGATTCACCTCACTGTGATACCATAAGTATGCCAATGTGTAATGACAAAATTATTTCATACAGGCACATGTTCTTTCCAATTGATAAGAGTTTTTACCTTATGATAAATAATAACCGACTTCCCATCATATTTTGAGTCATTTATTTATTGTTAGTAGTTGTTGAGTTTGAACACAGACTGACACAAGAATATGGATGCCTATCGAATACTTGCTGTGTTTGCCTTCCTGGTTTCCTTGGTTTCAGCTGATCCAGCCAACTATTGTGGTGTTAATTTTACCTTTGCAATGACATATGGATCCAACATGGTGTTACAAAGAGGTCCAACCAAGGCCAGAATCTGGGGTTATGGTTTTAATGTAGGAGACTCAGTCACTGTGAATATCATTGGTGGATCAGAGTACCAGACCATCACTACTGAAGGATCAGCTGGTAGACCAGTGTGGACGGTGGATATGGACCCTGTAGAAGAAGGTGGACCATATACAATAACTGCAACATCTGCTGAATGTGTTATCACCTTGGAGAATGTACTTTTTGGAGATGTTTGGATCTGTTCAGGTCAGAGTAACATGCAGCATAGACTAGACAATATAGATGACCCACAGTCAGAGATTGATGATGTTGTCAACTACCCCAATATCAGATCATTTATGACTGAACGGATCACTGCTGATTTTCCCCAAGAAGATGTTGGCTCTGGATCAAGGAACTGGGCAGTTCCAACTCCTGAAATAATGCCATCCTTCTCTGCTGTCTGCTGGCTTTTTGGTAAGCATCTGTTCAACAAGTACCAACATCCCATTGGTCTGATCCAAGCTGCCTGGGGTGGTACCAGAATAGAGGCATGGTCATCTCCACAGGCCTTAGAAGTCTGTTTTGGTGATGATGTCCTACCTGGAATTGATGAGAATGCTGCAAGTGTTTTATATAATTCCATGATACATCCATTTCTCCCAATGCCAATATATGGAGGGATTTGGTATCAAGGGGAATCCAATGTTATAAATGCACCATATTATGGCTGTGCTCTGAGAGAAATGGTTGGAGACTGGCGCTCGAGTTGGGTTAATGAAACTGACACAATGGATCCTGTGTTTCCCTTTGGAGAAGTTCAGTTGGCACCATTTACTGAATTGGATCGAGATTGCTGTATGAACAATGTCCGTTGGCAACAGACCTTTGAGTTTGGTTATGTACCTAATGATCAACTTCAGAGATTCTTTATGGCTGTTGCAATAGATCTTCCTGACTTTGACTCACCCTATGATCCAATTCACCCGCGTTACAAGCGTCAAATTGCTGAGAGACTAGCTCTTGGTGCTTTTGATGTTGCCTATGGCGACACTTCATCTGGACCATACAGTGGACCCCTACCCACAGGATTTAGTAATGACGGAACCAACATAGTTCTTACACATGAAGGCTTTACACTGGAAGAGAGGGGTGATCCAGCAACATACATTGGTTATGAGGTTTGCTGTTCTTCAGATAGCACTGTCTTCTGCCTGGACACTGACACAGTCTGGAATTTGACTGAAATTGTCTCTGTAGCTGGTCCAGATGTCACTATCACCATGCCTTGTGCTGAAGACCAGTTTGTGACAGGTGTGAGGTACTCTTGGCGTGTATCTCCTTGTCATATATTGGAAGAATGTCCCATTTATGCTGATGAATCTGCAAATAACCTTCCAGCACCTCCATTTGTTGTCCATAGACTCATCCTGTAAAATGAAGGTGTTTACATGAATAAAGAGTTAATAGTTAAAATTAAGCTATTTTGCTTTATTCCTGAAATCCATAATGGTGATCGAATAGTCTAAAACTGTAATAAATTGCAAATTTAATAAGTACATTAAATTTTTATAAGTTAATACCCTATCCAATGGATAATTGCTAATCCGGTCTGCACAGACCGGCCCGCCAAACGCCAGAAAAAGACGTCCTGTGTCTCCACCGGCTGGCCGGTCCGTAGTACCAGTGCACTCGCCAGATGGCGTGTCGTACTTCCTTCCTGTCTAGACAGCGTGACGTCATAGCATCTTTTTCCTTGTCTAAACCTATTAGACCCCTAGTAAGCTGATAGCGGGGTCGGTGGGAGGGTCTTGGGTGTCCATTGGATAGGGTATTAACTTATAAAAATTTAATTTACTTATTAAATTTGCAATTCTATTGCGTTAATACATCCTATCCAATGGACAATTGCTGAATAACTACCGCTTGGATGGCGCATAAGTTACTAGGGACTTAGATGAACTCCTAACAGAACTAACAAACAAGAGGAGAGTGCCCGTGAACGGGCACTGTGTCAGCTGACTGAATGTTTTGGATTTGTGATGGTGATAATGAGAGGAAAGCATAATTATCAGGGAAAGGGCTGTACAGAAATACAGTAAATGGTAACTGAACAGCATGTTCGAAAGATATTTCGAAGCTGACAGAAGAAAAGGACAAAAAAGTTGTGCCCTGCAAATGGTATTATGAAATAAAGTAACAAGGTAATTGTTTAAGGGTAAAAAGTAGGTTAAAAATATTTAAAGAAATACTATAAATACAATATCCTCGTTCGACCATGAAGAAGGGGTCCAAAGGTCAAATCTGACCATACCAAAAGATTCCCAGCCAAAGAATTTAGGATGGTTTACCATCCCAAACCTCTCGGACCAATAATAAGTGAGTCATAGGCACTTTTTAAGTTTGGCTATCCTTGTTTGACCTTGAAGGAGGGGATCCAAGGTCAAATCCGACCACACAAAAAAATTCCCAGCCCATGATTTCCTGTAGCTTGTTTACCATCCCAAACTTGTAGGACCAATAATAAGCGAGTTCTAAGCAATTGTAAGTTTGGCTATCCTCAACTGCCCTTGAAGGAGGGGTCCCAGGTCAAATCTGACCACACCAAAAGAATCCCAGCCCATGATTTCCTATATGTTGGTTTACCATCCCAAACCTCCAAGACCAATAATACGCGAGTAAAAAGCACTTTAAGTTTGGCTATCTTCGTTTGACCTGGAAGGAGGGGTCTAAGGTCAAATCCGACCACACCAAAAGATTCCCAGCCCATGATTTTTTATAGGTTGGTTTTCCATTCGAAACCTCTAGGACCAATAATAAGTGAGTTATAAGCACTTTTAAGTTTGGCTATCCTCATTTGACCTTGAAGGAGGGGTCCATGGTGAAATCCGACCACACCAAAAAATTCCCAGCTCATGATTTTCTATAGGTTGGTTTTCATTCCAACCTCTGGGACCAATAATAAGCAAGTTATAAGCACTTTTATGTTTGGCTATCCTCATTTGACCTTGAAGGAGGGTTCCAAGGTCAAATCGGACCATATTAACAGATTCCCAGCCCATGATTTCCTACAGGTTGGATACAATGATTTACTCAACAGTGAGAACCTGAAAGAAGCTATTGCTCAGCTATCCCATGACATAGAGGTCTGCAATTTCACTATGTTATAGCTGACCAAAACGTCTGTGAATAACATATTTAACAAAATACTCTAAATGTAATAATTTTCAAGTTACAACTGATTTACTCAAGAGTGAGAACCTCAAAGTAACTATTACTCAGCTATGCAATGAGCTACATGTCTGAATTTTTGCTCTGTTATAGCTGACCTAAAAGTAGCTGAACAACATATTTAAGCAAAATACTGTAAATGCAATAGTTTTCAAGTTACAACTGATTTACTCAATAGTGAGAACCAGAAAATAGCTATTGCTCCGCTATGCCATGAGCTATAGGTCTGTAATTTCACTATGTTATAGCTAACCCAAAAGTAGGTGAACAATATATTTTAACAAAATACTCCAAATGCAATATTTTTCAAGTTATAGCTGATTTACTCAACAGTCAGTGCCTGAGAATAGCTATTGCTCAGTTGTGCCATGAGCTACAGGTCTGTAATTTCACTATGTTATAGCTGACCCAAAAGTAGCTGAATAACATATTTGCACAAATTTCTGTAAAGGCAATAGTTTTCCAATTACAACTGATTTACTCAACAGTGAGAACTTCAAAGTAGCTATTACTCAGCTATGCAATGAGCCACAGGTCTGGAACTTCACTATGTTATAGCTGACCCCAAAATAGGTGAATAACATATTGCAACAAAATACTCTAAATGCAATAGTTTTCAAGTTATAAGTGATTTACTCAACAGTGATAACCTAAAAGTAGCTATTACTCAGCTATGCCATGAGCTACAGGTCTGAAATTTTACTATGTTATAGCTGACCCAAAAGTAGCTGAATAACATATTTATACTAAATTCTCTAAATGCAATAGTTTTCAAATTACAAGTGATTTACTCAACATTGAGAACTTCAAAGTAGCTATTACTCAGCTATGCAATGAGTCACAGGTCTGGAACTTCACTATGTTATAGCTGACCCCAAAATAGGTGAATAACATATTGAAACAAAATACTCTAAATGCAATAATTTCCAAGTTATAAGTGATTTACTCAACAGTGATAACCTAAAAGTAGCTATTACTCAGCTATGCCATGAGCTACAGGTCTGAAATTTTACTATGTTATAGCTGACCCAAAAGTAGGTGAACAACATATTTAAGCAAAATACTCTAAATGCAGTAGTTTTCAAGTTACAACTGATTTACTCAATAGTGATGACCTAAAAGTAGCTATTACTCAGCTATGCCATGAGCTACAGGTCTGAAATTTTACTATGTTATAGTTGACCCAAATGTAGCTGAATAACATATTTATACTAAATTCTCTAAATGCAATAGTTTTGCAATTACAACTGATTTACTCAATAGTGAGAACCTCAAAGTAGTTATTACTCAGCTATGCAATGAGCTACAGGTCTGAAATTTCACTATGTTATAGCTGACCCAAAAGTAGGTGAACAACATATTTAAGCAAAATACTGTAAATGCAATAGTTTTCAAGTTACAACTGATTTACTCAATAGTGATGACCTAAAAGTAGCTATTACTCAGCTATGCCACGAGCTACAGGTCTGAAATTTTACTATGTTATAGCTGACCCAAAAGTAGCTGAATAACATATTTATACTAAATTCTCTAAATGCAATAGTTTTCAAATTACAAGTGATTTACTCAACATTGAGAACTTCAAAGTAGCTATTACTCAGCTATGCAATGAGTCACAGGTCTGGAACTTCACTATGTTATAGCTGACCCTAAAATAGGTGAATAACATATTGAAACAAAATACTCTAAATGCAATAATTTCCAAGTTATAAGTGATTTACTCAACAGTGATAACCTAAAAGTAGCTATTACTCAGCTATGCCATGAGCTACAGGTCTGAAATTTTACTATGTTATAGCTGACCCAAAAGTAGGTGAACAACATATTTAAGCAAAATACTCTAAATGCAATAGTTTTCAAGTTACAACTGATTTACTCAATAGTGATGACCTAAAAGTAGCTATTACTCAGCTATGCCATGAGCTACAGGTCTGAAATTTTACTATGTTATAGTTGACCCAAATGTAGCTGAATAACATATTTATACTAAATTCTCTAAATGCAATAGTTTTGCAATTACAACTGATTTACTCAATAGTGAGAACCTCAAAGTAGTTATTACTCAGCTATGCAATGAGCTACAGGTCTGAAATTTCACTATGTTATAGCTGACCCAAAAGTAGGTGAACAACATATTTAAGCAAAATACTGTAAATGCAATAGTTTTCAAGTTACAACTGATTTACTCAATAGTGATGACCTAAAAGTAGCTATTACTCAGCTATGCCATGAGCTACAGGTCTGAAATTTTACTATGTTATAGCTGACCCAAAAGTAGGTGAACAACATATTTAAGCAAAATACTGTAAATGCAATAGTTTTCAAGTTACAACTGATTTACTCAATAGTGATGACCTAAAAGTAGCTATTACTCAGCTATGCCATGAGCTACAGGTATGAAATTTTACTATGTTATAGCTGACCCAAAAGTAGCTGAATAACATATTTATACGAAATTCTCTAAATGCAATAGTTTTCCAATTACAACTGATTTACTCAATAGTGAAATCTTCAAAGTAGCTATTACTCAGCTATGCAATGAGCCACAGATCTGAAACTTCACTATGTTATAGCTGATCCCAAAATTATGTGAATAACATATTGAAACAAAATACTCTAAATGCAATAATTTCCAAGTTATAAGTGATTTACTCAACAGTGATAGCCTAAAAGTAGCTATTACTCAGCTATGCCATGAGCTACAGGTCTGAAATTTTACTATGTTATAGCTGACCCAAAAGTAGGTGAACAACATATTTAAGCAAAATATTGTAAATGCAATAGTTTTCAAGTTACAACTGATTTACTCAATAGTGATGACCTAAAAGTAGCTATTACTCAGCTATGCCATGAGCTACAGGTCTGAAATTTTACTATGTTATAGTTGACCCAAATGTAGCTGAATAACATATTTATACTAAATTCTCTAAATGCAATAGTTTTGCAATTACAACTGATTTACTCAATAGTGAGAACCTCAAAGTAGTTATTACTCAGCTATGCAATGAGCTACATGTCTGAAATTTTACTATGTTATAGCTGACCCAAAAGTAGGTGAACAACATATTTAAGCAAAATACTCTAAATGCAATAGTTTTCAAGTTACAACTGATTTACTCAATAGTGATGACCTAAAAGTAGCTATTACTCAGCTATGCCATGAGCTACAGGTCTGAAATTTTACTATGTTATAGTTGACCCAAATGTAGCTGAATAACATATTTATACTAAATTCTCTAAATGCAATAGTTTTGCAATTACAACTGATTTACTCAATAGTGAGAACCTCAAAGTAGTTATTACTCAGCTATGCAATGAGCTACATGTCTGAAATTTTACTATGTTATAGCTGACCCAAAAGTAGGTGAACAACATATTTAAGCAAAATATTGTAAATGCAATAGTTTTCAAGTTACAACTGATTTACTCAATAGTGATGACCTAAAAGTAGCTATTACTCAGCTATGCCATGAGCTACAGGTCTGAAATTTTACTATGTTATAGCTGACCCAAAAGTAGCTGAATAACATATTTATACGAAATTCTCTAAATGCAATAGTTTTCCAATTACAACTGATTTACTCAATAGTGAGAACTTCAAAGTAGCTATTACTCAGCTATGCAATGAGCCACAGATCTGAAACTTCACTATGTTTTAGCTGATCCCAAAATAGGTGAATAACATATTGAAACAAAATACTCTAAATGCAATAGTTTCCAAGTTATAAGCCATTTACTCAACAGTGATAACCTAAAAGTAGCTATTACTCAGCTATGCCATGAGCTACAGGTCTGAAATTTTACTATGTTATAGCTGACCCAAAAGTAGCTGAATAACATATTTATACGAAATTCTCTAAATGCAATAGTTTTGAAGTTATAAGCGATTTACTCAACAGTGATAACGTAAAAGTAGCTATTACTCAGCTATGCCATGAGCTACAGGTCTAAAATTTTACTATGTTATAGCTGACCCAAAAGTAGCTGAATAACATATTTATACGAAACTCTCTAAATGCAATAGTTTTTAAGTTACAAGTGATTCTACTCATGATGGAAGTTACTGAAAAGCCCAAAAGTAGCTATTACTCACTTAGCTATTGAGACAGGCACCCAACTTGCTCACCATATTGTAGCTATGAAAAAAGTAGCTGAATAACATATTTTAACAAAATGCTCTAGATGCAACAGTTTTCAAGTTATAAATGATTTTGTGCATGATTTCATGAATGTTAATGCATTAAAAATTATTAAAAAAATTTATTAAAAAAAAAGTAAGACAGATCCAGGTCTCATACTCACACAAGAGAATCTATCTCTGGCCTAGTACATATATGCAAGATATGAGAGAAATCCCTGCATTAGTCACTGAGAAAATTGTGATTAAGTGTTGAAATTTTCACACTTTTGGTGGGGGTACCCCCCTTGTAATGTCTCTAGCAAACTGACGAACAGACAGATTTGCATGCCTTGAACAATTTTTCATCCTCGATAGATAAGGTATCTTTTAAAAAAAACAGCACGTCTCTAGGCCTTGTAGTTTTGGAGGAGAAGTTGTTCACGCGGACGCGTACGCGTACGCCCACGCCGCAGAGTGACGACATAATGCCAGCTGACTGACAAGTCAGCTGACATAAAAATTCTTCCAGGCCTGGGTCGACCTTGAGGTCAGGAACCCTTAAGGCCAGAGTCGGTCAGTAGAAACCGGCCATCCGGTCCAACCGATTCCCCCCCCCCCTTTTTAACAGACCTGCTCTGAGGTAGGGGAAGAGAGGGGTGAGTTCAGTCCCATATGAAGTAGGAATAAACCTCCCGAAGGAAGCAAAACACAGTTTTTTTTGTTTGTTTTTATTTTGCTTATACATGTATATATATATTAGTGTTCTCAATAAACCCTTTTTACTAGGACCGGGTATGCAGTGGTTTCAGCGGGCGGGTACCCGGGTACCCGCGCCGATGGGCGATAATAGCTGAAACTACAAATATCTCCATATTTACAGACTTAAAACCTACAGAAATAATGGGATGCAACCATTTGCTTTATTTCTTGTTGGTCATGGTTTTGCATTCAAAACAATATTGCACGGAAGAAAGGTTAAATAAAAAAAGACTTCTGTACATTCAAAACACGGTTGTTTATATAAAAATGGAGTCACATGACCTATCACAAGAGCATTACACTACAACTCGAATGTAGTTTCGGAATTGAAACTTTATTTTTATTTCAGGATGTAAGTTAATTTTATTAACGTAAAATTATTAACTACTGTCTGAAAATATTGTACTCTTATTTATTTAAGGAGTGCATGTCACTATATATGGCCAATATACAGCGTTTTATGGACTCGGAATTAAGAAACTGTGTTGATATACTGACGATTTTCAAAGGGTTCCGGTATTTGACAATGTATAAACAACTAAAATAAAAGACAAATAAAATGCTATAAACGGTGTACAAGGGTGAGAAAACAATATCATTATGCATTTTAATTGAACAGTTTCATTTTAAAGTGAATTAATGAAGTCCAGATACGTCTGTACTTGGTCAGCCAATGTGGGCGATATTAACAGAAATAAGCTTAGATTCGGGTACTCGGGTATGAGATTTCAGATTCGGGTAAGTATTCAGGGTTCGGGTACCCGGATATCCGGGTACCCGTTGAGATCACTAATATATATATATATATATATATATATATATATATATATATATATAAATACACTATTTACATATGTACAGAATCTCCTCTATTTCTGGGCTACTTGTGGATCTGCTGAGCAGCCACTACAGGTCCCAGGTGGTAAAGCTCTGAGTCAGCCCAAGCCACATCCTTCAGATAAAATTGTGTGAAGGTATTATGTGACTTCCAATGGCAGGCTGACAAGATCTGTTCCAAGGAGACTCCCGACTGGAAAGCCTTGGAAGCAGCAAAGGCCCTGACATCATGGGCTTTGACCTGATGCAAGGTGTGGGTCTCTTGATCTGAGAGCTCATAACATAGGATCACAGTCTGTTTGATCCATGAGGAGATAGTGGCAGGTGAGATGTCTTTGTCGAAACCTTTCTTGAAGGAGACAAAAACCAACTCCTTATGCTGCCTGAGGTCTGAGGTCCTGTCCAAATAGTAGCGTAATGCTGACTGGACATAGGGACCTGCCAGACTTGAGGGACCTATCCAGAGTTGGGGCCAGGGCTGGTATAACCACTGGGGCCACACTGTCTGGACCCTCTTTGGCCAGCTGGTTCTTGGAAAGGAAGCTGGGTGATGGGTACAGGGACACCTTTGACCAGTCGGATTGGTGTCTAACATTTCTGTTTTGCCAAGCATGTATCTCACTTCTACGCTTGCCCGACGCTTCCTTAATTGGCTCAAAAGGAGCCTTTGTCAGCTGGTGTAAAACCAGAGATAGGTTCCAGGAAGGGATACCCCTTCTACCTTTGGGTCTGTCTCTATGAAAGCTATCCAAGAGACGAGTGAGATTTTCATCTTTGCTGATGTTGAGGGTTGAATTTCCCAGTTTATCAGCAATGGCCGATCTGTAACCGTCAGTGGTGCTGGGCTGTAACTTCCTGTCCTCAAAAAGGAACATAAGGAAGTCAGCAACTGACTTTACAGGGGGCGTCCTGAAGTCCACCTGATTAGTAATGCACCACTTTGTAAAAATGGTCCACTTTGCCTCATAGATAGATCTGGTTGATCCCCTTTGAGGAGCCTCAATCCTTGCTGCCACTGCTTCAGAGAAGCCCTGCTCTTTGATTGCTGAGGCTCTAGGAGCCATGCATGGAGATTTAAGTTTGTCAGATTTCTGTGAGGGATCTCATTGAAGGGCTATGTCAACAGATTTGGCAGGTTGGGAAGGCTCAGTGGGATCTGACTGGACATGGTCACTAGATCCCAAAACCAAGGCATGTTGGGCCACCCCGGAGCAATCAGAATGATTCTCTTGCAAGGAGAGTCCTGTAACTTCTCCACCACTTTGCCCAAGATGGCTGTTGGTGGAAAGGCGTATGCGTCCAGATTCTCCCATGGCATACTGAGTGCATCCACTGCTCCTGCCAAGGAGTCAGGTACTGGTGTCACGAACTGAGGTAACTTGTTGTTGAACCTCGTGGCAAATAGATCTATGTGAGGTCGGTGCCACCTGCTGCATATAGTTTGGAAAACCTCTTGAAGGAGGGACCATTCTGTTTGAATGGTCTGGCCTAGCCTGGATAGCTTGTCGGCTACCATGTTCAGCCGAGTAGTGTTGTCGGTTGCTACAAGTTGCTACAAGTACTATCTTGCAGGTACAGAGGCTTTGGAACTCTTTTAAGGCTAGAAACACTGCCTTTAGTTCTAAATAGTTTATATGTACCTTGCTTTCTGGTAGTGACCAAATCCCTCTTGCAGTGTGCTCGTTTAAGTGAGCGCCCCACCCTTCTTTTGATGCGTCTGTAAAGATTTGCAGAGCATGTTTTACTGGGTGTAATGGTTGGCCTGTAACGACGTTGTCTTCCTGTAGCCACCATTGTAAATGAGGCTGCAGGGAACTGGGGATTGGGATCACCTTTTCTAGTGACTCCGGTATTCTCCAGTGCCTTTTGAGATGCCACTGTATGGGCCTCATGTGTAACCGGCCTAGGTGAACTTGCTTCTCTGTGGCTGTCAGTAAGCCTATCAGGGACATGAACTGCCGGACCGGAAAGGCCGGTAGTCGCAAGATTTCCAATATCTTGCCCTGAAGACTCTGCCACCAGTCTAGAGTCGGTCGGACCCGACCAGTCTTGAGGTCGAACTGGTAACCTACAAAATCGAAGATTTGCTTTGGTTCCAGTTCTGACTTGTCCAAATTCACCAGCCAACCTAATTTTTGGCATATTTTTATCAGAATTTGTGTATGCTGGAGACAGGTCTGGTAGGATCTGGCTCTCACCAACCAGTCGTCTAGGTCCTGGTGGATCTTTATACCCTTGTGTATTGCCATCAGTTTCACCTCCTTTGCCACTACAGTGAACTCCAAGGGTGCTGTGGACAGACCAAAGGGCAGTGCCTTGAATTGGTATGTCCGACCCTGGACATGAAATCTCAGATATTTCCTGGACTGTTCCTGTATAGGGATATGGAAGTAGGCGTCCTTGAAGTCTATTGAGGTAACCCACTCCCCTTGCTGGAGGGATGTTCTGATGGTTTCCGGTGTCTCCATTTTGAATTTCTCCACCTTGAGGAAAAAATTTACTTTGCTCAGATCTAGGATAGGTCTCCACTTGTTGTTTGGCTTTGGGACTAAAAATAGTCGGTTGTAAAACAGGGACATTTGGTTGTGTACCAGCTCCACTGCGTTCTTGTCTATAAGCTGATGCAATGCCTCCAGCAGGTAGCTGTTCCTGTGGGGATTGGCATAACAACTTGTGACTGTAGGAAACCTTGTGAGTTTTGGCCGGTTCCGGAACGGAAGGGTATAACCCTCCCTCAAGATTTGAAGCACTTTGGGACATGCCCCCAGGTCCAACCAAGTTTGCCAAAATTTTTGAAGTCTGGCCCCTACAGGTAGATTTAGGGCAGCATTTCTGACATTTGAAGCAGTATTGACACAAGACAATTGAGTGACACAAGAAACACTTTTCACAGATTTTAATTTGCATTTTAAGTAATGACAATCTGCTTGCCCGGGACTTAAATCTTTCTTTTGCGATTGCCCGGGCGTAGAAGTGACAGTGTGAACAACAGGAGATTTTACAGTTAAAAAGTCTCTTGTCAGTGCTTGTGGAGTGCTCCCAGCCAACAGTCGTGTCTTCAATTTGGCCATACAATAATTGTCATTTGTACGACTGCTGGCCCTTGGCAGGTCGTGAGGAGTAAGAGGCAGTGCGACCTTTCCCTTTCTTGAAGTGCTTCCTGCCAATTGTTTTCCAGGCTGGCTTGTCCGGCCTTGATTCCTTGGTGCCCGACCTCTTGTCCGGACGTTCATATGGATGGTACCGACCCTTACTGGGAGCAGACCCAGAGTGTCCTTTTGCTTCAACTGAGCAATGTCTTCTTCTGCTCGTTTGATAGTGGAGTCGGGGAACAAGGTTGAAAGATGTAGGGGTGCTGTCCTCAGTGCTGTGAGTGTGTCCGGCTTGATACCGGTTCTGAGGTGACTTAAGTATGCATCCCGGCGGACTAAGGTCAAGTTTCCCATTGTTATGAAAACAAACTCGGATAAATGTTCCATAGATTTGGCAGCCACCTGTGTGATGCTGGAGTTGAAGTCTAACAGATAATGCAACTCATCAGCAGCCGGTGACCCCTTGGCAGACCCTTTTCCCTTACTCTCAGCCCTCAAAGTTTTCAGTTGATCTTTCATATTCTGCTGGACCCTAAACAGGCACCGATTGAAGCTGGCCGCCTGGTTACATATGACAGAGGCTTCTCTGGCCGACCTCTCCCATCTGCGCAGTGTTTCCTGAGATATCCTGCGAGAGGCTGGAGGGGTAGATGAGAGTCCAGTGTATCTAGCAATACGACTGTAGCTGCTATGAAGTTTTGAAGCGTCCATACACCATGTCGACACCTTGGATGGATCTGTCTTGGGGTCGGTGTGTAGACCATACCATTTGGTCTGTGATCTTGCCGGCCTGAGGAAAACATCTTTAGCCAGGCCACCGGCCTCTGAGCCATGGGAAGGGTAACCTTCAGCTAATGTCAAATTCAACTTCCCCAGTTTTCTACACAACCACTCTTCAGTGGGTATTTTTACTGACACCTTGCCTAGAACAACAGTCTTTGGTCCGGCAAATGGATTGTCATCTGAGGAGGCTGTTGGGTTATCTACCTCTGGAATCTGGGACCAACCCATATAAGAGCGAATGCCCTGCATTGTTTCCCGGTAGTTTTGTTCTTCGGAAACTGGTTGATCCTGGTCGGCTACAGTCTGATCCGGATCCTCAGACAATTCCCCTTCTTCAGTGTACAAATCCAAGGGAGGTCGGTCAGACATGGCACTACCGGCATCTGAAGAGAGGCTAGATATGCTGTCCCTTCTTGGCCTGTGTAGAGCAGGGGAGCCGGTGTCAGCAGGCTCAGATGATAAAGGTCGGTCGGTAGCAGAAAGTCGGTGAGCTTCCCGTTTACCAGTGGACTGTGTCTGGGCTGAAGGGTCGGTACCAGTGTCCACTGCAGCCTTGTCCAGGAAACTTTGTTGTTGAGGTCTGAAGACTGGTTTTAGTTTGACTGGCCGGCTGATGCTTACTAGCAGAGAAGCCTGTACCAGGAAACTTAGATGAAGTCTGTCGGCTAGTCACTGCTTTACTGGTCGGCTGATGCTTTTCAGCAGAGAAGCCAGATCCAGGAAGCGTAGCTGAAGTAGAAGGTCATATAAACGGCTCAGACACATTTTCTACAGTGGATGGAGGTGAATGGGTTGGTGTTACCTTCACGTTAGCAGAGAAGGTCAGTTCAAAATTCTTGGCCAAAATCAAGGCTTCCAAACGGCTGAAATGTTCCGACCACTTGTTGTCCAATTCTGCTATTCTAGAGTCAGCACTAGTTTGACTTGGTGGTTTGGAAGCTTTTGTAGAGGGAGACTTTTCTTTCTTAGTGACTTTCTTAGTGTCTTTCTTAGGCTTCTTATCAGGAGGCGGGGCGGAAACGGGAGACTTTACAGATCCCTGCTTGTCCACAGCCCCAATAACAGACACATTAGACGGGTCTACTAATTCTTCACTATATTCGGGAGGGGGTGCCTCAAGTTTCTTTGCCTCCCGTTTTTCCTTCTTCAATCTATAAGAAGGGGTAGCCAGTTGTTGACGTTGCTCACTGGTAAAGGTTTTACATATCTGGCAATCAGAAGACTGAGGGTTTTCAACACAAAACTCCGTACCCTTACCCTTCTCTCTGCAGTGTGCACAATGAGAATGAGTGTCAAAAGCGTGTCCGCAGCTCCCTCTACGTTGGCCAGGAGAAGACATGATGTGCCTGATATATGTTGAAAACAAATAAACTGACAAATAAATCAAAATGGCTGATAAAAACTGAAGAAATCTTCCAAAAATTTCCGTGTGCATTGGTTCGCGCCAAACGAAAAAAGATGCTATGACGTCACGCTGTCTAGACAGGAAGGAAGTACGACACGCCATCTGGCGAGTGCACTGGTACTACGGACTGGCCGGCCGGTGGAGACACAGGACGTCTTTTTCTGGCGTTTGGCGGGCCGGTCTGCGCCGACCGGGTTAGCAATTGTCCATTGGATAGGATGTATTAACGCAATAAAATGCTATTGTAGAAATTAACCAGTCCACAATCTAACTATCTTGCGAAAGCACCAAAGAAAGTATATAAAACACAGTTACACATTAAATAAGAACAATGTACAAAAATGTTATTGCCAAATTTTGAATTTGTAATTTGCTATTTAAGTTGAAGGGGTATTTTGTCTAATATAACAAAAACTTTTACAGTACTTAATCTCCAGCATCTCACAGACTCCAAGGTGCAACTCTCCATAAACATCTTGAACAAGGGATGGTACATCAACGTAGCCAGGTCATACCAGAGATGACACAGGGTGATGACATGGCTAAGGCTGATGGGCTTTTGCTAACAGTTAAGTTTTGAACCTTTTCCTGAAGAAGGCAATAGAAAATAGAAATAACATTGCATATGCTATCAGGAAGGTCATTGCAGATTTTAGGTGTATCTAAAGGCTAAACTGTGGAGTAAGCCAAAAAGTCTAAGAAATTTTTACCTGAGCCAAAAGAAGAGTTTTTACCTCATATCAGTTACTCACATTGGGTCAGTTCATCAGAATTTCCAACATGTTGTCAATACCTGGATTCAAACCTCATGGTCAAAGTCAAGTCATCATTTACAAAAAGCCATGTTGATAATTAAGAACATATAAGAATAGGTCCTCAATGCAACTAACTAATAGAAAATATTCATCTTAGATTAAATGTTTATAAGCTTACCAAACGGACAATGTCGATGGCCTATGATGACTACCTGTCCGTCCAATGCAAAAGACATCTCAACTTTGCTCTAGCCAAGCCACATCCTTCAGTAATATTATGTATTGTATTATGGGACATCCACTGACAAGCTGAGAGAATCCTCTCTAAGGACTTTCCCCTTTGGAATGCCCTGATACCATGAACTTTGACCAATGTAGGGAAGGGAGACTTAGTTCGACATTTGAGAACAAAAGGTTATCATCTGTTTGGATAACTTGTATCATAGACCAGTCTAGCTGAGCCTCTTTGGGGAGCCTCAGTACTTGCTCCCATTTGGTCAAAGAAGCCTTGTAGGTTCAAATTTAGAGGATCTTTGTGAAGGGCCCACTGACAATGGCAGGGCGCATTTCAGACAACAGTTGAGACAGAAGGTTGGTCTTGGTCTAATGGCACAGAGGAATGTGGATGACAGGATCACCTGATCCCAAAATCAAGGCATGTCTGTTCACACTAGAGCTATAAGAATCAATGTGCGGCTATAATAGCCACCTAACCCAATAGTGACGTGGGGGGGGGGGGAGCGCTGGGAAGACATAAATGTCCAGTCCTTCCAGTGAGGTGACCATCCAATGCGACTTGAGATACAAATTTGGGACATTTGTTGTACTTTGTGGTAAACATGCATATCTGGGGCTGATGCCACCCATGGCAGACTTGGGAAAAGATCCTTCACATGGGATACCACTCTGTCTGGAAGAGATGTTTGCATTGTGAGAGCTTGTCCATAATCATGTTTAAATGGTTCAGTGTGTTGTAAGTTCTTGAGAAATCTTAATCAAATTGCACCAACAGAGGATCCTTCATAGGAGGGTACAGGGAGAACCTGATCTGATGGGTCCTCCCCTTGTTTGCTGTAAGTGGAAGTTTTTATGTCCCATTCAGCAGCCAGGGTCATATTGGAACAGGCCCTCAGTATTGCTGCTTGTGAAGATCAAACCAAAACAGAGGTGACACCTTGTAATTAGATGCTCACTACCAGGCCAGTGAGGATCTCACTAGGACCACCTTGAGCACCAGAAAATGTATAATGTATCATTTTCTTTGTGGGATGAACAATGAGATTTTTGCAGTGAGCACCCTGCCATTTGATTGATGCTGCTGTAAAGATAGGCCGAGCACAGAGTGATACAGTAGTTAACCAATGAGGGCATTAAATGTCTCCAGCCTTCAGCAGTGTGGTGGAGAGACTTGGGGATAGGAATCTGCTTCTCTAGGGACTGAATAAGCCTTATGTGAAGACAGCAATCGCTTGTCTGTAGCCATAAGCAGCCTTTCAGACATTAAAAGATGTACAAAATAAAATGGCTTTGTCATCAAGGACTGGATTTGTAAATTCAGGGCCTGCAAGCAGTCTTTTTGGGTCTGACTACACCATGTAGGTTGTACTGATAGCGTACAAAATATATGAACAGATTTGGTTCTACATCTGATTTTTGAAGATTACTACCAAGCCTGGAGCCTGACACATGGCAAGAAGCATTTCAGACAAAGTTCTTTCTAGTCGGATACCCCTTCCTGAGCCATCAGTTTCACTTCCTTGACCACGCTAGTAAATGCTAAGGGGGCTGTGGAGAGGCCAAATTGTAGGAACTTGGAAGTGATAAGCCTTTCTGCTCCAGTGACCTAAAATATTTTGGGTGCATCAGGATATACAAGTGTCACTAAAATCCAGCGATGTTACCCATTCGTCCTACTGCAGGGTGAGCCTGACAGCCTGTAGTCCCCATCTTGCACTTTCTCAGCCTAAAGATGTTCATGATACTGAGATCCAAGATAGGCCACCATTTGTTATTTGATTTTGGAACCAGAAGTAAACATTTGTCAAAGATTGTGGATGTATATACATGTACATTGAGATCTGCTATGACCTGTTTGGTCAACATTATATGCAACCCCCTCCCCCCTAGTGCCCCTACAGATAGCTATTACTGAGGGAGTTAGTATAACCACAATCAATTATTTGAGGTCTTGTCAGAGGAGGCCGGCTTTTGAAGGGCAGATTGTAACCTGCTTTTGATTGAGTATGTGGCAGGAACCATGATGATTTGCAATAGTTGCCAAACTCCAACACCAGGGTAGAGTTGGAAATGGTGGCCTCTCCTGAAGGCAAACTTCTACATACCTGAGCTGTGCCTATAGGTAAGCTTTGGAGTTTGTTTAGTCTTTTGTCCTCTGTCCTTCTCAGGACTTCCTCAGAGGACGATCACACATTGTGCAAGGAGCTCCAAAGTGTCATATTAGTCATGTTCAGGAATGATGACATTTATAGATGCTATATGGCCTTTCCCATCCTGTGTGAAACATTCTGGTTTTAGGCTGAGAGATCTCTAATATCGTCAAAGATCTCTTTGTTTTAGAAGAAACTGCTTTTGTAACAGGCCATATTGAGATACTGAGTCTTATTGTAATTTCTCCTGCAGTTTGTTAATGCAGCTATCCAGAGTCCATTCCTATGGTTGCAGGTGTATCTGGATTCATCAAGTGACTTCTCACACTTCCCAGTAGAGTCTTGGTCTAAAGCTCTGAGCCCAAAAGTTTAGTCAAACAGTTGAATATACTGTCCACCTTGGCAGATCAATAGACCAATATTTGAGTAATCCTAGATTTCAAATGAAGAGGGCCTTCACCTGGCTTGAGACTACCATTCAATTAGTGATTGGGATGGTCTCAGAAACTCGGAGAGAGAGGACACACTTAGCAATTTTCATCCAGTTGAGATCATCTACCCATGCCAGAGTTATATAAGCATGTAGAGCTAGGTTTTTCAAAGTGTTGTGTGGCCACAGCTCATAAGGGACTACAAACTCATCAAACAGCCTCCCTATAAAATGTTCTTCGGGTACAGTGATTTCAATCTGGGACTGAATCCCTGTTAAGGCTGATTTTGACCTGTGCATAGTTTGCCCAGCAATTCTGGTTGTCCATTGATGTCATTGAGTTCAGTTTACAGGTAAAGACATAGTTAACTCACCTTATATTATATGTTATATTATATAACACCTTATATTATTTGGCAACCATTGCAAATCATCATGGTTCCTGCCACATACTCAAGGTAATATTATATGGCAGGTTATTCAGGGGTGGTTTGAGCCAACAAAAAGGGGCTGCTAGAGAAGCTGACTGGTTTCATCAGATTCATCCAATGACTGGTTCCATTTTTTGTGAAGATGACAAAGGGGGCCCCAAGTCCAAATCAGTAAGGCTTCCAGAACAGGTTGCAGATTCCTCTTTTACACTCAACCATTTCAGATTGTCGAGATGGTAGATTAGTAACAGAAAATTTCTTATTCATTATGAAAGTGATGCACAGAGAGGGGACATTGTATACCGACACTCTAAATTAAAGCGTTTTGTATTTACAAGTGATTTACCTGAAGCTATATCTGCAAATGTAGCAATAACAGGGAAAACATAACTGACTAAAATATATATTGATATCGACACCTTACGATTTCAGGGGTTAAACATTCAAGTTTGTTCCAAGGTTAAGTTTATAGAAAGAATACAAGTGACACCTTTGAGAGAAATTCCTTAATAATGCTCCTCTTACCCGATTTATCTTCTTATTTTATAGTTTTCCATTATGTGTTTTCAAGAAAAAATAGCCTATATAGATAAAATCTGCAAAAATGTTTTACTGTTTTAAGTAAGGGACCTATGTCAATTGAAAAATTAGCCAGCCTTGGCAGGCAAGAACCCCAGTCTGCAGGTACAACTAAATGGGCAACAACATTGAGATTTGGGAAAATCTTAGGAACAACTTCCAAGTCCAAGGACCAATATATAACAGATAATGGTTATTTTAGTATGATGGCCCCACTTGACCTTTAATCAGGGGTCAGAGGTCAACTTTGGCACTTGGCAAAGATTTGCAGGCCCTGATTTTCTTTAAGTTGTTTTCTCATTCAAAACCCCTAGGACCAATGATAAGGGAGATAGAAGGCCTTTTTAGTAAGATGACCCTACTTGACCTTGAAGCAGGGGTCAAAGGCCAAATTCAACACTTGCTTAAGATTTGCAGGCTATGACTTTCTATTGGTTAGTTTCACATTTTCAAGAAGTAGGAGTAAGAATAAAGGAGATATAAGGCATTTTTGTATGATTACCCCTAATTGACCTTGAAGCAGGGGTCCAAGGTCAAGTTTGGCACTTGCACAAGATTTGCAAGCCATGATTTCCTACAAGGTATTTTCTCATTCCAAACCCCTAGGAACAATAGGGGAGATATTAGGCCTTTCTGATATGATGATCCATTATATTTCACATTAAAGTTATGACATGGCAGCCATTTTGCTTTTAAAACAAGGCTAAAAATTACTCTCTGGCAAGCTTTCCTAGCCATTTTGTCCAAAATGTGAGGAAGGTAGCTGCAATATTGTAAGTTTTAGAATATTTTAATTATTTTGGAACAATTGGCTATGGCAGCCATATTTTTTTTCCAAAATGAGTACAAAATTTTTACAGACATGTTTTCATAACTATAACCTTCATCTGCAAATCAGGTGAAGATATCTTCAAAAACAAATGAGACACAACGGTTTATATAAAAACATGACAAAAGTCACATACACACGCATGGAAGACATTTGTAAAACATTTTATTGTAATTTAACTTTTTACAATTTAAATACTTACCAATTGTCTGTCGACTACGATTACTGCGCAAGCATGGACATGCGCAAACAAGGGGTCACCTCTCGGGACAAGAATATTTCCTAAAAAAAATTCTTGTCAGTCGATGTGTTTAGCTCCACAAAACCAAACCAAGCACTTGTGAGGATAAGGTAAGGCTATTTTACGCAATGAAATGATAGTTTCCCAACCCAGGCCTTTGGCTGGTGATAAAAATGCCCATTTTTTAATTAAAAAATTTAACACAAAAAAGTACTTTAGGTGTTGCCGGAAACCCCTCAAAACCTAATCAGCTCTAGATCCTCTTCCATGCTTGGGTTTAGACTATGGAACACGCACAAACTTTAGGCCAAGGATGGCCCAAGGAACGACCAGAACCCCTGCCTTTATGGGCTGGTGTTAAAAAACAAGGCACCAAGAGACTGTGCAGTCACAATTATTCAACATGCCCACTTGAGTCTGCCAAAAAGCATTTTCAGTAGCCAGGGGCAGATTTCACAAAGGGACTTAAGTCCAGATTTAGACTTAAATCTAAGACTTTGGTCTTAAATTTTGTCACAAGAACGTTACGTCTGTGGTCTTAGACTTAGCGGATTTCACAAAGCAGATAAGTCCATGAAATTGCTAAGTCAGTGGACTTAACTTTAAGTCTGGAAGGTAGTGGGCTTAAATTTTGTAAAGAGGACTTAAATATGGCCGCCATAAACTTTTCTCCACTTCAAAATTTGAAATGGCTGTAAATAAATTATAACTATACAGAACACCTCACTAAAGTAGTGTTTGGGAAGTTTATATGTGATAACAAGGTTTTCCATTTCAAAACAGCACTTATCCTTCAATAAAATACATCAAATGAAGAATATGTGGCGCCAATATTATATTTTGAATAGATACAAAAGGTCACATGACACAGAAAACCACTGTGGTTATTTGATAAGCTTGGACTTAGCTAAGTCACCTTTGTGAAATCCATTTTAAGTCCCAGACCTAGCTAAAACCAAAGTCTTAGATTTAAGTCCAAGACTTAGCCAATAAAGGGACTTAGTTTAAGTCCTTTAGTGAACTCAGCCCCAGATATTGAGAACACCATCTCTAATTGTGCGCAGCTCAATGAAACATGTGTTCACCAGCTGGACTCGGCCACAAAAGTGAGTCATAATTCACAAAAAGTGAAAGCTGGAGGTTTACATAGTTTTTAGTAGATTAACTCAAAACAGGGTGACCCTGAGTGCGTTGTACCAGGGGCACTTGAAAGAATTAGAGGAGAGATCCATTTTATCACTGACGCAAAGGTCAAAGTCCATGTTATCTGTCCCATTCACCCAAGATTATATCAGGACAAGCCTGCAGTGATGCCATATGTTGTTGCAACGATTTGGATTTTAACGAAGAACAGAGGTGAATCGTTTAGTGAATATTTAAACCTTCAAATTGCCATGATTGAAGGAAAAGTTCAATTGTCTGATGTCTTGAACCCTTTGCTACTCTAAACCAACGGCTGTACACAAAACCAAAAACCACCAGTTTTGAACGAAATTTGGCTAAGACTGTTACATTGGGCCAAACGTCTGTACAAATATTTCAATTACAGTGCCTTTAATTGGAAGTATCTCCAATCACACATTTTTTTATCCAGATCAAGTCAACTTGTTTGAGACTGTTTTCATTTGCTAGTGGGGGAACATGGGATTAGTTGTCAGTTCAAGGCTTAAAGTGAGATTAATTTTGTGGTTTTTATTTTTATACCGTGTGATAGGTAGTTTGCCAATACTAACCAACTTATAATGCCTTCCTCCACTTAAAATTCACCCAGGGTAGGATGGAGAGGATTAAACATCACTTGTAACACCCAGCATAAACTAGAAAAATGTTTTTTCTAACAAAAACTAGGCGTCCCAAAAAGGTTCACTGCAATATAATATACAGTAGAAAAAGGTTTTTGAAAATAAAAACATGCAGTACTGAGAGAAGAAGTGAAAGTTAAGCAGTGTGGAAGTTCATGCATTTAACCTGAAAGAAAAATTTAAGCTTTATTTTGTTTTCTATGGTCATAAATTGCAAAAAGTTAATTGAATAAATGCTCTGGCTAAGAATGCATAAAGCATTAATACTTATAATAGGTCGAAAGTTACACCATAAAACTACTTAATTAAAGAGTAACAGTGCTTTATAAATGCCATATATCTATTTACATTTTAGAAAAGGCATAGTAAAATGTGAGCCTTTAGAAAGGCAAGAAGTTTATCACACAATGCTTTGAACACATCTATCTGGTAAATCTGACCAGCTATCTAGACTCTTCACATAAGGTTTCCCAATACCTCTGAATACATTGTAAATCTCTAAAAGCAAGAATAAAATAGATATAAGGCAAAAACACAAAATCGGCTATTTGATGAATCCAGTTTGATCCATAAAAGGGGTGGGGGGTGGGGGGCAGGGGGTAAATCTGACCAGCTATCTAGACTCTTCACATAAGGTTTCCCAATACCTCTTAATATATTCTAAAACTCTAAAAGCAAGAATAAAGGAGATAAGAGGCAAAAACACAAAATCGGCTATTTTATGACCCCAGTTTGACCCATAAGAGGGGGTCCGGGGGTAAATCTGACCAGCTATCTATACTCTTCACATATGGTTTCCCAATACCTCTTAATACATTCTAAAGCTCTAAACGCAAGAATAAAGGAGATAAAAGGCAAAAACACATAATCGGCTATTTTATAACCCCAGTTTGACCCATAAGGGGGGATCCGGGGGTAAATCTGACCAGCTACCTAGACTCTTCACACAAGGTTTCCCAATACCTCTTAATACATTCTAAACTGTAAAAGTAAGAATAAAGGAGATATAAGGCAAAAACACAAAATTGGCTATTTTATGACCCCAGTTTGACCCATAAGGGGGGGTCCGGGGTAAATCTGACCAGCTATCTAGACTCTTCACATATGGTTTCCCAATACCTCTTAATATATTCTAAAGCTCTAAAAGCAAGAATAAAGGAGATAAAAGGCAAAAACACAAAATCGGCTATTTTATGACCCCAGTTTGACCCATAAGGGAGGGTCTGGGGGTAAATATGACCGGCTATCTAGACTCTTCACATATGGTTTCCCAATACCTCTTAATACATTCTCAAGCTCTAGAAGCAAGAATAAAGGAGATATAAGGGGAAAAGATGAAATTGGCTATTTTATGACCCCAGTTTGACCCCTACGGGGGGGGGAGTCGAGGGGAAATTTGACTTGCTTTCTAGACTCTCCACATATGGTTTCCTACTGCCTCCCAATACATTTTATGGCTCTAAATGCAATATTTAAGAAGATAATAGGGGGTTCACATGAATTTTAAGCTTTCTGATTGGTACCTGTGAGAAAATCACTCATAAATTGGTCAATTTTCATCGGATTGCTCCCAAAATCTAATCGGCTCACGTTTTTGATAGTATAAACATGTGTATGAAGTTACAAGCCTCTGCGGTCAGTAGATTTTCCTGAACTGCGATGACGGGCGGGTGTACCCGAAAAAACTATTTTTTGATCATGTGACCTTGATAAAGATCAAATTTAAGCATGTGGAAAAATTTTCCCACGCCTAAGGTATATAACTGCCAAATATGGTTAAAAAGCTTGCAATAATAAGGGAGATATTCAAGGGAGACCATAATGCGGCGGCGGCAGCGAGGAAACTGACGCGAAACCAAAGAAGCGCCCTTTCAGGGACGCTTAATTAGTACAGAATACCTTAGGTTTGCAGGAAGTTCCTTAAGCCTTGATGGACAGTTGTCTCACTTTGTTGCCGTGTGTAATCAGAAGTGATAGAATCTTAGCAGATTAAGACTTTTTGATCTAAAATGTGAATCATATATTGATTTTTCTGTATTGAGCAATACTCGTTCTTTGTTTCATTTTTGATAAGAAAGTAGTCAATTTCAATGTCATCCCCAAGAAATTGGTGAATAATTTTTTTTGCTCCAAATTTGCTCAGTATAAATATAGATTGTATGGTGTTCCCAATCAGTGTAGAGAATTAGTGTGACCTTCAAGAGGTGACAAGGCACTGTAAAGCTCTTGTACATAATAGTGACAATTTAGAAAAATAAAGTGCACAGTTTAAAGATTTTATTACAGAACAATATGGCACTTTGAAGGAAATAAGCACAAGTTTGAAAGTAGAAAAACAGGGTAAAAATAATCAAAGAAAACATGATTATAACATGGAGTGATCAAGTGACATATCAAGTGAAGAAATAACAAACCCTCAAATAATATAAGAACAAAGGGGTTAGTAGAGCGACTCTCAGCTAACACATACACAGAGGAACCTATAATACTTGGTGTGTTAACAACGTGAACACAAAATCCCTATTTGTGCTGGATACTGCATCAGTGGAAATCTTCACCACGCATTCATTTTAACAACTTTAGCTGATGAATGTGGATTGAAAACATAATTCCACGTGAAATTTTAAATTGATATTTATTTCTTAAGTAGAAATGAACTATAAAATGAAATTAATTCTGGTGAATTTGTTCAAATTTAAGAAAATGGAAAATTTGTTCCATCTAAAATTTCTACTGATGAAGTATTGGCAAAATTAGGGTGAGTTTGTTATGATCAGCACATCAATAGCAGCATAACATTTTGATAGACGTATCAAAGAAAGCTGTAGTTAACCTTCCAGGGGGCTTTCTAAGGAATATTTATATAATTTCTTTAAGAAATCAGCACCCTACATAGGCACACAGCCAATCAAAATGCAGTTTTCAAATAATTATATCTGTATTAGTGAACCAGACTGGCTACACCCTGAACTGTCTACACCATTTTGGTAGCAATTCAAGGCATTGGCCAAGTTCTCTACCCAAACACCTATCAATCAAATACTGCATTTTATGAGCAGAGTTCAAGGTTGTTAAAATTATCATTGAAACCACTGATAGATCACCAGTGTTTACTGAAGCTTCCATTACCCAGTATAACTCTAGTTCACCAGTACGCTGCAGTAACATGTTCTACAGTGTTCTGTGCAGACGGGCAATGTTTCACCTGAGCCGCAAACCTTCAGATAATTTTATGCTACTTTTTGCTGCAGTTGGGCAGCATGGTGACATGGGTGGGTAAAACACTAGCTTTCCACCTGCCAGATCCTGGGTTTGATTTCTGACTGGACCTGTAGTGTGACAGTTGGGAACTGCTTGCCGGCATCAGTTTTCAGCACAGAGCCTTGACCGACTAGCTCTCCTCCATCAGGTTAACTATCCATCATGATACGACCAACACAACATTTGAAAACCACAACAAACCCATATGAATGGATATACAGTTCCCCCTGCCAAGTCGACACTCTAACCAGGTATTACAGACTACTGGGGTACTTCAGTGTACAAGGCTCTGTGAGAGTCTGATATTTATAGGCTTGTAGGAAGAGTAGCGATCTTTCTATTTCTCACGAAATATTAAAACTATCACATTCAAAACATCAATGCCTTTGCATGATTGATTATGTAATTGAATTGAAATTTCAACATCAAAGCAATATTGAGCTTTCCATATCGAGTGATATTGAAATATCGTTTTCTTTTTCTTCTATGTTAAATGCATTTTTCAACGTGTTCTCAAAAAGCATTACAATAAAAGCTGTAAAACATAAAATTATATCTCAAAATACACAATGAAACTTATAAATTAGATTAATTCATATTAAATACTCATATTAAATACTCATACATTGCATAAGTTTGACACAGGTGTTCACCAAGTTCTTGGCAACAATATCAAAGCTGACACTTAATATCAATTTTGAAATACAAAAACTATTGTAGACCGATATTAAATCATTGATATGTGATACAAACACTAACACATTTGTATCGAAACATGCGATTTGGAACCCAAACATCCAAAACTACACTGCCTTGTCAAGTGTTTTCAATAAGCACCATAGTAAGATGTCTTACAAAATTATCAAAATAGCACGTAAAAGTAACACAGAAACAATAAGGTTGGGACCCAGTTTAAGTCTAGGGCAGACTAGATACAGACAAGGGTCATATGACATATAGGTCACATGACAAATAGGTCACATGACAAATAGGTCACATGTTTTATATCTAACTATTGTAGTTCTATTCTTTATATAACTTGCTCAGCTCTGTACTGTGACCACTGAAAAGAACACTGTGTCTCCGTGTAAATGGCAACTTACAGTTCTAGTTTCATTCTTGTATTAATACAGTGTGTGGTAACAAATAATAACTAACAACATTAGTCAAAAACATTATTATACATTACTTTCCAAGATCTCCCAATTCCAAGCTTCTTAAAATATTGAAGAAATTGCAATTTGAATTCATAAATTTTAACAAACTTTTCTTCGTTTTCAGCTTCTGCCTGTAGGCAGTTAAACTGATACTTAAATCACTGTACTAGATGCATGTAATATGGATTAAATCACTGTACTAGATGGATGTAATATGGATTAAATCACTGTACTGGATGCATGTAATATGGATTAAATCACTGTACTGGATGCATGTAATATGGATTAAATCACTGTACTGGATGCATCTAATATGGATTAAATCACTGTACTGGATGCATGTAATATGGATTAAATCACTGTACTAGATGGATGTAATATGGATTAAATCACTGTACTGGATGCATGTAATATGGATTACCTTTATTATCTCACTATCTTGAATACTACAAGTGTTTGTATTCACACAAGACATCGGTGAAAGATGAGTCACAATTCATATTGAGTTTAGCATAAAAAGCTCAGTACTGGAGCCGATTCAATTTGTGTTCTACAAACTTCAAGCACCTCTTACATGGTTGCTGTCTCTGGTTACCAGAACAAAACATTAACAGACTGATTTAAAGGGACATTTCCACAAATACAGGTCTTAAATTTTTAATATACACGAACATATCACAAAACACACATGCCATTTTGTTGCACACTTAGCAGAAAATCACTGTAGTTAATGTTGGGTAATTTTCACAGAAGTTTGTGTTATATCACAGGACTGCATCTCGATGGTGCTGTATTGGAACAATAAGTAAAATCATTACAAAATAGCTGGTTAGATTGAAGAGTCACACATTTAACTACAGGAATTTAAAAAAAGACATAATTTTGTCAATCATATGCATGATCCAACAACACGTGGGGTCTGTTTCAAATGAGAACTTACTTTGAATTGGCTTATAACCACATTTCTCCTGGGATGTTTAGAGAAGGTCTATTATCGCAGTTCCAAGCATACTGTCATATCAGTTTGGTGTATTGAGGCTTTAAAAATACTCGTGTGACGGAATGCTATGGTAAGGTCACAGTTTTCCTTACAGTAGTCTGTACATATGTCATACCAACTTGCCACCCTGCCCTCATATCCAGGGTGGTATACATTGAAAAACCAAGATGTATATCCCCCCCTCCAACCCTCCATGCCATATATCAGCAGGGTTCCTGCAAGGATTTTCAAACATTTCAAAAACCCCAAAACACACTCCGTGTTGTGTCAAATGCCAACAAGGACATTCCACATACATATCCCGATGAATGGTTCCTACCAAAATATGAAGCAGGCTAAATCACAACCCAACACAACCGACAGTACACGATCCCAGACGGTTGATATCTCATGACTCCAGGTCAGAAAGGTCTCACCTCGGTATTATAGTTTCAACCTAATAATATACATAGTACTTAAACATACCTAACAACAAAGGTATCACATGCTTTGCTGAACATAGATTCAGAAAAAAAAAATCACACACGTTAGACTCTGATTAAAACTATGTACAACCTGGAAATATAAATGCAAAATCTGACTGACACACAGAAGTGCCGATAATATTGTGCAGAAACTTGACATTAGTAGAGGGAATACTGACTGTAACTTTTACACAACAGTCTGACAGAAGAAATTCCCCGCAGTATGTGAAATTCTTCACCGACTAATTGGGAAATATGGCATTTTTTTTGTTTTTTTGTTTTTGTTTAGAAAAAGCTGACAAAAGCAATTATTTGACAAAGTAAAGAAAGAATTATGTAATTCACTTGACACAAGCTTTTCCATAGTTTCATTTTCAATCTTGGTAACACGATAATGATTAGCTGTACGCTATAAAATATTAACACAGTTTAGTTTTCTGTGCTTTTAATGCGTTAGAAGAGACTTGTACTCAGGACTTTTTAGAATTTTGATTAAACTTGTACATTTTGTGACAACTTGACATCATTTCATCTGATCTGTGATTTTTGCGTTGTGACACGTTTCACATACTGTGGTGGGGAATTTCAGACTTCTTAGTTTCTATAAGTTCTAACAACCGATAATATCATGTTAATTTACAAATACTGACAAGACTCTTTGGACTTGAAACATGCTGTCAAAATACGGAAAACAGAACTTTCCAGCAACCTGAGCTGAAACGACGACATGCCTTCCCTTGCTATAACAATATACATAATATATCAGTGGGGGCAAACGCCAGAAACACAGCAAGTGTCAATGTTGTGTTCCTTGACCTGCAACTATTATGGACCCCCCCCCCCTTCACATTAGAATTGCTTTAATGTTCAGTTTGATGACCTGTGAACCAAGGGGACAGTCCCACAGTGAAGTTTTATTTCAAATTAGACCCAAGGTGCCAAATTAGGCAATATATACTGTGTTTTTTTCAACACAAGTTATTGCTCACTTCCTGTGTGTGCTGATTTTTGATTTAAGGTTAGTGCCACATTAAGCACTTCATATCCAACATGTAAGTTTTAGCTCAAATCCACTGGCAGTAATACAGAACACTTGGATACACGAGGGCTTGTCACTTGCGTAAATACAGGGTGAATACACGAGACAGAACACGTCACTAAAGCTCTAAACACTGCTATATTACAGACAGAAGTTACACACCATGTTTTTGGCTATCTTCTCTACCTACCCCCAACTCAGATGAAAAACTATGAAGGATGGGTCACATGACCTGTACACAACAACAACTTGCACACAACAAAGCAAGCTGTATTGCTAGCCTCAAACTTCTAAAATAACAAATTAAGAAATAAACTTTTAACAATAATTCTATAAACTACAATGACTTAAACAATTTAACACTCCAAAAATTATAAATTACACCGATTTAAACAGTTTAACAAAGATTTATAAATTGCACTGACTTAAACAACTTAACAAAAAAAAAATAACTAATGTAAACAATTTAACACCCAAGGGATAATACTGGTACAAATCAACCTTGAATTTTGTAAAAAAAAAGTCTTAATTTCTACTACTGTCTTCTCATATGCATCATGTGACCACAAGTAAGTTCAGATTCTGGTACAGATGATGTGTCATCACATGGTAGACATTATGTTTGAAGTTTTCCTTCAGTTGAGAAGTATGAACTTTTGCATTTACTCGTACATAGAGTGTGAAACTGTTTTGACGTTTGTTTTTGTACAGGTTACACAGTACAAATGTAGCTTCTCTCACAGTACCACGTTCAATAAGCATGCAACATTAGGGGTACAAGGTACCTGCTCTTCACATCCTATCCCAAACATTCGATTAGTCTGTTGTATTGATAAACAGTAACTTCAGCATTATTTTAATGACAACTCAAGTTACATGGGTGTCATACGTATGCCGCACGCATGCAGGGACTTTATCATGTTATGTACACTACTGACAATGTGGTGATTCAGGATTACATACAAATGTGGAAAACAAAAAGTGAAATGGAATATGAACAGAGAAAAAATGCATTATTCTACCACGAAGCACAGAAAGGTCAGCCAATCAAATGAGCTCCTTCTTTCTTTTGGCCAGACATGCCATCTAGTTTAAATATCAACTATCTTCAAGTCCCAAGCCCTCTGTTGAGATGCAGGCTTTGTGACTAACATTGATACTGATGCTTTAATGGCATATGATTACAGGAGTCTCAGACCTGGTCACATCCAAGTGACATGTTGATTATGTGAGAGCATTTGACAGCATTTAGTTTATGGTGTTGGTCAGTGCACCTGTACCGGAGCTGACAAGTTTTACCAGTAGATGCTCAAACTCTGTCCACAATGCTGAGTGCAAGAAGTGACAGGAATCAGTAGCCATGTTAATGAAACAAAGACACAGTTTGCTGTTCAAACTACATGCTGTACATCACAATACATTCGGTGATTTGTATCCCCAGTTTGATTGTGAAAATTGATACTAATACAATCATTTCATCAGGATGTTCGCCATAGCCACTTGTACAATATAGCATGGATTGCAGTCAACTTGTGAAGTGACTTGTATGTGCATAAGAAATGATGTACATATTCTCCCAGTGTTTAGCTGTACATAACAGTACAACTGTACATCTGCTACACTACCTCTGGCAGCAATGTCTTGTCTTCAGTAGAGACCATGATTATTCACTTCAAATCCACTTCTTGTTGAATATACTAATGCTGTGTTATCATCCGACAGTATCCATCTTATATCTCAGAGTCTCTCTGTCTCTTTCAAACCCACACCTATTTCTCACCTGTCTTTATGTCAACACATTGAGTTTGTACAATTATATGAGAACACTTGCCACTGTTTTACTGTCTCACACTTATGTGAAGTGAACAGACCTTCACTTAGTACACTGATTGCGGTGTCGACAACCATACACTGCAATTTACACTGGAATACTTTGTATTTTATTTAGACTTGTTCTCTTCCCTTCTTACTGTTTCTAGTTCTGATTTGTACATATGTATTCTTCACTTTCCTATACTCTGGTTATTCCAGTGTAGCTGGTCACTTCTCTTTTAATATCTTTGTTATCCATGAATCCAGACAATACTACTTACAGTTAAAGGCACTAATAATGTTTCTGTACACTCCTTAATACACCAGCCTCCTTGTATCTGTGGATCATACTTCTTCTACCAGGATCAACTCCTCTGATTGTAACCCAACAAAGTTATAACAACAAAACAACCAAGTAAATAATCCAAAACAACTAATAAGCACCAATGTGCAGCAGTTTCTTTGTACTCTGCAATGGAAACAGTCACAGAGTGCAGAATCACAGGATTTGGGAAGATAGCTGAAACTCCCATGTAATAAGGTATCTGTACAGGTGAACAGAAAACCACACCTTTATGTACCAGGCCAGCCTGATACAACTCATCCTTTACCCACAATCCTCTCCTGTATGCCAGTGTTCCCTTCATTCTGTCAACACACGCAGACAGAATTTACGTGGCCTCTCTATCTCCTCCGAGAATGTAGTCGTATCCACCTTCTTGTTTCCCTCATAAATGGCGACAGCTCCAGCGACTGTATTGCCCATCAGCTTTGACGCCTGTGAAAGAGAATTGATTTTATTTGGCTATGTTTTAGTCTTTGAGGTTATCTCACTTTTGACACATTATTATGTCACATCATAACTGATTTTATGTAGCATGGCTGTACCTGCCTCAGAAAGATACAATTTATTTGGTGTTTTACAATGATGTCTAAAACCTCTGTATTGCTTCAACTGTAACAGGTAGTTAGAATGGCAGAAGAAACCAGTACATACAGTGTCTATCATTCTTTTTCAAAAGAATTCATCAGTTTCAATATTCTTACACTAAAAATTGCCTTGTTTGAGACTTTTCTACAACACACAATATTTATGTTTCTCACTGGGGACAGAGAGTGTATTAACAAGCACTCTGCATTTGTATATCCAAATATGACGGAACTATTTGGGCACTACATTACGACGCTTACCGTATCCTTGAGCTGTGGCCATATCTCTCCAATGGTTTGCTGGCGATTAATTCTGAATTCATCGACCTTGTCCATGTAACAGACCTCTATACTCACTACATCTGCAGGAAGAGCAATAAACATTCAGTTGACATTCAGTCAAGTATTTAACTCTGTAATCTCGGGTGAGAAAATAATCTTTGAGACGAAACTTTTGACTAATGCAATTTACTGTCACTCAGAATTTCTGATTAAATACAAGGTGTTTTCCTTGTTCCTTTAGAGTTGATGTGACAGGTTTTTAACATGTACCTCCCATCTTGGTACTGAGTTAAACAGAAAGTAAAGAGTTACAATAGAAGACTCTTACTATTGGTTCCAGTATGGTAACCCGATGTCTGGTTACATGCTTTCTCGGTTCTCTGCAATAAACAAACACTCTCTTATTATTGTGAACACACTGCTACTTTCTAAAATGTCAGATTATCTAATGTTCACACTGAAGCCAGTATTGTCAGTGATTACAGATGGTAGGAAAACGAGAGCTGTACATTTTTATGATATACATTTCTAGCTATAGCTTTGCTGCAGAAGAGAATCAAATTGTGGGAGGACAGTGGTCACAGTTTGACTCACTTAAGATCTGTGGATGTCAATGTAAAGGGTTTTACATCTTCTCAACTGAAAAATAAGGAGCTTGTAGGAGCTTTCTCATATATTTCTTTGTGTTTGCTCTTTGTTTGCTCCGAGAATCACTTGTGGTTTCTGGGAGGTTTTGTCTTCATCAAGAAGATGAGAGGATTCTTGGATGTTACAATTGGGAGTGGAGCCTGGGACTTCCTCATCACAACTCTGCCATCGTGAGGCCATTTAACACTCGATTATTTTTCTATTGACAACAGAACATGTTATGGCCACATCCAGCCTTCTGTATTTTGCCAGAATATTGTGATTATCATGGTCAAAGCTTTATGTGTCCATTATGAAAAATTACACGTAAACATAACAGTAATAACTCACCTCTGCCACCTGCTCATCTGAAAAAGTACAACAAACAGCATTAAAATGACTGATTTTGCCGGAATTGGCGAGATGTTACCAAGTGCAGCACATAAGCATTATACAGAGCATTCTGAACCAAACAACTGTAAAGCTAGTGAACTGTCAGAGATACAAAAATAGCATCAGAGATGGCCATACCCCAAAGTCCAGAGAAATAGCTTCAACACCATGAGATATACAAGTAGTGAAACAGTACAAAGATCACAATACTTTCAGAGCACTGTCATTGTATAAAGGTCCTAATAATGTTTATGTAGAGAAAATATTATCTAAGAGAAAGAATATATATATAAAGATGAAGTATTAAAACAAGACAATTCAATAGCAAGATGACAGCATTAATCAGTAAACTAAAAATTATTATCACGCTGTAAAATTTATTAACTGGAAAATACATGTCAATGGAAAATAGCGCAATTATGTAAAAGTACATATAACAATCAGTTGCAAGAATCCATATACCTTTGTCATAAGAGAAACATGTCTTAAATATGGCAGGTGAACACACTTTGGCAGAGCCAAGGCTAAACTTCACGGTCACACCATGATGTTGCACACCTACACCCCCTAACCAATGTCCCTACCAAGTATCAACTTCCTACACCTTACGGTTTCCAAGATATAGCCCGAACGAGATTCTATAGGTAAAGGTCACTATGGTAAGGTTAAAGGTTAAATCAAGGTCACACCACGATGTTGCACACCTACATTCCTAACCAATGTCCCTACCAAGTATCAACTTTCTACAGCTTACGGTTTCCGAGATATAGCCCGAACAAGATTTTAAAACTCAAGGTCACTACAGCAAGGTCAAATCAAGGTCACACCATGACGTTGGACACCTACACCCCCTAACCAATGTCTCTACCAATTCAACTTCCTACATCTTACGGTTTCTGAGATACAGCCCAGACAAAATTTTCCCTGCTGCCTGCCAATCTGTACACCATGGGTGAAAACAAACACTTGTTTATAATTACATAACTACATACATGACACTCATTCACAAAAACAACCCATGCCCACTTGAGTGTGAGACCAAAACTTGAGAGCCATAAAGCCACCATGGTCTGTAACACAATAGAATGCTCTCCATGCTTGAGACACCATCTGTTAACATGTGTTGCTTACAGGTCATATAGCCAGTCACAAGAAAGTCCAGGACACTTATATCACTCTCCAGTCATTTTGATACAGTACATGTATTTTTTTACGCTTTCACCTGGCCTTGCAATGATTTAAACATCTGGAACTAATAGTATACTTTTACGTACTTAGATGTCATAGATTTTTTTGTGTGTCTTCCGTTATTTGACAGTGTCAATCTCAGAAAGAAACTAATTGACACTTTAAAGGTTAAAATGGAATTTCAGAAGAAAGTGGATAAAAATGGAAACGTCAAGTGGAAAGATTTCCCTTGAAAACTAAGGAATATTGTAACTGAGCTTTATGAATTTTTTTAAAATCTACAATTATTTATTAGAGGTTATTGACACCACTTACCTGTCACATCCATACCCTCTTGTCCATCCAACTCATCCGGAAGTCTGTTACCCTCCGTGTTCCTTCCCCTCAGTACACTCTCTGATCCCTCACCCCTCCCCACTGGGTAGCTACCATTGCCTGGTGGGCCGCGGCGAAATTTGGCATAATCTCCAGCCATATGGTAAGAGGTGCCCAAGTTGGCCAGATGCACCTGTGAGACTTTACGCAAGATGGGCTGACCACGGCCTGCATCGCCATGACCTTGGGCTATCTGAAAATGATAGGCCTGACCTTGGTCCATTTGTCCTTGATTTCGATGACCTTGGGCCAATGGACCTTGAATTGCATGACCTTGGACGATTTGGCCTTGATAGCGATGATCCCTGGCTATTTGGTCTTGATAGGCCTGATCAAGAACCACTTGGCCTTGATATGGCTGACCCTGGGCCACTTGGCCTTGATACAGCTGGCCCTGGACCCTCTGACCTTGATCATGATGATATTGGGCTACCTGGGTGGTTTGGTTCTGAATGCCAAGCTGCTGGAATGATTGGACCGACTGGCCCGGGGCTACTTCAGAATTACTGGCTCTCAGTGGAACCACAGTCGGCACGTCTTCTCCCACTGCTCCAAGGCTTGACAGGGTGCCAGCTGGAACACAAGATGTACACTGATATGAACTATCAGAGATAAAACATAAACACTGATACGAACTACCACAGATAAAATATGAACACTGACACAAACTACCACAGATAAAACATAAACACTGATACGAACTACCACAGATAAAACATAAACACTGATATGAACTGCCACAGATAAAACATAAACACTGATACGAACTACCACAGATAAAACATAAACACTGATATGAACTGCCACAGATAAAACATAAACACTGATATGAACTACCACAGATAAAATATGAACACTGACACAAACTACCACAGATAAAACATAAACACTGATACGAACTACCACAGATAAAACATAAACACTGATACGAACTACCACAGATAAAACATAAACACTGATACGAACTACCACAGATAAAACATAAACACTGATACGAACTACCACAGATAAAACATAAACACTGATACGAACTACCACAGATAAAACATAAACACTGACACAAACTACCACAGATAAAACATAAACACTGATACGAACTACCACAGATAAAACATAAACACTGATATGAACTGCCACAGATAAAACATAAACACTGATACGAACTACCACAGATAAAACATAAACACTGATACGAACTACCACAGATAAAACATAAACACTGATATGAACTGCCACAGATAAAACATAAACACTGATACGAACTACCACAGATAAAACATAAACACTGATATGAACTGCCACAGATAAAACATAAACACTGATACGAACTACCACAGATAAAACATAAACACTGATACGAACTACCACAGATAAAACATAAACAGTTAAACACTGATATGAACTGCCACAGATAAAACATAAACACTGATACGAACTACCACAGATAAAACATAAACACTGATACGAACTACCAGAGATAAAACATAAACACTGATATGAACTATCACAGATAAAACATTAACACTGATACAAACTCCCACAGATAAAACAGAAGCATTCTGCCGCATGCATTTATCTCCCGCCATATAAATGAGATGTACTAAAGATAACATATTTTAACAAGGTGCTCTAAATGTAATACTTTTCAAGTTATAATTGATTTAGTGCATGATTTCATGAATTTTAATGCATTAAAAATTATTTAAAAAAATCATTAAAAAAATTTAGCATGTGAAAGCTCTCCAAAATGTAGGTGAATGAGTTATTTGAGAAATATTGGCTATCTGCAATACTTTTAGTGATAATAGGCAGTTACTCATTTTAAGTAGGTGAGTAATTAACTACGGATCTGAAAATTCACTAATTGAAAGCTCTCCAAAATGTATGTGAATGAGTTATTTCAGAAATACTGGCTATCTGCAATACTTGTAGAGATAATTCGTATTTACTCATTTTGAGTAGGTGAATAATTAACTACGGGTGTGAAACTTCACCAAGTGAAAGCTCTCCCAAAAGTAGGTGAATGAGTTATTTGAGAAAAATTGGCTATGTGCAATACTTTTACAGATAATTCACATTTACTCATTTTGATTAGGTGAGTAATTAGCTACGGGTCTGGAACTTCACCATGTGAAAGCTCTCCCAAAAGTAGATGAACAAGTAATTTGATAAAAATTGGATACCCGCAATACTTTTAGAGATAATTAGCATTTACTCATTTTGAGTAGGTGAATAATTAGCTACGGCTCTGAAAATTCACCAAGTAAAGCTCTCCCAAAAGTAGGTGAATGAGTTATTTGATAAAAATTGGCTATCTGCAATACTTTTAGAGATAATTCACATTTACTCATTTTCAGTAGGTGAGTAATTAGCTATGGGTCTGGAACTTCACCATGTGAAAGCCCTCCCAAAAGTAGATGAATGAGTTATTCGATAAAAATTGGATATCCGCAATACTTTTAGAGATAATTCACATTTACTCATTTTGAGTAGGTGAATAATTAGCTACGGGTCTGAAACCTCACCAAGTAAAAGCTCTCCCAAAAGTAGGTGAATGAGTTATTTGAGAAAAATTGGATATCTGCAATACTTTTACAGATAATTCACATTTACTCATTTTGAGTAGGTGAGTAATTAGCTACGGGTCTGGAACTTCACCATGTGAAAGCTCTCACAAAAGTAGATGAACGAGTAATTTGATAAAAATTGGATATCCACAATACTTTTAGAGATAATTAGCATTTACTCATTTTGAGTAGGTGAATAATTAGCTATGGGTCTGAAACTTCACCAAGTGAAAGCTCTTCCAAAAGTAGGTGAATGAGTTATTTAAGAAAAATTGGATATCCCCAATACTTTTAGGGATAATTCACATTTACTCATTTTGAGTAGGTGAGTAATTAGCTACGGGTCTGGAACTTCACCATGTGAAAGCCCTCCCAAAAGTAGATGAATGAGTTATTTGATAAAAATTGGATATCCGCAATACTTTTAGAGATAATTCACATTTACTCATTTTGAGTAGGTGAATAATTAGCTACGGGTCTGAAACCTCACCAAGTAAAAGCTCTCCCAAAAGTAGGTGAATGAGTTATTTGAGAAAAATTGGATATCTGCAATACTTTTACAGATAATTCACATTTACTCATTTTGAGTAGGCGAGTAATTAGCTACGGGTCTGGAACTTCACCATGTGAAAGCTCTCCCAAAAGTAGATGAACGAGTAATTTGATAAAAATTGAATATCCACAATACTTTTAGAGATAATTAGCATTTACTCATTTTGAGTAGGTGAATAATTAGCTATGGGTCTGAAACTTCACCAAGTGAAAGCTCTTCCAAAAGTAGGTGAATGAGTTATTTAAGAAAAATTGGATATCCCCAATACTTTTAGGGATAATTCACATTTACTTATTTTGAGTAGGTGAGTAATTAGCTACGGGTCTGGAACTTCACCATGTGAAAGCTCTCCCAAAAGTAGATGAATGAGTTATTTGATAAAAATTGGATATCCGCAATACTTTTAGAGATAATTATCATTTACTCATTTTGAGTAGGTGAATAATTAGCTACGGGTCTGAAACTTCACCATGTGAAAGCTCTCCCAAAAGTAGATGAAGCAGTTATTTGAGAAAAATTATGTCATTATTTTGCCACAAATAAGAAAATAGCTATTACTCACTTATGGCATGCAATAGAACCCCAAACTATATGCATTTACCCTACAGTCACAATTTCAAAGTAGGTATTACTCGGCTATCCAATGTGCAACAGGTCTGAAACTTTACTATGTGATAGGTTATCAAAAACTAGATGAATAACATATTTGAAAATATTTCCCTAACTTTAATACTTTTGAAGATATTTGACATTTACTTATGTTGTTATTTTGCTACAAATAAGAAAATAGCTATTACTCACTTATGGCATGCAATACAACCCCAAAATATATACCATCTTATAGTTAAGGACAAAGTAGCTCAACAACATATTTGAAGAAAAAGCTGTAACTGCAATAGTTTTGGAGTTACAATGGATTTACTCAACAGTCACAATTTCAAAGTAGCTATTACTTAGCTATGCAATGTGCAACAGGTCTGAAACTTTACTATGTGATAGCTTACAAAAAAAGTAGATGAATGACATTTGAAAAGAATTCCGTAACTTTAATACTTCTGAAGATATTTGACATTTACTTATGTCATTATTTTGCTACTAATAAGAAAATAGCTATTACTCACTTATGGCATGCAATAAAACCCCAAACTACATGCCAGCTTATAGCTAAGGACAAAGTAGGTGAACAACATATTTTACGAAAATATTGTAACTGCAATAGTTTTGGAGTTACAATGGATTAACTCAACTGTAGAATTTCAAAGTAGCTATTACTCAGCTATCCAATGTGCAACAGATCTGAAACTTTACTATGTGATAGCTTATGAAAAAGTAGATGGATAACATATTTGAAAAGAATTCCCTAACTTTAATACTTTTGAAGATATTTGACATTTACTTATGTCATGATTTTGCTACAAATAACAAAATAGCTATTACTCACTTATGGCATGCAATAGAACCCCAAACTATGTACCATCTTATAGCTAAGGACAAAGTAGCTGAACAACATATTTTAGGAAAATACTCTAACTGCAATAGTTTTGGAGTTACAATGGCTTTACTCAACAGTCAGAATTTCAAAGTAGCTATAATTCAGCTATCCAAGGTGCAACAGGTCTGAAACTTTACTATGTTATAGCTTACCAAAAAGTAGATGGACAACATATTTGAAAAGATTTCCCTAACTTCAATACTTTTGAAGATATTTGACATTTACTTCTTCTGTTATTTAGCTACAAATGAGAAAATAGCTATTACTCACTTATGGCAAGCAATAGAACCCCAAACTATGTACCATGTTATAGCTAAGAACAAAGTAGCTGAACAACATATTTTAGGAAAATACTCCAACTGCAATAGTTTTGGAGTTACAATGGCTTTACTCAACAGTCAGAATTTCAAAGTAGCTATTACTCAGCTATCCAAGGTGCAACAGGTCTGAAACTTTACTATGTCATAGCTTACCAAAAAGTAGATGGACAACATATTTGAAAAGATTTCCCTAACTTTAATACTTTTGAAGATATTTGACATTTACTTCTTCTGTTATTTAGCTACAAATGAGGAAATAGCTATTACTCACTTATGGCAAGCAATAGAACCCCAAACTATGTACCATCTTATAGCTAAGAACAAAGTAGCTGAACAACATATTTTAGGAAAATACTCCAACTGCAATAGTTTTGGAGTTACAATGGCTTTACTCAACAGTCAGAATTTCAAAGTAGCTATTACTCAGCTATCCAAGGTGCAACAGGTCTGAAACTTTACTATGTCATAGCTTACCAAAAAGTAGATGGACAACATATTTGAAAAGATTTCCCTAACTTTAATACTTTTGAAGATATTTGACATTTACTTCTTCTGTTATTTAGCTACAAATGAGTAAATAGCTATTACTCACTTATGGCAAGCAATAGAACCCCAAACTATGTACCATCTTATAGCTAAGAACAAAGTAGCTGAACAACATATTTTAGGAAAACACTCTAACTGCAATACTTTTTTAGTTACAATAGCTTTACTCAACAGCCAGAATTTCCAAGTAGCTATTACTCAGCTATCCAAGGTGCAAGAGGTCTGAAACTTTACTATGTCATAGCTTACCAAAAAGTAGATGGACAACATATTTGAAAAGATTTCCCAACTTTAATACTTTTGAAGATATTTGACATTTACTTCTTCTGTTATTTAGCTACAAATGAGAAAATAGCTATTACTCACTTATGGCATGCAAAAGAACCCCAAACTATGTACCATCTTATAGCTAAGGACAAAGTAGCTGAACAACATATTTTAGGAAAATACTCCAACTGCAATAGTTTTTGAGTTACAATCGCTTTACTCACCAGTCAGAATTTCAAAGTAGCTATTACTCAGCTATCCAAGGTGCAACAGGTCTGAAACTTTAGTATGTGATAGCTTACCAAAAAGAAGATGGACAACATATTTGAAAAGATTTCCCTAACTTCAATACTTTTGAAGATATTTGACATTTACTTCTTCTGTTATTTAGCTACAAATGAGAAAATAGCTATTACTCACTTATGGCATGCAATGGGACCCCAAACTATGTACCATCTTATAGCTAAGGACAAAGTAGCTGAACAACATATTTGAAGAAAAAGTTGTTACTGCAATAGTTTTTGAGTTATGAGCCCTTTACTCAAAGTAGCTAAGATTGCTATTACTCACTTATCTTTAGGCCTAAGTCAATAAAACCAAAAATTTTTTCAAGGGCATGAAAATTCATTGGGACAATTAATTTACAAAAAATCTGTAGCTGTAGTAGTTTTGGAGAAATCTGCGTGACTAACTAACGCACGCACACACAGACATCATTTCATAATCTCCCTCCCGGGCTAAAGCCCGGCGGGAGATAATAAACACTGATACGAACTACCACAGATAAAACATAAACACTGATATAAACTACCAGAGATAAAACATAAACACTGATACGAACTACCACAGATAAAATATGAACACTGATATAAACTACCACAGATAAAACATAAACACTGATACAAACTACCACAGATAAAACATAAACACTGATACGAACTACCACAGATAAAACATAAACACTGATATAAACTACCACAGATAAAACATAAACACTGATACGAACTACCACAGATAAAACATAAACACTGATACGAACTACCACAGATAAAACATAAATACTGATACGAACTACCACAGATAAAACATAAACACTGATACAAACTACCACAGATAAAACATTAACACTGACACAAACTACCAGAGATAAAACATTAACACTGATACGAACTACCACAGTAAATTCATGTGTAGGTTTTATCTGAACTCAGTGGGCCTGAGTGAAGCACACTGAGGATTTGAAATATGCCAAGTGTTCTGACTATGTAGTAGTCACCATTCAAAGGCTGCTGGTTAAAATATTCTTATTCTCTGCAAAAGTAATTCGTACCTCAAAGAAAAGGTAGTTTTCTATGCTGTAAGGATTTTATATGCATCTTGTAATACCTATAATTCACTCAAAATCACCCTATCTCACTCCATTTACGAGATAAATGCGATCTGATAAGTTCCAAGAAAATTTAAGTTGGCTGCCAAAACATGAAATGCTCAAATTTGCTGATGTTACTTATATGCAGGGTTCAATATCCACTCAAAAGCACTCAAACTTGCTCCATTTATAGGATGAACAAAGATTTATATTTAATTCAACATTGAACATATGGTTTGCTACTTTGTGAAATACTCAAATGCTATCGTAGCCTGCCACTAGTAACGTTGAGACTTACAGGTTGGCCGTTTGACCTGGAACAAAGAGTGTCTAAGGGCATCCTCGGCAGTGATGCGCCTGTCTGGGTCTGCATCCAGCATCCGTCGCAGCAGGTCGGCCAGCTGGGGGCTGTACCGCAGTTCCTTCTCTGCATGAGTGACATATTGAAGGATATCCTCCGGCTTGTTTTGAATCTGTAACAACAGTTTACAAATCAGTACTGACCAAGTGCAATGTCACTGATGATTAATCTGGCACACATTTAATCATCGTGCCAGTTTCTCTCACCATTTATAACAGGACCAGTCGTAGCAGTCTCCTGAGTTCCAACTCGGCTAACTCCAAAGATAAGTTCTGAATACGGAACTGGGAGTAATCAAATAACAAACAAAAGATGTTGAACAGAAATGAATGCATGTACATTTATATTTAACAGGCCAAGGGTATATGCACTGTCATTATGTAATTTCATTCTACCACCCATATGGTCTCTCAAGAGGACAGACTTCCACAAAGAAGGGATTTAGACTAAGGCTGCGACCGAGTGGTCGGTATTCGCGAGTGGAGTCGATTTGGGAAGATCTCGAGTGCTTTCTGGTCCACCCGATCGTCGTTAACTACTATAATATATTATATTGTCGCCCACTTTATCACGTTTTTTAGGACGACAAAGAATGACAACACTGCAAAATGGCGGAATTATTTGTATATTGGGATATTTTATATAATACTCCCTCATTTTATAACAATATAGTAAGTTTTGATTACCTTTCACCACTATTTTAACGCTAAGGCATCGTTTCCGGAAACCACAGTTTTGTTTATGGAGAGGAAAAAACGTGCATACTAAAACACACGAATACCGAACTGCGAGACGAATTTACGTAGCTCGGGTACCGGGATGGATTTTAACCACCCGTCACAGCCTTAATTTAGACCCAGCACTAGTTAGGACTTGCAAAAAGAAGAGTGTTAGACAAAGAGGAGATTTTTACACCCAGTTCTATGAGAATCCAAACTTTCTCAAAAGAAAGGTGAGGTGTTATGGAATCACAAGACTGACCAAAATAAGTCCTACAAGCAATAAGCATTAAGCATAGGAGCTAGTGATGGGACGATTAGACCAACGTTCGATTAATCGTCGGCGTTATGGTACAATCGCGTTCGGTCACTGACAACTTCTAGAAATCAATTAAATCTTACCCTTCCTTATGTGTCTCAATATCCACGTGTTTTTTATATTTTAAGCTATTTCCTTAACTTTCCTTTGATAAATAATGAGATTTGTCACGAATTTGGGTTTGTTTATGTCTACCGCCATATTTACCGGAAGTGAGTGCTTTTGGTAGGTTCTAAATGTCGGAATCACCGTTATTCTTACGGATTGACAAATCCTTCATCCCGGAAAGTGTTTCATGATATATTTTCTTACAGTGGAGTAAAAAAGTCGATTAAGGGTCGATCATCGGTCGGAAAATTGGACAAATAATCGACCGCGAAAATTGAGGCGATTCCACTCACTAATAGGAGCAAGTGATAAAGGAGTTTGGGAGGCGGACTGGCGAGTGTACAACTGGGGTGTAACAAACACCTCAACTACCCAGCAGAGAAAGAAATTCACCTACTGTCATAGTCATTTTTTTTTCTTTTTGCCAAAATTATTTGTGAGTTTGAAATGCATTCTGACAGTGGAAAACAAACCTGAAGAATTTATTGATTTGCCTTCCCAAAACATGGGCTAACCAATCGTGTCAGAGAAACATGATTATATACCCCTTTCACACTGAAGGTAATATTCCCTACATGTACAGATGTTTTGTATAATGCCTCATTCCTCCGTGTACTGCCTCCGTGTACTGCGTGTGTGTGTGTGTGTGTGTGTGGGGGGGGGGGGGTGTGTGTGTGTGTGTGTGTGTGTGCGTGTGACTGGAGTCGTTTTCACTTGTGGTCTCGATGATTTTTGGACGTAGGCAAAATGGCTTCCGGTGTGATAACAGCATCAGACTAATACAATCTCAGACATACCCGTATCAGGAGCTCTTTGCCTTCAGCCACTTTGAACCAGGGGTGTTTCTGTACCGTGAGGTAAATAATTGTACAGCCCAGTGCCCACATGTCACTGTTGAAGTGACTCTGACGTTCACACACTTCAGGAGCCATGTAGTTCAGTGTCATCCCTCGGTGTGAAAATTCCTCCGCACTCAGCCGGACGGTGCCAAAATCCAGGAATTTCACCTCACCATGCCTGTTGTAGCCCATGTTTTCAGCTAAAACAATGTACAAACAGGAGTGCCATGGAAACTTTATTTTATGTGGAAGTCTTCCACATCGAAAACCTCTGTATGATAAAAATACAAAAACTAATGCTGCAAACCATCACCATGCAGATGGTTCCTACAAGCAGCAATTTAAGCGACGACATCAAACTTACATACAAGTCCCTGTACCGACTGGTTATATGTTAAGATATCGCTTCAGCATGCATCAACTCATATTAAATGGTGGAACAATTAGATGTATAACAGTACTGACAGGTAGCAGTTTGGCCTTTCCAACTTAAAATAAACGACTACTTTACAGGAACCTATTTCTACTAAACAGAAAAAAAGTCAGAGATTATATTTTTGCATTTTTATATATTTAACTATTTTTATGCAATGAACTGATGGATGTGATTTATGCTTGCTGCCTTGTATACATGAAAAGGTTGTAATCAGCAGGCACAAAACGCCAAGAACTGAACTTATTTCTGGATTGATGTATAATCCCACACCACCTGGTGACGTTGTAGATGTCGTAATCGGTACATGATGGACACAAAGATAAATTGACACAAAGACAAACACTCTTCTGAATTTTTCAAATATAAGTGGTGTACAAACTAAGGAACAAAATACACTTAAACGATGCTTATCAAGACATTTGTTATTTATTTTGTGCGATTTAATTATTTACACCACTAAGATAAGCCAAACTCTGAAGACCGTTTTTGTTAGTGTCCAGCTTATCTTTGTGTCCACCTGTGTAGTGTGTGCAACAACTTGTGGACAGAGTGTATTTTAATAAGTCAGTGTGATGCCTGATAGATTGTATATGTTTCTAGAACCTGTTGGACACCTGTGCATGTTCTTACGAGTACTTACGTTTAATGTCGCAGTGAGACACACGGTGGAGCTGCAGATGTCTCAGCCCATGCAGAGACTGTCTCAGCAGGTTGACCACCGTCTCCTCACCAACCAGCTGCCTGGCCTTTGAGTGCTCTTTCAGACACTCATGCCAGGAGGTGTCTGAAAAACAAGTAAGTGGGGCAGAAATTCTCCAAACAATGTATAAAAACATGCGGGTAATTGACATACCAAAGAAGACTCGGGGTGACAGGAGGCCATGGTGGATAGGCTTATGCAAACAGGTAAGTTTTGAGCTGAAGAAGGCAAAATGTGTTGCACTGTGTACATTATTACAACAAGCAATCAGTGCCCGTGAACGGGCTCTGTGTCAGCTGACTGTGTGTTTTGAGTTTCAGAGTAGAATTGACGGAAGAAAAGGACACAAAAGTTGTGCCCTGCAAATTGTATTCAGAAGGAAAGTAACATAGGTAACTGTTTAGGTGTAAAAAGTAAGTTAAAAACATATTTAAAGAAAATACTGCAAATGCAATAGTTTTTGAGTAACAACTGATTTAATCAACAGTGAGAATCTCAAAGTAGCTTTTGCTCAGATATGCAATCAGTTAAAGGGCTGTAATTTTAATATGGTATAGCTCACACAAAAGTAGATGAATGACGTATTTATAAAAATATTGTAAAAGAAATAGTTTTCAAGTTACAACTGATTTACTCAACTGTGAAACTCTAAAAGTAGCTAATGGTCAGTTATGCCACGACATACACGTCTGCAATTTCACTATGTTATAGCTAACTCAAAAGTAGGTGAATAACATATTTAAACAAAATTCTTTAAATGCAATAGTTTTCAAGTTACAGCTGATTTACTCAATAGTGAGAACCTTAGAATAGCTATTACACAGCTATGCTATGAGCTACACATCTCCAATTTTACAATGTTATAGCTAATTCACAAGTAGACGAATAACCTAACCGAAGAACCTGAGAATAGCTTTTACTCAGCTATGCCATCAGCTAACATCTGCAATTTTACTATGTTATAGCTAATTCAAAAGTAAATGAATAAGATATTTAAAGAAAATTCTCTAAATGCAATAGTTTTCAAGTTACAACTGATGTAAAATAGATATATATCATAAAATATTGTTTCCCAATTAATTATCCCTGTCCACTGTTTGTTATATTTTAATCCCACACATCTATCAAACATATGCACTAATCTACTCCTTCCTAACCTACCACCTTTTGATTTTGGTACTGTGATGCTGTAATTAGAAAGGTTTGTACGTAGGAAAGGTAGGTGCACCTATTTCTAAATTTTAATTTTTGGCTTTCATTGGTCATGCATTGCACTTTTTGGTTCTGTTTTTCCATCCTCTTGACTGTTCGGTCAACAACCCCCACCAAGGAAAATAGTTTGCCATCACCAAAACTTATTCACCCAAGTTTACTCTCCTCTTTGGACAGTTGCAACATTGCTTTTGTCGCCCTGCAGGCCCACTGTCGTCAAGTGACGCACTGTTTCAGAAATGTCAACCCTTGGTGGTCCATCATCCTGATTCTTTCTGGCGACATTAGTTTGAACCCAGGTGCATCAGCCAGAAATATCAAAGCCAGTCATCTGAATGTCCGTTCATTGCGTAACAAAACATCAGCATTTAGTGATTTTGTTTTGTCAAATGATCTCGACATCGTTGGTGTCACTGAGACATGGCTAAGACCGTCGGACACACAAGGCCTAATGGATGAGATAACCCCTGCAGGTTTCCAGCTTCACCAGGTCCCACGCGAGAACAAGAAAGGAGGTGGAGTTGCTGTCCTTGTTAGAAATGACATTGATAGCGTGCATTGTCAAATTGACCGGCGGGAAACGTTTGAACACATTACCGTCAAACTGTCAGATCGACAGTCAAGCCAGCTCCTGGTACATGTAATTTACCGACCTCCAAGTACCAGCAAAAGCAGATTTATCGAGGAATTCAACAGTTTCATGGAAGCAGCTGCTTTGTCACCACATGAAAATATTATCCTGGGAGATGTCAATATCCAGCTTGACAGTCAAAATTGCTGGACAGAAAATTTCAACACAGTTCTATTGGATTTTGATTTTATTCAACATGTGTCAACACCTACACACATACAAGGACATATCCTTGATGTACTCTGCACTAGTAAATCCCTAACTTCCTCAGTTCACCATGGTGTAAAGGACGGCATATCAGACCACCTAGCTGTCTTTTTCGCTACAACATTCCCTGTCAAAAATTCCTGCAGAGTAAAACGGTTGAAAATCAAGAAACTTCGCAAGATAAATAAAACTGAATTTATGTCTGACATTGTAAATTCTGAGCTTATCCAGGCTCCTTACAAAACAGCTAGCTTACTTTCACACCAGTACTTTCATACCCTTAGGAACATACTTGACAAGCATGCACCTGTACATGAATGTAAAACCCCACAACATGTCAACAAAGGGTTCATCAACAGTGAGATTTTGGCAGCAAAGAGACGTAAGCGCAAACTCGAAAGGGAGTGGTGAAGGGACAACTCTGCCATAAACCGCTGTGAACCATTTCAATCGTCTCGTGGAATGTGCAAAAACCAAATACTACAGTGATATGGTTAGGGAAAATGAGGATAACCCCAAGGCCTTGTGGAATTCCATAAAGAAAGTCCTCCATAGATCACCAAAAATGGTACTTCCAGATTATACCACCATGAACAGTCTAGTCAACACTTTTGGCAGGTATTTTGCAGACAAAATTGCTAAATTAAGATCTGGATTACTGTCTACTGATGCCGATCCCCCTGTCTCAGGTTCCTACAAAAACAAGTTTGTTTCTTTCCGGACCATGTCAGAGGAAGAAGTCCTTAAAATCATAAAGTCCACACCAAATAAATCATGTGACTTGGATCCCATCCCAACATCATTGGTCCTTGAATGTATCAGTGTGCTCCTGACTCCTATTACAAATATTGTGAACTACTCTCTACAGGAGGGCAGTTTCCCTTCCTGTTTTAAGATTGCACATGTTACACCCTTGTTGAAAAAAGCTGGTCTTGACAAGAATATTCTCAAGAATTATCGACCAGTGTCCAACCTCAGCTACATCTCCAAACTCAAAGAGAAAGCTGTGGCTAAGCAGATAAATGAGCATATTGCTCATGAGGGTATATCTAACGAAAACCAGTCCGCATATAGAGCTTTTCACTCAACTGAAACGGCGTTGCTCAAAATACAAAATGACATTGCCACATCAATGGACAAGGGTGCAGCTGTTGGATTAGTCCTTTTGGACTTATCTGCAGCTTTCAATACAATAGACCACTCAATCCTATTCAACTGTCTTCAGCACTGGTATGGCATTGATGGGGTAGTGCTTAAGTGGGTCCAGTCATACCTCAACTCACGCAAGCAGCGCATCAAAATAGATGGACATCTTTCAGATGCTTTTCAACTCCCTTACGGGGTTCCCCAGGGCTCAGTTCTAGGGCCACTCCTTTTTACCCTATACACAACCCCTCTCAGTTCAGTCATATCTAAATTCAATGTCACCCACCACTTATATGCAGATGACACACAAATTTACTTGGAACTCGACTCTAGGAACTTCGATTCCAGTATCACTGAATTAACAAATTGATGGAAAATAATATGCTTAAATTAAATCCTGACAAGACAGAATTCATAGTGATTGGTGATGATCAAATTAGAAGTTCCCTGAAGTCATCTTTCCCAGTGAGTTTGCTTGGCAACACCATGGAACCAGCTGAATCGGTAAAAAACCTTGGTGTCATCCTGGATGCTGAAAATTCAATGCAAAGACACGTGGCTAATCTATGTCGCATAAGCTACTACCATCTCCGGGAACTACGAAGGGTCCGCAGGTACTTAAATCATGAAACAGCTGTAAAGGTGGCAAATGCCTTGGTAAGCAGTCGTCTGGATTACTGTAACTCACTGCTTTACAACACAAAAAAGGCATATACTAGCAGACTACAAAGAGTTCAAAATGCCTTATGTCGGACGGTGTGCAAGCTAAACAAATACTGTCATGTTACACCCTTCCTGCACAAACTACACTGGCTCCCCATTCATTACCGTATACTGTTCAAATATAATCTCCTCATTTATAAAGCAATACATTTGAGCCAACCTCCATATCTCTCCGCTCTAATTAGGCGGAGTGACCTCACACGGGGCAATCGCCTATCAATTTCCTCATCTAAACCAAATAAACGCTCAGGGCTACGCAGTTTCATAGCAGGGGCTCCCACAGAGTGGAACAAGCTTCCTCAAGCCATCAGAACCATAGAAAGCATTTCTGGTTTCAGGAAACAGTTGAAAACATACCTTTTTAGATTGGCTTATCCTCCACCATAGCCTATCTCCCCTACCGGACGCTAATATGGAAACGGACATCTTTCTGGAACTGGACTATCCCTTTTTGCACATCAGCGCCTTAGAGGATGTTTACATCAAATTCGGCGCTATATAAGTGTTTCTTACTTACTTACTTACTCAACAGAGAAAATCTCAAAGTAGCTCTTGCTTAGCTATGCCATGACATACAGGACTGCAAATTCACTATGTTATAACTGACCCCAAAATAGGTGAACAACATATTTATAGAAAATTCACTAAATGCAATAGTTTTTGAGTTACAAGTGATTTTACTCATTATGAAAGGTACTGAAAAATCAGAAAGTAGCTATTACTCACTTAGCTGGAATAGACACCAAAGTTACTCATAATGTTGTAGCTATGGAAAAAGTAGCTGAATAACATATTTTAACAAAATGCTCTAATGTGTTTTCATACTTTTGGTGGGGGTACCTCCCTTGTAATGTCTCTACAAACAGACAGATTTGCATACCTTGAACAATTTTTCGTCCTCGATAGATAAGGTATCAGAAAAAACAGTATGTCTCTAGGCCTTGTAGTTTTGGAGGAGAAGTTGTTCACGGGGACGCCGCAGGGTGACGACATAAAAATCGTTCCAAATCTTGGGAGCATCAAAAGCAAAACTGTGGCCTAAGTGTTTGACTGACTTGTAGAGTGACGAGTGGAAAGGAGGAACTGTCAGGTATTGACGATCAGGATAACTACATTTCAGGTCGAGCTTTCATTGGTACAAACATATCCTGAAAATTTGGCAAAAATCCATTAAGCAGTTTGATCTCCAACGTGGAATGAAGATGGGCGGGACTGACAGACAGACGGATGGAAAGGAGTATTCCTATATCCCCCTTTCAGGTTTTATTGATAGGGATAAAAATAACAAGGATATCCTTCTAAACAAAGATGGAGGCTCAATGGCCTGGAGGTGGGCAAGTTTGGCATGTATTTACAGTCTGTCATCTCTGTGAGGATTTGACTTCTACAAGTGATAATGCTGAGGACCTGTCTCAATATAACCCTGGATCGTGATGTAAAACCCTAAACCTGACCTTAGACTAAATGATCTTCTGCTAAAAGGTATTTGGATTATATCTCTTCACTCCAATGGGGACACCAAACTTGCCAAGAGTTACATCTCGACTTACCGACATACTCCATGAGAATGCAGACGAAGTCCCCGTCCAGCAGCAAGCCGTACACTTGCGGCAAACAGCGCGCACCCACACTCTGATCCGTCAGCTCGATCACCACTTCCACTTCCTGTCGCCGAAACGACGACATCCTCACCTGAATTAACACCAACTGAAGCCTTTACAAAGAACCACTTTGATAGGGACATACCTGTAGTGAGGTCTACACATGATACTTTCATATTTATCTTTAGTGGGGAATGGATGGTGGGCAAAACATATAATGCATTCTAGTGTTGGTCCAAACCAATATGTCTGCCATTGAGAAACACTGGATGAAAGTTTAGACATTTTTTTCGGATATTTTATTGTATATTTGTGATATTTTATATTTTCCAACCAGTCTGTGAGCTGATTATAGACATGCCACTAATAATATTATGTTTTGTTATTTCAGTAAAATGGTTTGGATACCAAGACACCATTTATACCATTGTATCTCTAATCTTTATACTATCTTGGCAAATAAATGAACATGAATTATATACTTTCCTTAAATCTAATCTAATCTACTGCTTTATTGCTTCCGTATTAATGGTCCGAATTACGATAATTTTCAATCTTTATCTTCAGTAGCTCGAGTAAATTTTATACCATGATATCATACACTATATGGTCTTTCTTGCTTCTGTAATGCTACAGCTCATATCTTTAATTACGAACGCTTCCATACGTATTTGCTTTCAAGTTGATCCTGTCAATATGGTTCTGTAAAGAGACCCTCCTATATCTGTGTAGGGGTGTGGCATGATAACATGACCCGAAAGTGTTTACTGGAGGTGAAATTTTAAGTCTTTGGGAGATTAAACCTAAGTGTTTATTTAGATACTACTATGACCCTAGTATCTACTTCCAATAATGAAAAGATAACTTTTTGTCATTTTGTATATTTTAACTTGAAGAATATAAAGGTGTGTCTGGAAACTCTTCAGATGTGACACATCATGAAATTCTCATTTTTAATAATTTTAAAACTTAATTACCAAGCATGTTTTGTGTTTTGCCAATACTATACTGAGCACCCTAACATATATGAATGAAGTTAACAATGTATGGAAACTTGGTTAAATTTTTTGACAGCTTTCTATTTTTGCATATTTAGCACCTATTGAAAAAACACATTTCGTTTCTTGTAAAAAGAAAAGTACTATATCCAAAAAGTTGAAACTTTTTGCAGGTGTTAACCTAAAGGTGGTCTACCTCTAAAAGAACCAATGCTAGGATGATTGTACAGGTTTCACATATATAGGCCTCCAAAGCAAACTCTTCAGATGTGACACATGCTCTTCAGACATGACTTATAGCTCTTCAGATGTGACTTTTTAAAAATTTTAGTGTTTATTTTCTTGTTAAAGCTTAGAAATGTTTATATTGCACCAAGAAAGTAATAAATAATTATAACTGGCAACATGAGTGTCATTTTTAGATGAAATAAAAGTGGCTCTTCAGATGTGACATACTTCCTTCCCGTCTAGTCAGTGTGACGTCACATCATCTTTTCCATGTGGTATGTGTACTGTGCAGATGAGTTTTTTGGGAAGCTTTCAGAAATTGAAGAATTTGCTGATTGTTTGCAGATTTGAACTTTAACTTCATATTTTCTACATATAGTGATTGTTACTTCTCAACATGGTATCACCGGGACAGACGAGAGGGACATGATATTATTTAATGCCAACCTTTAATAGTAACAAACCAGTGTGTATGTTATCGTGACAAGGATAAGGGCAGCAACCATTGTGTTTTAAAAGAAGACTATTCTCGCAGTAATATCCTAATCACTGATCAACGAGCATAACTGGCCATATCATCTTACAAACTGAAGAAAGAAAAACAACATGGCAAGTCTGACACGTCTGCTGCTGCTGATACTAGTTAGACCCTAATAGATTCAACTGTAGTCTCGGTTTTAGGGTCTGTGAATGAACAGAAGAAGCAGAAATGACCTGAGAAGACATTGGCCAAAGACAAGGATAAGGCCAAAAAGCATTCAAGGCCTTCTAAGTCTTCCAAGCCGTCAACTGACAATAAATTAGAAGCTCTAGATCAGAAATGGTCGGGACATTTCTCAAGGCTGGAGGCAATGCTGTTGGCCAGAAGCTTTCTACCGTAACTGACCTTCCAGACTGTGAAAGTGACACCAACAGGGGCTCCACTAGCTGGTGCTGTGAAGGCAGCTGACCCTTTTATTACACCAACTCAACTTTTTGACAGACCTCAGCCTGTTGATGTGCACCGATCTCAGCCTGTTGACTGACCCCAGTCCACAGACCAGGTCCCTGCTATGCAGCGACAGGTGTCCATTACACTGGTTACAGAGACAGTCAGGCAGCTTACCTAGATGGACACTGATTCGAATGTCAATCCCGCTGACCGACCTCATACTGTTTGCCCAGCAGAGGAAATGGAGCTGTCTGACCTAGATCAGGGTCCGACTTCAGCCGACATTGACCAAGCTCTTTCAGACACTGATTCGAATGTCAACCCCGCTGACCGACCTCATACTGTTTGCCCAGCAGAGGAAATGGAGCTGTCTGACCTAGATCAGGGTCCGACTTCAGCCGACATTGACCAAGCTCTTTCAGAGGAGCAAACCTACAGAGAGACAATGAGAGAGGCATTAGACTCCTTCATGGGTTGGAAGCATATCCCCGAACTGGATACAGCCACTTCAGAGGCTGATGACCTCCCCTTTGCAGGACCAAAACTGCAACCAGTTGGAAAGATTTCAGACACCTGCTGGGGGCTCGGTGTAGCGGTTAGAGTGCTCACCTTTAACCTCTGAGGCCATCGGTTTGAATCTCAGTCCAGGTACTTCACGTTGGAAAGTTGGTAGTTACTTACCAATGCCCGGTGGTTTACAGAGCATAATCTTGACCAACTAGCATGACCCTGGCTGTTGAACATGATGTAAAATAAAAAATAAATCTAAATTCAGTCAACATAATGACAGATGACTGGTTATGTAAGAAGTTGGATAAGCTCAACCTCATACTAGTTGAAGGCTACCCTTCTAGGAGTTTGGAGGCTACTATTTTGCAACGTAACCAGTACACCGGGACTGCCAAGTCTCAGGATTGACAAGACAAGGATTCCAGTTCAATTTCCTATTGGTAATATAAATCTGCCAGACTGAACATTTTAACATCCAGGGTCAGTCCCACCAATTCACAACACCCATGGAATTTACAGTAGTGATGAAGGTCAAATTGGTGGTTTTACACAGGGTATAAGAATCTACCAGTACTTAGATGACTGGTTGGTCCGAGCCAGATCCCACCAAACCTGTCTCCAGCATATACATACTCTAGTAGCTCTGTGTCAGGAGCTAGGTTGGTAAACAGGAAAAAATCAGAACTGGACCCCAAACCACTTAAACAAGTGTTCAACCTCAAGGAGGGCAAGGTCAGACCCTGTCGCCCACCCTACAGCGCTGGCAAACCTTGAATGCAAAGATTCAGGAACTGCTCTCCAAACCAACCTGTCAGGACAAGCAGCTGATGTCCCTGATCAGGGCTACTGAAAGCTACAGAAAAACAGGTCCACCTGTGATGGCTACATATGAGACCTATACAGTGGCACCTGAAAAGGAATTGGAAGGTTCCAGAATCACTAGAAAAGGTGATCCCTATCCCCAGGTCACTCCCTCCTCAGCTAAAGTGATGACCATACAAAGAAATTGTTCTTCAAGGTCTACCACTACACTCAGGTGTGCTCTGCCAATCTTTACAGATGTATCAAAAGAAGGGTGGGGCACTAACTTAGCAGAGCACACTATAAGGGGAACCTGCTCCCTCCCAGAAAACAGGTTGCACTGGTCTGCTGTGGAAGGATCTGGACCCTCATGCCTTCCTACCAGTAGCCATCTTGGGCAAAGTGCTGGAGAAGTTTCAGGACTATCTGTACAACAGAATTATTCTGATTGCTCCAGGGTGGCCCACCATGCCCTGGTTTTGGGACCTAGTGACCATGTCAGGTCAAATTCCACTGTACCTGTCCAATCTGCTAACCCAGCCATTTAGTCACACCCCTCACAGGATTCTACCAAACCTAAATCTCAATGTCTGGCTCCTGGAGCCTCAGTTATCAATGAGCGAGGTTTCTCTGAGGCAGTGGCAGCACGAATTGAAGCTCCTTAGAGAGTCTCAACCAAATCAGTCTATGAGGCTAAGTGAACCATTTTTACAAAGTGGTGCCACAGTAATCACGTGGACTTCACGGCAAAGGTTGCTGACTTCCTGTTGAATCTATTCCAGCACAGGAAGTTGCGGCCAAGTACAGCTGATGGCTACAGGTCAGCCATTGCAGACAAACAATATTATTGAGACGGGTAGTTTACGGGTGGAGGAACCAGTGCATTCTAGTTGGTCCGAGATGCCAAATTCACCCATCTATAGCAGCAAAGATGAGAATCTCACTTGTCTCTTGGTTAGTTTCCACAGAGACAGACTTAAGGGTTGGAGAGGCATCCCCTCCTGGAACATCTCTTTCGTATTGCATGTAAGTTAATACCTTACCCAATGAACAAGTAAGGCCCTCCCAACTGACCCCGCTATCAGCTTACCAGGGGTCTAAATAGGTTTAGACATCGAAAAAGATGGTATGATGTCACACTGTTTAGACAGGAAGGAAGTGTTCTAGCCACATAGCGAATGGACAGTACTAGACACAGAATGACTTTTTCTGTTGTTTGGTGGGCCAGTCTTGCCAACTGCATTAGCAATTGTCCATTGGTTAGTGCTCTTCAGATGTGACATGTTGAATAAGGTCAACATTTCAGAGTTCTTTTTATTTTAATATGTGACAACATATTGAAAATTGTGGACCTTTGTATAAAGGATTTGCACAAGGTAAAGAATGGGGAAAACGCTGAGACAAAACTATTTAAAGTCACATCTGAAGAGCAATATGTCACATCTGAAGAGCATTTGGTCACATCTGAAGAGTTCCAATGGTGTCAAACTATTCCAGAAGCGATCTTCCAAGAGCCTTTTTTCTGAACTGGATTGCAACTAAGTGTATTTGACTTTCATGGTAAATCATAATAATGATCATTGACTTCATCTATCCATGTCACTGGAAGTAAAATTTACATTTTGTGAAGAAAGTGTAAATTTTTAAAAGTAGGCATCCTCATTTGTATATTAGGGACTTTTTCCAATAAACTTTCATGTATGTACACAGTTTTATATTCCCTAAAACAAAATAATATAAAATAAAGCTGAAATAAAGCTTTTAAAACTATCAATCATGACAATACATCTTCATAGGTTAAACTAAACCTCTTCAGATGTGACTTTTCTGTTTCGGACAGAAACTTTTGCCTGTCATTCTGTTGAAGAAAACCATTAGAGGTTTATATTTTCAGGCATTATAATGCACATGTTGTTCCTTCTAAACAGCATCTTTGTTTGGTTCTGCAGCTCCTGTTTTTTTTTAAAGGTGGCCTCTTCAGATGTGACAGGGCGTTTCGGACAACAGAATTTAATATTTTAATTCAAAGATACTCAGAGATGCATTGGGATAATGACTTTAAATCTTGATCACATTTAACCAAAGACTTTAGGCTATCATTTGACTAAAAATGTCAGAAAAAGACAAAAAAAATGTTATTGTAGTGGGTGCTCAAACAAAGTCACCCAATTTTCAAACCTAAATTTCCATATCCACCAGCACATACTCAAGAGCTTGTAGTTTAAAAAGTATTGAAGGTACGTTCGAACTTTATACACCAAATCAAACGTGAGATAATACGCTTTCATAAAAAATTGTTTTTTTTTTTCATTTATTAAGCGATTTGTATGCAATATACACATTTGAAAACTTTGCTTTTTTCAGAGTGAACAAATTTTTGTGAAAAAATGGTGAATTTTGGTAACATATTCCTTTCTCAAAAAAAACGGCTAATCCAGTTGACCTGAAGTTGTCTCTCCACAACTGCCCATCATTAAGATATATTTTAATGTGAACCATTTCATTTTATATGCTTTGATTGGCAAGCTTGACTCAAGTTTTTGAGGGTAGGTACAAATGGGTCATGTTATCATGCCACACCCCTGTAGTACACATTGAAGAACAGGCCCTCCTTCGTCCTCACCCTATAAAAACATTGTCCGATGTGGTTACCTTTTTGTAGGCAAACTCTGCACCTGTCGCGCGATCTTTACAGCTGAATACACTGCCAAATGTTCCTGTCCCCAATTTACACAGGATGTCAAACTGCCGGCCATTCTCATAGATCCCTGGTGCACCAACGGACAGGCTCTGAATTAGACAGAATTAACACAGTTACTCTAGTGCATTATTCAGAGTAAAGCCACAAAATTACAGCACAGTCACTGTTCTAAATCGTTCAAACTGAATACAATGACTAACACTTTGCACTTCACAAAATTAAAGCAGTTATTTCTATGTTTTTCACAGAACTAAAGCACAGTTATTCTTGTGTTGAAACAGAGCTACCATTGTGCACTGTGCAGTAACTGCTATGCATTACAGAGAATTAAATAATGTAGAATAAAGCCGAGAGTCCTTTTATACGCAATGGCAGATACGTATGCGTATCCGTGTACTGTGTACACATGCATATATGTAAAAAAAATCCCTCCCATTATTTTAAGTTTATATGACTCCATCTATCCATGTACTTACATCCAGATGCGTATGCGTGAAAAAAGATATGGATGCAATCAATTTCTGAGCGATTTTTTACACATACGGATCACATACGCATGCATTTGTCATTTAAATTCTTTGACTTTGTAAAAGGAAGTAAAATGAAAAAAATTAAAACTGCTGTAAACTTTTCTTGTAAACCTTTTGTCAAAATATATACATGTTTTTTTTTTGCAACAATTTATTCCACTGTGGTTATTTTTGAGAGAAAACTATACAGCAGAGACTGACAATTTCAAGCTGTACCTGGTTACATACATAAAATACTTTCGTAAAAATTGTAACCTCGTAAGAGGCTTTTAATATACTAGTAATTTGCGAATATTTTTTATATTAATAACATGGTCTTTTGGAGATTATGTATATTTTAACCATGTGCAAACACTTTACTCATTTGTAAAATGCAAAACCATTTGATTCAGTGAGAATATATGCTACAACAAGACGGGCTATATTCTAGATTTTAAAAATATGTGATACGATCAGAAGTCTTTGTTAAGGTTAAGTTATCTTGTTCTTGTCTGTAAGAATCTGGCTTTGATAATCATCCCTGAACACTTTTATTGCACATATTGCTCTCTCCTATGGAATTTCTTTTTTTTTTTCACCGACATCTGACAAATGTCGGTGACCAGTTTTCATGTTATTTATAATTTCCGTTTTATAACTAATTTTGTGTTGATATACTCTAATATTTTTATATTACCCAGAAGACTTTAGCCCCATGAGATATTTTATTTTACTTCCTTATTTATACATAGAGTAGAAATGTTTACAATATGTGTAAAAATATACGTGTTAATGGAACCACAAAAAACGTACATGGATGACGGATGGGGTATACGCATACGTCATTATGCATTAAAGGATTCTCAGCTTTATGGCTGAAGTACACACACAGCTTATACACATGGAATGATCATACAGCCAACTGAACATAAATAGTCCTCAACACTACACAGAATCAACAAAATAATTCTTTACGTTATGAACCAATAAAACTACAGTATATAACAAAGACACAATGTTAAAAGTAACAATGAAAAATAACAAAGCATAGAAAAACATAATTATGTGTAAAGTAAAAGTTCTATTCTATTCTAAGAAAAGGTTCAAAATATTTTGGCTAACCCCTTTGTAGGAGCTTTTACACCAGTACGGCAGTCTTAAATTCAGAACGAAGTTCAACAGGGAGCCAATAAAGATTCTTTCCAACAGGAGTAATGTGTGAGTACTTGGTGGTATTGGTAAAGATTCTGGCAAGACCGTTCTGTACACATTACAGCTTACGAAGAACCAGTACAGAGATGCCTAAACAAGAAGTAAGAGTAGTCAAGATGACTACCAACCAAAGCATTTGCAGTCATAAAAGCAGCAATACATGCCAGCCTCTGAGACACTTGAAATCCCAGATTTGAGCAAAACATGTCTTACAGGTGTTCTGAACATGCCTCTAAAGAGATATCCATGTCAAACCACTCAACAAGGTTCCTGACTGCTTCAGCAGGAGAGAGGAAATTGACAAGAATGTTAACTTGGAAAAAATTCATTAGTTTTTCAAGCTGATTCTTTGAACAAAAAATAGAGTATTGCTTCACAAGAGAAAAAGAAAATTGCAAAGCAAAAACAAAGCTTCCCGGTGAGCATTAATGATTGTGTCGAAATGACAATGTTCCTCTATTTAATGTTTTTCTGTTTATGAAAAAATGCAAGCTTTCAGAGATATATGCGTTTTTGCTTTATATGAAGAAATTCAAGATGGCCACCAAAAATGGCGGGAAATAAATTTTTTGGGAAAAACTGCCAGATGATTCTGTGATACTCTGGGGGTAAAAAATTTCGCCCAAATCGCTCTATCTCACACTGTTTCAGATATAAATGAATTTTTGTGTTTTACGCAGAAATTCAAGATGGCTGCCCAAAATGGTAGGAAATTGATTTTTGGGAAAATTCACCGAATGAGTCTGCAGAAACCATGGGGATAAAAATTTTGCTGAAATCGCTCGATCTCACGGTTTCCAAGATAAAAGCGTTTCTGCGTTTAACGCAAAAATTAAAGATGGCTGCCGAAAAATGGCAGGAAAACGATTTTTGAGAAAAATCGCTGGATCACACAGCATATACCTTGAGGATAAAAATTTTTGTCAAAATTGCTCTACCGTTTCCAGGATAAATGTGTTTTATGCAGATATTCATGATGACCACCGAAAAGATTGACAGATGATTCTGCAGACACCCTGGGGGTAAAACATTTGGTCAAAATCACTCTATCTTGCACCATTTCTGAGATATTTAAGACTTTTTATTTTCATCATTCAGAAAATTTGTGGCGTTTAGTTAATCATTAATTAGTTGGTCACTTTGTATCGCATCACTTCCAAAAGTTAATGATTGCTAAATTTCATGTGAATAGGTGAAGTGCTTTTAAAGTTATCATCTGGACAAGCACACCCCTTTAAAAATATGTTTCTGGTTATGTGACTTCTCTGATTGGTTAAAATGTCACAACACCACATTCAGAAATTTTTCCCAGGACTACTGCATACATGTGCTTAATTTGAAGGGAATCTGGCCAGTAGCTATAAGCAATAGAAAATGCAGGAGCTGGCGCACCCTGTCTCTCTTCCCTCTTCCCTGAATACAAACAAGCATCCTTTGAGGGATGATCTACGTATGAGACTCTTTCTTTAAGTGAGAGAAAACTACGTGAAATGCTGGAGACCTGAAAATAGTAAACATTAAATGTCCATTGAGACAATTAAGCTGTTTTGACTGAATCTATCCAAGGATATCTCTTGTGACTTAGTGGATAGGGCAATTTGGCATCCCATCAAAGGCTGTCGATTCTGTGTGAATTTGACTCCCACAATGCTGAGGGCATGTCCCAATACGACAATGGCTGCTGAACGGATGTAAATCACTAGCTTTGACCTCGGAATTTCAACAAAATGGATGAATAACAAGATGTATCCACCGGAAAAGGACAACTAACATAGTTTCGTATATAAACAGTATGTTTCAATAATAAGCAAGCACTTTTAAGTTTGGCTACCCTCATTTGACCTTGAAGCAGGGGCTCAAGGTCAAATTTGACCACATCAGAAGATTCGCAGCCCATGATTTCCTATAGGTTGGTTTCATATTACAAACCTCTAGGACCAATAACTAGATTGGGCCAACTCGGCGCCAACATATCCCCAGACAGGTCATCACTCATGCCACAGGTTTTGATCGGGAATTTTTTATGTAAGCCATTTGTTGTATGCCATAAATCTTGGGAAAAGTTATATGAACTTCAGCACATCAATCCTTCTACTAAATTTATATCTTCCCAAGGAAGATGGTGTATCCCCAGACGCCGAATACATAACTCAACAGAGCATATTTTCAATCTTCCTGCAATGATAACTCTGAACCTATTTTCAAAGTATTTAAATGATTGATGATTGAATGTCTATTCCAAATTAATAATCCCAAAAGAGCATATCTGTTTCTATATTTGTTGACAAATAAAATATTATTTCTAACTCAACTCATCATACTTTTCAATCTTCCTGCAAAGGGTGACTCTGAACCTATTTTCAAAGTATTTAAATGGTTCATAATCCCAAAAGCGCATATCTGTTTCTATATTTGTTGACAAATAAAACATTATTTAAAAATTATATATTATTTATATTATTATTTTATTATATTATTTTTAGAATTTGCATTGTTTTTCAGTTATTCATTTCCTCAATTCCTATATATGTGGTCCATATATATGCAACCTAAATATGTGACACAATCTCAGTTCTGACTCCCCTTTGTCTTATTAGATAATGAAGCAAACCCCATCTCCCAACCCCACCCCACCCCTCTCCCCTTCTCCACACCACTCTCACTGTTACAGAAGATCTGCAACCCCACTGAAAAGTCTGGTTCTTTGTTTCTCATTTGATATCATTCAATACCTTTGTTTATTTAGTGTCACTCAATAGCTGGAGGTCCCAGAGGTGGATGGGGGGTGGGACTAAATACAGCACAAATGGTAAACAAACAAAAGGGGTAATCAAATACAAAAAGCTCAGTTAATCTTATCACTAAAATAAAATCAAATATATAAATAAGGAATGTCCAACAGGAAAATTATATACCTCCAGAATTAAATATAAATTATCAAACCACAAGAACAGATTTATAATAATAAGTCAGAATTGAGAATTTTAAGAATGTGATTATCAACTGAAATGAGTTAGTAACTGTAGGAACTGTGTCAAAATTAACTGAGGCAAACTGAATAAAACTGGGCTAGTTGAGGGTTAAAAATCCCCTATTTTTACTACATAAGGCTATAATTTCATTAATATTGGACTTATAGCTCACCAGAAAATAACAGTGTCCATTTTGCCTACTTGAAAATGTTTAACCAGTTTCATTTTAAAAAGTTAAAAACTCAGCAAGCAGAGAGATAACACACAAAAATAAGTACTTAAAAGCCTAAGATAGCCATAACATTATTAATAAAAATTTAAATAGACAGGCACTTCCTTTGAAAAATTCAAAGATTTCAGCTCTATGACCCACATAGTTTGACAGTTACAGGGCTTTAAAGTGGTATAATATCCATAAACTGGGTCTCTGTGGGCATTTTACAATTGTTAAAGAGACCTTAGCAATTAAACTACAGAGCTGAAACTTTTTGGGGGACAAACATAACAAAAAAAAAATTATATATAATACAGTTTAAGACCTGTCACACTAAGCATTTCCAAATAACAGGGCAAAATACGGAAAAAAATGTCAAAAAAGGTCACTTGGGTGAGTGTTTATGGCCCTCATACACAGGTTAAATGTCTACTAAAAGCCTTGATTTTCGGCACATGTAGAAAGGACATAATAATGCATTCCCAGATGGGATTTCAGCTCCATCAATCACATAGTTTAACAGTCACAGGGCTTAAAGGTGGCAAAAAGTCCAAATATTGGGTCTCTGTGGGCCTTTTAGAGATCTCGATGTGGCCTTCAAATTAAAGCTTCAGATTTATAATCTGTCACATACTAAGATTATACATAGAATATATATCTAATAAAGTTTGAAACTTCTCAGACTTACCATTTCCAAGTTACAGAGCAAAATATGTGAAAAATGTCTTAAAAGGGTCACTCGGGTGGGTGTTTATGGTCCTCATACACAGTTTAAATGTCTACTTGAAGCCATGATTTTTGGCACATGTAAAAAGAACATAATAATGTATTCCCAGATGAGATTTCAGCCCTATCAGTCACATAGTTTAACAGTCACAGGGCTTAAAGGTGGCAAAAAGTCCAAATACTGGGTCTTTGGGAGCCCGTCAGAGACCTCAATGTGGCCTTCAAATTAAAGCTTCAGACTTAAAATTTGTCACATACTAAGATTACACATAGAATATGTATCTAATACAGTTTGAAACTTCTCAGACTTACCATTTCCAAGTTACAGAGCAAAATATGTGAAAAATGTCTAAAAAGGGTCACTCGGGTGGGGATTTATGGTCCTCATACATGGGTTAAATGTCTATTAAAGGCCTAAATTTTGGAGTACATACAAGAAAAACATATTGATATATTCTCAGATGATATTTCACTTAGATGAGAGACATTGTTTGAAAGCTACAGTGCTTGAAGGTGGCAAGAAGTCCATAAATTGGGTCTCTGTGGGCAATTTTGAGACCTCAAGTCGGCCTAACAGGTAAACCTACAGCCTTTAAATTTTTCACAGACAAGGATTACATATAAGAGTTACACCTAGAGCAGTTTGAGACTCATCAGAATTACCACTTCCAAATTATAGGGCAAAATATGTTAAAAATCTAGGAAAAAAGTCCTAAGTGGGGTCTTTATGGGCCCCAAACACAATTTTCTCCTCAACTTAAAGTCTTGATTTTCGGCACATGTACTAAGAATATATTAATGTGTTCTCAGGTAAAATTTAAGCCAGATACGCCTCATAGTTTGTGACCTAGAGGGCTCTAAGTGGTCAAAAGTGCAATTTCTGACCTTAAGGTGGCCATAAGTTCTTTATTATTTGGAGTTTAAGGTCACCTTACAATAGGGATCTTCCTTTGGGCATCCTTAACATGTGTACCAAGTTTAAAAAAAAAATATTAATTGGTTTTTGAGTTATCGCGTCCACAAGGAAATTTCTACGGCGGCGGCGGCGCGACGGACCTGAATCCAATATATCCCCGACTTTCGTCTGGGGATATAATAAGCAAGTTATAAGCACTTTTAAGTTTGCCTATCCTTGTTTGACCTTGAAGGAGAGGCACAAGGTCAAATCTGACCATATCAGAAGATTCCCAGCCCATGATTTCCCATAGGTTGGTTTCACATTGCAAACCTCTAGGACCAATAATAAGCGAGTTATTACAACTTTTAAGCTTGTCATCCTCGTTTGACCTTGAAGGAGGGGCCCAAGGTCAAATCTGATCACATCAAAAGATTCGCAGCCCATGATTTCCTATAGGTTGGTTTCACATTGCAAACCTCTAAGACCAATAATAAGTGAGTTATAAGCACTTTTAAATTTGGCTATCCTGGTTTGACCTTGAAGGATGGGCCCAAGGTCAAATCTGACCACTTCAGAAGATTCGCAGCCCATGATTTCCTATGGGTTGGTTCCACATTGTAAACCTCTAGGAACAATAATAAGAGAGATATAAGCACCTTTCATGACTGACAAAGAAATGCCTGTGGCAGCCATCTTGTTTTGCAAAATGAGACCAAAAATATTGTCAGTCAAGATTTTATGGTTATGAATATATCCTGAAAATTTGAGAAGCCTACCTAAAATAACCTGGCCTCTAGAGGGGTAATGAGAAAATCTCTACACACTGCAGAGGCGCGTACTCATGCATAATCCATATATACAATAATCTACAAAAGCACATTTGATATGAAACAGTGAAGCGACTCACCCTGGCCTCAATGACACCCTCCTTACTATGAAACAGTGCAGCAACTCACCCTGGACAAAATGACGCCCTCTTTACAGTTGAGTTGTGCGATTTGGGTACGGTGGTGGGTGACGAGGCTGTCAATGTAATCCAGCAGGTTCTTCAAGGCAGTCACTGTCCCGTACACTACATAATCCATGGAGATCTCCGAGCATACTTGCTGATGTGCCTGAATGACGTCCCCTTCCTCCACGTCGGGCGACTCAGGCGAATTAAAGAACACCTGATGGTAGTAAAGTCATACTAATACAAAATAAACAAAATGAAAAATACACAGCTATAATATAGCGAGAATGAAATATTCAACAATCACTTACCCATGTTACCACTGAGATGAAAACTCAATGGTGTCCAGTAAGGTTGTTTTTTTTTTATCAACACAAAACCTACTTTTTACAGAAAAGTGGATAAAACTGGATAACCCCCCCTTTTTTGCTGTAAAACAGTAACGACTGGACAAAAATGGAAAAACATTACTTACATTAGATTTACTGGAAATATAGAAATAAAATGAGTTAATATACCATATAAGTTACATTTTGAAAGTATCAATGTTTATTATATGAACAGTTAAACACCAGATAATAATGTAATGAAAAGGCAAAATAAAAACATCATGTGACAAAAGTGTTACACAGACAGCCTGAGATTATAAGTTGTAGAGGGAAAGGGTGTTACAATGCCCTTGGCTTTTGTTTTATATAAGCTTTTATTTGATCAAACAATTGACACAAAATTCATGGTAAGGATTTTTGCAACCAAAGCTTCAGTTTTGTCCAAAAGTGGATAAAATCTAATTTTTCAGGATGGAGAAAACCTGGGCCTAAAAAAAGGGCCTTGGACTAAACTACCAAGACTGGGAAGATGACAGCATTAATTTTTTAAAATAAAGTTTATGCAGCTGTAAAATTTATTAATTTTATTGAAGTATAGCTGTCAATGGAGAAAATTAGGTAAAAGTAAATGTAAAAAACACACATATAATAATCAGTTGCAGCAATCCCTTTATTTCTGAGATAGGAGAGATATGTCCCAAATATGGCAGCAGAAAACAATCTGGCAGAGCCAAGGTCAAAGGTCCCACCAAGGTCACACTACAATGATTCACACCTACAACCTCAAACCAATATACCTACCAAGTAACAATTTCCTATGCATTCTGGTTTCTGAGATACAGCCAAGGCTTTAAAGGTCAAGGTCAATAAGGCAAGGTTAAACTAGAGAATCGCTTGCAAAAAAGGATTGAAAAAAAGAGTTTTGCATAGCAAAAACAAAGTGTCCCAAAAAGGATATAAAGGTGAGTGCTAAAGTATTAACAAAGTGCTCTGCTTATAGCCTTATACTGTTGTGGCAACCAAAGTGTTTGTAGCTTATTAGGTATTGAGCAATCACAAAAATGGCAAATGTTGATATATGGCAACCTGTATGTCAGACATGTAAAACAGATCAATGACATGTACTTAACATTTGTGAAAACACATTGTGTCTAAGGTTTGTAGGGAAGAAACTACTGTGTATATTTTTGGCTGGATGATAGTCATTGAGCAAATGAGCTTTCCTGGAAGTCCTATTTGTCCTAAACATATCTTATAGACAGCAGGCATTCCTTACCAATAACAGCCACAAGGGTCAAGCAGAAAAGCCAAGAGATTTATTTTATAAAACTTGTTATACTTCACATCTTCTAACCTGCTTCAATTGCAAATTATGATGCAGTACCTCATGATTACCAAATATTTGTGTACATATATTTGTGTACAAATACTTCATTTCTTACTGCTTTGGTTGATTTATTTCTTGGAACTTACTATATCATTCTTCCCTGTGGGTCAAACATTTTGTTGAAAGCTTGTGTTTTGCAAGTTTTGCTAAAATAAAAATGGCCATCATTTTTGACACCATTTTTTTTTTTAAATTGGTATGGCTACTCTGCAGAGACACCCTAAGGGCCAATAATTTCGTTGATATAAGCATGTCTGTGTTTTGCAATTTTCACAAAACTTCAAAATTACAAAATGGCCGCATTTTTGGCGAGACAAAAGATTTTGGAAAAATGTGTTGGGTTAATCTGGAGACAACCTGCGGGTCAAAAATTTCGCCGAAATTGCTCTATCTAGCAGGGTTTTTGAGATATAAGCATTTTTGTGTTTTGCAATTTTTGCGAAAAAATTCGAAAATTCAAAATGGCCGCCATTTTTGGCAAGACAAAATATTTTTGAAAATTGTTCCCGTTGAAATCATTCTATCTAGCACAGGTTTTGTGATATAAGCATTTTTGTGTTTTGCAATTTTGCGAAAAATTTGAAAATTCAAAATGGCTGCCATGTTTGCCAAGACAAAACTTTTTGGTAAAATCGGGATTGCTACTCGACAGAGATACCCGTTGGATCAAAAATTTCATTGAAGTCGCTCTATCTCGCATGGTTTTCGAGATATAAGCATTTTTGTGTTTTGCAATTTTTGCGAAAAATTCGAAAAGGCTGCCATTTTTTTTTTTGAAAATACGGATTTTCACTCTGCATAAATAACCTGCGGGTCAAAAATTTCGTCGAAATTGCTCTATCTTGCACGGTTTCGAGATATAAGCATTTTTCTGTTTTGCAATTTTTGCGAAAATTTTGAAAATTCAAAATGGCCACCATTTTTGGCGAGACAATATTTTTGGAAAAAATGTGTTAGTTAATCTGCAGAGACAGCCTGTGGGACAAAAATTTCGTCAAAATCGCTCTATCTCGCACGGTTTTCAAGATAAAAGCATTTTTGTGTTTTCCAATTTTTGCAAAAATTTCGAAAATTCAAAATGGCCACCATTTTAGGTGTGACAAATTTTTTTTTGAAAATTAGTGTTCCTTTTTCAAGGCACATTTAAGTTTTACCAAATCAGCTATGTGTGGTACTTTGGTAATCTGTAGTTACTTGAAATGAAGAGAAATGCTTACATGCTTATACAATGCCTGTTTAATGTATAACTCAAACCAAACTACAAACTTCTGCAGCATAGCTAGCCACAGTTTGTCAATTACAAACTTCATGATTATTTTCACAACTGGCTATGGCATAACTCTTGTTATGCAAACTGAGGCCAAAGTCATTCCAAAGTCAAAGTCAGAGTTGGAGTTTCAGGTCCCGTTCAACAGCCAGGGTCATATTGGGACAGGTCTTCAGTATTGGGACTTGAACCCACAGAGGTGACAGCCTATGATTAGATTCCAAACTTGCGAGGCTTTATTTATAACTCAAAAACAAGTGGCTTATAATCAGTTACAGCAATGTCATTTCAATGTCATGAACAAGATATGACTAGAAAATATTCAAATGTTAAAGCCATTTTTAGATAAGATACATGCACTGATTTCACTACTATTTATGTACATTTTGTCAAAGTTTCAAGGGTTAAATGGAGTAAAGTAAATCACTGAAATACAGAATAATTTGTGGATATGATATGATTATTTTGCATTTCAATCAATATTATATTACTGTCACAAGTGCCTAACAATGACAATGCAATACTGTACTGACAATCACTACCTTATGGCCTGTAGATATGATAATGCAATACTGTACTGACAATTACTACCTTATGGCCTGTAGATATGATGCCTGGGGATGTGGGATTTGCGTATGTGTGGTCGCACAAGTGTGCCTGCAAGTGTGTTTTGTTGTTGCCTTGTTCCCGCATACTGGGACTCTGTGGCATGGTTGTTGTGTGGTTGTCATGGTTACCCATGTCTGTGTACTCCATCGTATCATTACTATCGACTGAGGCCACTTCCTGTTGCATGCCACCTGCTGCTGTGCCATTGTCACCCGAGGGGCGAGACATCATGTCTCCCTGAAGGTTAGCCGCAGTGAAATCCAAACAAAAGGCAGCTGTAGAAGTTTGATGGCACTCTGAAAGTAGGGAAACTCAGCTGTGGGACTGTTTATTAGAAAAATTGAATGAGTTACAATTTAGAATTGGAAATGACTTTCACAATATATTGTGGGGTCAATAATCGTTCTTACTATTCACTATAAGTTAAACATCTGAGATATTTCATCAAAATTATAGATTTTTTCACTGCTTTGGTGAAGAATCAGCCATTAAAAAGCGTAAAACAATGAAATTTGCAATTACCAGTTCCTAAGTATTCTTTGTGGACATCATTTTTCTACCACAATAAAATAAAAAATAGCATCAGAGATGCTGTACCCCACCGCCTGGGGAAATATTTTTCAACACCATGAGATATAGAAGTAGTAAAACAGTACAAAGACTGATAATTTTAAAGCAGTGTCACTTATACAAAAGGTCCAAATAATGGTTAAGTACATAAAATTCAAAAGCAAGATGACAGCATTAATCAGTAAACTAAAAATTATGAAGCTGTAAAATTTATTAACTGAAGAACAGCTGTCAATGGAAATAGCACAATTATGTAAAAGTTCATATAATAATCAGTTGCAGCAATCCATATGTCTTTGTCATAAGAGAAACATGTCTTAAATATGGCAGGTGAACACGCTTTGGCAGAGCCAAAGTTAAAGGTCACACCATGATGCATACCTACACCCCCTGCTCAATGTTCCTACCAAGTGTCAATGTTCTAAATCTTATGGAATCCAAGAAATAGCCTGGACAAGATTTTCAAACTCATGGTCACTATGACAAGGTCAAAGCTCAAATCAAGATTGCAGCATGATGTGTCACACCTACAACTTTTAAGCAATGTCCCTACCAAGCATCAACCTCCTACACTTAATGGTTTCAGAGATATTGCCCAGACAAAATTTTAACAAAGGTCACTACGGCATTGTCAAATCAAGGTCACATCATGACACTGCACACCTACAACTCCTAACCAATGTACCTACCAAGTATTAACTTCCTACACCTTACAGTTTCCGAGATATAGCCCAGACAAGATTTCAAAGGTCAAGGTCACTACGGCATTGTCAAAGGTCAAATCAAGGTCAGACCATGACGTTGCACACCTACAGCCCCTAACCAATGTCCCTACCATGCATCAACTTCCTACACCTTACAGTTTCCGAGATATAGCCTGGGAAAGATTTTATAGGTCAAGGTCACTACGGCAAGGTCAAAAGTCAAATTGAAGTTACACCATGACATTGCACACCTACACCCCCTAACCAATATCCCTACCAAGTATCAACATTCTACATCTTATGGTTTCTGAGATATAGCCTGGACAAGATTTTCAAACTCAAGGTCACTACGGCAAGGTCAAAGGTCAAATCAAGGTCAGACCATGACATTGCACACCTATATCTCCTAGCCAATGTTCCTACCAAGTATCAACTTCCTACACCTTGCGGTTTCTGAGATACAGCCCGGACAAACTTTTTCCCTCCGCCCGCCCGACCACCCGCCTATCCGGACACCATGGGTGAAAACAATACCCTGACAGTCCTTAAGGGCTGTGGGGTAAAAACCGAACATTTGCTGTTCTCACTACCACGAAAAGTTAGCAGAGTTTGTCAAATATTGTGTTGGTTACCAATTAACAACACAGAGAAATTCAAAGTTACTTAAAATATTTCTCAAATGCTGAATGTAGACACTTCATTGATTGGAAGAAAAATTGGTTTCAATAGTTTGATTGAATCAATTATTTATTCTCATTTTCAAAAAAGCACGTCAAATGATTTAAATTGTTTAAACCCCGCCAACTGTAAGCTTAAAAGGCAGCAAGATGCAACAGATGTGTACACATGACTCTGTTACAGCTCATTGGGAGAAAAATTTGAATAAAATCACACCATTTTTGAGACTACAATAAGGATTTCTCCAATTGTCCTACCCCCCAAAAAGTCACCGGCCAATTGTCCCACCGGCCAGTTGTCCACCGGCCAATTGTCCACCGGCCAACTGTCCCGGATTCTTGTGAGATAAATGCATTATTGAATTTTATACAGAAATTTAGGATGCCATCAAAAATGGAGAGAGAATAATTTATACAAGTGTACATAGGCCTCAGCTACAGCCCTCCGGGTGAAAAATTCCGACAAAATCCCTCTTTCAGGATTTTTTGGGGAAAATCAGGCACATGCTATTGTATATACCCAATGGGCCCAAACCACTCTATCTCGCACAGTTCTGAGATAAACGAGTTTTTGCATTTTACACATAAATTCAAGATGCTGTCAATACAATTTTTTTTTGTTCAATTATGAAACAAACACTATTGATACAAATCCACTTTTATTAACTTTTATGCAACAAACATTTAACTCTGTAGGAATATTACTGATACAAATCAACTTTTATTTGAGAAATATTTAAGTAAACAAAACAATAAATCTGAAGTGATACATGAATGCAAATTAATATTTGGCAGTCACTAATTTTGGAGTTTTTACAGATTTCACCATGGCTTGGAAAATCATTATAATTTTGAGGGTGTGATCAAGGAAGGTAATATTGTATTTTTGTTGCATTAACTGAAATTAAGAAACTCCATTCAACAATTAGAGTTGATGACACTTTCTACTGACCATATACCAAGGCTCAATTGTTTATCTGTGTAATCCACTATTTCTAGTCATTCTGTTTGAGGAATACACAGTGTTAGTAATTTATTTTTCACCAGAAGCCACATGCACTGTCCCTTTTCCCAGACTCAATTGTTTATCTGTGTAATCCACTTTTTCCAGTTTCTCTATTGAGGTATTAAGCATGGTATTATGAAAGTTCTGCTTTCTGTTGTGAAAGAATACACAGAAGCCTTATTAGTGAGCAGTTCCATGCATCTACACTGAATTGCATTTTAAAATTAAAAGCCCTTTTTAGTAGACCCCAACAATCTGAGCAATTCTATAATCTCCTCTGTATTGCAAATTAAAATTGAAACCCTTTAAAGTAGGTTTAAAACACACTATATTTTAAAAGGGAATGTTAATGTTTGAACAGAAAAGTAATTTTGAAGTCATATTAGTAATTTGTAAATATGTATTCAAGTTCACACATCACTCATCATAATTAGGCCAACATATTAGTAATTAAGCGTCCCTGAAAAGGGCGCTTATTTGTTTTCACGTCAGTTTCCTTGCCGCCGCCACCACCGCATTATGGTCTCCCTTGAATATCTACCTTATTATTGGAAGCTTTTTAACCATATTTAGTAGTTATATACCTTAGGCATGGGAAAATTTTTCCACATGCTTAAATTTGACCTTTGATCTTTATCAAGGTCACATGATCAAAAAATAGTTTTTATTTGGTACACCCACCCATCATCGCCACTCAGCAAAATCTACTGACCGCAGAGGCTTGTAATTATACACACATGTTCATACTATCAAAAACGCAAGCTGATTAGATTTTGGCAGCGATCCAATGAAAAATGACCAATTTATCAGCGACTTTCTCACACCTACCAACCAGAAAGCTTAAAATTCATGTGTAAACCCCCCTATTATCTTCTTAAGCATTGCATTTAGAGCCATAAAATGTATTGGGAGGTAGTAGGAAACCATATGTGGAGAGTCTAGAAAACAAGTCTAATTTCCCCCCGACCCCCCCTGTAGGGGACAAACTGGGATCGTAAAATAGCCAATTTTGACATTTTTCCTTATATCTCCTTTATTATTGGTTTTAGAGCTTTAGAATGTGTTAAGAGGTATTGGGAAACCATATGTGAAGAGTCTAGATAGCTGGTCAGATTTTCCCCCTGATACCCACTTATGGGTTAAACTGGGGTCATGAAATAGCCGATTTTGTGTTTCTGCCTCATATGTCCTTTGGATTTTTGCTTTTACAGCTTTAGAATGTATTAAGAGGTAGTTGGAATTTGTGGAGAGTCTAGGTAGCTGGTCAAATTAGCCCTCTGACCTCCTCTTATGAGTCAAACTGGGGTCATAAAATATAAATTTTTCTGTTTCTGCCTCATATCTTTTTTATTATTTGTTTTACAGCTTTACAATTTTTAAGAGGTAGTGGGAAACCATATGTGGAGAGTCTTAAGAGCTGGTCACAGTGGGGTCATAGATTGCAATTTCTACTTTAATATTTCAATATTAATGATGTCATTATCTTAATGTTATTTTCATATCTTAGTGCAAAGGGTGAAATTGCACTCACAACTTATACATACTATTAAAGCAGGCAAAATACATTCCTATTTTGTTGTCATGATGTAAAATTATGATATTCATCAAATTATGCTTGTTTTATTGTAAAAAACTGGGTCCAAATATTTACAAACTTATTTCAGTGCAGCAGTTTGATAATGAGACATTTATAAATTCCAATTTTCAGCTCATTATCACTTCTTCTGACTTCCATTCTTCTGCAGTAAACTAATAACTCAGTCAGCAATGCAAACATATTCTTTACTATGTCCCTTTCTTATACATAACATCTACACATCACTGATACTTTCAACAGAGCATGGATAAAGATACATCTTACTCCTTATATGAGCGTTTTTTCATGCATAGACTAAAACAGAGGGGGGAGGGGGGGGGGGGGGGGTGTTGGGGAAGACACACACATTAACTATTCTTTTTATCCCTTATCAGCATACACCCAGTGGACTAATTCTCTGGGGACTCATCAAAGACTGACAATTATATATAAATAGAAATAAGCATTATTCATAAGATATAAATAGGCTTGTGGGAACATTGACCATTTATTTACTCATTGGAAAGATGTCTTCAGAGCATTGTGTTAAAAACTTCTTGCCTTTCTAAAGGCTTAAATTTGACTATGCCTTGTTCTAAAATATAAATACCGTAAATGACCTATTTAGCGCACAGTGCGCTAAGGAAAGACTATTTTTATTCAATATTTGGTGGGGAAAAGTTCCCCTTTTAGCGCACCCATGATGAAACACTTTCCGGGATGAAGTACAGGTCAATCCGGTAAGAATAACGGTGTTTCGACATTTAGTATCTACTAAAAATACCCACTTCCTGTAAATATGGCGGTAGATATAAACAAACTCGAAATACATGGCAAAATGGAAAATTTAATAGTAAATTAAATTTTTATAAGTTAATACCTTACCTAGTGGACAGATGCATTTGTCCGGCGCCCTGCCGGTCACGCCAAACGTTAGGAAAAAACGTCCTGAGCTGGGCTCTGGTCAGGACCGGTAGTGTCCTGTTTACTGGCCAGGTGGCTGTATAGCCCGCCTGCCAGTGCACTGCGCATGCGCTCTTCCTCTTTTTGTTATCTACCTTAGAAAACCCCTTTGGCTTAGAATAGCGAGGAAGGTAGGGTGGGAATCCCCCTGTCCACTAGGTAAGGTATTAACTTATAAAAATTTAATTTACTATTAAATTTTCCATTTTATTGCGTTAATACATCTTACCTAGTGGACAGATACAGAATAACTACCCAGTGGATGGAGGGTAGCCACAAGGGGAAATCCCCAAAATTTCTTGGTATCTCTTGAGGTGTCCCTGGTAATGGTTAAATAAACCCACCATAGGAAACACCTCTACTACCCCCCCCCCCCCCTTCTTTCTGAAAACCTGTGTAACTAGAAATAGGATGCCCTGTTGATAGTAGATGCAAATAGAAACAGGATAGCATAGAAGAACACACATTATCATGTGTAATGTCCACCCCATGAACCTTTTGCCAAAATTCTACAGTAGTCTTACAAGACCCTGTTTCATTTGTAAAATATATCAATGATGCTTAAATATTTATTAGTGTAGATGTAAATTATTTCAGCTTCATGCCTTTTTGCATTGGTTGGGTCGAAAATTTCGACGAAATCACTCTATCTCGCACGGTTAAGGAGATAGAAGCAAATTTGTGTTTTGCCATTTTTGGCAAAAATTCGAAAATTCAAAACGGCCGCCATTTGGGAAAATTTTTTGAAAATTGCAAAGATTACATTCCTTAGATACCCTGTGGGTCGAAAATTTCGACAAAATCGCTCTATCTCGCACGGTTAAGGAGATAGAAGCAAATTTGTGTTTTGCCATATTTGGCAAAAATTCGAAAATTCAAAACAGCCGCCATTTTTGGGGAGGGGAAAATTTTTTGAAAATTGCAAAGATTACATTCCTTAGATACCCTGTAGGTCAAAAATTTCGACGAAATCGCTCTATCTCGCACGGTTAAGGAGATAGAAGCAAATTTGTGTTTTGCCATTTTTGGCAAAAATTCGAAAATTCAAAACGGCCGCCACTTTTGGGGAGGGGAAAATTTTTTGAAAATTGCAAAGATTACATTACTTAGATACCCTGTGGGTCGAAAATTTCGACGAAATCGCTCTATCTCGCACGGTTAAGGAGATAGAAGAAAATTTGTGTTTTGCCATTTTTGGCGAAAATTCAAAATGGCCGCCATTTTTGGGGAGGGGAAAATTTTTGGAAAATTGGAAAGAGTACATTCCTTAGATACTCTGTGGGTCGAAAATTTCGACGAAATCGCTCTATCTCGCACGGTTTAGGAGATATGAGCACATTTACCTTTTTCAGTATTCAAAATAGCTAATTACTCATTTATTTAATTAATTACTCACTCATCTATGAAGCAATTCCCCCCAAAAGCTATCCCATACAAGCTATTAACCCAATGAACCTCCATACCAAATTTCAGAAAGCTAGGCTTAATAGCATTCCTTAAAATGTCTGGAAACCAAAGAGCTACTCAAAAGTAGCAAAGTAGCTATTACTCAGTTAGCTATAGAGCTATCATCACCAAAAGCAATCCCATACAAGCTATTAACCCAATAAACCTGCATGCCAAATTTGGTAAAGATAGGATAAGAACTGTTGCCTAAAATGTCTGGAAACCAAGTGGGACGCCGGACGCCGGAAAAAGCAAAAATAATATGTCCACCCCCAAGTGGGATGGACATAAAAACTCCACCGGAGTGCACAGGACGACAGAGGGGAAAGGCTCCAATACCAAGTAGAGGAAAAAATCAGGACCAAAGGAATACCTTAAGAGCCCCTGGAACCACTTACGATCATGGCCATCCAAGAACTCGTTTTTTTTTGTTTTTTTTTTATAGATACATATGTACACATCATGAAAAACCCGAAGCTAATCCTTGTGGACCTGCTGTGCAGCCACAATGGGACCCAAATGGTACAGTTCAGAATCAGCCCAATCCAAGTCCTTGAGATAGAACTGTGTGAAAGTGTTGTGAGTCTTCCAGTGACAGGCTGAAAGGATCTGGTCCAAAGAGACCCCTCCCTGAAAAGCCTTAGAAGCTGCAAAGGCCCTGACATCATGAGCTCTCACTTGATGTAGGTTTTGGGCCTCTTCATCTGACAGCTGATAACACAAGAGAACTGTCTGCTTAATCCAAGAAGAAATTGTAGCTGGGACGATATCCTTCTGAAAACCTAGGCGGAAGGATACGAAAACCAACTCCTTACCCACTCGTATATCTTTGGTTCTATCTAGATAGTAGCGCAAAGCTCTGACAGGACAAAGGGACTTATCCTCCCTAAGAGACCTGTCCAACGAGGGAGCCAAGGCTGGGATAACCACCGGAGACACAGGGGCTGAACCTTCCTTAGCCAACTGATTCTTGGAAATGAAGCTGGTAAGGCGAGACCTGAGTCCAATTTTCCTGGTGCCTGATATTCTTGAAAAGCCAGGCATGAATCTCACTGCGCCTCTTGCCTGAACCTAAAGCTAACAGAAAAACTGTCTTAAAGGTCAAGTGTTTAAGAGAGGCCTTCCGCAGTGGTTCAAAGGGAGCCTTAGTCAACTGGTGGAGCACTAGAGAAAGGTTCCCAGAAGGGATGCCCCTCCTGCCTTTGGGTTTATCCCTGTGAAAACTGTCCAAAAGACGGGATAGGTTCTCATCCTTACTAATAGCTAACCTATCATTGTCCACCATGTCAGCAATAGCAGTTCTATAGCCTTCTATTGTGCTAGGCTGAAGGCTTCTTTCCTTGAACAGATACAAAAGAAAATCCGCGATCTGGCTTATAGAGGGCGACCTGAAGTCCACCTCATGCGAGTCGCACCATTTAACAAAAATGGCCCACTTTGACTTGTACACGGCTCTGGTTGAGTCTCTGAGGAGCCTCAATTCTTGTTGCCACTTCCTCAGTGAAACCTTGTTTTTTGATGGAACAGACTCGAGGAGCCAAGCATGCAGGTTCAAATTGCTGAGGTTCCGGTGAAGAACACCATTGAAGGGTTGAGTCACTAAGTCCTTTTGAGTGGAAACTGAAAGGGCACCTGAACTGAGAGACTTACCAGGTCCCAGAACCAGGGCATGTTGGACCATCCCGGAGCAACTAGGATCATTCTGAGACAGCCCTGATCCACCATCTTGGAAACCACCTGGTTGAGAAGAGATACCGGAGGAAAAGCATACACATCCAGACTCTCCCATGACAGACTCAGAGCATCCACTGCCCAGGCTTTTTGATCCGGAACCGGCGACACAAACCTGGGAAGCTTGTGATTGAAACTGGTGGCAAACAAGTCTACCCGTGGAACGCCCCACTTGGAGCACAACAGACTGAACACCTGCCGATCTAGGGACCACTCTGTTTGAATCACTTGATTGTGTCTCGAAAGCTTGTCCACTATCACGTTCAAGCGACCCGGAATGTGCCGGGCCCTCAGGACTATTCCTCTGGAATGGCACCAGGTCAGAATTCTCCACAGGAGGGCACAAAGAGAGCCTGATCTCACACCCCCTCCTTGTTGATGTACGAAACCACCGTTGTGTTGTCCGTGGCAATCAGCACAATCTGATCCCTGCAAAGATGCTCGAAGCTCTTGAGGGCCAGGGAGACTGCTTTGAGCTCCAGATAATTTATGTGAAGTGTTCCTTCCGGCTCTGACCAAACGCCTCTAGTAGTGGATTCTCCTAAGTGAGCGCCCCAACCTTCGCTTGAGGCGTCTGTAAAGACTTGTAGAGCGTGCTGAAGTGGATGCAAAAATTGACCCCAAAGCACGTTTCCTTCGTCCAGCCACCAATCTAAATGAGGATGGAGTGACACGGGAACCGGAATTACCTTCTCTAAGACCTCCGGAACGTGCCAATGGCGTTTTAGGTGCCACTGAATGGGCCTCATGTGAAGGCGACCTGACCAAACTTGTTTCTCTGTCGCCGTCAGAAGGCCTATAAGAGACATGAACTGCCTGATGGTGCAAGAGCTCCGGTTCCTGATGAACAGCACCTTTTGCTTCAGAGTTGACCACCGGTCCTGAGTGGTTAAGACCCGACCGGTCAACGGGTCAAACCGGTAACTGACGAAGTTGAAAACCTGTTGGGGAACCAGCTCTGATTTTTGCATGTTTACCACCCAACCCAACCCTTGACATAGGTCCAAGAGGATCCGGGTATGTTGTAGGCAAGTTGCCCGGGAAGGGGCTTGTAACAACCAGTCGTCTAGGTACTGGTGGATCCAGATACCCCTGGCTTGAGCCATCAACTTGACCTCTTTGACCACTTTGGTGAATTCCAAGGGAGCCGTAGCCAGACCAAAGGGGAGGGAAGTGAACTGGTAACTGACCTTGTTCAGGTGAAATCTTAGAAACTTTCTGGACCTCTGAGCTATGGGAATGTGGAAGTAGGCATTGCTGAAGTCCAGCGAAGTGACCCATTCCCCTTTCTGAAGAGACAAACGGATTGTCTCCGGGGTTTCCATTTTGAACGTGCTTGTGGCTAGGAAAAGATTGAGTTTGCTTAGATCCAGAAATGGACTCCATTTCCCATTGGGTTTCGGGACCAGAAAGAGACGGTTGTAAAAAGCCAGAGAAGACTTGACAACCACCCTTTCTATGGCTTGTTTCTGTCTTAGAGAAGATAGAGCTTCCAATAGGGCCTTGCTTTTGGTGGGATTTGCATATTTGCTCACAATCAAGGGAAAGCGGCTGAGTTGTGGCCTTTCCCTGAATGGAAGAGAATATCCATCCCTCAGAACTGACACCGAGGGATTTGATTTGAACCCAACCGTTGCCAAACTTGCCAGAAGCTCTGAAGCCTTCCCCCAACACTGATCCCTGTGACAACATGTGGGACATTTGGAACAGATGGGGCAAAAAGACATGGACTTACACAAGAAACACCTTCTACAAGCTTTATTCTGTTGAGACAAAGACCAGGTCTTAGGCCTTTCTTTTGCGGCTGCCCTGGAGTAATTACAGTATAAACAGGATTTACAACATCTATGCATGACACACTTTATTTGTAACTCTGACAATTTAAAGTCTGTTCTGGAGGACAACTCTTCACTACTATGTCCAAACCCTGAGCACTGAGATCCTGCGGGGTTGGAAAACAGTGATTGTCATTTATAAGGCTTAAAGCCACGAGATTTAGAAAAACGAGGGTTTGCTCTACCTCGTGCACGTCCTCTATCTCTATTCCTGGAAAACTGTCTCCATGGTTGGGGGTTTTGTTCAGAAGAGTCAGTGCGTCGCTGCGAATCTTTCTTGTCATAGGGCCTATATCTAAAGTTCCCTCTCCAATTGGAGCGCTGGGAGGCACCCGGACCGGGTCCTGGAGCGACTCCGGTGGACTCGTGCTTAATAACGTCCTGTTCAGCAGAATTCAGCACCGAGTCTGGGAACAGGCCATAACCAAACATGGGAGCATTCCTAAGAAGATTCCACGTGTCTGGCTTGATTCCCAGCTTGACAAATTCCAAATAAGAGTCACAACGGAGAAGAATGAGGTTTGCTAAATGGACAAACAAACTGTCCGCCAAGTGTTGCAAAGCCATTCCCATAGCCATGGAAACGTTTTGGTGGAAGGCTAGCAGATCTTTAATGTCCTTCAGAGATTCGGAAACGTCCCTAGGTGCCTTCCCCTTGTTGAGTTAGCTGCACAAAAATGACACATTTGAAGCAATTCTCTCCTGTAACTCAGAAGCACAGCGGTTAAATCCAGCAGCACTGTTAACAACGTAACTTCCTTCACGAGCACAACGCTCCCACCTTCGCAGGTACTCCTGAGAAATGGGCCTGGAAGGTGGACCAGAGGGTGGATACGAAGAGGCCTTCACAATCCTCGGAAACTGTGAGTTTACTTTAGCCTCACTGCTGCTCCAGCTAAATAGGCTCTTCCCTGGTCGGTGCGGACCATCTTGCCTAAGGGTGTGCATTTGATACCATCGCCCTTGTGATTTTGATATCTTTATGAATTGATCTTTCTTAAGGCCTGCGGAGTCATGTACCCTAGACGGGTATCCCTCAGCCACTGTGGTGTTAAGTTTTTTTAATTTTCTGGCAAAGCCAATCGTCTGGCGGCATGGCTACTGAGATATGAGCCGGCTTTCTGGGGTGCTTACCTCTCCAGGGGTTGTTAGACTTGTCGGGTTCGGCTAGGTCACTTTCAAACACTGGGATATAATCCCAACCCATAAAAGAACGAACAGACCTAACAGTCTCTCTAAAGGTCATATCTTCAGTCTGCTCTTGCTTTTCCAGATTATCCGAAGACACTTCACCTTCTTCAGCCAAAGAATTATCCCCCTCAGAGAGTTCTTCATCAGAAATAGTCTGGACTGGAGGATCCCTGTAATCTTGCTCCGGAAAAGTCTTGGAACTGGCACCGGCAAGACAACTAGGTGCCACATCATATCCTATAGCAGGACCGGTAACCAAAGTCTCCTGACCGGTCTGAGACACAGCAGATACCATGGGAGCACTTTGACCGGTAGCTTGCACTGTCTGATCGGTAAGAGAAGTATCAACAGAAGAAACAGGCTGGAAGACCGGTTCCTGCATGACATCGCCCGGACCGGGGATGTTAGAAGCAGGTGCCGGAGGGGCAATACTGTTGCCCTTAGTTTTCCCACTCTTAGACTTATGACCTTTCTTCTTTGTTTTGGCATGAGTCTTTGTCACTTTATTATCCTGCTCTGCCGGGTTCACTACCGGACCGGTAGGCTGGGCAGAGGGATCAATGAAAGGTTTATCAGACAAGACAGGGTGAGATGAAACTGTAGCAGAAGATTTAGGAATGCTGAAAACATTTCCCCGTGACAAGAGCGCTTCAAAACGCGCGAATTGTTCCGCCCATCTATCAGACATGGCTTCCGATTGGGCTGAAGTGACAAAAGACACTGAAGAATCAGAAGATGTGGATGGAGCTGGTGCGTGCGCAGAAACTTGCGCAGACGGTGGAGAAGCATGTCCTTCCATCTCAACAGAACTGATTACAGTAACGTCCTTAGGGGACACCAAAGCTCCAGACCTCCTGTCTTTACGGATCTTATAAGCAGGGGTTGACAAGGTCTCACGTTGAGAGTCATTAAAACCTTCACAAACTAAACAATCCAGACCTTTGACACAGGGGTCCTCTCCAATCTTCTTGTCACGACACCGCGCACACTTTTCATGCAAGTCAAAGGCAGCCATTGCATGGCCACACGTGCCACGCCTCTGTCCTTTAAGATTCCCTGGAGATGCCAGGATACTTTAATAATAACTTGACACAAAATTCGTAGCAAAAAACAACTGTTATAATTAACAATATCCAAAATCAAAACTTTGTCAAAAAATTGACTGTCTCCTTTCGCGCCAAACAAAAAGAGGAAGAGCGCATGCGCGAGCATGCGCAGTGCACCGGCAGGCGGGCTATACAGCCACCTGGCGAGTAAACAGGACACTACCGGTCCCGACCAGAGCCCAGCTCAGGATGTTTTTTTCTAACGTTTGGCGTGACCGGCAGGGCGCCAGACAAATGCATCTGTCCACTAGGTAAGATGTATTAACACAATAAAAATGGCAATTTATTAAGTAAAAATACATACAATATATAAAAAATATGTGGATATTGTGGACTGTCACCGACGACTTTGCCGGGACAAAGAGATAGGGTGCGGTTACAAGGGCGGATGCACTAAATAGGTCATTTACGGTAGATATATGGCATTTAACAGTGACAAGCTGTTTCATGTAAAGGCTTTTATTGAGTTGCAACTTCCTCCTTAGCAAATTTTCCTTTAAATGCCTGATATATTAGTAAGATTGATATTCATACTGACATAATATTTAGCATCAAGATTGAAGAAGTTTTTTTAAACCAAGTCTATTCATGAATTGATCTGGTTTGCAAAACTTGATTTCCAAATTGATTCAGTTCACAATTTTATGATTCCTTGCACCCTTAGTAGTAAGGACTCTTCTGGAAATAAATTTGATTTTTCAATATTCTGACAGGAATCTTGAATTTTTGTGGAAATGGAAAATGTCATTTATTTAACTGTAAAACATACAGTGATTTTAGCAAATCTTACATCTGCTGCTCAGTAAACTTGTTTCAAATTCGAGTTTATCATATGGAAAAGGTCTTTTATCCCTCTCATTATTGCTTCTTGGGCTTTCAACCCAGTTTTGTGGTCACGCTACCCCATATATGGAGAGTCTATATAGCCAGTCAGGTTTACCCACTGACCCCTTCTTACGGTCAAACTGGGGTCATAAAATAGCAGATTTTCTTGTTTTGTCTTATATCTAATTTAAAACTACTCTTCTTACAAACTATAGCATTTATTAAATTAACTTTACACAATTTATGACCATAGAAAACAAAATAAAGCTTACATTTTTCTTTCATGTTAATGCATAAACTTCCACACTGTCTGCTTAACTTTAGCTTCTTTTCTCAGCGCTGCATGTTTTTCTTTTCAAAAACCTTTTTCTACTTTACACTATAAGGCATCTGACCTTTTGGTATGCTTTGTTTTTGTTAGCAAAAACATTTTTCTAGTTTTAAATATGTATTCATTCCTTTTTTCCCCTTTTCCAAAAACTCTGTGCCCTTTTTTCTGCGCACCGCCAATACTGCAGGAAAAAGATTTTCTGGAAAAAAATAGACAGATGTCTTTGAACATATCCTCAAGGCCCTAATCTCTCTATCTGTTTCAGTGTTTGAGATAAATGACATTTTCGATATCCACCAAAATTTAAGAGGGCAGCTAAAATTAGGAAAATTGAAATTTTCAGAGGCCATAAAGAAGTACTCATCTGCCATTACTACCAGAGGGATCCCCTACTAGGTCTCAATTCATATATTTCTTACAGTTTTGGAGGTAAACTACATTACCCATATCTGCCAAAATTCAATGTGGTAGCTAGTACCCAGGGTTAAAAATTAGCAGAAAACCTATCTATCTCTAATGGCTAATCTGGGATTTACCTGTAGGCGAAACTGGCATTATCTGGTGAGAGGATTAGTCACTCTGTCCTGAATCTACAAAACAAGTCCAAAATACATAGAATAAACAAACACTTATTGTACGACAGTCCACAAAAATTGATAAATGGGACATTATTTGCACATTAGATTGGACCAACTCAACGATAAAATATCCCAACTTCATGATAGAATCTCTTTCTATTTCTAAAGCAGTTTATTGTCCAAGGCAAGCGACGATGGTCACTTGTCAAAATCATACTGAGTCACTATGAACAAATCTCAATTGTGCAGAAAGTGTAATATAATTGAGTTGGAATTTTGACCAAATAAACTAAACCAACTCAATGCAATCCGTTACTTGTATAAGTATTTACAATTTTAAAAGGGTAATTGTTACTTCAGATTGTAATTTATATACTGCTAATCCCATCTAACAAACTAAATGCATTCAATAAGTTGTACAAGTATTTACAATTGCAATGCAATTGGGGATGTGATACAATAATTGCAAATTAGAGGTCTGTGTCAGGCAGTTGCAATTCTTGAAATAATATGTTGGACATAAGATACAAACATATTCATTAAAGTTTAAGTACTTATATATAAGCCGATCTACTCAAAAACCCCACCATAAATAACCCCACTGTTTTTGGACAACCCTTTCAAAACCCCACCCTTAAAATTGACAGGGGCATAAAAAACAAGACCACTGCCGCGGTATGTATCTCCCGCTGAGTACCGCAGGGGAAGAAATACTACATTGAAATTTTTCCCCTTTGCATAGGACACTGTTGTACCATCCTGCAGGTCGAAAATTCGCTTGAAATGGCTCTATCTGTTACGATTTTTGAGATATTGACACTTTTCCATTTTCAGCAAAAATCCAAGATGGCCGCCGAAAGTGCCGAAAAATGAAATTTTTCCCCTTTGGACAGGACACTCTTGTATCACCCTGCGGGTTAAAAATTCGCTCGAAATCGCTCGATCTCTTACGGTTTTCGAGATATTGACACTTTTTCATTTTCCGCAAAAATCTAAGATGGCCGCCAAAAGTGGCGAAAATTGAAATTTTCCCCCTTTGCACAAGAGACTCTTGTACCACCCTGCAGGTCAAAAATTTGCTCGAAATCGCTCGATCTCTTACGGTTTTCGAGATATTGACACTTTTTCATTTTCCGCAAAAATCTAAGATGGCCGCCAAAAGTGGCGAAAATTGAAATTTTCCCCCTTTGCACAAGAGACTCTTGTACCACCCTGCAGGTCAAAAATTTGCTCGAAATCGCTCTATCTCTTACGGTTTTCGAGATATTGACACTTTTCTATTTTCCGCAAAAATCCAAAATGGCCGCCAAAAGTGGCGAAAATCGATATTTTTCCCCTTTGCACAGGACACTCTTGTGCTACCCTTCTGGTCAAAAATTCGCTTGAAATCGCTCTATCTCTTACGGTTTTAGAGATATTCACACTTTTCCATTTTCCGCAAAAATCCAAGATGGCTACCAAAAGTGGTGAAAATTGAAATTTTACCCCTTTGCACAGGACATTCTTGTACTACCTTGCAGGTCAAAAATTCGTTCGAAATCGCTCTATCTCTTATGGTTTTCGAGATATTCACACTTTTTCATTTTTTTCCGCTAAAATCCAAGATGGCCGCCAAAAGTGGCGAAAATTGAAATCTTTCCGCTTTGCATAGGACACTTTTGTACTACCCTGAAGGTCTAAATGCAATAGTTTTCAAGTTACAAGTGATTTCACTCATGATGGAAGTTAGTGAAAAATCCAAAAGTAGCCATTACTCACTTATCTATTGAGATAGACACCCAAGTTACTCACCATGTTGTTGCTGTGGGAAAAAGTAGGTGAATAACATATTTTAACAAAATGCTCTAAATACAATAAGTTATAATCGATTGAGTGCATGATTTCATTAATTTTAATGCATTAAAATTATTTTAATAATTCATAAAAAAACTTTAGCATGTGAAATATCTCCAAAATGTAGGTGAATGAGTTATTTGAGAAATACTGGCTATCTGCAATACTTTTAGTGATAATAGGCAATTATTCATTTTGAGTAGGTGAGTAATTATATATGGATCTGAAAATTCACTAATTGAAAGTTGATTGAGTGCATGATTTCATTAATTTTAATGCATTAAAATTATTTTAATAATTCATAAAAAAACTTTAGCATGTGAAATATCTCCAAAATGTAGGTGAAGTGAGTTATTTGAAAAATACTGGCTATCTGCAATACTTTTAGAGATAATTCGCATTTACTCATTTTGAGTAGGTGAGTAATTACCTACAGGTTTGGAACTTCACCACTGCCGCGGTATGTATCTCCCGCTGAGTACCGCAGGGGAAGAAATACTACATTGAAATTTTTCCCCTTTGCATAGGACACTGTTGTACCATCCTGCAGGTCGAAAATTCGCTTGAAATGGCTCTATCTGTTACGATTTTTGAGATATTGACACTTTTCCATTTTCAGCAAAAATCCAAGATGGCCGCCGAAAGTGCCGAAAAATGAAATTTTTCCCCTTTGGACAGGACACTCTTGTATCACCCTGCGGGTTAAAAATTCGCTCGAAATCGCTCGATCTCTTACGGTTTTCGAGATATTGACACTTTTTCATTTTCCGCAAAAATCTAAGATGGCCGCCAAAAGTGGCGAAAATTGAAATTTTCCCCCTTTGCACAAGAGACTCTTGTACCACCCTGCAGGTCAAAAATTTGCTCGAAATCGCTCGATCTCTTACGGTTTTCGAGATATTGACACTTTTTCATTTTCCGCAAAAATCTAAGATGGCCGCCAAAAGTGGCGAAAATTGAAATTTTCCCCCTTTGCACAAGAGACTCTTGTACCACCCTGCAGGTCAAAAATTTGCTCGAAATCGCTCTATCTCTTACGGTTTTCGAGATATTGACACTTTTCTATTTTCCGCAAAAATCCAAAATGGCCGCCAAAAGTGGCGAAAATCGATATTTTTCCCCTTTGCACAGGACACTCTTGTGCTACCCTTCTGGTCAAAAATTCGCTTGAAATCGCTCTATCTCTTACGGTTTTAGAGATATTCACACTTTTCCATTTTCCGCAAAAATCCAAGATGGCTACCAAAAGTGGTGAAAATTGAAATTTTACCCCTTTGCACAGGACATTCTTGTACTACCTTGCAGGTCAAAAATTCGTTCGAAATCGCTCTATCTCTTATGGTTTTCGAGATATTCACACTTTTTCATTTTTTTCCGCTAAAATCCAAGATGGCCGCCAAAAGTGGCGAAAATTGAAATCTTTCCGCTTTGCATAGGACACTTTTGTACTACCCTGAAGGTCTAAATGCAATAGTTTTCAAGTTACAAGTGATTTCACTCATGATGGAAGTTAGTGAAAAATCCAAAAGTAGCCATTACTCACTTATCTATTGAGATAGACACCCAAGTTACTCACCATGTTGTTGCTGTGGGAAAAAGTAGGTGAATAACATATTTTAACAAAATGCTCTAAATACAATAAGTTATAATCGATTGAGTGCATGATTTCATTAATTTTAATGCATTAAAATTATTTTAATAATTCATAAAAAAACTTTAGCATGTGAAATATCTCCAAAATGTAGGTGAATGAGTTATTTGAGAAATACTGGCTATCTGCAATACTTTTAGTGATAATAGGCAATTATTCATTTTGAGTAGGTGAGTAATTATATATGGATCTGAAAATTCACTAATTGAAAGTTGATTGAGTGCATGATTTCATTAATTTTAATGCATTAAAATTATTTTAATAATTCATAAAAAAACTTTAGCATGTGAAATATCTCCAAAATGTAGGTGAAGTGAGTTATTTGAAAAATACTGGCTATCTGCAATACTTTTAGAGATAATTCGCATTTACTCATTTTGAGTAGGTGAGTAATTACCTACAGGTTTGGAACTTCACCATGTGAAAGCTCTTCCAAAAGTAGATGAATGAGTTATTTGATAAAAATTGGGTACCCACAATACTTTTAGAGATAATTAGCATTTACTCATTTTGAGTAGGTGAGTAATTACCTGCGGGTCTGAAACTTCACCATGTGAAAGCTCTTTCAAAAGTAGATGAATGAGTTATTTGAGAAAAATTGGCTATCCGCAATACTTTTAGAGATAATTCTCATTTACTCATTTTGAGTAGGTGAGTAATTAGCTATGGGTCTGAAACTTCACCATGTGACAACTCTTCCAAAAGTAGATGAATAAGTTATTTGAGAAAAATTGACTATCTGCAATACTTTCAGAGATAATTCGCATTTACTCATTTTGAGTAGGTGAGTAATTAGCTACAGGTCTGAAACTTCACCAACTGAAAGCTCTCCTAAAAGTACATGAATGAGTTATTTGAGAAAAATTGGCTATCTGCAATACTTTCAGAGATAATTCGCAGTTACTCATTTTGAGTAGGTGAGTAATTAGCTACGGGTCTGACACTTCACCAAGTGAAAGCTCTCCCAAAAGTAGGTGAATGAGTTATTTGAGAAAAATTGGCTATCTGCAATACTTTTAGAGAGAATTCGCATTTACTCATTTTGAGTAGGTGAGTAATTAGCTATGGGTCTGAAACTTCACCATGTGAAAGCTCTTCCAAAAGTAGATGAATGAGTTATTTGAGAAAAATTGGCTATCTGCAATACTTTTAGAGATAATTCGCATTTACTCATTTTGAATAGGCGAGTAATTAGCTATGGGTCTGAAACTTCACCATGTGAAAGCTCTTCCAAAAGTAAATGAATGAGTTATTTGAGAAAAATTGGCTATCTGCAATACTTTTAGAGATATTTAGCATTTACTCATTTTGAGTAGGTGAGAAATTAGCTACAGGTCTGACACTTCACCAAGTGAAAGCTCTCCCAAAAGTAGATGAATGAGTTATTTGAGAAAAATTGGCTATCCGCAATACTTTTAGAGATAATTAGCATTTACTCATTTTGAGTAGGTGAGTAATTAGCTACGGGTCTGAAACTTCACCAAGTGAAAGCTCTTCCAAAAGTAGGTGAATGAGTTATTTGAGAAAAATTGGCTATCTGCAATACTTTGAGAGAATTCGCATTTACTCATTTTGAGTAGGTGAGTAATTAGCTATGGGTCTGAAACTTCACCATGTGAAAGCTCTTCCAAAAGTAGATGAATGAGTTATTTGAGAAAAATTGGCTATCTGCAATACTTTTAGAGATAATTAGCATTTACTCATTTTGAGTAGGTGAGTAATTAGCTACGGGTCTGAAACTTCACCAAGTGAAAGCTCTCCCAAAAGTAGGTGAATGAGTTATTTGAGAAAAATTGGCTATCTGCAATACTTTTAGAGAGAATTTGCATTTACTCATTTTGAGTAGGTGAGTAATTAGCTATGGGTCTGAAACTTCACCATGTGAAAGCTCTTCCAAAAGTAGATGAATGAGTTATTTGAGTAAAATTGGCTATCCGCAATACTTTTAGAGATAATTAGCATTTACTCATTTTGAGTAGGTGAGTAATTAGCTACGGGTCTGAAACTTCACCAAGTGAAAGCTCTTCCAAAAGTAGGTGAATGAGTTATTTGAGAAAAATTGGCTATCTGCAATACTTTGAGAGAATTCGCATTTACTCATTTTGAGTAGGTGAGTAATTAGCTATGGGTCTGAAACTTCATGTGAAAGCTCTTCCAAAAGTAGATGAATGAGTTATTTGAGAAAAATTGGCTATCTGCAATACTTTTAGAGATAATTAGCATTTACTCATTTTGAGTAGGTGAGTAATTAGCTACGGGTCTGAAACTTCACCAAGTGAAAGCTCTCCCAAAAGTAGGTGAATGAGTTATTTGAGAAAAATTGGCTATCTGCAATACTTTTAGAGAGAATTTGCATTTACTCATTTTGAGTAGGTGAGTAATTAGCTATGGGTCTGAAACTTCACCAAGTGAAAGCTCTCCCAAAAGTAGGTGAATGAGTTATTTGAGAAAAATTGGCTATCTGCAATACTTTTAGAGAGAATTCGCATTTACTCATTTTGAGTAGGTGAGTAATTAGCTATGGGTCTGAAACTTCACCATGTGAAAGCTCTTCCAAAAGTAGATGAATGAGTTATTTGAGTAAAATTGGCTATCTGCAATACTTTTAGAGATAATTCGCATTTACTCATTTTGAGTAGGCGAGTAATTAGCTATGGGTCTGAAACTTCACCACGTGAAAGCTCTTCCAAAAGTAAATGAATGAGTTATTTGAGAAAAATTGGCTATCTGCAATACTTTTCGAGATATTTAGCATTTACTCATTTTGAGTAGGTGAGAAATTAGCTACAGGTCTGACACTTCACCAAGTGAAAGCTCTCGCAAAAGTAGGTGAATGAGTTATTTGAGAAAAATTGGCTATCTTCTATACTTTTAGAGATAATTCGCATTTACTCATTTTGAGTAGGTGAGAAATTAGCTAGGGGTCTGAAACCTCACTTAGTGAAAGCCCTTCCAAAAGTATATGAATGAGTTATTTGAGAAAAATTGGCTATCTGCAATACTTTTAGACATAATTAGCATTTACTCATTTTGAGTAGGTGAGTAACTAGCTACGCGTCTGAAACTTAACCAAGTGAAAGCTCTCCCAAAAGTAGGTGAATGAGTTATTTGAGAAAAATTGGCTACCTACAATACTTTTAGAGATAATTCGCATTTACTCATTTTGAGGAGGTGAGTAAGTAGGCCAAAGTTCACCAAACCATTTTCCCCTTAGCATAGGATACTCTAATACTACCCTGTGGTTCAAAAATTTGCTCGAAATTTCTCTATCTCTTACAGTTTGAGAGATATTTCTGATTTTTCACATTTTCACTAAAAGTAGCAATAAAGTAGCCATTACTCACTTGTACATTGAGCAACAGTTGTGAAACTTAAATATGTTACAGTTCACAGAAAAGTACATGAACAACATATTTGAGAGAAATTGTGTAGCTGCAATACTTTTGAAGATATAAGCCATTTACTCATTATGGTTATCATTAAAAATTGAAAAAGTAGCTATTATTCACTTAGCTATGGAGATACACTTCCAAATTACTGACCATATTGTAGCTGTGGAGAAAGTAGCTGAACATCATATTGGAACAAAATTGTGTAGCTGCAATACTTTTGAAGATATAAGCCATTTACTCATTGACAGTTAAAAGTCATATAATTGTATTAGGTAAAAGCGCTATTACTCACTCAATAGTAGGCCAAAGTTCACCAAACCTTTCCCCCCTTAGCAATAGGATACTGTAGTACTACCCTGTGGGTCAAAAATTTGCTCGAAATTGCTCTATATCTTACAGTTTGAGAGATATTTCTGATTTTTCACATTTTCACTAAAAGTAGCAATAAAGTAGCCATTACTCACTTGTACATCGAGCAACAGTTGTGAAACTTAAATATGTTACAGTTCACAAAAAAGTACATGAACAACATATTTGAGAGAAATTGTGTAGCCGCAATACTTTTGAAGATATAAGCCATTTACTCATTATGGTTATCATTAAAAATTGAAAAAGTAGGTATTACTCACTTAGCTATAGAGATACACTTCCAAACCACTGGCCATGTTGTAGCAGTGGAGAAAGTAGCTGAACAACATATTGGAACAAAATTGTGTAGCTGCAATACTTTTGAAGATATAAGCCATTTACTCATTATGGTTATCATTAAAAACTGAAAAAGTAGCTATTACTCACTTAGCTACGGAGATACACTTCCAAACTACTGACCATGTTGTAGCAGAGGAGAAAGTAGCCAAACAACATATTGGAACAAAATTGTGTAGCTGCAATACTTTTGAAGATATAAGCCATTTACTCATTATGGTTATCATTAAAAATTGAAAAAGTAGCTATTACTCACTTAGCTATGGAGATACACTTGCAAACTACTGACCATGTTGTAGCTGTGGAGAAAGTAGCTGAACAACATATTGGAACAAAATTGTGTAGCTGCAATACTTATGAAGATATAAGCCATTTACTCATTATGGTTATAATTAAAAATTGACAAAGTAGCTATTACTCACTTAGCTATGGAGATACACTTCCAAACTACTGACCATGTTGTAGCTGTGGAGAAAGTAGCTGAACAACATATTAGAACAAAATACTGTAAATGCAATAGTTTCAGAGTTATAAGCCATATAATTATATTAGCTAAAATAGCTATTACTCACTCAAAAGTAGGCCAAAGTTCACCAAACCCCAAAAATATTGAAGAGCAAAAAAATACATTAGGACTTGTGATTTACCAAAAATGTGTAACTGTAGTAGTTTCAGAGAAAACTGCGTGACACACGCACGCACGCGCGCACGCACGCACGTACACACGCACATGGTGCAAATTATAATCTCCCTCCGGCGAGCCGGGCGGGAGATAAAAACACTTTTTATAATTTAATGTCTGAGCAGGACTTCTTTAGAATAACTTTGTCTTCCCTACAAGCAATATGTCTCATTTCACATTGTTGAAATTATCTTTTTCAATTTAAAAATAAGATTTGAATGGAAGATTTCACTGAGAAGCCACATACACTGGCCATATACCAAGACTCAATTGTTTATCTTAGTAGTCCACTATTTCCAGTTATTCTTTTGAAGGATTACACATAGCATTATTTGTTTATAAGCCACAAACACTCATCATATAGTAAGACTCAATTGTTTATCTTACTAATCCACTAGTTCCAGTTATTCTATTGAAGGATTAAACATGGTTTTATGAATGGCTTCTAAGAATCCACCATATACACTCCCCATATTTCAAGACTGAAATTGTTTGCCTTTTGAACCACCATTAACAGTTATTCCTTTAAGGATTAAACATGGTGTTTGGATTCATTTTGTTGCAATTATCTAAGAATAGTAAAACAGAAATATACTCTTTCATTTCTCCCCATTCCCACAAGTGACAAAGCATTTGAAATCATAAACCACACTTTTTGGTGTCAATGGAACATCTGAAATAATAAAACTACACTTTTAAACCTTTGTTCAGACATGAACCGGGTGGATTTTTTATGGCCGTCAATTTTAAGGGTGGGGTTTTTTACAGGTTGTCCAAAAACAGTGGGTTTTTATTGTGATATTTTTTGTGTACATTGATTTCGACACCATAGATTTCGCCTCTACTTTCACAGGGTGCCTTGATTTTGCCACCAGCCGGGGTGATTTTGCCACTATTTAAAACAATGTTCAAATAATTAAACTTTTACCCTAGGTACTATTTACTCTATTTCAGATTGGTAACGATCATAAACTGGGACAATAACATTTGTTTCATAGGTGATATTAATTAACATAACAGTAAACTGCTACACACATTTTAAATATGGCAAAAAATGCAATAAAGGTAACAATAAATATACAGTTTTGTAAGAAGCCACCCTTTTATGTCTATCTGACTAAAACCTTTGGCTAACTTTTTTCCTAATTGCATCACTCGGATGTGAATTATGGTCAATATGTGGTGTGGTAAGAAGCTAATCTTGATTAGTTCAGTGTACCAGATGAAGTAAGAAGCCATATCTTATTCTCTATATAAATTGGATTTGATAGAGACAAGTATTTAATCCTAAATTGGACTAAACCCTTTGGCTAACTTTTTCAATTGCTATGATTGAATATTGATTGCATTACTTTGAAGTTAAATATATATGGTGTAATAAGAAGCCATATCTTTTCTTTTTATACACTAAGAAGTCATAACCAATTCTCTATATAATTTGTTATAAACAGCATATATGTGTGTGTATTTGAATTTTTAAATAACATGAAAATTAACAATAAAAAAGCAATCTAATAAAATTTAAAAAGGTGGCGAAATCATTGCTCAGGGGTGGCGAGTTCAATGCCCTTGTAAAAAATGTGTCGAGATCTATGGGTGGCGAAATCAATGGTGGCGAAATCATATACAATATGGTTTTTATTGTGGGTTTTTCAGGTTCCACATATAAGCCATCCAAAAACAAATTGAGAAAAAAAACTAGATTGGGCCAACTCGGCGCCAACATATCCCCAGACAGGTCATCACTCATGCCACAGGTTTTGATCGGGAATTTTTTATGTAAGCCATTTGTTGTATGCCATAAATCTTGGGAAAAGTTATATGAACTTCAGCACATCAATCTACTAAGTTTATATCTTCCCAAGGAAGATGGTGTATCCCCAGATGCCGAATACATAACTCAACAGAGCATATTTTCAATCTTCCTGCAATGATAACTCTAAACCTATTTTCAAAGTATTTAAATGATTGATGATTGAATGTCCATTCCAAATTAATAATCCCAAAAGAGCATATCTGTTTCTATATTTGTTGACAAATAAAATATTATTTCTAACTCAACTCATCATACTTTTCAATCTTCCTGCAAAGGGTGACTCTGAACCTATTTTCAAAGTATTTAAATGATTAATAATCCCAAAAGCGCATATCTGTTTCTATATTTGTTCACAAATAAAACATTATTTAAAAATTATATATTATTTATATTATTATTTTATTATATTATTTTTAGAATTTGCATTGTTTTTCAGTTATTCATTTCCTCAATTCCTATATATGTGGTCCATATATATGCAACCTAAATATGTGACACAATCTCAGTTCTGACTCCCCTTTGTCTTATTAGATAATGAAGCAAACCCCATCTCCCAACCCCACCCCACCCCTCTCCCCTTCTCCACACCTCTCTCACTGTTACAGAAGATCTGCAACCCCACTGAAAAGTCTGGTTCTTTGTTTCTCATTTGATATCATTCAATACCTTTGTTTATTTAGTGTCACTCAATAGCTGGAGGTCCCAGAGGTGGATGGGGGGTGGGACTAAATACAGCACAAATGGTAAACAAACAAAAGGGGTAATCAAATACAAAAAGCTCAGTTAATCTTATCACTAAAATAAAATCAAATATATAAATAAGGAATGTCCAACAGGAAAATTATATACCTCCAGAATTAAATATAAATTATCAAACCACAAGAACAGATTTATAATAATAAGTCAGAATTGAGAATTTTAAGAATGTGATTATCAACTGAAATGAGTTAGTAACTGTAGGAACTGTGTCAAAATTAACTGAGGCAAACTGAATAAAACTGGGCTAGCTGAGGGTTAAAAATCCCCTATTTTTACTACATAAGGGTATAATTTCATTAATATTGGACTTATAGCTCACCAGAAAATAACAGTGTCCATTTTGCCTACTTGAATATGTTTAACCAGTTTCATTTTAAAAAATTAAAAACTCAGCAAGCAGAGAGATAACACACAAAAATAAGTACTTAAAAGCCTAAGATACCCATAACATTATTAATAAAAATTTAAATAGACAGGCACTTCCTTTGAAAAATTCAAAGATTTCAGCTCTATGACCCACATAGTTCGACAGTTACAGGGCTTTAAAGTGGTATAATATCCATAAACTGGGTCTCTGTGGGCATTTTACAATTGTTAAAGAGACCTTAGCAATTAAACTACAGAGCTGAAACTTTTTTGGGGACAAACATAACAAAAAAAAAAATTATATATAATACAGTTTAAGACCTGTCACACTAAGCATTTCCAAATAACAGGGCAAAATACGGAAAAAAATGTCAAAAAAGGTCACTTGGGTGAGTGTTTATGGCCCTCATACACAGGTTAAATGTCTACTAAAAGCCTTGATTTTCGGCACATGTAGAAAGGACATAATAATGCATTCCCAGATGGGATTTCAGCTCCATCAATCACATAGTTTAACAGTCACAGGGCTTAAAGGTGGCAAAAAGTCCAAATATTGGGTCTCTGTGGGCCTTTTAGAGATCTCGATGTGGCCTTCAAATTAAAGCTTCAGATTTATAATCTGTCACATACTAAGATTATACATAGAATATATATCTAATAAAGTTTGAAACTTCTCAGACTTACCATTTCCAAGTTACAGAGCAAAATATGTGAAAAATGTCTTAAAAGGGTCACTCGGGTGGGTGTTTATGGTCCTCATACACAGTTTAAATGTCTACTTGAAGCCATGATTTTTGGCACATGTAAAAAGAACATAATAATGTATTCCCAGATGAGATTTCAGCCCTATCAGTCACATAGTTTAACAGTCACAGGGCTTAAAGGTGGCAAAAATTCCAAATACTGGGTCTTTGGGAGCCCGTCAGAGACCTCAATGTGGCCTTCAAATTAAAGCTTCAGACTTAAAATTTGTCACATACTAAGATTACACATAGAATATGTATCTAATACAGTTTGAAACTTCTCAGACTTACCATTTCCAAGTTACAGAGCAAAATATGTGAAAAATGTCTAAAAAGGGTCACTCGGGTGGGGATTTATGGTCCTCATACATGGGTTAAATGTCTATTAAAGGCCTAAATTTTGGAGTACATACAAGAAAAACATATTGATATATTCTCAGATGATATTTCACTTAGATGAGAGACATTGTTTGAAAGCTACAGTGCTTGAAGGTGGCAAAAAGTCCATAAATTGGGTCTCTGTGGGCAATTTTGAGACCTCAAGTCGGCCTAACAGGTAAACCTACAGCCTTTAAATTTTTCACAGACAAGGATTACATATAAGAGTTACACCTAGAGCAGTTTGAGACTCATCAGAATTACCACTTCCAAATTATAGGGCAAAATATGTTAAAAATCTAGGAAAAAAGTCCTAAGTGGGGTCTTTATGGGCCCCAAACACAATTTTCTCCTCAACTTAAAGTCTTGATTTTCGGCACATGTACTAAGAATATATTAATGTGTTCTCAGGTAAAATTTAAGCCAGATACGCCTCATAGTTTGTGACCTAGAGGGCTCTAAGTGGTCAAAAGTGCAATTTCTGACCTTAAGGTGGCCATAAGTTCTTTATTATTTGGAGTTTAAGGTCACCTTAAAATAGGGATCTTCCTTTGGGCATCCTTAACATGTGTACCAAGTTTGAAAAAAAAATATTAATTGGTTTTTGAGTTATCGCGTCCACAAGGAAATTTCTACGGCGGCGGCGCGACGGACCTGAATCCAATATACCGTATTTTTTGTAATAAACGCCCCCTCCCTATTAATCGCCCCCCCCCCCCTCTTCTCTACCTTTGCAAAATTCATATTTCGGGGTTTTACATCCCTCTCAACAGCCAACACTTTTGCGATTCCGGGATTCCGAAAAATGGTGCATTTTAGTACTTCCCAAGCGAATATCGCTTACGAGAAATAAAGAAAATAAAAACAAAACATGGCAGTTTTGGTCACAGACGCATTGAAATCTGCAATAATAGGAGATAAAACCACACAATTTCTTCAGATTTAAGGTTTGTTTTAAATATTTTAAGCTGTCTCGCCATTATACATGCCAGCAAGCGAGATCAAGGCAGCAAGTGTCCATTATCGCCCATTGCCACTGGACTCGAGATATGATTTTATTTATCTGTAATAGTCGCCCCCCCTTTGGAAAAATGCATCGCCCCGGGGCGTTTATTACAATAAATACGGTATCCCCGACTTTCGTCTGGGGATATAATAATAAGAAGAATAGGGTTAACCCAATCACAGCTGTGCTGATATACAACTGGCTTTTATGACATTTATAATTCAAAGAGATCCCATGGTGAAGTTATATATCTAACTAGAGATTGCATCTCGACGCAGTGTATCCCCGGACGGGACATAGTTAAGGTGTGAATATGTCAGTCTTGAGCCTGTTTCCTGGAGCACCAAGTCAGGATTCTCCATAGTACCAGATTACTCCCAAAAGCTAATCACTAGTTCTTTCACTTATATCTGTCTTTAAAAATTACATTTCATGGATCCAGAAGATCCATATAGTGATCCGGATCACTTCCAAAATTCAATCATTTTATCCTTTTACCTTTTTAGACATATTCTAAAAATTTCATCAAAATCCGTCCATAAGTTTTTTAGTTATCTTGTACACAAACACATCTGGCAGCCTGGATTCACATGATCCAGACAGTGATCCAGATTACTCCCAAAAACTAATCACTTGTTCTTTGTCCCATTTAAGACATTTCCTGAAAATTTCATAAAAATCCATCCATGACTTTTTGAGCTATTTGTCTTTAAAAATTACATTTCTTGGATCCAGAAGATCCAGATAGTGGTCCAGATCATTCGCAAAATTGAATCATTTCTTCCTTTTACCACTCCTTCCTTTTACCATTTGTAACATATCCTACAAATATCAAAGTCCATCCCAAAATTTAATCACTTGTTCCTTGTACCATTTGGGCCATTTGCTGAAACAATCCATCCATAACTTTTTGCGGTATCTGTCTTTAAAAATTACATTTCATGGATCCAGAAGATCCACATAGTGATCCGGATCACTTCCAAAATTCAATCATTTCATCCTTTTACCTTTTCAGACATATCCTGAAAATTTCATCAAAATCCATCCATAAGTTTTTGAGCTATATTGTACACAAACACATCTGGCAGCCTGGATCCGGATGATCCAGACAGTGATTCAGATCACTCCCAAAATCTAATCACTCGTTCCTCGTCCCATTAAGGACATTTCCTGAAAATTTCATCAAAATGCACGCATTAGTTTTTGACTTATCTGTCTTTAAAAATTAAATTTCATGGATCCAGAAGATCCAGACAGTGATCCGGATCACTCCCAAAATTTAATCATATCTTCCTTTTACCATTTTGGACATATCCTGAAAATTTTATCAAAATCCATCGGTCAGTTTTTGAGTTATCTTGTTCACAAACAAACAAACAAATAGAGGGCCAAAAATGACCCTCGGTCAGGTACTTTGGCGGTCAGTGGATGACCTTAAATGAAGATCTGTAACCGGTAAGCCTGGATGCTGGTACTCCATCATGTACTCAACCTCCAAAGCCATTTTCAATAGTTTCCATGCAACGTAGTCAGCATTAAGTATGAAAATATCTCCAAATTTGCCGAAAATGACCCTTGGTCAGGTACTTTGGCGGTCAGTGGATGACCTTAAATGAAGATCTGTAACCAGTAAGCTGGATGGTAGAAGTCCATCATGTACTCAACCTCCAAAGCCATTTTCAATAGTTTCCATGCAATATAGTCAGCATTAAGTGTGAAAATATCTCCAAAAAGGGCAAAAATGACCCTCTGTCAGGTACTTTGGCGGTCAGTGGATGACCTTCAATGAAGAGCTTCAAGGTCAAATTTCTTCATGCTTACAGAGGACATATATATGTATTATATATACCAGCCATAGGATGATCTGACTTTCTGTATAGGAGAACTGGGCCAAAAAGTGAAAAAAATGGCCAAAATCTGACCTTTAAGAGGCCACCAGTGACCTTGAGATTGAAGGTCAAGGTCACAAAACAATAGCATTCGTGGCATTGCCCATATATACCCACATACCAAATTTGAAAGTTCTAACTAAAATATTTTTTAAGTTATCGCGTCCAAAAGGAAATCTCTGCGGTGGCGGCGTGACCGTACTGAATCCTAAGTATCCCCGACTTTCGTCCGGGGATACAATAACCAACATACAATGGTTTAAGGAAAAGTGAGGGTCCAGGTAGGGGTGGTTTTCTGGCAATCACGCCTAAAAAATAATTAATCATAAAAATGCTTTCAACACGTTGATCATGTCAACAGTTGCTGATCAAACCCTGACAAATTAAGATTGACAGATAAAGCCACACCCTCAATACATCTGATTGATATTTGGCATCAAAAAAATTAAAAAGTAAACCATTGAAAATAAAGCTTCCTCAACCCCCCCCCCCCCCACCCTTCCCCCTGTCTACTGGTCTCACCTGAGACTTGTTGATTGGCTGAGTTGATGTATAATAGGGTTGGGGTCAATGTACTTTGTACTTAAGTACATTTTTTAAAGTATTAAAATGTACATTTTCAAAGTTCAAGTACATGTGCTTGAATTGTACTTAAGTACATTTTAAATTTGATGTGCTTACGAGTACATTTAAGTCCTTTTTAAGTACTTTTAGTGTTAAGTAATTTTTACTACTTTTTCAGAAGTTTCTGTTTCATAATATTTTACACTTAGTCTATGATTGTATAATAATTACAATTGAATTAAGCTTTTTCCATATCTTTATTGATAAACATTCATTTAAATTTTCATAAAAGTTTCACTGATATTTCTGATTCACTTTTATAATAGTTTCTTTTAAAAAGTTTAGTATAATTGATAATAATAATGAATCAAATCATTAAAGTTTCAATTCAATGAGCCAATTGTTGAATAGCAATTTTGGGTGATAACATTGTATTCCAAAGAAAGACATATATTTCATAAAGGAGAATGTAATACACAGCAAGCTTTCTGCTTTCTCTCTGATACTTCAGTTTACAAAAACTAGTTAACATAAAACTTATTATGTATAGTATTATTGTATTAGGTTAACTGGTTATGTGTATTTACTTATTCACTAAAATAGAATAAACAATAAAAATAGTGGGCCTTTTAATAGTATAAAGATAACTAGACCAAGGACGCATCTGTGCAAGATGTATCCACCGGGAAAGGCCAACTAACATACTTTAGAAGATAAATAGCATTTTTCAATAATAAGCAAGTTGAAAACACTTTTAAGTTTGCTTACCCTCATTTGACCTTTAAGCAGAAGCCCAAGGTCAAATCAGACCACATCAGAAGATTTCCAGCCCATGATTTCCCATAAGTTGGTTTCACATTGCAAACCTCTAGGACCCATAATAAGCGAGTTATAAGCACTTTTAAGTTTGGCTATCCCCGTTTAACCTTGAACGAGAGGTCCAAGGTCAAAGCTAACCACACCAAAAGATTCCCAGCCCATGATTTCTTATAGGTTGGTTTACCATCCCAAACCTCTAGGACCAATAATAAGCGAGTTATAAGCACTTTTAACTTTGGCTATAATCGTTTGACCTTGAAGGAGGGGCCCAAGGTCAAATCTGACCACACCAAAAGATTCCCAGCCCATGATTTCCTATAGGTTGATTTACCATCCCAAACCTCTAGGACCAATAAAAAGCGAGTTATAAGCACTTTTAATTTTGGCTATCCTCATTTGACCTTGAAAGAGGGGCCCAAGGTCAAATCTGACCACATCAGAAGACTCACAGCCCATGATTTCCTATATGTTGGTATACCATCCCAAACCTCTAGGACCAATAATAAGTGAGTTATAAGCACTTTTAAGTTTGGCTATCCTCGTTTGACCTTGAAGGGGCAGCCCAAGGTCAAATCCAACCACACCAGAAGATTCGCAGTACATGATTTCCTATAGGTTGGTTTGACATTCCAAACCTCTAGGACCAATAATAAGGGAGATATCAGCACTTTTCATGACTGAAAAGAAACGTCCGTGGCGGCCATCTTGTTTTTTAAAACGTGGCCAAAAATATTTTCACTCAAGATTTTGTAATGATGAACATATCCTGCGAATTTGAGATCTCTTCCTATTATTCCCTTTGTTCTAGAGGGCGAACAAAACTCCTTTCTGAAAGTCGAAAACCCCCGTGGTGGCCATCTTGTTTTTCAAAACAAGGCCAAAAATATTCCCAGGCAAGATTTTATGGTTATGAATATAACCTGAAAATTTGAGAAGTCTACCTATAATACCCTGGCCTCTAGAGGGGTAACAAGAAAATCTCTACACACTGCGGCGGCAGTGTACTCATGCGTAATCCATAGTACCCACCGCATGCTATCCGGTGTATACAATAACCAGCATTCTGACGCATGCATTTATCTCCCGCCATATAAATTAGATGTACTAAAGATAACATATTTTAACAAGGTGCTCTAAATGTAATACTTTTCAAGTTATAATTGATTTAGTGCATGATTTCATGAATTTTAATGCATTAAAAATTATTTTAAAAATTCATTAAAAAAATTTAGCATGTGAAACTCTCCAAAATGTAGGTGAATGAGTTATTTGAGAAATATTGGCTATCTGCAATACTTTTAGTGATAATAGGCAGTTACTCATTTTGAGTAGGTGAGTAATTAGCTACGGGTGTGAAACTTCACCAAGTGAAAGCTCTCCCAAAAGTAGGAGAATGAGTTATTTGAGAGAAATTGGCTATCTCCAATACTTTTACAGATAATTCACATTTACTCATTTTGATTAGGTGAGTAATTAGCTGCGGGTCTGGAACTTCACCATGTGAAAGCTCTCCCAAAAGTAGATGAACGAGTAATTTGATAAAAATTGGATACCCGCAATACTTTTAGAGATTAGCATTTACTCATTTTGAGGAGGTGAATAATTAGGTACGGCTCTGAAAATTCACCAAGTGAAAGCTCTCCCAAAAGTAGGTGAATGAGTTATTTGATAAAAATTGGCTATCTGCAATAATTTTAGAGATAATTCACATTTACTCATTTTCAGTAGGTGAATAATTAGCTACGGGTCTGAAACTTCACCATGTGAAAGCCCTCCCAAAAGTCGATGAATGAGTTATTTGATAAAAATTGGATATCTGGAATACTTTTAGAGATAATTCACATTTACTCAGTTTGAGTAGGTGAATAATTAGCTACGGGTCTGAAACCTCACCAAGTAAAAGCTCTCCCAAAAGTAGGTGAATGAGTTATTTGAGAAAAATTGGATATCTGCAATACTTTTACAGATAATTCACATTTACTCATTTTGAGTAGGTGAGTAATTAGCTACGAGTCTGGAACTTCACCATGTGAAAGCTCTCCCAAAAGTAGATGAACGAGTAATTTGATAAAAATTGGATATCCACAATACTTTTAGAGATAATTAGCATTTACTCATTTTGAGTAGGTGAATAATTAGCTACGGTCTGAAACTTCACCAAGTGAAAGCTCTTCCAAAAGTAGGTGAATGAGTTATTTAAGAAAAATTGGATATCCCCAATACTTATAGGGATAATTCACATTTACTCATTTTGAGTAGGTGAGTAATTAGCTACGGGTCTGGAACTTCACCATGTGAAAGCTCTCCCAAAAGTAGATGAATGAGTTATTTGATAAAAATTGGATATCCACAATACTTTTAGAGATAATTAGCATTTACTCATTTTGAGTAGGTGAATAATTAGCTACGGGTCTGAAACTTCACCATGTGAAAGCTCTCCCAAAAGTAGATGAATGAGTTATTTGATAAAAATTGGATATCCGCAATACTTTTAGAGATAATTATCATTTACTCATTTTGAGTAGGTGAATAATTAGCTACGGGTCTGAAACTTAACCATGTGAAAGCTCTTCCAAAAGTAGATGAAGCAGTTATTTGATAAAAATTATGTCATTATTTTGCCACAAATAAGAAAATAGCTATTACTCACTTATGGCATGCAATACAACCCCAAAATATATACCATGTTATAGTTAAGGACAAAGTAGCTGAACAACATATTTGAAGAAAAAGCTGTGACTGCAATAGTTTTGGAGTTACAATGGATTTACTCAACAGTCACAATTTCAAAGTAGCTATTACTTAGCTATGTGCAACAGGTCTGAAACTTTACTATGTGATAGCTTACAAAAAAGTAGATGAATGACATATTTGAAAAGAATTCTGTAACTTTAATACTTCTGAAGATATTTGACATTTACTTATGTCATTGTTTTGCTACTAATAAGAAAATAGCTATTACTCACTTATGGCATGCAATAGAACCCCAAACTACATGCCAGCTTATAGCTAAGGACAAAGTAGGTGAACAACATATTTTACGAAAATATTGTAACTGCAATAGTTTTGGAGTTACAATGGCTTTACTCAACTGTAGAATTTCAAAGTAGCTATTACTCAGCTATCCAATGTGCAACAGATCTGAAACTTTACTATGTGATAGCTTATGAAAAATTAGATGGATAACATATTTGAAAAGAATTCCCTAACTTTAATACTTTTGAAGATATTCGACATTTACTTATGTCATGATTTTGCTACAAATAACAAAATAGTTATTACTCACTTATGGCATGCAATAGAACCCCAAACTATGTACCATCTTATAGCTAAGGACAAAGTAGCTGAACAACATATTTTAGGAAAATACTCTAACTGCAATAGTTTTGGAGTTACAATGGCTTTACTCAACAGTCAGAATTTCAAAGTAGCTGTAACTCAGCTATCCAAGGTGCAACAGGTCTGAAACTTTACTATGTTATAGCTTACCAAAAAGTAGATGGACAACATATTTGAAAAGATTTCCCTAACTTCAATACTTTTGAAGATATTTGACATTTACTTCTTCTGTTATTTAGCTACAAATGAGAAAATAGCTATTACTCACTTATTGTAAGCAATAGAACCCCAAACTATGTACCATCTTATAGCTAAGAACAAAGTAGCTGAACAACATATTTTAGGAAAATACTCCAACTGCAATAGTTTTGGAGTTACAATGGCTTTACTCAACAGTCAGAATTTCAAAGTAGCTATAACTCAGCTATCCAAGGTGCAACAGGTCTGAAACTTTACTATGTCATAGCTTACCAAAAAGTAGATGGACAACATATTTGAAAAGATATCCCTAACTTTAATACTTTTGAAGATATTTGACATTTACTTCTTCTGTTATTTAGCTACAAATGAGGAAATAGCTATTACTCACTTATGGCAAGCAATAGAACCCCAAACTATGTACCATCTTATAGCTAAGAACAAAGTAGCTGAACAACATATTTTAGGAAAACACTCTAACTGCAATACTTTTTTAGTTACAATAGCTTTACTCAACAGTCAGAATTTCAAAGTAGCTATTACTCAGCTATCCAAGGTGCAACAGGTCTGAAACTTTACTATGTCATAGCTTACCAAAAAGTAGATGGACAACATATTTGAAAAGATTTCTCTAACTTTAATACTTTTGAAGATATTTGACATTTACTTCTTCTGTTATTTAGCTACAAATGAGAAAATAGCTATTACTCACTTATGGCATGCAATAGAACCCCAGAGTATGTACCATCTTATAGCTAAGGACAAAGTAGCTGAACAACATATTTTAGGAAAATACTCTAACTGCCATAGTTTTGGAGTTACAATCGCTTTACTCACCAGTCAGAATTTCAAAGTAGTTATTACTCAGCTATCCAAGGTGCAACAGGTCTGAAACTTTAGTATGTCATAGCTTACCAAAAAGAAGATGGACAACATATTTGAAAAGATTTCCCTAACTTCAATACTTTTGAAGATATTTGACATTTACTTCTTCTATTATTTAGCTACAAATGAGAAAATAGCTATTACTCACTTATGGCATGCAATGGGACCCCAAACTATGTACCATCTTATAGCTAAGGACAAAGTAGCTGAACAACATATTTGAAGAAAAAGTTGTTACTGCAATAGTTTTTGAGTTATGAGCCCTTTACTCAAAGTAGCTATGATTGCTATTACTCACTTATCTTTAGGCCTAAGTCAATAAAACCAAAAATTTTTTCAAGGGCATGAAAATTCATTGGTACAATTAATTTACAACAAGAGGAGAGTGCCCGTGAACGGGCACTGTGTCAGCTGACTGAATGTTTTTGATTTGTGATGGTGATAATGAGAGGAAAGCATAATTATCAGGGAAAGGGCTGTACAGAAATACAGTAAATGGTAACTGAACAGCATGTTCGAAAGATATTCCGAAGCTGACAGAAGAAAAGGACAAAAAAGTTGTGCCCTGCAAATGGTATTATGAAATAAAGTAACAAGGTAATTGTTTAAGTGTAAAAAGTAGGTTAAAAATATTTAAAGAAATACTATAAATGCAATATCCTCGTTCGACCATGAAGAAGGGATCCAAAGGTCAAATCTGACCATACCAAAAGATTCCCAGCCAAAGAATTTAGGATGGTTTACCATCCCAAACCTCTCGGACCAATAATAAGTGAGTCATAGGCACTTTTTAAGTTTGGCTATCCTTGTTTGACCTTGAAGGAGGGGGTCCAAGGTCAAATCCGACCACACAAAAAAATTCCCAGCCCATGATTTCCTGTAGCTTGTTTACCATCCCAAACTTGTAGGATCAATAATAAGCGAGTTCTAAGCAATTGTAAGTTTGGCTATCCTCAATTGACCTTGAAGGAGGGGTCCCAGGTCAAATCTGACCACACCAAAAGAATCCCAGCCCATGATTTCCTATATGTTGGTTTACCATCCCAAACCTCCAAGACCAATAATACGCGAGTTATAAGCACTTTAAGTTTGGCTATCTTCGTTTGACCTGGAAGGAGGGGTCTAAGGTCAAATCCGACCACACCAAAAGATTCCCAGCCCATGATTTTCTATAGGTTGGTTTTCCATTCGAAACCTCTAGGACCAATAATAAGTAAGTTATAAGCACTTTTAAGTTTGGCTATCCTCATTTGACCTTGAAGGAGGGGTCCAAGGTGAAATCCGACCACACCAAAAAATTCCCAGCTCATGATTTTCTATAGGTTGGTTTTCATTCCAACCTCTAGGACCAATAATAAGAGAGTTATAAGCACTTTTATGTTTGGCTATCCTCATTTGACCTTGAAGGAGGGTTCCAAGGTCAAATCGGACCATATTAATAGATTCCCAGCCCATGATTTCCTACAGGTTGGATACAATGATTTACTCAACAGTGAGAACCTGAAAGAAGCTATTGCTCAGCTATGCCATGACATAGAGGTCTGCAATTTCACTATGTTATAGCTGACCAAAAATTATGTGAATAACATATTTAAACAAAATACTCTAAATGTAATAATTTTCAAGTTACAACTGATTTACTCAAGAGTGAGAACCTCAAAGTAACTATTACTCAGCTATGCAATGAGCTACATGTCCGAATTTTTGCACTGTTATAGCTGACCTAAAAGTAGGTGAACAACATATTTAAGCAAAATACTGTAAATGCAATAGTTTTCAAGCTACAACTGATTTACTCAATAGTGAGAACTTGAAAATAGCTATTGCTCCACTATGCCATGAGCTATAGGTCTGTAATTTCACTATGTTATAGCTAACCCCAAAGTAGGTGAACAATGTATTTTAACAAAATACTCCAAATGCAATATTTTTCAAGTTATAGTTGATTTACTCAACAGTCAGTGCCTGAGAATAGCTATTGCTCAGTTGTGCCATGAGCTAGAGGTCTGTAATTTCACTATGTTATAGCTGACCCAAAAGTAGCTGAATAACATATTTGCACAAATTTCTGTAAAGGCAATAGTTTTCCAATTACAACTGATTTACTCAACAGTGAGAACTTCAAAGTAGCTATTACTCAGCTATGAAATGAGCCACAGGTCTGAAACTTCACTATGTTATAGCTGACCCCAAAATAGGTGAATAACATATTGAAACAAAATACTCTAAATGCAATAGTTTCCAAGTTATAAGTGATTTACTCAACAGTGATAACCTAAAAGTAGCTATTACTCAGCTATGCCATGAGCTACAGGTCTGAAATTTTACTATGTTATAGCTGACCCAAAAGTAGCTGAATAACATATTTATACTAAATTCTCTAAATGCAATAGTTTTCAAATTACAAGTGATTTACTCAACATTGAGAACTTCAAAGTAGCTATTACTCAGCTATGCAATGAGTCACAGGTCTGGAACTTCACTATGTTATAGCTGACCCCAAAATAGGTGAATAACATATTGAAACAAAATACTCTAAATGCAATAATTTCCAAGTTATAAGCGATTTACTCAACAGTGATAACCTAAAAGTAGCTATTACTCAGCTATGCCATGAGCTACAGGTCTGAAATTTTACTATGTTATAGCTGACCCAAAAGTAGGTGAACAACATATTTAAGCAAAATACTGTAAATGCAATAGCTTTCAAGTTACAACTGATTTACTCAATAGTGATGACCTAAAAGTAGCTATTACTCAGCTATGCCATGAGCTACAGGTCTGAAATTTTACTATGTTATAGCTGACCCAAAAGTAGCTGAATAATATATTTATACTAAATTCTCTAAATGCAATAGTTTTCAAATTACAAGTGATTTACTCAACATTGAGAACTTCAAAGTAGCTATTACTCAGCTATGCAATGAGTCACAGGTCTGGAACTTCACTATGTTATAGCTGACCCCAAAATAGGTGAATAACATATTGAAACAAAATACTCTAAATGCAATAATTTCCAAGTTATAAGCGATTTACTCAACAGTGATAACCTAAAAGTAGCTATTACTCAGCTATGCCATGAGCTACAGGTCTGAAATTTTACTATGTTATAGCTGACCCAAAAGTAGGTGAACAACATATTTAAGCAAAATACTGTAAATGCAATAGTTTTCAAGTTACAACTGATTTACTCAATAGTGATGACCTAAAAGTAGCTATTACTCAGCTATGCCATGAGCTACAGGTCTGAAATTTTACTATGTTATAGCTGACCCAAAAGTAGCTGAATAACATATTTATACTAAATTCTCTAAATGGAATAGTTTTGCAATTACAACTGATTTACTCAATAGTGAGAACCTCAAAGTAGTTATTACTCAGCTATGCAATGAGCTACAGGTCTGAAATTTTACTATGTTATAGCTGACCCAAAAGTAGGTGAACAACATATTTAAGCAAAATACTGTAAATGCAATAGTTTTCAAGTTCCACTGATTTACTCAATAGTGATGACCCAAAAGTAGCTATTACTCAGCTATGCCATGAGCTACAGGTCTGAAATTTTACTATGTTATAGCTGACCCAAAAGTAGCTGAATAACATATTTATACGAAATTCTCTAAATGCAATAGTTTTCCAATTATAACCGATTTACTCAATAGTGAGAACTTCAAAGTAGCTATTACTCAGCTATGCAATGAGCCACAGATCTGAAGCTTCACTATGTTATAGCTGATCCCAAAATAGGTGAATAACATATGAAACAAAATACTCTAAATGCAATAGTTTCCAAGTTATAAGCGATTTACTCAACAGTGATAACCTAAAAGTAGCTATTACTCAGCTATGCCATGAGCTACAGGTCTGAAATTTTACTATGTTATAGCTGACCCAAAAGTAGCTGAATAACATATTTATACGAAATTCTCTAAATGCAATAGTTTTGAAGTTATAAGCGATTTACTCAACAGTGATAACCTAAAAGCAGCTATGACTCAGCTATGCCATGAGCTACAGGTCTAAAATTTTACTATGTTATAGCTGACCCAAAAGTAGCTGAATAACATATTTATACGAAATTCTCTAAATGCAATAGTTTTTAAGTTACAAGTGATTCTACTCATGATGGAAGTTACTGAAAAGCCCAAAAGTAGCTATTACTCACTTAGCTATTGAGACAGGCACCCAACTTACTCACCATATTGTAGCTATGAAAAAAGTAGCTGAATAACATATTTTAACAAAATGCTCTAGATGCAACAGTTTTCAAGTTATAAATGATTTTGTGCATGATTTCGTGAATTTTAATGCATTAAAAATTATTAAAAAAATTTATTAAAAAAAAAAGTAAGACAGATCCAGGTCTCATACTCACACAAGAGAATCTACCTCTGGCCTAGTACATATATGCAAGATATGAGAGAAATCCCTGCAATAGCCACTGAGAAAATTGTGATTAAGTGTTGAAATTTTCACACTTTTGGTGGGGGTACCCCCCTTGTAATGTCTCTAGCAAACAGACGAACAGACAGATTTGCATGCCTTGAACAATTTTTCATCCTCGATAGATAAGGTATCTTTTAAAAAAAACAGCACGTCTCTAGGCCTTGTAGTTTTGGAGGAGAAGTTGTTCACGCGGACGCGTACGCGGACGCCGCAGAGTGACGACATAAAAAATCTGTAGCTGTAGTAGTTTTGGAGAAATCTGCGTGACTAACTAACGCACGCACACACGCACGCACACACAGACATCATTTCAGATAATAAGTGGACAACAACCGCTTAGTGAGTAATTGTAAATTTTGCATTAATGAATCAATTTTTTAATTTACTTTGTCATTCATGGATGAAAAGTACTTGTACTTATGTATTTGAAAAGTACTTGTACTTAAGTACTTTGATGAAAAGAAGGACTTTTACTTGTACTTGTATTTGAAAATTAACAAAGTATTTGTACTTAAGTACATTTCAATGTACTTGATCCCAACCCTGATGTATAACATATAAATAATATTTTAAAAATAAAATAAATCCTGGCCATCACCACTTGCCTTGGACAAACCCTGGGTGGGTGGGGGTTTCGTAGGAATACCCCCCATCGCTGCTGCCCCCCCCCCATCCCATTGCTGTTATCATGCTTTTGTCCAAGTAGAATTCCAAGTTGGACAGAAGTCCGAGTTTAAGAATGGTTCTTGTAAAGCGGGACAATTTACCCCCAAATATTTTTTTTAATAACTTTGACAAGACATATGCATAGTTTTAACATAAATTGATAACAACTTTATACATTAACACTTACATCAAACTGAATACTATTTCACTGAAGATGGGTGCAAATTGATGGTGGCGCAACTGAAGTAAACCATCACTAATCTTCATAGAAGATAGAAACACCTGGTTTGAGAAAATGCTATTTCTTTTTTTTTTTTTTTTTTTTTTGTCTTTGGAGTATATTGTCTCCCACCAACATTTTTGGTTTTAAATATGCATGTCAGAATACTACTGCAGGGCAGTGGTCTTGTTTTATCTGGACAGACCACAACCAATTAAATTTCCAACACCCCATGGTGGTTAAATGGTTCTTTATTTCAAAAAGGGAAACATGCGGTGTATTCGACTGATAATCTATGGAAAGTATGCATTAAATATGTGTGTAATATACACACAAAATACACACAAATAAATATGTGCAGTGGAATGATGATCACTGAATGATCAGAAAAATGGTATACATAGATTTCATAGATTCCAAAGCTTTTAAAATCTTATGCAAACTGCCATTTTTATTTCTTACATTGTCACATAGCAACATAAATACACACAAACACCTGCAAAACTGAAAAATAACTGATAATTTTTTTTAGTTAAAACCTAACAATATGGGTATCAAAATTTATCATTTTCCATGCTTTATATGACTCTATAATGTGCTTCAGATATTATATTTCCAATCAAAAATGATAAATCTTATTCAGCTATACAAAACTATTAAACAAAATGGCGACCATTTGATTTTCTATCAGTACTGTGTAAATGGTGCATGGAAAAAATGCCTCCTGGAAAAAATGCCTCCTAGAAAGAATGCCTCCTGAATATTTTGTGACTAGGAAACAATGCCTCCTGAGAAAAAAAAAATTATTTCAACTTGTAAAAATGTTATTCCTCAAATATATACAGTCAAAGCTACAATATACAACATCACAAAGTATTACAACACTACAGGTTCACATTACAACTTCAGATTTTTTCACTTGAGTCTTATAGTGACCAATGCCTGTCAAAAATTCAGTCTTTTGCACATTTGCACAATCTACCACAGGATACTGCTTCTAGGCATAACTTGGCCGCAGGCATAAGTTGGCCCCCATCATCATATTTTGAAATTTCTACTGTATAAATCTAAAGGCCTGTATCATTCTTGAATGGTCTATTATAATAAGATTGATGATAATTACCACTTTTAAGCCCTGTGCAACCACAAATTTGTCTGTTTGACACACTCAAATGAGTGGCAGCCAACTTATACCTATGGCCTGCTTATGCCTAGCAGTACTAGTAGAGTCAAATTGAAAATATTGACCGTTTGCATCAATGTCATTATGTGACGTCAGGATGACGATTTCAGTCAACAACGTTCATCTTGGAAGGCAAAACACGGATTATTATTGCAGTACTTTGACAAAAAACTTAAGACTTTTGCCTTTGTAGATCATATATTTGAGTTCTGTGAAAAAGGGAAATAATTCTAAATATATTTCCTTAATGAAGGCACAACTTTTGAAAATATATTATTTTGTCTTTAATTATTATTTTGATATTTGATAGGACTTTTGTCAACTTTTACTTGCGAATGAGAAACACTTACACTAAACATATATATCGAAAATACACAAATTTTAAATTATTATTTCTCTTTGAATAATTTGTCCTTTTTTGTTCTGTAAAAACTATAATGATGTCAAGGAAATAAACAGTTTGGTAAAATGAAAATAAGGAATACTTGTATATCCTAACATTTTTATACTTGCCTGTACTTAGGACACACATTACAGAAAAATGATATTTTGCATTTTACTTCAAGTTTAATACTCTACTGGTCGGCCAGTGAATTTTGTCACCCCAGTGAAGTTCGTCACCTGCCGTAAAAACGCTCAAGGACAGACAATATTCACATTTAAATAAATGGAATAGCTTCTCTCAACAGCAAGGTATATATAAATGCCGTAACAAGACAGTAAAAACTCTTTAATATTGTCATAAAATGCAGGTGACGAACTTCACTGGGGTGATGAACTTCACTGGCTGAGCAGTATATCTCGAGAATTCTACATCCTACGTAATATTATTTTTGAAACAGTACCAGATGAATACCAGATCATTCGCCACATTTCCCGTTCGCCACATAATTTCACCAGACGTTTCGCACAGAGAGAGAGCGTGAGAGAGAGAGACACCAATCGGAGACCCCCTACCATGTTGAAATAAAGATCATTTAGTTTCTGATGGAAAAGAATTATTAACTAAAAGGCATAAAGGTTATTTATTAATTGCATCTGGTGTGCCTATATTTTTGTTTTACATTTTACAGAAATAAAAGTACACAAGAGTTTCTGACATTGTTCCTTCTGACATCGTTTTTTTATTTAGGTCCTATTCACCCACAATGCCTTCATCTGTTTCATCTGGCCTGGCAGAAGGAGCATAAATTCTCCCACATGAAGCTAGTAGGTGCTTTGCTGTAATTTCACCTGAAGAAAAAAGATCCCACAGCTTCTTGATCCTGAGGTTGATGTCCCTGTATTCTTTTCTTTCCATCCTCCTTAGGTCATTAGCCTGGACAAGCCTTGTTTGGATCCCCACATATTCAGCCTCCTTGTGGAGGAGCTCAATAAGGAGGTACACCTGGATTTGGGCCCGTCCAGCATTTCTGTTAAGCCTATTATGCCATCCCTCGACATCATTGTTCGTTCTTACATTTTGTTGAAAAACGGACCAAGCGGATGGATGAAATACTGTGGCATTGATCCATGCAGATTCAATGTACCCACACAGAGATACCAGCAATGGTTCAGTTGCTTCTGCTTTTAAAGATTGGAAGAGAGCCGGTATCAGTTCATGAGGTGCAAATGGGAGTGCAAACAGGCACCTACAATAGGCCCTGGTCCCGTCATCATTGTTGTAGGCACTAGACAGGCCTATTTCCCTAAGTTTCCTGTTAACTGCTTGAACCCAATGGAATGCACAGCCTTTGAAGTTGATTTCAGGGAATGCATACCTCAGGCCATGCCACATTGCCATCTCAAAATCCATCAGTGCCTCTTCAACCTGGAAGGTTCCAAGAATAATTTTCAGGGAGTCAAAAATGCCTTTATAGTCAGACTTGTTCTTCCCTGACATCAATATGAAGACCAGTGGCACCTGTTTCATATCATCTCCTCTTTTAACAAAGGCATGCACACTAAGGAGCTGTGTGAAGGGAGCCTTTGTAACTTTAAAGGTGGCATCTATATACCACCTCTTGGCCTTCTGGAGTAACTGTATCTGATGAGATGTGGCAAATAACAGGTGCCTCCTTTCATTTACCACTATGTCCCTCTGGAGGAAGTTCTCAGGCACATGGTTGTACTGTACCTCAAAGTTCAGATCTGTGGGGTGCTTTGGGATGAATTTCTGTCTATGTCTATTGGCTACTCGCTCCAAGTTTGCAGGCTTTGGCAAAAAGTTTTCATCTGAGTTTACGGTCAGAGCTTCTTGCACCAGGGTCCCTGCAGATTTAAACACATGCTCCTGTGCAGATTTCTTCACTGAAACACTTATTTTGGCCATGGCAAGGGAGCCCGGCTCAGCTTCATGGAGGTGTGGATGAGGTCCTGCAGTAAAATGGGCACCCCTCTGCTTCACAGTTGCCTTACATCGGAGTTTCTTCCCCCTAACTGTGCACTGCCAATCCTTTGAATACTCAGAGGTTTTCCTGAACAGATTATAGGTATAACCCAGTGTCAATCAGTTTGTCTTTGCCCCTTTTGGTCCCACTGGGCACCACAGTGTATGTCATGTGTAGTGGCCCAGATACAATCACAGGAGTTGGATCATTTAATGAGGATTCTTCCACAACCCCTGGTAACTGGTAGGAAATGTTGTCTGGATCATCTTTTGCTGGGACATCTGACACAGCATCATCTGAAAATGGCACATCAGGTACATCTGGGATCAGCTCCTCTGCATGTGGGACATCAGGAACATCTGGCACTTGGCCCTGTGGCAGTGGTACATCAGGAACATCTGACACCCTTGTACTTTCAACTGTAGGAATGAAAGTCAAATCAATCTCTGAACACTTCTGACACTTCCACTGGTCTAGATGTGTATGCCCTTTAACCATTTTCCTGTAAAGTTCTCTTGTAATACCTGAATTACATTTCCTGTGTTGCCACTTATTGCATGAATCACACTGTAACCCTTCCTGTCTAGCTCCCACAGCTACAAGACAGACTACACATAAATCTCCTTCCATATTCACAGTTTTCACAAAAACCCAGTTACAACTACAACTATGCTGCTGACAGTTGGAAACTGATATGATTTTCAACCCACAGGGTAAGTCTTGTTTTCTTTTGAGCATGGAGGGAGACAACAATATTACTGGCCATTTTTATTTGGAGTAAATGTCCCTGTAAAAGAACGATCCGCATCATGCTAACATATTTTATTTCACGGCAAACACAAACTCATGAATATTCATGAGCAAATCAGAACTTCGGGGTAGGAAACAAAATATTACTGGCCATTTCTAGTTGGAGTAAATGTCCCTGTAAAAGAACGATCTGCATCGTCTTAAAAGATTTTATTTCACGGCTAACACAAACTCATGAATATTCATGAGGTAGGAAACAAAATATTACTGGCCATATCTATTTGGAGTAAATGTCCCTGTAAAAGAACGATCCGCATCATCCTAAAATATTTTATTTCACGGCTAACACTCATGAATATTCATGAGGAAATCAGAACTTCGCGGTAGGAAACAAAATATTACTGGCCATTTCTATTTGGAGTAAATGTCCCTGTAAAATATTTCATTTCACGGGCTAACCCCACAATATATGGTACTTCAAAGAACTTCAAAGAAGTTAGGGTTAATTGTGTAGTTAGTGCCCTCCCTCTTCAAACAATGGCAACCTTCAAAGAAGTTCGGTTTCTTTGATAATTCCAATTATGTAACTATGTGGCGAAACATCTGAAGTAATTATGTGGCAAACGGGTCTTGTGGCGAATGATCTGGTTACCTAGAAATCAACTACTTTTGCTTTGACTTTATTGGCGATTCAATCACAAAAATACCCTCTAAATAAAAAAAAAAAATTTAAGTTATTTTTGTGATTGAATCGCAAATAAAGTCCGCGCATACGTAGAATCTAGTTTATTTCTACACAAAAATAATTGACCGTGATCTCAATAATCTTAATTACCTGTTGTTTCGGTCTCATCTGTTCCGCCATCAACAAGGACATGTGAGAATCGGATAGCTTTAAGGTAAATCTCATTGAACTTGTTCAAACAAGAATAAGAACAGCTGAACAGAACCAATAAATTTAACAATTGGCTGCTTTAAGTAGGGTGTCCAATATAACCCATTTTAAAACATGTGGTACTGTATTGAAAAAAAAGTTTTCCTTCTCCACAAGGAAGTGAAGGGAACCCAAACAGAAAAACGAAACCTATGACTCATGGTACATTCTAATAGTAGGATTTCAATTTTAGCCCTAAATAATTCTACCCCTGAAACATGTATGAGAAGCAGACAAAGTCTTACGAGGGGGGCTTGCAATAATTTGTATCTCCTAGCAAAACAATAAATATAACCTTAAACAAAATAATACATCCCTGGAGGAGCATAGGTTTTGCCAAACCTGTGCCAGTGGAACAGAACAGACTGCCAGTGAATGTCAGATCCCAACAGACCATGTCGACTTTTAGGATGCAAATCAAGACTTGCCTGTTTAGACTTGGCATACTACCACAGGCATATATACAAATGTTTTTATTGTTATTAATATTATGTATCCCTTCAATATTTTCTACATTAAAGGTATATTAAAAGGCCAGTGTAATCATTTTTTTTACATTCTGATTAAACACAGCATATGTTTCAGTGAGCATACATATAATGAAACAAAAAAAACCATTTTAATGATTGCACAGCTAATTTGATACACAAATTTATCTGGGCATTTCACGATGTACAATCAGCCAAATCCCTCTCTTCATTCAGGATGGAGTTCAAAACCTATCTCTTTGTAAAAGAATACCCACCTTAATTTTCCTGGTATTGTTTCTGTCTTTCCCATGGTGCTTTCTGGTTTAACAACTATGATCACTGATTTTTGGCATTATGCGCTTTAGAGTCTGTCAATAGATGGAGATTAAGTGCTATAAAAGTACTATTAAAATTAGAATTTCTCCTTTTTCAACAAAGAAGCTGTAAAGGTATGTCAGGTCACCATAGAAAGGCACAAAACAGCTAGCATGTAAAATTTGCTTTATGTAATGTTTTTTATGAGAGTTTAAGTTATGATTGTTTTTTTTATTGTTTATTTGGGGTTTTACGTCGCTTTCAACACTGTACAGGTCATATCACGACGGGTAGTTGGAAGGGCAGAGGAAACCAGTACATATAGTTCGCTAGGGTTTTGTACTGTAAACTGCCGACCAACGGCAAGCAACTACCAGCTTTCCCACTTACGGCCATGACGGGGATCGAACCCCGGCCGCAGAGGTGGGAGGCGAGAGTGTTACCACTCTGCCACCGTGGCCCCATAAGTTATGAAGAGGATTTATTACTGGAGAGTTGTGTTAAAGACAAAGGTTAAAATATTTTGAGTTATGAAAGAAATTTAATGAAAGACACAAACATTGAATTACAGTTGTAATATACATCATACAATTTCCCATTTTGCTATATAGTTATGCTAGCTAATGTAGATTTAGCTATTCAATTTAAGGGATTTTTCTGACAGAAGAATTATCCCAAATAGAATTCAATTGAAAAAGCTGTAGTTTCAAGAAAACATTTTCATTTGAAATGTTAGTGTATATCCTTAATGCCTGTATATAGTCAGTTAGAATCGTCTTGATCATACATTTGAAATCCAACTTGACAGGTTTCAAATGTATCCCAATGTATATATGACAAATTAACATATCTTCTGCAATAAATTAAACTAATGATCTAAAACCAGACATTGGTCAAGTACTCTTGAAATTGTTTGAGTGCAAATGTAAATAGTTTACAAATTTTTAAATATTTTTCAAATATCAATGCAAATTTTTCAACAGTTTTAACTTATATATAAGGACACATGAATATCTTTAATGTAAAATTGTAAAAAAAACATGGGTTTAATGGAAATTAAAGATTGTAGTCCACATAAAATAAATTTTAAACAATGTCTAATCTGTATTTAGTGGTTGCCTTTGTTATGCCATTGAGTACAGTTAAACAATGCCTGTGCCTCACACAGAACATTTCTTTTTCATCAACTTAACCCCCAGTAGCTCCCAGGCTTTCCCATACTGCTGGTCTCGCTCACTTAGCTCTTCTTCTTTGGAGTATTTTTGTAATATTTTTAAAAACCTATGAAAATCTGCTCAATAAAAGTTAAAAAGGCAAATAAATTATATTCATTAAATAGCAGAGTATTTATCCCATGAAAATAATTCGTATTTATTCACACAAGTGTTCTGACTCTTTGAATTTTTAACATGAAATGAATTCTAAGGCCTGTATTTGGGGTTTACATAATATATCCTGAAACTTTGAAATGATCTTTTTAATCCCATCCCCATTGAGAAGCCATCTTAAACCTCTCACAAACCCATCTTTTCAAAGTTATCCTAATTTTTTTTTTCATTGCAAACCACATTTTTAGATGGAGATGGCTTCTTTTGGCATTGTATACCTTTATTGGGTCTGGGAAGATGATTCAACTGGCTATTTTAAATTATTTTCAAATGTCACCGACAATGAGAAAAGGTTAACAAGTGAAAATATCCCTGTGGGCTTTGTGAGCAAAAAGATGAAAATATATGATTCAAAAGATGGGCTCATGATGTATACAATAGCTTTGAGATAGATTTATGACAAGGTTTACAAACAAAGGATCAGATAAAATGAGGAAAAGTTTATGATAAATTCAAGCCATTTGAAATTATTTGCATGGCAAGTGAAAACTACCCAAGAAGTTGATAACCCTCCTGAAAATCCTGACCCAACTTTAACACTGAGTTCACAAATGGAAATTTTTTTTCGGAATCTTAAGTTGAACTGGCACTACTAGTGCCATCACAGAATACTGCTTTGTTAATGTTTAAAGAATAAAAATTGAATCATTTTGACATTAAATCTGAAATCATAAGAAAAATAAGTGCTTAAAAAATTTCTACATATTAAAAAAACACCTAACTCAAGAATTCTTTTGCTTATAAAAATGAAACTTAATCCACATTTTTAAATATTATTTTCATACACTGATACTTTGTTTTGTTAATTGTTTCACATTTCCTTGAAATTGAAAAAAAAGCAACTGTAGAGTTTCAGTGCCCTTGTAATAGGATAAAGCAATAATTTAATGCAACCGGATCTGGAAATAAATAAAAGAAACCAAATAAATAGTCTGGTTCCCGACCCTACCCTGTAATATAGGGTCAGGTATTGCCCACCATCTTGGGTACTACCCTTCCGTAGTTACTACCTAGCAATGATCAAGAAGAAATTAAATAAAAATATTTCTAATTAACACATTTGATGCACATTTTGACACAATATTCCCCTTTTACTGTTTAATGATATGGCATAATAATTTAACAACATTTGTGATAAACAAAAAATGTGCATCAGTTTAAGTGTTGTCGATCCTTTATTATCGCCCAAAACATGTATTTGCTTCTAAAGATTATTGTCTTCTCAAAATATTTTAAAGTTTAATTGGCATTATTTGATGTTACAAGTCCAATAATATATGGTAAAATTATTTTGAATGCTCGCAAAATACATATAAATAACTGAAATAACCATCAAGATTTCCCGATAGATGATGGATATTAGTGATGCATTCTTTTGGCTACCCAGCACCGGTACTTACTAGTTCACATCCCGGAAAAATGCGGTTAATAATGCAAAGAACTGTTTCACGGGAAAATTGCACCGTCTCACGTTGTGAAAAAGAATGCAGCATTACTAACATAAGGTCATCTTGGGCGATACCAGTCCCTTTATTTGTAAAGGTTGGCTGGTTCCCCGTCTACCAAATAAAATCGAATAAATATCAGTAAAAGTCACAACCAATGAGTGCACAGAAATGAATGGTATTTAACTCTAAAATTAGAATATTCACCTTATAAAATGTAACTCAGTCAGTGTACTGTGAGACACATGAACGGTTAACTAATAAAGTAAATGAATATTCAATTAATAAACGTATAAACAAGCCACTGTAATGTTATGCACATGAATATTCAACCAATAAAAGTAAAACAAACCACTGTACTATGACACATACGAATATACAACTAATAAAAGTATAACAAGCCACTGTATTGTGACACACATGAATATTCAACTGATAAAAGTATAACAAGCCACTGTATTGTGACACACATGAATATTCAACCAATAAAAGTAAAACATCCACTGTACTATGACACATACGAAAATTTAACTAATAAAAGCGAAACAAGCTACTGTTCTGTGATGCAAGTGAATATTCAACTGATAAAAGTAACACAAGCCACTCTACTGTGACGTACATGAATATTCAACTAATAAAAGTAAAACAAGCCACTATGTGACACACATGAATATTCAACTAATAAAAGTAACACAAGCCACTGTACAGTGACACACTTGAAAAAATGACACCTTCATTTATTCCTCAACATTAAGCCTATCCCCAAAATTAACTTCGCGAAAATTTAAAAAGTTCTCAAGGTCCCCAATGTCCACAGAATCTAACACATTTACTGACTTTGCATCCAATTTAGCTTGTATCTTCTTTATTTCGATTTCTAGTGACTTCCTTTTAGAACGTTCTACAGCTAATTCCTTTTCCATGGCATGTTCTTTGATACTTTGTTCCTTCAGTTACAGTTGTTTTAATTCATTCTTTGCTTTCCTTTCCTTATCAGTCCAAAACTTAAATTTTCCTGTGATTTTAAAATGTCCAAAACAAGTTCTTTCTTTCTTTGCCTATCCCTCTCGTTCAACACACTCCCCTCTACCAGTCTGGAATGTGGTTGAGGAACAGAAATCGTGGTCTTAGTCGAAAAATCATCTGTTGTGTCCAGAGTGCAATGTTGATCTGTTGTTGAAATGAGCATGGCAGACTCATCTGTGGTATCATGCAAACACAGGTGTGCATGCTATATCTGCAACAGTTGAGACAGGCAAAGATGGAACATCTGCAACCATTGATATAGATGTGCATGGCGTATCTGCAAAAGTTGGGACTGTCAAAGATGGAATTTCTGTAGCCATGGATACAGATGTCAATTGAGCTATAACAGCAGCAACTGCTGGCTAACCTGAGCCTTCTGATAGTTTGCCAGGAAGTACCACCTCTATCTCATTTGAATAGTCCATATAATTTGTGAAGTTAACCTTCAACCTCTTCAGTTCGGAACAGGCAGGGACGGTTACCCCAGGTACTGTCTCCGTTAGTGGCTTTCCAGTACCTGGAACCGATGCGTTCCACCAAGGAGGTTGTAGCCTACCAGGATCTACAAAATTGAAATTCTGAACGGTTTTCATTTTAACTGCACCACTGGTGGAATGTGCCTTGGCTTCATCACTGTCCATGTTATCAATCTAAATGTCTCTCCAGATCATATAGCCGTTTGAATGTCCAGCAGGAAGATTGTCTGGTACATTTAAATAAAGTTATTTCTCTACAGTGAATTTCCTCCCAATGTCTAAATAAACCGTATCTCTAGCCAAAACTCAACCTCTTCTTTTTGCACCCCTCAACTAAACACCAGAGCCACCCCTTCAGCTTCCTCCATCCAGGTTTTCCTTCTTTTCACATGATGACCACATTGGTTCAGACACTTCTAATCTAATCTAATCTAATCTACTGCTTTGCAAGCGCAATATCTTCCCCTCAAAGGGGAACTCAGTGCGCTAACTTAACAAAAAGATAATTTTCATAAGGAGAGTCGAGGGGCGTTCAAGGTCAGTAATCCGGAGTTGTGGGTGTGACCAAGAGGGAAGGAACTAAAGAGGTGAGTTTTGAGGTGTTTCCTGAAGGATGCGACAGAGGGGCTATTTCTTATATGGAAGGGGAAAGAGTTCCAAAGAACCGGGGCATAGTGACTGAAAGAATTGGAAAAAAGTTTGATTGATTTATGAACCTTACGGTTAAAAGTGGTGGTGTGAAGAAACTTGAGCTTAAGGGTACTTCGCCTTGTATTCCTAGAAGAGGTGTAGGGATGAATTAATTCTCTTAGGTAAACGGGTTGACCCTGGTTGAGAATTTTGTATGTAATGAGACCTATTTTGAATTGTATCCTATATTTGACAGGGAGCCAGTGGAATTTTTTTCAGTTATGGGGTAATGTGAGAGTATTTGGAAGAACGGGTGACAACCCTACAGAGTGAGTTTTGGACTAACTGCAATCTTCTTAACTCAGAATCTGTAAGTGATAAGAATAAGGAATTACAGTAGTCCAATCTGCTGCTCACCAAAGAATTTGCTAAAAAAAAACTGATGTATTAAGGTCTAGAAGGGGACGAATTCTATAGAGGTCTCTCGCATGAACTCTGGTGGACTTTATGACCTGTGACACATGATCTGAGAATGAGAAATTGGAGTCAAACACCACTCCGAGGTTCCTAACACTTTGTGCTGGTAAGGCCTGATTACCAAGAATATTGATCGGAAAGTGAGGAAGGAGTTGTTTACGGCTATTTTTGGAGCCTATCAGAATGAACTCAGTTTTCTCATGATTGAGTTTTAATTTGTTTGCAAACATGAAATGTTGAATGTCGTTTAGGCAGTTTTTTAGTTTTTGTATAGAACAAGAGAAATTTGTTGGTGAAAGTGTTATGTATAACTGAGTGTCATCGGCATAGAAGTGGTGGTTAATACTACTGTGAGAGTGATTTGTTTATTTGGGGTTTTACGTCGCTTTCAACACTGTACAGGTCATATCACGACGGGTAGTTGGAAGGGCAGAGGAAACCAGTACATAGAGTTCGCTAGGGTTGTGTACTGTAAACTGCCGACCAACGGCAAGCAACTACCAGCTTTCCCACTTACGGCCATGACGGGGATCGATCCCCGGCCGCAGAGGTGGGAGGTGAGAGTGTTACCACTCTGCCACCGTGGCCCCTACTGTGAGAGTGAACAATTGAGCTAATTGGGTTAGTGTAGAGGGAAAAAAGAATTGGAACAAGGACGGAGCCCTGGGGGACCCCATACTGGAGAGCAACAGGATGTGAAAGTGTGCTACCTACCTTGACTGAGTGTGTCCTTCCCAACGGGTATGATTTGAACCAGCCAAGTGCTAGTTCACTGATACCATAGTAAACATTAAGTCTGTCCAGGAGAATGGTGTGGTCAATGGTATCGAATGCGGCGGATAGATCCAAAAGGGTAAGGGCTGTAACTGACCCTTTGGCCATATTGAGGAGAATGTCATTGTGAATGTTAAGGAGAGCACTTTCAGTTGAATGGTGTTTTCTGTACGCCGATTGAAAGGGAGTCATAAGGCCCGTATCTTTGAAATGAAGTTCAGATTGGAGACAGGCTACACTGAAAACCTCTGACAAATATTAATTTGTCTTTTTTTTTGTCAAAATGGTGCCTAAAACAACAAACTTCCTAATTGACAAATTTAAATTAGTCATTTTCTTGTAGGACAAATTAACTGACAAACTTATGACAAGAAAAGAACCCTGATAGTCGAATTAATTTGTCGTTTTTGGCATCTGTTATTGGTGACATTCTTATGAAATTAATTTTAAGTGCACTAATTTTCTTGTCATAAGTTTTCAATTAATATGACCTATAAATTATAAACAATTGACTGTCATTCAACAAGAAAATGGCATTTAAATTTGTCATTTAGGAAACTTGTTGTTTTAGGCACCATTTTGACAAATTAATAATTTTCAGTGTATAGTTTTTGAAGATTTCTTTATCTAAGGATGATTTTTTGAGGATGGGGTAACATGGGCCTGCTTGAAGAAATTAGGACACTTCCCTTGTTCAAGGGAAGCATTTACTTATTGAAGTGATGGGAGTGATGATAATATCCAGATACTCAAGAACAAGAAAAGTGGGCCAAGGGTCAAGTGAACATGATTTACTTGAAGAGTTCATAATTATTTTGGTTACTTGATCATTGGTTACAGTAGAGAAAGTGGAAAGCACTGGGGGAGGAGAGTCTGGGGTGATGTGTTGTGGCTTCAGGGAAGTAGGAAAAGTTGAGCATATTTTTTCAATTTTTTTCTGTGAAGAATTCCACAAATCTGTCAGCCAAGAGCTGAGGGGGATTTATCGATGGTAGCGTCTTGGCTGGCAGTCTGTGTAACACATCGCCAAGGACTCGCCATAATTTTTGGGGGTCATGGTGGTTATCCTGGATTTTTGCTTTAAGAAATTTGGATTTTGCCTGCATGCAGATTCTGTTGTATTGGTGGACTTTCCGCATGTATTGAGATCTATTGAAGTGAGATTTATTTCTGCGCCAAATCCTTTCGAACAAACACTTGGTTTCTTTTGTCGCAATTAACACTTCTTCAAAGAATTCACTTAACTCTAGTACAAACTCATCACACGCCACTTTGGAACCTAAAAAAATAACATGACTAAACCTTAGGTTATGTGTTTACCACCTCAAACCTAAGATTTACATATTTCAACTTGCACTCGCACATCCACTCTGTCACGTATTGATATCCAGAGCTCTGGAATATCATCGTGTTCATAGATTTTCGTATGGTCAACATGAACAATCACCAGGTGAGCACTTTCATTCTTTTGCACTCTATAATTCACATCTCCTAACTTATTTATCACTAAGTATGGCCCTTTGCATACTCTACCTGACTCAGGAGGATAGAATACCCATTACCCAGTCACCTCTCTTAAAGTTTTATGTTTGAGTATTGGTATCATACAACCGTTTTTTTTCTTTCAGTGTTTTTCCCTAAATACTTCCTTACCAAATAATACACTTCACTCATAACATCCCTTACCCATTCAACATGTTCTACTGGCAGTAAGAGTTTTCTGAGCTAGGACAAGCCTCATACATTAAGTCAACTGGTAGCCTTACTTCTCTGCCAAACATGAGTAAATTTGGAGTACACTTAGTACTTTTGTGGACCTAATAGGACCTATAGGCTAACATAACATACTGTAAATGTTCATCCCAGTCATTATGATATTCATTCACAGTAGCCCTAAGCAACCACCTAAGAGTTCTAGTCATACATTCTACAAGACCATCAGACTGTGGACAATATCGAGAAGTCCTAGTTTTGCTCATATCTACCAACTTACAGAGTTCCATTAACAGCACCGACTCATAATTCCGATCCTGATTTGTATGGCTCACAAGAGGTATTCTGTAACGGCAGAACCACTGTGTGACCAAACAATCAGCTATAGTTTGAGCTATCTAATCAGGAATTTCATATGCCTCAACAAACTTGGAAAAGTAATCTTGAACAACTAGAATGTAATTATTGCCATTTTTGCTATGTACTACAGGACCCATAATATCACAAGCTATCCTTTCCAATTGGACACCTGATAACTGCTGTTTCAATGGAGCTTTCTTTGGATTGTGACCTGACTTAAAACTTTCACAAATCTTGCATTTCTGACACCACCTAACAATATCACACTTGTATCCTGGCCAATAGAACCTAGTTCTAACTTTACACAAAGTCCTTCTGACACCAAAATGACCTCCAATCCTATCACTATGCAAATGATGAAATATTTCCTTCCTCATGGCCAATTGAACAACATATTGATTCACAGAACTACTACTGGAACCCTAAGCTATCCATTCATCAATCAATAGACCTTCATCAACCTTCAGAAATGACCACTGAGCACACAGACACTTGAACAACTCACTCTGACCATTCAGCTCTGCTTTTGTGGCTTGGCATATCCAACTGACTTCAACTCCAAAATGCGACTGATATCCTTATCTTGGCACTGAAAATTCTTCAGCTCATCAAGAGATTGTTTATTAATTCAGTTGCAATTGTGGAACCTGGAAACTAACTGAGAACCCCCTAGATGCAATACTAGAGACATGGTTTGCTAATTGACTAAGCCTGCCGCCTGATGAGGAGTTAGAACCACCATTCACATCACCTTTAGTGGACTCACAAGGTAAACTAAAGCTATCAGAACCATCCAATTCAGTGTCATCATCTCCAGGACCCTTACATTCTTATGCAACACTTTGTTTCCTTGCCTGACCCCTAGTTACCATACACACACAGTCTGATTGTTTCAAGGCACATTCCTCACAAATATCATGTTTACACCTACATGAAGGAATCCTTAACAACCCATCAGCATTACTGTGCAAAGCCCCACGCCTATGTTGGACTTCAAAATCATAATTACTAGGAACAGATAACCACATAACCAACATACCCTCTGGCTAATGAAAACTCACTAAGCACTTAAGTGAAGCAATAATACCTCTATGTCTTACTCAAACTTTTGCTACCATAAGCAATGACAATTGTATATATTGACCCAGTATCAACCAGAAAATCTGACCCCACACCTTCCAAAGCAACTCTTACATACCCACAAGAAGCACTAATAACCTCAATAACACCTGTGGGCCTTGAAACTGTCATAGCTGTAGATTTGGCCCCAATTTCGGCATCACCTAAATAGCTTCGTTCAGGGTTCTAGGATGACCAAACTGAACATGTCTTTTAAACTATCTTACCCTATAACAAACTGATCTAACACCCATTGTTCTTGACAATTATGTGGAATATTTGGAAAAACCCTGACTGCTAACCTATGTATAGGGTATATCCATACTCCATCACTGATTCATTTGACCTTCGAATCCTATTCCGAAACTCTATTCTGTAAGTAGTTTCGCTTTCTGAAGAATTAAACCTCCTAGATAATTCACTAAGTAAGCTGTCATAATCCTCAGTTTCCCCATAATGTGCAACATCACCCAGCACCCTTTGGGCCTGACCCTGTAAGCTCATGGCTAACTGAATGCCCTTTTCTTCATAAGATGACCTATTCCACTCTGCTACAGTTTCAAAGTGTTGGAGATAGTCACTCCACTTAGTTCTCTCCCCATCAAATTTGTCAGGCTCACGCTGTTTATGCCCAAATCGCGTATAACATGACCTATTTTTACCGAGTGACCCTCCTGGAATATTATCCACCGGCTTTACACAGGTTTAGAAGAACTGGCTTGTAGATGAGATATGTATTGGTCTCCTTTTTACACCTACACTTGTATTGACAGGCTGACCATATATATAACCATCCCTCTGTGGTGGCCTTACCTCTGCCTCAGTTCTTAAACCAGTATCACTATCATTCCGCTTTTGGCCTTCCCCCTTCTACTTGTAGGAACAGGTGTGGAATGTCTAACATGCTCACTCAACTCATCTGAAGTATCATAGTAAACCTCATTTTCATCCTTCTCTTTTCTTGCAACAAATGTGCTGGAAAATAGGTCAGATTGAGCTGACCTATTCAATATACCTTTAGGATACCTATCCAGAATCCTATTAAACTGTACCTCTTCATGTAGCCCAATCACATTCTGTGGTGGTCCCTTGCCCCTTTTTCTCGGCCATATGCGAATCCAATCAGACACAACCTGAATCCAAAAAACCCTTTTGTGTTATTACTTCAATGGGAACAGTGATAAATTTTTTTTCTGTATGTAATAAATAAAGATGTAAAACAAGCAACTAATTACTGTTTTATGTCACTACAGTATTCAGGTAAGGTCTAAAAACCTTCATAGAATACTACATGTGAACATCAATTCACAGTGAAATACTTACTGTTTTACGTCACTAATTATTCACCTTAGTACAGTGAATATATACGTGTTAACAGTAACCAATCACACAGTATCATAAATACACAGTATAACATGAATAAAATAAGTTAGTCACTATTTTATATCACCTCAGCAAAATATCTTACTTGAGTGAATAGTGACAAGCAATGGAACATTCAAACGGTCACATTCGCCATATATCACAACATTCAATATACATATACACAATTTAACAAGTTATAAATAAAATTGCAATCCTGGCCATGGCACTAAAAATTTCTGTAATGACCCTTAAGCCCAAAGTGTATTTTTCAATACAGTTCAAAGGTGGCAGGTCGACAGATATTAGGTTCAGATTGGAAAATCACCAACAGAATTGTAATTATTGATGCCTGTGCCTATAGACTCAGCTGATGATAATTTATCAGTTAAAAGTTGTAAAGAACGAGTAATAATATATTCTTAAATGTATATTTATTTTAAGTAATCATGGATCTATATATATGGTGAAACAAAAATGTACAAAAATGTGACCAAAAATGGTATAATACTGTTCATTAAACTGTCAGAACAACATGTTGAATAAAGTTATGGTGGCATATGAACAGCTAAAGCAAAACAAGATTTAATGAACCATAACAGCAATAATACTTAGTCAATATAATCACACTGCAATATTGAATCAAATATGCAACCTAACTATCAAAAAGAAAATACTGCAGTTATCAGTCAAAATGTGAATATAAGAACTCTAAGATACAATATATAAGCTGCATTTGAAATAATATTTACACCCACATTATTAGATAGCCACAGCTAGAAATGATCCCATTACAAGTTCATATTTACTATCAATTGTGAGAAATGTCAAAAACATGAGCATTTGTTTGTAAACAAATTGGAGGGAAACCCCACCCATCTGTCAAAATGACAGAATATTAATAGACTACCAAACCAAATTTAATGAGAGTTTCTGTAAACTTGTAATAAGATAAAAGCAATAATTTAATGCAACCGGATCCAAAAATAAATAAAAGAAACCAAATAAAATCAAATAAATGTCAGTAAAAGTCAGAACCAATGAGTGTACCTTTCTGTTAGAGTGGCTCAGTGCACTCCCAAGCTGCTGATTTGCCAAGCCTTATATAGAGGATTTGTAGCTAATTTGCATACACCAAACACCGCTTCGGTGGCTTTTCATCACCGGATCGCTTACAACAAATAGAAATATATATCATTGTTGAACTCAAAGAGTGATGATGTAATCACACACCGATGAACGACACAGATCCCAGCAATATTCAACAAAAATCAAATAAAATACAGTGAATATCTTTGGTGACAAGCTGAAGTGTAATATTTAAAACGATCTATGCATAAAATGCTACGGAATGAGACCTTTCACAACTTCTTAGTATATATAATAAAAATCTCACAGACTCATCAAGCCACAGCAATGCTGAAGCGCTTTTGTAAACTATGAGATGACAGGGTCATTTCAAAACCTAGTCAGAGTCCTTTCTTCATTCTTCAGGCATCTTAACTTTCTATCAATGGCTGAAGCCAGCTTTTGCAATACTGTGTTATGTCACCAAGTGTGAGTCAGGGCAACATTGCAGCTGGAGAGAACATGTTGCAATGTACAAGGTTTGTCAGTTTACAATTTGGGTTTTCAGTCTTGCCCCCCTTTACCAAATTTGTTGGTGTTGGTAGCACAGCATGTACAGACCTAAGGCAGAACTTGATTCTAAGTGGTTCCATCTTCCACAGTTCACTCCAGGTTATCTTTTTGGGGAGTACTTCTTCCCACTTCATCCAGGCACCCTGACTTTACATGCTGACTGCCTTTGTACGTTTTTGCTCTTCTTCAGTGTTTCTTATCTCGTACCGGTATATCACTTTGTCTTTCTTCTTTGCTTATTCCACCATTGTTGGCTCCCATTGTATCCTATGCCTTGTTTTCCAATACGAACCATTCCAACTATCTCTCTGTGTTCCACTCTGCTTTTTACTTGACTGCCTCTGATACATCCAATTTTCTCCCTGTATTCATGGTTATACCCGCCTGGCTCACCATATTGTCTTTTGACTTTTTTAATGTTGTTTCTGCTCTTGTTTTGGTGACTTTATATTGTTTGGAAAGCGATGACATTGGTAGTCCCAACTTTATATCCTTTCCATAGAGTGCTGCATTGTAAAATAATGAGGGAACTCCAAGCCACTGGCGCAGTCTAGTGCTAATCTTGTTTTTCTATCTTTTCTACATTTGACAGTGGAAAATCATATAACATTAGTGGCCATAGTATAAGGGGGAGTATGCCATGTTGGAAGATCCAAACCTTAAATTTGCCAGGAAGTTCACTTACATCAACAGAGAGAAGCCATTTTTTTTCTATCTGGGCTATAACTGACAGCTTATTGTTGCCATCCTTCAAAGTGTCATCAAACATGTTACCTAAGCTTTGATTGGAGCCTCACTGATCATGGAAATTCTTTCATCATTTATTTTAAACACTAAGGTTCAAGACTTTTTGGGGTTGAAATTTATTCTAGCCCATTTAATTAACAATTCTAGTGATTTTAACAACCATCTGGTGTGCACAGTAAACAGTGTGGGTAGAGTTAAATCATCCATAAAAGCTTTTACTGGTGGTTGTCTGATACCTGATCTCATCAATGGGCCTTTACATTCCTTTTCAACAGATTTCACAATGAAATTCACTGCACTTGCAAATATGATACCTGAAATAGTAAATTCAGTAATGATGTCCTTCTCCTGCCTTTGCCAAACTGTTGTTCTTTCACCTACATTGAATCTGATGTAAAATCTTTGGTAGTACTGTGCTAGCATGTTCTGTATTTCATTTGGAACATGGCATTTAGTGAGAGTTTCTGCAACAAGCTTATGTGGAATGGAGCCATATGCATTAGTCAAACCGAGAAACACAACTGACAGTTCTCCTTTGTTATCCCTTGCCTCTTTAATTAGTTGGGTAAGAACACTAGTTCCAAGCAGCCCGAGAATCCCGGGATTCCACCCTTATGGACGCTAACTTCTAGGTAATTATTCTCCAACATGTAAGCAGTCATTCTCTGGAACATTAATGAGAAAAAGATTTTGCATTCTACACTTAGTAGTGAGATTGTGTGGAACTGTTTGATGTGTTTTGAGTTTTATTCTTTGGGTATTAAACAACCTTCTGCATACTGCCAGCATTCTGGAATCTTCTGTTGTCTCCATACTACCTTGAACAGTTTGTGTTGTCTGCCCAATAGCAGTGGGCATTTCTTGTACACTTTGTATGAGGTTCTGCTGTATCCAGAAGCTGATTTGCTTCTTGTCTTTATCACAATTTCTGTTAACTCACAGATTTTTTACAATTTCCTAGCTCTATCTCTTGTAATATGTCACTGGGTGTTTATTTCAAATGTTTTCTACTTTTTCAATTGTGCTTGCTAAGATGCCACTTTTAGGTTTACCCAACAGCTCAGATGTGAACTTGTGCAGATTGTTTATGAATCTTTGCCTAGCCTTCTCTGTTTTCTTTCTCTTTTTTCTGTAATACTCTGCCCTTCTTTTAGACTTTAGTTTCTCTCTTAACTCATCTCTAAGCTGTTTGATGCCCTCTTTTTCTCTTTCCTGGCAGGTCTTTTTCTTGTAGGATTCAAAGCTCTTTTCTAATCTGGTTGAATCTCTCTCTTCTCTGTGGTTTGGCCTATTCTTTGGTGTGTTCTTTCTCTCTACAATACCAAACCTATCTTGGCCAACACTGTGGATAATTGTGGGCAATGTCTGTAGCTTTATTTCACAGCACACCCAAAGTATTGATCTTTCCCAATTGTCAACTGTGTTTCCGGTTGTTCCAATTAGTACTGTGTATAAAATTTTATTGACATCTTCCTCAAACATCTCCTATTCTTTGTTCTTACTCATTGGTGGCTACTTTACAGTTGTTTTCCTTGTTATGGATTTTAGTGCTTTTGGCATTTCAGCAGATACTTTAGATTCTCAGCACTGTGGTTTGCTTCCTGGCTAGGCTTCCTCTCCATCTTACTAGTGATTTGGGTCACTGTGTGTAGTTCTATTTGAACTACCTGACTGCACTTCATTCTTCTTTGATGTATCTTTAAGCCTCTATTGTTCTGATACACTTTACCACAACTACAAACAGCATTTCCCAGGGTTTCCTCCGTATTCTTTTCTATTTTTATCATTTGGTTATCAGTCCTTGCTGGTCCCTCATCTTCCCCCCTCTTGGGTGACCATGGGGATATTTCCATTGTGTGCTGTCCTGAGCTTCATAATGGTTTGTGTGCTGATGTGCTAACACAGCTCACCCAAGGTATTGGTCTTTCCCAATTGTCAACTGTCTTTCTAGTTGTCTCAAGGCTTTCCTGGTAGTCATCCAGTCTTTCTCTGGCTGTCACTGGGTAACCATCAATTATAGTTTTTAATACAGTAGTAGCACTGCATAAATCATCCATGACCTCACATTGTAACATTATTGGCAACAATTTACTCAAAAAATAAATTTAATTTGATGCACCTAGCGGACACAAAAATATTAAGTAGATTCTTCATTATGAATAAGAGTGATTCTGACTCAAAATTTTTAATAAAGTATCTTGAAACTAAAACAATTGAGTGTTTTTTACTTAAAATTTTGGAGTTACAGTACAAAATTATTAAGTTTGTATAACTTAAAAGTTTCTACTTTAACATTTTGTGTCAAGTCAACTTAAAATATCCAAGTAGTTTTCTCTTTTTAGTAATATCAACTTAAAAGATCAGATTAAAACAAAACTTTGAGCAAAAGCAACATACAAATATTTGAGTTAAAGTAACACAAATATTGAAAGAAAGTAAAAAATATGGATTTGTTTTAACTTTAAAAATATGAGTCTGCTGGGTGCATCAAATTACACTTTGTTTTTAGGTCACCTGTAATCATTATGCTTAAGTCAGTGAAAAGTTTGAGTTCCGCATACTTATATATATTAGTTATACATGACAAGGTCTAGACAAATTTTTGAGTTCATGGAGCTTAAAATGTTTTAGTACTTGGCACAATTTAATGCTATATTGCAAGATTGTGTTTAGATAATTGTTCATATTAGAAATGCAACTGCATAATTAAACTTAAACTTATGCAGAATTTGTTAAACACATAGCAAAATGTAGAAATATCAATGTAAAGCTTTCCAGAAGTTAAGCTACCCAGAATGAAAACACCTTTTGCTTAAACTTGTATCCTTGCTGTATCCTTTGCAAAAGCAATATGTTCCTTGCAGATATGTTCATATGTTGAAAACTCTTAACATCACTCCAATGATGTTGCTGCATTTTAATTTATTTCTATAACAGAATTTGTTTAATATTCCACCATGCACTGCCTATGAATAAACTGGCTGGAGAAGGTTTAAGAAGCCAAAGTTAGCCTAAATGCACGATGAGAATATTTTCAATATAATTCTGAATGCCAAATTCTGTGTTAATTTGGCATTATGTGGTAAAATGCATGCCTTTTTGCAATTGAGGATAAGGGATATAATATAACAGTATTGTCATATCATATTCTAATAAAGATAGATCTTTGTTGATTAAGACTGATGAAACAACCTTAACCAAACATCCTGGTAAGCAAGATCTATATCTAACAAATTTTGTGGAAAAAGCGGATCAAGTGTCAACCAAGCAGAAAATTCTAAGGGCAAAATGTATGGTGCAAATGTGTCTAGCTTGGTTTTCCATTTGTCTTCCTTACTACAGCCATATACAAGTACACTTTTTATGCAAGAACACTCAGAGAGAATCCTCTGCCAAGGCATGTAATAATAAATAAATTAAAAGTTTGGATTTTTTGCATCAAAATGGTGATACAGATCACTCTCAAAATTTAATGTGATCTAAGTTGGACCAAGACTCACGTTCTGTTTTTTTCATGAAGATCCAACCGGTAGTATTTACAAAATTCTGATAACAAATAGAGAAATGGACAGACAAACAGTCATAAAAATAATACCTCCTTGACAGAAGAAATAACTCTGTTATTAATGGGAGTTAAAGGTCACCATAATGTAGGACTAAAGTCAGTACATTCAATTTATAGATCAAACATGTAAACTATGTTTGGTATATAACACAGAAAAACTCATATATTTCTTTTATACATGGGAGTTTAAGGTCACTGTTAAAGAGAGCACACCTTTTAAGGGCAGGCCTTTAGGACCAGATACATCCATATATTACATTTTGAATACTTTCAGTGCAGTATCATTTATATAAAGGTCCAAATAATGTTTAAGTAGAGAAAATAACATCTAAGAGAAAGAAAATGTATATAAAGATAAAATACTACAACAAGACAATTCAATAGCAAGATGACAGCATTAATCTGTATAAATATTAAGCCGTAAAATTTATTAATTGGGGTATAGCTGTCAATGGAAATAGCATAATTATGTAAAAGTGCATATAATAATCAGTTGCAGCAATCCATATATAAATGTCATAAGAGAAAGATGTCTCGAATATGGCAGCTGAACACACTTTGGCAGAGCAAAAAGGTCACATCATGATGCACACATACATTTACATACATCCCTTATATAACCAATGTCCCTACCAAGTGTCAACCTTCTACACTTTATGGAATCCAAGAAATAGGTCAGACAAGATTTTATAGCTCAAGGTCACTATGGCGAGGTCAAAGGTCAAATGGAGTTACACCATGACATTGCACACCTACAATCCCCCATCAAAGTCCCTGTCAAGTAGCAACTTTCTGCACCTTACAGTTTCTGAGATATCGCAAGGACAAGATTTTCAAACTCAAGGTCACTATGGCAAGGTCAAAGGTCAAATCAAGGTCAGATACACCTACACATCCTAACCAATGTCCCTTACAAGTATCAACTTCCTACATCTCACTGTTTCTGAGATACAGGCCGGACAAACTTTTTCCTGATGAAACATTCATACATTCAACCATTGGTTTAAGTTAGCGTAAGTAATCACTTTTAACTCAAATTATTTCTGTTCTGGTTACTAAAGGCGAAACTCAAGTCACCTTTACTCAAAAAGTTTTAGTGCATTCAACCACCAAGTTTTACAGTGCAGTGAAGAGGCTTTGGTCACCAGTTGTTTCAGTCCTTTAATATCCATACAACTTCTCCAAGGTGCGCCCACGGGAGTGATAAATGTGTAGTCCATCGTAAAATTGTTTTACTTGTGTATTTTGAGTATTAAAATATATGGATGAACTACAAGCACCCTTAAATAAACCTTAAATATATTCAAACTTTTCGAGGTTTGTTAAGTCTGAAAACAAACAAAACTCATGTGAATTGAGAGTAAAAAAATCCACAAAAGAGCTACATGTGACATATAATCTGCAGTGGGCTGACTCTTTGTTTAGACTATTCAGTCCAGAATTTTCTACATATATCTATCCAACAATCCATAAATTCGTTATGGTGCAATACATGTATGAAATTTAAATATATTTCCACTAGTTGGAGGTGAGGTGACTGGCACTGTTGCATTTAAAAATAATGAATCCTTTCTGGGGTCTGTTTGAATATTGGAGTGATTTCTGTTTAATTCAAAATGTGAAAATAAAATGAGGATACAATGTCTTCAAGTATTTGCTTTAACACCAATATTTAAAAATCTATTTTTTCCAGACTGGTAAAAAAATGACATTTATGATGTGGTAGCTATCATAAATAAAAAAGGGAGTGTTTACATGCAGCTTGATTAAGATGAACATTCAGTTTTCATTTTACTTTTAAAATTATATCAGTGTAAATAAGTGGCTTAAATCATATATGTATGTCCTGGCCATAAATATTGTAACAAACCAGGTGGTTGGGTTGTAGTTACAAGTACTGTCAGGATGTTGCAACTACCGTAAAGTAAGTTTCAGTCTTCGCTAATCAGCTTCCCAATGAAGTGTGCTGACTTCAGTAAGTGTATCCTGGGGTTAATCTAGACCAAGTGTCTCCACTCTCAGTTTGTCAACTGGTACTGTGGGTTCTGGTTAATATATACCTTTATACCCCAAAGATATAAAAAAAATCAAAGCACACCAAACTAAATATGAAGTAAAGTTAGAGAAATAAACTAAACTGTAAATGATTTTATGTATCTATACCATAACCTTTATCACTCTCGGCATTAATATTACCGGTATGATTTTCTGGTTATGGAATATTTCCTATTCCTGTTCTATATAACTATGCACAATCAACTATGCATCAATAGGAGTAACAATTGAAGCAAGCAGATAGAGAACAGATCAAACTTTATTAAATAACAGTCAACAAACATGCAAGTAATAAGTAAACCAAGAAGTATATTTAACAAATACTGAGTATAACAAATCTAGTAAATTAGGTCAGTAAATCAAATAATATTAATGGGACTAATAACTCATAAGAGCCTAAGGGTACTTTCAGGAAGCTAATCAAATCTATCTCATAAATTATATGGAGCTATATATATACTACAATTAACGCCAATAAACTTTACTCGGACTATAGTCAAAGTGACCTTACTCGGACTGGGACCTATGTTGGACCAATATTCTTACCCAGACCTAACTCGGACCTTTAGTCAGACCTAGACCTTGGTCGGACCTGGACCTTACTCGGACTTGTTGGTCGGACCTGATCTGACTCGGACCTGTTGGTCACTTTAAATATAATTAATTCTAAACCGGTTATACCTCAACAGTTTAGTACATTTGATAGTTTCTAGACAACTGATCCACTGAGGTCTGTGTTCACCTCCTTATATAGATTTCTGAACACATCACTCCTGTGATCCTACGCCAAAAGGCACTATATTTAGAATTACAACAAATAAAACTTCTACTAACCTTGTATGTTGAAATTAAATACAGGAATTATTATACTAATTCTTTGTATTTAATCAATTTCTAGCACAAATAATTTACATTACAATACTTTTAAGCCAGTAACCTTAAACATTTGCTTTAAAGCGGGAAAATTAATTCGCGGTAAATAAATTACTTTCAACCAAATATGGCAGCTAGCACCAGACAGTTAAAACTGCAAAAATAAAACAAAATATTGCCTTATACCATCAAATAAAAGACGAATATGCAAATTAAGATAATTATTATTCATTATATAATGAAAACTAGGCATAAAACGCCATAAATATGCAAATATTTGACTCGTTAGTGATATAACAACAAAAATGGAACAAAAATCGGCCACTAAACCTCGGAAATCGCTGAGAAATCCCCGAAAATTGTCATCCCAGAAATTATCATTTCTTACATCCTCCCCACCTTAAGATTGAAATGTCTCATTCAATCAATTCACTTGATATGCTATATAAAACAAGACAAGTTATACAGACAATATTATTGTCCCGAACAACTTTATATCTATCATTACTGAAAAATTACTAGCCATAAAAGATGGCTTTTATACATTAAACAGCAAATAAAATTTACTTTAAAGATTTACATTAGTTATCTACAACCTACATTAAAGCTACCGAAGAAATGTAATATTACAACCACTATTTGCACATGTTAAAACCAAAAGCCATAAACACAAATGTATAATTGTCAGTAATACTATATGCCACATGGCATCCAAACAAGCAATAAAAGCATGAAATCAAGCAATCTTGTAAGTAAAAATAAAAAACAAATAAAAGTTTTGTCACTCAGATAATATCACTCAAAATTAAGCATTTCACTAATGTTCATTTCTAATACTCAGTCATTCAAAATAAAGTTCAATTAAAGACAAGAGTTTTGAAATAAAGAAAATGATCAAATGTTGTTTGGAAACATCAACTTAAAGCAAAACACATTAAAACTGTCCAAAGTCAATCTTAATTGATGGTCTTGGGCAGGCTGCACAATGTACTAACGTCTCACTGGTGACTTCCTTGGTTCCATCAGGGCATATCTTCATACTGTACCTATGCTCGTGCACTGGAAGACGTGTCCCATGAGGACACACATTTATCAAATCTTCATGGCTAAACCTTCCGTCTGTCTGGGCTGCTGCAGACTCGCAATCTGGTAAGTATGACGAGTTTGTTTCGGTGTCATGCTCTTGACTGGCTCTCCTGATACTCCAAGTCCAGGACTCTGGTGTGGCTCATCCACATTCGGATCATCAGTGTTTGATACAAGCTCATCCTCCCTGGGTGGAAATGCATCTTGTTCAGCATCCAGTGTGGTAGCTGAAGGTCTGATAAGCCTTGTATCCAACTCTTGTGGGTTATTTGAGTCTGTACTTAAATGTACACATTTCAGGGATTCTACTAATCCTTCATTTCCTCCCATCACTCTTTTTCTTTTGTTATTCTCATTCCTTTCTTCAATCTGAGCATTAAGTTCTTCTCTTTCTTCAGCTGAGCCACCTAGGAATGGCCTCATCTCTTTATCTAGCTTTTCTAACATTATGATATCTCCAGCCTCATCAGCACCAGTGTACTTTCTTGGAATTGGCGGACTAACATATTGAATTTTTGCTTTGTTCTTTACAACTTCTCCGACTTTGTCTGTGTGTTTATACACAATATGTGTGGTGAACACATCTTCTCTTCTTGCCCATGTACTTGGGCAGTAAGGGCATTTAAAATGACTTCTTTGTGCTTTGGCTTTGCCACAAGTTTTAATGTGCCTTCTAAAATTTGATGGATCATTGAATGCTCTTCCGGATTCCCAACATGTCTTGCTGAATGCCATTTCTTCTTTCTAAAAGTAAACATAAGGGTATATCTTTAGTATTAGCTCTGTAAGGTTTTATACCTTATACTTATCCAGAAGGAGAAACTTAACTCACCTTAAATAAGCAGTAAATCCTTAATTATATCTCCTCAATAAGACAGTATGGAGGTCTATGAGTCCTTGCTGATCTCCACAGGAAACTTTTTGTTTTCCAGTTACCTCATTTTTGTCAGTTTTTATATTTTCTCTTGTGCATAACAACACTGAAGACATCCCCTCAATGCCTTCTGCAAAAAGTTGTTCCTGGTTGGACATACCAGTTTCATCTTAACTTCCTTCTATTTCTTGTTCCATTAGAAAAATATCGCTTCCTGAATCCACAGATTCAGCCAAATCTAGTTGGTTTCCACGGATCCCAATACCCAGATCAACTTGTTGCTGGGAATTTGCTGTGGGGTTTTCCGCATCAACTGACCCTGAAGACTTCTGATGAGTCCCAATACCCATGCAGCTGTTCGTGCCGGGATTCACATGAGGTCTTCCCAAGTCAGATTCTTCAGAGCCCTGTGCCACACCCAAATGTTCCAGACAGGACCCACTACCCTGATCAACAGACATGTGAGAGGCATTTACGTGGTGTAACCTAGTCCCATTTGCTTCTGTGTGAGACATTCTACAAGATGCACCAACATCTTTACAATTCCCTGTTATGCCCAACTGAGTACCACAAGTTCTCTCCTGAGATTTACCTGCTACAGTTGCTCCTGCACAACAGGACCCTTCATCTTCCTCGATGAAGCAAGGGGAAGGCACATTTATCCCCACAATTCCATCAAATGTACTATGCTGTAGATCATCCTCACTCTCAGTCAGGCTTAGATATTCATCCTGTGTTCTATTTTCTTTCTTAGGACTATTTGGAGCAGATGGAGCCTTAGTCCAATCAATAATTTCATTTCCATGATAAGCTTTTAGCCTGTCAAAATGTACAACTTTGGATTTTGATCCCTTGGATGCCTGTATTCGATACAAGACATCACCAACTTTTTCAACTATTAGATATGGACCTGTCGAAAATCTTTGTAATTTATGGGAAATTCCTACTTTCTTTCTTGGGCAAAAGAGCCACACAAAGTCTCCTCTTTCAAAGGTTCTCTCGGAGGTTTTGATATCATAGTACTTCTTCTGACGATTTGCATTCTTACCCAACTGTTTTCTAGCATAGTCATGAGACTTTTCCAATCTTTCCTTCAGACTTATAATATACTCTATGTTGGTGAGTCACATTTTAGTTCAACAGTAATTTATGCTGGTGTGGGACAGGCTAATTGTCACAGTTTGATTTCAATAGTAATTTAGATTAATGGTTTCCTCTGTCCATGTGTTAAGGGTGAGTCACCAGGAAACTGCTGCCAGAGTACACACAAAGTTCTATGCATGTTTTATAAAATACTTCAGTTGTTGCTTTGTCACTGGTTAATAAACAGCTTCTTCTGTAACACTTGTTAAATACTTTTACTTTAGTTTGATGCAGCAAACAAACTAAAACATGGTATCAGAAGTGAAACTTTAATTATACAAATAATTAAAGAAATTAATAGTGTGCACAGAAATTTAACAGGATTAACAATTGCTCACATTGCAGCATATTGAAAGGACAAAAAAAATACAATTTGTGGCATACAAATATATTTGACTGTTTGTGTTTCTTGTTAATATTATCTGTCACTAATCTGGATATTCATAATGAGTGATCACGAGGAAGCATCATCATCAACAGCTCAACCAGCAGCAGCAGCAACTCCAGCTGTTCCATATAATTTCCCTTTGCCTGCTCCAGTTAAGCTTTCGGGGGATGTTTATCAAAACTTCAAGTTCTTCAGGATGCAGTGGGAAGACTATGAAGTGGCAACACAGCTGACAGAAAAGTCGGATTCAATAAGAATGGCCACATTGAGGTCAGTAATGGGCCAAACTTGTTTGCTGATATATCAACACCTTCATATCTCGGATGCAGATAAAAACAAGGTGAAGCCATCTCTAGATGCATTGGAGAAACATTTCCAACCCTCAACCAATGTTGTGTACGCGCGTTATGTATTTGGCAGTGCAAATCAAGGAGAGAATGAGACTGCCGAGCAATATATCGCCAGGCTGCGACATCTCATTGCAACATGCCACCACGGCACTTTGTCAGATGAACTTTTAAGAGACAGATTGGTTCTTGGTACCAAAGACACACATGTGCGTGCCAGAATGTTTCGAGACCCAGAACTGACATTAGTCAAAGCCATGAATATGTGCAAGGTCGCAGAACTTTCACAATCTCAGCTGAAGCAGATTGCAACAACAGCAGAGGATTCAGTACACTACACCAAAAAGGACAGACAGATTGGAAAGGCCCGCAAAGAAAAGCAAAGCAAATGTAAGTACTGTGGTACAATTCATGAATTATCCAAGTCTAAGTGCCCTGCATATGGTAAAACCTGCTCAAAGTGCAAGAAGCCACATCACTTTGCATCTGTTTGTCAACAGAAGGGTAGATTGAAACACCCAGAAAAGCCAAAGTTCTTGCAGTAGAAGATGAACTCAATTTTGGCACTTCAATGAATGACGTACCAGAAAACCTTGAATATCAGCTTGACACAGGGACAACCTGTAATATCATAAGCTTCGAGGACTACTGCAAAGTAGCAAAATCGAAAAAGCCCAGTCTACAAGGCAGTGACGTGAGACTAAGATTCTATGATGGATCTTATATGAAGCCTTTGGGCCAGGCTACCCTACATACAAATTACAAGGGCAAACACTACAAGCTGAGATTTCAAGTGGTACCATTCCGTCATGCCCAAAAGCCACTGCTGTCAGCAAATACCTGTGAACATTTAAAATTGCTGACTGTTAATGTGAATATGTCAGAGAAAATAGAAAGCCTCTCCAGGGAAAAGATTCTCCACAAGTACAAAGATGTGTTTGAAGGTCTTGGCTGTTTCAGGGGAGAATACCACATTCAGATAGATGAGAATGTGAAACCAGTGCAGCATGCTCCCCGGCGCATTCCTGTGGCAATTCGAGAGGAACTGAAGCTGAAAATCGATAAAATGGTAAAAGATGGCATTCTAGCTAAAGTAACAGAGCCTACAGAATGGATTAGCAGTCTTGTAGTGGTAAAAAAGCCAAACAAACTGAGGATCTGCATTGATCCAAAAGACCTGAACAGAGCTATTAAGCGTCCAAATTATCAAATGCCAACAATAGAAGAGATTTTGCCACGCCTCAGGAAGGCTAAGGTTCACTCTGTTCTTGATGCCAAAGATGGATTTTACCACGTGAAGCTCGATACAGCTAGCAGTAATCTCACAACCTTCTGGACTCCCTTTGGAAGGTATCGATACAAACGTCTTCCCTTTGGCATATCATCAGCGCCCGAAGAGTTCCAGAGGAGACAGCATGAAGCTCTAGAAGGCCTCAGTGGAACTGAGGTGATAGCAGATGATATCCTTGTCTATGGCAGTGGTGACTGCATGGAAGAGGCAATCTTGGACCATGACAAGAATCTAACAGCAGTTCTGGAACGTGCTCGACAGGTAAACATGAAGTTCAACAAGAATAAACTCAAGTTTCGAGTCACAGATGTACCTTACATGGGACATTTGCTCACATCAGATGGGCTAGCACCAGATCCCATGAAGATAAGTGCAGTAAAAGACATTACAGAGCCAAAGAATGTCAAGAAATTGCAAAGGTTCTTGGGTTTCATCAATTATCTGTCAAGATTCTCACCTCATTTGTCAGAGATCTGTGAGCCACTTTGTCGGCTTACTGACAAATCGTCACCATGGCTATGGGACAAACCACAACAGCAGGCATTTGACACAGCTAAAAATCTAGTGATTGTGCAACCTGTGCTAAAATTCTATGATGTCAAACAAGAAGTAACACTTCAGTGTGACTCCAGTGAGAAGGCTCTTGGTACAACTTTGATGCAGAATGGACAACCAGTAGCCTTTGCATCACGTGCATTATCCAAAACAGAGCAAGCCTATGCTCAGATAGAAAAGGAACTGCTGGCCATTGTGTTTGGATGTGAGAGGTTCAGCCAATACCTCATTGGTAAGGAAGCCATGAATGTAGAGAGTGACCACAAGCCCCTAGAAGTTATTTTTCGCAAGTCACTCCTGTCTGCCCCACGACGTCTCCAGAGAATGCTTTTAAGGCTGCAATGCTACAACCTTAAGGTTATATACAAGCGCGGAGCTGAAATGTACATTGGTGACCTGCTGTCAAGGGTACAAGCTCCAAGAATGAAAAAGATTGATGATACATTTGAAGTCTTCTGCTCTGAACTCCAGAACATTAATCATGCAGAATATTTGCATGTCTCTGATCAACGTCTACAGCAAATCAGAACACATGTTCGTCAGGACTCCTCTTTGCAGTCCCTAATAGGAGTTATTCTGAGTGGATGGCCTGAAAGAAAAGAGAACACTCCAGTGTGCATTCAGGAGTATTGGCCAATTAAGGAAGACCTCACTGTTCAAAATGGTGTAATATTTAAAGAACACAGAGTGGTAATTCCAAAAGCTATGCATCCAGAAATGCTGCTTTGCATACACGCCAGTCAGCTTGGAGTTGAATCATGCCTTAGAAAAGCAAGAGACATTGTGTATTGGCCTCACATGAACTTTGAAATCAAAGAAGCCATATCAAAATGTGAAGCATGTCAAGCTTATGCCTCCAACAACAGGAATATGCCATTGCAAACCCCACAACTACCAAACAGGCCATGGGAAAAGGTTGGAATAGACATCTTCACCCTCAAAGGAAAAGATTATCTGGTGACAGTTGACTATTTTTCAGATTATTTTGAAGTTGATCCACTGAAATCTACCACAACTGCAGCAATAGTGAAGGTACTAAAACGTCACTTCAGCACTCATGGCATACCAGATGAGACAATATCTGACAACGGACCACAGCTAGTGAGTGAGGAATTTGCGAAATTTGCAAGTGACTGGGAATTTAGTCACATAACATCATCACCTTATTACAGCCGTTCTAATGGTAAGGCAGAATCTGCAGTGAAAATAGCAAAGAATCTCATCAAGAAATGCAAGCATGAAGGAAGTGACATAGACAAAGCACTTCTGGATTGGAGAAATACACCAACTGTCAATATGGACAGCAGCCCAGTCCAACGACTGATGTCCAGAAGAACAAGGAGTACCCTGCCAATGTCTGAGAGTCTATTTCTACCAAATGTAGTTCCAGATGTTAAAACAAAAATTGAACACAAATGCAGACTCACAAAACAACAGCATGACAAAAGAGCCTGTAATCTACCACAGGTTGAAATTGGTCAACCAATTTATGTGAAGTCAAAGGCAGGTCAAGGACACAAATGGGAAAAAGCCATTTGTAAGGACAAATTGACAGACAGGTCCTACATTGTAGATGTGAATGGAGAAAGCTACAGAAGAAATAGGACACACATTTGAAAGAAAGCAATCGTCCCATACAGGATTCTCCAGCAAAGAGTCCAACAAGAAAAAATGAAAAGACCAAGGAAAGTCTGAGTAACAGCACAACAAACAACACAGAAGCTCCAAGAAGAAGCAGCAGGACATCAAAACCTGTAGAAAAATATCAGGCTGGATTTGCTTAAGGACAAAATCTTAAATTTATTCAAAATTTACCAAATGCTAAAAATGGGCAGAATAAACCCATGTATTTGGTGATAACGGTATATAAACTGTGTAATGCATGACTGAATAGAATTCTTTGAAACAGAGACTCATTAAAGACACTCTTTAGATTTAATATTTTTTTTGATAATTTTGTTCTTAGTAAAGAAAAGTTTAGTGTGCTAAATTTTATTTCAATTTAAAAGAAGGGAGATGTTGGTGAGTCACATTTTAGTTCAACAGTAATTTATGTTGGTGTGGGATAGGCTAATTGTCACAGTTTAATTTCAATAGTAATTTAGATTAATGGTTTCCTCTGTCCATGTGTTAAGGGTGAGTCACCAGGAAACTGCTCCCAGAGTACACACAAAGTTCTATGCATGTTTTATAAAATACTTCAGTTGTTGCTTTGTCACTGGTTAATAAACAGCTTCTTCTGTAACACTTGTTAAATACTTTTACTTTAGTTTGATGCAGCAAACAAACTAAAACACTCTACCTCTTGATCAACACTGTGATCAGGCAGCTTTTCATACATTATATCCAAAGGGAGATTGACCTCTCGTCCAAACATCATCATGTTTGGACTCACACCAGTGCTACTTTGAAGACTCGCCCTGTAAGCCATGGTAAGCAGAGGTACAAATCCCAGTCTCTTTGGCTTTCTGAAACAAACTTGCTAAGCATGTTTTCTAGGGTACGATTAAATCTTTCCACTAATCCATCAGATTGTGGATGAAATCCTGTTGTTCTTGTTTTATCTATCCCCAACACCTGGCATAGCTCCTGAAATAGTTTACTCTCAAACGGTTTCCCTTGGTCAGTATGAATTTGACGAGGTACACCAAATCTTGTAATAAAGCCATCCACCAGTTTTTCGGCACCAGTCTCTGCTTCTTGATTCTTCATAGGATAGGCCTCAGCCCATTTGGTAAAATGGTCAACAACAACCAAAGTGTATCTCATGCCAGAACATGATTTTGGTAAAGGACCTAAGATGTTAATTCCTATCCTTTCTAGAGTTAACCCCACTGTATGTTTGGTTAAAGGTGCCCTGTTCTTTCTTCTTGGGTTGTTTCTTGATGTACATAATGAACAACTTCTGCAAAGATTCTCCATATCTTCCCTGCAGTTATTCCAATAATACCTGCTTCTGAGCTTTGCCAAAGTTTTTGCAACACCTAGATGACCATTGGTTGGTCCTTCATGCATGTAGCAAGTGCAAAATATCTTTCCTCATCCCTGAAGGAACAATTATTTGTCTGATCATGCATTTTGTACAGTATTCCATCACATACATCCAGCTGATCCCATAATGCCCAGTGTGTTTTGAATTCTTGGCTTTCATGAGAAATATCTTTCCATGATGGTTTTTATTCTTCATCTTGTTTCATTCCGAGGAAACAACCAATAATGGGGTCTTTAAGTTGACCTTTCCTCCAATCAGTAGTGTTTTGATCAGGTTTATCTCTATCATTAAGTTCTAAAGTCTCCTTATCCTTCTTCAGTATTTCATCCCAAGAGGAAGTTACAACACAGACATGTAATTCCTCCCAATCTTGGATTTTGCACTGTTTACATGGAATGCATGACAACCCATCTGCATTCCTGTGCTGACGTCCTGGCCGGTGCTCAATTTCAAAATCAAAAGCTGATAAGCTTTCCAACCAATGAGCTACCTGTCCTTCTGGTTCTTTGAAATTGAATAGCCACTTCAGTGCAGAATGGTCTGTCCTTATTTTGAACTTCTTTCCATAGAGATAGTGCCTGAAGTATTTCACAAAATATACCACAGCCAAAAGTTCTTTGCGTATTACACAATAGTGTCTTTCACTGTTGGAAAAGGATTTGCTCCCATATGCAATCACTTTCTCCCCATGATAAAAACTTGGGATAATACAGCACCGATTGAGTAATCTGATGCATCCGTGTCCAGTATAAATGACTTTTCCACAGATGGGTATGCCAGTATTGGAGAGGTAATCAATTTTTCTTTCAATGTTTCAAATAAAGACTGACATTTATCTGTCCAGTTAAATTTGTGGACCTTTCTGGTAAGTTTATGTAACGGCTCCGCAATCTCTGAAAAGTCCCAGATCAATTTCCAGTAGTAAGAACAAAGTCCTATGAAGCTGCGGATTTCATGCACATTGGTTGGTACAGGCCACTCTTTTATTGCTACTATCTTCTGAGGGTCTTTTTCAATTCCCTTTTCAGACACTTTGTGTCCCAGATAAATCACTTCTGTTTGAAATAAGTGACATTTCCTTGGTTTTAATTTTAACCCTGCATTTTGCAATCTCTCAAAGACTTCAGTCAAATGTTCCATTCCTTGTGCAAAAGTTTTACAAGGAATAATGATATCATCAAGGTATATCAAAAGTGTTTTGAATTGTAGGCCTGTAAGTGCATTTTCCATTAACCTTTCAAAGGTTCGAGGGGCATTACATAGCCCAAATGGCATCACATTGAAGTGGTATATACCATGATAAGGTGTTAAAAAAGCTGTTTTTCCTTATCTTTTGAATTCATTTCAACTTGCCAATATTCACTGGCAAGATCAAGACTGCAATAGAATTTTGCTCCTGAAAGGCAGTCTAGAGATTCTGTGATATTGGGAATGTTGTAAGAATATTTAGCTGTCACTTCATTCAATTTTCTATAATCCACACAGAATCTGAGAGAGTTGTCAGGCTTACGAACCCAAACAACTGGTGATTGGCAAGGACTACAAGATGGTTCTATGATACCTTGTTCAATCATGTTTCCCATGATTTTATCAACCTCATCATGCATGTGGATAGGGATTCTCCTGGGTTTTTGTCGTATTGGTCTTGCATCCCCAGTTTCTATCTTATGCTTTACTTGGCTTGTTCTTCCTAAGTCACTATCAGATCTTGTAAAAACATCCTGGTATCTTAGGAGTGCTTCCAAAACCTTTAGTTGTTCTTCCTTTTCCAAGTTAGTTATACTTTGCTCAAAAAGTACTTCTAAATGTTCAGGCACTGTCATACTATTTTGTATGATACCTTGCATTTTACCTTCACTAACTGATATCTGATTGATATCAATGTTGTCAGTACTTTCTGCACTGAAAACCGAAATAAGTGACAAAAAAAAGTTAGCATTACTGTGCCTGAGATGACTACCCTAATGACTAGTGTTTATTTGTTTAAAACTCGTCAAGTATATCTAGTCATAAACTTGTCAGTAAAACAACTTTTATTAGTCATTAGTTTGTCATATATTAGTCAGAAAAGTCACCTCTGATTAACTAATGACAAGTTAATGACTAATTAATGACTAGCATACACTTGCTAGTTGTTAGTCAGAGATGCCTATTTTCTGACTAATATGTGACAAACATACACTTGTCACTGTGCCAAAGGTAGTCATTTAAGGCACAGTAAAAAGATAGTCAAACATATTAGTCAATAGTATGTCATATATCTGTCACCACATAGTCACAAAATAGTCATCTGTGACTAACTAATGATCAGTATATTTGACTATTTTATGACAAACTTTTTACTGTGCCTGAAATGACTACCTTTTCCACATTGACAACTGTATGTTTGTCAAATATTAGTCACAAACTAGTCACCTCTAAAAAACTGAAGACAAATATATTCGACAATTTTATGACAAACTTTGTACCGTGCCTGAAACGACTACCTTTTACTTATTCACAAATGAATGTTTGTCATACATTAGTCACAAAGTAGTCACATCTGACTGACGTACACTTGTTAGTTTTTTTCAGAGGTGACTCTTTTATGATTAATATACCACACTCATTTGTCAATAAGTAAAATGTATAGTCTTTTCAGGCACTGTAAAAAGTTTGTCATAAAATTGTCAAATATATTTGCCTTTAGTTAGCCAAAAGTGACTAGTTTATGACTAATGCATGCAAACATAGTTGTCACACAATATATAGGAAAGGTAGTCATTTCAGACAGAGTGAAAAGTTGTCATAAAAGTCAAATATACTGGTCAGTCAGGGGTCAGTATCTGAAAAGTAGTCCATAGGCACAGTAAAAGCTTGTCATAAAATTGCTAAATATAAAGTTATTTTGTCAGGTGAGTATTTGACGACAAAGTATGTAAATTTCTCACAAATTCACTCGAAATTGCTCCATCTTTTTACTGTTACGGAGATATTTCCAATTTTTTATTTTCAGCTAAAAATCCAAGATGGTCACCAAAATTTGCTAAATTAAAATTTTATCCTTATGTATAGGATACTTTTCCACTACCCTATGGATCTCTATCTCTTACAGTTTCCAAGCAATGGTTCAATTTTTTCTTTTCCACTAAACTACAAGATGGCCTCCAAAAGTGGCGAAAATCACTTTTGAACAGAATACTTCTCTAGTTTGTGGCGTGAGGCCGTGGCAGGTATTGTGTTTTCAGACGTTCCAATTTCAAATTGCATGAATTATGCTACATATTGCTTGATAAGGTTCACCATCGGCGTTTTTTATAACATATATACTCCATTTCAACAATTTGGGGTCTTAATCTCCTTAATATTGCCTTAGTTTCCTTAAATATCAGTATACCCTATTATCGCCCACATTCCCCGTTATCGTGGTATTATTTTCAACCCATTTGTGGTTGTAATTCACATTCCCCTTATCACCTGACATGTCCTAGTGATTATTTTATGGCTTTTATGTCCCAGTATCATTTTTATCATTTTTATTGTTTAAGGTCATTGCTGTGGTGGTTTTAACTCTGGCTTGTGAATGACTGTAATTATGGGTTCCTCTGCTTTTATGGTTTGCTAACTCTTGCAATCTTTTTGCATTTGTTTTCTCGTGACAGTTTATTTTTACACAGTTCTGGATTCCTTCATGTTTTTGGACTGGGTAATGTGTTCTCGGCCATGTTATTTGTGAAAGTCATTCTAGTGATATGTTTCCTGTGTGTTGGTTTCTTGTGTAACTGGCTGAATGCTGACAGGAGTCAGAACTGCGAAAAGATTGACCGGAGTATCCCCTCTATTTTTTGGCTTTCTGTCTTGATCCGTAAATATTGCTACACTAGCGATACAAAACAGGTTCCTCCACAACTGAAATTTAAAAACCTACTACTACTCCTTTTGTTGTGTGGTGATGTTGCTTCAAACCCTGGCCCCACCAGTTTTGGATTTGTCAATTGTAGATCCATTCGCAATAAAGGCCCTCTCCTCCAGGACCTGATAAAACGCGGTGACCTAGACATCCTGTCTAGCTGAGACGCATATTAGACCAAATGATACTGATGGCCTCCTGAGTTCTCTCACACCGGCTGATTACAATTTCATCCAAAAACCAAGGTGCACTGGTCGGGGAGGTGGTGTTGGTTTTCTGTGTAGAAAAACCTTTTCTCCCAGTATTGTCTCTTCACCAGTTTTCAGGTCATTTGAAATTATCATACTTTTGTTTAAGTCTGATTATAATAGCTTTGTTGCGGCTTGTGTGTATCGTCCTCCTGGTTCTTGTACTACTCAGTTTCTGGAAGATTTTCTGGCTCTTTCTGGCTTTCTGTCTTTGACTGGTTCCAGTTTCATCATTTGTGGCGATATCAATGTCCATCTGGATATTGAGTGTGGTGATAGGTTTTCTGTGTAGAAAAACCTTTTCTCCCAGTATTGTCTCTTCACCAGTTTTCAGGTCATTTGAAATTATCATACTTTCGTTTAAGTCTGATTATAATAGCTTTGTTGCGGCTTGTGTGTATCGTCCTCCTGGTTCTTGTACTACTCAGTTTCTGGAAGATTTTCTGGCTCTTTCTGGCTTTCTGTCTTCGACTGGTTTCAGTTTCATCATTTGTGGCGATATAAATGTCCATCTGGATATTGAGTGTGGTGATAGGTCCAGGTTTAACGACATCCTTCAGTGTTGTGGTTTGGTTCAAAGTGTCAGTGGCCCGACTCATTTACTGGGTCACACTCTGGATGTTTTGATATCTCCTTGTGACTCAGATTTTGTCCGCAATGTTAGTGTTGAGGATTTCATTTCTGACCATGCTGCCATAAGATGCCAACTGGATTTCTCCCACCCATCAACCAGCATCGACAAATGGGTCTCTTATCGACGGTACCACAGGATTGATATCGACCAGTTCAGAAATGACCTTAATAATATACCGTTTGTACGGTCCCCTGAAGGTACTGCTGCAGAACTTTATGATCAGTACATAACTGGTGTTACACAGGTACTTGACAAGCATGCTCCTATCATTTCACGCAAGGCTAAACAGCAGTCTGATGAGTGGTTGTCTGATTCGTATCGCATGGCTCGATCTCTTAGACGGCAATTTGAATGAAGGTGGAGAAAACATAAGTCAGAGTTGAATAGGTCAAGACTCCGCAGGCAAATTGCCTGGTGTAATCGACTGGCCAATAAAGACAAGGGTTCATACTATACAAATCTCATAACTGCTAATAGTCGTGACCCCAAGAAGCTATGGCAGTCATTGAGGAAGGTGTTGCATCGCACCTCCGAGACTGTCCTGCCTGCTCATAGCTCAGACAAAAGCCTCGCGGACATGTTTGCTTCTTTTTTCTCCAATAAAATAAGCAAAATCAGGGACACCTTTGCTTCTTCTGGCTCTTTCAATGATGCACCGGATTCGGTGCCTCCGGCTTTCAATGCCTTTATGCCTGTCACTGAAGACGAGGTCTATAAGTGTATTAGTGAATCCCCCACTAAATCTTGCTCACTAGACCCTATACCAACATTCCTCCTTAAGGATTGTCTTGATATCCTCCTCTCTTCCATTACCAAGTTGGTAAATTATTCTCTCATTGAAGGATCCTTCCCAAATTCTTTCAAAAAGGCAGTTGTCACCCCCCTCATAAAAAAGGCTTCCCTTCCTAGAGACGACCTTAAGAATTATCGCCCAGTGTCTGGTCTTTGTCTCCTGTCAAAGTTGGTTGAGCGGGTCGTTGCCAGGCAGTTAACGTCACACATTAATAACAACAAACTGGACAATCCTCATCAGTCAGCATATAAGGCAGGACATTCCACGGAAACTGCTTTATTGTCTATAAAAAACGAGGTTCATCTCTCTCTGGCACGCGGTGAACCCACAGCTCTAGTACTTCTTGACTTATCAGCCGCATTTGACACTATAGACCATAATATTCTTCCTGGTTACCTTAAATCCTGGTTTGGTCTTGGTGGAACAGCTCTAAGGTGGTTTGCTTCCTACTTAAGAAATCGTTGCCAGGCCATTAAGATAGGCTCCACACTATCTGAATTAAGCAATCTCATCTATGGAGTCCCACAAGGTTCTGTTCTGGGTCCGTTACTGTTTTCACTCTATACAACACCACTCAGTAAAATTATTCGCCTCCACCCGCATATTAAATTCCATTTTTATGCGGATGACACTCAGTTATACATCCATCTCTCCCACAAGAATGCTTCTTCGGCTCTCGCCAAGCTAAATGCCTGCCTTCGTGATGTTCAAGAGTGGATGTCTCTCAGTAAATTGAAGCTCAACCCTGAAAAAACTGAGTTTATTGTCTTTGGTTCCAAGACTCAACGTCAGAAGATTTCCTCTCACTTTCCTGTCAGCATTCTTGGTAGCCTTTTTCATCCGGTTGATTCTGTCAGAAATCTAGGTGTGTGGTTTGATGCAGATTTTTCATTCTCTGAGCATATCAAGAGGACTTGCAAAGCGTGCTTCCTTCAGATGCGTGACCTCCGTAGAATTAGAAAGTATCTCACTTCTAAAGTGGCAGTCCTTGCTGCAAATGCCTTGGTTAGTAGTCGTCTGGACTATTGTAACTCTCTGTTCAGAGGTTTGTCCGGTTTCAATCAGCACAAATTGCAAAGTATTCAGAACACCCTTGCTCGTATTGTTACAAATCATAGAAAGTATGCTCATGTTACACCCATTCTACAGAAACTCCACTGGTTGCTGTTAAGTATCGTTGTATTTTCAAAACCGCAACACTTGTGTATAAATTTTTGCATAGTGGTTCTCCTTCTTACTTCGAACCGTTCTTGTCTTTTAGTAGTTGTCCCTATAGTACTAGGCATAGTCACCCAGATCGTCAATACCTTACAGTTCCTCCTTTCCATTCATCAGTCTTTAAGTCAGCCAAACATTTTGGCCATAGTTTTGCCTTTGATGCTCCTAAGATCTGGAATGACCTCCCTCAAGATGTTCGCAGTGCAACATCAGTTGCCTCCTTCAGAAAGAAGCTTAAAACTTACCTGTTTGCAAAAGCCTACCCACCATAGCCTCTCCCGTCACATCTGTGTCTCCTTGGTACGACCTGGCTATGTCCCTTGATTAATGATAACTGCCTTGCTTTATGTTTAGATGCGCCTTAGAGTCCATCAGTGATGGAGATTAAGCGCTATAAAAGTCCACATTAGATTAGATTAGTACCTTCTGGTTCAAAAATTTTCGAGCGTACCTTAATAGTTCTTACTCGCTTACCCACAGAGCTAACAGTGCCAAATGCAATACCAAGCAAGCCAAATGTATGCCTAACTTTAGCAAAATAACTTGAATCATTTTCTTTTAAATGCACAGAAACCAACAATAATAAGTTTCGCTATCCTCTTTTGACCTCGATGAAGGGGTCCAAGGTCAAATTCGACAACATCAGAAAATTTGCAGGACATGATTTCCTGTAGGTTGGTTTCACATTGCAAACCAACAATAAGTGAGTTATAAGCACTTTTAAATTTGGCCATCCTCTTTTGACCTTGAAGGAGGGGCCCAAGGTCAAATCTGTCCACACCAGAAGATTTCCAGCCCATGATTTCCAAAAGGTTGGTTTACCATCCCAGACCTCAAGGACCAATAATAAGTGAGTTATAAGCCCTTTTAAGTTTGGTTATCCTCGTTTGACCTTGAAGGAGGGGCCCAAGGTCAAATCTGTCCACACCAGAAGATTTCCAGCCCATGATTTCCAAAAGGTTGGTTTACCATCCCAGACCTCAAGGACCAATAATAAGTGAGTTATAAGCCCTTTTAAGTTTGGTTATCCTCGTTTGACCTTGAAGGAGGGGTCCAAGGTAAAATCTGTCGACACCAAAAGATTTCCAGCCCATGATTGCCTGTAGGTTGGTTACCATCACAAACCTCTAGAACCAATAATAAGCAAGTCATAAGTACTTTAAAGTTTGGCTATCCTTTTTGACCTTGAAGGAGGGGCCCTAGGTCAAATCTGACCACACCATAAGGTTCCGAGCCCATGATTTCCCACTGGTTGGTTTAAATACCATCCCAAACCTCTAGGACAAATATAAGCGAGTTATAAGCACTTTTAAGTTTGGCTATCCTTGTTTGACCTGGACGGATGGGTCCAAGGTCAAATGACAACATCAGAAAATTTGGACATGATTTCCTGTAGGTTGGTTTCATATTACAAACCTCTAGGACCAATAATAAGGGAGTTATAACCATTTTTAGATTTGGCTATCCTCATTTGACCTTGAAGGAGGGATCCAAGGTTAAATCTGACCACACCAGAAGATTCCCAGCCCCTGATTTCCTATAAGTTGGTTTACCATCCCAAACCTGTACAACCAATAATAAGGGAGTTATAACCACTTTTAAGTTTGGCTATCCACTTTTGGCCTTGAAGGAGTGGCCCAAGGGCAAATCTGTCAACACCAGAAGATTCTGAGCCCATGATTTCCTATATGTTGGTTTACCATCCCAAACCTCTAGGACCAATAATAAGTGAGTTATAAGCCCTTTTAAGTTTGGCTATCCTTGTTTGACCTGGACGGATGGGTCCAAGGTCAAATGACAACATCAGAAAATTTGGACATGATTTCCTGTAGGTTGGTTTCATATTACAAACCTCTAGGACCAATAATAAGGGAGTTATAACCATTTTTAGATTTGGCTATCCTCATTTGACCTTGAAGGAGGGATCCAAGGTTAAATCTGACCACACCAGAAGATTCCCAGCCCCTGATTTCCTATAAGTTGGTTTACCATCCCAAACCTGTACAACCAATAATAAGGGAGTTATAACCACTTTTAAGTTTGGCTATCCACTTTTGGCCTTGAAGGAGTGGCCCAAGGGCAAATCTGTCAACACCAGAAGATTATGAGCCCATGATTTCCTATATGTTGGTTTACCATCCCAAACCTCTAGGACCAATAATAACTGAGTTATAAGCCCTTTTAAGTTTGGTTATCCTCGTTTGACCTTGCAGGAGGGGTCCAAGGTAAAGTCTGTCGACACCAAAAGATTTCCAGCCCATGATTGCCTGTAGGTTGGTTTACCATCACAAACCTCTAGAACCAATAATAAGCAAGTCATAAGTACTTTAAAGTTTGGCTATCCTTTTTGACCTTGAAGGAGGGGCCCTAGGTCAAATCTGACCACACCATAAGGTTCCGAGCCCATGATTTCCTATAGGTTGGTTTACCATCCCAAACCTCTAGGACGGATATAAGCGAGTTATAAGCACTTTTAAGTTTGGCTATCCTTGTTTGACCTTGAAGGATGGGTCCAAGGTCAAATCTGACAACATCAGAAAATTCGCAGGACATGATTTCCTGTAAGTTGGCTTCACATTGCAAACCTCTAGGACCAATAATAAGGGAGTTATAACCACTTTTAGGTTTTGCTATCCTCATTTGACCTTGAAGGAGGGATCCAAGATTAAATCTGACCAAACCAGAATATTCCCAGCCCCTGATTTCCTATAAGTCGGTTTACCATCTCAAAACTGTACGACCAATAATAAGGGAGTTATAACCACTTTTAAGTTTCGCTATCCTCATTTGACCTTGAAAGAGGGGCCCAAGTTCAAATCTGACAACATCAGAAAATTCACAGGACATGATTTCCTGTAGGTTGGTCTCACATTGCAAACCTCTAGGACCAACAATAAGTGAGTTATAAGCACTTTTAAGTTTGGCTATCCTCGTTTGGCCTTGAAGAGGGGGCCCAAGGTCAAATCTGTCCACACCAGAAGATTTCCAGTCCATGATTTCCTAGAGGTTGGTTTACCATCCCAAACCTCAAGGACCAATAACCAGTGAGTTATAAGCACTTTTAAGTTTGGCTATCCTCATTTGACCTTGAAGGAGGGGCTCAAGGTCAAATCTGATAACACCAAGTGATTTCCAGCCCATGATTTCCTGTAGGTTGGTTTACCATCCGAAACCTGTACAACCAATAATATGCAAGTTATAAGGACTTTTAGGTTTGTCTATCCTCATTTGACCTTGAAGGAGGTTAATGAATTCTAATATGACTTTAACAGTGCTTAATCTTTATCAAGAGACCCCCAAGTTGCAACAACCAAGATTCAAGTAAAAAGATATAAGAGAGATATAAGAGAGATAAAATAGTATCACATATCCCCATAGATAGATAAATAGCATCAGATATGCAAGATCAAAGGTCAAATCCAGGTCACACTATGACGTTGCACACATATAACCCCCCGATCAACCCCTACCAAATATCAACTTCCTACACCATACAGTTTCCGAGATATGGCACGGACAAGATTTTTTAGGTCAAGGTCACTATGGCAAGGTCAAAGGTCAAATTAAGGTCACACCATGATATTTTACATCTACACACCATAGCTAATGTGGATATCCAGTACCAACTTCCTGCACCTTACGGTTTCCAAAATATACCCCAGACAAGGTTTTATAGGTCAAGGTCACTATGGCAAGGTCAAAGGTCAAATCAAGGTTATGCCATGATGTTGCACACCTACACCGCCTAATCAATGGCCCTACCATGTATCAACTTCCAAAAACTTATGGTTGCTAAGATATAGCCCGGACAAGATTTTATAGGTCAAGGTCACTCCAGCAAGGTCAAAGGTCAAATCAAGGCCACACCACACCTACACCCCCTGTATTAAGTACCAACTCCTACACTGTACGGTTTCCGAGATATAGTCCCGACAAGATTTTATAGGTCACTATGGCAAGGTTAAATCAAGGTCACACCATGATGTTGCACCCCTACACCCCCTAACCAATATCCCTTCCAAGTATCAACTTCCCACACCTTACAGTTTCTGAGATATAGCCCGGACAAGATTTTCTAACTCAAGGTCACTACGGCAAGTTCAAGGGTCAAATCAAGGTCAGACCATGATGTTGCATACCTACACCCCAAACCAATGTCCTTACTACATAATCCAGGGGTAGCGATCAATCAAACCAACATGAAAACAAATAAGCGCTCCCAAAACCTGCTTAATAATTGTTGGAAACCCTGATTATAGTCCAGGTAACAAGCTAAGTACACTCAAAACAAGACCACTGCCGCGGTGTGTATCTCCCACCGAGCATTAAATAACCCAGACAAGATTTTATAGGTCAAGGTCACTACGGCCAAATCAAGGGTGAAGTCAATGTCCGACCATGACGTTGCTTACCTACATCCCCTAACCAATGTTCATACCAAGTATCAACTTCCTACACCTTACGGTTTCCGAGATATAGCTTGGACAAGATCTTCAAACTCAAGGTCACTGCGGCAAGGTCAAATCAGGGTCAGACCATGACGCTGCACACCTACACATCCTAACAAATGTCCCTACCAAGTACCAACTCCCTACACCTTACGGTATGTGAGATACAGTCTGGACAAACTTTTTCCCGCCGCCTGCCCGCCCATCCGGACACCATGGGCTGTCGAGTAAAAAATAGATGAACAACATGGGTCAAAAACAGTTTGCGAGATATTTGTGATTTTTCACATTTTCACTAAAAGTAGCAATAAAGTAGCCATTACTCACTTGTACACTGGACAAAAGTTGTGAAACTTAAATATGTTACAGTCCACAAAAAAGTAGATGAACAACATATTTGAGAGAAATTGTGTAGCTGCAATACTTTTGAAGATATACGGTATTATTTACTCATTACGGTTATCATAAAAAATTGACAAAGTAGCTCTTACTGACTTAACTATGGAGATACACTTACAAACTACTGACCATGTTGTAGCTGTGGAGAAAGTAGTTGAACAACATATTGGAACAAAATACTCTAAATGCAATAGCTTGAGAGTTATAAGCCATATAATTATATTAGGTAAAAGTGCTATTACTCAGTCAAAAGTAGGCCAAAGTTCACCAAACCCAACAGCATAGGATACCGTTGTACTACCCTGTGGCTCTATCTCTAAATTGCTCTATCTCTTATGGTTTGTGAGATATTTGTGATTTTTCACATTTTCACTAAACGTAGCATATATAATTAGCTACGGGTCTGAAACTTCACGAAGTGAAAGCTCTCCTGAAAGTAGGTGAATGAGTTATTTGAAAAAAATTGGCTATGTGCCAATCTTAATTTCAACATTGAGTAAATCACTTATAACTCCAAAAACATTGAATTTAGGGAATTATTGTCAAATATGTTAATCAGTTAATTTTTAATGTTCTGTGTCATGGCTAAGTTTCAGAGCTGTATCTCCATAGCTAACTGAGTAATGGCTACTTTGAATTTCAACATTGAGTAATCACTTATAACTCCAAAACTATTTAATTTAGAGAATTATTGTCAAATATGTTGTTCACTTACTTTTTGATGTACTGTTTCATGTAAAATTTTCACAGCTGTATCTCCATAGCTACCTGAGTAATAGCTACTTTGAGGGTTTTCCATTGAGTAAATCACCTTTAACAGCAAAACTGTTGAATTTAGAAGATTTTTTTTCAAATATATTCTTCACCAACTTTTTGATGTACTGTGAAATGGGAAATTTTGAGAGCTGTAGGTCCATAGCTAACCGAGTAATAGCTACTTTCATGGTTTTCCCCTGAGTAAATCGCTTATCACAGCAAAACTGTTGAATTTAAAGGATTTTTGTCAAATATGTTGTTCATCTACTTTTTGATGTATTGTGTAATGGCAAATTTTGAGACCTGTAGGTTCATAGCTAACTGAGTAATAGCTACTTTGATTTTACGGTTACAGAACTCTAATCTATAGCTAGTCTCCCTTTCTACTGGACTAAATCTTCTTCTTAATTCTTTAACGAGAGAGTCAAAATCCTCAACAGCTCCATAAAAAGATAGATCACCCAGCACCCTCTGAGCCTGACCTCTCAAACTCATAGCTAACTGCATCCCTTTTTCTCTATAACTCCAGTTATTCCAGTCAGAAACGGTTTCAAAATGTTTCAGGTAATCAGTCCAATCGATTTTCTCCCCATCAAACTTATCAGGATCACACTGTTTTCTCTGGTTTGGTCTCTCAGTCATCTTATTCCTATAGCCAACCCTCTCAGGAAGATAATCATTACCCCTGGGCATTTGGTAATAATCATTCCCATAATTAGACGGTGCACCCAACTCAACTCTGTCAAATTTGGTTTCAACAGTACCACCCGATTTTGCAATTTTAGCAACTCTAGGTCTATCAGGAACCCATTCTTTAGCCTCTGGCCTCAACCTTCTATCAATGTTGCCAACCCCATTGGTAATAATTTTCCTATCCTTGTTACCTTGGTAAAGAGTGGAGTGTTTGGGTATGATAACAGGACTAAATTCATCAGAAGTATCATAATACTCATCATCAGACTCATTCCCTTTACCCAATGTAAACTTCTCAGCCATATTACTTCCAGGATAACCTTTCGGATGCTCACTAAGTACAGCTGGTGCTGATTTATTCAAACCACCTTTGGCATATCTATCGGGAACTTTACTGAACTGTACTTCATCATCAAGACCAGATACAGTCAATTGGTTAACAGTTTTTCTCTTTGGCCACTTTGACATCCAGTCAGACATGACCTGGATCCAACTTTTGGATTTCCTACTTGTCATCCTAAAACTACCTCAAGCAACAAAAATAGTTCAAACTATATTCAAATGACCAGCTCAATTTCGAAGATGACCAACGAAATATTATGACGCCAGATTCACACAAGTGTTCACCTCAGTTATTTAGAAATAACTTTTGTGTTGTCACTTTTGTGCAAATATGTGAGTAGTTTCAGTTGTGTGTGTGTGTGTGTGTGTGTGTGTTCCACAATCAACTACTGTTTTATACCACCAAGTGTCAACCTTGCATAAGTTAAATACTCGTGTTAACAGCAGCCATTCATACAATTACTGTTTCATATCACCCTGATATTCACCTCAGGTAATAAAACCCTTTTGGGCTATTTGAATATCACGTGTTAAGAGTAATACATTCATGTAATAACATACAGTTTAGTTTGTTGTGCAAAGTTTTGTATTGTGTCACTCATTCATACACATTCATAACATCATTGTTTTATATCACCAGGTAAACTAAAAGTGTTAATACCCATGTTAACAATGATGCGAAAACACATGCACACTATTCACTGTAGTCACCTGATCACCAAAGTGTAAATGTGTCACAGTAAATATACAAACATTCAATCACTGTTGATCATCAAGGCAGTACACAACTGTGTTGTTGCCATATGTTAACAGTAATTCACAGACATACATAAAAACATCAGATTATTACTTGTTCAGCAAAATTTCTAAAAATGCCAATCCTGGTCACGGCACCAAAAATTCTGTAACGACCCTGAGCCAGATAACTAAATTTCAGTTCAAAAGTAGTTAGTTCGCGTTGTGTTCAAGTTGGCAGGTCACCAGATATGAGATTCGGATTGGCAAGATCACCAACCAAGTTGTTATTATTGACGCCTGTGCCAATAAACTCAGCCAATGATATTTGTAAGTTAAAAAATTGGAAAGAACAAGTAATAATATAATCTTAAATGTGTATTTATTTTAAATAAACATGTATTTGTATATACTGTGTAACAGAAATGTGATAACAATGCAGTAAAATATCAGAACAACATGACGAACAAGTTACTGCAGCAAATGAACGGCTACACAAGACTTAAGAAATAAGAATAAAATACTACTACAGTCAATGAATAATAAAAGCAATAATACTGCAGTCAATGAATCAGTCAAAGTTATAATAATACTGCAATATTCAATCAAAAATGCATCCTAGTTATCACAAAAATACTGCAGTTATCAGTCAAAATGAAAATATCAGAAGCATGAAATAAAATAAATAAACCACAGTTAAAATAATATTTACACCCGTATAGTTATAAGACCACAGCTTGAAATAATCCCATTACAAGTTTATATTCATTATCAGTTGTAACAGCTGTCAAAAACATGAGCATTTGTTTACAAACAAATTGGAGGGAAACACCCCCATCTGTCAAAATGACAGATTATTAATAAATTACAAAACCAAATTTATTGAGAGCTTCTACAAACTTGTAATAAGACAAAAGCAATGTTTTAATGCAACCGGATCCGAAAATAATAAATAAAACCAAATAAAATCGAATAAGTATCAGTAAAAGCCAGAACCAATGACTGTACCTTTCCGTTAGAGCGGCTCAAGTGCACTCTAGAACGATTCAATTTCCGTCCCTTATATAGAGAGAATTCGGTGCAGATTCGGAACGCTCACCGCATAAAATATATCCCACAATGCATCACTCGGCTTACGAAACTTCCCGAACCCGCTTCCGAATCGCTTCCTACATATATTTAACTCCGGTCGGTGTACACACACGAAGTGATGACGTCACAGCAATGGCGGATCGCTTCGAGATGAAATGCCAGAAATTAAGAAGACAATATGGCGGATTTGTCTTCTAACAACCTTATTGTAGAATATAAGGACAAAATACTTTAAATATTAAAGCATTTGAAGCAAATGCTAGACGAATAATATATAAAATAAAGAAAACGTGGATTCGCGATCTCTCGCTGTCATGGCAGTTCATTAAACGACCGTGGTCACCACAATAGTAACATGCTCTGCAAACCTTGGCAACATGATTGTCAAAGGAGTTGTCTGAGTCGAAAATAACACCCAGATTTTTTACTTCCACCGACGGAGAGATATTGTTTTGAAGGAGTGGAACAGGGAAATTTGGTGCAAGCGACTCTCTGATAGCTTTGTGACCTATTATGATAAATTCAGTTTTTTCTGGGTTTAGTTTTAGTTTGACACCGTCCATCCACTCCTGTACAGACTTGAGACACTCGGTCAGCTCTTCCATGCTAGAGTCAAAATTCCTGGAATCAACTGCTAGGTAAATCTGGGTGTCATCGGCATACAGGTGATGAGTAACATTGAATTTTGAAATAACTTGACTGAGGGGACTAGTGTAGAGGGTGAAAAGGAGAGGACCCAGTACAGAGCCTTGGGGGACTCCGAAGGGGAGAATTACGGCCTCAGAGAAACTATCACCTATTTTAATTTTTTGTTTACGGTTTGAAAGATATGATTTGATCCATGACAAAACAGTACCATCTAGACCAAACCAGTCATGCAAGCAGTCATATAAAAGAGAATGATCAATCGTATCAAACGCCGCCGATAGGTCTAATAATGTTAGGGCCACTGCCTTTCCTGAGTCCACTGAGAGAGCTATATCATTTTGAATCTTCAACAATGCGGTTTCAGTGGAGTGGGAACTCTTATAAGCAGACTGGTTGACATTTAAGAGCCCCTCGTGTGAAATAAATTCATTTAGCTGCTTTGCCACCACCTTCTCAATAAGTTTAGATATAAAGCTGAGGTTTGACACCGGCCTGTAGTTTTTGAGGATATTTCTGTCAAGGCTCGGCTTCTTTTGAAGGGGGGTGACATATGCCATCTTAAAACAGTTGGGGAAACTACCTTCTGTGATTGAATAATTTACAATTTTAGTGATGGGGGTGATGTTTATTTTATTTGGGGTTTTACGTTGCTTTCAACACTGTACAGGTCATATCACGACGGGTAGTTGGAAGGACAGAGGAAACCAGTACATATAGTTCGCTAGGGTTCTGTACTGTAAACTGCCGACCAACAGCAAGCAACTACCAGCTTTCCCACTTACGGCCATGACGGGGATCGAACCCCGGCCGCAGAGGTGGGAGGCGAGAGTGTTACCACTCTGCCACCGTGGCCCCCTGATGGGGGTGATGAGAATATCAGCACACTCCTTGACCAGTGACGTCGGAATCGGGTCAAGGTCACATGATTTGGATGGTGAGGACTTTAGGATTTTAAGTAGTTCTTCCGTTAATTTGACACAGATTGACAATGGCAGGGGAAGGTATAGTCAGTTGACAAACTTTGGTCTTTTCCGTGACTAAGTTTTGACAACTAAAATTCATGTGGCCTAATCAAAGCTACAACAATTTCCCCAAATTAAACTGACAATTGAAATAAATAATATAAAGAAGATATATATTGTTATCTTACCCATTCTGGGTAAACTTTTGGGTAAATTCTGTCCAAATCTTTACTTGAAAACCTGCAGCCCACTTCATGAACTTCCCGACTTTCCTGCGCGCATCAGGTGATCACCAAACGTTCAGGAATTGACTGAGAGAAAAACGAAAACAAACTACGATAAATACTTTGACTGCGGTTTTCAGTGCAGGTAACTGTAAGTAGGTCAACTACAATAGGTGTGTGGTACCTACGATTGGTATGCACCCATTAGCCACTGATTATGTTTCCAAGGCAATAATTTTAATGAAATTTGTCACCTGACAAACCTTTAACAGTATGATAAATATCTGACGAACATTGATTTGACTGTAGAATGACAATGACACAGGAAGTTAGTCAATTGACAACCTTTGCTCTATTTCGCGACTAATTTGTGACAACTAAAATACATACATGGTCAACTACAAAAGTAACACTAAATTAAACTAACAGTTGAAACATATAGCATAAAGAAGATAAAAATTAATATGTTACCCATCCCAAATAAGTCTATGCATCTATTTCTTTCCAAATTTTTGGAAAACAATCAGCAGCAAGTCACTTTATTATGATGGGTGACAATAGAGGATTCTATCCAACTCACATTTACAACTGTCTGTAAATTGCATATTTCTCAATTTCAGCTTCGAATATTCATTTCAATTCAACCTATACATCAAGTAGCAATTAATATTAGCTTTTGCTTTACTGTATATGCAGATATTTTGTTTAAAACATACCTACTTCATAAACTCCCTTCTGTAAACTTCTTCAACCATGCCACGTGGGTAGTACTAAAAACGAAATAGTGACAAACATTAATCCGTGACAATTCGAGAGACAAATAAATTACAAACGTTAATTCGACCGCGGTTTTCAGTGTGCAACACAAAATGTAACTGGCTGACAAATGCCCACATTCATGCCCTTTTTCAGTCTGATATCTTCTTGTGTAGGATTACACAATCTAAGAACAGTCTTGCTAGTGCTAACGTCATTTAATGTTCTGGCAACCAATATGTTGTATTTTTGCTGAAACAACTTGGTCCCTTCAATCATGTTCAGTGGTCCTTCACTACACATTCAGAATGTGCACGGATTATTTCATCTTGACATATAGGGATACCTTGCATGTCTTTGATTTCCCACTGCTTTCATGCCACATGTTGATCTCAATGTCTCTGACTTTCATTAAAGATTTCTTCAAATCCAAACTGCATCCAAATTCCGTCATGAAATCCATCCCAATTATTGCTGGTGCTTTTATGTCAGGAACAATAACAGGGTGCATAGCTTTTATTGGTCCAAGGGTGATTTCCATGTTTAATTTCCCTGCAACTTTGAGTTGTTGACCATCTGCAACACATAAGTCAAAATGTAAGCCCTCCAGACATTCTTCAGGAATTCCCAATCTATCAAAAATTTCATATGAGACAAGGGTAATAACAGATCCAGTGTTAACAAGAAATTTCATAGCCTCATTTTCAATTTGTCCAATTACATTTAAAGAATCTCCTTGCTGGAATGAAGAAACTATAATTTTAGGCCTTTCATGTTCGACTGACTCTTGGCCTGCAGTTTGACTTACTGTGGGAATGATGCCTGGTGGTTTCATTGCTGTGTTCAGATTTGGGGCACTTACTTTTGAAGTGACCAAATTCACCACAATTAAACCATTTTATCTTTGATAAGTCTGTCTCACCTCTTGCTTTATACTGTTTTGATATCTTCAACTCCTCCATTAGTTTCATCAATTTTTCAATCAATTCTTCCAGATTGCTTTCTCCTTTAGTTTTCCCAATAAAGTTGCAAGACTGAGTTGCATCTTTTTCTGTGAGACTTGGGGCTTCAGTGCTACTTGCTGTACTGATTTCCCTAACATACCTCATGGTCAAAGGCTGTCTTTGTCTTTCTGCTTGCCTTTTGGCCTCAAGCTGAACAGCCATGCTAACAAGGTCATCAAATCTTTGTGGCTGAGCCAAACATAACATATTCCTCAGCTCTGGATCACCTGTAGCCATGGTCCTTATGCTCTGAGCAAGTTGTGGCAATGTTTCTTTATCCCTTCTGGCTTTTGTCCTTAACTGTGTTCGGTACAGATTTATTCTGTTTCCGGGTTAAACCTTTTGCTCAGTGACTCAACAAAAGCATGATAAGTTCTCCGTTCTTCTGGTCCTAAGCTCTGCATCACCAAGCATGCTTCCCCATGTAACTAACAGCAAGATACTGTACTCTTTCATGTGGGTTCCAACCATTGAGTTTAGCAACAGTTTCAAAGTGAATAAGATATTCGGACCAAGATGATTTACCATCAAAGTCATCAGGCATTACTTTTGTCTTCTTTGTGTTGGGCATGTTCTCATGCACTCTATTATCATGTATTGAGTCTCTCATTTCTTTTAACAATGTCTCAACCCCATGCATGATTGCATCCATGTCATGAGTTTCATTTGTTGCCTGACTTGACTCCACTCTTCTGGAATACAATGACTCTTCACAATTTATGCCAGATTCTCATGGAGAAATTGTACCATGATGACCAATGTCTCTTTTCTGTGATGTTTGATATCTGGTCTTCACCCCTATATCCCCAGAAGCATCAACTGCTCTATGTCACAAGAATTTCCATTCATCCTATCCATGATGTCAATTTACAAGTTTTATAATTCCACTGAAGTTCAAGGATCCAATTATTTTAAATTGGATCCCACTTCTGACACCAGTTGTAAGTACTGTCAAAATGTTGCAACTACCTTAAAGTAAGTTTCAGTCTTTGCTAATCAGCTTCCTAATGAAGTGGGCTGACTTCAGTAAGTGTATCCTGGGGTTAATCTAGACCAAGTTTCTCCACTCTGAGTTTGTCAACTGGTACTGTGGGTTCTGGTTAATATATACGTTTATACCCCAAAGATACAAAGTTTATCAAAGCACACCAAACTAAATATGAAGTAAAGTTAGAGAAATAAACTAAACTGTAGATAATTTTATGTATCTATACCATAACCTTTATCACTCTCGGCATTAATATTACCGGTATGATTTTCTGGTTATGGAATATTTTCTATTCCTGTTCTATATAACTATGCACAATCAACTATGCATCAATAGGAGTAACAATTGAAGCAAGCAGATAGAGAACAGATCAAACTTTATTAAATAACAGTCAACAAACATGCAAGTAATAAGTAAACCAAGAAGTATATTTTAAAAATACTCAGTATAACAAATCTAGTAAATTAGGTCAGTAAATCAAATAATATTAATGGGACTAATAACTCATAAGAGCCTAAGGGTACTTTCAGGAAGCTAATCAAATCTATTTCATAAATTATATGGAGCTATATATACTACAATTAATGCCAATAAACTTTACTCAGACTATAGTCAAAGTGACCTTACTTGGACTGGGACCTATGTCAGACCAGTATTCGGACCCAGACCTAACGCGGACCTTTAGTCAGATCTAAACCTTGGTCGGACCTGGACCTTACTCGGACCTGTTGGTCAGACCTGATCTGAATCAGACCTGTTGGTCACTTTAAATATAATTAATTCTAAACCGGTTATACCTCAACAGTTTAGTACATTTGATGGTTTCTAGAGCTTTTTCTGGCTCTTTACTCGGACCTTGTCTGTGACAACTGATCCACTGAGGTCTGTGTTCACCTCCTTATACAGATTTCTGAACACATCACTCCTGTGATCCTATGCCAAAAGACACTATACTTAGAATTACAACAAATAAAATTTCTACTAACCTTGTATGTTGAAATTAAATACAGCAATTATTATACTAATTCTTGGTATTTAATCAATTTCTAGCACAAATAATTTACATTACAATACTTTTAAGCCAGTAACCTTAAACATTTACTTTAGAGCGGGAAAATTAATTTGCGGTAAATAAATTACTTTCAACCAAATATGGCGGCTAGCACCAGACAGTTAAAACTGCAAAAATAAAACAAAATACTGCCTTATACCATCAAATAAAAGACGAATATGCAAATTAAGATAATTATTCATTATATAACGAAAACTAGGCATAAAACCCTATAAATATGCAAATATTTGACTCGTTAGTGATATAACAACAAAAATGGACCAAAAATCGGCCACTAAACCTCGGAAATCGCCGAGAAATCCCCGAAAATTGTCATCCCGGAAATTATCGTTTCTTACAATATATATTCTTCATTAGAAAGCGTTGTCAGCTTCATGCAATATTTGTAAATGTGTGTATATAAAGTCTATCAAAATAAACACTATTTGTACAAAAATAGAAACAAAGTGAAGTTTGGGATTAAATCCAGAATCCAACACTATTTTGTGAAAGTTGATCCATAAAAGCTGTTTTCAGAGGTCAAAATTGGTGTTTTAGGTTCTGTTGAACAGCCAGGGTCATATTGCGAAAAGTCCTCAGCATTGTAACTTGAGAGAGTTGAAGACATGCAGAGGTGACAGGTGGTGATTAATTTCTTACATACTGTTTATTTCAAGCGGCTATTGAAATATTATACTTATGACAGTAGCCTTGACACTCAATTAAAAAAGGCCTGAAAGGGGTTTCAGTCTACTAGTGCAAGCCGCAATGCCATCAAAGACCAGAGTAGTGCACTGAGGTGGTCACCCATCCAAGTACTTATGTAGCCCATTTCTGCTTAACTTCAGTGATGAGACAGGTAGTCATCACACTATGCCACAATTCATGAAAAGTCTGGAGACAAAAAAAAGGGGGAAAAAGTGATCCATAGAAGGATAAGCCTAGCTAGAGCTCGCACTTAAAAACACACAAGAAAGTACCTTGGTGGCCTTTAGTTAGTAGGTTTGGTATGTAAACCACAGGCTGTTACCTCTGCATGAGTTCGACTGGGGGTCTGTCTATACTTGATCCAGGCTGTTGGATAGGACATAAAATCCTAGCTTTGACTTTATGATAGGCAAGTTCTTCTCTATGTCATTTATAGTATCAAAATCAATGTTATAACATCTTTTTACACTACCGACACTTCAAAGATTGCATTGATATGAGCCTCTGTTTCTCATTTCATTGTATCCACATAATATTTGTTCTGGAAAGTTTTCATCAATGAAAGAGGCTACAAAAATCCCCAAACTAGTCGCGGGCTTATTACGAAAGATGAGCTTCTTTTGTATTTAACTACTTATATTTTATTCTGTTATCATTAAAATTTAATCTGTACCTTTATTATGGGGTTATACAACAAATATAAGTTATTTAAATGATTTTTATACATAATATATGAAAAAAGGTTAAATTGTTAGTTTTAAAAATATAGACACCGATAAAACCAGAATGCATTTCGAAGACAATATTTTGCAGCTGACGTGTTGACAGACTGATGAACATGAAAAATATTTGGATATTCATTTATATATATTTGACTTGCAAAGCCGAAATTTCAGACATAAGACTATGTTCAGATATAAACTGCGAGCGTAAGTGACACTGCTTGGTGCTGCAGTACATGGGTGGACTAGTATACAGTCCTTACCTTAAGCCCAACTACGCTACTCAGTACTGCTACCCTGCATAAGTTGGCCGCGGCTCATCTACAGGCTCCAGAAAGACAAATAGGTTACTGTACACCATTGAAAAGTGTTGCATATAATAAGTTTAAAAATAATACATGGTTTCAGAGTGTAGTAGGCCACTCGTGTTAAAACCCTGTGAAGGTGTGGTGAGAGCGGCCAACTTATGCAGGGTAGCAGTACGGAGCGGAGCGTAGTTGGGTACTTAAGGTAAGGACTATATCACTGACATACTGCTTGGCGCCGTATCATGACACAAACATCATCTTGGCAAAGAATGGAAGATAAAATATTCAATAATTGTTGTTCTTTATAGCCCACACTTGTGCATTTTTGCATACCAAATATGGAAGTAAAAGTGATGACAGAAATAATTGAAATATTTGTGGTAAACTGTGCCAAGTTGGGGGTACTTATTTCTTGTAGAAATGATATTATCACAGATGAAAAACGATTCTAACAGGTTTATTTGTTTCACTTCATATCAATTAAATACTTTTATAGCCTGTGCAAGTTTCAATGCATATTTCAATAAAAAGAACAGAGTGTCTTCAAAACCGGCGAGGACGGGTCATAAGTAATGGATCAAGTGAAGAGAGAGACACTAAAATATGGGTCAGTGGGGGAGATCTTCCATCGGTTTGCTGAGCGGTGCCTCTATCTTCACTTGTCCCTAATTAATTCTGTTGATTTCAGAACTGCCACGTCCATGTAATAAAATATGTTTTAATATACTTACTTATATTGGCTGTTGAATTAAAGCATGTTGTCGGTGAAAATAGATTCAATCAAAGATCGATAATTAAAATATATGCGGTTTTATTATCTCCCGCCTGCGCCCGAAGGCCGTGGTCGGAAGATTATAAAACACCTTCCGTACATGTGTGAGTCCATCTGTACGTCCCGTTTTTACAAAAACCTTAATATCTCTTTCATTTATAAAGAAATCTTCACCAAATTTGCAGGGAATGTTTATGGCTATGAAAACCTGTCTATGCAAAATTTTATCCTCATTTTGAAAAACAAAATGGCCACCATGGCTAATTGTTTGAAAATCATAAATCATAAAGGTGATCTGAATTTTGAAATATTGCAGCTAGTTTCATCAAATATGCACGAAAAAGCTATATGGCTACAAAAGCTAGCCTGATAAATTTTGGCCTAGTTCAAAAAACAAAATGGCCGCCATATCGCATGTTTTATGTCAAATGGGGTTATCCTATTAAAAAGGCCTTATATCTCCCCTAAAATTGCTTTTAGAGGTTCGGAATGTGAAAACAACTCAGGGTTCGTGATTACGCTGTCCGAGTATGTTAAACACGCGGTATTTCAGATTTGGACGCGAATTTCGGTTGTCAGTACGTCCATCGGGACGCGATTTTTATGAAGAACATATTTCTACTTTAGAAGCGAATTTCGGTTGACAGGAAGCGTAGATATGCACGCAATATATATAACACTGAAAACAAGCTTTATATTTTAAAATTAAATGGTATCGAGTAGGGATGAGACAGTAGTACCGGTAGTGTTGTTACGGTAGCATTTCCTTTGCCGATCGGTAGTACATTTTCCTGATGGTATTTCGAAATATTTCATCTATTATACCCTAAACATACACAAATGGTACAGATTGCTAATAAATAAACTGTTGAAATCTCAAAATCCACTGTTTTTCTTGCATTTTTAACTTGTAAAAAGGTCTAAGATATTAAATATTTCCATAGCACCTGAACTTTGGTTTCCTTGGTTACTGATGAATCATTTCCTGTTATAGGTAGTACTCAATATATTTTAAGTACTCTCTTTGTTTATGTTTAATATGAATGAATAAGCATTATAATGAGTAAAAAACACAAACATTTCTTAATATTCACTGAAATTTGCAATATTCTAGACCTTTTAGCAACTTTTATACATATCGGAATACCGGAAACGAAACGGAATGTACAAAACGAAATACCGAGACCACATTTTCGCTACCGTCCCATCCCTAGTTTCGAGCGATTTCCTGGCAAGTTCTTTACGTCCACCATTGTTAAGCGAGATTTCATGCCTGACGAGATTCTTTCAAAACAGCCAGTCAGTGCTGGTGTCAAATCTACTCAAAACGTTATATATCGAAAGAAAGCCTGGTCTCTGCACGGAAACAATCGAAACAACAAGCCAGGACGGTGAACTGTCATGTGAGACGAAATATACTAAATCTCGGAAACTCTTGATATTTAACCCCGGAAAGCCCTCGGAAAATAAAAGCTGTAACAAATATTCAACAGGGAATGTAACAAAAGAACTATATCTCTGGAACTACCCAATGAATTTTTATCAAACAAAAAGCAACAGAAACTATAAATATTTTTCTTTCAAACAGTATAAATACCATATTTGTAGCTTAAATAAAATAATCATACAAAAAAATTTCACTCAAATTGCACTAAAATGAAGTTTGTTGACTGGAGTTCAGCTTTTTAAAATATTTTTAAAATTGATTTATCGACCGATACATATTATTTATCAGTAGAAAGAAAATTTTTTGGTGTGCCATAAGGTACAAGGTACCCAACATTTCATAACCCTAACACAAACACTGGACTCAGAAAAAAGTGATTGGGACTCCAATTTTTGAAGGTCATGTAGTCCATTGGACTCCATATTTTAGAGGTACTTCGTGAACCCTGCAACTTGTAGGAAGTCATGGCCTGGGAATCTTTTCCAGGTGTTGAATTGGACCTTTGACCCCTGTTTCAAGGTTAAATGGGGTCATCACATTAAAACGTCCTTATTTCTCCCTTTTTACCCCACAGCCCTTAAGGGCTGTCAGGGTATTGTTTTCATCCATGGTGTCCGGATGGGCGGGCGGCGGGAAATAGTTTGTCCGGGCTGTATCTCAGAAACCGTAAGGTGTAGGAAGTTGATACTTGGTAGGGACATTGGTTAGGGGGTGTAGGTGTGCAACGTCATGGTCTGACCTTGATTTGACCTTTGACCTTGCCGTAGTGACCTTGACCTATAAAATCTTGTCCGGGCTATATCTCGGAAACTGTAAGGTGTAGGAAGTTGATATTTGGTAGAGACATTGGTTAGGGGGTGTAGGTGTGCAGCATCATGGTGTGACCTTGATTTAACCTTTGACCTTGCCATAGTGACCTTGACCTATAAAATATTGTCAGGGCTATATCTCGGAAACCGTAAGGTGTAGGAAGTTGATACTTGGTAGGGACATTGGTTAGGGGCTATAGGTGTGTATTATCATGGTGTGACCTTAATTTGACCTTTTACCTTGTCGTAGTGACCTTGACCTTTAAAATCTTCATGGACCTTTGGGTCTGTCTTTTGATGCAGATTAAGCAAAAGTCATATTAGAATTTATTAAGAATTTTACTTTCATAACTTCCCATTGTAAGAGATATAATTTCATCAAGTGAGCCACAGATTTTGCTCCAACACCACAATAAGCATTCTTTAAATGTATTACCACTTCTGTATGCATGGTAATATTCAAACCATCTAAACCATAATTCGGCCATGCAGATGTAGATAAAGAGTGTTGAATTTTAGTTTACTGATTAATGCTGTCATCTTGTTATTGAATTATCTTGTTTTAATACTTCATCTTTATACACATTATCTTTCTTTTAAACATTATTTCTCCATTTAAACATTGTTTGGACCTTTATATAACTGACAGTGCTCTGAAAGTATACTGAAGTTTGTACTGGTACAGTACTTCTATATCTCATGGTGTTGAAAATATTTCCTTAGGCTGTGGGGTATGGGCATCTCTGATGCTATTTTTATTGGTGCTATGGTTTTAGAATATAAAGATAGACCATGAAAAGTCCTGGCCTGCAAACGTTTTGTCTGAGAAAAATTTTGGCCTTATTTTGAAAAACAAAATGGCCACCATAGACAATTATTTCAAAATCATTAAGATGCTCTAAATATTGCTGCTAGGTTAATCAAATTTGCACAAAAGATATAAGGCTAGGAAAGTTAACCTGATAGTAATTAAGCGTCCCTGAAAGGGCACTTATTTGTTTTCGCCTCAGTTTCCTCGCTGCCGCCGCATTATGGTCTCCCTTGAATATCTCCCTTATTATTAGAAGGTTTCAAACCATATTTCAGTGTTCGCTCTCATCAAAAATGAATGCGAGACAGACTGTCTCCCTTCACTTGAAAAGGCGAGACAACTGTGAAAAAATGTGAGACATGTTTTGCGTCAAGATATTTTGAAATATTTAGTTCCAATTTGGGACTGCATAAAATCTTCTTTATTTAAATAATAAGAAATAGATGCAAAACTAAAAATTTAAGTTCAAATAAATAAAATATTTAATTCTGTTTTTATTTGTCTTTTATTTTTTTTTTTAATTTCACTTCTAAACCACATCTTAATGGCCTAATGGCTGGGTGCTACTGGGGTTTTTAAAATTTTTTTTTTATATTACTGTTATCTGGATTCATCAAATAAATAAATAAATTGCATTTCTTTTCTTTTCTTTGAAGAAATATATATTTTGTCTTTTCCGATAATAGACGAATTTCTTTGGTCAGTAGTTGTTTCGCCTGTGACACAATATGCAGAAGACGAGTTAAAAAATAGACATAAAGCACGGAAATCTCGTGAGAATACCTGAATTCTCGCGTGAATTACTGTTAGCTGGATGTATCAAATAAAATAAACTCACTTTCATGTCTTTCTCACCTATTTCTATGAGGAAATATGTACGTCGTCGCTTCCGATAATAGACGAATTTCTTTGGTCAGTAGTTGTTTCGACTGTTTCGCCTGTGACACTATAAGCAGAAGACGAGTTTAAAAATCAACAAAAAGCACAGAAATCTCGCGAGAATACCCGAATTCTCACGTGAATTACTGTTAACTTGATATATAAAATAAAATAAACTGCTTGAAAAAATACACTCAATTTTCTCTACCTCACTCAATTTCCGACACATCACCCCAGACTCTCCTCCACCCACATTCGCCTCCTTCTCTGCTGTAACTGAAGAGCAGGTCACCAAAATCATTCAAGATTCACCCACTAAATCATGTTCCCTTGATCCTTGGCCCACTTTTCTTGTTCTTGAATTCCTGGATATCCTTAGTACCCCCATCACCTCAATAATCAACGCCTCTCTAGCACAAGGTATGTGTCCTAATTTCTTTAAGCAGGCCCATGTAACCCCAATTCTCAAAAAATCATCCTTAGACAAGGAAGTTTTCAAAAATTATAGGCCCGTTTCCAATCTAAACTTTATTTCAAAGATACTTGAAAGGGTAGTAGCAGCCCAGCTACATACTCACCTTGATGAAGCCGGCCTCATAACTGCCTTCCAGTCGGCTTATAGAAAACACCATTCTACTGAAAGTGCCCTCCTTAACATTCATAATGATATTCTTCTCAATATGGCCAAAGGGTCTGTTACAGCGCTCACCCTTCTAGATCTCTCTGCTGCTTTCGACACCATTGATCACACTTTACTCCTGGACAGACTTAATGGTTACTATGGAATCAGTGAACTGGCACTTGGCTGGTTCAAATCATACCTGTCGGGAAGGACACAGTCGGTCAAGGTAGGCAGCACACTCTCAAATCCTGTTGCCCTTCAGCATGGGGTCCCCCAGGGCTCCGTCCTTGGTCCAATTCTTTTTTCCCTTTACACCAACCCAATCAGCTCCATCATTCAATCTCACAGTAGCATCAATTACCATTTCTACGCCGATGACACTCAGCTATACATTTCACTCTCTCCAGCAAATTTTTCTTACTCTGTACAAAAACTAAAAAATTGCCTAAACGACATCCAAAACTTCATGTTCACAAATAAATTAAAACTCAACCCTGATAAAACAGAGTTCATTTTGATTGGTTCGAAAAACAGCCGTAAACAACTCCTTCCTCACTTTCCAATCAATATTCTTGGTAATCAGGTCTCACCAGCACAAAGTGTCAAGAACCTCGGAGTGGTGTTTGACTCCAATTTCACTTTCTCCGACCATGTGTCACAGGTCATAAAGTCCACTAGAGCTCATGCAAGAGACCTCTACAGAATACGTCCCCTTCTGGACCTTAAAACATCAGTTCTTTTAGCCAATGCCTTGGTCAGCAGCAGATTGGACTACTGCAATTCCCTGTTTCTATCACTCACAGACTTTGAGCTAAGAAGATTGCAACTAGTGCAAAACTCACTCTGCAGGGTTGTCACCCGTTCCTCAAAATTTTCTCACATCACCCCTCAACTGAAAAAACTCCATTGGCTTCCAGTTAGGTATAGATTACAATTCAAAACAGGCCTCATTACATATAAAATCCTCGACCAAGGTCAGCCTGTTTACCTAAGAGAACTAATCCACCCCTACACTTCCTTCAGAAATACTAGACGAAGTACCCCTAAACTCAAGTTCCTTCATACCCCCACTTTTGACCGTAGAGTTCATAAATCAATTAAACACTTCTCAAATTCTTTTAGTCACTATGCCCCAGTTTTTTGGAACTCTCTCCCCTTCCAAATAAGAAACAGTCCCTCTGTCGCATCTTTCAGGAAACACCTCAAAACGCACCTTTTCAACTCTACCTTCCCAACTTAGTCTCCTTCCCTCTCGGTTCCACCCACAAACCCGGTACACTGACCTTTAACGCCCCTTGACTCTCCTTATAAGAAATGATTTTTGTTACTAGCGCACTGAGTTCCCCTTAGTGGGGAAGATATTGCGCCTGCAAAGCAGTAGATTAGATTAGATTAGATTTTCATGCTTTTCTCAAACATTTCTATGAGGAAATATGTACGTCGTCGCTTCCGATAATAGACAAATTTCTTCCATCAGTTTGACGCGTTGGGGAGTTGGTTTTGCGACAACTCGCCCCAGAGTGTGTACAAACTCGCAAAATCGCGCTCGAGAGCGAACACTGATATTTGGCAGTTATATACCTTAGGCGTGGGAAAATTTTTCTGCATGCTTAAATTTGACCTTTGACCTTTATGAAGGTCACATGATCAAAAACTATTTTTTGAAGTACACCCCCCGTCATCACAGTTCAGGAAAAACTACTTGGTACAGAGCCTTATAATTTGACACACCTGTTCATACCATCAAAAACGCGAGCTGATTAGATTTTGGGAGCAATCCCTTGAAAAATGTCTCATTTATGAGTGATTTCCTGACACCTTCCAATCTGAAAGCCTTAAATTTAGGCCAACCCCCCTATTATCTTCTTAAGTATTGGATTTAGAGCTATAAAATGTACTGGGAGGTAATAGGAAACCATATGTGGAGAGTCTAAATAGCCGGTCAGTTTTTGCCTTTATCTCCTTTATTGTTGCTTTTATAGCTTCAGAATATATTAAGAGGTATTGGGAAAGCATATATGGAGAGTCTAAATAGCCGGTCAGTTTTACCCCCTGGGCCCCCCTTATGGGTCAAACTGGGGTCATAAAATAGCCGATTTTGAGTTTTTGCCGTATATCTCCTTTATTGTTGCTTTTATAGCTTCAGAATGTATTAAGAGGTATTGGGAAAGCATATATGGAGAGTCTAAATAGCTGGTCCGTTTTACCCCCGACCCCCCCTTATGGGCCAAACTGGGGTCATAAATAGCTGCTTTGGAGTTTTTTGCCTTATATCTCCTTTATTGTTGCTTTTATAGCTTCAGAATGTATTAAGAGGTATTGGGAAAGCATATGTGGAGAATATAAATAGCCGGTCAGTTTTATCCCCCAACCCCCCCTTATGGGTCAAACTGGGGTCATAAAATAGTTGCTTTGGAGTTTTGCCTTATATCTCCTTTATTGTTGCTTTTATACCTTCAAAATGTATCAAGAGGTATTGGGAAAGCATATGTGGAGAGTCTAAATAGACGGTCAGTTTACCCCCTGGCCCCCCCTTATGGGTCAAACTGGGGTCATAAAATAACTGCTTTGGAGTTTTTGCCTTATATATCCTTTATCGTTGCTTTTATAGCTTCAGAATGTATTAAGAGGTATTGGGAAAGCATATGTGGAGAATCTAAATAGCCGGTCAGTTTTATCCCCTGACCCCCCTTTATGGGTCAAACTGGGGTCATAAAATAGTTGCTTTGGAGTTTTGCCTTATATCTCCTTTATTGTTGCTTTTAGACCTTCAGAATGTATTAAGAGGTATTGGGAAAGCATATGTGGAGAGTCTAAATAGCTGGTCAGTTTTACCCCCCGACCCTCCCTTATGGGCCAAACTGGGGTCATAAATAGCTGCTTTGGAGTTTTTGCCTTATATCTCCTTTATTGTTGCTTTTATAGCTTCAGAATGTATTAAGAGGTATTGGGAAAGCATACGGTGCAGCTTTGTGCATTCTTAGCTTTACAGCATGCTTATTAAAACCACAAAGCATTTTAAACTTTAAGGGACGCTTCGCTTTTGTTGGCAAAAGCATTCCTCTAGTTTGGCCTAGTTTTGAAAACAAAATGGCCGTCATATCACATGTTTAATGGTGAATGGGATTATCCTATTAAAAAGGCCTTATATCTCTCTTATCATTGCTACTAGGGGTTCCAAATGAGGAAAGAACTTAAAGGAAGTCATGGCCTGAGACTTTTCCAACTGCTGACTTTTCCCTTTGACCCCTTTTTTAATGTCAAGTGGGGTTATCTTACTACAAAGGCCTTATATTTCCTTTAGTTCTCCATTATTGCTAGTGTTGGTATCGAATAGAAATATTTATATCGATATCAAGCCATATTTTGCCTTCCGTATCGATCGATATTGAAATATCAGGGCATGAGATGTTTTCCTAGAGACACCTTCCAAACTCTTTCGCAAGTTTTAGTAGGTTCCCGAAACATAAACAATTATGGCGTGTCCGCTTTAGCAGTAAGTGAAAGTTGACAAAATAATATGAAAATCAATGGAGTCTTCAAATATTGTACTTTATTTGAATGAAAAACATTATATTTGTACCTGTTAAGTAGTATGTTTCGATATTGATATTGTACTCTACATTATTGATATCGGCAAACTTAGCTTGAATTGATAAATATTGCAATATCGATAAACAATACCAGCACTAATTATTACTGATTCTAAGGCGGGAGATAACTGCTGCGGCAGTGGCCTTGTCTTTTAAATAACTGTTAAAAATCTTTTTTCAAAATACTTTTAGGGGATAAAATTTGCGTATTTTATGGAAATTCAAGGGTATTGCCAACAGGGTTGGCAGGTTTTTGATGCACATGGTTAAAACCTATGGTTTTTTACACATACATCAGCTGTCGAACTTTAAAAAAAAATTTAAGTAAATATGCTACGTTTCCATTAGTGGTTCTGAAAGTGATTGTTTTCTGATCTGTCAGTGACTGTTCTGAAGCCACAGCGTAAAAACAAATACACAAAACTACACTTAAAACAAGCAGAAGTAAGGATTTTGTGTCAGGTTATGGTGGGGTGCGGTATCCATGATGGACAGGTTTTCGATATGACAGTATAAATGCACAATGATGAATATCAAAAGCAACTCAACCAAACTTGTAAGGTGACCCTTAATTAGACAATAAAATTAAATACCCAAAGTTTCTGGTTCAATGTGACTGCATATTCATTCTTAGACATGATTACCTCGGCTCTACATTACTTGTGTGGAGCCTTGGCACGACCCCACATAGAACGGGAGAAATATGTTTCCTCTAAAGCCTGCAGTCATTTGACCTTGATGCTTGTCGTTCAAGGTCAGCCAATGCCCCACTGGGTCCATTTTTTGCAACTCCGTAAAGTACTCAAGGCAAGCTGGCAGTTCAGTGAATTTGTGAATCATCTGCATATAAGTGATGAGTGACATTAAATTTAGATATGACTGTACTTAGAGTAGTTGTGTATAGGGTGAAAAGGAGTGGGCCAACCCAAAACTGAGTCCTAAGGAACCCCATTGGTGAGATAAAAATCATTTGAAAGATGTCCATCCCTTTTGATCTTTTGTTTCCTTGAGTTGAGGTACGACTGTACCCACTTACTCTCCTAGGTCACAGGTAGATTCCCTTGTGTTGAGTATCAGGCCTGCATCTTTCTAAATTTTTAAGCGACAGCCTCAAACGAGCTCTCGCTTCTATAGATCACTTTTTTTTTTGTCACCGGACTTTGATGAAATTTACCCGTGCATTCTGAATTTGCCTCTCTTGCTCTCCAGTGGCTAAAGGACACATGTCCTTTTGCCTTTCTCCCATACATATGTCCCTTTTGTTTCCGGACTTTGGTTACAGTGATAACACTCCAATAGCTAAAAGGACACATATCCTTTTGCCTTTTTACCGCACAGCCCTTAAGGGCTGTCAGGGTATTGTTTTCACCCATGGTGTCCGGATGGGCGGACGGGCGGCGGGAAAAAGATTGTCCGGGCTGTATCTCAGAAACCGTAAGGTGTAGGAAATTGATACTTGGTAGTTACATTGGTTAGGGGGTGTAGGTGTGCAACGTCATGGTCTGACCTTGATTTGACCTTTGACCTTGCTGTAGTGACATTGACCTATAAAATCTTGTCCGGGCTATATCTCGGAAACCGTAAGGTGTAGGAAGTTGATACTTGGTAGGGACATTGGTTAGAGGGTGTAGTTGTGCAATGTCATGGTCTGACCTTGATTTGACCTTGCTGTAGTGACCTTGACCTATAAAATCTTGTCCGGGCTATATCTCGGAAACTGTAAGGTGTGGGAAGTTGATATTTGGTAGGGACATTGGTTAGGGGGTGTAGGTGTGCAACGTCATGGTCTGACCTTGATTTGACCTTGCTGTAGTGACCTTGACCTGTAAAATCTTGTCCGGGCTATATCTCAGAAACTGTAAGGTGTAGGAAGTTGATGTTTGGTAGGGACATTGGTTAGGGGTTGTAGGTGTGCAGCAACATGGTATGACCTTGATTTGACCTTGTCGTAGTGACCTTGACCTTTAAAATCTTGTTGCACCTTTGGGTCTGTCTTTTGATACAGATTAAGCACTGTTAAAGTCATAGTAGAATTATGTCCACCCCACTGGGGGATGGACATATTATTTTTGCTTTTTCGGGTGTCCGGCGTCCCACTTGGTTTCCAGACATTTTAGGCAACAGTTCTTATCCTATATTTACCAAATTTGGCATGCAGGTTTATTGGGTTAATAGCTTGTATGGAACAATTTTCAAAAAATGTTCCCCTCCTCAAAAATGGCGGCCATTTTGAATTTTCGAATTTTTGCCAAAAATAGCAAAACACAAATTTGCTTCTATCTCCTTAACCGTGCGAGATAGAGCGATTTCGTCGAAATTTTCGACCCACAGGGTATCTAAGAAATGTACTCTTTGCAATTTTCAAAAAATTTTCCCCTCCCCACATATGGCGGCCATTTTAAATTTTCGAATTTTTGCCCAAAATGGAAAAACACAAATTTGCCTTAACCGTGCAAAATAGAGTTATTTCGTTGAAATTTTCGACCCATAGGGTATCTAAGAAATGTACTCTTGGCAATTTTCAAAAAATTTTCCTTTTCCCAAAAATGGCGGCCATTTTGAATTTTCAAATTTTTGCCAAAAATAGAAAAACAGAAATTTGCTTCTATCTTCTTAACCGTGCAAGATAGAGCGATTTCGTCAAAATTTTCGACCCAACCAATGCAAAAAGGCATGAAGCTGAAATAATTTATATCTACACTAATAAATATTTAAGCATCATTGATATATTTTACAAATGAAACAGGGTCTTGTAAGACTACTGTACAATTTTGGCAAAAGGTTCATGGGGTGGACATTACACATGATAATGTGCGTTCTTCTATGCTATCCTGTTTCTATTCGCATCTACTATCAACAGGGCGGCCGATTTCTAGTTTCTTTCAGCACCACCTGTGGTGGTGGGGTGGGGGTGGGGTGTGGCAGGGGGTTTGTGTGTTCTCAGATACGTCTTAATGTTTTTCAGTCCATTTATTTGGTTTTCTTGACAGACACAATATCCATTGCCCGAGCTCTCACAGACCACAACCCAGATGACCCTTATCACCTGCCGTTTAGAAAGGGTGACACGATTAGAGTGATATCCAAGTCGGCAGGCCAGAAGCCAGATCTGTGGGGTGGGGAGGTAAATGGCAGGTCAGGTTACTTCCCCGCACATTTGGTGAAAGACTTCCAGGTATACAACCATCGACCCCTGCATCATGTCCCTACCATGGTAAGATGTGTGTGATTGACGACACCTAGTTTTCAAAATGGAGCTGGAAATATATAAACTACTGTCGGTACATAAATTGATCATCTATGTTGACATAGAAAAAGGCAAATTTCCAGTATATGGGAAAATCCTTTCAATTCTCTTTTTTAAATGAATTGTTGTCATTTGATGACCAACACGACAGTAAATTTTCAAAATATAGTAAGAAAAGCAACATAAACGAAAATCTCAAGATGGTAAGTTTTGATGAGAAATTCAAAGGATGTGATATTTACTTTATATTGAGTGTGAAGTCCACTTAACAGAGTTCTTCATGGAGAGGTTTCATTGTATTCTCTGTCTTTTTCATGCAAGGTATTGCATTCTGGTTTTTGAATTGCTAGCTACAATATTTGTTGAGAAGAATTGGTAGATAGCCTATCACCTGGAAACTAAAACAGCAGAAGATAATATATAAGGCAGTGGACTCGACATTAAGAAGCACTAAATTCTATATGTTGTAGACACAAGAGAGAGACCCAACAGAAGAACCTGAAGGAGATGTGAGTAGATATGTGCAGACAATTTTGTTAAAATGAACTAGATTGACAGAGTCTCTGCTAGCACTAAGCTTACAAGCTGTTGAATTCATATTTCTACAAGTACAGATTGCCATTCACTGGTAACATGCAGGCAAGTCATGTGCCTGTATTCAACCCACTACAGATATTTTACCCAAATTATTGGGTTTCTCAAACATTTCAGTATTTTTGGGTGAGTCACTAGACTCACTACTTGAACTAAAACAACACTCACTACTTTCAGGTATTATTACGGCCACTCTCTGGGGGATGGACATATTATTTTTGCTTTTTCTGGCGTCGGCCGTCCAGCGTCGGCCGGCCGTCATGCTTGGTTTCCGGTCATTTCAAGGAAAAGTCTTTATCCTATCTTTACCAAATTTGGTATGGGTGTTTATTGGGTTAATAGCTTGCATGGGATTGCTTTTGGTGGAGATATCTCTATAGCTAACTGAGTAATAGCTACTTAGCTACTTTTGTGTACTTCTTTTGTTTCTGGGCATTTTAAGGAAAAATATTTGACATATTTATACCAAATTTGGTATGAGTAATAGTTAGGTCAATAGCTTGCTTGGGATTGTTTTTAGTGATAATAGCTATATAAGTGACTGAGTAATAGCTACTTAGCTACTATTAGTAGCTTTTTTATTTTAAGCATTTTAAAGGAAAAGTATTTCACCTATGTTCACAAAATTTTGGATGGAGGATTATTGGATCAGTAGCTTGCTTGGGATTGCTTGTGGTGATAATACCTTTATAGCCAACTGAGTAATAGCTACTGTGCTACATAGCTATTATGCTATTTTGTGTTGACTTTTTTCTGGACATTTTAATAAAACAATGTTTTCTATCTTCACAAAAATTTATTTAAAGGATAAATGGGTCAATAGTTTGGCCAGGATAGCTTTTGGCTGATGATAGCTTTGTAGCTATCTGAGTAATAGCTGCTTTGCTACTTTGAGCCTACTCTGAATTGCATTTCTGTTTTCACTCTTTTAAAGGAAACATATTTAACTCATCTTTGTAAAATTTGGTGTGAAGCTTTATAGGGTCAGTTGCTTGCTTGGTATTGTTGTTGATGGTAATAGCTTTAATCTCCTGAGTAAATATGTCTATCTCCTAAACTGTGTGAGATAGAGCGATTTCATCGAAATTTTTGACCCACAGGGTATCTTAGCAAACTACTCTTTGCAATTTTCAAAAAATTTTACTCTCTTCAAAAATGGCGGCCATTTTGAATTTTCGAATTTTTGCCAAAAATGCAAAAACACAAATTTGCTTCTATCTCCTTAACCATGTGAGATAGAGCGATTTCATCTGAATTTTCGACCCACAGGGTATCTGAGCAAACTACTCTTTGTAATTTTCAAAAAAATTTTCTCCACTTAAAAATGATGGCCATTTTGAATTTTTGCATTTTTGCCAAAAATGCAAAAACACAATTTTGGTTCTATCTGGAAGGTAGAGCGATTTCAACAAAATTTTTGACCCACAGAGTATGAGCAGAGTCAACTGGCAACTTTTCCTGAAAATCGTTTTCCTGCCATTTTTGCCGGCCATCTTGGATTTTTGTAAAAAAAAACACATTTATCTTGGTGCGAGATAAAGCAATTTTGACTAAAATTTTTGACCCACAGGGTATCAGCAGAGTATACTGGTGACTTTCTCACAAATATTTTTCCGCCATCTTGAATTTCTGTATAAAACGCATTTATTTCGGAAGCGGTGCGAGAATCAAAATTCTTGACCCCCAGGGTATCAGGAGAGTGTACTAGCGACTTTTTTTTAAAATGGTTTTCACGCCATTTTTGGCGGCCATCTTGAATTTCTGCGTAAAACACAAAAACGCATTTATCTCAGAAACGGTGCCAGATAGAGCAATTTCGACAAAATGTTTGAACCACAGGGGATCAGCAGAGTCTTCTGGCGACTTTTCTCAAAAATTGTTTTCCCGCCAATTTTGGCGGCCATCTTGGATTTCTGCGTAAAATGCCAAAAAAAAAAAAAAAAAAATTACACATTCATCTACTGGCGACTTTTCCCAAAAATTGTTTTCCCCCATGAGCAAATTTTGGACCCTTTGGGTACCCGAGATCTTAGATGTAGTGCTTCTGAAAAATGTTGAATTTCCCGAATTTCGGACGCCACATTGAAACTGGACGGAAATCGAAAATACAGTTTTTCTGGAAAACCATTACAGTTAGAGCAATTTTGAGCAAATTTTGAACCCAGTGGGTACTAGAGAAGTTACATGTAGTGCCTCTGAAAAATGTTGAATTTCCTGAATTTTGGCGGAAATTGAAAATGTCATTTATCTCAAAAACCGTCAGAGATAGAGTGATTTTGAGCAATGTTTGTACCCTTTGGGTACTAGAAACCTTAGATATAGTGCCTGTGAAAAAAGTTAAATTTCCACAATTTTGTCTGCCATCTTAAATTTTGGCGGAAATTGAAACTGTTGTTCATTTCAAAGCCATAAGGGATAGAGCAATTTCAAGCTAATTTTGGACCATTTGGATATTTGAGATCTTAGGCATATTGCCTCTGAAAAATATCAAGTTTCTCAAATTTCACCCGCCATCTTGAACTTTGTAGGAAATCGAAAATGTTGGTTATCTCAAATGTTATAAGACACCTTAGTTATAGTGCCTCTGCAGAAATGTTGAATTTCTGGAATTTCAGCTGTCATGTTGAATTTGGGTAGAAATTGAAACTGTTATTTATCTCAAAAGCTGTTAATGATAGAGTGATTTCAAGCAGATTTTGGAGCCTTTGGGTATTATAAGCCCTAGATAAAATGCTGCTGAAACACTTTTAATTTTTCGTATTCGGGCAGATCTCTTGAATTTTGCCGGAAATTGAAAATGTCAATCGTCTCAAGAACCTTTAGAGATACAGTAATTTTGATTAAATTTTGAACCAATGCAAAAAGGCATGAAGCTGAAGTAATTTACATATAATAAATATCTAAGCATCGTTGATATATTTTACAAGCAAAACAGGGTCTTGTAAGACTACTGTACAATGGTTGCAAAACGTTCATGGGGTGGACATTACACATGATAATGTGTGTTCTTCTATGCTATCCTGTTTCTTTTCATATGTTGCAGCTACTCTTAACAGGGCGTCCTATTTCTAGTTAAGTGCTATATATGTAGTTTTAAAAAAAGTGCTGTATCTGCTCTGAGCGATAATCAGACTTACCTTTTTTTTTAAAAATCTGACATCCCAGTCCATACAGCTGGAGTACATTTTGTCCTCAAAAGTCTTCAAAAAGCACATCGCGGTTCATTATTTATAGGCAAGTTATATATTTTGTGCGCATTTGAAAATTTATGTCATAGCTCTTATGAAATCAAACACAAAAATATTTTTGGTCAGATGTATGCTTTCGTGAACTGGTTCCAAAATTTGAAACCAACTACATCACTGCAACAAATGTATGTACTCGGCCAGTCAACATTGACGGCATTCAATATAGGAATAACCTCCGACCAAACCAGGGTATACACAGAATTTTACCATGGTTTGAGGTTATAAATGCCGAAGGCGAAGTTTTCGAGGGGGTTAATACTATTCTAATATGACAAATTATGTTAAGATGAATAATTAGTACAAATTTTGTGGAAAAACGTTTGTTGTTACGAGAGCCATAATGAGCGATATTAGGGAGCTACAGGGTTATGCTGTATTTTACTCTTTCGTTGTCTAGCCAATCAGAATCACAGACACATCCGTGTCATGTTAGAATGCAAATTGTGCTGTGGCAAGAGACAGCAAGCATCCCACATTAGATATGATGACTATGTTACACTAGCATTCTCCAAGAATAATTTCACATGATTGCACCTTGCAATTCCCCAATAAGCAGATTAAGCATCATTAAAGGTTTGATCATATGAGAACTCTCACTGTCATGATTTTTATAATTTGTGGATTCAGTAACCAGCGTGAATGGAGCCATACCCGGACAGTTTTGTCTGTTTAGGGTGCTGTAAAACTTTCCTATTCTAGGAAAATTTCTTGTTTTTCCAGAGCGAAGCCTCCAGAAATCCAAGTGAAAGTGACCTGAATGACCCCACAGAAGAGCGTGACCCCACTGAAGGTCAGATTTCTTTTCATTCTACCTCGTAACCCAGTCAAAAACCTGGGAAACAAAATTAATGAGAAGTTTGCCACTTGTATAAGTAATGTAAAAAATCCCAAAGGTTCATGATTTTTTTCTTTCTTAAAAGAAATTAAATTGTGATAATATTCAGACACAAATAAAAACCAGTTTGATCAAATCTGGCAGTTATTTGAGGAAATTTGTGAGGCTTTACTTTTGGTGGGAATTTCTGGTTTGTTAGTCATGTGTGTAACATATCTGACTGAGAGCATGTTGTTTGTAAAAATGTGGTCTCTTGGTGGACTTGATGACCTGCAGTTATTCAGCGTGTTGGTAAGGTTGAGGGAATACATAAACATACAGTCTACACATGTAACCCAGCAATGTGGAGAAATGTAATGCTGTCTTATGTGGGTGTTCCACCACACGACTAAGGCTCCCGATTAAGGGTTTTGGGGGGTCGGTTGCAAAAATTTGCTTAGTCCCAGGCGTCCTGTAAGGGTTGGTTGTGGTCGGTTGAGGCCGTGTGAAAAATCAAACATGTTTGATATTTCTCACGATCCAAACCGATTATTTTTTCCCGCCATAAACAAAATGTCCAGTCCCAGGCTTCCTCAGGCCTCCTCAGACCAAATTTACACAGTCCTATGTTGTCCCAAGCCGCCTGCGACCCTTAGTCCCCGACCCTTAGTCCCAGACCCTTAGTGCCTTAGTCCCAGGCCTCCTGCGACCCTTAGTCCCATTGCAAAACAAGAATCGGCCATCTCAGTCTGGGAAAGCCTTGGGACGCCTCAGGACACCTTGGAGGGTCGGGACTTAATCGTGGGTTAGTCGGGGCTTAGTCCCAGGAGGCCTGAGGCGTCCTGGGACCCAGTCGGTTTGTCTACGACTAGAAAAATGGTCTGTTACTGTCTGGGGCCGCCTGGGGCCTCCTCAGGCCGATCTGAACTTAATCCCAGACTTTCAGTAGTCCCGCCCATTTTACCTTTTTTTGTCACAGACTGTCCATGTTTAAGGGTCGGGGACAGGGTCGGGGCTTAGTCCTTTGGTGGAACAGGGGCATTATGTTGACCAGCCTCTCCACTTGAACATAATAATTCCAATATTCAACATTTCCAACAATTCAGAAGTATAGGTTAAAACATAGGCAGAAACAGAAATGTCACTATCTGATTATTATCAAAAATGTCATCTTTAGTTGAAGGTGTAACTCCCTCCATCCCCCCTCCCCCCCAAAAAATGTTTGGCAAAGTATGTTCAGAGTGTTAGATTTTGCTGTCTCCTTGTTGGTGTTACATATTCAATGCATGTCATTTGTTGTCTCCCTGAGGATAGGCAAGCTTGTTGTCTGCAAAGTCTTTCACTTTTGTGTCTTTTTTGGCAAAGAAATAGAGCTTCTGTTGTCACTTTGTCTCTTGGAAACGTTTTCTCAATTTTAAAATATGGTGTACAATTACTCGCTTTTGATTTATGTTTAGGAATTTTATTGATTTTTTTAGAAAAACTGTTTTAATTGCCAAAGCATCGAGATTTTATTGTGCAAGATAGGGAAACGTTTGTTGCAGAAATTTTAACTGAGGTAAAGCTTGTTGGAAAAGTGGTATTTTGAAGTATGTTTAATAATTTACATTTTTAGATCAAGAGATATCTAGTGAAGTAAATGTTGAACTTGATCCAACTGAAAATAGTGAAGGCATTGAGCAGGTGGATCCCACTGAAAACAGTGGTTTAAGAGCTGAGGAGGGATCGCTGAAGGACAGAAACCTATCTGGTGAGTCGGAGGTGGATCCCACAGAGGACAGTGGACTAGGATCTGAGGAGGGATCGCAGATGGACAGGAACTTGTCTGTTCAGGAACAGGTTGATCCAGCTGAAGGTGTGAATGATGGGGCAGAACAAATAGGGCAGTTTACTGACCCAACAGAAAAAGGCTCGGATTCTGTGCAGATGGATTATGATCCAACCGATGGAACACAAGGTAATGTGGGGCAATTTGAAGAGCAGGACTCTACTGAGAATAACCCAGATTCTAGACAAAGCAGATCCCCTGCTGAAGTTGATGATCCAACTGAAAATAGTGGCAGTACTTCAAATGAAGCAATTGAAGCTTCAGAATTAGTAAAAGGTACCTCAGGTGAGACTCATGAATCCAGTGACCTGACAGAGCCTGATGTTGGAATTGATGAGGTTCGGGTATCAGAAGAGGTTAATCCAACAGAGGAGATGCCAGTGGGGACTGATGGAGACATTAGTGAACAAACAGATCCCACTGAAGGTGGAGGAAGTGATCATTTGGAAGAAACTGCAAGCCTTGATCCAACTGAGGATGGTAATATTTTGGAAGAGACAGCAATTGAAGGTGGTGAGGGAATACCAAACAATGAGCAAGGCAGTGAAGACTACAACTCACAAATTGCAGCAGCAGAGGATCCCACAGAAGGTGGTCCAGGTTACAGTGAAAGAGGTAGTGACATAGAGGAGTCTGAAAATGAAAGAATTGAAACCAGAGGTATTGAATTGACAGAGACAGAGGGTTCAGAGTATACACTGGATGGTGAAGAAATTAAACAAGATGGCACACCAGCAGGGGATGTTGACCCAAACAAGGGTGAAGGTGAAGATAGTGAACCGGAAAGGGAGGTAACAAGTAAGCATGGTAATGCCAGAGCTGTTGAACCTAGTGAAGTACTGGATGAGCCAGATGAAGATCATCAAGTAAAAAGTGATGTAACTTATGAGATTGAAGATGATACAGAAGATAGTGAAAATACCATGGGAGATGCTGGAGAAACTCATTCAGATGATGAATTATCAGAGGATGACAAACTGGCACATGAAGTAAATGATGGTGAGACAAATAAATATGATTTCCATGAAAAATTTGATACAGTTAATGAACTGACCGAGGAGAATATTAAAAGAGATTCTGAACTTCTAGATGAAGATCTAGACAGAGATGATGAAAATACAGATAAAGAATCTGACATAGGTGATAGTGTTTCAGATCATGATCCAGATATGGAGGATCAAGATATGGAAGAGGATGCAAGTATAGATGATGAGCTTCAAGGTGTGGAGACTGCAGACCAAGACTCTGAACTGACACATGAAGATGCAGATGATGAACACATGTATGACGTTACAGATGATGAGGAAAGTGGAGAAAAACATACGTTTGAAGAACTTAATGAATATCCTGCAAATAAAGAAGCAGCCAAGGATGATCTACCAGATGAAACCGATAGAGATGATGAAGAGACTGATGTAGAAGCTGAACTTACTGAAAAAGAAGCAGATAAAAGTGAACATGAAGAGACAGATAGCAGTGATCAAGTTATGGATGCAGCGGAAGGGACAAATGATCAACTTACAGATGAAACTGCAAATACAGATGATGAACTTATAGATGATGGAGAAGATAAAGATGATGAAGTTACAGAAGGAGAGGCAGATGATGATGAAGTTACAGAAGGAGAGGCAGATGATGATGAAGTTACAGAAGGAGAGGCAGATGATGATGAAGTTACAGAAGGAGAGGCAGATGATGATGAAGTTACAGAAGGAGAGGCAGATGATGATGAAGTTACAGATGGAGGTGCAGATGATCGTGCTAATAACATTGAGGGTTCTAGTGACAAGGAGACTGGTGAGGAGGGAAGAGAAGCACTTGAGGAGGAGGAGGAGTTGAAAAGTCAGGGAGACTCTGATTCCAGCAGAAACTCACAAGGTTTGTTGAAAGCTGTTAGCCTCTTAGTCGTGGTGAGGATTACCTGTGTTGCCATTTCTTTTTTCATGAATTTTATTGACAGGACTCAGAGTTATTTCTTTCTTCAATGTCTGTTCATTTTCTTAGTAGATGCACTTCAGAGCTTTTTGTTAGATTGTTAAATACACTTTTTTCTTGATTTTTGTTGTGATGTTTATTTACTTTGATCCTTGAATTTTGTTTGTTTACTAAAACATTTTATGGGCACTGAGAGAGTTATTATTTTCCACAAAAGCCATAAAATATGTTTATGTTCACTCAACAGGACTGAATTTAAGCTGGAATATTCTGTTTTTGTTTCAGTCTGATGGTTGTGTTGTTTTGTATAAGCTTTCATTTATCAACTGTACTATACTGATTTCAGCATTTTCTGACTTTTGTCATTGCTGTTATTTTGAAGTATTATTAAACATTTACAAAGCTTGATTAGCTCACAGAGTTTTATATTTATGTTTGAATGTGTTTTTCCCCAAACCGCTTTGGATAGTGGCAATCGAATCCATCCTATGACAACATGTGGAAGAGACATGAATCACATGACCTGTCCCTTCACAACCCTTCATGTTACATGGAATGTTTGTGCTATAACCGATGTATTGAGTTTAGAAGAGATGAGGTCAAATAATTAACCAAAGCACCTTTAAAAAGTAGTATAGACCGACCTTATACCCCTGTTCTACTGACACAAGTTGGCCTCTTGACCACCCAAAGCCTAAGCTTCTTAGTTTTTACTCCATTTCTTCTCACTGATGAAGGTTGGGTGTGGTCAGTACCACCTGACTTGTACTCCCTTCTGTATAACTGCAGCTGACTGATCGTGTCTCATGCGTAGGAGGCTTCCTGCCATTACCACACCAGAGTGATGGAGACTCAGTGTTATGAGTGATCTTTATGAATTGCCAATATTCGAGAGGAGGTCTCAATTCTGATCTTTACATTTGTAAGACTTCTCTGTTGACTCAGTACAAATCCTGTGGATTGGGAGTATTCCCTCGCCTCTTTTCACTGGATCATTTGTAGCAGCAATCTGAATTAAAACTCAGCCTGGTATGACGATAAGTCTAAAAAGTGGAACATTGGTGTTATATGGAGTAGAACCTGTATTTATGGTGGTTGTCTGTTATGTTATTAACAATATTAATCACTAGCTTTTTGCCATCAACAAGCTTTGTTACTTTGTTTCTTTATTATTCATAATACAATGTATAATCACATTCAATGAAGAATTATGTGTATTTTTCCCATTATTCTACTTGTAGCTATAATAACCTCTATATTTACATGTGTAGTGTCTTTTCAATTTGTTAACTTCTCTCAAGTGACACTGGTATTAGTCAGCACTCTGCACCAAGATCAACCATAACAGCTATCAGTGCAGTATTTCTGGGCTTGGTTTGTAACACTATATGTTGTGGTTAACTTGTGTGAGATGTTCTCACTTCAGTGGCCACCTGATGGAGCTGATTGACATCTTGTAAACTGATAACTTTAGTTTTACTGAGTTTAACATTTTGAACTGGGTATGACATTTTGAAAAAGCTATAAAGTTTTGGCCTGAATATGACATTTTGAAGTGAATATGAAGTTTTGCACCTAGTATTAAGTTTTGACCAGAATATGACATTTTGAAGTGAATATGAAGTTTTCGCCTAGTATTAAGTTTTGACCTGAATATGACCTTTCTAAGTGAATGTGAAGTTTTGCACCTAGTTTTAAGTTTTGGCCTGAATACGACATTTTGAAGTGAATATGAAATTTTGATATATGTGTAAGGTTTTGAACTCAGTCTCATGTATCACACTGTTCATTGTGTGAGGCCGGACAAGCCTGTGTAACCACTTGTGTACTCTGTATATAAACCTGTGTGTACTGTGTTCTAACAGGGGCTGAGGGGGAGGAGGCGGAGCATCTGTTTGATACATTTGGTGGGTATAAACTCAGAGCATCTTACCAGTACTAAGGGAGATTCCCACACACAAACACCTGTAATAGACCAATGAAATTCCCTGTTGTATATCAGGTCCTGTAAATACATTGGGTGCAGTAACTGATATAACTGATAACTCTAAAGTACTCTAAAGCTTCCTTTTTTCAGGGATAGCTGTATTATATCCAGTGGATAGGATGAATGAGTGTTACAGTGCTAGGATATCAGTTCTGAACACTGGTACATTTCATATACTACAAGCCTACTGTTGTGAGAAAAATACACCCAGCTTCTGTCATGTGACTATGTTTCTCCTCAAGACTGTAGGGGGAGGTGGGGGTAGGGTCTAACCCTTTTAGGTAATCCATGGACTTTCATTGGAGGACATATTGAACGTTTGCCGTGTATGTATAACAGAAAAGTATATTTAGTGTGGCTGCTATTTATGTAACCTCATATTTTGCATAATAATGCAGTTATGTAACCACATTAACGTAACCACATATTTAATATAACCACATCTTGATTTAGCCAATTATCTTACCTTGTTTGCTGGTATGGGTAATTTACTCCTTTGTATATATCATGTCTTATTGGTAAGCTGTGGAGACTTTTGCAGTGACCAGTAGCAGCTCTTATTGTGTTTGGGCTTATTTAACATTCAGCTAAACAGACTAACCACTTTCAAATTATTAGAATAGTATAAAGTTAGATAGTTTATCCAGAAATCTTAAAAAATACATTTGTTTCCTGCCCAGTACACTGTCAAGGTGTTGCCTTGTGTTTAACACAACAAATTACACTGTGTATGCTTTGAAGTTCAGATATCAACCTAACTGTTTAAAGTATAGAGCCTTGACAAACTGTATATACTAGTTTCCTCTGTCCCTCCGCTACCCATCACAATATGACCTGTACAAAGGTGCTAAGTGTGAAATGAAACACTGGATAAATCTCAGTCAAATATCAACATGCTTTGACTCTAGGTATGGCTTCTTTCATCTATTCGTTAAAATAATACAGTATTATCTTATTCGTGGATGTCAACACTGTCCTGATTTTCTGGTGCTGTTTATTCTAGGCAAATGGATGTTTGGTGAGTCTGAGGATGAACAGGAGGAAGACCAGAATGATGAAGGTCAGTGCCACAAAAGAAAAGTGAAACTTAAAAGTAAAAGTGAAACTAGATTAATCCTCTACTTTTGCATGTTGCAGTAATCACAAGAATCTGCTCTATATATAATAGAGCAATGGTTTGGAATTTTCTGAGCTTGAGTTAGAATATCTCACAGTTGTCTCTGATTTAAAATTTTAAAATGTAAAAGATTAACTAACCATTCCCATTCCAGGAAATTGGATATGAGCTGTAGTGTTTTAATTCCAGTTAGGTATCAAGTTATAAATTTAAAATCCTGCTGAAAAGGAATAACCTCTATATAAATGAATCATATTTTCTTATACTCCATTCTTGGTTTGTAAAATATATTTCTGTACACTTACAAATAATAATAACAGTGTCACATACAATGATGTGATTTGCAGGTAAAGCAACCGAGTTTCACAAACTGATACCAGTGTTTCTATAATATTTGGGCTTGTATTGTATTTTATTTTTAATCAAATATGCAGTGCCAATAGTGCAACATATAAATAAGCTTCACACACAGTAAATCACCTACTTTTGAATCTTTTAGAGGGCTTTTTATACAGACAGTAAAACCAATAATTTAATATCTGTATGAAGTCTGAGCCCCAAATTGTCTAACAGCCTAAAACTCCTAATTTTTATTTCCATTAACCAAGCCAGGTAGTGGCAATTAATTTCTGTGACAGAAAAAAGATAAAGCTCAAAATAGTCCGTTCCATAGGCCATGCCCACTTCCTGGTTTACGGTATTTTAGTTGTCTCCATGTCAGGCCTTGTCTGACAAACAAATGGCGAAAATGGTGGGAAATGAAATGTAAACATTGAGTATTTTAAGATATAGGAGAAAAAATATGTATTATAAATGATTGGATGGAGCATATAATAAGAAATTATATAATAAAGTGTATTTGTTTTATTGTGACAAAAATTAGAAAATAAATAAATAAACAATTTATTGACAAAACAAATCCTCGTGCATTGCAGTAAAATGTAAACAATGGCAGCTTGGGGACATATATATACATTTCAGACATTTTAAAGTAAGTAGGATTGATGATATAATTTTTTTATCATATTACACTTTGGTTTCATTTTGTTCCATTATCAGAAAGCAATAATATTTACAAATATGTCCCTAAAAATGGCCACGTTTTTATAATTCAAAATGGCACCCATAAAAATCGGAAGAAATGATTGGTTATTGCTATTGTAGTAAACAGGATATTTGCCGATTCGCGGTATTTTGATTGACACCATGGAACGGTCTTTACAAGCCTAAAATCCCCAAAAGGAGTCCAGGTTGAGTTTTTGGACAAGCATGTTCCTTCAAAAAAAACAAAGATTTCGCTTTCAATCTTTGTGTTTGTGAAGAGTGATATTCTTGTATTGTGAAGGTGAGCCTGCAGTTGCCAGGCAACAGACAGAAGGGGTTGAGGAGGAGACAGATGATACAGAATCAGAAGAAGAGGTTGACGAGGAGACAGATGATACAGATTCTGAAGAAGAGGTTGAGGAGGAGACCGATGATACAGAATCAGAAGAGCTGACTGATGAGGGTAAGGCCATTGAAAGGAAATAACAGAAGAGTAATGTGATAGAAATTAGTTAAATTGTAACTGAATCAAACAGTTTATTTAGAATGAATAAAGATAACTTCATAGACATTTGAAAGATAAAATCCAAATTAAACATTTTGACAGTTGAGACTGAGATCTGGATTGTTAAACAATGATTTGGAGAGTAATTCATTGTGAAGTAAATGCATTCAAGTTGTTTTGTAAAACCCAGAAGAGGCCACTGGTCTACTGTAAGTGGTTACAAAAACCCAAAGGAAGCCACGGGTCTACTGCTTCATCTGTGTTGAAAATAGATTTTGAATTTGTTATTGAATTTGGATCCCTGGCTACATTTTCACCCAAAGCCATACATGTATTAAAATGATTCAGAGGACTAAATCTGCTTAGTCTTAGTGGCAGAGCAATTGCTATATATTCAGTGTTTTGTGCTTCATTTAACACCGACTTTGAGTTAACATCATTATGACAACCACCCTCTCTTGTATGACCTTGTATTACATATATGACCTTGCTTTCTATGATTCGTACCACTTTGACCATGCTGTGTACCTAGTTCAAACCATGTGACTTTCCATAACCTTGTTTATCAGCCTATGTGACTGAGCTTGACCTTGCCCCATAATCTTGTTCAATCTAGTAAATCAGTTTGACGTCCTATAACCTTGTGCAACTCATTTTATTCACTTTTGACCTGGTTCTGTGACCTTCTGTGACCTATGTGGGAGATAATGGCCCTCACTCTTTTGACTTTTATTATCCGACCTTGTCACCTGACCTTGCAGAGTGGGAGGCCCTCAAGAAGCGGCGTGAGGAGGAGGCTCTGGCCGAGCTCCGGGCAAACTTTCTTCGGCGCCGCGGTTATGTCCAACAACAGGGTGAGGGCGCCACTAGTGTCGTGTTGCATGTATTTTGTATGAGTCATTCTTGTCTTCACTGTCTGGTATTTGTGTAGCATGATGGTGACTAATCTGGCTTTGCTCCGTAATCTGTGTATTCTATCATCTGTTGTACTAGCAGTCTCTTGTATCTTACCGCTCTTTATAACACTTCCTTGTGTTTCTTGTATGTAATGACTTGTACCTCTCTTACTTTATGTGGAGGGCTTTCTATATCATTGGCCTTCCTGTGTCTCCATTTCTGTGGTTTTGTAATAGACTACCTTCTTCTGGTCTGAGCTGTAGTTACATCTAATCTTAGCTCTTGTTTCATCTATTCTGAGCTTGCCTGTTTATATCTGTGGTTCTTTGCCTGCTATCTTTCCTGTGATATCAGCAGAGTAGCAAGTTATACTTTTGGGACTGTATTTATAGCAGGGAGATCAGCAAAAGATGAGCCAAAACATCAGCTCTTTCTCAAGTGGTCACAGTCTATAAATGTCTTTAAACTTGGATAAACTAGCCCAGAAAACCTTGTTAAAATATCATAGTGTGTGTATTGTATTACTTATCAAACATTATAAAATTGTAAATATATAATAGAGAATAAAGTAACAGTAAGCTTGAAGACTACCACAGAAAAATGTACATTTAAGCGAATTTTTTTGCTGGACATTGGCTAATGCCTCGTGGGAATACCATCCCGGGGAATTGGATGTTAGCGCAATGCATTAAAACATTCAGCTTAAGTCTCAGCTTGAGTCTTGTGGCATACTGTATTAGTGGTTTTATTGGAACTCAGAATTCTCATTCAAATAGAAATAAATCATCAAACCCTCAGTAGACATTTTCTATTGAAATGTGCCACATTCTCTGGACTGCACTTCTGCAATTTTGCTTAAGTAAAAGTATTTTCAGGTCTTTCCGATTTGAACTTTTCAGGCTGACGTCCTAGCCACCCTTTGCCATAAAGGATTAGTGTGGTTTCAGCATAACACAAGGCCCAAACTTGTTTCAGTAAACCTGCGTGAGCTGCGTAGCACTCAGAAACACGAGTAGTGCATTAGGGTAGTGTACCATTCAAGAGACAAAAAATAAATAAATAAAAACGTGATTTCAAGAAGCATGAACTTCAGTGAGCTCACCTTTAAAATTTAACATCCATTTCAGAGATCAGATACTATATAAGTACTGGATTAGATTAGATTCAGGCTTGCCACTTGATGATGGAGTTATATTGAAATGAAGTATTATCATTCTTTTATATTGATTTCATTGCAATTTTTCTCTGGAATCTGTAACATTGAATAGCTTTCATAATTTGATGGATTAGGTTAACAGTGCCTGTGTATACTCTGTAGTTTAACCTGCTGTTAACCCTTTTACTATTCTGCCCACAGCAGTCCTTACATCATGTATATTTTGCTGTACCTTGTCTGTTGATGTCAGGCAGTGGCCCTTGTGTTCACTACTACATTCAGTAAGTGTATTTGAATACAAATGGCCTGGTATGTTACATTAAAACATACAGAGACATTTCTGGTCATTCACCGCTATTCTTAAATTATTCAGTGTGGTCACATGATGTCAATAGCACTGGTACGGCAGTGTGTTGATTGGTTTGTAGTGAAAGACTTTATAGTTTTTATATCTATTACTGTTTAACATGTTAATGATTTGTGCTGATAGAAGTTTATTCTTTGGCTTGGTAACTTGGCATGTGTGTTTAGTTGGCAGAGTATGAAGTAAATATTATAAAGTCAGTGTATAGCTGTGCTTGGCTAATATTGCAATAATAAAGCTACTAGTAATATAATAGTTGTTTTTGTGCTTTTTTAAGATACAGATTTTAAGAAGAAAAATACACTCCTTAAAAATATTCAGAAAAGTTTGGGTTTGTTGGAGTTTGTATCATAGACTTACCATAAGACATTCAAACAGATTTACATAAAACCGATGTGAAAGGCAATGTATGTTGAAGCTCTGCCAAATTACTAAGCCAAGCCTGATGTCTTTATTATCAGATACTTGTATTATATGTTTGTTAATCTGTCTGTATTAATTGCAACTTATCAGCTATTTCTGTTTGTTCAATTTCTACGGGAAGACATTTGTGGTCAAAAGCCTTGTATTTTCACCCACAGAGAATTGTGTGTAACATTGAAGAGGATACATATTAATCTGTCATTTTTTGGCTAAAAATATATGTTAGGAACTAAATACAAAATTGATGTTGAAGAGGATGTGTTTTAAACTGTGTCACTGTGTCAGTGCTTGAGTTAAAATATTTTAACAAATGCCTGATAAGGTGTCCAGATATATCTCCATTTCAAAACAGACCCTGAATATATTATCATATTATAACACAATAATATTGTACACATTGGTTACGGATTTGTTTTTATAGCCATTATAATGATTTTACAGTGTCACACAAATATCGTGGTTCAAACCTGACCAGGGTGACTTCTGGTCCAGTGTCATTACTTTTCTGGTACCTCAGATCTAAGTGAAAGCTGCGTAGTCCAGAGTTTGACTGCGTAGTGACACTTTGTATGACATCAGAACTACACTAAACTCTGATAGACTGTCTGTGTGACAACCACCATTATTGCTGATTGGGATTTCTACTAGTGGAATCACTGATTACCCTGAGTCGGACTCTCCACTCTGACATATATAAGTGTATAATTTTTGTCTGTCAAATCTTAACAAATTGTAACACCACAGCTGTTGCCTCAGTTTCCTTGAACCTTTTTAGTTACCTGAAATAAAACTAATCTAACCTGCCCAACATAACTTACAAGACTAACGCCAGTCAGAACTGACACTGTTTCTTTTATTTCTTTATTTCAAATATATTTTCATTTCTTTCTAAAAAGCATTCAAAGTTGTAAATATTTTTATCATAGTAAATGGGGATAATTGTTGCATAAATCTTTTGAATTTCAAATCGTCTCTAACTTGTGTTTTAAATCTCACTGCTTCAAATGTGTACTATATTGTAACATTACTGCATTAATAATAATTACAACATTGTAGTAACGATACCATCGTGTGTATATCTTGTGAGTAGACCAATGTAATGGGTCACAGCTGTTATTTTACTGCACTGGGTATAATTGCAACTCTATATAGTTTCTGTAGTATTTATACATGACAGTAAAACCTCTGTTCGACAGTTTGTAAAAATGTACAAAAACATTTAAAATATTGATGGATTTTAGAAACTTCATATATTTTTGATAAAATACATTCTAATATATGAGAAAACTTATTTGAAACCAAACACCATGTTCTTAATATTGATAACAATTAAAAAGCTGTGATTTCAAATTTGAAAACATTCTTGTTGCTTCAAATAAACCTTTTATTGCGTAAAATAGCCTTACCTTATCCTCACAAGTGCTTGTTTGGTTTTGTGGAGCAAAAACGTATCGACCGACAAGAATTTTTTAAGGAATATTCTTGTCACAAGAGGTGACCCTTTGTCTGCGCATGTCCGCGCTTGCGCAGTAGTCGTTGTCGACAGACGAATGTCGAGAGTTCTTCATTATATTTTTGGTCGATATGGGAGCAACACGTATTTTCTTTTATTATCGTCCATTTACAGACGAAGATCTATGAAGTTTTGAAGCGTGCAAGCGTGCACCTACCTGTAGTTGTCCATTACTGGACTGGTACTACCACTAATTCTACCTCCCTTGTCCTGAAAAAGGTCAGAATAAAGATGTTTTATACAGGAAATCTTGCTGTGAAGTCTTCAGCGGAAGACGTTACACGGCTGCACTCACCTTCTATTCGACTGGAACTACCTGCTTGTCGAGGAAAGGGTTGCAAGAAGAGTTTGCTGTGAAGTTTCCAGTGGGAAACAAAGAAGAAAGAATTTAGTTACCTTTACAACGGAGGTCGTAGATTCTTTACTGTGGGTGGAGCGCCACCCTGGTACAGTAACAGGTCTCCCTCCAAAAGAACGATTACAGAAGCATATCCACGTATCCTTGCAGTTATTATTTTGTTTCCCAGCAGGTACAGTGAACTTCCTGCTTCTCACACATGAAAATAAGGACAGGTTACCTTCATTTGCTGTAGATTTAGATGAAGATCCAACAGACATCTTTGGGGCAGTATGTGCACTGCTTGTCTTTTCAGCCCTGTTGAAGAATTAAACCTTCCTATGACCTTGTCTCCAATGGAAGGAATACTGTGACTTTTGAGTTAATTCTTCTGCAAACTCAATGAAGATCAAACTGGCTAGATGAGATATGGTGTTGAAGTCCTAACTACAAAATATCATCGTACCACTCTTCCTTGTTTACCAGGACAGAGGGATACAGAAGAACGTGGCTACACTATAATGCAAGTCACCATGGAGGCTCTTCTTGCAGTGTTACTGACAGTGATGGGAGATTTTCATTGCCATCCCAGAGTTGTGCGAATCTTGAGACGGAGTTGTCGAATTACTCCCCAATCGAATTCACCAATGCCTGTACTACCCACAATGCAAAGCGATGACGTCAGACAGGAAAACATGGCTACAGTACTAAATATAAATATACCGCTTAAATGCTTCAAAAGAAAGCGCTTTATCCACTCAACAATTGCAGAACTTCAGGTTTCTATGGCAGTTTATTTCTTGTATAGAAACTCGGCTAATGACGACCTGTGATAGATCTCAGTGTCCTGAATTGATTTCTAACTACGACTTCAACGGTCACGGCCCACGAGTGAAGTGCGTTTACTACAACAATAAATACCTGCTTGTCCCATCATTTAAACTGGAGACAGCAGAAATTATTAGAAATTCGGTTACAAAAGATGCATTCTTTTATGTACCGACTCACCAAGATTTTCAACATCTACTTCAGTTTAATGTACACTGGCAAACCTATCAGTTCAAAGCATTATAAAATTCGGGTTAGCGACACCTCTACAGTATCATGCGAGTAGTAAAGAGGCAAATCTCATTCTTCAGTTTCACAGAATAGGAGTTCACCATATACCTAGACCACTGGTTGTTTAGTGTACTTAAAGACACCAGTATTGGGTTCAAACCAAAGAACTCATCCAATTATGCTTCAACTGGGCTTCGTGATATCGATTTCCTAGGTTACCACTGCATTTTGGTACCAGGAAATTTCTTTCACCATATACCTAGACTACTGGTGGTTTGTGTACGTAAAAGACACCAGTATTGGGTTCAAACCAAAGAACTCATCCAATTATTCATCAACTGGGCCTCGTTATATCGATTTCCTGGGTTACCACTGCATTTTGGTACCAGGAAATTTCTTTCTACCTCGAAAAAATTAGATACCTGAGAATCTATTCAAGTCATGGCGATCTCATCACAGTTAACCTCAAGGTTGCTTATATCCCAGGTAGGGATACCAGCATCTTTGGAAAAGACTATACCAATGGGTCAGTTATGTATGTGTGCCTTTCAGTGGTATCTAGAAAAAACTGGCAATATCTCCAGTCACTAGTTGTGAGAATTCCTGTTTCAAATCCTTCTGAAAAAGCATATTCACTGATGGAAAATGCCAAAAATTGGGAAATAGGATGCCTTTTCTATACACAGGTGCACAATTCCCTTATTTTCGTAGATGCATTAAACCAGGGTTGATGATCCCATCTATAAGCATCACAGTTAGTGGCTTTGGACAGTTAAAAATGTATATATTACATTTCAATGTCATACAGCTGAAGGCAGTGTGTTCAGCCCTTAAAAGCCTTCAAGACAAATTCCACACAAAAGAATTCTGATAGCATCAGACAACACCACTGTGTTCGGTTATCTGAACAAACAGGGGGGGGAGCGTATACCTCCTAGTTTGGCGCAGCTTGGCCTACTGCAATCCTTGAAATATACTCATAACAGACATATTCTTGGTTGCTTAAAGGTCATACTCAACATCATCTCCAGAAGGGATAAAGGTTTGGCGCATCCTGGCCTACTACAATCCTTGAAATATACTCATAAGAGACAGAAAGATTCTGGGGTTACTTAAATGTCATGCTCAATGATCTCTACAGAAGTGACAAAAGTAATATGTACAGAATGGTTCTTACTCCCTTTATGGTTCCAGACAACGTGCAAGTTTGGCACAAATCAACAATAGGTGTTTTATGCAGGTATGCTGCATCTTGGCCTACTGCAATCCTTGAAATATTCTCATATGAGCCAGATATATTCAGGGTTGCCTAGATGTCATGACAGCCTCTCCACAAAGAACGAAATAATACAGACAGGAGAGTCTTCATCTTTAATATTCTATTTGATTTACATAGTTTGTCAAATACCAATGGTAGAGATGTTTGCCACCAATATCAGTCATAAACCTCCATTCTATGTTGCCAGTCCCGGATGCAAATGCTCTGAACATATATGAATTAAACATCTTGTTGGAGGTTCTGGACTGCTAGGCCTTTTGTCCTATACCACTTATTCCAAAAAGTCATTGAACAAGTGAACACCAGGTGCAAAATGATTGTAGTGGCCCCTTGGTGGCCCATGATACATTGGCTTTGGGGTCTGGTGAGTCATTCAACCAAACCTCCATTACAGCTACTTCACTGGTCTCAGAAGCAGCCATTCAGTCAGAAATACCATCTGAATCTGTTGCATTGGCACCTTCATGCTTGGCACCTTACAACCACTCAGAATCTCTTATATCATTCTCTGGGCAAGGGATAGAGAGATTTAGGGCATCTCAAGGACCCTCATCTTGGAATGTATGAGTCATGATGGGCCATTTTGAGCTCTGGTACCCACAGAATAAGGTGGCCATCTCAGAGCCTACGGTCTCAAATATACCAGATTTTTTGATCCATTTACTTGCAAAAATCTGAAACCTGTCACTATTGTTGGCTTTGCAGCAGCCATAGCTGATCATTTACATTTTTTGTGCAGGAGTTGAGCCAAAGCCTGCATCTTTATAGGCCTATTGCAAGTGTTATAGAGAGAAGCCCACTGCTAACAGAGGTGCAGCATCAAGGGATTTGCCTTTGCTTCTGTTGGTTTTCACAAAAGGCTCCTTATTAACCTTTAAAAGGAGGTCAGTCTAAAGAAGTTTGACTTGCAAGACTGTTGCAATGCCATTGGAAGTGTATTCTGGGATTTTGGCTCCTTCAGACACAAGCCTCATAGGAAGGAGTTTACAGTTCTCCCTCCTACCTACCTTTTCAGCAAGGACCTATTAGCCTCAGTTGGTCTAGATTACCTCCAGTGGTCACTTCAGCTCTAGATCATTCCTGAACTCAAATTGCCTGGACACTTGATTCGTTGTCCTCTTACAGCACTTAGATCCTTCTTGGACAGGACTACTGCTTGGAGAAAAGGGAAAGTCTCCTTCTCCTGCCTTTTAGCAAGAATCAGTTGGCTTCTGATGGCCCAGATGGCTCAAACCAGTGGTCATTCCAGCTCACAAACCTTTCTTGAGCTGATGTTGGACTGATGTTGTGACACTCTGCTCTCTTACAATGCTTAGTTACTATCAGGACAGTACAAATACTTCAAGGAGGGGAAGAATCTTGCTCATATCTTTTAAGGAAGGCTTGATGGAGATATCTTGAGTTCTGCTATCTCTTCCTGGATCAATCTGGCTGCATGATTAGATTGCAGTCCTTTAATCTTGAGTCTCAGAATCTATACTTTGAGACACATATTAGATCCATGGCTGCCTTTTTAATTTCCAAGAGTGGGGTCTTACCTGAGCAGATATCAAACTCTTGTTACTGGAAGACCCACAATTCTTTACTACATTCTACTCGAAGATGTAGCTTGGCAATCCCATGACCAGTCCATGAACAAATTGGGCCTTGTGGATTCACCTCAGCATGTAGTCAATTTTTGTGTATTTATACATGTCATTGATATGACTCACATTTCTATGTTCTCTCCAGTTATACAAGTCTTGTGTCACTGACATATGTCTTTCTTGGCTTACATATGGCCCCATATCTGCAGTTTATGCAGTTCAGTTTGCCTGCTTGGAGATATTCCCATTGTCAGATGATGACATCTTGCTTGGGGAGTCATGCAGACATCTCCAGCCAATACTGGGTGATGGTTAATACTGCTATGTGATTTGTTGTAAAATTTTCTACAACAGCAACAGCAGCAACAATGACGACCACATCATGGATCTCTTGTTGAGGTTAGCAAATTACTTATCTGTGTTGAAGAAGTAACATATAACCTAAGATGTGGCTTAGGGAAGCTTATCTTATCCTCTTATCAGTGCTTTATTTGGTGACCCCTTGTCTGACAATCATCTAACAGTGTGGCCAAAACAAATACCCTCCACCTGTTATGGTTGTATTCAAGCACTTGTGAGGATAAGGTAAGGCTATTTTACGCAATAAAATGTAACAAATTTTATTGTAATTTAACTTTTTACAAGTTAAATACTTACCTTATCCTCACAAGGATAAACCCACCCTACCTCCCCGCATAATTTGTTTTCTGGGGACCAAAAATACAATGAAGAACTCTCGACATTCGTCTGTCGACAACGACTACTGCGCAAGCGCGGACATGCGCAGACAAAGGGTCACCTCTTGTGACAAGAATATTCCTTAAAAAATTCTTGTCGGTCGATACGTTTTTGCTCCACAAAACCAAACAAGCACTTGTGAGGATAAGGTAAGTATTTAACTTGTAAAAAGTTAAATTACAATAAAATTTGTTACAATTTATCAGTTTAAAGTTCCAATAGTGGAGGTTTCACTGCATATGTAGTGTTCCATGTATCTAAACTCTGTGTAAGAGGCATCTCTCCTGTTGACACAACAGAAACTTGGAAAACTCAGTCAATTCAGAAATTAGACTTTTCTTTAAAGACATGGGTTTGATAATTGTTTCTATCGCAAGAATGAAAAAATACCTTATTTGATGCAGCGGAAATATGTTTGGATCACTAAAATTAATTTGTAAATTTTACAAATTTTTCATTGCACAAATCACAGATGAAAGTTCACCATGGTTAAAAAAATTAAAACAGACATAATTTCTTTGTTTTTGGAAATTAATTCTGTAACTGTTGTGTGTTATGTTTCACTTTGTGTCAACAATAAAAATGGCTTCAAATGATTAGCATACAACATTCTAACTGCTTGTATAAAATTGATGTGTTGATCTTGTGTGGTTCACTTTGTAATTTTAATTGCACTGTTTTTGTACAGCTGTGTTTGACACTGCATGAGACCATTATGAATAGATTCACTTGCCATTTGACAGCTTCTACTAAATGTCACTGACTTGTATGGAAGTGCCCTTTTTCAGTGTGACACCACCTTAATCTGCCAAAGCCTTCATCATGATTACACATAAAACCAGTGTGAAGACGTATTTTTACAAATGATGAAAACTAACATTGCACTCAATATTGAAGACATTATAAAATGCAAAGCTTGAAAGTTAAAACCAAGTTAACATTAGGTTTTTAGTCTGTGGACCATGCATGATCAAATGTAACAACTACTGAACTATCAATACATCCTGCAGTTTCACAGTACATCGATCAAACTTCCAGAAATGTTTGTGCAAAATTCCCATAAAGTTGAATTGTAATTCTTGAATAATGCCAAGTTGCACCAGTAAAAGTGAATAATGAATCTTAAAACGTTTTATAGGAATCATTGTTGTAATTGTCAAGAAATGAGACTAATTCATGTTTTGTGTAATTTAGTTCATATAATTAGAAGAATATGTGCACTTTTTATGTACATTTCATGTCAGCTGACAACAATAATAATCCCTTATGTAAGTTCATTTCTCGTTGAGATATTTCTGGATAAAAAGTAGTCCCACTTTCAGGTGAAGAAGAGGAACAACAAACGCCTGTAGAATCCACAGGTGATGGTAATGCAGACTATGATACCTTAACCAGTGAACAGTCAAATGGGGATGACAATGAAGAGTACCTTAAAACAGATAAAGGGTTAGATGCAGAAGACCATTGGTCAATGCAAGAGAATTATGATGTTGAGGATGATGGCATTGAAGGTATGACCACACCTCCAACAAATGCTGATGATGAAATTGTGGATAAAGGACAACATTGGAGTGATGCAGATGATGAATACATTGAAAGTGTAAACAAACCAACAAATGATGCAGAAGAGGTGCATAGTGGACAGCCACAGAGGAACAAGGACTTTCCTAATATGGGGGAGAACAGTGCCACTGAGGTTGAAAGAGGTGTAGCTTCAACAGAGAATAGTGAGGCCATGGATTGGATTGGCCAAGCATTGGAGAACACCGGAAAAGATGACATGGAAGAGCCAGAGTTGTTGCAGTTTGACATTGCCAAAAATGAGGAAAGCAAGCCATTGACTGATGGTAAAGATAATATGGCATCATCTGAAGATGACACTGGAGAAGCAGATGGACAGGAAACCATCAGACAGGGAGAACTAGAAGAACACAGGATCGAAGAGATGCAAAACCAACAGAATGATGAAATCAAGAGAGTGCTGAGGCAAGACCGAAGAATTAAAATTGCAAACGAAAAACAGCAAGATGCAGAATACAGGAGGCTGATTGAAAAAGCAGAAGAAAAACGGAGGAAGCATGCAGAATTACTGGCAGCAGAACAACCAGACAAAGAGGAAGTGGCAAGGATGGCAGAATTGCAGAGACTAGAAGAAGAGAAGAAGAAACAACAGAAAGTACAGAGGTACAGAGAAGAAATGGATAGACAAGAAAGAGAGTCAGAAGAAAGGCAGAAAAGAGAGGCTGAAGAAAGAGCTAGATTGGAGAAAGAACAAACAGAAGGGGAAAAAGATCAGAAAGAACAAGAAAGGCAGAGAGAGACTGAAGAAAGGGAAATACTGGAAAAGGAACAAGAATGGGAAAGATTTGAGAGAGAACAAACAGAGACGGAAATAGAACAGAAACAACGTGAAATGCAGAGAGAGACTAAAGAAGGGGAAATAGAACAGCAGAAGAAACAAGAGCACAGGGAGAGGAGAGAAGCTGAAGACACGGCAAGATTACAGAAGGAACAAGAGGGGGAAATAGAGCAACAGAAACAACTAGAAAGACAGAGAGAGGCTTTAGAAATTGAGAGACTGGAGAAGGAACAGAAAGAATTGGAAATTGAGCAGCAGAAAGAAAAAGAAAAGCAGAGAGAGGCAGAAGAAAAGAAAATATGGGAGAAAGAACAAAAAGAAAGAGAAATAGAGCAACAGAAACAACTAGAAAGGCTGAGAGAGGCTGTAGAAATTGAGAGACTGGAGAAAGAACAAAAAGAAAAAGAAATAGAGCAACAGAAACAACTAGAAAGGCTGAGAGAGGCTGTAGAAATTGAGAGACTGGAAAAAGAACAAAAAGAAAGAGAAATAGATGAACAGAAACAACTAGAAAGGCTGAGAGAGGCTTTAGAAATTGAGAGACTGGAGAAAGAACAAAAAGAAAGAGAAATAGATGAACAGAAACAACTAGAAAGGCAGAGAGAGGCTTTAGAAATTGAGAGATTGGAGAAGGAACAAAAAGAATGGGAAATGCAGCAGGAAGAAGAGGAAAGACAGAGAGAGGCAGATGAAAGGGAAAGATTGGAGAAAGAACAAAAAGAAAGAGAAATAGAGCAGGAAGAACTGGAAAGGCAGAGAGAGGCTGCAGAAAAGGAAAGAGAAATATTGCAGAAGGAACAGGAGGAAAAGGAAAGGAAAGAAAGAGAGCAACGCGAAAAAGAAATTGAACTTCAGAAATATATGAAGGAAATTACGGAATCAGAACAGAAAACACAGGAAGAAGATGAAGAAACAGAAGAACTTAACATAGAGGACGAATGGGATGATCCGTCAGTATTTGAAAGAGATGAGCAGCATCAACTGCAAGATGTGGAAAGTGATCAAGAGTATTATCAACAAGGTGAACTTAATGATGAAGGAGATAGTCAAATGCATCAGCATCATGAACAACCAGATTTTAATGATCATCTAGATAGACCGTATGATCCAAAGAATTATGAACAACAAGAAGAACCACCTCAGAATCAACATCATCAAGATGAACAAGATCACATAAGGCACCATAAACAACATAAACATTCTTCTTCAAGCCAGCATCATGATGACCAAAGGCATCTTCAGCAACAACATTCTTCAGACAAAAAGCATCCAGTTGAACAACAGGAACCAAGGAATCATGTGGCTTTGGAGCAGCAAAGGCTTCTTCTGCAGCTAAAGAAACAGCAAGAAACAATACTGAAGCAAGTTCATGGAGACCCAGTCAAAGAAGCAGATTCTGTCCAGGGTGACCCATATTTTCACACTGGTGAAACATCAGTGGAGAAAGAGGAGGGAAGTGAAATGAGGCATCATCTGACAAGAAGTGAACAAAGGGAGTCAGAGCAGATGCCTAGACCCAAGTTTGTTGATGAGAATGATGAAGAGGTAGACTTTGGTAAGTGTGTGCAGGGATTCATGTCTTTTGGCTTCTGGTAAGTATACATAAAGTAATGAGGCATTTTGTCAAATGAAGATATGTATTGTACTTCTGTTATTTATTGTATTTGAGTGTTGTAGAAGTTTTTGTGTGATAATTCCAATGACATAACTCACACAAGTGGTTTTGTATCACAGATTAAATTCTCCAGTGTTAATGTTTCTCAATGACTCAATTGAATGTTGTTCTGAGCATGCACTAAACCTTATACAGGCACTATTAACCTAAGAATATGCAAAACATCATCAACTTCAATAAAATGGCAATGATGGCAGTCTCTTTCACAAGGTTTACACTGGTCTGTGCTTTACATTTGATTTGTCATTTTGAGGCTTTTACTGCTATTCTTGTTGTTTATTCCTGCCATTTCTTGGTGGTTTCGCAAAAGTTACTTTAAAGTGCATATGTGTACAATATATATTAATCTTAATTCATTTACAGGTCTTTAGTTGACGTATATGTGGTGCAGTTTTAGCTTAAAACCCCACTCTGTTTGGTATTTTAACCAAGTTATCAAGGAATCATGTTCACAATGTGATGGGCGCATATCTAAATGTGATGTTTTCATTGGCTATGGTTTCAGAAGTATGGGCAGATAGACTATCACATTTATTGTATAGATAACAACCACTTTTAATGTTAATCCAGGTTCTTTCTTGTTCTTCTTGCATATCTAGATGAAGAAGATCCTGAAGATAATGGGACACCTTTGAATGCAGAAACAACAGAGGGTGATGAACCAATGAATGAAGATGAAAAACCAAAGGATGAACAAAGTTCAGATGATGAACAAATGCAGAGAGATGGTCAGGAACCATATATGTTAAAACAGGAGGAATCTGCCAACTTTATTTCAGAGGATGATGAAGGACCAGTTGATGATGAGGATTCAAAGGACAATGAAAGAACTGAGCAAATAGACACAAAAGGGGCTGCTGTTAGTGGGGACATTCACAGTGAGATCACTGATGGTGAAGATGTGGACCAGAATGCAGGTGAAACAGATCAAAACAAGGCAGAGCAAGTGCAAGAGACTCCGGATGCAGGTGATAAATCTAAAGAAGTTACAGATGCTGAGCAAGTGAAAGTTGCAGCAGCAGAAGAAGCAGACAATTATGATGATGACGATGAAGAAGATGACGATGAGGATCCATGGAAAGCCCAAGAAAGGTTGATGCGAGAGATGGAAGCTGCTGCGTTAACCGAGAAAAACAGGCAGAACAGGGTACCTGAGGAGAAGAATGAAGAAGAAAAGCATGTAGAACAAGCACCAGATACAGGAGACAGCCCTGACCTAGCTGGAAGGCCAAATCAGGACAGTACTGAAACCCAGCCTCCAGGTGACAGACAGGACATAGCAGGAAGTCCAAATCAGGACAGTACTGAAACCCAGCCTCCAGGTGACAGACAGGACACAGCAGGAAGTCCAAATCAGGACATTACTGAAAACCAGCTCCAAAGTGACAGTCAGGACACTGCAGAAAACCAAGAAAAGCTGCAAGAGTCAGAAGAAGTGTCATCATCAGAACAAAGAGATGAGGATACAAGGCAGGAGATCTTGGAAGAGCAGGAAGAAACTAGTGACCAGGAAGATGATGAATATGAATATGAATACGAAGAGGAAGAAGATGGGGAAGAAGATGGAGAAGAAGAAGGAGAGGAGAAAGAAGATGAAGGTGACCTTGAAACTGGTAGCCTTGACACCCATGAAGAAGACAGATCAGTCCAACACACACCACCTTTGCCTACAGCCAAGACTGTGGTCACAGGTGATGGAGAAACCATCATTGAAGGTATGGACAACACCAGAACCATCATCATAGGTGACACAACCATCCATGAAGTGATGGAGGCCACCCCTGAAGCCGATAGTGGAAAAGACCAAATGCATCCCTCCCCTCCTGTCACTATGGAGACTACTCATGTAGTTGATACCACACCACCTTTGACTGACGTTCCACCATCTGTTCCTATGTCTGATAAAACACCTGTTGTGGATTCTACAGCAACTGGGGATGTTCCAGTCTCTGGAGATAAGCATGCGAAGGATGGTTCTCAGGATACTGCAGGCTTTGACACTCTGTTTGACAACTTGGACTCTATTGTTAAGGCTGAAAAGGATGAGGAAGCTAATGATACAGATTCCCACATCAAACCCGACACAATGCCTGGTATAGGCGACAAGTACACTGCAGATAGCTTTATCTCCAGAAAGCCACTGGAAGACCAACAAACTGGTCAAAGTGAAGAACAAGCAGACCCAATGACCACAGACCCTCCTAGAGAGGCTTGGGACGAGGTTACACCCCCTGCTGCTGATGACAGTACTCCACCAATGTTGGATGTGACCCCTCAGCCAAAGTCTGATAGTAGTCCACCTGTTATGGATGAGACTGTGACGGAAGAGATGCTGATGTTTGGGGAGGGTAGTGAGGAAATGGAGCGACTGAAGGCAGAGGCGTCTAAGTGGGAGAGTGGAGGCAGCATGTTGGAGCAGCTGACGCAGGCCCTGCAGTCAGTGGAACCCACACTCAAGTCTGTGGTGGACATGGTGAGTACATAAAAAATTCTCAAAACTAATGGTGTGGTGGTCTGTAGAAAATAGTTGATATACCCTGTCAAACTGGAGAACCATAGTTTTGGTGTGTGAAGGAAATGTAATCAGCAGAATATAACTCAACTCTGTGGTAGATAAGGTCAGTACACAAGGTATTGTAGATAGTAAAATCAACTCTGAAAATTAAGGTAGGTGCACAGTTTGATTCCCAAAAAACAGATAGTTTGCTATTGTACAGAATATATTAGTCCTGCAGAATCAGTGAAATAGTTCTAGAAGTCTTGGGTGCATATGGTGAGTATACTGATGAAAGAACTTAGATGTAACAGTCAATTTCGTGTTACATGAGATAAAATCAACTATGTTGATGTCAACCACTGGAATCTGCTGATATTTGTGGTGTAAATGGGAAGTACGCAGATAAACTTGTATCAGTGTATCATTGTGTAAAACAGGTCAACCTGACCCTGGACATGAATAAATGGACTTGCTTTTAAACTGTGGCTGACATTGGTATGTGTACGCAATAACATGTTAATGAAATACGATGTGGCAAGGAAAAGTCCATAAACTGGTGTTAATCTCTTGAATTAATACCAGTCTAAAAGCCACTGAACAAAAGCATGATCTTCACAACGCTGCCTGCATAATGCCTTCTGCATAACATTAGCACTATGGGTTTATTTTTGCCAGTTAAAAGCATTGCAACTGTGCTTAGTTTACAGACGATCTGAAACTGGAGAGGGGATGCTTCCTTCATACAAATAACCTGGATTTTAATTGCATCTAGTTGATTGCTGCATTAAATGTTAGGGTTGTATAAGACGTGTGGTGTCATCTGACTAAGTGTCAGTACATCTTTTTTTTATTTGCAAATACTGTTAAATCATGTCCTTTTCACTTTTGGCTTATTAAGGGTTAAGTTGTGGTGATTTAGGGTGTCAGTTTGATGGCAGCCTGACCATATTTTTGGCTTATTAAGGGTTAAGTTGTGGTGATTTAGGGTGTCAGTTTGATGGCAGTCTGACCATATTTTTGCTGAACAGATTTTATCTGTCTTTTCCGACTGGGCTTGTCCTCACTACAGGTGTCCTCTGTATTCACTGTATTTCTCTATGATGCATTTTTAAACTGCATTTCACTGTATTCTTGTGTATTATTTCTGTATTTTGACAGCTCCCTGATAATGTACAGCTTCTGTTAGAACACGAGCCCCTGGGTCTGTCTCCTCCACTCGCCCTCCTCACTTTGGTCACCAGCGTCTTCAGTCTGCTGCTCATCACCCTCTGCACCTGCTGCCAGGTAAGACCTCTTCACTCAGCCTAGGTGTTCAATGTTAATAAAAAAGCAATTATTTGCAAAACTTATGACCATAGAGACACTAGAGGTCTAATTGAATCTAATCTACTGCTTTGCAGGCACAATACCTTCTCCACAATGCGGAACTTGGTGTGCTATACTAATAAAAGGAATGTTCAAACAAACGAGTAATACATGAGCCCAAATGAAAGGTTTTTGTGTTAAAGTTTTGCCTGTATGTTGGCCAAGGTTATGGATTCATTTTGGCAGAATGGAACACGACTGGTTCAGAGTCGTGCCATATAATTACATGCCTCTGCCATCTGTGGCTTTGAGTCTGAATGCAGCCCATAGTGACATATTAATGATGTGAACAGGAAACCAGTGTTTTGCATTTTGTGTCCTTGTAGAAATATTGAAAACTTTAAAGAATATTTATGAACTGGTTCATAAAAATGTCAGTATTTGAGGTTTTCTAGTTGCTATCTCATCACAGTTATAAAATAACTTTATAAGGTGGCCAGTATTACCCCACAGCTTTTATAGTTTGTGTGGATATTATTTTAACCCATGGTCTCTGGTTGGACGGGTGGCGGGAAAAATAATCTTGTCTGGGTTGTATCTCAGAAACTGTAAGGTGTAAGAAATTGACATTTGGTAGGGACATTCCTGGGGATGAAGGTGTGTAATGTCATGGTATGACCTTAATTTGAAATTTGACCTTTCTGTAATGACCTTGAGTTTTAAAATCTTGTCCAGGCTATATCCCAGAAGCTGTAAGGTGTAGGATATTGATACTGGGTAGGAATATTGGTTGTGGGTGTAGGTGTGTAACATGATGGTCTGAGCTTGATTTGAGCATGGACCTTGCCATAGTGACCTTAACCTTGAAAATACTGTCCCAGCTATATTTTGGAAGCTGTAAGGTTTAGAAAGATGATTCTTGGTAAGGACATTGTTTGGGAATGTAGGTGTGCAATGTCATGGTGTTACCTTGGGTTGACATTTGACCATGCTGTAGTGACCTCGACCTTTAAAATCTTGTCTGGGCTACATCTTGGAAACTAGAAGGTATAGGATATTGATAATTTATAGGGTCATTGATTTGGCATGTAGATGTGGATATCATGGTGCGGCTTTGGTATGATGTTTGACTTTGGCTTTTGCAAAATGTTTTCTGCTGTCATCTTTATATCCCCAGACAAAATTTACTGGGTTCACATCTGTCGCGACGCAGCACGTTTTCACATGTGTGCACGACTCAAACATGCTATCATGGATTTCATTCAAACTTGGCCACGCACGTATTTGGGTCAGGAGAGGAACGTTATTTTAAGGTGATGTTAAACTCCCAATCATGAAGAAGTGATGACCACCTTAAGGTCAGAGATTTGACTTTTGGCCACTTAATGCCCTCTTGGTCACAAACTATGTGGCTCATCTGCCTCAGATGTTACCTGGGAATATATTAATATATTCTCCTTACATGTGCAAAAAATCAAGACTTTATGTTTGGGTTAAAATTATATTTGAGGCCCATAAAGACCCTACTTAGACATTTTTGTCTCCATTTTTCACATTTTTTGGCCCTATAACTTGGAAATGTAAAGTCTGACAAATGTCAAACTGTATTAGATATAACTTCTAATCTTTGTCTGTATAAAATTTGAAGCCCCATAGCTGTCAAAGTATGTGACTGATAGAGCTGAAATCTCATCTGGGATTAAATATATATGTTCTTTTTACATGGCCAAATCAAGGCTTTAAGTAGACATTGAACCTGTATGTGCGGCCCATTAACAATCTACACCAAGGACTTTCTTTGACCCCCCCCCCCCCCCCCCCCCCCCCCAAAAAAAAAAAATAATAATAATAAAATAAATTAAAAAAAATAAATAAATAAAAATAAAATGAGTGATACAAAAATATTCAGTGAATGCCTGTCGCTTGAGAGATGCCCTGTCCAGGGATATGTTGGTGTTGAGACGGAGCAATATAGTTGAGACACATTTCTATCACAAAGACATATGGATTGCTGGCTGCTGCAACTGATTATGATCCAACTTTTACCTAAGTAGGTAAATGAGGTTACACTGTCTATTCTGAAAGTCTCCTGGCCTTTAACCTCTTACATATCTCATTATGGTCAATGCTATTTCCCCGGGCTGTTGGGTAGGGGCCTTTGTGATGCTATTTTATACATAGTATATTTTACATTTACTTCGGTACATTATGACTGTATCAGGAGAAAAAAGTAAATTGGGGATTTTGTCAACAGTACAACAACTTTGATATATATATATGAATTATTTGGCACGCTTTCATTCTGCACTGGACATTTTTTCCACTAAACCCAACATTGGCCTGAATCAGGCAAGTCACCTCGTTAATCTATTTAGTGTGTACATTAAAACCCTTGAGTAGATTACTTATGCCAGTAAATTGTTTGATAATAATGTAAATCCCAGTGGTGTGAAGGTTGATTAGTGAAGATATTTGGCACTGTACAATACCACACACCACCTGTGTATAGTAGGAGTTGTTTATCTACCTACTTAACTAGCCTGGGCTAGTGTATACAAAAGGTGTTAGCCAAAAATCCCAAAACCCATCATAAGTACGTTACTTTTTATGCTGAATATTTCATCTGTTACTGATCCCTTTTGTGAAAATAGCCCAGTAGTTTGTTTGTGAACACTTTAGGGAGGGGAGTATGTAGGAGTGCTTCATGAAGTGAGCACTTTCTTGCCAATGTCTGATAGCTTTCAGTGCAGATGATTGACAGACAAGTCCATCCCCTCAATTACTCGTCCAGTGTGACCCTGTACAGTGTGTCGAATGCATGGTTAAGCCCAACCAAAAGGAGTTGTTAGTGAATGACAAGCCTTTGTGAAATGTTTAAAAAAACATTTATACACTAATTTGAGCCATAAGCAAGGCCAGTATCCACAGTAAAGAAATTACTATACTGGATGCCCAAACATCCACTGAGTCTGTTACAGTAGTGAATGTATCACTAGAAGCTATTGGTTTCAGTTGACCTTTCAAGTACATTGTAATATCAATATCTGCCATATTTCATAATGTGCACTTTGAACCTTTGTCTGTTCTGTATGTCCCTGTGTGAGTATTGATTGGTGGATTCTGTGTAAAAAGCCAGTCACAGATATCATGGTAGTGACTGGTATGTAGTATGTTAAGACATTCAGCCACACACAAACACACACGTGTACACAAACATACACAAAAGTTTATAAAACTCTGTCAATATGGAGTCCATACTTAGGGACACCTGTTTGTAAATACCTTGCTTATACGTCTATGTGTACACAAAAAATTGTGACATATATTTAAAGCTTTAAGTATAAGTTATCAGGAAATCCAAAAAGTGTCAATGTGTGTGTTATCTATGGTCTTACATGTCATAGAAGGTCGAAATGTTTACAAAAAAAAATATACACATTAAATGTTTACAAAAAAACTACACTTATGTGTGAGGACAGTGGTAACAAGGAAACTGAAAATACAAATATAAATACTGGAGTTCTGTACTTGGATACTCTATAAATATCAGAAAGTTAATTGTGCCTGTATAATAAGAGAACATTTGTGAACTTGCTTTTGTTTTTGCCTTCAAGAAGTCCACTGGTCTCAGTACACTTTGTGGTTGGATACTTGAGTTAGCCACTACTACAACTGTTACAGTGAGACACCTCAGTCATCTGCTTTTAGATACTGTGAGCTGACTTGAAGGAGACATAAAACCCCATCTTTATCCTGTTGAGACACTGTGTTGTACTGTGTGTATTAGGAAACCTGACTGTGTTCAGTGTACTTGAGTACTTTGTAGAAACAGTGAACCGGATAGTTGTGCTGAGACTCAATATCTGGAGACTCCAAATAAGAACCTTTATCTCTGCAGTGCAAACAAGTATTGGATACTGTTGGATAGTTTAGTTACTGTTTAGAAGTGATGGTTTAGCAATATAATTGTGGAGAGTTTTCTCAGAGTACATTGTGATTGTTGATAGTTGTGGGTTTATCTGTGGGATATACAGATGACATCACCACTGTTTACACTGTGACTTAATACCCTGATAATGTTCATCTGTCAGTTGGATGAATGTTCAGTTACTAACCTAAAACAGGGTCCTGTCTTGCTTGGATTAGATATAGATAGTAGAGCATACACACATCAACACACATGGTTACAAAAACATATAATCACAGTAACATGCAGTTAGGATAGGATTCTCTAGCAGACTTTTTGCCTCTTGTCCCAGCATTGTTCCTCATTCTCTGGGAATTATGACATGTTCAGTGTTTTAGTGTGTCCCTATGTTTATAAAGTGAATGTTTATACAGTAGATTACGAGTTATCAACATAAACAAGGAGAACTGAGTTAATACTCTGTGGCACTGATTTGGGTGTTGTACCCGTTGTGGGACTCTTTCTGTGGCATTTCTGTCATCATCTGAGCAGTGTTTCAGGGTGTCCCGATGTTTGCGGAGGTGGTCACGGGTGTGGTGGCCTTGGTTCTAATACTGTTGTATTACTTTCAGAAGGGAAGCCCTGGCAGATCCAGACCACAGACCACAGGTAAGTGAATTTATTGTACAGCCTTCACCAATTAGTTTATGGTCATCGCAGAAATTAGCAACATCCCGCTGTATTAGAGATCACGTCCAAATACATGCAGTATATATACACACACAACTCGCTCACTATGAACATGTTCAACAAAAAAGACAAATGTTTTAATTTCTACCCTTTAAAATCTTGGGAATGTATCAAATCAATTTCCTTCCTTTGTGAAACAGTGTGCTGATAATTATCTCTTCAGAAAATTTACAAGGAGTATTTGTAATATTAGGAGACATCAATCTGTATGTGTGACCTTTATTTTCTGTCATCAATCTTTGAACTTTGGAAAGACAGGCACTGTGAAATTTGTATATTGAGAGAGCTGGCGAGAAAAACTTTCATAATAATATGGGAAGTTTGGCTTAAACAGATAGCTATAAGCCATGTGGTGTGACTGTAGTTAAGTGTTCCTATAACATGAACCTATACCCCTATCACACTACAGGCAGTATAACCCGCTGTTATAGGCATTGGTGAAAATGTCTACTGTCCGAGGTTTGTATGCGAACTTGTGACACAATGGCAAAACATCCAATACCTTTGTGTGTCCCATGCAAGTTATAAAATGTTTAAAATGAGCATGCGCAGATGAATTTTTTGCAACGATTTCGGTGTAATAAAGGTATTGAACATTTTGCCACTGTCTGACAAGTTTACAGATCATAGTTCAAGGACAGGGACATTTTGCCACTGTCTGACAAGTTTACAGATCATAGTTCAAGGACAGGGACATTTTGCCTAATGCATATAAATGCGGGTTATACAGTGTGATGGATACAGCAAACCTCAGAAGATAAGAGGTGTACTGGGAAGCAGTTTTGCGGCCAAGTCAAACATCTAACCGCAGAATGTACTGCCTCTAGTCTGACTTGGGCATTAGTGGTTTCAGTAAAGAAAAAACTTTGCTTTCTTGTACTTCTTTTTTACCAGATTATCTCAGAAATACAATGTATAGTTTAAAAAGTTGGCAAGCACATTCCTCATATCAAAATCTAGGCACCAATCAAAATTTATATCAGACCATGATTCACCGATTTGAGATCATTTGATTATCATTTTGTGAAAAACATGCTGAAATCGACCCTTTTTGGCACATATATCTACTCAGACTTAAGATCAGTATGTTATTGAAGTAGGAAAATTGGGTTTATAGCTTTAAAAGTCATATTGCTATGTTTAAGTTACCTTAAAATCAGCCAAATGGGTGTCTTTGGTATGTTATATACAAGCAGAAGAAATTGAAAAAATATCAAATATCTCTTTGATTTTTGGATTTAGAGCTTTGGAATGTATTTGGAGGTAATGGGAAACCTAGGCCTGGGATGACAAAAATCCATCAAATTTGCCCCTGAATCCCGCAAGGTCAAACTAGGGTTATAAATTTGAATTTCTTGTATTTTGCCTAAAATATTGACGAAAATCCTCGGAAATATTTCTTCGGTGAAATCAGCATTACCTCACCAGTTGTTTTTGTGTGATTCTTATTTGTCAATTACACACATATTACACGCATTTCAGTTATAGCACCTATGATAATAATTACTGTAATTTGGCCACTGAAGGAAATATTGAAGAAGACACTTGACTAAATGACCAGTTCTAAAGTTTGTCAATTGTGTTGAAAAGATAGCACAGTGTTTTGGTACTTCATGGAAACAGTGTGATTAATAAAACAGGTTTTAACAGGGAACTGAATCAAAACCAAATAAACAGAAAACACACATCCTTCATATTATCTTCAGTAATTCTCAAAATTGTTCAATTTAACATGAATTGATCATGAAGGCAGAGTCTGAGTGATTCCAAACTAGCTTTGAGGAATCTGTTATTTCTATTCTAACACAACAAACTTTTTAATATTATAAATATTATTATTAATTTATTATTGACATTTTAATGAGAAAAACAAGGTGTATCATCCATTTTACTTTGCAGTTTGTAGGGGGTTATTGGCAGAATAGCCATAATTTCCTCTATTAGCCAATCAGATTCACTGACTCAGCCTGACGCAGTTGTGTCTTTTCAGAATGAGTAATAATTCAAACCCATGAGGTTATGCTGATTTTAATGAAATATTTCCTTGATTAGCCAATTAGAATCATGGACAAAGCCGTGTCATGTTAGAATATAAAATATACTGTCAGAAATTGTAATGAAGATATACACAAGCCATTTACATAATCAATGCATTCAAAGTATAACTTCTATCATGTAAATGTTAATTGTATGAATATTCAGTGTTATGGAACAATGTCCTCTCTCTGTATTTTCTGTTTCCCTACTGTCATGCACTAAATAACCCTTCTAGTTTATGACCATTTTGTCTCACTCTCCCAGAATGTTCTGATAATAGAAGTTGAACTGTAGTTGAGTGCAGGTGAAATTTGGGACAATTTATGGCAATTAGGTTCAGACATCCAAGGCCATGGGTAGTTAACATTGATTGTTCTGACTAATCACTGTAATCAGCAAGGTTTTAACTATTATCTGTCACTTGTTCTCACTTAGTATTCATCTGATTTTACATCATAAGTTTAATTTAGTGGAAGGAAAGTGAGCATACGTGACCTGCCAGTCAGCAGATGTTACTGTCTAACACTGAGTCATGTGATAGGTTAATGCACCTATTTCACAGCTGTATGCAATAAAATTGTCAATACAGTGGAACCTCCGTTATCCAACTATTCAGTTTTATGAACTGTTTCCCACCCTCCCAAAGTGACGCTCAGTTGGTAAATCACTGTTCCCCATTTTTTTTGCCAGGATTAGTCTTATCAGGGCTTTGACTTCAAAGTGGGTGATTCTTATGGCATCTTGTGAATGTGGAAGAGCTGCATTACTTTATTCTGTAACAAGTACCTTAGGTACTCTTTCTGTAGATGTGTGTCTGTTGTTGTAGCGGACTCAGCCCGCCTGGAGGAACAGCTGAATCAGCTGAAGAGAGAGCGAGATGGGGCACATGAAGAACTCCAGACTCTGCAACACAAGGTGAGTGAATGACAGGTGTAAACTAGAAAACACTCCCTAGAGTGCACACCTCCACCCACGCAGTGGAATATTGTTATATTGTAATACAGGTGTATTGCAGGTGTAAAATTATTACAGGTATGAAAGCTAGGATGCATTACTGGTGTAAAAGACAGGGTGTATTACAGGTGAAAATAATTACAGGTGTGAAATATAGGTTGAATTACTGATGTAAAACATATGGTACTACAGGGAAAACATAATTGCTAGTATAACAGATGGGAAGAAATACAGGTGTGAAAGGTAGAAAACTTTACAGGTGAAAATATAGGTTAAGAGTGAAAAATAATTACAGGTGTGAAATATAAAATGTATATTGTATAACAGGTGTGAAAGACAGTTTGAGTTACAGGTGTAAGGGACTTACTTGAGTTTGTGAGAATAACTTTACATCTCTTTTCACAGGTGCGTGAACAGGAGGAGAGTCGCACGTCTCAGCAAGATGACATCAAACTGCTGTCTCAGAAACTCCAGCAACTGCAGGTAACATTACACTTACTGATGTAGACTGGTTCCTGATACAGATTCTAAGTCAGAAAGCATACACTACTTTCATCCACAAGTTACTAATTTACTGTCTTTTTGAGATATATACAATCTATTAAAATCATTGTTAATAACCCCAATAGATTAAATCAAATAGTTTTGTTTTAGATGTGTAAGACTGACAATAATTAGTTCATGTTTTAGACACAGTATGAACAGACCCAGTACACAGCCACTCAACAGGCTCAGGAGATGTTGGTCATCGGTGGAAAACTGCAAGAACAGACACTACTGGCTACAGAGAAAGAGCAGGAGGTAATCTGGTTGGGGGGTCACTCTGTCAAGTCGTTTGAATAAGTGAGGGGTCACAATGTATATTGGCATTACATTAAGTCAGGGGGGTTCACTGTATATAGAGGCATTTAAATGAGTAAGTAGGGTTACTATGTGTAGAGGAATTAAAGTAGGTTGGTGGGTCACTGTATATAGAAAGTAAAATAGGCAGGTCAGACTGGAATAGGGAGGTCACTATATAAAGGAATGAAAGCAAACAGATCTGAGTAAATTCAGTAGATAAGGGGGTTTCACTGTGTATAAGGAAGGGATGTGATTTGGAGTGAAAAACAGGGCTGAATATGTATCTCTATTGCAATAATGTATCTGCAGTGCAGTTATAGCTTTTCTGAATCCATGCATTTTAGTAGTAATGGACTGGAAGTACTATTAAGTAAATATAGCAGTTGATGAAAACAAAAGGAGGTAGGTGAATATCAGAAGTCACATAACAAGGTATATCTAGGAATCACTGTAAAATGTAAGTGATACTTTTTGTGCTACTGGGTTCTTGTGTTATTTATCTACTCCAAATATCTTTGAATATTTCCAGAAATATATGTATATAACAGTGCCCGCAGAGTGTAGGATACTGCATTACAGATGTGTTGTCAGTAGCGTGAACTCAGTCCCTTACAGATGCTCCCTGCTATTTCTGTTCACAGGTGAATCAGCTGAAGGAACAGCTACAGCAGATGACAGAGCAGTGTACCATACTGGAGAGGCAGCTGTCAGGGGTGAGTGTAGCATGAGTGTGACATGAGTGTAACATAAGTGTACTATACTGGAGAGGCAGCTGTCAGGGGTGAGTGTAGCATGAGTGTGACATGAGTGTAACATAAGTGTATTGTACTGGAGAGGCAGCTGTCATGGTGGAGTGTATCATGAGTGTGACATGAGTGTAACATCAGTACAGTGTGAGTGTGGGGCATTGGTGAAACACAAAATGTGGAAAAAGTAGTGCCGAACTTGCTATCAAATATTGATTTAAGTCCAATATTAAAATTGAACCCGAATTATATTTCAGAAATTTGTTGCCTTTTTATTGTCCCAATAGACTGACAGTTGTGGATACAGACAGTGTGATTCTCCTCACATGGGTAGTTAAGTAGATGTAGATACAGTACAGTGCTGTAGACACATGTTGTCTAAATATTCTGTAGGTTTAGAACACCATGGGTAAGAATCAGTACAGTTCTGTAGAGACTATATTGTGCGTGTAGGTTCAGAACACACTGCATGCGAGTCAGGACAGTGCTCTAGAGACACATGTTGTCTGTATGCTGTAGGTTCAGAACACGCTGGGTGAGAGTCAGGACAGTGCTGTAGAGACATGTTGTACATATTCTGTAGGTTCAGAACACGCTGGGTGAGAGTCAGGACAGTGCTGTAGAGACATGTTGTACATATTCTGTAGGTTCAGAACACGCTGGGTGACAGTCAGGACAGTGCTGTAGAGACATGTTGTACATATTCTGTAGGTTCAGAACACGCTGGGTGAGAGTCAGGACAGTGCTGTAGAGACATGTTGTACATATTCTGTAGGTTCAGAACACGCTGGGTGAGAGTCAGGACAGTGCTGTAGAGACATGTTGTACATATTCTGTAGGTTCAGAACACGCTGGGTGAGAGTCAGGACAGTGCTGTAGAGACATGTTGTACATATTCTGTAGGTTCAGAACACGCTGGGTGAGAGTCAGGACAGTGCTGTAGAGACATGTTGTACATATTCTGTAGGTTCAGAACACGCTGGGTGAGAGTCAGGACAGTGCTGTAGAGACATGTTGTACATATTCTGTAGGTTCAGAACACGCTGGGTGAGAGTCAGGACAGTGCTGTAGAGACATGTTGTACATATTCTGTAGGTTTAGAACACCATGGGTAAGAATCAGTACAGTTCTGTAGAGACTATATTGTGCGTGTAGGTTCAGAACACACTGCATGCGAGTCAGGACAGTGCTCTAGAGACACATGTTGTCTGTATGCTGTAGGTTCAGAACACGCTGGGTGAGAGTCAGGACAGTGCTGTAGAGACATGTTGTACATATTCTGTAGGTTCAGAACACGCTGGGTGAGAGTCAGGACAGTGCTGTAGAGACATGTTGTACATATTCTGTAGGTTCAGAACACGCTGGGTGAGAGTCAGGACAGTGCTGTAGAGACATGTTGTACATATTCTGTAGGTTCAGAACACGCTGGGTGACAGTCAGGACAGTGCTGTAGAGACATGTTGTACATATTCTGTAGGTTCAGAACACGCTGGGTGAGAGTCAGGACAGTGCTGTACAGATGCAGGAACAGCTGCAGAGTCTGACGGAGGAGATTACCATCTTACAGCAGAGCAAGGACCAGCTGCTACTGGAGGCAGATGGCTGGAATGACAAGTGAGTGTCAGAAAATATCATCATAAACAAGTACAAGTGTGTTGGTTACCCAAAATTAGTGATGCTGTCTCAAGAATGACAAGTAAGTCGAATGGTAACTTTATACATGAAATCTAGTGAAATTGCAAGTGATACCTGTATTATTTATGAATTAGTGACAGGCAAGTGGAAGCAGTGGAATCAAAGAGGCTCCATCTGTGTGAAAAAATTATAAGTGTTATCGTCAAGTGGGGGATACATGGTGCCAATGATAAGTTAGTCAAACTTAAACATTAAAATGAAACTGTCTGGGTTGAGTCTTGGCATCTGCTTGCATGAATTAGATGCAAGTGGTTCCTTGTGGAAGATTGCATTGCTTGTACCATTAAATAACCCAGTGTCCTCATACACCCAAAATATTGCTTGAGCCAAGAAATAAATTGTTCTCTTTCTTAACCCTTTATGCTTCAGAACAGGCTAGACTTATCAGATGTCTACAGTTGATTATGTGTGCTGCTGGTGGTCAGGTCTTAAATACAAGGAATTCTCTAGAGCTCCATCACTGGGAATAATTACAAAAGAGAGATTTTAGGGTCTCTGACAATTGAAGTCTTTTGTCTGAAATAAACTTCCTTCCAATATACACAATAGACACCAAATGTTTTGATTTAAAATTTAAAACCTGGCTTAGTTAAGGTACTCCGAAGCTTCAGTGGCTATCCCTGTTCATGTGTATTTGACAGGGTGCAGGAGCTGACAGAACAGATCGGCAAACACAGCGAGGTGGAGAAGTCATACCAGGAAAACCTCAACTACAAGGACAGTGAGATCGAGGTGAGCATCTCTCATAGTGTGATAGATTCAATGCTAATCTATTCAGTGTTGACAAAGAGATAAAATAGTGTAAAAACTAAAATATCCCCCCCCCCCTACTGTACTCAACCATAGCTTAAAAGTTAACCAAGATCATCTCAACAAATGTTTGCATGGTAGTAACGAGATATCAAACGCTAGAACAGTGACGAGTATTAAGAATATTTATCAGCACATTGAACATGTTTGTCAATTATGTAAATAATGTCAAGTAAAACAGCAAAGTGTGTTTTCATGCATGAGATTTTGTGCTGTTTGGAACAGACCCCACAGTCTGTGTACTCGTGTGTTTATGTGTATGAATTTAGCTCTTATTTCTGTGTATTTCTATTCCTATACTGAGGGACTGTTTGCAACACTGTGTGGAAGTGTCCCTGCAATATATGCACTCCCGTGGTGATGCCTGTCTGTATGTGAATACTTATGTTCCTGCGTATGCTATGTGTTTTACATAGATCTTTGTTTCCATGTACCTGTTCAGATACTGAAGGGCTGTTTGAGATATTGAAGCTGTATTGAGGTATCCCTAGTCTCTGTGTATGCCTAGTCTCTGTGTATGTGTTTATTCCAGTCTTTATATGAATTCATCTCTGTGTCTGTGTATCTGTTCATATACTGAAGGACTGTTTGAGCTGGATTGAGGATTCCCTATTCTTCTTGTATACTTCTTTGTTTATGCCTGTTCTTACCTCTCTGTATTGTGTGTATCCGTCCAGGTACTGAAGGACTGTTTGAGACAGTTGTACTGCATTAAGTTTGTTTATGCCTGTCTTTGTATTGTTTTTACCTCTCTGTATTGTGTGTATCCGTCCAGGTACTGAAGGACTGTTTGAGACAGTTACGTTGTATGGAAGAGTCCCTACAGTCTGAGGATGTGGATCATCCAGACGGGGACACGGAAGGTTTGTATTGACTCTGATTACTAGTCATTTGTTAAGGGCAGGAAACCTGCAAATGTTTTACTCTCATTGGGCTCAATAAAAGGGAAAAATTACCCAACTTGGAAGCATTTGCTATTTGTAAGGTTTAGTACAGGGTTCGCGATTACGCCGTCCAAGTATGTTAAACACACAGTATTTCAGATTTGGACACAAATTTCGGTGTCAGTGCGTCTGTCAGGACGCGATTTTTATGTAGAAATTATTTCTGCTTTAGAAGCGAATTTCAGTTGGCAGGAAGCGTAGATATGCACGCAATATATATAACACTGAAGATACGCTTTATACTTTAAAATTAAATGGTTTCGAGCGATTTCCTGGCAAGTTGTTTACGTCCACCATTGAGATTTCATGCGTGACGAGATCCTTCCAAAACAGCCAGTGAGTGCTGGTGTCGTACACTAGCAAATCTACTCAAAACGTTTTTATATCGAAAGAAAGCCTGATCTCTGCACGGAAACAATCAAAACAACAAGCCAGGACGGTGAACTTTCGTGGGAGACGAGCCACACTAAATCTCGGAAACTCTTTGATATTTAACCCCGGAAAGTCCCTCGGAAAATAAAAGCTGTAACAAATATTCAATAGGGAATACAACAAAAGAACTATATCTCTGGAACTCCCCAATGAATTTTTATCAAACAAAAAGCAACAGAAACTACAAATATTTTTCTTTCAAACAGTGTAAATACCATATTTGTAGCTTAAATAAAATAGCCATACAAAAAAACAATTCACTCTAATTGCACTAAAATGAAGTTGGTTGACTAGCGTTCAGCTTTTTAAAATATTTTCAAAATTGATTTATTGACAGATACATATTATTTATCATTAGAAAAAAAATTGAACAGTGCTTCTATATATTTAAATGTATCCAGAAATAAAGGAGAAAAATATTATTTGCACCCCATTTTCACACAATGGTACCCAAATTTTGATGTGCCATAAGGTACAAGGTACCCACCATTTCATAACCCTAATGCAAACACTGGACTCAGAAAAAAATTATTGGGACTCCATTTTTTGGACGTCATGTAGTCCGTTGGACTCCATATTTTAGAGGTACTTCGCCAAACCTATAGCAGCATGACACAGGTGAGCTATAAAATAACAGAGTTATAATATGGCTGTGTTAAAATAACAAAGACAGAGTTCAACACAGCTGTGTATTTTAACACCCAAAACTGATGATTCATCAATGTCTGATAATAACTCATGGATCGCATCACGTTGTGGAGCAGACAGACTGCTTCTCTTGTTCCGTAGACTTTTAAAATAAAGCTTAAGTGTCGTCTGTAGTATGACCTGGCTATGTTGATGGACTAACTCTTGCCCAATAGGTTTATGGATAGGTCTGCCACATCATCTCTCAAATGATAGAGATTATGCTCTGTGAAGCTTCTTCTTAGATTAGATATAAATTTCTCATTGGATTACTTAACCAAGGTGTTTATGATTAATTCTGTGTATCAGGATTCTACCTTGAAAGGTTTGACTGCTGTTGAGCTTCACTGTGAGTTTGTAACGACCTTGTACTGACTGTGTGACCTTTGACCTTGTTTAGGTGCTGAGGATCAGTTGCAGCAGAAGTTACAGAACCTGATTGACGTGGCCAAGGTGAGTGTAGAGTGTAGAGAGTGAGAATATGAGATGGAGGGTGAAACATCCTGCGGGGCATACCTAAGAAGTTAAAGTTAACTGCCAACTTAACAACAAAACAGATCAGTTCACAGAATACTCCAATGCACAAGATAAATAGAACAAAATACTAAGGAAATCAGTACGGGTATGACCAGAATTTCACATACTTCAAAGAAAAGTGGGTATCTTTAATGGTTATTTTGAAGTAAGTTTGTGAGTTGGAGGGGATCCCACGGGGGAGGAATCAACCATAGTCCCCCCCCCCCCCCCCCCCCCCCCCCCCTGGTGGGCACTTGCTGGGTAACTGACCTCTGCTTGCTTTTAGACTTTCCCTTTTGGACTCCAGAGGCTTTTCATCAATTTTGCAATGCATAAATGCTTCTGTTATTTATGTGGAATGATAAAGTAATGACACATGGTTCTACACAGGTGTGTTAAAATAACCCCATAGAGTGCAGCACAGAGATGCTGACACAGGATGTGAGATGATTGTGCCATAAAGTGCAGTCATCTAATTCTCCAAATCTCTTTGTCATACAAAGAGTAACCCTGTTTTCAAATGATCCACTGAATTTTGAGTGTTGCAGTCTGTCATTGTTTCAGGTGAACGCAGAACTGAAGAAGGTGGAGGACGAGAGGAATGTGTTCAGACAGAGGCTGGACATCGAGATCGAGTCACGACGTGAGATGGAAGGTCAGTCACAAGGTCATATGCATACCAAGAGTCTCATAATGTGGAGAGATTTGTGAAACAGATAAATAGTTGAAATTTCTACTTGATCTGTTGATGTGATGAAACCTTTTAAAGCATTCAGTGTCAATGAGGACCTTTTGTACCTTACAAGATCAGGACCAAGATTCAAACCAATGACCTCCAAGGTACAACACCAAGTCCCAGTCTGGTGTAACTGGTGACATCATTTTACTGGAAAGTAAAATTTTAAAAATATTCTAATGATCATTCGGGTGATCAAAAGCATATGTGATACCTTGAGTAAGCAAGAAATGGGTCAATTTATCAGATCAGCCAGAGCTTTGTGTGATTATTTTGAAACCAAAGACATGAAATCAGTTTACAACTTACAAAGTGTAGCCAGTTAATGCATTGAATGCATCTCATTTACAAATGTTTCATTATTTCAGTGTCAAGATCTCCTTTCAATTTTTATCAAATATTGAAGTGTCTCCAGGAAAAGCAGAATTCTGATGTCATGTTTGACAATCTTCTGTTCTGTATCAGATAAGATAGAGAAGATGACTCACGAGATGGAAGCTTTGCGTGTAGGCCACCAGAAGGCTGAGGAGCAGTCTCAGGAGGCAAACACTCGCCTCAACGTGCTGTCTGCGTACTTCAAGGAGAAGGAGGTGGAGCTTCAAAAGTGAGTGGGTGGGGTTGTGTGGGTGATTGATAGGCAAGTGGGTGGGGCTTCAGGGAAGTGCTGACAGTGGGGAGCTTTAAGTGTAAATAAGCAGGGCTTCATGATATGATTAACAATTGAATTTCAAAGGTGAAATCAGTAAAATAATAAAAATGTAAGTTTTAATAAAAATTGGTTTTCATGGGATCCTAGATTAAGATTTAACCTCCCTCTTCACTTGACTGATCCTGTTCTGACTTGCAGAGGTCTGGGAGAACTGCAGAGTCAGAAGAACCAGAAAGCATCTGCTTTTGAGTCGGCCAGCGCACAGACACAGCTACTGGAGACAGAGATGGCTTCCTACAGAACACAGGTCACTGATCTGAAGAAAGAGATAGACAGAGTGGAGAGCGACTACAGGAAACAGGTAACAGAGAGCTAGAGATAGAGGTAACCATTAGTGAGTGGAATCGCCTCAGTTTTTGTGGTCGATTATTTGTCCATTTTTCCGACCGATGATCGACCCGTAATCGACTTTTTTACTCCAATGTAAAGCAATATATCATGAAACACTTTCCGGGATGAAGTATTTGTCAATCCATTAAGAATAACGGTGTTCCGACATTTAGAACCAGTCCTACAAAAAGCACTCACTTCCGGTAAATATGGCGGCAGACATAAACAAACCCAAAATTCGTGACAGATCACTTGATTTATCAAAGGAAAGTTAAGGAAACTGTTTAAAATATAAAAAATACGTGGATGTGAAGACACATAAGGAAGGGTGAGATTTAATCGATTTCTAGAAGTTGTCCACGACCGAACGCAATTGTACCATAGCACCGACGATTAATCGAACGTTGGTCTAATCGTCCACTCACTAGTAACCATAGCAACAGGTAACCAGCCTGAGGGTAACCAGTTTCTGAGATAAAGTGACGCATTAATTATAGCAATCAAGTAACCATGGTAATAGATCATCAAGATTAATGGTATATACTGACTGTAGAAAACTAGCAAAATAAAGAATAAAGACACTGAAGGGAACTGGTAACCATGGTAATGGGATGACTGTCCCAAGTAGAAAGAAATGGTGTTGACTAATGTGAGGAAATGCTGAACAAAATGGTGAAAATTGTTTTTGTTATGTCAATGTAAATGCATTTATTAGATTTATATTTGCTTGTCCCCTTGAGTTTTGACAAAGAGGCTGATACAGGGTGTAGTGTTTACAGTTATGCCCCTCTCGTGTGAAATGGCTCTCTTAATGCTTGTGTCTTGTGTTTACAGATTGCAGCCAATGAAAAGAAAGCACATGAGAACTGGGTGAGTCATGTGACCATCAGTTGACCGAGAGCATCTGTAACCAATAAAATGGGTGATGTCCCACTTGTTTACTATACTGCCATTAGCTTTATTGTACTAATCCAGGTCCTGACAATGTATCAGATACTCAGACCCCTGCTCTGGTATAACGTTAGCTTTTCAACACCAACTTCCACTTGTGTCCTCAGTTTTGAAGAATTTTCTTTGCTTTTTGAAAAAATGCTATTTATTTTAATATTTACACAAAGTCAACTTTAAATGATTCATTATCATGTGAAAAATGGAGATACATTAACATAAAAAATATCATTTATTTATTTACTGTGAATTTTCAAGCTTTTAAATAGCCCTTTAAAAGAGTTGGAGTTTATTTTTAGTTACAAAGTTATAACTGGGTTGGCATGAGTTGACAATTATGAATATATTTGCACATTAGAAATGTAGACAGTGTAAGTAACACTGTTTTTACCCCACAGCCCTTAAGGCGTGACCTTGATAGTCAAGGGTTATATGTGTGCAATGTCATGGTGTGACCTGGATTTGATCTTGCATATCTGATGCTATTTTATGTCTCTACAAGGATATCTGATACTATTTATCTCTCTTATATCTCTCTTATATCTTTTTACTCGAATCTTCGTTGTTGCACCTTTGGGTGTCTTTTGGTGTAGATTAAGCACTGTTAAAGTCATAGTAGAATTCATTAACCATTTTACTTTTGCAACTTCCCATTGTAACAGATGGTATTGTATCAAGTGAGCCACAGGTTTTGCCCCAATTCCACATAAAAGCATGTATTGCTACATCTGTATGTATGGGTAATATTCAAAACATCCAAACCATAATTCGACCATACAAATGAAAATCAAAATGGGAGAAGTCTTAAAGCTTCATAATTTTTAGTTTACTGAATTGTCTTGTTTTAATACTTAAGCTTTACATGCAATTTCTTTCTCTTAGACGTTATTTTCTCTACTTAAACATTATTTGGACACTGACACTGCTCTGAAAGTATCCCAATCTGTGTACTGTTTCACTACTTCTATATCCCAGGCTGTGGGGTACGGGCATCTCTGATGCTATTTTTAAGTAATTCAACCTCCCTGAGTATGCTGGCTTTTGCCACCCTCTGTGTATTACAGAGTACTAGCCAACTAGTGACCACAGCTTCACCGCAACTCTCACCGCTACATGTCATTATGTGACCCATACAATTTCTGGAAAAATGACATAAAATTCAAGTTAATTCATTAAAATGAATGAGTGAAGTAAAATAAAATACTTAGATAGATGAAGTAATAAAAGTTAAATGATTTAAATGAAATAAAGAACTTAGTAAACAAGCTAACCTTTGTGCGTTCACAGCTCGCAGCAAGACAGGCGGAGCGGGAACTGAAGGAAGTGAAGAATGAAGCGTCTATGTTTCGTCAGAAGTGAGTAGTGACTCTAAAGTCTGATGTGATTGTTATTACAATAAAACACCTGTTGAGATTGATCCACACTTATTATACCTGTTGATTAAGGTTTTGTACTTTTCTTTGAATTTGTGAGAATTTTTTAAGTTACAAATAATATTAATAATAATGACAAAATTCAAACAGTCGCTGTGTAGAGAAGTGGCAGCATTATACTATTTTATATTGTTGACAAGATTGAAGATTCTATTTGTGAAAGTTTGTGAGAATTTTGAAAATTCTTACTGTCAGAAATCGTTCTTATATGATAGATGTTGTGGACATTTTCTCTTGTTACTTCTGATGTGTTACTTTCTTCCTGTTGTTACTCAACTTGTTATTTCTCAAAAAATTTTTACTCATTTTTCAGATTTACTAAATGAATTTAGGAAACATGTGTTGGAGAGGATGTTGTGTTTTCATTGTGTCTGTTTTTCAGATTGACGGAGTCGGAGCGTATACGTGACGACATGTTGGGCCAGGGTATTGTGATGCCTCGTCCCTCCCACCCCAAGATGAATGGTCCCCCGCCCCCTATGGGAGGCATGCCCCCACCCCCGCCATTCATGGGGGCAAGGAACGCTTCACCCCCTATGTACAGGTATGCTGAAAAATGTCTCCAGTACCAGGGTACAAAGTGTGTTCAACAAGTTGTCAGGTGTAGTATCAAGTACTTCAACTTGAATTATTTTCCCCACATCTAGGAGATAAGGAAACATAGGCTGTGTGTGAGCTAGTACTTATTGTTGTACAGTTACATGGTATGTGGATATATCAAGGCATGCAGGAAAGCCCAGCTACATCAGTGGTCTTACTGTAAACTGAATGGTTAGTATTTTAAACTACGTAGAATTTTTTCATGTGATGGCCCCAGTGATACATCTCGCATACTAATTCTCTAAAATACATACTTCCTCATATTTAACCCTTTCAGTCCACATTCAGTACTCTTGTTATCTGTATATGACAGGGACGGCTCACCAGGTGACCCTGGACGCCCACACCCGATGCGAGGTCCACCAATGCCTGGTCACATCCGCCCCATCCAGCACACGCCCCCGCCCTATGAGAACCGACCCATTCCCCTACAGATGCGCTCCCCTGTGCCCCCGTATAGACCCCCACTGGGTGACCCCATGAGATCACCACCCCCAGATACCTACAGAAGGCGCCCCTCCCCACCCCCTGGCTCCATGTCTGCCCAGTCACCCGTGTTATTCAGAGGGCGCTCCCCGCCCCCGCACAGACCAGGTTCACCACCGGGTCCTCCAGGGGGAAGGAGAACCCCACCCCACATGTATCACCCTAGCTCTCCCCCTCCACTTATGAGGGGACCCCCACCCCCACGAGGAATGGGTCCACGAGGACCCACTCCCCATGGCGGAGGCCCTCCCTTCAATGGCCCTCCCAGGGGCATGCCCCCACCCATGGACAGAATGAGGGGTCCAGCACCCCCGCCTTCATCAAGACCTGAGGGATTCAACCCAGCCGATGGGCGGCCCACAGAACACAGACAGGGTGAGTGATAATTGGAGAAAATACCCAGTAATGGGGTAAGGAGCAAATATCCAGTAATTTGGTCATTGTGTGATTTTTGAGGACATTTCCCATTAATCTGAATAAGTTATTGATAACAGGAAAATAGCAAGGTATGTGGGTTGGTGAGTGATAATTGGCAAAATGTGTCGAGTGAAGAATAGTCAAAATAGCTGGAAATATCCACTGTGGTATAAATCTAGAACAAAAGTTCAAGAATTGGATATCAGTCTCAAAAGTATTGAATTGGATAAATTCATGAACTAGGTATAGATCAGGCACTGTAACATCTAAAGCTCCAATCTAAGGTTTGTATTCTGCCAATAAACATCCTGTTCTGGATTGGTAAAACAACAGACAGTATAGGACTGTTTGTTTGACAAAAATGTAATGGCTGGTAAATTTCAGAAGCGTAACTTTGATATAAATACGCAGATTTTTTTCACTGTCCTTTTGTAAAAGACAACCTCAGACTAGTGACTGTAGAACTTTACAACATGATAATTTGGAACCAGTATTGAGATGTGAGCTGTTTTGTGTTCTCCCATGTTCCTTGTGTTGATCTCACGTGTGTGTTGTTTGTGTAGCTTCTAGTAAGAAGTCCCACAAAAAGAACAAAAAGAAATAGGTTTGTGTTCCAGTGTGTTGCCTGTGTTCTGTGGAAAGCATTGCTAGTTTAATGTCATTTTACTGTTGGCCACTAAATTTCTGCCACCATATAAATCAGCTACATGGAGAAACTAAATTCCAGAATGTCATTTGGCCATAAAAAGTTTTTGGAGATATGTTAAATATATTCAGTAAAAATTAACATACATTTTGACCCGTTAAATGTGGTCGTGTATTGAAAATTCAAAATTTTGTAAAATAAGCTGGCTCGTGTTTTTCCACCGGACACACGCATATCTACTAAAGGATTGAGTCGTTCATTTACTGCATTACCCTCGTAATCCTGCATTATAGCATTCAACAATAGCCTCAAACTGTATAGTTCCTGCCCTCCATGTGTGTTCAGTTGCTTGGAATCTTTTGTGTGGAATGATTTCTTTATTTTATTCTGAATTTATTTCTTTGGTATGGACAGCGTTATTATATTTTTATTCCCATTTTTGGCCTTAATTTGAATACTAACTACCCTAAACACACATAGATTTGATGCCTAGAACAGATATCTTATGGTGGCACTAGTCATTTTCAGGTGTACTTGTTCAAGGTCCCTTTCAGCGGCTATTTCACCAGCCAAGGCCCTGAACAACCTTCCACAATGTGTTACACTGGCGTCCACATTATCTGCCTTCAGAAGTTAGCTAAAGGCATATTTTAATCAGAATGCACATCCTTCATAAATAAGCTTTGTCCCTGGTATGGAGTGCTACATGTTGCCGACTCATGCCAACTATCACATTGCAGTCACGCTGTTCTTCCTTGCACACCAGAATCCATGTTTTCATGGAAATAACTGCTGTAAACGTTTGTCTATAGCAACAATACTAAGATATTGTGTGTGAGACCCTGTCAGGCTGAGTTTGAAACGGCAACAGAAAAAAAACCTTCCACTTATCTATGAATTTCAGATAACATTTAATTTTAGTGAAAAAGATTCCCCCAATTTCCCAGCACCATGTACATGTATACTTAACGTAGTTCTACTAAAAGGAATCTGACTGCAGTCAGATAGCTGTGCCAGAGATTAGGTCTGAGTACTCAGCTACTTGTGAACGGCCCTGAACTTCCAGTTAAAACCTGTTCAGTGGAATCTCATGTCATCAGGAAGAGACTTCCACATAACTCGCCATACAACAGGGTCAGTGTCAGTGTTCGTCTCAAAATTGTTATTTGTTATAAATATGTATCTATTATTAATTATTACATATTTATTATTATCACTCCTACCTCCCAACATATTATAAATACATCATTCTTTGCCTGTCACTAAAATGCTAATCTTGTAGTTTTTATTACCCCACAGCCTTTAAGGTGGTAAAAAGTTTGTCCGGCTGTATCTCAGAAACCATAAGGTTTAGGAAATAGCTATGTGGTACGGGCATTGGTTGGGGGGTGTAGCTGTGCAACGTCATGTTGTGGCCTTGATTTGACCTTGCTATAGTGATCTTGAGTTTGAAAATCTTGACTGGCCTACATTTCAGAAACTGTAAGGTGTAGGAAGTTGATGCTTGGTAGGGACATTGGTTGGGGGGTGTAGGTCTGCAATATTATAATATGACCTTGATTTGACCTTTGACCTTGCCGTAGTGACCTTGAAATTTAAATCTTGTCTGGGCTGTATCTCAGAAACTGCAAGGTGTAGGAAGTTGAAACTTAGTAGAGACACTGGTTAGGGGGTTGTAAGTGTGTAATGTCAGGGTGTGACATTGACTTGAGCTTTGGCCTTGCTGTAGTGGCCTTGAACTTTAAATCTTTTCTGGGTTATATATATCATAAACTGTAAGGTATAGGAAGTTGATACTTGGTAGGGACATCAGTTAGGGATGTAGGTGTGTGAAGTCTCCTGACCTTTGTACTGTTTCACTACTTCTATGTCTCAGGTTCTCATAGTACTGTAATTTCCCCAGGCTGTGGGGTATGGCCATCTCTGATGCTATTTGTTGGCTTGATGTCTGCTTCAGTTTCATTGGTTTATTTTCAACTGTTGATTTTGTTAAACTATAAAACTCACACTAGATCTCTGAGACTTACCCCTATAGACAGTAATAGAGTTGGTTTTATTTTATTTTGAAAGGCTGCGGTCATTAAGTTGTGATATTTAAGTTTCAAAAAGTTTTATTATTATAATTTATCACTTTGCCTTAAAAGGGTTAGGGTTTCAAAATTCTAATAGTGTTCTACACAAAGGAGTCCAGATTCTAATTCTAATTGGACTTTTATAGCGCTTAATCTCCCCAATACGAAGGGACTCTAAGGCGCAGATTCAGCTCACAAATTGAGTTAAAGTATTGTCTGAGACATGAAACTTAGGGACATCATTGTTTGGTTCGTTGGTGGTTAAATATAAAGTGCTCTCTTGTACTCCCACAGTTGATGTCATGCAGACTGTAATCTGTTGTGAAATGATTCAATGTATTCATCCATTTTATACACTGTATGTAGTCCATGATTGTTTTTTATACTTCAAACTCCATCTGGATACGATATGTGTCCTTGCTGAAATACATTGATCCATGTCAGTAGTAGTATGCCGCATCATATACTACTCATGTCAACCTAATGTTTTATGCTTTTGTTGTGCTTAATCTTTGCTTTAACAAAGTCTTCTGATGTGCTGGAAAGAGAAATCACAATCATACACACAATGGACAGTCTAATTGGTCATCTGTGCTTGGTTTAGTAATTGGTCTTAATCACAATACAAAACAATGATCTACTCTTATAGTGTAATTCAGTGTAAATTTCTTTTGTTTAGAAAATGAAGTGACACACACTGTATATATGCTTTATATAAATGTTAAACTACTTAACCTTCTGCAAAGTGTGAAAGTGAGGATAATACAAGTAGAAATGGTCTTATCACCTAAAATATTGCTGTCGAGATGTTCAGTGCTCCTGCAGATAAAAATAACTGAGTTTTAGCATGTTGGGAACAAGTTGCTGTATTTTGAAGTTGTAAGTTGAAGTTACTCTTAGCAAAGGCCAAACCCTACGAGTATTGGTGGTTCTAAATTCACAGAGCTTACTGTACAATACTTTGTTGATTGAAGTACTTTAATGTGTGTTTGTGTCACATAAACCAGTAAATTCTGAACACTAAAAAGAATGTCAGTCACTGTGAACACAGTGTTATAACTTCATCCTTTATGTTTAGGAACGTAAAATTGCAAACACAAAAGTTTCTCAGTGTGCAGGATATTGGTTTCTTTTGTTGATGTGTAAAATGTTATTTTCCATTTGTCTGTTATATCTGAGTGTTTTTATGTTAATCTACAAGACATGTCACCATAATTTCTCATGTGATACAGCCAAGCTATGGGTAAGCCTTGCTTTTAAAGGAACATCAGAAGCCCCTGTTCACTCGTATCATGTTGCAGCTTGGTATTCTGTCATTGTATCACAGTTCTGACTTCAAAATATTGTGCCTTGATGTTACGTCCCTGTTACCAGTGTTGTCAGTAACGTATGACATCTCACCATGTTGTGTGTTATTACGTCCCTGTTACTAATGTTGTCAGGGTCATGTGACATCTCACCACGTATCACCTTATTACTGTTTCAGGCCTTCACCCTGATCACCGCACTTCCTCACCTTTAGATTACCGCGATGACAGGAAGAGTTTCGTCTGACCCTCGTTAAATATCAGTCACCTAGAGGCAGTGGAAGTATGTTCTTTACTTTGGATTGGTCAACAGATCTCAAGCAGATGATCAGCAGATGTCAGAATATCAACAAATGTGATTTGTGATTATCAATGACTCTTATTTAGTTTCTTACTGGGTATCCATCAGCTAAATAATGTCTTTCAGTTCGTGAAAAAGTATTGTTCCAATTATTTACTAACATCACACGAGACACGTCTCACTTTCTGATGTCTCAGTAGTTTTGTTGCTTTGTTTAAATTTCAGAAATCCGCCAGTACTGCCATCATTCAGGTTTAGTTTAAATGTCAAATTGTAGGAACTATTTTCAAAGCATTAATAACTGCTAGTAATATCCATTGGCTGACAATACCTGGCAGGGCAGTACAGTCCCAGCCATCTAGCCAGCTTTTAACCCCAGAGTGTGTGTGTGACAAACAGGCTTCAACTGAATGCTTGTAAAGACTCTGCTATTTAAGGTCACACTGGCCCCAGTCAGTATTTAGTGTGAGATCTCGGTCAGCTGATCTGTGCTATGCCCGGCAGTGAGTTGTGCAAACTGCTGCTGATTCTGTGTTGTAACCTGTCATGTTCCGTTATTTGTTATGATTTTAACATTTTTGTATAAATGGGTCAGGAAACTATTGTGTTCATAGCTAGTTGTTTGTCTCTGGCGTATCATATACTGTTGTCCAACTATCCAAGCTCTTTTCAGATATATGAAAGACTCCTTCATATGTGGGGTAGAGTGAGTTCTTGTGAAGAAATTCAGTGTTATTCAAAAGCACTTTATGAAAATTCATTGCATTATGTGTGACAGCATTTCCAATGGTTTTCTTTCGTAATACTTGTGGTACTGTGACAGTGTTCTGGTGTAATACTTGTGGTACTGTGAGAGTGTTCTGTTGTAATACTTGTGGACTTGTGGTCCTGTAAAATATTTGCAAATTGTTACTTTGCTTTAACTTGTTTGCTCCTCAGTTCAAATCCAAGTTTTGTGTGTAATAGGAGTGAACTGTATCACTGAGTGCAAGTCTGGTTCGCTATGTGTGTCTGGTCTACCTTTAAGTGTCAGTTTTATAAAGTACAGGTGTGGGACCTGGCAGGATGGGTACTACTGTGCGATGTGTGTGGTGTTAAGTTGGTCCTAAGATACTGAGACACAAACGTACCACATGTAGTGTCTTCAAAAGGTACTGTGCAATATTTTGTATTAAAAAACTCAGTTGTAACTCATAAAAGCAGAAAGTTGAACATATGTAGTGTGTTCGGATATCTGAATATTCTATTTCATGAGTTCATTTCTACCCAAGTCCCAAAACTTGTTTGTTCTATCTGTTTGTGTTACACAATGTGAGGCTACAATTTGTATGAAGTGACACATCTTTGTGAGGTGTGGGAAGGTATCACCAAGTTGTTAGTTAGACTGGTTTGGCTGGACCATGTGATGCTATCTATATTTTGATGCAGTGACAGATCATTGTGAGGTGTGACAAGCTACAGTCTAGTCATTTACATGTTTTAACTGTAACGTTCACCTGAACTGAATGAAAAGTTGTCGTTCTTATATCTCAGATCACTGAAGCAGGAAAAATTCAATAAGTCAGATAGCAAGAAATAGGAAGATTATATCCGATTCATGTTCTTGCTGTAGTGAACAGTATGTTTTATGTATGATGGTTGTATAATGCTTGTACTGTCTCCAGTGTCTATAAGAAGAGTTTGACTGTTTTGTTGTCAAAGCAAAAGTGTTGGAGGTTCAACATTTCAGAGAACGATATCTTTGTGAGTGTAAGTGGTTGTCAGTCAGAAGTAGAACTGAATTCTCTGAAGGTTGGACAGTTCCATTACAGGGTTTCAGGTCTGTCAGTAGAGTTGTTAATTTGTCTTATTGTGATACATTAGGATGTTGAAAATACAAAACTTTATGTACAGTAAGGTATTAGTTTCTTATTTTACTATTGATTTTATTTTAAAATTTTAATAAAAAAATTAGTTTTTCCATTGTTCTTGTCATGTGATATGTAATCTCAAACTATCAAAATGGTAATTGTGGAAAACTTATAGAAAGATTGGATGTCATTTAATATTATGCAGGTGTAAAGTCATTGTTTTTAAGGCATTGTGTCTATTCAGTTTATGCCAAGTGCCAAGCTTGATTGTAAACAATTTGTGCAGGAATCTGTTGCCTTGTTTTAATGAAGTCTTATTTTATTGGGCAAATCTTAAAATGTGTAGATTTGTAGCCATGAGGTAATGTATCTGGACCCGGTATTCTGCTGAATTAGCTCCTGCTTAAAACATCTACTCAATATTTGATCTTTCATCCTTGAATTTAAAGCCATCAGACCAAACCTGCCTATCTGCCCTCACCCATCAGCGTCACCTCAGTGGCTGAGTGGTTTACAGATATGACAGTCACTTGACTCTCCACTCTGGTCCGAGGTTCAAATCCAGTCTGTGGCACCAAGTGGGGTGCACTAGAGGACTTGTAACTGAAGCTGTATGAATATGTGCAACTTATTTGGTCCAGTAGCCGACTCCAAGGAAACCTCTGAGAATTTACGGGCACTGTTTCATGGTGGGAGCTTCTGTTGAATGGAAAAACAGATCACAGTATGGGGTCGTGCAGAAGTCACTCTGAAGACACTGCTTGTCTGGGAACAGTTTTACAAGTATGGGATACGCCATATTTGATGAATAAATCATCCGAAAAAAAAACCAGATAGGTGGCAGCGCCCTACTAGCAAACTACTGTTTGGGAGGGGGAGATATATATTTTTGTATCCACCAAACAGCATCCAGTGGATACAATGGATTTGGCTTAGTTACGCCGACGGTGTGTGTAGAGAGATTTCACCGTTACTACTCCAACGAATAAAAATATAGCTAGCCTTCTCAAATTTGCAGGATATATTCACAACCATAAAGTCTTGCCTGGGAATATTTTTGGCCTCATTTTGAAAAACAAGATGGCCGCCACGGGCATTTTTTCGACTTTCAACAAGGACTTTTGTTGGCCTTGTAGAGCAAAGGGTATTATAGGTAGAGATCTCAAATTCGCAGGATATGTTCCTATTACAAAATCTTGACTGGGAATATTTTTGGCCTCGTTTTGAAAAACAAAATGGCAGCCATAGGTGTTTCTTTGTTAGTCATGTTAAGTGCTTATTTGTATTGCGAAAAATACACTTACCATTTCCTGACCATTGCTATATGTTGGTGCCATCCAACTCACTGGCCAACGTTGAGAAACGTTTTAAGAAACCTTAAGAGGCCAGTGAGTGAGTGTGAACTAGCATGTCCCCCTAGTGGTCATGTGACCACGCTAGTAAACAACCTTCATTATTTTTGTTGGCCATCCTAGAGTGTGGATGTTTATTTTCTTTTCGGATTTTTATTTAGTATTTGGACTTTTTGTGGATTTGAGTTCTGTTATAAGACGTCTGTATTGACAATGTCTTCTCAGGACAAATTAAGAGGAAAAGCACAGAGGAAAAGTGCTTTTGTAGACATTTCTTCATGGATTGTTTACCACTTTTTGTAAAATGGCGACAGGGAAGTTTGTCGCTGGATGAAGATCTTCTACTGCTCAGAATGCCTGTTTTTCTTCATAACTCTCGTATTACATCATATGGGAGTTCTTTTTTATGCAATTTTGAAGATTTACTTCTTTTTTTTATTGCGTAAAATAGCCTTACCTTATCCTCACAAGTGCCTGTTTGGTTTTGTGGAGCAAAACGTATCGACCGACAAGAATTTTTTAAGGAATATTCTTGTCACAAGAGGTGACCCCTTTGTCTGCGCATGTCCGCGCATGCGCCGTACTCATTGTCGACAGGTAATTGTCGAGAGATCTTCATTATATTTTTGGTCGATATGGGAGCAACACGTATTTTCTTTTATTATCGTCCATTCACAGACGAAGATCTATGAAGTTTTGAAGCGTGCAAGCGTGCACCTACCTGTATTTATCCATTATTCGACTGGTACTACCACTATTCTGCCTCCCTTGTCCTGAAAAGGGTCAGAATTAGATGTGCAAGAAGATGTTGCTGTAAAGTCTTCAGTGGAAGACGTGTATATCTTCGGCTGTACTCACCCATTATTCGACTGGAACTTCCTCCGTGTCGATGAAAAGGTATGCAGAGAGGAGCTCCCGTAGTTTTCAGTGGAAAACTGCTTTATTGTCCCTTTATTGATGGCATAACATGAGTATTAGCGTATGCTCGAAAACAAAGAAGAAAGAATGCAGTTGTCTTTGCAAGGAGGTCGTAGATTCTTTACTGTGGGTGGAGCGCCACTCTGGTACAGTAACAGGTCTCCCTCCAAAGAACGACTACAGAAGCATATCCACTGATCCTTGCAGTTATTATTTTGCTTCCCACCAGGTACAGTGAACTTCCTGCTTCTCAGACATGAAAATAAGGACAGGTTACCTTCATTTGCTGTAGATTTAGATGAAGATCCAACAGACATCTTTGGGGCAGTATGTGCACTGCTTGTCTTTTCAGCCCTGTTGAAGAATTAAACCTTCCTATGACCATGTCTCCAATGGAAGGAATACTGTGACTTTTGAGTTAATTCTTCTGCAAACTCAACGAAGATCAAACTGGCTAGATGAGATATGGTGTTGAAGTCCTAACTACAAAATATCATCGTACCACTCTTCCTTGTTTACCAGGACAGAGGGATACAGAAGAACGTGGCTACACTATAAGGCAAGTCACCATGGAGGCTCTTCTTGCAGTGTTACTGACAGGGATGGGAGATTTTCATTGCCATCCCAGAGTTGTGCGAATCTTGAGACGGAGTTGTCGAATTACTCCCCAATCGAATTCACTAATGCCTGTACTACCCACAATGCAAAGCGATGACGTCAGACAGGAAAACATGGCTACAGTACTAAATATAAATATACCGCTAAAATGCTTCAAAAGAAAGCGAGTTATCCACTCAACAATTGCAGAACTTCAGGTTTCTATGGCAGTTTATTTCTTGTACAGAAACTCGGCTAATGACGACCTGTGATAGATCTCAGTGTCCTGAATTGATTTCTAACTACGACTTCAACGGTCACGGCCCACGAGTGAAGTGCGTTTACTACAACAATAAATACCTGCTTGTCCCATCATTTAAACTGGAGACAGCAGAAATTATTAGAAATTCGGTTACAAAAGATGCATTCTTTTATGTACCGACTCACCAAGATTTTCAACATCTACTTCAGTTTAATGTACACTGGCAAACCTATCAGTTCAAAGCATTATAAAATTCGGGTTAACGACACCTCTACAGTATCATGCGAGTAGTAAAGAGGCAAATCTCATTCTTCAGTTTCACAGAATAGGAGTTCACCATATACCTAGACCACTGGTTGTTTAGTGTACTTAAAGACACCAGTATTGGGTTCAAACCAAAGAACTCATCCAATTATGCATCAACTAGGCTTCGTGATATCGATTTCCTAGGTTACCACTGCATTTTGGTACCAGGAAATTTCTTTCACCATATACCTAGACTACTGGTGGTTTGTGTACGTAAAAGACACCAGTATTGGGTTCAAACCAAAGAACTCATCCAATTATTCATCAACTGGGCCTCGTTATATCGATTTCCTGGGTGACCACTGCATTTTGGTACCAGGAAGTTTCTTTCTACCTCGAAAAAATTAAATACCTGAGAATCTATTCAAGTCATGGCGATCTCATCACAGTTAACCTCAAGGTTGCTTATATCCCAGGTAGGGATACCAGCATCTTTGGAAAAGACTATACCAATGGGTCAGTTATGTATGTGTGCCTTTCAGTGGTATCTAGAAAAAACTGGCAATATCTCCAGTCACTAGTTGTGAGAATTCCTGTTTCAAATCCTTCTGAAAAAGCATATTCACTGGTGGAAAATGCCAAAAAATGGGAAATAGGATGCCTTTCTATACACAGGTGCACAATTCCCTTATTTTCGTAGATGCATTAAACCAGGGTTGATGATCCCATCTATAAGCATCACAGTTAGTGGCTTTGGACAGTTAAAAATGTATATATTACATTTCAATGTCATACAGCTGAAGGCAGTGTGTTCAGCCCTTAAAAACCTTCAAGACAAATTCCACACAAAAGAATTCTGATAACATCAGACAACACCACTGTGTTCGGTTATCTGAACAAACAGGGGGGGGGGGGAGCGTATACCTCCTAGTTTGGCGCAGCTTGGCCTACTGCAATCCTTGAAATATACTCATAACAGACATATTCTTGGTTGCTTAAAGGTCATACTCAACATCATCTCCAGAAGGGATAAAGGTTTGGCGCATCCTGGCCTACTACAATCCTTGAAATATACTCATAAGAGACAGAAATATTCTGGGGTTACTTAAATGTCATGCTCAATGATCTCTACAGAAGTGACAAAAGTAATATGTACAGAATGGTTCTTACTCCCTTTATGGTTCTAGACAACGTGCAAGTTTGGCACAAATCAACAATAGGTGTTTTATGCAGGTATGCTGCATCTTGGCCTACTGCAATCCTTGAAATATTCTCATATGAGCCAGATATATTCAGGGTTGCCTAGATGTCATGACAGCCTCTCCACAAAGAACGAAATAATACAGACAGGAGAGTCTTCATCTTTAATATTCTATTTGATTTACATAGTTTGTCAAATACCAATGGTAGAGATGTTTGCCACCAATATCAGTCTTAAACCTCCATTCTATGTTGCCAGTCCCGCATGCAGATGCTCTGAACACATATGAATTAAACATCTTGTTGGAGGTTCTAGACGGCTAGGCCTTTTGTCCTATACCACTTATTCCAAAAAGTCATTGAACAAGTGAACACCAGGTGCAAAATGATTGTAGTGGCCCCTTGGTGGCCCATGATACATTGGCTTTGGGGTCTGGTGAGTCATTCAACCAAACCTCCATTACAGCTACTTCACTGGTCTCAGAAACAGCCATTCAGTCAGAAATACCATCTGAATCTGTTGCATTGGCACCTTCATGCTTGGCACCTTAACACCACTCAGAATCTCTTATATCATTCTCTGGGCAAGGGCTAGAGAGATTTAGGGCATCTCAAGGACCCTCATCTTGGAATGCATGAGTCATGATGGGCCATTTTGAGCTCTGGTACCCACAGAATAAAGTGGCCATCTCAGAGCCTACGGTCTCAATTATACCAGATTTTTTGATCCATTTGCTTGCAAAAATCTGAAACCTGTCACTATTGTTGGCTTTGCAGCAGCCATAGCTGATCATTTACATTTTTTGTGCAGGAGTTGAGCCAAAGCCTGCATCTTTATAGGCCTATTGAAAGTGTTATAGAGGGAAGTCCACTGCTAACAGAGGTGCAGCATCAAGGGATTTGCCTTTGCTTCTCTTGGTTTTCACAAAAGGCTCCTTATTAACCTTTAAAAGAAGGTCAGTCTAAAGAAGTTTGACTTGCAAGACTGTTGCAATGCCATTGGAAGTGTATTCTGGGACTTTGGCTCCTTCAGACACAAGCCTCATAGGAAGGAGTTTACAGTTCTCCCTCCTACCTACCTTTTCAGCAAGGACCTATTAGCCTCAGTTGGTCTAGATTACCTCCAGTGGTCACTTCAGCTCCAGATCATTTCTGAACTCAAATTGCCTGGACTCTTGATTCGTTGTCCTCTTACAGCACTTAGATCCTTCTTGGACTGGACTACTGCTTGGAGAAAAGGGAAAGTCTCCTTCTCCTGCCTTTTAGCAAGAATCAGTTGGCTTCTGATGGCCCAGATGGCTCAAACCAGTGGTCATTCCAGCTCACAAACCTTTCTTGAGCTGATGTTGGACTGATGTTGTGACACTCTGCTCTCTTACAGTGCTTAGTTACTATCAGGACAGTACAAATACTTCAAGGAGGGGAAGAATCTTGCTCATATCTTTTAAGGAAGTCTTGATGGAGATATCTTGAGTTCTGCTATCTCTTCCTGGATCAATCTGGCTGCATGATTAGATTGCCAGTCCTTTAATTTTGACTCTCAGAATCTATACTTTGAGACACATATTAGATCCATTGCTGCCTTTTTAGTTTCCAAGAGTGGGGTCTTACCTGAGCAGATATCAAACTCTTGTTATGGGAAGACCCACAATTCTTTACTACATTCTACTCGAAGATGTAGCTTGGCAATCCCATGACCAGTCCATGAACAAATTGGGCCTTGTGGATTCACCTCAGCATGTAGTCAATTTTTGTGTATTTATACATGTTATTGATATGACTTGCATATTTATGTTCTCTCCAGTTATACAAGTCTTGTGTCACTGACATATGTCTTTCTTGGCTTACATATGGCCCCATATCTGCAGTTTATGCAGTTCAGTTTGCCTGCTTGGAGATATTCTCATTGTCAGATGATGACATCTTGTTTGGGGAGTCATGCAGCCATCTCCGGCCAATACCGGGTGATGGTTAATACTGGTATATGATTTGTTGTAAAATTGTCTACAACAGCAACAGCAGCAACAATGACGACCACATCATGGATCTCTTGTTGAGGTTAGCAAATTACTTATCTGTGTTCAAGAAGTAATATATAACCTAAGATGTGGATTATGGAAGCTTATCTTATCCTCTTATCAGTGCTTTATTTGGTGACCCCTTGTCTGTCAATCATCTAACAGTGTGGCCAAAACAAATACCCTCCACCTGTTATGGTTGTATTCAAGCACTTGTGAGGATAAGGTAAGGCTATTTTACGCAATAAAATGTAACAAATTTTATTGTAATTTAACTTTTTACAAGTTAAATACTTACCTTATCCTCACAAGGATAAACCCACCCTACCTCCCCGCATAATTATATCCCCAGACGAAAGTCGGGGATATATTGGATTCAGGTCCGTCGCGCCGCCGCCGCCGTAGAAATTTCCTTGTGGACGCGATAACTCAAAAACAAATTAATATTTTTTTTTCAAACTTGGTACACATGTTAAGGGTGCCCAAAGGAAGATCCCTATTTTAAGGTGACCTTAAACTCCCAGTAAAAAAGAACTTATGGCCACCTTAAGGTCAGAAATTGGACTTTTGGCCACTTAGAGCCCTGTAGGTCACAAACTATGATGCTCAGCTGGCTGAAATTTTACCTGACAACACATTAATATGTTCTTAGTACATGTGCCGAAAATCACGACTTTAAGTTGAGGAGAAAATTGTGTTTGAGGCCCATAAATACCCCCACTTGGGGATTTTTTGCTATACTTTTCACATATTTTGCCCTATAATTTGGAAGTGGTAATTCTGATGAGTCTCAAACTGCGCTAGGTATAACTTTGATATGTAATCCTTGTCTGTAGAAAATTTTAGGGCTGTAGGTTTACCCAAAGGGGTCGACTTAAGGTCTCAAAAGTGCCCACAGAGACCCAATTTATGCACTTTTTGCCACTTTCAAGCACTGTAGCTTTCAAACTATGTCTCTCATCTAAGTTAAATATCATCTGGGAATATATCTATGTGTTTTCTTATATGTGCCCCAACATTTAGGCCTTTAATAGACAGTTAACCTGTGTATCAGGACCATAAACACCCACCCGAGTGACCCTTATAAGACATTTTTCACATCTTTTTCCCTGTAACTTGGAAATGGTAAGTCTGAGAAGTTTCAAACTGTATTAGATATATATTCTGTGTGTAATCTTAGTATGTAACAGATTTTAAGTCTGAAGCTTTAATTTTGAAGGTCAAATTGAGGTCTCTAAAAGGCTCCCAAAGACCCAATATTTGGACTTTTTGCTACTTTTAAGCCCTGTGACTGTCAAACTATGTGACTGATAGAGCTCAAATCCTATCTGGGAAGATATTAGTATGTTATTTATATATGTGCCAAAAATTAAGGCTTTAAGAAGACATTTAACCTGTGTATGAGGACCATAAATCCCCACCCGAGTGACCATTTTTAGACATTTTTCACATATTTTGCCCTGTAACTTGGAAATGGTAAGTCTAAGAAGTTTCAAACTCTATTAGATGCATATTCTATGTGTAATCTTAGTATGTGACAAATTTTAAGTCTGAGGCTTTAATTTGAAGGCCACATTTAGGTCTCTAGAAGGCCCCATAAAGACCCAGTATTTGGACTTTTTGCCAATTTTAAGGCCTGTGACTGTTAAACTATGTGACTGATAGAGCTGAAATCTCATCTGGGAATACATTATTATGTTCTTTTTACATGTGCCAAAAATCAAGGCTTCAAGTAGACATTTAACCTGTGTATGAGGACCTTAAACACCCACCTGAGTGACCCTTTTAAGACATTTTTCACATATTTTGCTCTGTAACTTGGAAATGGTAAGTCTGAGAAGTTTCAAACTTTATTAGATACATATTCTATGTGTAATCTTAGTATGTGACAAATTTTAAGTCTGAAGCTTTAATTTGAAAGCCACATCGAGATCTCTAAAAGGCCCACAGAGACCCAATATTTGGACTTTTTAACCACCTTTAAGCCCTGTGACTGTTAAACTATGTGATTGATGGAGCTGAAATCCCATCTGGGAATGCATTATTATGTCCTTTTTACATATGCCGAAAATCAAGGTTTTTAGTAGACATTTAACCTGTGTATGAGGGCCATAGACACTCGCCCAAGTGCCTTTTTGGACATTTTTTCCGTATTTTGCCCTGTTATTTGGAAATGCTTAGTGTGACAAGTCTTAAACTGTATTATATATAATTTTTGTTTGTTATGTATGTCCCCCAAAAAGTTTCAGATCTGTTGTTTAATTGCTAAGGTCTCTTTAACAATTGTAAAATGCCCACAGAAACCCAATTTATGGACATTATGCCACTTTAAAGCCCAGTAACTGTCAAACTATGTGGGTTATAGAGCTGAAATCTTTGAATTTTTAAAAGGAAATGCCTGTCTATTTAAATTTTGAATATTAATAATGTTATGGCTATCTTAGTCTTTTAAGAACTTATTTTTGTGTGTTATACCTCTGCTTGCTGAGTTTTTAACTTTTTAAAATGAAACTGGTTAAACATATTCAAGTAGACAAAATGGACACTTTAAGTGAGCTTTAAGTCCCAATATTAATGAAATTATATCCTTATGTAGTAAAAGTAGGGGATTTTTAACCCTCAACTAGCCCAGTTTTATTCAACTTGCCTCAGTTAATTTTGACACAGCTCCTACAGTTATGAACTCATTTCAGTTGATAATCACATACTTAAAATTCTCAATTCTTTTTGTATTTGAGTACCCCTTTTATATAGATTGTTTGTTTACCATTTATGCATCCCCCACCCGGATTCCCCCCACCCACCTCTGGGACCTCCAGCTATATTGAGTGACACTAAATAAACAAAGGTATTTAATGATATCAGATGAGAAACAAAGAACTCAATGGGGTTGCAGATCTTGTGTAATAGTGAGAGAGGTGTGGAGAAGGGGAGAGGGGTGGGGGTGGGAGGTGGTGGGCTTCATTACATATAACACAAAGGGGAGTCAGAACTGAGATTGTGTCACATATTTAGGTTGCATATATATGGACCACATATATAGGTATAGAGGAAATGAATAACTGAAAACAATTTGCAAATTCTAAAAATAATATAATAAAATAATAATATAAATAATTTTTTTTTAAATAATATTTTATTTGTGAACAAATATAGAAACAGATATGCGCTTTTGGGATTATGAATTTTAGAATGGACATTGAATCATCAATCATTTAAATACTTTGAAGGAAGATTGAAAAGTATGATGAGTTGAGTTAAAAATAATATTTTATTTGTCAACAAATATAGAAACAGATATGCTCTTTTGGGATTATTATTTTAGAATGGACATTCAATCATCAATCATTTAAATACTTTGAAAATAGGTTTAGAGTTATCATTGCAGGAAGATTGAAAATATAATTTGAGTTATGTATTTGGCGTCTGGGGATACACCATCTTCCTTGGAAGATATAAACAGAGTAGATTGATGTGCTGAAGTTCATATAATAATGGGTAATTATGTTTTAAAAAATTCCCAATCAAAACCTGTGGCGTGAGTGATGACCTGTCTGGGGATATGTTGGCGCCGACTTGGCCCAATCTAGTTTGTTTTCTGGGGTCCAAAAATACAATGAAGATCTCTCGACAATTACCTGTCGACAATGAGTACGGCGCATGCGCGGACATGCGCAGACAAAGGGGTCACCTCTTGTGACAAGAATATTCCTTAAAGAATTCTTGTCGGTCGATACGTTTTGCTCCACAAAACCAAACAGGCACTTGTGAGGATAAGGTAAGTATTTAACTTGTAAAAAGTTAAATTACAATAAAATTTGTTACAATTAACACTGAAACTGTCGGCAGTCATACTAGCTCCGGCAGGGACAGTTTACATGTTGCTAGGCGACAAAGGAAACGATGGAGACAATTCGATTGTCACAAAGCTTATCACACGTCGGGTTCGTATAGCCAGGCGTTTGGTAGCAAAGATCTCACCACATCATGCTCTACCGAATAGGTCACCGGTTGGAATTCCCCGTGGTGGCAGACATCATTGTTTTTCTTGGATACTACATCGTGGGCAAGTTCCGGATGCAGATTTGATCTTTTTCACCGTTCATTTCCTCCGGTGAGGTTCAGTCGGAACTTTTCACGGAGGAAAATACCTGCATGACGTCATCCGAAGACAATCGAGTTTCCATACCTCCCAAAAGGTCAGAAATCGGTTTGTCAGTTTCCCGGAGCTGTGATTCATCTCAGTAATTGGCTTTTGTTTCTGTGATTTTTTACCGGTTTTTCAGCTGGTCTGAAACCGTCACCGGTACATATGAACTTGTAACCATTGTCAATTTATTATTCAGGAGTACAGGTTCTCTGGTTTCTGCTACAGAGAGCATGTTAAGGCCTGGATAATTTTTTGAAGTGGTCTAGCAGGACCTCTGGCAGGACGTCTTCAAGGAGCTAAGGATTAACAGGAGCTCACAGAGTTTCTTTTTTGCCTTGGGCTGTGTGCAGAGTTTTTTGCAATTACAGTCCTCAGTGATCAGGAATTTTTTGTTGGGCAGTGCTGGGATCAGTTCTCCAACTTGTTATTCAACAGGAGTGTTACAAGTCGTACTTTTCTCTATCTTATCTCTTAGATGAGTTTGGTAGAATTAAAAGTGCATTTTTCACTCTTAATGAGGTTTTCTCCTGCTGAACTTTTGGTCAGATGTCCAGGAAAACTTCATTTTGTGATCTCAGGTGTATAGTGTTTCTTCTGTCTGGGAAGGAGCAAACTCCTACACATGGCTAGAAAGGGGATTAGTGCCCAGGGCACTTTTCTTCCCATTATGATACTTAATCCTCCAACTCGGTTACAAAACTCTCCTCTGAAGATTTAGAGGGGTTAGGAGTAATCTTTAGGAGTAGTGTTGGTCCACTAGTGCAGATATACTACACCTTACATCTCAACATAGTAAGAGGATAATCTTCAACCATTCTTTACCTTTCACAGAGGCAACAGTACCATGAGGGATTGCTTATTCATGTTCCTAAAGCAGTTTGTGGACATGGGTGTTAAGAATAAATGAATAAATCCGGGAGACATCAGTTTGCATAAAGCTGTGTATGGAATGATCGACAAAAGGGCGATAACACCAGTGAGATGGTGATATCGCTACAATTTTACACTTTATTGGTTGTGATAAGCTGGGAAGAGATGGCTACCACTAATAGTTGAGGTCAGGTAATAAACCTTTACATGTACCTTAATTTCGCATAGTTGGGATTTCGCAATTAATTGTTACTAGTAAGTAAATGGGTGTGCCCACTCGTTTCCTTACAGTTGCATTCTTTCGTAGCCGGATTCACGCATTTCTTATCTTCACTTCCCTGTTGATGACAATTCACACCGGTTCACTGCCTGTTTGCTATGTTAGTCCATGGTGAGAATGTGGGATCTATAAGAACGCATCATTCTTTACCAGTACAGACCATTTCATTGCTTGCGCTTGAAAATGGTTTATTTTCGACTTTACTATGGCATCAACGGATACTGAACCTGATGGCTGCAGTAGAAGGCATTGGGTTTCACCAGCTTATATAAAAAAAAAAAAAAAAAAAAAACTTCTTGGCTAATACACCAGGATTTTTAGTTTGGATTGCAGATTACACCTTAGGGTACATCTTTACTCATAGCAAAGCATCTTCTCCGGCTAATGGTTTCTAAGGAAGCCATTTCTTTGGTGGCTGTATGGCTTCATAGGAGAAAACAGTGCCATTGGGTCATTTGTTTATCAGGTAACCCTAAGGCTATCTGCTAATGTACCACAGATACCACACATAATACACAGATAATGTACCAGTTTTTCTGTTCTCAGGTTCCATCTTCAGTGGTGGAACGACTTTTCAATTTGCAGGAGCTTCCATTACTTCATCAGAAGGAGCACAATCTCCTTCTGTTATTAGATGCTTTCTTTAAGGGTTGGGATGCACAATTATGGCATCAAACAGCCAGTGGTCTGTTGTATCATGAGGGGTCAAGACTCCACATTAACAGGGCTACTACCTTTAGAATCATTTGGAGGTCTGATTCGGATTCTGAATCTGTTGATTTCCCCAGATATTTCTTCAGTGGTTTCCTATCTGAACAGGTAGGGAGGTACCCGCTTTCAGGAATGTGTTTCCTTATCTGAAGAATCATTCTTTGGACGAATGCCATGGGTTCAGATTCAGGCATATCACTTCCCAGGGTATACAATATTCCAACAAATTCTTTGTTCATGAGAGTCAAGATGATTCAAATTGAATGTGTTTTTGGATGACTGTTGAAGCTTCTATTCTGATTCAGGTGTTCAATCAAATCTGTCTTTGATTACAATCACCAATGATGGATTTGTTTTGCAACTAGTTTGAACCACAAGCTTGTCTTTTTCAACTTTTCTTGGGATGGACTGGACAGTTTGTTTGGTCCTGTGACCTTGATTCTTCAGGTGATGCAGGTGAATCATTTGGCTTTTAAGGCTCCTTTGATTTTCAACCTGTAGTCATTCCTGCTTGAAACCTTCTTTAGATTATGCTTTGGTGCCAGATAAGTTTCTTTGTTCAGTGAGATCCTTGAGAGGTTATCTTGATAAGTCAAAGATCTCAGGAAAGGCAAGAAAATTCTTTTTGTAGCTATTAAGAAGGGCTACTCCAAGATTTAGGTGCAGAATCATCTGGATTGCATCAGAGTGGCTAGGGATATCTTATTTTTGGGATCTGGTGGATCTGTTCCACAAAGGTTCCTTTTCATGGCTTCCCTTGTAGGTGAGTTCAATCATTCTGCCATTGGTATCCAACAACCTGAATCTTAAGCTTCCAGTGTATGTGTTTCCTTTCTTAGACTGTGGGGCTTGGGGAACAGATGCATTACTCATTTCTTGGGAGGATCTGGACAGCTTTGTGTTTGTTCCAGTGGCTCTCATTCCTCAGGTGATTCAAGATGATCACCTACAGGTGCAGATTCATCATGATTGAATCATGATGGTCATGGTGGATGTTCTTGGTTGTGGGACCTGGTAGATCTATGCACAAACCTCCATCTGAGGCTTCTTTGTGGTGAACTTCTCAGATACTACTTTTGTAGATGTAGCAAATTTCCTTAATTATTTCTTTAAGGAAAAGAATCTTAAGCCATCTACTTTTGCTGGTTACAGAATAACAATGGTAGATTGCTTTCCTTGAAGGGGAATAAGTCTCTAGAACTCTTCAGCTGTATAGATTGTTGACATATTTCTATAGAGACAATCCAATAGCCAATAGGTTAAGCCTTCTTTACCTTTTGTCTCTGGTCTTGTTTGGTCTCACCAGACAGTCTTTTGAGCCTTTGGGGAAGATTTCTTGGAGGTTATTAACTTTCAAGACGGTCTTTCTTTTGACTTTGGCATTAGGCAAAGGAAGAAGGGTAATTCTCGTTAGCATTGTCTTCCCTTACTTTAAATGAGTATTGCTCACAAGTGGCTCTGGCCATTTATTAGCCAAGAATCAGTTGGCTTCGGATGGGCCTACTTCAGTTAAGCCGGTCGATATGCCAGCTCTCAATCACTGGGACAGCAGTTTTACTCAAGATAGATCTCTTTGTCTTGTGAGGTTTTGAAATACTTTTACTTGGGACAAAGGATTCAATGAGGAATTATTATGTCTTGTCTGTGCCTAGTTAGGAAGGCTTTACTGCAGATATTTTCAGGTCAACTATCTTATCTTGCTGTGGGCAGACTATCATTTTGACTGAGGAGAAGTCAAATTCTGACTCTCAACAGCAGCGAGTCAAAGCAAGAATCTTTAGGTTTTAGGATAGTGTTTCTGTATATGAATTTTTAGATGCATGTTACTGGAAACCATAACTTTTTTACCAATTTTCAGTCTCACCTGCTTGGTTTGCTTGTGGTCAGACTTTGATATTGTGTCCTACAGTTTGTTATCTTATAAGTATATGCGTGATACTTATATTGATACTTTAGTATGCATTTGCAGCTGTATGTCTGTCATACTATCTGTATTTATATTAGGCAGAATTGTTGACTTCATTCAGACTTGGAGTTACACAATATGCTGATGACACTTCCAATATTTGTGTCACCTGTGTGGGTGTTGGATGTTTGTCTAGATACAGCATTCAACTGTGGCAATAACTGGCAATTTGTGAGAACTTCAACTACATACTATGATTTAGGGGATCTGTATGGTATGTGGTGACTGTTGGAAGTTTATATGTTGTTGTATGCATGTAAATTTCAATGTAAACTTCTCATAATGTTTTAGTTGTAGGCTAGGTAGTGAGTCTCTGTAATGATTTCTTCCTTCCTACAACAACAACAACAACAAGGCTGTGTTGTTTTGTAGTGCTCAACAGTTCCACTGCCTCATCTGGGAGGTGAGTTTGGATCTGAATGCCTATAGGATTGTGCTGTGTATGATAGCTGTGCAGAGTGGTGTACTGGGTCTTTAAATTCTAGTACTGCCCTCCTTCCATGAAGGCTGCATTCAGCAATGGTCAGGAAATGGTAAGTGTATTTTTCGCAATAAAATTGAAAAATTTTGTTGTAATTTTAATTTTTATTAGATAAATACTTACCATTTCCTGACCAGGATAGTCCCCCCCTACCTCCCCGCAGATTCAGTACTAGGGGAGTATTTTCTGCAACAAAAATAATGAAGGTTGTTTACTAGCGTGGTCACATGACCACTAGGGGGACATGCTAGTTCACACTCACTCACTGGCCTCTTAAGGTTTCTTAAAACGTTTCTCAACGTTGGCCAGTGAGTTGGATGGCACCAACATATAGCAATGGTCAGGAAATGGTAAGTATTTATCTAATAAAAATTAAAATTACAACAAAATTTTTCAAATCTTCCTTACTATTGGTCCTAGAGGTTTGGGATGGTAACCAACCTATAGGAAATCATGGGCTGGGAATCTTTTGGTGTGGTCAGATTTGACCTTGGACCCCTCCTTCAAGGTCAAACAAGGATAGCCAAACTTAAAAGTGCTTATAACTCACTTATTATTGGTCATACAGGTTTGGGGTGGTAAACTAACTTATAAGAAATCATGGGCTGGGAATCTTCTGGTGTGGTCAGATTTGACCTTGGACCCTTCCTTCAATGTCGAGGTCAAACGAGGGTAGCCAAACTTAAAAGTGCTTTTAAACTCGCTTATTGTTGGTCCTAGAGGTTTGGGATGGTAAACCAACCTTTAGGAAATCATGGGCTGGGAATCTTTTGATGTGGTCAGATTTGACATTGGGCCCCTTATTCAAGTTCAAACAAGGATAGCAAAATCTAAAAGTGGTTATAAATTGCTTTTTCTTGGTCCTAGAGGTTTGTAATGTGAAACCATCCTGGGCTAGGAATCTTTTGATGTTATCAGGCCCCTCCTTCAAGGTCAAATGAGGATAGCCAAAATTAATAGTGCTTATAACTCGGTTATTCTTGTTCCTAGAGGTTTGCAATGTCACACCAACCTATAGTAAATCATGGGCCAAGCATCTTTTGATGTGGTCAGATTTCACCTTGGGCTCCTCCTTCAAGGTTAAGCGATGGTTGATTGGCTTTGGTGAGTTTTCTTTCTGGTGGATACAATTTGCATCGGTTCTCCGATGCACTAGGTCTAGTTGATATATGTAATCACTGACACAAGACTGGTAGTGTTCAGAGAAAAACTAGCCTTTGTTGTGAAGATTGAGTAGCCGTTTTATCAGAGTGCTATTTAGAAATACCTGTAATGTCCGGTAATTGTACAGAGGTGTGCACATATCTGAGCAGAGTTCTCTGTATTACAAGGACTCTTGTTTTTTTGTAGTCTTTTCAGACTTCAGTTTTATGTATTTTCATTAGATTCTGGATTATGAGAATTATTTATAAACATTGTGTATGAAATAAAAATATTTTTTCCAAGACCTTTACGCTGGTTTTCCATTAAAGTTTGTTTGAATTGTAGTGACATTTCATTCTGTTTAGTCACAATAAAACTTTTCAATCTGGGTAATATTTATATCCCCGGACGAAAGTCGGGGATACTTAGGATTCAGTACGGTCACGCCGCCGCCGCAGAGATTTCCTTTTGGACGCGATAACTTAAAAAATATTTTAGTTAGAACTTTCAAATTTGGTATGTGGGTATATATGGGCAATGCCACGAACGCTATTGTTTTGTGACCTTGACCTTCAGTCTCAAGGTCACTGGTGGCCTCTTAAAGGTCAGATTTGAGCCATTTTTTTCACTTTTTGGCCCAGTTACATATATATGTCCTCTGTAAGCATGCAGAAATTTGACCTTGAAGCTCTTCATTGAAGGTCATCCACTGACCGCCAAATATGGCTTTGGAGGTTGAGTACATGATGGAGTACCAGCATCCAGGCTTACCGGTTACAGATCTTCATTTAAGGTCATCCACTGACCGCCAAAGTACCTGACCAAGGGTCATTTTTGGCCCTCTATTTGTTTGTTTGTGAACAAGATAACTCAAAAACTGACAGATGGATTTTGATAAAATTTTCAGGATATGTCCAAAATGGTAAAAGAAAGATATGATTAAATTTTGGGAGTGATCCGGATCACTGTCTGGATCTTCTGGATCCATGAAATTTAATTGTATCCCCGACGCGAAGCGGGGATACTATGGATTCATCATCGTTGTCGTCCGCGCCCTCGTCCGCAGAGATTTCTTGTTAGCGACCTACAGTCCACATTTCTTTCCGGATTTCTTTCATATTTGGCAGGTGGCTTGATATGGTAGAGGACTCGCCACCCTATCTTTTTGGTAGGCTTTATGTCTAAATTAGGCCTGTGGTAGACAAAAATGTCTAAAATGTGGAATATTGCTTGTTAGCGACCTACAGTCCACATTTCTTTCCAGATTTCTTTCATATTTGGCAGGTGGCTTGGTATGCTAGAGGACTCGCCACCCTATCTTTTTGGTAGGTGTTATGTCTAAATTAGGCCTGTGGTAGACAAAAATGTCTAAAAAGCACTTATAACTTGAAAAGTGTTGCATTTAGAGCATTTTGTTAAAATATGTTATTCAGCTACTTTTTTCATAGCTACAACATGGTGAGTAGCTTGGGTGTCTGTCTCAAAAGCTAAGTGAGTAATAGCTACTTTTGGGCTTTTCAGTAACTTCCATCATGAGTAAAATCGCTTGTAACTTGAAAACTATTGCATTTACACAATTTTGTATAAATACGTTATTCGGCTACTTTTGGGTCAGCTATAACATAGTAAAATTTGACCTGTAGCTCATGGCATAGCTGAGTAATAGCTACTTTTAGGTTATCACTGTTGAGTAAATTACTTATAACTTCAAAAGTATTACATTTAGAGTATTTTGTTTCAATATGTTATTCACCTATTTCGGAGTCAGCTGTAACATAGTGAAGTTCCAGACCTGTGGCTCATTGCATGGCTGAGTAATAGCTACTTTGAAGTTTACACTGTTGAGTAAATCAGTTGTAATTGGAAAACTATTGCATTTACAGAAATTTGTGTAAATATGTTATTCAGCTACTTTTGGGTCAGCTATAACATAGTGAAATTACAGACCTGTAGCTCATGGCACAACTGAGCAATAGCTATTTTCAGGTACTGACTGTTGAGTAAATGACTTGTAACTTGAAAAATATTGCATTTGGAGTATTTTGTTAAAATATGTTGTTCACCTACTTTTGGGTCAGCTATAACATCGTGAAATTACAGACTTATAGCTCATGGCATAGCTGAGCAATAGCTATTTTCAGGTTCTCACTATTGAGTAAATCAGTTGTAACTTGAAAACTATTGCATTTACAGTATTTTGCTTAAATATGTTGTTCACCTAATTTTGGGTCAGCTATAACATAGAAAAAATTCAGACATGTAGCTCATTGCATAGCTGAGTAATAGCTACTTTGAGGTTATCACTGTTGAGTAAATCAGTTATAACGTGAAAACTATTACATTTACAGTATTTTGTTTAAATATGTTATTCACATAATTTTTGGTCAGCTATAACAGAGTGAAATTGCAGACCTCTATGTCATGGCATAGCTTACCAATATCTACTTTCTCAGGTTCTCACTGTTGAGTAAATCATTGTATCCACTGGATAGTCGCAGTGTGTAAAGAGATTTCACCATTACCGCTCTAACGAAAAAAAGTATTATAGCTAGCCTTCTCAAGTTTGCAAGGTATATTAGAGGGTGCACCAAAGTATTCTATTGGTAGGCTTTATGTCTAAATTAGGCATCTGGCTAAATTACTTGCCTACTAAAAATGAGTAATTCTGCATTTTCTCTAAAAGTATTGCAGATAGCAAATTTTTCTTAAATAACTCATTCACCTACTTTTGGGAGAGCTTTCACATGCTGAAGTTCCAGACCTGTAGGTAATTACTCACCTACTCAAAATGAGTAAATGCGAATTATCTCTAAAAGTATTGCAGATAGCCAATTTTTGTCAAATAACTCCTTCACCTACTTTTGGGAGAGCTTTCACTTGAAGTTTCAGACCCGTAGGTAATTACTCACCTACTGAAAATGAGTAAATGCAAATTATCTCTAAAAGTATTGCAGATAGCCAATTTTTGTCAAATAACTCCTTCACCTACTTTTGGGAGACCTTTCACTTGGTGAAGTTTCAGACCTGTAGCTAAATATTCACCTACTCAAAATGAGTAAATGCTAATTATCTCTAAAAGTATTGCAGATATCCAATTCTTATCAAATAACTCATTCATCTACTTTTGGGAGAGCTTTCACATGGTGAAGTTTCAGACCTGTAGGTAATTACTCACCTACTCAAAATGAGTAAATGCAAATTATCTCTAAAAGTATTGCAGATAGCCAATTTTTGTCAAATAACTCCTTCACCTACTTTTGGGAGAGCTTTCACTTGGTGAAGTTTCAGACCCGTAGGTAATTACTCACCTACTGAAAATGAGTTAATGCAAATTATCTCTAAAAGTATTGCAGATAGCCAATTTTTGTCAAATAACTCCTTCACCTACTTTTGGGAGACCTTTCACTTGGTGAAGTTTCAGACCTGTAGCTAAATATTCACCTACTCAAAATGAGTAAATGCTAATTATCTCTAAAAGTATTGCAGATATCCAATTCTTATCAAATAACTCATTCATCTACTTTTGGGAGAGCTTTCACATGGTGAAGTTTCAGACCTGTAGGTAATTACTCACCTACTCAAAATGAGTAAATGCAAATTATCTCTAAAAGTATTGCAGATAGCCAATTTTTGTCAAATAACTCCTTCACCTACTTTTGGGAGAGCTTTCACTTGGTGAAGTTTCAGACCCGTAGGTAATTACTCACCTACTGAAAATGAGTAAATGCAAATTATCTCTAAAAGTATTGCAGATAGCCAATTTTGTCAAATAACTCCTTCACCTACTTTTGGGAGACCTTTCACTTGGTCAAGTTTCAGACCTGTAGCTAATTATTCACCTACTCAAAATGAGTAAATGCTAATTATCTCTAAAAGTATTGCAGATATCCAATTCTTATCAAATAACTCATTCATCTACTTTTGGGAGAGCTTTCACATGGTGAAGTTCCAGAGCCGTAGGTAATTACTCACCTACTCAAAATGAGTAAATTCGAGTTATCTCTAGAATTATTGCAGATAGCCAGTATTTCTCAAATAACTCATTAATATGAAAACAACTTAGAGGAAGTCATGGGCTGCAAATCTTTTCAGGTGGTCAGATTTCACCTTGGGCCCCTCCTGCTTATTATTGGTCCTAGAGGTTTGCAATGTGAAAACGACTTATAGGAAATCATGGGCTGCGAATCTTTTGATGTGGTCAGACTTCACCTTGGGCCCCTCCTACAGGGTCAAATAAGGGTAGCCAAACTTAAAAGTGCTTTCAGCTTGCTTATTAACGAAAAATGCTGTTTATCTTCTAAACTATGTTAGTTGGCCTTTGTCGGTGGATACATCCAGCATCTGGCCACAGATGCGTCCTTAGTCTAGTTTTTAAAGACAGATAACTCAAAAACTTATGGGTGCATTCTGATGAAATTTTCAGGAAATGTCCTTAATGGGATGAGGAACAAGTGATTAGATTTTGGGAGTGATCTGGATCACTGTCTGGATCATCCGGATCCAGGCTGCCAGATGTGTTTGTGTACAATATAGCTCAAAAACTTACGGATGGATTTTGATGAAATTTTCAGGATATGTCTGAAAAGGTAAAATTTTTGGAGTGATCTGGATCATCTGGATCCAGGCTGCCACATAATCTTGGAATGGACTTTGATATTTTTAGGATATGTTACAAATGGTAAAAGGAAGGAGTGGTAAAAGGAAGAAATGATTCAATTTTGCGAGTGATCTCGACCACTATCTGGGTCTTCTGGATCCAAGAAATGTAATTTTTAAAGACAAATAGCTCAAAAAGTCATGGATGGATTTTTATGAAATTTTCAGGAAATGTCTTAAATGGGACAAAGAACAAGTGATTAGTTTTTGGGAGTAATCTGGATCACTGTCTGGATCATGTGGATCCAGGCTGCCAGATATGTTTGTGTACAAGATAACTAAAAAACTTATGGATGGATTTGGATGAAATTTTCAGGATATGTCTGAAAAGGTAAAAGGATGAAATGGTTGAATTTTGGAAGTGATCCGGATCACTATATGGATCTTCTGGATCCATGAAATGTAATTTTTAAAGACAGATACCTCAAAAAGTTATGGATGGATTGTGATGACATTTTCAGCAAATGACCTAAATGGTACAAGGAACAAGTGATTACATTTTTGGAGTGATCTGGATCATCTGGATCCAGGCTGCAACATAATTTTATGATGAATTTTGATGATATTTTTAGGATATGTTATAAATGGTAAAAGGAAGAAGTGGTAAAAGGAAGAAATGGTTCAATTTTGCGAGTGATCTGGACCACTATCTGGATCCATGAAATATAATTTTTAAAGACAAATAGCTCAAAAAGTCATGGGTGGATTTTGATGAAATTTTCAGGAAATGTCCTAAATGGGACAAGGAACAAGTGATTAGATTTTGGGAGTGATCTGGATCATGTGGATCCAGGCTGCCAGATGTGTTTGTGTACAAGATAAATCAAAAACTTATGGACGGATTTTGATGAAATTTTCATGATATGTCTGAAAAGGTAAAAGGATGAACTGATTGAATTTTGGAAGTGATCCGGATCACTATATGGATCTTCTGGATCCATGAAATGTAATTTTTAAAGACAGATACCTCAAAAAGTTATGGATGGATTGTGATGACATTTTCAGCAAATGACCTAAATGGTGCGAGGAACAAGTGATTAGATTTTGGGAGTGATCTGGATCATCTGGATCCAGGCTGCCAGATGTGTTTGTGTACAATGTAACTGGAAAACTTATAGACGGATTTTGATGAAAATTTTCGGGATATGTGTGAAAAGGTAAAAGGATGAAATGGCTGAATTTTGGAAGTGATCCAGATCACTATATGGATCCATGAAATGTAATTTTTAAAGACAGATACCTCAAAGTTATGGATGGATTGTGATGACATTTTCAACAAATGACCTAAATGGTACAAGGAACAAGTGATTACATTTTTGGAGTGATCTGGATCCAGGCTGCAACAGAATTTTAGGATGAATTTTGATGATATTTTTAGGATATGTTAGAAATGGTAAAAGGAAAAAGTGGTAAAAGGAAGAAATGATTCAATTTTGCGAGTGATCTGGACCACTATCAGGATCTGGATCCATGAAATATAATTTTAAAGACACATAGCTCATAAAGTCATCGGTGGATTTTGATGAAATTTTCAGGAAATGTCCTAAATGGGACAAGGAACAAGTGATTAGATTTTGGGAGTGATCTGGATCATCTGGATCCAGGCTGCCAGATGTGTTTATGTACAAGATAAATCAAAAACTTATGGACGGATTTTGATGAAATTTTCAGGATATGTCTGAAAAGGTAAAAGGATGAAATGATTGAATTTTGGAAGTGATCCGGATCACTATATGAATCTTCTGGATCCATGAAATGTAATTTTTAAAGACAGATACCGCAAAAAGTTATGGATGGATTGTTTCAGCAAATGGCCTAAATGGTACAAGGAACAAGTGATTAAATTTTTGGAGTGATCTGGATCACTGTCTGGATCATCTGGATCCAGGCTGCCACATAATCTTGGGATGGACTTTGATATTTTTAGGATATGTTACAAATGGTAAAAGGAAGAAGTGGTAAAAGGAAGAAATGATTCAATTTTGCGAGTGATCTCGACCACTATCTGGATCTTCTGGATCCAAGAAATGTAATTTTTAAAGACAAATAGCTCAAAAAGTCATGGATGGATTTTTATGAAATTTTCAGGAAATGTCTTAAATGGGACAAAGAACAAGTGATTAGTTTTTGGGAGTAATCTGGATCACTGTCTGGATCATGTGGATCCAGGCTGCCAGATATGTTTGTGTACAAGATAACTAAAAAACTTATGGAAGGATTTTGATGAAATTTTTAGAATATGTCTGAAAAGGTAAAAGGATGAAATGACTGAATTTTGGAAGTGATCCGGATCACTATATGGATCTTCTGGATCCATGAAATGTAATTTTTAAAGACAGATATAAGTGAAAGAACTAGTGATTAGCTTTTGGCAGTAATCTGGTACTATGGAGAATCCTGACCTGGTGCTCCAGGAAACAGGCTCAAGACCGACATATTCACGCCTTAACTATGTCCCGTCCGGGGATACTGTGCGTCGAGACGCAATCTCTAGTTTGATATAGTTTAAAATGACAGTAAAAGATGCATCATGTTACTGAAGGCATGGACAGTGGTTACTGGTTCAAAAGATTCTGCAACAACTGCATACTTACAGTTACCATTTCTATACTGGGACAAAATGGAAGAACAGAATCCACAACCTCAAGAGTTGGCATGACAACAGGTTGTCTTGTCCTGATGGTCACCAATTATTGAGGATCTCGGTGATGTTGCATTTGACTGTCCTGATATTCAGAGGTGTACATTAAGGTGGTGCTGTATAAATCATTCCGATCAACTCTATTAACTTATAAAGCCTTCATGGCATTTCAGAATACACTATTAATTCTGTTGAGATTTGTTCTTCGGATGTTGCACAACAAAAGGGGGAACAGAGGAAGCCATGTAAAAATAGTGAGAAAATTACAATCCAAATGAAGATTATACTTAATAGTAATTGGTTTGCACACTAGATTTACTACACTTTCAGAAAAATTTGACAATGAAAATTAAAAGTAGAGGATCGTTTGAAAAAACAAAGCGTCCCAATGGGATATAAAGGCGAGTGGTAAAGAATAAAGAAAACTAGAAATATGACGCCCTGTTGATAGTAGATGCGAATAGAAACAGGATAGCATAGAAGAACACACATTATCATGTGTAATGTCCACCCCATGAACGTTGCCCAAATTGTACAGTAGTCTTACAAGACCCTGTTTCATTTGTAAAATATATCAATGATGCTTAAATATTTATTAGTGTAGATGTAAATTATTTCAGCTTCATGCCTTTTTGCATTGGTTGGGTTGAAAATTTTGACGAAATCACTCTATCTTGCACTGTTAAGAAGATAGAAGCAAATTCCTGTTTTTCTATTTTTGGCAAAAATTTGAAAATTCAAAATGGCCGCCATTTTTGGGAAAAGGAAAATTTTTTTGAAAATTGCCAAGAGTACATTTCTTAGATACCCTATGGGTCGAAAATTTCAACGAAATAACTCTATTTTGCACGGTTAAGGCCAGTTCGTGTTTTTCCATTTTGGGCAAAAATTCGAAAATTCAAAATGGCCGCCATATGTGGGGAGGGGAAAATTTTTTGAAAATTGCAAAGAGTACATTTCTTAGATACCCTGTGGGTCGAAAATTTGGACAAAATCGCTCTATCTCGCACGATTAAGGAGATAGAAGCAAATTTGTGTTTTGCCATTTTTGGCAAAAATTCGAAAATTCAAAATGACCGCCATTTTTGGGGAGGGGAAAATTTTTTTGAAAATTGCAAAGAGTACATTCCTTAGATACCCTATGGGTCCAAAATTTCGACGAAATCGCTCTATCTCGCACGGTTTAGGAGATTTGCCTTTTTCAGTATTCAAAATAGCCAATTACTCATTTATTTAATTAATTACTCACTCATCTATGAAGCAATTCCCCCCAAAAGCAATCCCATACAAGCTATTAACCCAATGAACCTCCATACCAAATTTCAGAAAGCTAGGCTTAATAGTACTTGACAAGTGGACAATGCCGAAATGATGTCCATGGTACATACATTTTATAAACAATATCAAAGTACTTGACACTTCAATTCTACTGTACATGTCAGACCTGTATTTAACAATTACATAATGATAAACCAAATACCTGACAAGAAATAACTATAAAGTAGGACTAAACTGTTACCAAAGTTAAAATACTAATCGAATAAAAGCCTCCAAGTCTCCCATTGATGATTAAATTTTGCAATCCTATTGTTCAATTTTGCTAAAGTTTCCTCCTCAAAAAGACAATTTTTTAAAAAAGATTGCAATAAGTAAAAATTTAAATTATGATTCTTTCTTGCACACCAAAATATATACCTTCTAGTATTTAACAGGACAAAATTCAATGGTGTGAAGTTTCTGTCATATATGTAATATCCCAGTATTTTTTCTACATTGCCCAATTTTAATTCAATGCCCAGCTTGTTTTTAATCCAATTGTAAATGTTTAACCATAACTCATTGGTTTTGAGGCAGTCCACCATTAAGTGTGTTATGGTTTCATTATAATTATTACATAATCTACAAAGCCCTTGGTTAGATAATCCCACTTTACAAAGATAATGTCTCGTTGATAGCATTCCTTAAAATGTCTGGAAAACCAAAGAGCTACTCAAAAGTAGCAAAGTAGCTATTACTCAGTTAGCTATAGAGCTATTATCACCAAAAGCAATCCCATACAAGCTATTAACCCAATAAACCTGCATGCCAAATTTGGTAAAGATAGGATAAGAACTGTTGCCTAAAATGTCTGGAAACCAAGTGGGACGCCGGATGGCAGACGGCGGAAAAAGCAAAAATAATATGTCCACCCCCCAGTGGGGTGGACATAATACTTTCCTACTACCCTACGGGTCAAAAATTCTGTCCAAATCGCTCTATCTCTTACGGTTTCTGAGATATTAAGATTTTTTCGCTTTTCGCAAAAATTCAAGATGGCCGCCAAAAGTGGCGAAAATTGAAACTTTTCAATTTTGTATAGAATACTTTCCTACTACCCTACGGGTCAAAAATTCTGTCCAAATCGCTCTATCTCTTACGGTTTCTGAGATATTAAGATTTTTTCGTTTTTCGCAAAAATTCAAGATGGCCGCCAAAAGTGGCGAAAATTGAAATTTTGTACAGAATACTTTTCTACTACCCTGTGAGTCAAAAATTCTGTCCAAATCGCTCTATCTCTTACGGTTTCTGAGATATTAAGATTTTTTCGTTTTTCGCAAAAATTCAAGATGGCCGCCAAAAGTGGCGAAAATTGAAATTGTGTCGAAATCGCTCTATCTCTTACGGTTTCCGAGATATTAAGATTCTTTCATTTTTCGCAAAAAATTAAGATGGCCGCCAAAAGTGGCGAAAATTGAAATTTTTTTAAATTTTGTATAGAATACTTTTCTACTACCCTGTGGGTCAAAAATTCTGTCGAAATCGCTCTATCTCTTACGGTTTCTGAGATATTAGCAAATTACTCAAAAGTAGTACTGAAAATACACAATGAAGTACCTAAATGGCTATTACTCATGTACTGACAAAGCTATCAGTCCCAAATGCAATACCAAGCGAGCTATGGACATAACAATCTTGTATTCAAAATTGTAGTAAAATATCTTTAATTATTTTGGCTTAAATGCACGGAAACCAATGGGTACTGAAAATAGCTGTACTTCAGTATTACTCAGTAAGCAAAAGAGGTACAACAGCCAAAAGCAATCCCAAGCAAGCTACTGGCCCAATAAGCCTGCATACCAAATTTGGTGACAATAGCTCTAATACTTTTCCTTTAAATGAGCGGAAACCATGCGTGACGCCGGACATCGGACGCCAGACATCGGATGACGGACATCGGACGGCGGAAAAAGCAAAAATAATATATCCACCACCCAGGGGGGTGGACATAATGCTCTGCTAATAGCCTTTGGCCGTCATTTTTGGAAAGACAAAAATTGGGATGGCTACTCCGCAGAGGTAACCTGTGGGTCAAAAATTTCATTGAAATCACTCTAGCACAGTTTTCAAGATATAAGCATTTTTGTGTTTTGCAAATTTTCAATGACAAAAAATTTTTGGAAAATCGGGATGGCTACTCTGCACACAGATACCCTGTAGGTCAGAAATTTCGCCGAAATCGCTTTATCTAGCAGGATTTTTGAGATTTTAGCATTTTTTCTTTTGCAATTTTTGCGAAAAATTCAAAATGGCCGTCATTTTTGGTGAGACTAAAATTTGGAAAATAAAGATGGCTACTCTGCAGAGATACGCTGTGGGTCAAAAATTGCTCTATCTCGCACGGTTTTCGAGATATAAAGCATTTTTGTGTTTTGCAATTTTTGCGGAAAATTCAAAATGGCCGCCATTTATGGCAACACAAAATTTTTTTTCGAAAAAATGTTATTCGGCACAGATACCCTGCAGGTAAAAAATTTCGTCGAAATCACTATCACGCACGGTTTTCTAGATAGAGGCATTTTTCTGTTTTCCTTATATGGAAAATTCGTAATGACTAATTAATCATTAATTACTCGGCCATTTCTTAACTAATCAATGCCAAAATCTAATGATTTCCAGATTTTAATAGAATGAATGTATTTGCCAAGTTTCGGGTGAATAGATAAAATCCCTTTCAAGTTATCATCCAGTCAAGGTCAGATCATGACATTGCACAACTACACCCCCTAACCAATGTCTCTACTAAGTATCAACTTCCTACACCTTACGGTTTCTGAGATATAGCCTGGACAAGATTTTATAGGTCAAGGTCACTATGGCAAGGTCAAAGGTCAAATCCTGATCAGACCATGACATTGCACACCTACACCCCATAACCAATGTCCCTGCCAAATATCAAGTTCCTACATCTTACAGTTTCCGAGATATAGCCCGGACAAGATTTTATAGGTCAAGCTCACTACGGCAAGGTCAAATCAAGGTCACACCATGACGTTGCACACCTACACCCCCTAACCGATGTCCCTACCAAGTATCAACTTCCTACACCTTACGGTTTCTGAGATATAGCCCGGACAAGATTTTATAGGTCAAGGTCACTACGGCAAGGTCAAATCAAGGTCACACCATGACGTTGCACAACTACACCCCCAACCAATGTCCCTACCAAGTATCAACTTCCTACACCTTACAGTTTCTGAGATATAGCCCGGACAAGATTTTATAGGTCAAGGTCACTACGGCAAGGTCAAAGGTCAAATCAAGGTCACACCATGACGTTGCACAACTACACCCCCTAACCAATATCCCTACCAAGTATCAACTTCCTACACCTTACAGTTTCCGAGATATAGCCCGGACAAGATTTTATAGGTCAAGGTCACTACGGCAAGGTCAAAGGTCAAATCAAGGTCAGACCATGACGTTGCACAACTACACCCCCTAACCAATGTCCCTACCAAATATCAACTTCCTACACCTTATGGTTTCTGAGATACAGCCCGGACAAACTTTTTCCAGCCGCCCGCCCGACAGGACGCCCGGCCATCCGGACACCATGGGTGAAAATAATACCCTGACAGCCCTTAAGGGCCTTAAGGGCTGTGGGGTAAAAAGCTGTAACTGCAATAGTTTTTGAGTTATGAGCCCTTTACTCCAAGTAGCTAAGATTGCTATTACTCACTTATCTTTAGGCCTAAGTCCATAAAACCCCACAAATTTTCAAGGGCGTGAAAATTCATTGGGACAATTAATTTACAAAAAATCTGTAGCTGTAGTAGTTTTGGAGAAATCTGCGTGACTAACTAACGCACGTACACACACACAGGCATCATTTCATAATCTCCCCCCGGGAGGTGGGAGATAAAAATTCCCCAGGGCTACTGCATACACCTGCCAAATTTGAAAAGAATCTGCCCAACGGTCACAGAGTTATAAGGAAAACAAAACGCAGAGCCAGCGGAGCCCGATTTCCTCCCATATACAAACAAGTGTCCCTTGCGGGACACTTAATAATGACTGCATGTCCGATAAGTGATCTTTAAACAGAAGGAATCGTATTTCTCAATTTCAAAATCTCATTTGAATCAATGTACTAGATCATCTGGAGTACCAACATACCATGGTTACTGAAATGAAAAAAATGCATGGAGATTGCAAGTATATTTCACATTTTATTCAGAATCAATGACTCAAGATATGAACAAGGTAGCCTCCCATAGTTAAAACTTGCCCAACATTTACAGGAATATTTCTAACCAGCTCTGGTCCTGTATTTATGAGGACTGAATTCCTCCCACTGAATTAGCAGTAACAACTTCTTTGATAATTTAAAACCACCAGCTTGACTACACCATACTCCCCGAAACCAAAGAGTCTCACAAAGGAGCAAAATTACATGCCCCACACACCCCCACCCCACCCCCATCAAGCCAGGCATTCAAGCCACGGATACACAAATGTGGTAACATCCATCCTGGATACTCGCTTATCTGCCAGTATAACGTTCACAACATTGCATAGCACTTTCCCCTACATCTCTAGTTCCCATTACTATAAACTTCAGTTTTGTATCCTTGCCACAAACCACGACCCCTCCCCCACACCTCCATCCACTTAATTAAGCTATAACTACGCAACCCTTAATACTTTCCAGTCCTCCAATCCCAAATGAATGTCAGTGATTTAAATAGGTTTGTAGTCCAGCTTGGTCTCCAGTTTCTTGTTTTCGGACACTTTCCTTACGGCCTTCATAAAGTCCTCTTCTATGACGTAATCCCGCTCTGCACGGATCGCAAACATGCCTAAAGTCAAGAACAATTTAAACCCTAGTCAGAAAAGGTAAAAACACTGACAAGTTTAGGTGATATAACATTACCCTGTTCAATTAAACATAACATGACTTGCATGAAGAAAAGCATGGCAACAAACAATGGAGAAATACAGTCAAGTTTATGTCCCTTTCAGTGGTAATGGGAAAAGTGAACAACTATTTTCCAGTGGAAGGAGAATTATAACTAGGTCATGGCTCGCCTTTACAAAACAACCACTAGTATCACCTGTGGCAACCTGCACCTAGTCGGGTTTTCATAAAACTTTTTTACAGGTTACCAGTCTATTCTGTCGCTACTGTCATGAATCGTGAAACTTAATGATTAAATAATTTAATCATTTATATCAATTTATGTGCATTCAAAATATTTTACAAAATATTATGTTACATATAACATGAAATATTGCAAATTAATCCAAATAATATTTGGGCTAACAGTTATGAAACAAAATGTGGATTTTCAGTGACAATAGATAATTTACAACACAAAATGGATTCAAACTTTTTATTAAAGATAAATTTGTTAAATAATTATGCGATAACTTTGTACAGTAAAAAGCCGAAATAATTTCACTGTGTGCACCAAATGAGTGGACAAAAATATATTTTAATAAATTTTTTTCTTTAATATTGCTAGGTGTAACTACGAACCTTAAATATAGCAGATACAATATTACAATACTGTTTGATTTGTAAATTTTGTTCTGGTTATTTGGAATCTATGTTACAAAAAAGACTGCGATCCCACCCAAATATCCACCACCCACCACTCTGTACACCGAGTCTCACCTGCTTCTGTGCACACGTTTCTGAGATCCGCTCCGTTAAAGTCATCAGACAGTTTCACCACAGCCTCCCAGTCTGAAGCAGATAAAACCCTCCCATGAATACACATAAAAACACATAAAACACACACATAAACTCACCCATATACACATAAATACACATAAACACACTCGCATAAACACAGCCACACTCGCCACAACAAAAATACACATAGTTTGTAATCCTAGTCTGTTACATCCACTATACACTATAAGACTGTCAGTTGTTCATGATCACATTATTTTACAGATAACACATCACTCATAAGGTGAACTTGGTTGTCAATTAGCACAAAAAGGGAACGGATGTCAATAACTGACCCAAGTCTGTGTATCCCTGTTCTAGTGTGGACCAATGTGAAGTACCAGTGGTTGGCGTTTTACCCTATCACTGATCTACACTTAACAATTATATTTAAAATGTCACACTTGCATGCTTCACATGCCAACTGAAATTTTCACCCACACTCTTACAATACAGCAAACCACCTGGGTGCTAATTATTCTATCTAAACTCAGTGCAATGTACCACATTTTTCCTAAATATGACATGAGCGTGAATAATTTTCAAATGAATTCAAGGTGTTTTGCACCAGGTGTGTATGTGAAACAGGTATAAATTTGAAGTCTAGCCGTGTTTAAGAAATACACACTTTCCCAGAGCAACCACATGTCTGAATAACCAAACCATTGTAACTAATAACCTGTGATAGTTTTTCCGCGTTAGTTCACAAGTTGCCCACTGATACAAATATATTTGCACATATAACAGATAAACACAGAAATATTCATTCCCCATTAATCCCCTCAAACTTTGATCCCACACTAGTCACATCACATCTATTTCAATCCAGGTGACACTTTGTCATGTTAATACAAGAGCTGTTAACATGTTTCTAGCGACTGTCAGCTCACGACTACTCACCTATCTCGCCATGCTTGGCGATGGGTCCGGCATGTATTTTCAGAATCTCCAGTCGAGCCTGTTCATTAGGAAGTGGGATTTCTGAAAAGAAGTGACGCGGTGAGGAACAAAAGGAATTGTTAATTCATTTCAGGAAATTTAACGAGAGACCTACTTTGTAAAAAGGGTAAATTACAATTTTGATTCAGGCATCGAAGTGCAGTCATCTGTACTTGAGGAAGTGCAGTAATCTTGTACTCAATTAAGTGCTGTACCCTGTACTCTATTACTCCAGTACCACTACTCCACTTGGGTACCCCTTTCAGCTTGCTAAAATATGCATTTTTTTCACAAGTAAAAAGAGTCATTTACAGTATATTCTGTGAGAATTATTGCAAAACTACTGGTATCAGAACAAGTCTAGTTTTTCAGACATATTGACACAGTCATATTGACACAGCCATTATTAAGTAATATTTCAATTCCATCTCCATGTGACAGAGGCTAGCAGTGAACCCAAGTACGAGAAATTCCTTGCAGAAGAAAATAATTTCATGGGTAAATCATTTTGTGGGAAAATGAATGTGTGAAATGAATAAAAGAAGATACTTTTCATAAAAGTTTGGATAAGTGAGCCACTGTGTGTAAAACACTCGAGCTATTGTTGGGACAGATTTTATATTATAAAACATGTAGAGTAAGAAATCTAAAATTCGCCAGGAATCTAAAATTCGCCACCTCTAAAACCTTAGTTAATTTTACGAAGAAAATGATGATTTTGTCTAAAAATTGGTATTTTTCAGTTCAAAAAGCCTTAATTTACTATACAGTAAACAGATCTCACCACAATTCATTTATTTTATCAGTATTTTTACATGTGGCGAATTTCAGATATGTGGCGAATTTTAGATTTCTTACTCTAATTGCATGTTTGATCATCTCGGTACATCCATTTCACACATTTCACAAAGTGAGCTGTACCACATCTGGGGTCTGGTGTGTTATACCAAGTACTACAAGTATCAGTATCAGTGAATATACCTATCTTCCTGTCCAGACGGCCGGGGCGTAACAGAGCCGGGTCAAGTGTATCCGGTCGATTAGTGGCCATGATGATCTTCACCTGACCCAATGCGTCAAACCCGTCCATCTGGTTCAAGAGCTGGGAAGAAAAACATTGTACATCTAGAGTAACGATTAAGTTCAGACTCAGTGTATTGAAACCCTCCTTCTGGTTCAAGAGATGGAGAGAGAAGCTACAATCCCGGAGCATCAGTCATCTGTATGGGTGAGGATACCACAAAACTAGTGGTCCTACGATTAGACGGAAAATCGATTAATCGTCTATTTAAAACTTTCGATGTAGAAAATCGATTCTCATTTTAAGAATCGATTGTGAATCGAAAGTAAGACTTATAAACCACCTAATTTTGCCTTTTTCTACAGATGTTTAACATTTTATTTTCGTAACATTTGTTTACATTATCTGCCATGTTTCTTTCACTGGTATCTACTTCCTGTTGATTACAACTAAAACTCAAAATTTCTGTAGGTATTTAGAAGATCTTTTAATACAATAAACTAAGTTCAACCTAAATTAAATTTAACTTTCACTGCTTCACACACAACATGTATACTCCCTATAAATGGGGAATAATAACCTTGGCCATAAATCAAGTGGAGAGAGATCACACTACTGTAATACTTCAGCAGTCTGCCATGAATATTTTTGACAAATTTTGTTGAACAAGAAAACTAAAATGTTTACTACATTGCCATACTTAGAATTTTACAGTATCTAAGAAATTATAACTATATGAAATGAATAGGTCATGAAGATCTGCTTAAAAAACGAAATTCATGGAATATTGTTTTCAGGATAAGAGTCAGATTTTCCAGACCCCATCCAATACACATAAACTTGAGTGACAATGCTGAAATACATGTTCACTTGTGCCAAACTGTTTTATATAACCTAGTATATATTACAAAACATCAATATTGACCAGAAACAATAAAAGTCACTCTTCCATTTGATTAATGAAAGTAGCATGTCTTTGAAAAGTGTCCTGAGTTAAAAATGGAAGGAAATTTCCATGAACACATGTCTATGTATTGTTTAGTTCCCAAAGAAGCATTTTATTCAGGATAATTTTCAGAAGCTGCTTGGCAGTCACTGTTCTTGACATATGATAATGATAAGCAGATATTCTATTCTTCTTTGTTGCATATATACAAAGTGTCCTGAGTTCACAACACAGGTGTACCACATGGTGATGTTGAACAAAAGGGGTTGAAATAGACTTGCACCAAGTCTTTGTATTTCTCATCCCACTAAATCTGACATAGATGAAAACATTATACATCCACTTAAGGAGGGAAAAATCCTTCTCTATGCTGAAACAGTACTTTTGTCAGCCCCACATTCTAGTATAAAGTCATACAGTCCTCATATAATACCTTAGAAAAAAAGGACTTGAAGAAAGTCTAGGGTTGAAATATTGTTTATTTTAAGCATGATTGGTTGCTAATCTGCTGATGTTACATTCAAACACTGTAAATTATTTAGCTGATGAAAAGGGAGAATGAAAATAAATATTATTTTGTAACTGTTAAGGCCATCTTAATAGATTATTATATTATTGCTGATACACATACTTGTTGACTCTTCAACCTACTGGTTTCCTAACATACCCCCTTCCCTACCCCAAAATGTAAACAAATAACCTAGATTTTTTTCACCACTGACCTATCGGAAGACTACTGTTATTATATTTGGTAAAAAAGAATATTCTGTCTTTCTTACAAAGCAAGCAGAAAAACGATTATAATCGATAATCGATTGCTCAGAGTTACCGATTAATCGATTCTGATTTTTTAGACCGATTCCTAACACTACACAAAACTATACCATATTTGTAGGTAGACATTATAATCTTTATCTATTCCAGAACAAGATTGCAGATCTACATCAATTTGCTTAAGTCTTAAAACTTAGCATTCACAAAATAGTTACATTTCAGTTTTGATTTTCAATTAAACTTTGTTTTCAAATCACAGGCACAGATCTCTCATCAAATGAATGCCCTCCTTTAGAAGAATTCTCACCTCCATCAGAGTTCTCTGGATTTCCCTGTCAGCAGACGTACCTTCTGAAAACCTCCGGCCTCCTGTAATATGCAAAAACATGTCATAAAAACAGTCAACTCAGTCTAAACTAGAGGATCGCTTCCAAAAAAAAGATAATGTTTTTTTTCACAGCAAAAACAAAGCATCCCAAAAAGGATATAAAGGTGAGTGCTAAAGTATTAAGAAAAAGCTCTGCTTATAGCCTTATACTGTTGTGATGGCTAGATCCAGATGGCTATTTTGCAGGGATACCCTATGGGTCAAACATTACATCGAAATCGCTCTATTGCGCACGGTTTTCGAGATACAGGCATTTTTGTGTTTTCCTTATTTGGAAAATTCGTAATGATTAATTAATCCTTAATTACTCTGCCATTTTTTAACCAATCAATGCCAAAATGTAAGGATTTCCAGATTTTAATAGAATGAATATATTTGCCAAGTTTCAGGTAATAGATAAATCCCTTTCAATTTAAAACACATTTTCGGTCATGTGACTGCAGCATATTCCAAAAAATTCCCCAGGGTTACTGCATATACCTGCCAAATTTGAAAAGAATCCGCCCAACAGTCCCAGAGTTATAAGGAAAACAAAACGCGGAGCCGGCAGAGCCAACGGAGCCTGATTTCCTCCTATACACAAACAAGCGTCCCTTGCGGGATGCTTAATAACTCAGTTATTTCTTAACCTATCCCTGCGAAAATTTAATGTCACCCAGATATATATATGAGGAAGCTATTTGCTAAATTTCAGGTGGATATATGAGCCTATATTTAATTGTAATTTTAAGTTTTGTAGTTTTGTGAGAAATTTGAAAATTGAATATGTGACCCCCATTTTTTAGGGAGGAGAAAATTTGTGGAAAATTGGAAGGAGTACTTTGCTTAGATACCCTGTGGGTCGAAAATTTCAACGAAATCACTCTATCTCGCACGGTTAAGGAGATACAACAGTTTTGTGTTTTACACGTTAATAAAATTGTTAATCTTAATTAATCGGCAATAACTAAGTCATTTCTTAACCTATCCCCGCCAAAATTTAATGTCGCCCAGATATTTATATGAGGTAGCTATTTGCTAAATTTCAGGTGGATAGATTAAACGCCCTTCCAAAAAACGCATTTTTGGTCATGTGACCTCTGTGATTGGTCGAAATGTCACTGCAGCATATCCCAAATTCCCCCGGGCTACTTCATACACCTGCCAAATTTGAAAGGAATCCGCCGAACGGTCACAGAGTTATGAGGAAAAGAAAACGCGGAGCTCACAGAGCCGGCGGAGCCAGATATCCTCCCATATACAAACAAATGTCCCTTGCGGGACGCTTAATTAAGCCCTCTCTTCTATTCTACGGAAAGTACCATTGACTTTAGACATTAGAAGACATTTTATACCAGTTAGTGAGAAAAAAATTGGCAACATTCAAAATGGATTCAAATATACGGTCATAGTTCACATTTAGAGCATAACTATAAAAATTGTTTACAGCAGAAGGCAATAGTTTACTTGTTTTCAACAACAGTAGGTGATAATTCAGATTTAAATGGTAAACTGTAACAGACAAAAGTAGGTCATCGCAGATACAAGGTCATATTAACTAGAAAAATGTTTTTGCTAACAAAAACTAAGCGTCCCAAAAAGGTTCACTGCAATATAATATACAGTAGAAAAAGGTTTTTGAAAATAAAAACATGCAGTGCTGAGAGAAGAAGTGAAAGTTAAGCAGACAGTGTGGAAGTTCATGCATTAACATGAAAGAAAAATTTAAGCTTTATTTTGTTTTCTATGGTCATAAATTGCGAAAAGTTAATTGAATAAATGCTCTGGCTAAGAATGCATAAAGCATCAATACTTATAATAGGTCGAAAGTTACACCATAAAACTACTTAATTAAAGAGTAACAGTGCTTTATAAATGCCATATATCTATTTACATTTTAGAAAAAGGCACAGTAAAATGTGAGCCTTTAGAAAGGCAAGAAGTTTATGACACAATGCTTTGAACACATCTATCTGGTAAATCTGACCAGCTATCTAGACTCTTCACATAAGGTTTCAAATACATCTGAATACATTGTAAATCTCTAAAAGCAAGAATAAAATAGATATAAGGCAAAAACACAAAATCGGCTATTTTATGACCCCAGTTTGACCCATAAGGGGGGATCCGGGGGTAAATCTGACCAGCTATCTAGACTCTTCACATAAGGTTTCCCAATACCTCTTAATACATTCTAAAACTAAAAGCAAGAATAAAGGAGATAAGAGGCAAAAACACAAAATCAGCTATTTTATAACCCCAGTTTGACCCATAAGGGGGGATCCGGGGGTAAATCTGACCAGCTATCTAGACTCTTCACATATGGTTTCCCAATACCTCTTAATACATTCTAAAGCTATTAAAGCAAGAATAAAGGAGATAAAAGGCCAAAACACAAAATCGACTATTTTATAACCCCAGTTTGACCCATAAGGGGGGATGCAGGGGTAAATCTGACCGGCTATCTAGACTCATCAAATAAGGTTTCCCAATACCTCTTAATACATTCTAAAACTGTAAAAGCAAGAATAAAGGAGATATAAGGCAAAAACACAAAATTGGCTATTTTATGACCCCAGTTTGACCCATAGGGGGGGGGGGGGGGGGGGGGCCGGGGGTAAATCTGACTAGCTATCTAGACTCTTTACATATGGTTTCCCAATACCTCTTAATACATTCTCAAGCTCTAGAAGCAAGAATAAAGGAGATATAAGGGGAAAAGATGAAATTGGCTATTTTATGACCCCAGTTTGACCCCTACAGGGGGGTCGGGGGGGGAAATTTGACTTGCTTTCTAAACTCTCCACATATGGTTTCCTACTACCTCCCAATACATTTTATGGCTCTAAATGCAGTACTTAAGAAGATAATAGGGGGATTCACATGAATTTTAAGCTTTCTGATTGGTACCTGTGAGAAAATCACTCATAAATCGGTCAATTTTCATCGGATTGCTCCCAAAATCTAATCAGCTCACGTTTTTGATAGTATAAACATGTGTATGAAGTTACAAGCCTCTGCGGTCAGTAGATTTTCCTGAACTGCGATGACGGGCGGGTGTACCCAAAAAAACTATTTTTTGATCATGTGACCTTGATAAAGATCAAAGGTCAAATTTAAGCATGTGGAAAAATTTTCCCACGCCTAAGGTATATAACTGCCAAATATGGTTAAAAAGCTTGCAATAATAAGGGAGATATTCAAGGGAGACCATAATGCGGCGACGGCGGCGGCGGTGGCGGCGAGGAAACTGAGGTGAAACCAAATAAGCGCCCTTTCAGGGACGCTTAATAATTACAAGGTCAGAGTTGTCATACAATCAAGAAGGTTTAGTTCACACCTATAGCATCAATCTCATCCATGAATATAATGCAGGGTTCATGGTCGCGGGCGTAGCCAAACATCTCTCTGATGAGTCGGGCACTCTCACCGATGTACTTGTCTACGATGGCACTGGACACCACCTAGTGGTAAAAATGAGAAATACAAAGTCACGCACCACAATACAAATATGTAGACACATTATTTTTAGTGCACTTGCACTCATCTTCGATAACTGTGGAGACTGCCGGATGAGACAAATAACAGATATATATGACACATTATAAAGATGCCAAGAGTGAGAGATGATCTGATGAAGTTGGTCAAGAATCAAAAGAAGTTACCTTGAAATTCCCAGAAATATTTAGAAGCCAGGAACAGATTATTTAAAGGTGAGGAACAGAATATTTAGACATCAGGATAAGTTGTAATGAAAAGAGTCCCAATATTTGACGTGATATTCATACGCAATTCATCTGCATAAAGTTCTGGGTAAAGGATACCAACTGTATATTAGCCTTTGCTTATAGCCCTGGACTGAATCTGTGTTATATCTCAAGAAGGTTATTGCTTTACTGTGGCAAGGTTTACCTTGAGGAAGTTTGCATCTAGCTGTGAAGCGACTGCTCTGGCCAGTAAGGTTTTGCCAGTACCCGGAGGTCCATACAGCAGACAGCCAGTAGGAGGCTTGATACCCACTCTCTGGAACAGCTCGGGATTCAACAACGGCAGTTCTATCACCTGTAATAAAGTAACATCAAACAGCTCAGGGTTCAACAATGGCAGTTCTATCACCTGTAATACAGGAACCTCAAACAGCTCAGAGATTAATTTCAGTTTCAAATCTAAACTAATCGAAAAGTCGTGGCTAAACAGTTAAATGACTACAAATACCCATGAGGGATTAAGGTCAATCACTATTATGCATATAGGAGTGGTAATCGTATATCATACATATCTATGGGCAAAGCAGCTTTTAAAAGGTTTGTCAATACTCTCCATACTGATGGCATTTTCAGGTAAATACAAAAGGAGGGAACAAACCACTGCGATCGTGATAAAGCATCCAACACAGTAACATTCACCCACTCAATGTGACAGCTCAGGTTTTAGAAGAAAACTCTATTACATGTTCTAAAGGCGAGTTAAAAACACTGATATCTTGACAAATTAGTTCATTAAAACCATTTCCCATGTCACCTGTCTCCTGAGATCCCTGATATGTTGAGATGACAGTCGATTACACTTACTCCCAACCCTCTCACCCTTCTATTTGACTTACCTCCCTGAGCTCCCTGATTTGTTCAGACAGTCCTCCTATTGTGGAGTAGTTCACATCACCGGGATCCTCTATAGACATGTTGTGCACCAAGGGGTCCACTTCCCTCGGCAAATACCTGCAGCCAACATACCACACAGATTGTCAAGTACCACCAAATATAGAAGCAAAATGTGAAAATACTTTTACATCCTTTCACAGCTAAGATCATACTGGGAGCCAGACATGCAATAGTTGTCACTATTTTAATTATCAAGGACAAAATATACATCCACTAAAACATGCCCAACAATAAATTATACAAAGAGTCTCATATTCTGATAATTCTTATTTACACTGTGAAATATCTAACACGTGCAATTACCAAAAGCAAGGTATTGTCTGAACATTCTAATTTCAAAGTAATCTCACTTTATTTTTAAACAAGAAAAGGCAAGTCTCTGCACATGCAACAATCAATATGTAGCTGTACTGCAAGTCAATACAACCAACATGGGTTTGTATGAGACTGGTTCCCCGGCTACTCACCTCATTATAGTCAGTGTGGTCATATCCAGTGCCACGCGGGTACCAGCTTTAAGTTTGGCCTTGTCAATCTGTCTGCGGCATCCCACCACATAACGTGGCCCATTGGTGGCCTTTACAATGACTGAAACAAGGACAAGACTGCGTATTTTAATACCGACATTTACCCTCACAAAACTACAAATGGACTGCAAACCATAAATCATCTACTTGTGGAGATGAACTAGGAACCAACCTAACATCTGTTTTTATTTTCCATAATCGCCCTTCTATTCTTTCACTAATATTATTTACTGAAAAGAAACCCTAACAGAAACTGTGAATAATTGTTGGATTTAAGTAACCAAGACCTATACATAGTGAAGAAAATAAATTTAGTGTGATAATCAATGTTTATACATTCAAAAACATTTACTAGAAAATATATGCAGTAAGAGTATCAAGTAAAGCTGTAGGTTGATGTACAATGACCCAAAGACATTATGGTTTCAAGTGGCCAGGTGATTCAACAGAAATCATGCAAGCAAAAAATATTATAATCAATAATCAAGTGTCGATTAATCAATTCTTATTTTTCATCAAATTCCTAATTATAATGGTTTCTGACAGAGATAATATTGTTTCTGAAACAATTTATGAATAATACACTAAATTTCCATTATTTTATGGCAGTCATCAAATTACCTAATGTCATTCATTATCCTGTACCGAAAAATACACAGGAAACACCCAGCAAAAGTTGAGAATAGATAATATTTTCAAGGTGATAAAAAGAAAGAGGACATGTGTATAGTACTGCACTATTCGGCAATCTAATAACTAAAAGAATATTACTAATAATGACAAAAAGAAGATAGGGCTCAGTCTATTTTAAACAGTTAACAATACTTACATTTTTCTTCTGTTAGTTGTTTTAACACTTCTCCGACAATCTGTAAACACAGAAGAACATACAAGTTCTTGTGAAATAATGCTCAGTTTTATCCAGCTTACTGCAAAAACTTTCAAAACAGCTACTGATATGTCGAAACCATTTCCCATGAAAATTGTCAATGTCTCATATTTGTTAACACATGAATTGGAGATATCAAATAAATGATCTCCAATGTTGATGTGATGCTTCGCTTATACTCCTTTCACAATAAAGGCGTTATCACCCATGGTTACAGAAATTTGGTGAAACTTCCCTGTCCTTGGATCACCATCTGATGTCCATTTGCAAACTTGTGAGTCAGTGGCGAACCACACATTACCTTGTTCATCCTATGAATGTTTTAACATGTTTAAAATTTCCGCCTCTGAATTTGGTACCGTGAGCATTTGAAGGTGTGGTCCACAGTGTATGTAAGGTTGTGACAAAAGGCGAGTTGAGGTACATGGATGTTTCGCCACTGTGACACAAGGTCACATACAAATCTCGAACGGTAGTTGAAGGACATGGGCGTTTTGCCAAACGCCTATAACCGCGAATTACATCAACTGTAGTGTGAACAACTCAGATGAAATTGGATGACTTGGAAGGCAGTCCCACCACCGAGGAACACATGAAACTGCGAAACATACCAGCAGCAGTGTGAAAAGGGGCATTAGTGCTTTTACAACTACTATACTATTATCTGAATAAATTCTACAAAATTCTCTTTAAACTAATCAAATGGATGGAGACCAGCTTACCTGGCCCACACTCTGAAGAGCTTTTAAATCATTTTCTGATTTATCATACTGTTTGGTCAATTCTTTCAGCGACTCTCGCACTACAAAACATTTTATTGTATACATAGTAAATAACATTAATTATGGTTAAAGAACATAATAACAAATAAGAAGGTCAAAAATGCCCCAAAAGGAGGGTTGTGCAAGCAGCAATAAGGTTAGCAACTGCTGTAATGAAATTTAGAAACAAGGAAAGAAATGTTAGGTCACCCAGTTAAGGTAAATGAGTTAGACGTGCTAAGAAATGTAAAACTTATAATCTAGGTTACATAATTGTATCTATGCTATAAACGGACAAATGAACAAACAGAATTACACCAATTTCAAAAGCTCCCTGTCAAGTTTGAATTTGATTGGACAAAGCATTTTCGAGTTAGAGTCCGGAAACGGAACTATTGACGCACAGACAAATGGACAAACAAACGGACGGAATTACACTAATTTCGAAAGGAACCTAGCTATGATGGTGATCTATCTCCTTGCCAAGGTTGAATTCGATTAGACAAAGTGTTTTTGAGTTAGAGTCTGGAAACAGAAATGTTGACGGATAAACAAACAGACAGAATTACACCAATTTCGAAAGGAACCTAGCTATGATGGTGATCTATCGCCCTGTCAAGTTTGAATTTGATTGGACAAACCGAGTTAGAGTTTTCGAGTTAGAGTCCGGAAACGGAAATGTTGACGGTCAAACGGACAAACAAATGGACGGAATTACACCAATTTCGAAAGGAACCTAGCTATGATGGTGATCCATCTCCCTGCCAAGTTTGAATTTGATTGGACAAAGCATTTCGAGTTAGAGTCTGGAAACGAAAATGTTGACAGACAGACGGATGTCGGAAACAGCAATCTAATAGGCGCATTGGTTACACGCAACCCGCCTAATAAAACTTAACACTTAGAAAGCAGTACATGCCATAAACATTGTATATACCACATTGATAGCCAAATACAAACAAATACATATATTATGTGAAACATCATCAACTTAATATATAAACAAAGTGGTGAAAAATCTTATATTTCATGGAGCTCCATTTTTATGCATTGAAGATCCAAGTGTGAACAAAAATACACAAATTCACTAATCACCAGTGGATGAACTCATTAACTATTTAATAAAACAAAATAATTGGGATACTTTTGGGATAATCCACATCAGTGGTGGGATGAAGGTGAAACAGGTCTCCTTTTCCTTGTGTTATGTGAATTGCAACTAGACCTAGCGCATCAGAGAACTGATGCAAATTGTATCCAACGGAAAGACAACTATCCAACATCCAATGAGCTAGTACTAAAGGCTCAGTGCACTCAATATTCTGAGTCTGAGTTGTAAGTACTTTTAAGTTTGGCTACCCTCACTTGACCGTGAAGGAGAGAATTAAGGTCAAATCTGACTAAGGCTGTGATAGGTTACCTGGTTACCCGAAAACAGTACGAATTCTTTAAGAAACAGAGTACAAACTGGCAAAGCGGGAAGCGAAAAAATATTAAATATAGTGTAAATCAATGAAATACTTGGACAAACCTTAGTATTATGTCAGATTTCTTTAACTAATATCAGTTTTTCACATACTTTTCCTTATTTATATAGATATTTTGGCTAAATTGCAGAATTCCCCTCCCAGAAATAGATGAAAATAGTTCCGTCAAGAGGGATAATTATATATCAATAAATATATATACTTTTTTAAAATAAAACAAAGTAAAAAAAACTAGACCTACGCATGGGAGAACCGATGCAAATTTGTATCCACCGGAAAGACAACTCACCAAAGCCAGTGAACCATCATTTGACCTTAAAAGAGGGGCCCAAGGTCAAATCCGACCACACCACAAGATTACCTGCCCATTATTATCTCCCACCGGCCGATAGGCCCGGTACGGGAGATTATAAAATGCCCTGTGTCCGTGCGTGCGTCCGTTCATTACGTTTTTACAAAAGCCTTTCTATCTCTTAAAATATTATAGCTAGAGCTTCCAAATTTGCAGGATAAATTCATCATTGGAAAAACTTGCCTGGGAATCTTTTTCGGCTGATTCGGAAAAACAAGATGGCCGCCACAGGTGTTAACAAGATGGCTGTGATGGGTTTTTTATCAGGTGTTCTGCCATGGGTTTTTTTTCGTTGATTTACATGGCTGCCATAAGTGTGTAGTTGCACTTTTATACAGCCTAGAAATAGCCTGCTTGGTATTTCTCAGACCTAGGTACATAGCTAAGTGAGTAATAGCAATGGTGGCTACTTTCAGTAAAGTGCTCATAACTCCAAAACGACTGCATTTAGAGCATTTCTGTAAAATATGTTGTTCAGCTACTTTCTCCATGCCTACAAGATGGTACCATTTTTAGGGGTCTATCTTGATAGCTGAGTAATAGCTATTTTCTGTTTTTAACAATGACCAAAATGAGTAAGTTGCTTTTATCTTTGTAACTGTTACTTACAATATTGGTCCCAAATATGTTGTTGAACAACTCCTTCATGTACTATATCATGGTGAGGTTTACAAGGTGTAGCACCATAGCTAGCTGAGTAATAGGCTAATAGCTACACTAAGTTCAACATTTGACCATTCAGCAAGTCACTTTTAACTCAAAAACTATTGAATATAGAGGATTTTTGTCAAATATGTTGTTTATCTACTTTTTGATGTACTGTGTCGTGGTGAATTTTCAGAGCTGTAAGTCCATAGCTAACTGAGTAATAGCTACTTTTAAATTTCTTAATTTCAACATTGAATAAATCACTTATACCTCCAAAACTATATTGAATTTAGGGAATTATTGTCAAATATGTTAATCGGTTACTTTTTAATGTTCTGTGTCCTGGAAAAGTTTCAGAGCTGCATTTCCATAGCTAACTGAGTAATGGCTACTTTGAATTTCAACAATGAGTAAATCACTTATACCTCCAAAACTATTGAATTTAGGGAATTATTGTCAAATATGTTAATCGGTTACTTTTTAATGTTCTGTGTCCTGGAAAAGTTTCACAGCTGTATCTCCATAGCTACCTGAGTAATAGCTACTTTCAGGGTTTCCATTGAGTAAATCACCTTTAACAGCAAAACTGTTGAATTTAGAGGATTTTTTTCAAATATGTTCTTCACCTACTTTTTGATGTACTGTGAAATGGCAAATTTTGAGAGCTGTAGGTCCATAGCTAACCGAGTAATAGCTACTTTAATGGTTCTCCACTGAGTAAATCACTTATAACAGCAAAACTGTTGAATTTAAAGGATTTTTCTCAGATATGTTGTTTAGCTACTTTTTTATGTACTGTGTAATGGCAAATTTTGAGACCTTAAGTCCATAACTAACTGAGTAATAGCTACTTTGATGGTTCTCCATTGAGTAAATCGCTTATAACAGCAAAACTATTAAATTTACAGGATTTTTGTCAAATATGTTGTTCATGTGCTTTTTAATGTTCTGTGTCATGGCAAAGTTTCAGAGCTGTAGGACCATAGCTAACTAAGTAATTTGCAAATTTTAATTAGTAAATTAAATTTTTATTAGTTAATACCTTTTCTTTGACCCGGTGAAGCATCATGATAAAGACAATAAATTCACTGAGCCACACAATAATAAGTATAAACAGTAAATATCCACAAAAAAAGAGAGCACTTCCAAAATAACACAACTTTCAAATCGCGCCAAACGTAAAAGATGCTTTGACGTCACGTCCCTCTGGCGAATAAAGCAGGAACTAGGCCACCTGGCGAGTGGATTGGAGTTTGCCGGTCCGGTCAGAGGTGAAACTCAAGACGTCTTTTTCTGGCGTTTGGCGGGACCGGCTGGCGCCGGACAATAGCTATCGTCTCTTAGGTAAGATGTATTAACGCAATAAAAAGCTACTTTCATGGTTTTCCATTCAGTAAATTGCTTATCACGGCAAAACTGTTGAATTTAAAGGATTTTTGTCAAATATGTTGTTCACCTACTTTTTGATGTATTGTGTAATGGCAAATTTTGAGACCTGTAGGTCCATAGCTAACTGAGTAATAGCTACTTTGATTTTTGCGGAAAATGAAAAAGTCTTAATATCTCGAAAACTGTAAGAGATACAGCGATTTTGAGTGAATTTTTGATCTGCAGGGTAGTACATGAGTAGACTATGCAAAAGGGAAAAAATTCAATTTTCGCCACTTTTGGCGGCTATCTTGGATTTTTAGCAGAAAATAAACATTGAAAATATCTTCGAAATGGTAACAGACAGAGCGAATTTTGAGCGAATTTTTGACCCACAGGGTAGTACAACAGTATTCTGTGCCTAGGGGGAAAATGTCATCTTGGATTTTAGCGGAAAATGAGAAATTGTGAATATCTCCGAAAAGGTATTTCCTCCCCTTTAATGCTCGGCGGGAGATACACACTGTGGCAGTGGTTTTGCTTCCTATAGGTTGGTTTACCATCCCAAACCTCTAGGACCAATAATAAGGGAGTTATAAGCACTTGTAAGTATGGCTATCCTCGTTTCACCTTGAAGGAGGGACCCAAGGTCAAATCCGACCACACCACAAGATTCCCAGCCCATGATTTCCTATAGGTTGTTTACCATCCCAAACCTCTAGGACCAAGAATAAGCAAGTTATAAGCACTTTTAAGTTTGGCTATCCTCGTTTCACCTTGAAGGGGCAGCCCAAGGTTAAATCCAACCACACCAGAAGATTCCCAGTCCATCATTTCCTATAGGTTGTTTACCATTCCAAACCTCTAGGACCAAGAATAAGCAAGCTATAAGCACTTTTACATTTGGCTATCCTCGTTTGACCTTGAAGGGGCAGCCCAAGGTTAAATCCAACCATACCAGAAGATTCCCAGCCCGTGATTTCCTATGTGTTGGTTTACCATCCCAAACCTCTAGGATCACTAATAAGTGAGTTATAAGCACTTTTAAGTTTGACTATCCTCATTTGACCCTGAAGGAGGGTCCAAGGTCAAATCTGACCACATCAGAAGATTCACAGCCCATTTCCTATAGGTTGGTTTCACATTGCAAACCTCTAGGACCAATAATAAGGGAGAGATGGGCACTTTTAAAGTCCGCTACGTGGGTTACTTCAGCACGCCGTGGATGACCTTGAATTAAGAGCTTCAAGGTCAAATGTCTGCAAGGTTGTAGAGGGCATATATATCTGTCATACATATCACCTATGAAGAGATTCAACCTTCTACCTATGAGAAACAGCCAGTGGGAAAATGTAGATAATTTTTAAAGAAATGCCCAACGCGGCCATCTTGTTTTTCAGAATTAGGCTTATTTCAGTCCCAGAGAAGCTTACCCCCCAATGAAGATATCCTGCAAATTTGGTGAACCTAGCTGCTGTAGTTTTCCTCTGACAGCGTTAACGCCGAAAATCTCTCTACGCACGGTGGCAGCGTAGCAAACGCTAAACCAAAGTATCCACCGGATGCCTCCAGTGGATACAATAATAGCCAGAGACGTCGGCAGATAAACTGGTCGGCACTTGACTGACATGCCAACCTATCTACCTCTCTACTTTAACTTTAATAAAAAACTAAAGAAATTACATCACCTACCGACCCGCCGACCTGCATAACAGCTGACCTGATATCTCTTTATTTTCCCTTTAACCAGGAACTATATTGTTGTAAAAAAAATAATTCAATGATATTCATACACCTATCTACTTCTGGGAGGGGAATTCTGCAATCCTTCCCAATATTTTACATAATTTTTTGTAATGTTTTGTTTACATCCTTTGCCATGCAAATACCCGATGTCGTTATTTTCTGACGAAGTCACAACCAGATTGACCACATCAGAAGATTCCCATGATCTCCGTAGGTAGGTTTGACATTCCAAATCGCTAGGACCAATATTCCAATAATAAGTGAGTTATAAGCACTTATAAATTTGGCTTCCCTTATTTGACATGGGAGGAGGGGCCCAAGGTCAAATGTATATGATCAATTTTATAATAACTATGATGTGGTTAACCTATTTTCTATTATAAAGTATAAATCTTTAAGAAAACTAAGGGTGGGTGTGAAAAGGTACACTGGCCTGAATTGGTCCACAACCACTATGAGGTCCTGTTTTTCAGTGTTGTACCTTAATATTTTGAGGTTGGTTTGGACTTTATGAATAAAAAGCAATTGCTCTTTTTTAAGTCTCCCTTAAGTGATAGACCGTTTCATAGGCCAAGCCCACTTCCTGGTTTAGTCGTCATAGTCCGACAAGCAAACAGAAAAAATGGCGGGAAATAAAATGTAAAATTTGAGAAAAAAGACATTATGAACAGTTAATAATTGTTATAAATGGTGGGATATGTTGCAGAAATCATATATTATAATAGAAACGTACACGTATAAATGTGATAAATATTATAAAATATTTTTTAAATCATTTTCTTTATTGAGAAACACTTCCTGATTTGGGAAAATATGAGAAATCTCGACCAATTTAAGAGATTGACATTGATACCCAATATTTTAAAATAGTGAGGATTGATTATTGAATTTTAATACCCAATAATGTTGTGTCTACTCGTTTTTGTCTAGTATGAGTACAATAATACATACAAATATTTAACCAAATATTATCACATTTTTCTGTTTCAAAATGGCGCCTGTCCTTGACCTACGGAATGCTGTAATATGACTGGTTGTTGCCGTTGTAGTAAACGGCTTGTAAACAGGATATTTGCCGATTTGCAGTAATTTGATTGACACCGTGGAACGGTCTATTGACATTATGATCATCCACTAAACTTATTTTTGAGCATGTGAACTACTGTACCAAAAATAGTTAGAAAGCACCCAATATGAGGGAGATATTCAAGGGAGACCCACAATCCGACAGATTGGAGATAAAATTAACCCCAAAGATATTAAGCACACTTTTCAAGGGATCCTTAATAATACTTAGCTTATTAACATCGAAGTGACTCCTGTCAGGCATCGTGGTTTTAATATTCTGTCTAAAGTCATGGCATCGCAGAAAGTCACAACATAGTAAATATTTATTTGCAGTATATTTGCTTGAGAATAAAACAAATGAGGTCATGGAATTCTGTGGGGTTTCCCAAACTTATTTTCTGCTTTAAGATTAAATACTTAAAAATCGAGGATGGATTGTTCAACTCATGAATAAACGGTATTCATATATGTTAACACAATATTTTTACGATTCCATGGGATTTCTTAACAATATTTTACTTGAAGATCAAAGTTCATGTACTTCATGTAGTGAAGTTCGTCACCTGCCATAAAAACGCTCAAGGACAGGCAATATTCACTTTTTAAATAAATGGAATAACTTCTTTCAATGGCAAGGTATACATATATGCCGTAACTGGACAGTAAAAACTCTTTTAATATTGTCATAAAATGGAGGTGACAAACTTCACTGGGGTGACGAACTTCACTGGCTGAGCAGTACTGCAGTACAGCTCATTAATATTCATGAGGTAACAGAAATCTGTGGGATTTCCCTAGAATTCCATGGAGTCTCTTTACAATACTGTACTTGAAGATTAAAATTCTGTGAAGGTCAACTCATTAATATTCATGAGCTCACAGTACTTTGTGGGGTCCCTAACATATTTTGTGTTAGACGTGGTTACCTCAGCTCTACTTTACTTGCGTGTAGAGCCGTGGCACTACCCCACATAAAACTAGAGATTTGCATAAAATAATTTTCTGTTGAATAAAACTAGATAAAATGACTCAAAATGGTTTGATATATTTAAAAGCAGTTGATATTAAGCCAAGGACATAACAAATACAATATGTGTACAGTGTCACAAATTCGCAGTCGCCAACTCGCCCACGGCGACTTTATTGGACGAAGGTCGAGTAGAAACGCTTTTATTGTCGCCCCGCTGGCGAATTTAAAATGAAGTGAACTCGGCCAGTCCACGTTTTCTAACATATTTCTTGGATCTACGACTCCGCCATTTTATAAACAAAGCACACTCACGGTATTTCTATTCATGTACGTGATTAGTTTAAAATCGAGGTGTGTCGTGACGACAGCCAGTAAAAAGCTAACATACATCTAGTAAGAGATCGATGTCATTTCTTTTCTGGCATTTCATTGGTTAAAATAGTAAAATCGCGTTTTGAATGTAAAGAAACGAAAGTCTTTTTATTTTATATTTCTTCCGTGACTAGTGTTTTGAATGCAAATATCAGACATACATGGAATCGCGTTTTGAATGTAAGGACACGGAAGTCCTTTTAGTTTAAAAATCTTCCGTAGCCCAGTGTTTTGAATGCATGGAAGGTGCTTTTTTTTATTCATTTATTTTTGGTTACTTGTGCTATGTTCATTTAGTATTGGTAACGAATACATTCAGACACAGTGCAAGACACATTACAAAAATATATTAAAAATTGGTGACATAGATAGGGATGTTTTTTTTTTTCATTTATTATTGGTAACTTATATTTTACCGCGCAATACTTTGTAAATTTTTTTTCAACATTGGTGACATAGATATGGATGTTTTTTTTTTCTCTCTCTCTCTCTTGTTTTTTTTTTTAAATTATTGGTAACTTATATATTTACCATGCAATAAATTATTTTTAAACATTGATGACATATAGATGGGATGTTTTTTTTTTTGTTTTTCATTTATTATTGGTAACTTACCTGTATATATTTTACCATGCAATACATTATAAATTATTTTTAAACATTGGTGACACAGATGGGGATAGTTTGTATTTATTTATTATTGGTAACTAGAGTTACGATTGAAAGTAAATATGATGTACCAACAGATGACTCCCACCTAAGTGAGTTTATATTCACACATAGTTTATTATTCAGAAATATGATACCATAATCCAGTCCATTTTAGATTATTCTTAATCCTTGATTCTAGTTGAGTTTTTGCATCAAAAGTCACTCAAATCATATCTAGTCATCCATGATACTCTCAACAAGGTAGCCTAAAATATGTAGATGTAAAGGCATTTGAAGTATTTTCAAAAAAAGAAGGACCGCTTAATATTTGTAAGGGCCACTTAAGTCTCAAAGTTACTGGTCCTGCTGGCCACCATTATTTTCGCATGAGTCTGTGAGCCTGTGTGTATAATATATATGACATTTTATACAGCTTTTATAACAAAAGAGCATTTTCAAATTTTTGGAGAAATGGTCCAAAAAGTATTGCAAATGAGGAAATGTAATTTATTTTTTTGTCAAATATGTTTGCATGTTGGCTGACAGTTAAGGTTAATGTGACAAAATAGTTGTGGGAACAGTTGTGTGTATAATTTTTATGGTATTTTGTGTTTTATGCAAATCTCCAGTTTTATGTGGGGTCGTGCCACGGCTCTACACGCAAGTAAGTAGAGCCGAGGTAACCACGTCTAATTTTGTGTGAATCGTTTTTATTAGGGCTAAATTTGCGATGCCGTGACTTTAGATGAAAACTTAAAACCACGATACCGTGACAGGTGTCACTTCGTATTAACATATCCAGCAGTGGGTTTGTTCTCACAACATTAGTGGGCGATAATACAGTAGCGTAAATCTACAGTAGAATCTCCATAAATAGCTTCGTTAACAGAGGGTGTTACAAATCCACCTTTTCGTCGTTTAATATTCAGAAAATACAAAAAGCACTAATTACATTTAATTATAACAAAGTAAAAGGTATAAAAAAATTCAAGCCAATATTTCAAGGGACTGCTGAAAACCACAGGATGACAGGGCCAATTTTTTAAAGTCTTTAAGACATCTATTTACACTAAATATATAACCTGCTAGAGAATAGCAAAAGTTAACTTACTTTCTTTTAATCGAGCCTCTAGCTCTTTGTGTTCTAGTAGCTTCTTTCTATAATCCTGAAGCGCTTTTTCGCGAGAACTATCAACCGTGGTGGTCGCCATTTTTATGTACGGTCTCTCACTATCAATGACAATGTGGTTTAGCCATCGATATGTTTTTTGTTTTTTCTAGTAAATTTTGATCAACAATTTATACATTATAATTGAAAATTTATTTTGTGTAAAATTATATCTTACTTTACATGAAAAGATCATGGACAATAGATTAGACAGGACACTGTCGGACACAAAATTAAAGTATGGCAGATAGATTTTTATTCCATAGAAATGTTGAAGTGAAATAAAGAAATACAACAAAAATATAAACACAAGAAGTATATATGTGTCCACATAACTCTCAAGTTTAGCAATAATTTAGATCTTCATATAATATTAACTGAATTAGCAGATAGGATACTTTCTCAAGAACATTGACAAAGTGTTATTCATAAAATTCATGTATTGAAAAGTGACTTTAAGAATACTTTTTTAAAATTGTATGGGTGATAATATAAGATCAGTGAGGCTGGTTTTTGCATTTAGAAACTTCTTCGAACACACCAACATGTGTATACCCACTTTGGATAATAATTAAACTTTTGGATTAAAAATCAACTTACTTAGAAAGCTTAATTGTCCCTTTAATGCCTCTGGTGATGATGCCACATTCTGTTATGCACAGTTTGATTTGTGCAAACATTGCAAAAGAGTGCGAAAGGTAATCAGTGAGATACTGCCCCTGACTGATTTATCCAAACCTTACAGAAAAGCAAGCCATCCCAGAAGTAATGACATAAATAATAAGAATCATGAAAATAATATCACAGCCTCAAAGAACACAGAACTGAAACAAAGACTTAAATCCAGCATTCATGTAGACACAGGGGCTAATGCATTAGCTAAATGACTAGCTATTATTAATTCAACCCGTGATTCCTTACATTATGTTCTCTATGCAAAGTGACTCCATGGAAAATGTTAAAAATGCAACCCTATAAGTGTTTCTACTGAGGCAGATATTAATACAGCAAGGATGATCTATGACAAACATTTAATTGATAATACAGCTAGATAATACATTATTAAAACTTTATATTTCCTCTCATAATTAACACTTTTCAAGGTTTTGGGAAATGCATGTTAATTGCTACAATTAACTGTTATTTCGGGGGAAAAAACAATCATCTTTTGCTAACCCAAGTAGCAACTTCTCTATTGACATAGACCAACATCAAATAGCAAGACATTGTGAGATATTTATGTTCAATATGCTAAAACCATTGCAACCTTAAATCCAAATGTAGATAAGTATATGATTTTAAAGTTTGGAATAAATTACCTTAGCTGACTGAGTTTAAAACCTTGTCAGACTTAAAATTTCATGCTTTTAGTTTGCTAAATGTAAGCCTGTATGTAAGAAGTACATAAGAAGATTAATATATTGATTAGATTATTTGGATAAGCCAACAGAATTCAAGTATTTGATTTATTGAGGGCCCATCAATGAGGAGTTTTGATGTCACAAGATCCTGGCATCTGATTGTTGATGATTTTTGATTATAGAATACAAGCATTTGATTGGATGATGAAGTCATTTCATTTGCATATTGATTTTGATTTGTTGAGGTGTCATGACATCATAGGATGATATCACCGGTTACAGGCATCTTATTGGTTAATGATGTCACAGGATTTGATTGGTTGAGAGGTGCTAAGCAGGGTTACAGGCATTTAATTGATTGAGGAATAAAGTTATTACAGGATGCAGACATTTTATGGGTTGAATGTCAAATGTCACTGTACATATCTCATTAGCATGACTGCTCAAGGATATCACAATTTCCAAATTGGCCAAAACCATTTGGTCCATTTGAATTAAAAACATATTTCATATATTCTTATGGTTGGAATTATAAAAATAATGCGACAATGTCTAAGGGGGTTTTGAAACTGCTTTTAACTGAAACATTTTAAATGATGCTATGGTTATTAGGGGGGTTTCAATGGTACCTTATTTTTTCCCCAATGAAGCCATGGTTGTTATGGAGTACTTCTGAATGATACCATGGTTGCTAGGTTTTCAAAGATGTCATTGGCCATATACAGGAAACACCAAACAATGTGAGACTGATTGCAAGTATTTTGAAACTAACAGATTCTGTCAGATATAAGAACTCTCGTGCAGTTGAAAAGGGGCAAAAACTTATAGATTTTATAATGCTACAGTGGTCCAACCTGTTGTAACAATATGCGTTACCAGTGATTTACCACAGGAAGGCTCCAACCGGAGCAAAAGTTCAAAAAGTATTACCTGTGAATGCAGATACACAGGGTTATCAAGAACAATGATCATGGAGAATGCCAGTGTTATGTTACTGGTGTAGGTACTTGCACACTTGCTGGCTTGGCCATGTTACCTAGGGAACCAATCAGATACTCACATGGGTACTTCCTCTTTTGTTGGAAACCATCTTGCTAGGTTGGCTTTCTTGTGTCTCTTGCAAAAGGTCAGTTGCAGTGTTATAATTACGTGTAGACAGTTCTGTTTTATCACAATGTTTGTGTAAGAGTATATAGAGTTTACTGATATCATGGTTAAGACACTATCTTACCAGAAATTGGGCTGGTGCAGTCATTTTATGCCCCAATTTGACTCTCTCCTTGCATGCTTTGACTGTAGAGCGTAGCAAAAGGATCATGACCCCTGTGATCAAGGGGCTAACATGACAAAGTGTGCTTCATATTCTACACTTTCTGTAGAGCAGTGGACTCATTTAAAAGAGAATATTGCATAGTGGTCATCAGACAGGAACTGTTCAGGCTCACAGGGTGACAAAATCGAAGAGCCAGACAATAAAGATGAACCACATTTGCAGCCTGATCACTGTGGTTCAAGTGCACAGATTGCTGGCATCAGTCCTTTGGTTAGGTAAACAGCCTCACTTGTGGCAAGGAATTTCCTGGCTACATTGTTCAACACATTTTGGTACAGCAGCCTGCTATCGAAACTCCAGTCTTTTTCAAGGTGCCTGCGCTTGTGTTGTGTACCACTTCTCAAGACTCTCTGCTTACAGGACAGACTCCACACTCAACACCTGGAAGGCAATCAGTAACTGATAGGATGGCAGTACTCCCACTTCTACAGCCTCAAAAGAGTGCCTCTACGTTTGAGATCCCTCAAACATCCAGGAGGTAACTCATAAAGAGGCAGCTGGAGCAGGAAAACTTCGAGATGATGTACATGCTACAGAGAAAAAATCAGGAGCAAATGAGGGATATCTCAGCACAACTCCAGTCAGGACTGCTGGCTTTTCTAAAGCAATCTTTGGAAAATATGTTTACCCGCTTGGCCCCTGCTCAAGCTAATACTGCTCCTCCAAGCTTAACTGCACTAGTGGCACAACCTCACATAGTATCTATGACTCCTGTGTCTGCGAAACTGCCTGCCACAAAACCAGAGGAACCCATGGACTCAACTCCTTCTCACCCTCTTTTACACTCTAATCACCTCTACAAACATTGGCACAGGAGGATTATGGGACTGATACACATGCATCTTCACAACCCCAAGGTTTCCTACTAGAGGGGGAAAAGACTCAGAGTGTTGTCCCTACTGGAGAGAAAAAAGACTCCTTGTGCACAGTGTCAGGTTTGTTTTTATCCAAGACCAAGTCTCAAGCTCATCAGAAAGCATCACGAGATACAAATAACCCTTCAGGGAATGCTCAACCTGGTTCCTTGCATAATCAACAGTTACACAGACTTCCACAAAGTTCCTTATCAACCTCTATTTAAGGGGCCACAGTGGTAACACACTCACCCCCACCTCTGAGATCAGAGTTCAAATCCAAGTCTGACCTCATGTGGGAAAGCTGGTAGTTGCTTGCCTTTGGTCGGTAGTTTACAGTACAGGCCCTTGACCAACTGTATATACTAGTCTTCCAAATACCAGTCACAATATAACCTATAAGGCACTAGGTGTGATGTAAAACACCAAATAAAGAAATCCTTTTAAAACATAGTGCGCAACGAAAGTTGTACACAACCAGTCTAGGGTTTTACAGTAGACTTTTCCTCATTCGAAATCAGGCAACTGCTGGAGGACAGTCATAGACCTAGGCTCTCAAATACTTCGCCATTTTGAGGAAGACTGATTTGGTCACATTCATAACTCTCACAGACACCTGTCGGCATGTACTTAATTATTCATCCCCAGTAATAAAAAAATTGAAGGATCTGCCACAAGTTTACCAGCCTTTCCTTTGCCTAGCCATGGCTCCGCTGGTATTCACCAGTCTAGTCAAAGAAGTACAACTGAAAGCATTACAATTGGGAATCAGACTATCCCAATAATCTAGATGACTGGTTGATTCATGCCCAATCAGGAGGAGAGTAATGAGCAGATGCAAAGACTACTAAAGCTTGTGAAGGATTGGGCTTCATAATAAACCTCAAGTCAGAACTCCATCCATCCCAGAGATTCAACTTCCTAGGATACCACATTTTCCTCATTTTTTTCTCTTGTGAAGCCCACACAAGATAGGTGGATAAAGCTTCAGGAGATATTTCATCGTCTCTCCTAGCTTGAAGTCTGTTATCAGTTATCATTGCTTGCATCAATGGAGAAGACTGCGAAATGGGGCAGGATGCATATGAGACTTTTATAGTGGCATCTTAACACTCAAAATTTCTCTACCCAGGGAACAGGAAAACCTAATCTTTACAGATGCCTCAGATGCAGGTTGGAGTGCTCACTCAGATCTTGAGTCTTGAGGAAGGGTTTGGTCTCAAACAGAAAACAAGAGGAGAGTGCCCGTGAACGGGCACTGTGTCAGCTGACTGAATGTTTTTGATTTGTGATGGTGATAATGAGAGGAAAGCATAATTATCAGGGAAAGGGCTGTACAGAAATACAGTAAATGGTAACTGAACAGCATGTTCGAAAGATATTCCGAAGCTGACAGAAGAAAACGACAAAAAAGTTGTGCCCTGCAAATGGTATTATGAAATAAAGTAACAAGGTAATTGTTTAAGGGTAAAAAGTAGGTTAAAAATATTTAAAGAAATACTATAAATGCAATATCCTCGTTCCACCATGAAGAAGGGGTCCAAAGGTCAAATCTGACCATACCAAAAGATTCCCAGCCAAAGAATTTAGGATGGTTTACCATCCCAAACCTCTCGGACCAATAATAAGTGAGTTACAGGCACTTTTTAAGTTTGGCTATCCTTGTTTGACCTTGAAGGAGGGGGTCCAAGGTCAAATCCGACCACACAAAAAAATTCCCAGCCCATGATTTCTTGTAGCTTGTTTACCATCCCAAACTTGTAGGACCAATAATAAGCGAGTTCTAAGCAATTGTAAGTTTGGCTATCCTCAACTGCCCTTGAAAGAGGGGTCCCAGGTCAAATCTGACCACACCAAAAGAATCCCAGCCCATGATTTCCTATATGTTGGTTTACCATCCCAAACCTCCAAGACCAATAATAAGTGAGTTATAAGCACTTTTAAGTTTGGCTATCTTCGTTTGACCTGGAAGGAGGGGGTCCAAGGTCAAATCCGACCACACAAAAAAATTCCCAACTCATGATTTTCTATTGGTTGATTTTCATTCCAACCTCTGGGACCAATAATAAGCGAGTTATAAGCACTTTTATGTTTGGCTATCCTCATTTGACCTTGAAGGAGGGTTCCAAGGTCAAATCGGACCATATTAACAGATTCCCAGCCCATGATTTCCTACAAGTTGGATACAATGATTTACTCAACAGTGAGAACCTGAAAGAAGCTATTGCTCAGCTATCCCATGACATAGAGGTCTGCAATTTCACTATGTTATAGCTGACCAAAACGTCTGTGAATAACATATTTAACAAAATACTCTAAATGTAATAATTTTCAAGTTACAACTGATTTACTCAAGAGTGAGAACCTCAAAGTAACTATTACTCAGCTATGCAATGAGCTACATGTCTGAATTTTTGCTCTGTTATAGCTGACCTAAAAGTAGCTGAACAACATATTTAAGCAAAATACTGTAAATGCAATAGTTTTCAAGTTACAACTGATTTACTCAATAGTGAGAACCAGAAAATAGCTATTGCTCCGCTATGCCATGAGCTATAGGTCTGTAATTTCACTATGTTATAGCTAACCCAAAAGTAGGTGAACAATATATTTTAACAAAATACTCCAAATGCAATATTTTTCAAGTTATAGCTGATTTACTCAACAGTCAGTGCCTGAGAACAGCTATTGCTCAGTTGTGCCATGAGCTACAGGTCTGTAATTTCACTATGTTATAGCTGACCCAAAAGTAGCTGAATAACATATTTGCACAAATTTCTGTAAAAGCAATAGTTTTCCAATTACAACTGATTTACTCAACAGTGAGAACTTCAAAGTAGCTATTACTCAGCTATGCAATGAGCCACAGGTCTGGAACTTCACTATGTTATAGCTGACCCCAAAATAGGTGAATAACATATTGAAACAAAATACTCTAAATGCAATAGTTTTCAAGTTATAAGTGATTTACTCAACAGTGATAACCTAAAAGTAGCTATTACTCAGCTATGCCATGAGCTACAGGTCTGAAATTTTACTATGTTATAGCTGACCCCAAAGTAGCTGAATAACATATTTATACTAAATTCTCTAAATGCAATAGTTTTCAAATTACAAGTGATTTACTCAACATTGAGAACTTCAAAGTAGCTATTACTCAGCTATGCAATGAGTCACGGGTCTGGAACTTCACTATGTTATAGCTGACCCCAAAATAGGTGAATAACATATTGAAACAAAATACTCTAAATGCAATAATTTCCAAGTTATAAGCGATTTACTCAACAGTGATAACCTAAAAGTAGCTATTACTCAGCTATGCCATGAGCTACAGGTCTGAAATTTTACTATGTTATAGCTGACCCAAAAGTAGGTGAACAACATATTTAAGCAAAATACTGTAAATGCAATAGTTTTCAAGTTACAACTGATTTACTCAATAGTGATGACCTAAAAGTAGCTATTACTCAGCTATGCCATGAGCTACAGGTCTGAAATTTTACTATGTTATAGTTGACCCAAAAGTAGCTGAATAACATATTTATACTAAATTCTCTAAATGCAATAGTTTTCCAATTACAACTGATTTACTCAATAGTGAGAACCTCAAAGTAGTTATTACTCAGCTATGCAATGAGCTACAGGTCTGAAATTTCACTATGTTATAGCTGACCCAAAAGTAGGTGAACAACATATTAAAGCAAAATACTGTAAATGCAATAGTTTTCAAGTTACAACTGATTTATTCAATAGTGATGACCTAAAAGTAGCTATTACTCAGCTATGCCATGAGCTACAGGTCTGAAATTTTACTATGTTATAGCTGACCCAAAAGTAGGTGAACAACATATTTAAGCAAAATACTGTAAATGCAATAGTTTTCAAGTTACAACTGATTTACTCAATAGTGATGACCTAAAAGTAGCTATTACTCAGCTATGCCATGAGCTACAGGTCTGTAATTTCACTATGTTATAGCTGACCCAAAAGTAGCTGAATAACATATTTATACGAAATTCTCTAAATGCAATAGTTTTCCAATTACAACTGATTTACTCAATAGTGAGAACTTCAAAGTAGCTATTACTCAGCTATGCAATGAGCCACAGATCTGAAACTTCACTATGTTATAGCTGATCCCAAAATAGGTGAATAACATATTGAAACAAAATACTCTAAATGCAATAGTTTCCAAGTTATAAGCGATTTACTCAACAGTGATAACCTAAAAGTAGCTATTACTCAGCTATGCAATGAGTCACGGGTCTGGAACTTCACTATGTTATAGCTGACCCCAAAATAGGTGAATAACATATTGAAACAAAATACTCTAAATGCAATAATTTCCAAGTTATAAGCGATTTACTCAACAGTGATAACCTAAAAGTAGCTATTACTCAGCTATGCCATGAGCTACAGGTCTGAAATTTTACTATGTTATAGCTGACCCAAAAGTAGGTGAACAACATATTTAAGCAAAATACTGTAAATGCAATAGTTTTCAAGTTACAACTGATTTACTCAATAGTGATGACCTAAAAGTAGCTATTACTCAGCTATGCCATGAGCTACAGGTCTGAAATTTTACTATGTTATAGCTTACCCAAAAGTAGGTGAACAACATATTTAAGCAAAATACTGTAAATGCAATAGTTTTCAAGTTACAACTGATTTACTCAATAGTGATGACCTAAAAGTAGCTATTACTCAGCTATGCCATGAGCTACAGGTCTGAAATTTTACTATGTTATAGCTGACCCAAAAGTAGGTGAACAACATATTTAAGCAAAATACTGTAAATGCAATAGTTTTCAAGTTACAACTGATTTACTCAATAGTGATGACCTAAAAGTAGCTATTACTCAGCTATGCCATGAGCTACAGGTCTGAAATTTTACTATGTTATAGTTGACCCCAAAGTAGCTGAATAACATATTTATACTAAATTCTCTAAATGCAATAATTTTCCAATTACAACTGATTTACTCAATAGTGAGAACCTCAAAAGTAGTTATTACTCAGCTATGCAATGAGCTACAGGTCTGAAATTTCACTATGTTATAGCTGACCCAAAAGTAGGTGAACAACATATTAAAGCAAAATACTGTAAATGCAATAGTTTTCAAGTTACAACTGATTTACTCAATAGTGATGACCTAAAAGTAGCTATTACTCAGCTATGCCATGAGCTACAGGTCTGAAATTTTACTATGTTATAGCTGACCCAAAAGTAGCTGAATAACATATTTATACTAAATTCTCTAAATGCAATAGTTTTCCAATTACAACTGATTTAATTCTAATTCTAATTCTAATTGGACTTTTATAGCGCTTAATCTCCCCAAACAAGAGGACTCTAAGGCGCAACAAAACAAAAAGCAGCCAACAAAATTCTGTGTCCAGGGACATAACAGGGGTCGAACACCACGGAGAACGCCAGGAGGATGATTCAGGCTAGGGTGGATATGCTTTGGTGTACAGGTAGGTTTTAAGCTGTTTTCTGAAGGAGGCCAGGGATGGAGAGGCACGAATCACATCAGGGAGAGTATTCCACACAGTAGGAGCATCAAACGCAAAACTATTACCAAACTGTTTGACAGATTTATGAACAGAGGGGCAGAACTTTGGAATAACTAGGAAATTACCACCACTTTGACTGCGCCTGGTACTGTAAGAACTGCTGTAGGAGGAAAGATGTGGTGAAAAATACCTGGGAAAACCTGTGTGAAGATACTTATAAACAAGTGTGACTGTCTTGAACACAATGCGCTGTTCAACAGGAAGCCAATGCAGTTTCTTTAGCACAGGAGTTATGCTGGTGTATCGACTGGTGTTTGATACAATTCTAGCTGCACTATTTTGGATGCACTGTAATTTGCGTAGATTGAACTTGGACAGGCTCCTGAAAAGTGAGTTGCAGTAATCCAACCGACTACTAACAAGAGCGTTGGCTACCAGCACAGAAACATCATGAGTAAGAAACCGCCTGACATGTCTGAAGTCACGGAGTTTAACAAAACAACTTTTGCAGACATTCTGAACATGCTTGGACAAAGAGAAATCTGAATCAAGCCACACACCCAGATTTTTTACTGAATCTGCAGGGCAGAGTGAGTTGCCCAGGATATCAATTGGAAAACATGCTTTCAACTTATCCCTTTGTCTCTTCGAACCAAAGATGATAAACTCAGTCTTATCAGGATTCAGTTTGAGCTTACTAGTTGTCATCCACTCTTTAACATCATTTAGGCACTTATTTAGCTTTTCAAAGGCAGCAGATGCATTCTTCTGGGATAAATGTATATAAAGTTGGCTGTCATCAGCATAGAAATGAAACTTTATTCCATTATGTTTACTGATAATGGAACTGAGGGGGGTAGTGTACAATGAGAACAACAAAGGACCCAGGACAGAACCTTGGGGAACACCAAATAGGAGTTTACAAACATCTGACAAAGTAGAACCAATTTTTACTGATTGGTAACGGTCCATTAGGTAGGATGTGAACCATTTCAGAACGGAGCCACTGACCCCAAACCAGTTTTGGAGGCAACCCAGAAGAGTAGAGTGATCAATGGTATCGAAGGCAGCAGACAAGTCCAGCAATACCAAGGCAGTGGATTCACCTCTTGACAATGATAAGTGAACCTCATTTTTTATGTAGAGAAGAGCAGTCTCAGTTGAATGGCCCGCCTTATATGCCGACTGGTACGGGTTGTCTAAGTTATTGGCATTAATATGTTCTAACAGCTGCTTAGCAACCACACGTTCTACCAATTTAGATATAAAACTGAGACCTGATACAGGGCGATAATTCTTAAGGTCATTTGAGGGAAGATTTGGCTTTTTAATAAGTGGAGTGACCACAGCAGATTTGAAGGCATCAGGAACGCATCCTTCCACGAGTGAGCAGTTGACCAGCTTTGTAAGGGATGGTAGCAATATATCAATGCATTCCTTAATCAGGAATGTCGGCAGAGGGTCCAACAGGCATGATTTTGTTGGTGATGCTTTAATTATTTTATCAACAGCATCTTCAGAAACTTGCCTAAAGACAGTAATTTGGGGAGGATCTGAAGGAGGGTTAACATCATATTCAGTGCCAGAAGAAGCAAAATTATCTCTAATCTTCTTGATTTTGTTTTTGAAGAAGGAGGCAAACTGGTCAGCCAATGACTTTTCGGACTCATGAGATGGAAGTGTGGCATCAGAAACCCTGTTCAGGGTCTTATGGAGCTCACGCCAAAGTTTTCGAGAGTCATGACTATTGTCTGAGATCAGTTTGCTATAGTAGTCTGATTTATCTTTATTTACAAGTGCATTGCACCGAGCAATCTGGCGACGAAGCCTACTCCTGTTAAGTGTACTTTTAGCCCTACGCCAGGTTCTCTCAAATTGGCGCCTAAGGGACTTTGCACGTCGATAATCATCAGACATCCAATCGGCGGACTCCTTTTTCGTCAATTTAGATATAAGAGGTGCATGCCTATCCAGAACATCACTCAAATCATGTACATATTGATCATACAGATCGACAACAGCATCAGCTGGAGACTTGACGAAGGACGTATTTTTGAGATCTGAGCGGAAGTCAGACATATTGATACGGTGGAACCTTCTATATTGAACTACATTTGGAGTATGAGACACTTGACAAGGGAAGGCAACTGAACATTTGACTAATGCGTGATCGGAAACAAAGTCACAAATTTTAACATCAGCAATGGTGTCCTGATCACAGGGAGATAAAATCAGGTCCAATATGTGACCATGTAGATGAGTAGGTTTATTGACTAACTGTTTGAGGTCACATGAATCAAGAAAGGTAGTGAATTTCTGACCGTCACCAACTGGAACATCAACATGAATGTTGAAGTCGCCACAAATGTAATATGAAGAATTAATGGATGAAAGGTAACCAACAAATGACATGAATTCTTCCAGAAAATTACAGGTACATGATCCTGGAGGGCGATAGATGCAGGCAAGCAACACTGAGTGGCCATGAAGCCCGATTGACACCACTATATTTTCAAATGACTGATAACAAGGAGTTTCAATTATATGGGGTCTGTAGGAGGATCTGATGAAAAAACCCACACCACCACCAATACCTGAGGGACGAGGCTTGTGAGGAAAGTTAAAATCGGGAGGAGTTATAGACCGTAAGAAGCTGTCAGAGTCAAATGGACGTATGTGTGTTTCCGTGAGGCATAGAAGATCAAGGTCGTATGAAGCCACCATGTCGGCAAGGAGAGGACCCTTGTTCCTTACGGATCTGGCATTCAAAACACCGAGTGTAAACGGACCAGGGTTGAGGGATACATCTCCACCCAGTAACAGTAACAACATGAGCCCTCTTCCATTAACCATGGTCGGAAATTTTCGGCAGGAACACAAATATGATAAATTTTTCGCAACCCGTGTCAAAGGAGGACATGATGTGTAAGATGCTCTGGTACTGAACCAATCATGCCTGTGGGCCAGTGCCACTGCAAACAGTGCCATGAAGAGGAGTAACCGAGGACTGAACATGACTGGTGGGGTTGTACATCAGTAAGAGCCCCTAGTCTAAGCTCAACAGTGGGGAGCCTCAATAATATAACCCTACACCTAAAAGTCACAACTCTTCGTCCTGTGGGCGACTCACAGGCACCCTAACACCCCACACTACAGCCTCACCTTAAGCTAAAAGACAACACCACCATTTACTCAACAGTGATAACCTAAAAGTAGCTATTACTCAGCTATGCCATGAGCTACAGGTCTGAAATTTTACTATGTTATAGCTGACCCCAAAGTAGGTGAACAACATATTTAAGCAAAATACTGTAAATGCAATAGTTTTCAAGTTACAACTGATTTACTCAATAGTGATGACCTAAAAGTAGCTATTACTCAGCTATGCCATGAGCTACAGGTCTGAAATTTTACTATGTTATAGCTGACCCAAAAGTAGCTGAATAACATATTTATACTAAATTCTCTAAATGCAATAGTTTTCCAATTACAACTGATTTACTCAACAGTGATAACCTAAAAGTAGCTATTACTCAGCTATGCCATGAGCTACAGGTCTGAAATTTTACTATGTTATAGCTGACCCAAAAGTAGGTGAACAACATATTTAAGCAAAATACTGTAAATGCAATAGTTTTCAAGTTACAACTGATTTACTCAATAGTGATGACCTAAAAGTAGCTATTACTCAGCTATGCCATGAGCTACAGGTCTGAAATTTTACTATGTTATAGTTGACCCAAAAGTAGCTGAATAACATATTTATACTAAATTCTCTAAATGCAATAATTTTCCAATTACAACTGATTTACTCAATAGTGAGAACCTCAAAAGTAGTTATTACTCAGCTATGCAATGAGCTACAGGTCTGAAATTTCACTATGTTATAGCTGACCCAAAAGTAGGTGAACAACATATTAAAGCAAAATACTGTAAATGCAATAGTTTTCAAGTTACAACTGATTTACTCAATAGTGATGACCTAAAAGTAGCTATTACTCAGCTATGCCATGAGCTACAGGTCTGAAATTTTACTATGTTATAGCTGACCCAAAAGTGGGTGAACAACATATTTAAGCAAAATACTGTAAATGCAATAGTTTTCAAGTTACAACTGATTTACTCAATAGTGATGACCTAAAAGTAGCTATTACTCAGCTATGCCATGAGCTACAGGTCTGAAATTTTACTATGTTATAGCTGACCCAAAAGTAGCTGAATAACATATTTATACGAAATTCTCTAAATGCAATAGTTTTCCAATTACAACTGATTTACTCAATAGTGAGAACTTCAAAGTAGCTATTACTCAGCTATGCAATGAGCCACAGATCTGAAACTTCACTATGTTATAGCTGATCCCAAAATAGGTGAATAACATATTGAAACAAAATACTCTAAATGCAATAGTTTCCAAGTTATAAGCGATTTACTCAACAGTGATAACCTAAAAGTAGCTATTACTCAGCTATGCCATGAGCTACAGGTCTGAAATTTTACTATGTTATAGCTGACCCAAAAGTAGCTGAATAACATATTTATACGAAATTCTCTAAATGCAATAGTTTTGAAGTTATAAGCAATTTACTCAACAGTGATAACGTAAAAGTAGCTATTACTCAGCTATGCCATGAGCTACAGGTCTAAAATTTTACTATGTTATAGCTGACCCAAAAGTAGCTGAATAACATATTTATACGAAATTCTCTAAATGCAATAGTTTTTAAGTGACAAGTGATTCTACTCATGATGGAAGTTACTGAAAAGCCCAAAAGTAGCTATTACTCACTTAGCTATTGAGACAGGCACCCAACTTACTCACCATATTGTAGCTATGAAAAAAGTAGCTGAATAACATATTTTAACAAAATGCTCTAGATGCAACAGTTTTCAAGTTATAAATGATTTTGTGCATGATTTCATGAATGTTAATGCATTAAAAATTATTAAAAAAATTTATTTAAAAAAAAGTAAGAGAGATCCAGGTCTCATACTCACACAAGAGAATCTACCTCTGGCCTAGTACATATATGCAAGATATGAGAGAAATCCCTGCAATAGTCACTGAGAAAATTGTGATAAAAAGTTGAAATTTTCACACTTTTGGTGGGGGTACCCCCCTTGTAATGTCTCTAGCAAACAGACGAACAGACAGATTTGCATGCCTTGAACAATTTTTCATCCTCGATAGATAAGGTATCTTTTAAAAAAAACAGCACGTCTCTAGGCCTTGTAGTTTTGGAGGAGAAGTTGTTCACGCGGACGCGTACGCGTACGCCCACGCCGCAGAGTGACGACATAATGCCAGCTGACTGACAAGTCAGCTGACATAAAAAACATCTACACATCAATCTTTTTTTTAAATGAAGATGGTTCTTCTGGCTCTCTGATTCTCAAAACAGGTTGCAAAAACAATCAAGTCATCATCACTCAGACAATACCTCAGTGGTGGCCTATATCAAGAAACAAGGGTGGTACAAAATCAACAGAACTATGTGCTCAGATGTGGAGAATTCTTTCATGGTGTAATCACAGCAATGTGACACTCTGCGGGGATAAACACAAGAGCTGAAGGACCATTCCTAAGTGGATCCTGTTCCCTGTGTTATGGAGACTCGCACAAACTTCTTTTGAACAAAGAGGCAGCTCTGAAATTTGTCACCTGGAATACAGTTCGAGGCATAGTGAGATTTACACCTGGACTTATGATGTAACCTTAAGCCCGGGTAACTGGATCAAGTCTAACTCACCCCCTCTCCCTCTTTCATTGCCAAAAAACAGTTAGCAAAAGAAGGGCACAATCATTATCCACAGTGGTTGTTCCAGCCTTGAAGATATTCTTCTTTGCCCTGTCAGGGCCTGTAAAGTGCTATCTGGAGTGAATTAGGAACTCAAGTTTTGTTTACCTACCTACTGTAACAACAGTACAGGCCCCTTTGTTATGCCCTAATCGAAGAAATGTTTTGTCTTGCGTCTTTGCATATAAGTTATTTAGCATAAGATTTAGGTGACAATTTTCTATTGCAATATCAAGTATGATATTTTATATTTTAAGAAATGAATACCTAGTTTTTATGGATTTTTGTATTACTTGCCATGTTGTGGTAATCATTTTCATATAGATATTGTGACAAACAAGTCATATATATTTTCACTGGATTTAAGGAAATATCAATTTAATAGTCCATGAATTTCACTAAAAACTAGAGATTGCGTTTTTGCCCGAGTAAAATACTTTAAAATTATCGAAGATATATCCCAAATCTGACCTTTAGAAGGCCACCATTAGTCTTTTAGTGGAAGGCCAAGACCACAAGACATATAGGTTCCAAAGCCTTAACAATATATACTGACATACCAAATTTGATCTAAAAAAAATACTTTGGAAGTTATCAAATATCCCAGATTGGACTTTAGAAGGCCAGCATTGGTCTTACAATTGAAGGCTGAGGCCATGAAACAATAGCCCCTATCCATATACCCACATACTTAATATGAGAGGTCTAAATAAATTCTTTTTGAATATCAAAGAAATACCCCAAATTTGACCTGTAAAGGCCACCATTGGTATTCTAGCAGAAGGCTGAGAACACAAAACAATAGGTTCCAAAGACTTAACCAGATTTGAAAGATCTAAATAAAATATTTTTAAAGCCCCAAATTTTACCTACATTATAAAAGTTTAGCCACAAACTAAAGAAAAATCTTTGGGTGCAAACAAATAAAGGAAATCCTTACTTTTTCCTTCCTTATAGTAAAGAAGAATATGGCCCAGAACTGTGTAGATTTGTGCAGACGTGGGATTCCAACATACTCAAATATAAACAGGTTTACATTTCCTTACTTTCTCCCATAGCATACAACAGTCTTTTTGACAAGAAAAAAGGTCACACTTTGGTTCTATGTCCTTAAGAACCATAGTCTCATATTTAATGGGCCCTCCGTATATCCTACACATTTTGATGAGCTAGATTCTTATTTAAAATTGTTCATTTTTCAATCTTGGAAACCACTGGATATGTGTCCTTTCTCCCAAAGATAAACTACAAACTTGACATAATATTTGACCACTCAATAATATGTGGTTTTTAACCCCAGGCAATAAAGGCTGGGGTTATAGAGTCCCCTATGCTGTCTGGACAGTGGTGGTGGGCATAAAGTTTCTGCATGTCCAGATTTTTCATTATATCTTTACCCAAGAGGATCTAGAGTTGATTAGGTTTTACGAAGTATCTGGCAACAGCTGTTGTCATGGCAATGCATCCAACATTTTTACGGTCTTAAACTTGGTGGGTGTTCCACAGCTTAAACCCATGCATGAATTTCCACCAGATTTTTAGAATATGTTTAACCCAAAAGGATCTAGAGCTTATTTGGTTTGGTCAAAGGAGGAGTTTTACCTCCTATTAAAAAGCCAGGGTCATACTGGGACAGGTCATCAGCATTGCCACTTGTGGGACTTGAACCCACAGAGGTGACAGCCTATTATTAGATGCCAAACTTGCTAACCAGTAGGCCACCGAGGACCTCTTTGGTTTGAGGGAGTATCTAGCAATGTTTCTTGTTTTCCTTGCTGATAGTCGAAAAAACGCTTCTGGCAGCCATCTTGTTTTTCAAAATGAGGCCAAAAATATTCACAGGCAAGATATTATGGTTTGAATATATCCTGCAAATTTGTGAAATCTAGCTATGATATTTTTTTCAAGAGTGGCAACGGTGAAATCTTTCTACACAATGCGGCGGCTGCGGCATAACAAAGCGAAATCCATAGTATCCACCAGATGCTATCCCGTGGATACAATGAATGCAGATAGAAGGGACTTTCCAGTACAATAGCTACAGGGAATGCCAGTGTTAAAAGTGGAGGTACTTTTGCATCTGTTGGCTTGGCCACATGACCTATTGAACCTATCAGATCCACTGTTTACAGATATTAAGTTTCACTTAGGGTTGATTAACACTTATACACTCTGTGGTGCTATGACGACAATCAAGCTGCAGACAAGAGGTTTTAATGCAATGAATGAAGAAACAGTCAATTCTTTGTAGTGATTTATTTGTGAATGCTATGCAAAATGTGAATATGACAATATAAACGACCCTGATTGACACATCCCCAAACATGAAGGATTATCTGATTGAAGAAAAGCTTTGCATCAAAATATTTGAACAATATATGATCGCACAACATCCCATTTAAAAAAAAAGCAAAAAACAAACAAACCAGAGTTTAATCTGCTTTAACTTTCTTTTGTTTTTGAAAAATCTGACAAACATTCTTTGAAACACTGAATCAATAAACAAACACAAGTGCCAACAGAAGTATACACAGGCATATCACTGGATTTAACAAATGTTTAAACTATTAGCAGAAAATGCTTCGCAGATGTTATGAATGAATGGTTATACATAATGACCAGGGTGACATGTTAATAATCCTATAGACATGATTTTCAATGAAAAAAAGTCCATGAAGTTAATGTTTAATTATTCAGACTTGCCCAAATCAACATACATCCAACATGCTCACATTATCTTGTATGGATTTGAACACAATATGACACATCACACCATTATAAAGACACATGTTTATGTACTTAAGGAGGTACTTTGGGGTACTCCCCGCATTTATATTTATAGTTTCTGTCAACAAACCCGTGATGTAATTACCTTTCTAGAATTTTAACCGACTCTTGAACCATTCAGAGCTCAATTTAAAAATAAATGTTTACAGAGTGTGATAAAGCCTTTATGTGATCCTGTTTTTCTTCCAGTATACTTCTGTTATTAAAACTTTTGATTGATAATTGAACCAAACATAGATTTTATTTATTTGGGGTTTTACATCGCTTTTAACACTGTACAGGTCATATCACGACGGGTAGTTGGAAGGGCAGAGGAAACCAGTACATAGTTCGTTAGGGTTCTGTACTGTAAACTGCCGACCAACGGCAAGCAACTACCAGCTTTCCCACTTGAGGCCATGCCGGGAATCGAACCCCGGCCTCAGAGGTGGGAGGCGAGAGTGTTACCACTCTGCCACCGTGGCCCCTGAACCAAACATAGAATGGAAATAATCTAAATATATATAATCTTATATGACTAGACAGTACAATCTACAAACTGACTACTGCTTTAACAAATTCACTTTCATGTAGCAGCTTCACATATGAATTCTGTAAAACTACAACACTATGCCGTTGTACAAAACTCCAACTCCAAATTGAAAGCTTTATGTAAGATCTGGATGATATTTGCAAAGTACACTTTGCCCAAATTGTCAAAATCATGTTTTAAACTCTTTTAACTACCCAGACAAAAGGGAAATTCAGTCATATATACATTTGCTGCCACACAGAAAATCTAACAAAAGTCATTTTGGACCATGTAGCCATGTACCAACAGCAACATACAGACATTGTTAACAAAACACAAAATTCGTCTTTGTACGCCATCTGAATCTAGTATTCAGTATGTTTGTTATTGATATTCACTGCCAATGTAGCTGCTGTAATTTGAACTGTAAAGGTGTTTATGGGGTATTTTGTGTAATAAACACCATTCTCACTCCATATATAAAGTATACCCACATACTAAAAGTAAATGAAATCCACAATGGACTTTTTAGATAATCAGTCATAGCTAACATACTGGTCACTATAACTTGGGACTTCTAGGTTACCATTACAAAGACATCTTTCGAGGATCTTAGTACAATCACATACCACGGCAGTTTTGGATTTATTTTCCAAATAAGAAAATGTGACACAAACACCCACCCTCACACATGCTTACACCCCACTGTGCTGCTAAACTACATACAGGCAGTGTAATGGATAACAGACTGCTGACAAGGTATGGTAACATCTACCTGTATCTGCACGCCCCCGCAAACTGTGAAAATAATGTTCTGGTGACACCTGTGCCAATCCAGACTTTGCATGTCAAAAAAATAATAAAATTTAAAAAAAAACATAGAAAAAATATGTTTTATACAAAAATATATATTTAAAAATAGATTGTACTTCTGTAATAACTGAAGCAGAATAAATAAATCTAACAAACATTAAAGATACGCTATAACTTACTACAACTTCTAAGCAAAAATCAGAGCTAATATAATCCAATCAAAATCAACAAGGAATCACTCCACAGATCTGTAAACACAAACAAGTTGATTGATTTGAGTTTAATGTCTCTGCACTTTACGCTGAGATATATCAGATTTTATCACTAAGGGGATGGCATGGGAATCACATAGTATAACCTCAGTTATCCAACCTTCTATTATCTGAATACTCCATGTTATGACATCAGTTCCACTCTCTTACATTTGTATTTCCCAGGTATTTTATGAGTCTTCTACCATCCAACTGAAATCTTGCAGTCATAACAAGGTGGGATAACAATGGTTCCTCTGTTCTGCTGGTTTATTTTAAATATGTCGCTTGTTACTTTTAGCTTATGATTTATTATGCTCTCTCAATATTCATTCAATAACATCTGAACATTAATGCATATTTTAATTTTAATCTTCTGACCTGTATGGATACACTGTTTACACACTGATATAAAAGGTATTCTATTTTTTTTGTGTCCACGTGGTGATCCAGATCTCTCTCAAAATTTAACAGGATCCACATTGGACCGAGACTTGTCTAACCGAGAGTACATGCGTAATCCTGCTAACAAACAGACAGACCAATAAACAATCAGCAATACCTCCTTGGGGGAGGTACAAATTGATTCAAGCTTGATCATCAGCAGTCCAAATGGCCAATGAATCAATTTAGAAACCTTGAGGTAATTCTCTAGACTAATGTAACTATAGTTCCAGCATTCTCTTTGCCTTACCGTGCCCTCCTACCCCTCTATCCACAGTGTTCTGACTACTCTTCTGAGGGTTCTGTCCCCTTCCAAAGGCCAGCTTTGCTGGGGCAGACTGGCTCCCAGCCCCAGGAGATCTCTTGAAAGCACCACCTTGACCTTGAGACAGGGTTGAGTTAAGGAAGATATGGTTAACAATTTGATCGCATGGAGTTCCTCCTACAGACAGGGAGAAGTGTGGGCTGGATTTGGGCGTGAGAGTCTTACTTTTTATCAATGATCGCCCCTCTGAAGATGAACAAGACTTCTTTTTGAAGACGGGTATATTCCCGTGGTCATGAACATAACTGCTCATTGTCCTACCCAAGTCTTTGGAAACACTCATGGGTTTGACCTTCTTACAATATTTACGTTTTGTAGAGGTGCTGTCTACTTGATCACTCTTGGCGGTTTTACAATCAACAGTTACAGGTGTCTTTATTTGATTATGTGTTACAATGTCCGTTGAATCTGAAGTCTTCCCACAATTCTCAGCAGTTTCCTTTGGGTTCCCTCCCTGCTGATGAATTGTCTTACCTTTATTGATATGAATCCCAGTGACTAAGGTAAAACTAGAAACACTCTTCTTTTTCCAAGCTTTAGCCTTTTTACTCTCACTTTCATTTTCATATGACATTTTTTCTTTTGGACTTCCTAAATGACTCAATGGTTTCCCTTTCTTAGTTTCACTTTTGTATTCATTCCATGGTGTCCATTTTTTACTTTCACTTTTCCACTCATTCCATGCTTTCCCTTTTTGGGTTCCGTCACTCTCACTGCACACTTTTCCTTTCTTGGATTCTTTTACATTTTTGCTAATTATGTTCACTTTTTCACTTTCACTCCCCGGTTTTCTGTTACTTTCACTTTTGTTAATCAGTTTCACTTTGTCCTTTTCACTCCCTAGTTTTCCTTTCTTACTTCCACTGTCATTTTTGTTTGCAAGTTTTATTTTTTCACTTTCACTCTCTAGTTTCCCTTTTTCGGTTTCTGTTTTTTCCTTCTTAGTCTTAAAGGTTGCCTTGTGCTTTCCCAAGCCATTAAAACCTGCTGCTTTTCGCATTTTGTTTTTCAATTTTTTCTCTGCCAGCTTTTTCTGGGTAATCCTTTCCTTCAGACATTTCTTGACAGTCTTACTGGTGCTCCCTGTCGCTAGAGCTCTCTCTAGATATGTGGCAGTGGGTGTTTTCTTGGACTTAAGAATGTCTTTGATGCTCCTTTTCTTACTCAGATCCACCATGCGGTCTGTATTACTCTGTGCGAGCGATACACCTTCCTTGAGCTGTTTTTTCCGATACTTCCGTTTGTGCACTATGGCCTGAGGGAGGCTGACCTTGTGTTCTTTTTTAGTGTACTTTCTTTTTGGAACCTGCACCTCCTTTGTATCAGTGACTGCCTTTCTTTTCCTACCCCTCACAGCAGATAATTTGCTATGACTCTCTTCCTTGATGCCAATCGTGGTTATTTTTGATTTTGTCAGGGCTTTCTGTGGACTCTGTGACCTCAGCATCAGCCTTCTGTTTCTTACATCTTTCATATTCACTACTTTCTTCTTATATGGCCCACGTATGTAGCCTTTCTTTGGCTTTTCTTTTGTGCTGTCTTCCTCAGAGGGTTTGGCCTCTTGTTTCACCTGTTTCACTTCTACAGAACCCTTCTCCTTCTTCATCTTTCCCGCACTTTTGCTTGTTGAGGATTCGTTACTTACTCCGTTCTTACTGAGATCCTGTGCTGTTGTGCCGTCATCATGGTAACTGGAATGATGGTGTACATATGGAGCCGGCCGATGGGTTGGGTGACTCGCTCCTTTATTTGGTGTTTTTACTGGGGATTCTGCTTTGTCAGAATCCAGTATAAACGTGTCAGAAATGTCAAACGACACCACAGGAATCTCCGACTCAATATAATACTCGTAAACATATCCATCCTTACTCTCGACACGTTTCACTGTCTTGGTAAAGTTCCCACTCTTGTTTTTCTGTGCCCAGCCAAAGCCTCTCCTTTTCCGACGGATTTTTCGCTCGCTGTCAGAAGATCGCTCAGTGGATTTCTTGGTATCTGCACTGTCCTGAGAATTCTCCTCCTCTAGATTCCCTGCAATGGACGACAAACTCGAATGCCGACTTAAAGGCTCCCTCCTACCACCTGGAAATACAGTAGGAGAACAAACTGAGGTGAAGGCTGGTGATGATTTTCAATTTGAAAATACTTGGTATTTTGGTTGAAACGGTAGGCATTTATGCAAATTTCATGCATTTTTGGGGATGGACGATAATGTAAAACATGGACACCCCTGCTGTTGATTTCGGTAACTGAATACTTTGCTGAACTACTAGGGAAAATAAGTTTTTAGTTATTCGGTATCACTCTTTGCTCTTGAGACCTTGTAATATGTAATGGCAACTAGATTCTCTCTAAAGTAAGTAAACATACCAAAGGTGGCTAGCAGAATCAGTCAGTACAAGACCTGGCCAGTGGCATGTCCTCTCCCGCTGATTGCAATAATTTGATGAAGTGACATAGCTTTGGCTCCAATTTATCATTTACTCACCTGTGACTTCATTAATGTTCCCCCATCCCTTTTATTCTAGTTTCCTCGTATATTTATTTTATATTTGTTTATGTATAGTTGCAGCACTAGGGTCTGTCAATGATGGAGATCTATCACTAAAGAAGTCCTTTCTAGGTTAGATCAGATTATTTCACTCAGTGTTTTATGTGTTATTTACCTATATTTCAGTCACATGTGATCTATGTTTAATTTACCTGAAATTAATCTCTTTCATATTATTTACCTTTTTTACCTTATTTATGAATTATTTACATGTCTTTCACTCATCTGTCTTTATGCGTTATTTACTGTATTATACTCAGTTCTATTTCCTATATTTACCTATCTTAACCTGTACTTGACTCACCTGTCTTTATGCATTATTTACATATATTTCACCCACCTTGTCGTCTTTATGCATTATTAACCTGTATTATTCAGCTCTATTTACCTATATTTACCTGTCTGAACCTGACTCACCTGTCTTTTTGATGAGCTCCTCCTCCCACTCCTGGTCCAGGTATTCTCCTTGCTTCACAAACTCTTTCCTCACGGTGCAAATCTCAAAGATATGGTTTCGCAGACTGCCCAGATATGTGAACTGCCGCAGGCAGTAGATGCACAGATGTTTGGTGGGATCGTAGTCCTCTGTATCTGAGCTATCTGAACTATCTGGGCCATACATGGGCTTCATGCTTTCGAGTTCACGAATTTTCTCTTTATGAGTACAACTGGGAATATGCCTCTCTAGCATAGAGATTGTCTTATAATCCACATTGCAGCCACTGCATATTGCCGTGGTAACCACCTCCGCCATCTCCCGTCGACGTGTGTGTCTGTTTGGATTGTACAGGAGCTCAAACGGCCGTCGTCGCCTCTTTTTCACCTCGTCAAAAAGGTCGAAAGTGACATCGCTACTCCCAAATATGGAATCTGACTTTTCTGCTGGAGTTGGCTCTCCTGATGTCGATCCTACACTCGTGTCCCCCGTCAAAGCGGCTTTCCTAGGCGTGTTTTTCTGCCACCCACAGGTGCGTTTCTGCTTCATCTTGCTGTAGCGATGTTTGCGATACTGGTACACCCACACATACTTAGGCCGGAGACTCTCAGGGTCAGCGCAGTCAATGATGTGTGAGTGTAGCTCTGACAGGTCCTTCTGACGCTTGCTGCACTTTGTGCATTTGTAAGACTGTGCACTCAGCACCTCTGTAAATGTACAGGGACAACATGAGATAAGATTGTACATAAAAACATGTTTATCAGGGGTGGTATACACTAACATGGAGTAAGATTAGATCAAGATCATATCAAATATGATAAAAAAGTTTCAAGTGAGCCAGCGGATCAAATGACTATTCACAAACCAGGAGCTGAAAAGATTAAATATTTGATTTTTTTGTTCAATACTTTGAAGGGATTCCCTCAGAATTTTTTAACATTCATTTATGAGCACTGTAGCATGACCACGGAGGTAAGAGTTGGATAATCAACTGACAAACTTATCTTTGCAAAACAAAGATGGTCACCCATCTGTATGCAGCCTAATGGGAACTAACCGTTATTGTTCCAGTTACACCAAGTACAGAATTAACTAGAGGATCGCTTGCAAAAAAAATGAAAGTATTTGCCAAGTTTCAGATGAATTAATAAAATCCCTTTCAAGTTATCATCCGGACAATCTTACCCATCGAAAAAAGACATTTTTGGTCATGTGACTTCTCCGATTGGTTGTAATGTCACTGCAGCATATTCCAAAAAAATTCCCCAGGGCTACTGCATACACCTGCCAAATTTGAAAAGAATCCGCCCAATGGTCACAGAGTTATTAGGAAAACAAAACGTGGAGCAGGCGGATCCTGATTTCCTCCCATACACAAACAAGCGTCCCTTGCGGCACGTTTAATAAATTAACACTACTCTCTCTTTTCATGTCATTAATGTGACATAACTCACCATGTGTAGGTAGTTGTGTTGCTGTGACATTGAGGAGGCCGGCAGGTTTGGGCTGGTTGTACCAGACTTGTTTGAGCGAGTGATCAACCACTGTGTAATCAAACTCAATGGTGGGATGAACCTCCTCCTTGTGTCTCCTGAGTGACAACCAGTCCCCAAACTCCTGGTAACATGCCTTACAGAGGAACCTGGAATACAGAGAAATCAATACACAGAAATCAATACAGTAACCAAACTCCTGGTAACATGCCTTACAGAGGAACCTGGAATACAGAGAAATCAATACACAGAAATCAATACAGTAACCAAACCCCTGGTATCACGCCTTACAGAGGAACCTGGAATACAGAGAAATCAATACACAGAAATCAATACAGTAACCAAATCCCTGGTAACATGCCTTACAGAGGAACCTGGAATACAGAGAAATCAATACAGAGAAATCAATACAGTAACCAAATCCCTGGTAACATGCCTTACAGCGGAACCAGGATTACTGGGAAATCAGTGCAATTACTAAAGTTTTTGCAATGATCTTTACACAGCAAAATCTAACCCTGTGATTTAAGTCACTCAACGTGAGACTTGTATTTCTCTTTGCAAAATTTATAAGTCTATAATTTTATTTATAAAGATCTAGTGATATTCTAATTTTGTTTGGAAAAATAAAATAGCATTATTTTCAATTTTAATAGCTAGCACTGAATTATAGTAGATTCTCCTTGGCTTAATTAAAATATCTGATTTAAGTGTCATTAATTATATACTACAGCTTAGAACTTTAACGTACATAGCATTTAGGTTTTGTTTACAAGTTATACACTGTCTTCTTAATTCCCTGGTAGTAGCTTACCTCTGGAATCTCTCCCCCGGGTCATCAGTACACACTGCGGGTCCCGTGGGCTTGGGCGTCACTTTGTTCTTGTCAGAAGTCATCAGACCCAGTGAATTTGTACATGCCACATTACTCTCCCTCCTACTACTCCCGATTTCACCCCGAGTGTTTATACCATTCATACCTTCAGCTGTACTTTCTGTCTCAAGCTCTTCCATCACCTCCGATGAGTCAAAAGATGACCTATCTGCATTCTTTTCACTAATCACATGACCCGCTTCAGTGTCTTTTGGATGAAGTTCTGTGGAGTTTGTACAAGTCACACTAACTATTGCCTTTTTAACACCTGCTTCCTGCCTTGAAACAGCTTGGTTTCCACATTGTGTCTTATCTGCCATGTTTTCTCCACAACTGACCTCCCTCTCATCCAGTATTGTTTCTGCTTTCTTCGTACAATCTTGGTTGTTTAATAGCACCACTGGATGGTGATGTTTCATATGATCCACCACATCATCTGTAAAACCCAAACCATGCTCGGGCAGTCTTTGCACTCTAGTTATTTTGTCTGTAGGATTCTGATCTTCTTTCAAAATAACTCGGTTTTCACACTCAATGCTATCCACCATATTGTCTCCACCACTCGACCCACTCTCTCTCCTTCTTCTTACTGAATTTCTTTGATCAGTACAATTCTGGCTTGGCATTAATATGGCTGGATTTTGGTCTGTGTCCCTAAGACCAGACACACACTCACTCTCTGAGTCCACTATCTTGAAGCCGCCCTCATTACATGTTGTGAGTGACAATGTCATCTCATTTTCCTGACTTTTGTATTTGTTACTATTGCCCCTCACGTTCTCCCCTTGTGTTACCATTACCTCTGATTCACCCTCCCCTTTAGATACCAGTGCCTTTGACACATCCTTATCGTGCTTTGTCAGTGCCTTGGACAAGTCTATCACACAATCCTGCTCTAGTTTTGCATACTGTAATGAGATGGGGATGTGTATGTCAGTGTTAGATTTGGCTGGAAGTGGACTGCGGCAGGTGCTTGCTGGATACAGAGGGTGTGCTTCCTGTACATGTTGCTCGAAGTCACCCTGGTCCTGGAACACGCTATGACAGAGCTGGCAGCCAATCACATCCACCCCATTAACTTGGGTGGAAATACCGCTTTCAAAACCAACAGCCGAGTCCTCTTTAGGGTTGCTGACATCACTCTCTTCCAGCTGCATTTGTAGCGAGTAAGATCTTACACCTGCACGGGAAGTGGGTCGGTATTTGTTCCAGGGATCCCACATCCGAAAGCTCTTGGGAAAATTTGACCTACTTAGTACAGAAGATGGCAGAACATAGCTGTTCTTATCTTTCTTAGGAAATGAGACTTCAAAGGAAGAGCTGCCTTTGCAATGCTTAATGTCCCACTTAATAATATCCTCTGCATGTGATATCATCCCTTGGGTGCCCATCATGTGATTGGTCAGATTCTCACGTACATTCCGCCCAATGTTGGTGTAGAATGCCTCAGATTCCCGCTCAGCTCCTGCCCGGGTCCTGATAATCGATGCAGACGTGTTCATGATGGAATAACGTGGCTTTTTAGTTTTCACCACTTCCAGAAGGTGGCGCTGGTGGGCCAGACTGCGGTGGCGACACATGTTCGTGTAATCGAGGAAGACTTTCTTGCACACAGTACAAGCATACTTGTTTTTTGTGTTGGCATTTTTCTCACTTTTTTCTGTGGCAAGTCGAATGGACTCAGCTTTATCCATCTCAGGGTCAATGACCTGCATCTCACTCTCCTTTTTGCTTGACTCCCGTTTGTTATCTTTGGGCGACTTCTGGTGCAATTTCTGCAGGTGTTCATGTAGTGGCCTCTTTCCTGGGAATAATAAATATTATATGCACAATATTTTCTAATATATCAGATTATACACATGTAAATTTCAATGCTCTTTCCAGTAACACATTGTGTATTCAATACTTTACTCAAGTTGTGCAAATCCCAACTGGACACACAAAAACTACTCTTTGATGATCTAACAGTATTACTGTATTCAGTACAGAAGCTATAATTGCATTAAATGTGTTCAACATCTGGTAGTCATCTGGACCAAACATTAAACTGACATCAGAACTGCCCACCAATGAATGCCAAATGTTTTTTCATGCCTGATTCCAGCCCATGGTCACAAACAACAGAGCCAAGTTATTATATACCATTGTAATGTGTACAAGCTGTCTTTCTGTCAATCACTTACCTGAGAAGTACTGCGGACAGAATGCACATGGGTGGAAGGCAGTGGGGTGAGTGCGTCGGATGTGTTTCTTGAGGTCAGGAGCCTGGGAGAAGGAGGTAGCACAATGCTCACAGGTATGGCGCACAGACTCGTGTAAACGTTCATGTCGCTTCAAGTACTTCATGGATGCAAAGTACTTCCCACAGTGACGGCAGTCCCGACTCTTGCCTGAAATACATATTGTATATAGTGGGGACATGTGTAAATACTTGTGGTGCTTGAAATTCTGCACAAAGGCACAGATCTGACCACACTGTTGGCTGAAAACTATTTTTATTAGCATGTGACTGCAATAAAGTATTAAGATTTGATTACTGACACACTGAACATGTATATTGTACTGGTGATAGTTTTTACATGGCTGTAATTCTTGCATTTTTAGCTAATGGGCTTATGATATTAGTGATACTATAATCTGTACTATTAGATTATATAAAACTGACAAATTGTGAACAATTAAGCGTAGCTTTTTTCAGCAAAAATTTCACACTTGCACGGTAACTGCATGTGTTTTCACACTTGCACAGTAACTGCATGTGTTTTCACACTTGCACAGTAACTGCATGTGTTTTCTGCTGATTACCTGTGACTTTCTTGCTGTGCACGGCCTGGTGCCTCATCAGACACTTTTTCTGCTTGAACTTCATGTCACACATGTCACATGACCACATGGCCTGCTCACTGTTTCCTGGGTGATGGCGGATGTGGTCTTTCAGCTGCGGGGCAGAATCAAACAGGTCCTCGCAGATATTACAGCGGAACAAACCCTCCAGTAATCTGAAAACTTCACCCGACTGCCTTCTTTCCTGACAATCACCCTCTGCTTCCTTTGCTCCTGACTCTTCAGCAAACTCTCTTCTATCTCGACTTACTGAATCTTCTTTTGGATTTGCTCTGCTTTCTCTGTTTACCAATCTTGATGCCTCACCTGGAATGTCTTTATCAGTCTTTGCATCTCCAGTGCCAACAGAGCTGGGAATGCAGTAGCCATATGAAAGTGCTTCTGCCATCTCAGATTCAGTGTTATAGCTGTGAACCTTATCTACATTTGTCTTGGCAGATTTCTTTGTCTCTTGCTGCCCATGGGTTATTGTTTGTCTGGATTCTATTGTATCAATGACACTGGGTTCACTCCCAATACAATTCTTCTGGATCGCATCTTCAGGACCAGATCTACCACTGGTATTTTTCTCAGAACTTTTGACTTCAGTATTCACCAAAGCAGGTGACCTTTCATTCACTGCATGTTGTGCTATGCACCTGCCAGTCTCTATTAATTCCCTTGATAATTGAGGTGGAACAATGCTGTGTTTGGCAGGAAGGTGACTGGACACTTCTTTAGAGTCTACCTTTGCATTCTTTGTCATCTCTGTCATGATTTTCTGAGTGTCATTCTGAAGAACGTCACAGAGACTTCTGCCAGTCTCTTCACTTGGGATTGGTAAGGGAATTTCTTCACTAGATTTTTCTTCACTACTGCATCCCTTGCTACTCAAACACTGTTCTACAGTTTGATGCACAATAAGGCACCTATCCTTTTTCTGCTCACACAACCCACTTTTTATATCTCCACAATTTGCATGCTGCTCTGCCTTCACCAGCTCATGTTCACTCTTTGTTCCATCTCCAATGAAAGGCATTGAGTGTGAAGTAGCTAAAGGTCTGCTCATCTCGCAGCTTTCTTTGTGAGGATCTTGGATGGTAGTTCTCTTTATTTCCATCAGATTCCCATGATTCACCGAATTATTGTCCATACTTAACTCACCATTGGTATTATTCAGTTTAAATGCTTCATCCTCACCTTTATTCAGATTCAAACCATTGTGGCGATTCTCAGAGCTTTTTAAACTCTTAGAAGCCTCTTTTTCTACAGAAATTTTATCGGTAGCATGAAAGCATCCGTTTATCCTGAGGTCTGATGACTTATCACAGTTCATGTGTTTTTCAGGGAATCCCTCCTGGCTACTGTTGTAATGACTGCAGTCTTTGATGTTGGTTTTCTGTGATTCTTTTAACACAAAATCTGTCTTATGTTCACCTAATGACGACTGCAACTGAAGAGATCTCTTTAGACCTGTAACATCCTTATCAGCTGATGCACCACAAACTTCCATCTCGGGAAAATCTTCACCGTCAGAATTTATCTCAGCCTGTTTTTCACAGTCTGCCACTCTTGTTTTGACATCAACAACTACATTCTGTACATTTTGGTCCTTGTCTCTTTTGTCTCTATAGTCCACATTTCCACCATTTTCCTCACCTTTCTTTCCCACTATGCTGGAACTTTCTTCAGACAGTTCTCCACACTTCATCAAGGCATTCTGTACACCCTTTTCCTGCACTGCTTCATCTTTACTATCTTTGTTATCTGTAGTTACATCATCCCTGTCCCGTGACTTCTCTTCCTTTTCAATCTGTTGTAAATTTCCTCTATATTCTTTCTCCTCAGTACTGTGGTCACCCTTACCCTCACTGGACTCTGTACCTCCTGAGTTGGCTGTATCTGTGTACATCATGCTGTGGGGTGTCTTGCCATCATACCTCAGATCCCCTTTGTTCTCTGACACTCTGCTTCTATCTGTATCACGTCTGACTTTGTAGTTACCCACACCACACCTATTGTCTTGTATTCTTTCATCTATTTCCTTTGAAGCCAGACCTTCACATGCTTTGATATTTTCATCTACAGTCTTGTCTGTAGTCACCAGAGCTTCTCCTTGATTGTTCCTATTTTTGGTTTTGTTATCTGTCATGAGTCCATGGCAAGCCTCACTATCTACATCTTTATGCCTGTTACTACAATAATCACTATCTCTCACTGTATCCTGGTTCTCACAACCACTCCTAGCTTCACTCTTTTGTTTTTGATGTAGTTCTTTTTTACTTTCTTCCCCCTGAATCTCCACACCAGAATCCTCTTTTGCCAAGTCATCGCTGTCACCTCTTAAATGGTTCACTCTATCAGCCTTACTTTCCGCTTCTCCTTCAGCCTTTTTGTGATCCCCTCCTTTCTCTTCATCGTTCACACCTATTGTTTTGGTCAGGTCATTTACTATACCTTGAGAGTCAGAGTCTCTGTTACCATTGTCTTTCAACTGTCTTTCATCTACCTCAACCACTTGATGACCCATCCTTTGTTCTGACTGGTTGCAGATCATCCCCTCTTTCACAATGGCTCTTTTCCTTGTTAGGACATTAACCACACCTCTTTCATCAATGTCTCTATTACCATTATCATTAGCTTCTCCCTCATCTCCCTTACTAACTTCATTGCCCATCACTTCCGGCTCTATCCTTTGCCTTGGCAGGTTACAAGCCATTTTCATACTAACACCTTTTATTGTCTCTTCAGCTTCCCCACTGAGTTTACTCCCTCCCAACTCTGTTTTAATGCCTGCTTTTTCCATATCACTGGAGAGGCAGCAGTTCATGACATCTGCTGGGTGAAGGTACTTTGGGTTGATGTGGTTGCGGATGTAGTGTCTCTTCAGACTGAAGCTGTGTCTGTACACACCTGAGCAGATGTCACATTTGTACACCTTCTTGCCCAAACTGTTCTTCACTTCCTGCTCTGGTTTCAGCTCAAACTGGTAATATGTACCTTCAGATTCACTGCCATCTGGAGCAATGAGGCTTGTCAGACCTTTTTGAATATTGCCTGCTTTGTCATCAATGTCTGGTTCATTTGGTTCATCCTCTTCACTGTTTGGCACTGGATGAGGACCATGATCATCATCGCCCTGTGAGATTTCATGGTGTTTCTCTGGTCTGCGCAGTCTCTGTATGTGTGACATGTCAGTATGTGGGCTTGTGCGAGAGAGTTTCTTTGGGGGAATGTAATCATCCTCACTGGGAGGTTTAGACTTATCCTCATCACATGACTTCGTGTCTGCAGAGTTCATACGACCCAACTTTGCTTTGGGAACTGTGAAGTACAAGACATAATGGGAAATACAAAGCGGTTAACAAAAGGGCATTTCATATGAACTTTTGCATTGTGGGGGAGAGCATAATAGCACTTTTTCCATAAGTCTACTCACTTAAGAGAAAGAATACTTAAAACAAAAGAAGGCCAGTGCTATGGACCATTGTGTGTAAATATTATTTTTTACAACACATTAGTGGTTGGACCATTTACAAATATCAAAATTTATTTACGAGGGTTTGAAAAGAGCAAAATCCAGTGTTTCACATGGTTGGCACTGATGCAGTGAAACTTAAAACCCATGTGTACATCAGCCACACCTTAAATTGGAAATGCCTTTTGCGAGACATTATGTTGTGAACAAAGTAAAAATGGGAGTTATTTCACCAAAGCTTTTGTTATTTTGATGATGTATCAGCCATAAAAAATTCCAAAATAACTAGAGGATCGCTCGCAAAAAAAAAGATAATGTTTTTGCATAGCAAAAACAAAGCGTCCCGAAAAGGATATAAAGGTGAGTGCTAAAGTATTAAGAAAATGCTTCGTTTCTAGCCTTATACTGTTGTGGCAACCAAAGTCAGCGCAGTCTGCTCTATCTAGCACGGTTTTCACGATATAAGCATTTTTGTGTTTTGCAAAAAATAAAAAAATTAAAAATGTCTGCTATATTTGGCGAGACAAAAATATTTTGAAAATTGGCATGGCTACTCTGCAGAGATACCCAGCAGGTCCCAAATTTTGTTGAGTTCGCTCCATATAGCACAGTTTTCGAGATATAAGCATTTTTGTGTTTTGCAAAAACTTTGAAAATTCAAAATGGCCACCATTTTTGGGGAGACAAAAATTTTTGTCAAGACCACTGCCGTGGTGTGTATCTCCCGCCGAGCATTAAAGCAGAAGAAATAGCTTTTCCGAGATATTCACAATTTTTCATTTTCGTGTGTGAAAGGTCTTCCAAAAGTAGGTGAATGAGTTATTTGAGAAAAATTGGCTATCTGCAATACTATTAAGAGATAATTCACATTTACTCATTTTGAGTAGGTGAATAATTATCTATGGGTCTGAAACTTCACCAAGTGAAAGCTCTCCCAAAAGTAGGTGAATGAGTTATTTGAGAAAAATTGGCTATCTGCAATACTTTTAGAGATAATTCGCATTTACTCATTTTGAGTAGGTGAGTAATTAGCTATGGGTCTGAAACTTCACCATGTGAAAGCTCTCCCACAAGTAGATGAATGAGTATTTGATAAAAATTGGGTATCCGCAATACTTTTACAGACAATTAGCATTTACTCATTTTGAGTAGGTGAATAAATAGCTATGGGTCTGAAACTTCACAGAGTGAAAGCTCTCCCAAAAGTAGGTGAATGAGTTATTTGAGAAAAATTGGCTATCTGCAATACTTTTAGAGATAATTCACATTTACTCATTTTGAGTAGGTGAATAAATAGCTATGGGTCTGAAACTTCACCAAGTGAAAGCTGTGCCAAAAGTAGGTGAATAAGTTATTTGAGAAAAATTGGCTATCTGCAATACTTTTAGAGATAATTCGCATTTACTCATTTTGAGTAGGTCAGTAATTAGCTATGGGTCTGAAACTTCACCAAGTGAAAGCTCTCCCAAAAGTAGGTGAATGAGTTATTTGAGAAAAATTGGCTATCTGCAATACTTTTAGAGATAATTCGCATTTACTCATTTTGAGTAGACGAGTAATTAGCTATGGGTCTGAAACTTCACCAAGTGAAAGCTCTCCCAAAAGTAGGTGAATGATTAATTTGAGAAAAATTGGCTATCTGCAATACTTTTCGAGATAATTCGCATTTACTCATTTTGAGTAGGTGAATAAATAGCTATGGGTCTGAAACTTCACCAAGTGAAAGCTGTGCCAAAAGTAGGTGAATGAGTTATTTGAGAAAAATTGGCTATCTGCAATACTTTTACAGATAATTCGCATTTACTCATTTTGAGTAGGTGAGTAATTAGCTATGGGTCTGAAACTTCACAGAGTGAAAGCTCTCCCAAAAGTAGGTGAATGAGTTATTTGACAAAAATTGGCTATCTGCAATACTTTTAGAGATAATTCGCATTTACTCATTTTGAGTAGACGAGTAATTAGCTATGGGTCTGAAACTTCACCAAGTGAAAGCTCTCCCGAAAGTAGGTGAATGAGTTATTTGAGAAAAATTGGCTATCTGCAATACTTTTAGAGATAATTCGCATTTACTCATTTTGAGTAGGTGAGTAATTAGCTATGGGTCTGAAACTTCACAGAGTGAAAGCTCTCCCAAAAGTAGGTGAATGAGTTATTTGACAAAAATTGGCTATCTGCAATACTTTTAGAGATAATTCGCATTTACTCATTTTGAGTAGACGAGTAATTAGCTATGGGTCTGAAACTTCACCAAGTGAAAGCTCTCCCGAAAGTAGGTGAATGAGTTATTTGAGAAAAATTGGCTATCTGCAATACTTTTAGAGATAATTCGCATTTACTCATTTTGAGTAGGTGAGTAATTAGCTATGGGTCTGAAACTTCACGAAGTGAAAGCTCTCCCAAAAGTAGGTGAATGAGTTATTTGAGAAAAATTGGCTATCTGCAATACTTTTAGAGATAATTCGCATTTACTCATTTTGAGTAGGTGAGTAATTAGCTAAGGGTCTGAAACTTCACCAAGTGAAAGCTCTCCCAAAAGTAGGTGAATGAGTTATTTGAGAAAAATTGGCTATCTGCAATACTTTTAGAGATAATTCGCATTTACTCATTTTGAGTAGACGAGTAATTAGCTATGAGTCTGAAACTTCACCAAGTGAAAGCTCTCCCAAAAGTAGGTGAATGATTAATTTGAGAAAAATTGGCTATCTGCAATACTTTTCGAGATAATTCGCATTTACTCATTTTGAGTAGGTGAGTAATTAGCTATGGGTCTGAAACTTCACCAAGTGAAAGCTCTCCCAAAAGTAGGTGAATGAGTTATTTGAGAAAAATTGGCTATCTGCAATACTTTTAGAGATAATTTGCATTTACTCATTTTGAGTAGGTGAGTAATTAGCTATGGGTCTGAAACTTCACAGAGTGAAAGCTCTCCCAAAAGTAGGTGAATGAGTTATTTGACAAAAATTGGCTATCTGCAATACTTTTAGAGATAATTCGCATTTACTCATTTTGAGTAGACGAGTAATTAGCTATGGGTCTGAAACTTCACCGAGTGAAAGCTCTCCCAAAAGTAGGTGAATGAGTTATTTGAGAAAAATTGGCTATCTGCAATACTTTTAGAGATAATTTGCATTTACTCATTTTGAGTAGGTGAGTAATTAGCTATGGGTCTGAAACTTCACCAAGTGAAAGCTCTCCCAAAAGTAGGTGAATGAGTTATTTGAGAAAAATTGGCTATCTGCAATACTTTTAGAGATAATTTGCATTTACTCATTTTGAGTAGGTGAGTAATTAGCTATGGGTCTGAAACTTCACAGAGTGAAAGCTCTCCCAAAAGTAGGTGAATGAGTTATTTGAGAAAAATTGGCTATCTGCAATACTTTTAGAGATAATTCGCATTTACTCATTTTGAGTAGGTGAGTAATTAGCTATGGGTCTGAAACTTCACCAAGTGAAAGCTCTCCCAAAAGTAGGTGAGATACCATGCGGGTCAAAAATTTCGTCGAAATCGCTCTATCTAGCAGGGTTTTTGAGATATAAGCATTTTTATGTTTTGCAATTTTTGCGAAAAATTCAAAAATTCAAAATGGCCGCCATTTTTGGCGAGATAAATTTTTTTTGAAAATTGGCATGGCTACTCTGCAGATATACCCTGTGGGTCAAAAATTTCGTCGAAATCGCTCTATCTAGCAGGGTTTTCGAGATATAACCATTTTTATGTTTTGCAATTTTTGCGAAAAATTCGAAAATTCAAAATGGCCGCCATTTTTGGCGAGACAAAATTTTTTTTCAAAATTGGGATAACTACTCTGCAGAGATACCCTGAGGGTCAAAAATTTCGTCGAAATCGCTCTATCTAGCACGGTTTTCGAGATATAAGCATTTTTGTGTTTTGCAATTTTTGCGAAAATTTCAAAAATTCAAAATGGCCGCCATTTTTGGCGAGACAAAAATTTTTTGAAAATTGGGAAAAGTACTCCGCAGAGATATCCATCGGGTCAAAAATTTTGTCGAAATTGCTCTATCTAGCACGGTTTTTGAGATATAAGCATTTTTGTGTTTTGCAATTTTTTGCGAAAATTTCGAAAATTCAAAATGGCCGCCATTTTGGGCGAGACAAAAATTTTTTGAAAATTGGGAAAACTACTCCGCAGAGATACCCTGCGGGTCAAAAATTTCGTCGAAATCGCTCTATCTAGCACGGTTTTCGAGATATAAGCATTTTTGTGTTTTCCTTATTTGGAAAATTCGTAATGATTAATTAATCATTAATTACTCGGCCATTTCTTGACCAATCAATGCCAAAATCTAATGATTTCCAGATTTTAATAGAATGAATGTATTTGCCAAGTTTCAGGTGAATTGATAAAATTCCTTTCAAGTTATCATCCGGACAAGCTTCCCCATCGAAAAAAGACATTTTTGGTCATGTGACCTCTCTGATTGGTTGAAATGTCACTGCAGCATATTCAAAAAAATTCCCCAGGGCTACTGCCTAAACCTGCCAAATTTGAAAAGAATCCGCCTAACGGTTACAGAGTTATAAGGAAAACAAAATGCGGAGCCGGCGGAGCCGGCGGAGCCGGCGGAGCCGCCGGAGCCGCCGGAGCCGGCGGAGCCAGAAGCTCTCCCATACACAAACAAGCGTCCCTTGCGGGACGCTTAATAACAGTTTCAGTAAACGATTCCCAAATATTTTGTGGACTTCATTGTTTCTATCACAACAAAACAACAAAAACAAATGCCAGATACTTGTACCTATCATAACAATACCTACACATTGACAAGTGAATCATCTTAGTGCATCATCGATTACATTTGTGCACTGCTACAAAATAACTAGAAATAGGCCGCCCTGTTGATAGTAGATGCGAATAGAAACAGGATAGCATAGAAGAACACACATTATCATGTGTAATGTCCACCCATGAACCTTTTGCCCAAATTGTACAGTAGTCTTACAAGACCCTGTTTCATTTGTAAAATATATCAATGATGCTTAAATATTTGATAGTGTAGATGTAATTTATTTCAGCTTCATGCCTTTTTGCATTGGTTGGGTTGAAAATTTTGACGAAATCACTCTATCTTGCACGGTTAAGAAGATAGAAGCCAATTCCTGTTTTTCTATTTTTGGCAAAAATTTGAAAATTCAAAATGGCCGCCATTATTGGGAAAAGGAAATTTTTTTGAAAATTGCCAAGAGTACATTTCTTAGATACCCTATGGGTCGAAAATTTCAACAAAATAACTCTATTTTGCACGGTTAAGGCCAGTTTGTGTTTTTCCATTTTGGGCAAAAATTCGAAAATTCAAAATGGCTGCCATTTTTGGGGAGGGGAAAATTTTTTGAAAATTGCAAAGATTACATTCCTTAGATACCCTGTGGGTTGAAAATTTCGACGAAATCGCTCTATCTCGCATGGTTAAGGAGATAGAAGCAAATTTGTGTTTTGCCATTTTTGGCAAAAATTCGAAAATTCAAAATGGCCGCCATTTTTGGGGAGGGGAAAATTTTTGGAAAATTGCAAAGATTGCATTCCTTAGATACCCTGTGGGTCGAAAATTTCGACGAAATCGCTCTATCTCGCACGGTTAAGGAGATAGAAGCAAATTTGTGTTTTGCCATTTTTGGCAAAAATTCGAAAATTCAAAATGGCCGCCATTTTTGGGGAGGGGAAAATTTTTGGAAAATTGCAAATATTACATTCCTTAGATACCCTGTGGGTCGAAAATTTCGATGAAATCGCTCTATCTCGCACGGTTAAGGAGATAGAAGCAAATTTGTGTTTTGCCATTTTTGGCAAAAATTCGAAAATTCAAAATGGCCGCCATTTTTGGGGAGGGGAAAATTTTTGGAAAATTGCAAAGATTGCATTCCTTAGATACCCTGTGGGTCGAAAATTTCGACGAAATCGCTCTATCTCGCACGGTTAAGGAGATAGAAGCAAATTTGTGTTTTGCAATTTTTGGCAAAAATTCGAAAATTCAAAATGGCCGCCATTTTTGGGGAGGGGAAAATTTTTTGAAAATTGCAAAGATTACATTCCTTAGATACCCTGTGGGTCGAAAATTTCGACGAAATCGCTCTATCTCGCACGGTTAAGGAGATAGAAGCAAATTTGTGTTTTGCCATTTTTGGCAAAAATTCGAAAATTCAAAATGGCCGCCATTTTTGGGGAGGGGAAAATATTTTGAAAATTGCAAAGATTGCATTGCTTAGATACCCTGTGCGTCGAAAATTTTGCCATTAGTGTTTTGCCATTTTTGGCAAAAATTCGAAAATTCAAAATGGCCGCCATTTTTGGGGAGGGGAAAATTTTTGGAAAATTGCAAAGATTGCATTCCTTAGATCCCCTGTGGGTCGAAAATTTTGCCGAAATCGCTCTATCTCGCACGGTTAAGGAGATAGAAGCAAATTTGTGTTTTGCCATTTTTGGCAAAAATTCGAAAATTCAAAATGGCCGCCATTTTTGGGGAGGGGAAATTTTTTTGAAAATTGCAAATATTACATTCCTTAGATACCCTGTGGGTCGAAAATTTCGACGAAATCGCTCTATCTCGCACGGTTAAGGAGATAGAAGCAAATTTGTGTTTTGCCATTTTTGGCAAAAATTCGAAAATTCAAAATGGCCGCCATTTTTGGGGAGGGGAAATTTTTTTGAAAATTGCAAATATTACATTCCTTAGATACCCTGTGGGTCGAAAATTTCGACGAAATCGCTCTATCTCGCACGGTTAAGGAGATAGAAGCAAATTTGTGTTTTGCCATTTTTGGCAAAAATTCGAAAATTCAAAATGGCCGCCATTTTTGGGGAGGGGAAAATTTTTGGAAAATTGCAAATATTACATTCCTTAGATACCCTGTGGGTCGAAAATTTCGACGAAATCGCTCTATCTCGCACGGCTAAGGAGATAGAAGCAAATTTGTGTTTTGCCATTTTTGGCAAAAATTCAAAAATTCAAAATGGCCGCCATTTTTGGGGAGGGGAAAATATTTTGAAAATTGCAAAGATTGCATTGGTTAGATACCCTGTGTGTCGAAAATTTTGCCGAAATCGCTCTATCTCGCACGGTTAAGGAGATAGAAGCAAATTTGTGTTTTGCCATTTTTGGCAAAAATTCGAAAATTCAAAATGGCCGCCATTTTTGGGGAGGGGAAATTTTTTTGAAAATTGCAAATATTACATTCCTTAGATACCCTGTGGGTCGAAAATTTCGATGAAATCGCTCTATCTCGCACGGTTAAGGAGATAGAAGCAAATTTGTGTTTTGCCATTTTTGGCAAAAATTCGAAAATTCAAAATGGCCGCCATTTTTGGGGAGGGGAAATTTTTTTGAAAATTGCAAATATTACATTCCTTAGATACCCTGTGGGTCGAAAATTTCGACGAAATCGCTCTATCTCGCACGGTTAAGGAGATAGAAGCAAATTTGTGTTTTGCCATTTTTGGCAAAAATTCGAAAATTCAAAATGGCCGCCATTTTTGGGGAGGGGAAAATTTTTTGAAAATTGCAAATATTACATTCCTTAGATACCCTGTGGGTCGAAAATTTCGACGAAATCGCTCTATCTCGCACGGCTAAGGAGATAGAAGCAAATTTGTGTTTTGCCATTTTTGGCAAAAATTCAAAAATTCAAAATGGCCGCCATTTTTGGGGAGGGGAAAATATTTTGAAAATTGCAAAGATTGCATTGGTTAGATACCCTGTGTGTCGAAAATTTTGCCGAAATCGCTCTATCTCGCACGGTTAAGGAGATAGAAGCAAATTTGTGTTTTGCCATTTTTGGCAAAAATTCGAAAATTCAAAATGGCCGCCATTTTTGGGGAGGGGAAATTTTTTTGAAAATTGCAAATATTACATTCCTTAGATACCCTGTGGGTCGAAAATTTCGATGAAATCGCTCTATCTCGCACGGTTAAGGAGATAGAAGCAAATTTGTGTTTTGCCATTTTTGGCAAAAATTCGAAAATTCAAAATGGCCGCCATTTTTGGGGAGGGGTAAATTTTTGGAAAATTGCAAAGATTGCATTCCTTAGATACCCTGTGGGTCGAAAATTTCGACGAAATCGCTCTATCTCGCACGGTTAAGGAGATAGAAGCAAATTTGTGTTTTGCCATTTTTGGCAAAAATTCGAAAATTCAAAATGGCCGCCATTTTTGGGGAGGGGAAAATATTTTGAAAATTGCAAAGATTGCATTGCTTAGATACCCTGTGCGTCTAAAATTTTGCCGAAATCGCTCTATCTCGCACGGTTAAGGAGATAGAAGCAAATTAGTGTTTTGCCATTTTTGGCAAAAATTCGAAAATTCAAAATGGCCGCCATTTTTGGGGAGGGGAAAATTTTTGGAAAATTGCAAAGATTGCATTCCTTAGATACCCTGTGGGTCGAAAATTTCGCCGAAATCGCTCTATCTCGCACGGTTAAGGAGATAGAAGCAAATTTGTGTTTTGCCATTTTTGGCAAAAATTCGAAAATTCAAAATGGCCGCCATTTTTGGGGAGGGGAAATTTTTTTGAAAATTGCAAATATTACATTCCTTAGATACCCTGTGGGTCGAAAATTTCGACGAAATCGCTCTATCTCGCACGGTTACGGAGATAGAAGCAAATTTGTGTTTTGCCATTTTTGGCAAAAATTCGAAAATTCAAAATGGCCGCCATTTTTGGGGAGGGGAAAATTTTTGGAAAATTGCAAAGATTGCATTCCTTAGATACCCTGTGGGTCGAAAATTTCGACGAAATCGCTCTATCTCGCACGGTTAAGGAGATAGAAGCAAATTTGTGTTTTGCCATTTTTGGCAAAAATTCGAAAATTCAAAATGGCCGCCATTTTTGGGGAGGGGAAAATTTTTTGAAAATTGCAAATATTACATTCCTTAGATACCCTGTGGGTCGAAAATTTTGCCGAAATCGCTCTATCTCGCACGGTTAAGGAGATAGAAGCAAATTAGTGTTTTGCCATTTTTGGCAAAAATTCGAAAATTCAAAATGGCCGCCATTTTTGGGGAGGGGAAATTTTTTTGAAAATTGCAAATATTACATTCCTTAGATACCCTGTGGGTCGAAAATTTCGACGAAATCGCTCTATCTCGCACGGTTAAGGAGATAGAAGCAAATTTGTGTTTTGCGATTTTTGGCAAAAATTCGAAAATTCAAAATGGCCGCCATTTTTGGGGAGGGGAAAATTTTTTGAAAATTGCAAAGAGTACACTCCTCAGATACCCTGCGGGTCGAAAATTTTGCCGAAATCGCTCTATCTCGCACGGTTAAGGAGATAGAAGCAAATTACTCAAAAGTAGTACTGAAAATACACAATGAAGTACCTAAATGGCTATTACTCATGTACTGACAAAGCTATCAGTCCCAAATGCAATACCAAGCGAGCTATGGACATAACAATCTTGTATTCAAAATTGTAGTAAAATATCTTTAATTATTTTGGCTTAAATGCACGGAAACCAATGGGTACTGAAAATAGCTGTACTTAAGTATTACTCAGTAAGCAAAAGAGGTACAACAGCCAAAAGCAATCCCAAGCAAGCTACTGACCCAATAAGCCTGCATACCAAATTTGGTGACAATAGCTCTAATACTTTTCCTTTAAATGAGCGGAAACCATGCGTGACGCCGGACATCGGACGCCGGACGCCGGACATCGGACATCGGACGGCGAAAAAAGTAAAAATAATATATCCACCCCCCAGGGGGGTGGACATAATAAACTGAACGTTTCCAAATTGTGTAAGTCTACCTTTATTCTTCATTTAACCATAGAGGTGAGAAACAACAGGAGACTAGTATGTACCTGCAAGTGGACATTAGTTGCATACATGTAAGTTGGCAGTACCTGTATGTTTACGTTTCCGTCGTGTCCCCTTGAGCTGGACTTTTTCATACCAAGTGAGCAACTCATCCCCCGGAGAGATGTCCTGTGAAAAAAGGGGTGGTAACGTGTAAACAACATGTAAACAGTACCTATCAGACAGAAGTCTTAAAGAGTCGAGCCTCTGTTACCCAATCACGTTGAGAAATTCAAAAAAGTTCCATCAATAGAGTCTATTAAATTGGATGAGATAATTTAAAACTAAAGAGTACACAACCTAAATTATAATGATGGACTGAGACTTCAAACATTAAGAATGCCAAATGCACTGAAGTAGCCTCAATACTCAATCCATACCTTTATAGCCTTGTAAAGGATATCCGTCCCCACTTGCTCAGACACTATGTTCTGCTCCTCAAAGAAGCGGGCACTCTTGATGTATCGCATCCAGTTGCCCTTGCTGGGGTCAGTGGCATCAATGTACCACAAATGTTCTTTGCTCTCTAAGTCCACAATCTGATAGGGAAAACAGAAGTTCATGTACTAAACAGTGTACGCTATACCGTACATGTGGACTATGTACTCTACAAGTGTACTTTGTACTCTACATGTTGCAGAGTATAATGTGTACAGAATGCATGAACCAATGTACTTCAATTGTCGCCTATTATCTCGAGGGCCATGTAGAGTTTGTGGAAACTGACTTTCCACTGCTGTGGTTGAAAGGTTGACACTAGGGTGCAGCGTAAGAAGGGGAAGTTGGTTTTACACTGAGTCATGTGATCTGCAGAATGTGCACAGCCATGTTTATACACTACCAACTGAAATACTAATTAAAACTAAAACCTTGTACTTCTGAAAGCAAAAAGAAAAAAAATGCTCTTGATGTATCCCAAATACAAACAAAAACCATGCATGAAGCAGATCTTGGGATGGCAATACTGGCAAATGTACCAACATTAAAATCTGTCCACAAATAAATGTACTTACCAACCCGAGATAAAAAAAGAATGTTTTAAATGTTTCATTAACAATACAAGGAAAGTAGTGAGAAACTGTTTTCTGTACTAATGACTATGATGAGAGTTTTGGGAGCCAACACAAGATTCAACTGAGCACCTCTTTGTGAAGACTACGTTGTGACTTGGTCTTAGGGAAGCCCAAGCTTACCAAGCGTCTTACCAAGCATCTTACCAAGAGACAAGTGTCAGATTTTGGCAATCAAAATAGAAGACAAGATTGATCATGCCAAGAAAGGATAGAAAAAGTTGCTTACCAATTAAACTGTTGTCTTGTGACTGACCAGATAAGTCTTATGACTGACCAGATAGGTCTTACGACTGCCACAATAAGTCTTATGACTGCCACAATAAGTCTTATGACTGACAATAAAAGTCTTATGACTGACACGATAAGTCCTATGACTGACATGATAACTGTTATGACTGACAAGATAAGTCACACAACCTGCTCCTGAAGGCCATGATCCAAGATAACTTGTGATACTATGTTATGGTCACTTCTGAAAGATTAAACAGGAGACTTGTAAGACTTATGTTGTGGTGGGACAAGATTACTCTGCTCTATTTCAACAAGAAGATTAGTTTTATCATGAGAAGGCTGGGCAAGGTAAGTAGACAATCTTACAAGTTTGGCAAACACCAAGACCACTGACCTCCCACACGTAACAAGGATCCATCCCACTGTGAGCTTCCTGTACTTTCTCCCCCTCAAATGGACCAAACTGGTCACCAGTGGATATCGCCTCTCTGCAGAAAATACCTGTAACACAGGACATAGCATGCTGAACTAAAAACACACAGATCACTTCCTCACAAATCATATAGTATATTACATAGCACACCAAAATCAGCTGAGGCAAATCTGGCCACATCAAATGGTTAAAATAAGTTGCAACATGTTAGCCATTTACTTGTAGAGATACTTACTTTGAGAAACATGAAGTTCTGACAGTATAGTACAATTTTGGGAGTAACTGAAGTCTCATAAACTGAATCAGTACAATGACCTTTTAAAGCGTGTGCTCTAGCAAGGCTCGTACTTCTACAGATCAGTTTTTTTTCTCTATTTTTTCTGTCCCCAGGCTTTCATAAATTCTAGTGCAGTACTCGTGTCTCTGATGGTTTTGCAGCTTGCAAATGTAGACCAAAAGACTTTTCAGTCTTGTTTTTCAAAATCTTTTATCATTTAACTTCAAGTCCAAAATGGTAAACAAATAATTGAACCCTCTTGCAAACTGAATCCTCATGTTATCATTCTACTGGGTAATTAGTGTAAGGTTGGGACTGAATAAGACAATGATGATTTGACAAGCTATTGTTGAATGAACAATGATCTGTAGCACCACACAATGGGCTGGCATGATATCTAACTAGGATTTTCACACTTCACTGCACACAAGGAGTTCAGCTTCTACTTCTACCTTTTCACATCAGTTGAAAAGAATCGCTTAGTGCATCAAACCAGGCAATGCTTATCACTGCTTTCTCAAAATCCAACTTCTGACTATTCCTGTGCTATAAGTAGGGGTATTGCAGTAGCGAATTTTTCCTTCCGGTACTTCCCGGTCGGTTACCGGCTAACCATCCCTTATTTAACGAAACATGAGAAGTGTAAGCGGTAGCTGAACTTTATGCCGGTTTGCAGTAATTTATTCACCATACCGGCGATACCAATGTAACCAATGTACCTACCCCCCCCCCCCGGTAATATGAAAAAAAACTACCTATACCTTATGGATATAGCCCGGAAAAGATTTTATAGGTCCAGGTCACTACGGCAAGGTCAAAGGTCAAATGAAGGTCACACTATGACGTTGCACTCCTACACCCCCTAACCAATGTCCCTACCAAGTATCAACTTCCTACACTTTACGGTTTCCGAGATATAGCCCGGACAAGATTTTCAAACTCAAGGTCACTATGGCAAGGTCAAGGGTCAAATCAAGGTCACACCATGACGTTGCACACCTACAGCCCTAACCAATGTCCCTACCAAGTATTAACCTCCTACACCTTACGGTTTCTATGATACAGGCCGGACAAACTTCTTCCCACCACCTGCCCACCCATCTGGACACCATGGGTGAAAACAATACCCTGACGGCCCTTAAGGGCTGTGGGGTAAAAACTGAAAAAAAACCCCCAAAACATAGCCTGCTTATGGCAGAATCTGAAGTATGATCAATGTCTGTAATCTGTAACATACTGTAAAACAGGTTAGATGTTTTGTAATCTGGATTTTTTTTACCTTTTATGTTGCTTATATATTGTAGAAATTCTTGATTTCCTTTTATTCTTTATACACTGTTTAAATTATGGTAATTTAAAAATATTAATAGTCTTTTATAATTATCACAGGTGGGGGGGAATTTTCATGGCGGGGGGAAGACTATTTTTTAGAAATCTTACCCCCCCTGGGGGAAGATTTTCCGGAGGGGGGAAGATTTTCTTTTACATTAGTACTACCACACCACCCCTAGTTATAAGCTCTTTTCACACTTTTAACTTTCACTTGTAGCAAGATTCTTTTTATTGCATTTTTATTTATAACTAAACAAGAATCGGCTGAAACAAAATGTTTCATCTACATGCCACAAAGGTTTCCCTCAGCACCCATGCACAATCACTCTAAAACGGACAGCTACGCAGTCGACAGAAATGAGTTGCTGCTCATTACGCAGGAGTACTTTATAGAGAAACATTGCCCGATGTTACATTTTCCCACACAATTTGACCACACAACCTCAAAATCAAATTTAACTAGAGGATCGCTCGAAAAAAAAAAAGATAATGTTTTTGCATAGCAAAAACAAAGCGTCCCGAAAAGGATATAAAGGTGAGTGCTAAAGTATTAAGAAAATGCTTCGTTTCTAGCCTTATACTGTTGTGGCAACCAAAGTCAGCGCAGTCTGCTCTATCTAGCACGGTTTTCAAGATATAAGCATTTTTGTGTTTTGCAAAAAATAAAAAAATAAAAAATGTCCGCTATATTTGGCGAGACAAAAAGATTTTGAAAATTGGCAATTTTGTTGAGTTCGCTCCATATAGCACGGTTTTCGAGATATAAGCATTTTTGTGTTTTGCAAAAACTTTGAAAATTCAAAATGGCCACCATTTTTGGGGAGACAAAAATTTTTGTCAAGACCACTGCCGTGGTGTGTATCTCCCGCCGAGCATTAAAGCAGAAGAAATAGCTTTTACGAGATATTCACAATTTTTCATTTTCGTGTGTGAAAGGTCTTCCAAAAGTAGGTGAATGAGTTATTTGAGAAAAATTGGCTATCTGCAATACTATTAAGAGATAATTCACATTTACTCATTTTGAGTAGGTGAATAATTATCTATGGGTCTGAAACTTCACCAAGTGAAAGCTCTCCCAAAAGTAGGTGAATGAGTTATTTGAGAAAAATTGGCTATCTGCAATACTTTTAGAGATAATTCGCATTTACTCATTTTGAGTAGGTGAGTAATTAGCTATGGGTCTGAAACTTCACCATGTGAAAGCTCTCCCACAAGTAGATGAATGAGTATTTGATAAAAATTGGGTATCCGCAATACTTTTACAGATAATTAGCATTTACTCATTTTGAGTAGGTGAATAAATAGCTATGGGTCTGAAACTTCAGAGTGAAAGCTCTCCCAAAAGTAGGTGAATGAGTTATTTGAGAAAAATTGGCTATCTGCAATACTTTTAGAGATAATTCACATTTACTCATTTTGAGTAGGTGAATAATTAGCTATGGGTCTGAAACTTCACCAAGTGAAAGCTCTGCCAAAAGTAGGTGAATGAGTTATTTGAGAAAAATTGGCTATCTGCAATACTTTTAGAGATAATTCACATTTACTCATTTTGAGTAGGTGAGTAATTAGCTATGGGTCTGAAACTTCACCAAGTGAAAGCTCTCCCAAAAGTAGGTGAATGAGTTATTTGAGAAAAATTGGCTATCTGCAATACTTTTACAGATAATTCGCATTTACTCATTTTGAGTAGACGAGTAATTAGCTATGGGTCTGAAACTTCACCAAGTGAAAGCTCTCCCCAAAGTAGGTGAATGATTAATTTGAGAAAAATTGGCTATCTGCAATACTTTTAGAGATAATTCGCATTTACTCATTTTGAGTAGGTGAGTAATTAGCTATGGGTCTGAAACTTCACCAAGTGAAAGCTCTCCCAAAAGTAGGTGAATGAGTTATTTGAGAAAAATTGGCTATCTGCAATACTTTTACAGATAATTCGCATTTACTCATTTTGAGTAGGTGAGTAATTAGCTATGGGTCTGAAACTTCACCAAGTGAAAGCTCTCCCAAAAGTAGGTGAATGAGTTATTTGAGAAAAATTGGCTATCTGCAATACTTTTAGAGATAATTCACATTTACTCATTTTGAGTAGGTGAGTAATTAGCTATGGGTCTGAAACTTCACCAAGTGAAAGCTCTCCCAAAAGTAGGTGAATGAGTTATTTGAGAAAAATTGGCTATCTGCAATACTTTTAGAGATAATTCGCATTTACTCATTTTCAGTAGGTGAGTAATTAACTATGGGTCTGAAACTTCACCAAGTGAAAGCTCTCCCAAAAGTAGGTGAATGATTAATTTGAGAAAAATTGGCTATCTGCAATACTTTTACAGATAATTCACATTTACTCATTTTGAGTAGGTGAATAATTAGCTATGGGTCTGAAACTTCACCAAGTGAAAGCTCTGCCAAAAGTAGGTGAATGAGTTATTTGAGAAAAATTGGCTATCTGGAATACTTTTAGAGATAATTCACATTTACTCATTTTGAGTAGGTGAGTAATTAGCTATGGGTCTGAAACTTCACCAAGTGAAAGCTCTCCCAAAAGTAGGTGAATGAGTTATTTGAGAAAAATTGGCTATCTGCAATACTTTTAGCGATAATTCGCATTTACTCATTTTGAGTAGGTGAGTAATTAGCTATGGGTCTGAAACTTCACCATGTGAAAGCTCTCCCACAAGTAGATGAATGAGTTATTTGATAAAAATTGGGTATCCGCAATACTTTTACAGATAATTAGCATTTACTCATTTTGAGTAGGTAAATAATTAGCTATGGGTCTGAAACTTCACCATGTGAAAGCTCTTCCAAAAGTAGGTGAATGAGTTATTTGAGAAAAATTGGCCATCTGCAATACTTTTAGAGGTAATTCGCATTTACTCTTTTTGAGTAGGTGAGCAATTAGCTATGGGTCTGAAACTTCACCAAGTGAAAGCTCTTTGGGATAGCTGCTCTGCAGAGATACCCTGAAGATAAAAAATTTCGTCGAAATCGCTCTATGTAGCACGGTTTTCGAAATATTAGCATTTTTGTGTTTTGCAATTTTTGTGCAAAAATTCGAAAATTCAAAATGGCCGCCATTTTTGGCAAGACAAAATTTTTTTGAAAATTGGCATGGCTACTCTGCAGAGATACCCTGTGGGTCAAAAATTTCGTCGAAATCGCTCTATCTAGCACGGTTTTCGAGATATAAGCATTTTTGTGTTTTGCAATTTTGCGAAAAATTCGAAAATTCAAAATGGCTGCCATTTTTTGCGAGAAATTTTTTGTTTGAAAATTGGCATGGCTACTCTGCAGAGATACCCGGCGGGTCAAAAATTTCGTCGAAATCGCTCTATGTAGCAGGGTTTTTGAGATATAAGCATTTTTATGTTTTGCAATTTTTGCGAAAAATTCGAAAATTCAAAATGGCCGCCATTTTTGGCGAGACAAAATTTTTTTGAAAATTGGCATGGCTACTCTGCAGATATACCCTGTGGGTCAAAAATTTCGTCGAAATCGCTCTATCTAGCAGGGTTTTCGAGATATAAGCATTTTTATGTTTTACAATTTTTGCGAAAAAATCGAAAATTCAAAATGGCCGCCATTTTTGGCGAGACAAAATTTTTTTCAAAATTGGGATAACTACTCCGCAGAGATACCCTGCGGGTCAAAAATTTCGTCGAAATCGCTCTATCTAGCACGGTTTTCGAGATATAAGCATTTTTGTGTTTTGCAATTTTTGCGAAAATTTCGAAAATTCAAAATGGCCGCCATTTTTGGCGAGACAAAAATTTTTTGAAAATTGGGAAAAGTACTCCGCAGAGATATCCTGCGGGTCAAAAATTTTGTCGAAATTGCTCTATCTAGCACGGTTTTTGAGATATAAGCATTTTTGTGTTTTGCAATTTTTGCGAAAATTTCGAAAATTCAAAATGGCCGCCATTTTGGGCGAGAGAAAATTTTTTTGAAAATTGGGAAAACTACTCCGCAGAGATACCCTGCGGGTCAAAAATTTCGTCGAAATCGCTCTATCTAGCACGGTTTTCGAGATATAAGCATTTTTGTGTTTTCCTTATTTGGAAAATGCGTAACGATTAATTAATCATTAATTACTCGGCCATTTCTTGACCAATCAATGCCAAAATCTAATGATTTCCAGATTTTAATAGAATGAATGTATTTGCCAAGTTTCAGATGAATTGATAAAATTCCTTTCAAGTTATCATCCGGACAAGCTTCCCCATCGAAAAAAGACATTTTTGGTCATGTGACCTCTCTGATTGGTTGAAATGTCACTGCAGCATATTCAAAAAAATTCCCCAGGGCTACTGCCTAAACCTGCCAAATTTGAAAAGAATCCGCCTAACGGTTACAGAGTTATAAGGAAAACAAAATGCGGAGCCGGCGGAGCCGCCGGAGCCTGAAGCTCTCCCATACACAAACAAGCGTCCCTTGCGGGACGCTTAAAAAGAAACACAAAAGGACAACATTGAATGAAACATTAAATCATGTTTCACAATACAAATAAAACTTCTGCTTTATCATAGAATTATAGATTTAATCACACCTCTAAATAAAGAACTGAGGCCTTCATCCTATGTTTGAGGTTAATATATATAGCTTATTTCTATATTCCTCTCTACCTACCCAAGGTGCTGGGTTCAATTCCTGAGCGGGTGAGTGTGACCTGAGGAATGATGGACAGGCCCGGAGGCGGCTCCAGCTCGACTTCAGTCTCCATGGCTACTGAAAAACAAAAACAGTAAAAATGCCTGAGATAAAGAAGTCAGCTGTGTACAAAAGCCATATCAATATATCACCAGTGTTTTTCAACATGAATTTCCATGATTATCGCAATTATAATACCGACGGTATTTCAGTCTCATACAAGAGTTCATTTGGTGCTTTTTTGACTGCAGAAAAAACCCAATAGCAAAGAAATTCATGACCTTTTTGACAACATATGCATGCAAATTACAACAATTGATAGATTTTGATCATTGGTTATAATATTTACTTAAAATATAAAATTTTATGTGTATAATTTTGAAATTATCATCATGATACATGAAGTCAAATGTGTTGAGAAAGTGTCTTTTCTCAATATAATGAGACTGATGACATCACTACTTCAGGTTTAATATCACATATCAGGCTGACCACTTAAATGTAGGATGAGAACATGACTGAGTAACCTGTACCTATCCCCAAATTTCCCACACATAAACTTTGAGCTAGACCTGAACTATTTACCGTTGGGGTGGGACGACAGCCAGAGTATATTAACCATTATACTGGGACAAACTCAACTATCTACAACTAATTTCAACCTCACGAGGGTGGCTCCTCTGTTACTGATAGTTCAACATTTGGAAATGACCATGTCTCCTATATCTGGCCATTTTGGAGCAATCTGTATGATGCTTGGACAGTTAGTGACCAAATTCCTATCTGTTTAGAATTACTCCACACACCCTCTGACAGAAGTCTGATGAAGAAATGTATACTGAGATGACCTGCAAAAAGGAATGAGAACTGCACCTGAAGTGATCCCAAAGTCAGGCCTAAGTGATTTTTAATGAATAAGGAGTAAGATCAGTATTTCTCTGGGATCACAGCCATGCTGAATTATTTAGGAATACCAACGCAAAAGTGTTATGAACCTTACTGAAGGATGTAAGAACCCCACAGGAATACAGTTTGATTGGTGGACTTTAGGTACGCAGTCAGCGACCCAGTCCGCCTGATATGACATCAGGCTATTCAACGGGACACAAAACTCCAAGTCTGGAACAGAGTTATCATTTACCACCTAATAGTAAATCTGGTTTTGGTGACTGAGTAGACTTTCTTCAAGTCCTTTTGTCTAAGGTATTATATGAGGACTGTATGACTTTTTTATCAGAATGTGGGGCTGACAAAAGTATTTTATCTCTGACAGTAATATCCCCACCCATTTGTGGATTCATAATGATTCCATGTATGTCAGATTTGGTGGAATAAGAAATACACAGACTTGGAGCAAGTCTAGTGACTGAGGAATCATTGTGGCAACATGTATGGGATCTCATGACACAGGAAGAAGATAAACTGTTGTTTTTACAGCCATTTAATATTTCCTTCCTTGTCATACATCAAACAAAGGCTCGCTCACTAGTAGATCTACTGGTACTAATACAGTGTTATCAAAAATGCCATAAATTTAGACTCAGTTTACTGGATTCTATACTGTGACTATTTCATGTACTATACCATGTTCTGCAATCAATATGGTAGCCTTCATATTAAATCTGATTACTATGACATATTCTATCTTGTGGCAGTTCTACAGATGTTTTATCATCATATATGATATCAAGGCATTTTACTGAATTCACCATAGTTTTTGTACTCTACCAAATGAGTATATATTTTTAAATCGCACATAATATGACGTATGCAAATATATATGAGAATATGCATAAATATGGAACGGAAGCACATCTATCACATCATCAAATATATCAACTGTTGGTTAATTGGAACCAGTTTCAGAAGATCTAGTATTTTTTTTGTGTAAGTGGAAGACCGCCTTTACTAGAACTAAACTGACTGAGTATTACAGGTCATGAAGTCCACAGCACACAGTCATAAGTCAAACTTCTGAAGTCAAATGTTATTGTGTAATCAAATACAAGTAACTGGCAAGTCCCAACAATATGTTGAGTGTACAACACATCCCAGAGAATTTAATATTCCTCAATGTTGGTGTAAACAAAAGTAAACATCAACAGAATTAAGTGGTTTACATTTTCACTACTTCAGCTCCAAATAAATCCACTAGAAAACACACTCTCTCCCTACAGGTCTACTAGCTTTTCTTGTGGCTTTAGTTGATAAAGATACTAATAGCAAGTTCACATCAACATACTATAACATCATGACACCAAGTACATTGTATTAATTCTTCAAAAATGCATCCTTTTCTTCTGAACATTAAAATACATTTCAAAATGTGTGTATATGATTCACACCACCAACACAATTACCAAGACAAAGCCTAGATGAACAGGAAAGGATAACACACAACAAATTGTGAAACTTACAAATATATACCCCAGTATATTTCCTCATTTCTTTTCAAGACAGAATCAAAAGAGTTCCAAGAAGTAAAACAGTCACTGGCCTGTCGTTTTATTTTACTTCAACTTTCAGCAAATATATTTCAGTGTAAAAAAGCAGTTGTACCCACCAGACACGTTTTGTTGTGACATTCAACAACCTTGACCTTTCTATCACCCATTCCCCTCCCCACTCATGCCAATAGAGATCTGTATTCATCTCTTTACCCTTACAAGTGCCCCATCCTTTCACACCCCAATGACCTTTTCCCCATAAAACTGAGGTGTTTTGGTTTTATTCACAAACTCACTCTGTGTACCTGCTCATGATTGGTTGATTGTCACAGATGTCCCACCCCAGCTGTTCTGTCTCCAGCCCTTTATTCTGTATTTTGCTTTTTTAAACATGTCTCTTTGTTTGCACAAACAAAAGTTACATAAAGCCACATCGAACACGTGTTAAAAATTAAACAAATTTATTCCACTGAGCTGAGTAAACATTTTATGTCTTGCATGGAAAAAACTTGTACAAACTTTTACCATTTTACAATAAATATAAAAAGAAGCTGTACAATTATAAAAATTCTGACCAATGTTCAAATTATTGGTCAGCTGTTCGACTATTTTCTCATGAAAATATCTGATTAGAAGATACCTGACAATAATATCAGTGACCTCATACTTGTAGTTATCATATAACATTCGAACCCCCACCCCCACCCCCCCACCCCCCCAAAAAAGAAAAAAAGAATCACAATATATATTCTTATTTATTTTTTATAAAACTGGTTTCTTTATTTAAAATATATTTACAGCTTTAATTTTGGCATTCAAATAAAATCGGATTTACAGTGTTTATTTTTTAACTGGTGTGCATGTCATGTTCACATTTTTAAGCTGAAAATGGCCACATAACTGTTACTTTCTATGTATTTAAATATTATTACACACATCATATTACTAAACTACATAACTGCTATTCACAACAGGAACCAGCCTTAGTTCAGCTCAACTGTACAGCTTTTTGATATTTTATACTAAACAGAAATTCACTGAACAATTGAATAGTAAATGTGATAAATATAAATACTACCTTGCTTCAAACCCTCTTCACCTATCTGATGTCATTTTTCGATATATACTGTGTAATGTGTCAATAAGATCTCTCACACAGATCAATAATCTCACAGGTAACACAGTTTTGCTTTATTTTGCTGGTGTTGTCTTGACATAGCTATGTATGACCAACTCCTATAATACTGGTTGTGGCCTCATGTAAATCTCAACATCAGCATACACCTTGAACTGTTGGTCTTTTCTACCACCAAAACAGGAGAATCTCTATTACTAGAACTGATGTAAGTCAGGTGTAATAGATATTGGAGGACATGTTTTTATAACTAGAAAACTAGAACCAAATCTTACAGATATTAAGAGGTTGTAATTAAACAGTCTTTACCGTATACATGAGCTAGAATCTCAGATTTGTACCTTGAATGGACTCCACTCTTATGACACTCCATGTGGTAATTCTAACCTACTCAATACAACAAAAAAATTCGAAAATATCCAAAATCTCTGTTTACATCAAAGCCCAAATTTGAAGGGTTTAGATGGCACTCAGAAACATGTATTCCTCTATCATTCATTCATTAAAGATGACTCACGGGTGAAAGTTGGGGTTTTAGGTCACAGTCAAAAGCTAAGGCTGTATCAGGAGTTGCCTTGTTGGGATGAGCTTGTCAAATTATTACTTATAACTTCCAGATATACATCTTTACCTGTGTTTAACTGTGCATTAAATGTCTTCAAATGAGTCAAATTCAGGTATCTAATATGCAAGTGCTTAATTGAATAACAGAGTTAAACTAGACCAAGGACGCATCTGTGGCCAGATGCAAGATGTATCCATCGGAAAAGGCCAACTAACATGGTTTAGAAGATAAACAGCATTTTTCAACTAGACCTAGCGCATCGGAGAACCAATGCAAATTGTATCCACCGTAAAGACAATGCACCAAAAAATCTAGGACCAATAATAAGCGAGTTATAAGCACTTTTTAAAGTTTGGCTATCCTCATTTGACCTTGAAGGAGGGGCCCTAGGTCAAATCCGACCACACGAGAAGATTCCCAGCGCATGATTTCCTATATGTTGGTTTACCATCCCAAACATCTAGGACCAATAATAAGCGAGTTATAAGCACTTTTTAGTTTGGCTGTCCTCATTTGACCTTGACCGTGGGGCCCAAGGTCAAATCCAACCACACCAGAAGATTCCCAGCCCATGATTTCGAATGTGTTGGTTTACCGTCCCAAACATGTAGGACCAATAATAAGTGAGTTATAAGGACTTTTAAGTTTGGCTGTCCTCATTTGACCTCGAAGGAGGGTTCCAAGGTCAAATCCGATCATGCCAGAAGATTCCCAGCCCATGATTTCCTATATGTTGGTTTACCATCCCAAACCTCTAGGACCAATAATAAGCGAGTTATAGGCACTTTTACCTTTGGCTATTCTCGTTTGACCTTGAAGGAGGTCAAATCCGACCACACCAGAAGATTCCCAGCCCATGATTTCCTATATGCTGGTTTACCATCCCAAACCTCTAGGACCAATAATAAGCGAGTTATAGGTACTTTTACCTTTGGCTATTCTCGTTTGACCTTGAAGGAGGGGCCCAAGGTCAAATCTGACCACACCAGAAGATTCCCAGCCCATGATTTTCTACAGTGTCGATTCTAGGAATTTCAAAAAGTGGGGGCGATCCCCCACCACTACACAAAATGTGGGGGAGGGGCTAAAAATTCTGGGGGACGACTTTATGATAAGTTTAAACTAATAAAAAATACATTTTCAGTTTATTTAGGCATTTTTAACAGTGGACTTCTATTAATTAGTGGTCAATTTTTATTGTCTTGCCCAATAAAAATAAACTTCCAAGGCTAGTGATAGAATTTTTAAAAAATACTGAAAATGGTTATTTACATCAAAGTGGCTCCTGTCATGGCATTATGGTTTTAAGTTTTCATCTGAAGTCATGGCATCACAAATTCAGTCATTACACCATCAATTCATACAAATATGTTGGAAAACCCCACAGAATACCATGACCTCATGAATAGTAATGAGTAGTCCACAAATTCTTCAAGTAAAATATTGCTAAAAAATCCAATGGAATCGTCAAATATTTTTTACGCATACATGAGCTCTGTAGTCCTTCTAGTATTTGATCTTAAATCAGAAAATATTAAGAATTAAAACCACCACGAAAATCTGTGACCTCATTAATATTAATGAGTTGTCCGTGAATTTTGATCCAGTAAAATATTTTTCTAGGGAATTCCGACAGATACGTAGTAGCTTTCTACCAGTGAACGCCCGCCTACCAGTGAACGCCCGCCTTATATATCTTTATTAGAGGTCAAGGACAAATGCTTCTATTTGCAAACAAATTGGGCGTTCACTGGTATTTCCGGTTAGCGGTAAACACGGTCGATAATAGAGATATATTGTCAAATTACATCACTTTCAAGGAAATGTTCCCCAGCATATTTAAATCATTAATTATTTTGAATGTCATTGGATAATTTGGTTGAAGCAGAACATAAACTAAACCTCCAAATATAAGATAAATGCTAAATGTTATCTTAAACACGGGCGTTTACTGGTAGAAAGCCACTATGCCAATAGGGTCACCACCGGCTTCACTGCCATGGCCTGTTGTGGTAACAATCCAGTCTACTGTAAGTTTCGTTTTTCTTGCAGCCATTTTTTATACAATCATCCACTTTCAGCTTAATTTTATATTTTTGGGTATAATATGTCCAAATACTGTCTGTACCTCATAATATATTTGAGTTTGTAAACGATCACGAAACCAAAATCGTCTACTGGCATTATTCGAAGAATGTTTCGACGGAAAAATCAAAACCTCGACAAACTCTCGCTCCACGCAGTGTTTCGATTTCTTTGATCTCTTGTCTTTTCGCTTCGTATATATATCCCGCATTGCCTTGTGCTGAATGCGTTCTTTTACAATCTTGTCCCCGCATACTTCGATGAAATCAGCGAGCAAAAGCAAATTAATGCGAGATATCGCAGAAAACGCATCCTAGAAGCAACTCTGTTTTCTATGTGCTGGTTTACCATCCCAAACCTCTAGGACCAATAATAAGCGACTTATAAGCACTTTTAAGTTTGGCTGTCCTCGTTTGACCTTGAATGAGGGGTCCAAGGTCAAATCCGACCACGCCAGAAGATTCCCAGCCCATGATTTCCTATATGTTGGTTTACCATCCCAAACCTCTAGGATTGATAATAAGCGAGTTATAAACACTTATAAGTTTGGCTATCCTCGTTTGACCTTGAAGGAGGGGTCAGAAGATACGCAGCACATGATTTCCTATAGGTTGGCTTCACATTGCAAACCTCTAGGACCAATAATAAGGGAGATACAGGCACTTTTAAAGTCCGCTATGTGGGTTACTTCGGCACTCCGTGGATGACCTTGAATTAGGAGCTTCAAGGTCAAATGTGTGCAAGGTTGTAGAGGACATGTATATGTGTCATACATATCACCTATGAAGAGATTCAACCTTCTACCTATTAGGAAGAGCCAGTAGAAAAATGTAGATTATTTTTAAAGAAATGCCTGTGGCGGCCATCTTGTTTTTCAGAATGAGGCTATTTTCCTTCCCAGAGAAGCTTACCCCCCAATAAAGATATCCTGCAAATTTGGTGAACCTAGCTGCTGTTGTTTTCCTCTTAGAGCGTTAACACCGAAAATCTCTCTACGCGCGGCGGCGCCGGCGGCGTAGCGGACGCTAAACCAAAGTATCCACCGGATGCTTCCGGTGGATACAATAATAAGCAAGTTGAAAGCACTTTTAAGTTTGGCTACCCTGATTTGACCTTGAAGCAGGGGCCCAAGGTCAAATCTGACCACACCAAAAGATTCCCAGCCCATGATTTCCTATAGGACGGTTTACCATCCCAAATCTGTAGGACCAATAATAAGTGAGTTATAAGCACTTTTAAGTTTGGCTATCCTCGTTTGACCTTGAAGGAGGGGCCTAAGGTCAAATCTTACCACACCAGAAGATTCGCAGCCCATGATTTCTTGTAGGTTGGTTTGACATTCCAAACCTCTAGGACCAATAACAAGGGAGATATAAGCACTTTTCATGACTGGAAAGAAACGCCCGTGGCGGCCATCTTGTTTTACAAAATGACGCCAAAAATATTTTCAGTCAAGATTTTGTAATGATGAACATATCCTGCGAATTTGAGATCTCTACCTATAATTCCCTTTGTTCTAGAGGGCCAACAAAACTCCTTGCTGAAAGTCGAAAAACGCCAGTGGCGGCCATCTTGTTTTTCAAAATAAAGCCAAAAATATTCCCAGTCAAGATTTTATCGTTATGTTAATAACCTGAAACTTTGAGAAGTCTACCTATAATGCCCTGGCCTCCAGAGGGGTAACGAAAAAATCTCTACACACTGCGGCGGCGTACTCATGCGTAATCCATAGTATCCACCGGATGCTATCCGGTGGATACAATAAAATCTTAGCTAAAAAGGCACCATTGTGGTATATGTGTAATAAGTGATGCAGCTCTGACATCACAAATCCAGTTCAGGAACTAGACTTATGCTGCTCGCTTTATTGAGAACCGGTGGTGTATCCCCAAACATAGCAAACCTGTAGCAGCAATAATAAAAGACATAGAGGCTAAAGATTTGACTGTCCTTGTTTGACTTTGAAGGAGGGGTCCAAGGTCAAATATGACCACATCAAAAGATTCCTTGTCCATGATTTCCTATAAGTTGGTTTCACATTGTAAACCTCTAGGATCAATAATAAGTGAGTTATAAGCACTTTTAAGTAGGGCTGTGAACGAGTACTCGAGCCTTGATAGACGAGTTGATCTTTGCTAGTACTCGAATCCATTTTAAATCCTTGGTTACTCGCGAGGTATTGTATTATCGCCTACGTAATGAAACGCTTGTGTAAAATATGCCATATTTCAGCATTCCCGCCACATATAAGTTGCTATTTTTGCTTGAAAATGTACAATTCATTCCATATTCTATAATATCTGGTCAAATATAAGACGTTTTTCTTCAAAAGTTTTGTTTCTGGAACTGACTATTTGTTTACAGAAGACTTCTAATGGTAGATACTAAATCTCGCGGTTACTCAAATTCGGACCAGTTGTGAGAGGGCGAGTACTCGATGCCGTTTTTCAGTTTGGCTCACCTCGTTTGACCAAGAAGGAGGGGCTCAAGGTCAAATTTGACCATATCAAAAGTTTCCCAGCCCATGATTTCCTATAAGTTGACTTTCACATTGCAAACCTCTTGGACCAATAATAAGCAAGTTATAAGCACTTTAAACCTTGGCTATCCTTGTTTGACCTTAAAGGAGAAGCCCAAGGTCAAATCTGACCACATGAGAAGATTCCTAGCCCATGATTTCCTATAGGTTGGTTTCACACTGCAAACCTCTAGGACCAATAATAACCGAGTTATAATCACTTTAAACTTTGGCTGTCCTCATTTGACTGTGAAGGAGGGGCCTAAGGTCAAATCTGACCACATCAAAAGATTCCTTGTCCATGATTTCCTATAGGTTGGTTTCACATTGCAAACCTCTAGGATCAATAATAAGCGAGTTATAAGCACTTTTAACTTTGGCTTCCCTCATTTGACCTTGAAGGAGGGGGCCAAAGCTCAAATTTGACCACATCAGAAGATTCTTAACGCATGATTTCCTATACGTTGGCCTCAGATTGCAAACTTCTAGGAACAATAGTGAGTGATTATAAGCACTTTTAACTTTGGCTATCCTCGTTTGACCTCGAAAGAGGGGCCCAAGGTCAAATCTGACCACATCAGAAGATTCCTAGCTCACGATTGCCTATAGATTGGTTTCACATTGCAAACCTCTAGGACCAATAGTAAGTGAGTTATAAGCACTTTTAACTTTGGCTATCCTTGTTTGACCTTGAAGGAGGGGCCAAAGCTCAAATCTGACCACATGAGAAGATTCTTAGCCCATGATTTCCTATAGGTTGATTTCACATTGCAAACCTCTAGGACCAATAATAAGCGTCTGCAATTTTACTATGTTACAGCTGACATAGTGGCAAAAGTAGCTGAATAACAGGTTTAAACAAAATTCTCTAAATGCAATAGTTTTCAAGTTTCAAGTAAAACGTTTTGATGTTTTTGACTCCCTAGAGCATAATTTTGACTCCTGGGCTTAAAATAGCTATTACTCGCTTGATTTTGACCTCAGGCCTACAAAAAAGATAGGGTGGCGAGACGTCCTACCCACCAATTCATGAACAAAACATAAAATAAATCTGAAAGAAACTGTGCCCTACAGCTTGAACACAAGCAATAGTCAAAATTTTTTGACATTTTTGACTCCCCAGAGTATAATTTTGACACCTGGTCTACCAAAAGAATAGGCTGGCCAGATTTCTGCCATAGAAAGGCACTTGCAAAGTTTAAAAGAAATTCCAAAAGAAATGTGGCTTGTAGGTTGAACACAAGAAAATCTCTGCGGGCACGGACCGTACATGATCCATAGTATCCCCGCTTTTTGGCGATACAATTATGTGTGAAGGGGGCAGAGACTCCTCACACACCTGCTCATGCTTAGTATGTATAATTGTTCTGCTGTGCCGCTGGGTTAGTACAATTTAGCTGAGAGGATCAAAAACAAGTTTTTTTAGGTCAAAAACATATACTTACATATGTACACAAATTGGCATTCACTAGTGTTTCAGTTTTGAATTAAAACTGGCCGACAACAAAGATGATGTCAAAATATAACATTTGTGAAGAAATTTGGTGAAGCTTAATTGCTGTATTAAAAGTAATGCTTATCTTCTGTTAATCGGGTCCAAAAAGAATACAGTCAAAGTACTAGTATTTACTAGAATATTATGAGTATTTGTTCTAAAAATTATTATATATTTAACATCATGTCCACACTGTTGAACCAATCTAAATATTGTTAGCATAACAGCATGTTGAGGGTAGACCTGTTCACCACACTTCTCCCTTGTGTTTACCCGTTACATATTCAACTTGTATTAACATAACTGATGTTAAGAATCAGAAACTGAAAACATGTGTCAGTTGACTCAGTTCATATGAAACACCACCAATACTACATACACACATATTACAAAGGCAGCTACCCATATTAAGTCGATCAATACATTCCAAGTTGTATACATATTGATCCACCTTACTTGTAAAACACTTAACTCAGCTCCATATTTTATGTACACTTCTTTTTCTAATTCAGAGACGAGGTATATTGAAGAGATAAAACTAGATTACACATACATATGGGTGAAGATACAACATGTAGACATTTATATACACTTGTTGAATGATGATTAATGTCACATACATTTCCTCAACTTTTGACTCAAGAAAAGGCATACCTTTTCAGCATAAACTTAAAACTTCATTCAGTATTCTCTAATTTATCACTGCTTCATTCCTAAACAGATAAAAACACTTGTATGTTAATTTTAAATTTTACAAATTTTAAGTGCATTCTCAAGTCCTTTGGATTAAGATAATAATATTTGGAGTTGCTTTTTTAATGAAAATGACACCATTCACAATTTTATCTGAAAATAGAACTATGCAACAACATCCATAAAAATCAAAGAGTTTACATATTTAATTACATATTAGATGGTTTAATATCACTCTGGCATGTGACAAAATGATACATTAATGATACTATGTGTGATACAGAAACAAAAGAGACGAAAACTCATAACAAATCTCATGTATTACTGAATCACACAATGTCCAACACTTTGACCCCAACTCACAAAATATCTTCCAAACTTCTAAGCAAACACCAACCAGACAAATTGGACACAATGTAGGCCAAAGTCCAATCCTCATCTCATATCACAACAGAATGTCTAACCACAGATTGTGAAAAATCTGCCTGATTGTGAAAAAAAATCTATGGGGAAAAAGTTTCATCTTTCATCAAAGGAAATATAGTAGCATAGTGCCTGAGTATCTTACTGCAATATCTGTTCATATACTCTGTATATTCTACCAATGTATATGAAAAATGATTTCCTGATATTTACCAAGCACAAACTCATTTGAATATTCCCATGTACATTATTTACTTGTTATTTAACAAAAGCTAGTGTTCCATGGGATTACACATGAAACACTGCAAAAAATGGACAATATATCCCCCATATCATCTTGTTTCGGAAAATAATTTACTCAATGCAAAATAATTCTCATACACATTTAAGCCCCCACCCCTCATTACCCCCAGGGGTGGGGAATTTTCACAAAGGCTGTGTGCCACCAGATGTGTAAATGAATGGCTTTCCTTCACAAGACCAGGCCCCACATTCGGTAACTGGGCCTTTTGTGTGCAGTGAAAAGAGATCTGCTAAATGTGTGTTATGTGCAGGATATAACAAGTCCACGCATACAGGCCAGCACACCTGCTAAATTACATGCTACTTGAAGCCCTATCAAATCCTTCCCAGAGAAAACTAACACTTCACACATAGTCCATTAGAAAGCCCTGTTCTTGCTCCACAATATGAATATCTTACTTACCCCTTACATCTGGAAAATCTCGAGAAATCTCCCAATTTCCTCACCCACCCCAACTGCAAAATCACTGTAATCTTCCTGTTCAGTTCTCTGGCCACGGCTATTTATAGAACAATGTTTGCATATCTTGGCTTGTAACCAATAAACAGGTCTTTACTAGTGTCCACAGTTCAACTTAGTTGAGTTAGGAAGCCACTGCTTTTCAGTTCAAGTAATTATTTTACTTTGTAAACTCACTAAAGTCTCAAACAGAACACTCTAAAGTCCTTCTTTCTTAAAAATATCCTTCTTCTCCCACACAAAGGTTCAATACACATCAGCAATTCACACAATGGACTCTTCCTCTCCAAAGGGGGGTTAGCCTTATCAAGTCAGTGCATTTCACAGGAGTGTGTGTAGTGTGTAATTACGTGTACTGTTTTCTGTGTGCTATTATTTGCTATACTGACTTTACACTGAAGTGTCTGGGCTAACTGACAAACGCTTGCTCAATATAAAGCTTTTTAATATCAAAATAGGTGAAAAGCATAATGTTGTCATCCCCGTGCCAATGGAAGTTCTGTACTAGTGCTCAATGTCCTTCATCAGTGGAACATCTTTGAAATGGGTTAATTTTCTTCCAAGTTTTACACAGTTAAAATCTGAGCATTACAAAACATGACCATTAACAGTGAAACTTATAAACACAAATACAGCTGGACAAAAGCAGCAATTGATACAAGTACTTGTGAATATAAACACAGCTAAACAAAGTAAACATACACAATGACAGTTTTGTGTCACATTAGTTCAGGCAGATTGGGCAGTTTCAAGCAATTAGTATATCATTAGAACAATTTCATTGATTTTTATAATAGTTAAAAAGGATTATGGGATCATTTCAAGTAAATAATATATAGTTCACCTATTTTACAATTATTACTTTAAAATTTAAAGGTGTTATTCAGAATTTTTGGAGAAATGTCAAAGTTTGTTCAAAATGGCAGTTTTCTGCATAAACAACATCTTCACAATATTTTTACTTCCAAAAACCTAACCATATGTTCAAATAAAGACTTTTAATTAAATAACACCACACATGTATTTTGTTTTTGTTATTGATTTATCCTGGCCTTTGTGACCTCCCACTTTCACAGAAAACGTTAAAAATCCACCAAGAAAGGTGATTATATACAAAGCTTGCCAATAAATCATAACTGTCAATCAAAACAAAGTAATTACTGAATTCTAGTGTATTGTTTTTACAAAAAACAGACAACACCATAGACGTCAACTGCATTTTTCGTCCCAAATTTTGAGAAGATTTAAACAAAACATGTTTTTATATTTTTACAGGCTCTTTTTTCCAAACTCTGTACATAATTGGGTATTATACACAGTTGTCAATACAGGGAAAGCATAATAATTGCTCGTTTAAAATATGAACATGCACATTTAAGTAATATTTTTAAAGTTACATTACTGTCTACAGTTATTGCTCTGTATATCACAATACATCAATTTCATGTATGGTTACATAAAAACACACCATTAAGTTTTCTTAAGCAGAATTTCAAGGGACTGGCTAAAACACTTGCTTAGCTCAGATTTCCATATGACAAGGTCTACCGAAAGAAAAGCTCTAAAACTTTTCAAAATTTACTCCTAATTAAAAGGAATCTCATTCATCAGAGCTCCACTTAACACAGAGGACGTGGGTTCAAACCCAGGTACAGGCAGATACATACTATAGTGGATCGGATGACCACTTAAAATGTCAGTCCTCTGTCATTGGGTCCTATCCCCAGTTGCAGGCTAAAGAACCTCAAGGATGTCGATAAATGGTCATCCTTGAGCCTCTGTATTTCAGTTAGGGGGAATGTCACTTACTTGAGAGTTGGGCTGTACTTGTGTAATCAGTTGGGTTAAATAGGTCCTGTGGAATATAGAGATACTGCACGGAGTACAAATACACAATAACAATATTCTTCCAATAATTTGAGTAAAGTAGGCTTTACTCTGTGACCTTCACCTATTGATATAATCGGTAAAAGTTAAGTCTTAAAACAAACTCACACAAGAATTGCTATTATCTGACCATGTAGGGAGAGTGATATTTTGGTTGGATAACGGAAGATTGATACAATAAATACGTAATTTTTTCTGAAACAATAGGGAAATAATAAAAACTCGGTTCATAAAATCAAATATTTAGATAAATGGAATTTGGATAATAGAATTTAGAATATCTACTTTATTCACAGCTTCATCCTGATCAAGAGCATTGTCAAAATTTTAACTATTTTAAAGGGCAAAGTTTTCATCTCAGGACAAAAATGTTATTAAATTTCAATCTTGGCACATTTATAGGTGTTATCTAGAAGAATAAACAAACCCAACTAGCTGTTGAGGTATTGCTTATCATCTGCCTGACAGTAATGTCCTCTATGAACCTTTATATTAATAGCAGCTTTGATAGGCTCATTAATTATTTGTCACCTGCCATGGACATGGTAAGATGTTTACTTTAGCCTCACATTTGACTGAGAAATGAGTGAATTTGAATGCTCTTTGACCTCTCAACTTTGGCCTTTATGCGGGTGCTCCACTGGAGCCGACTGGTTGGTGACTATGTATTTTTTTGGAGTCGGGACCAATGTTTACATGGTCTTTTACAGTCGGTAGTAGTTTCCAGGCTTGTCGGGAAGAGCTGGTGAAATATTAAACATGTTTGATATTTCTATGACCATTTCCAACCCTTGTAACAGACCCAAACTACATCAACATAGCAAAAAGCCTGTCGGTTAACTTAATGGCCTGTCGGTTACACTTCCTGTCTTGTCAGTTAATAGAACAGGCCTGTCAGTGTTGTGTATCTGGCTTGTCCCAAATATGGTGATTTGGACTGTACATAATGACAAACAGACTGTGGGGCGAAAAATAACCGTACAGTCGGTATCTTTAGCCGGCCTGTCTGTAAATGTTTTCTGTAACTTTTCCAGGAGAGTTGGGAACTTTTAAGGTCTGGGTCCCAGAGTCAGGAATTTTTATAACCGATAAGTCCTCAAGTGAAACAGACAAATCATAAACAATAGCTGACACGCCTGTTACAGTAACTGACAAGCCGGGAACTGTAACCAACAAGCCTGCAACATTTTTGCATCTTACGGCCTGTCGGTTTCAAAATCTGAGGCTATAGAAGGGCGAGTCAGGAGACACACTTCATTCATTTGGGTTTTGACTCTTACGAGAGAGGTGGTGTGCAGCTTTCAGTTTTAAGTTTTTCATTTTTTTTCAAAGCTTAAGTTTGGAGTTAGGCTGGACTGGCTGGGAATGAAACTTGTTCTCTGAGGTTTCACTTTTAAGTTTAAGTCTTTGTTTTTTTAACAAGCTATGATTGTACATATAATTTGACAGCATGCCAAGGGGCAGAAGGAGAATGATTGAAGTACCTACACATTCTCAACCACAGTTTGAGTTAGGAGATACTGCTGAGGATATAGAGAGAAGAAGAGAGAGGCAGGAGAGAGAGGAGCGGGAGAGACAAGAGAAGGAGGAGAGGGACAGAGAGAGGTTGAAAAGAGAGAGGACAGAAAGGACCGAGCAGATGGAAGAGACTAAGGAAACAACAGAAAAGTGACCTCGAACGGACACTGATGTAGAATCAAACTCAATCCAGGCTGAAGAAGGGAAAATGAAGTCTATTTTCCTGAGTGATTCTGACGAAGAGGCCATTGCGCAGTTTGTCAAGCAGAATGCAGAACTCTACAACATGACTCATGGAAATTCAAAGACAATCCGACGAAGGAGGAACTCTGGGAAAGACTAGCAGCTTCCAGGAATTTATCTGTCAACACTGTCAAGAAGTGGTTTGCGACTTAACGTACCAGATATGGCAAGCTTACTCAAATGAAGTCAGGACAAGCTGCAGTGAAGAGTACTGAAAGACAGACCTGGGTAAGAGACAGTTTTAGTTTTCTACGAGGTCACATCAGAAGGAAGGGAGTGTCTAAGTCACCACTGAGACCTTAGAGGCCACAGTGACAGCTTCAGTTGCAGACACTTCATGATAGACTGAATCTGAGATGGAAATCAGCATGACATCAGATGTTACTCATCAACCGTCGACCATTAGCCCTTCACACCACCCAGCTGCTATCACCACCACCACTGCTGAAGATCCAGCAGATGAAGTCACTGATTTCCAGTTTCTTGGGTGCATGTCGGGGTTCTACTCCAAATCCAAGACGGTCATTCTGCAACTATCGAGAATTCCTCCCATATGCAAACAAGCGTCCCTCACGGGACGCTTAATTACACTGTCCAACACTTACACTCTTGGGATTTGGTTCAATATTTGTGATAACACCATTAAAATAAAAGTTTTGGAATATTTGGGTAGTCCTAAAAAGGACTTATAGATGACAGCTTGTTCTCGTCTCAGTCTTCTTAAATTCTGTCCTCCTGCCCAGCCAGTGCCCCTAGGTTATTGAAGTAATGTTTCAGTAGGTCTTGTTGATGTTTGGCCTCCCTCGATGGGTTTCATAAGTCTCATTCTGTCCATGGTCCACCTGGTCAGCCTGTGGGGGATGTATGTCACTTGCTGGGATGGGTGGCCTGTCTGCTCCACCCTGATGACTTCTCAGCATGTTTTGTAGTAACACACACGTAAATACAACGTCCCTCACAATCTCTGGTCTTTGCTCCATGGTGATCAGTAGTACCCTGAACCTTCCAACTAATATTCCAAAAGCATTCTCAACCACCCACCTGCCCCTGGATATCCTTTAGTTGGCTATTTTCTCTCCCTGGTCAGTTGTCTTCTTCTGTAGGGCTTGACCAGCCAAGCCATCAGGGCAAAGGCATTGTCACCCAACTGGAAGTAGTTTGGCATTCCAAGTTTGGCATTCCAAGTCCCAGTTGTCCTGGTGGTGGTAGTCCCAAGGTGCCACTCTCAATTATTTTTCTGTTTGGTATGGTTGAATATCTGTGCATCAGATGAACAACCACTGGACCACAGATTGACCCACAGGAACTTGTACTCTGCATCAACCAGGGCTAATTCTTGGGCTTTTCCATAGCTATATGTTTACCATCTAGTGCACCTACAGCATGGGGGACATTCCATCTGTTTCTAAATTTCTCCTCAATCCTTCTCCACTCTTCAGGATCTATTGGACAGATCAAATATTCCTGCTGAAATTCTTCAAGGATGGCTTTGCACACCTTGGTGATAAATTTGCAAATGGTAGTTCTGCCAACCATCCTATGGTACTGCAGTGAAGTGTAGCTTTCTCCTGTGGACAAGTGCATCAGTGTAACTGCCAGTTTCAAACCAACTTCTAGTGGCTTCCTGAAATTTGTGGGTGACTTCCTGAGGCGGTTGAAAATCTTTTCTTCAATTAAGTCAAAAAAGGCAGGTGGCATCCTGATGAAATTCTGGTAACCTGGTATGTCAGTTGTTATTAGCTTGTCCAAGAGTGTTCTGTAGCATCCTCTCTCCTCTGTTTGAAGTATCCAGGGCATAACCCATGGATTCTGTGGCTTCCTGCTTCTACGTGGTCGGGGCTGTGGCTGTGTTGGTGGTGCGGGCTGGGCAGGTGCTGGGTTCTGTTGTCTTCTCTGTCTAGAAATCATGAAGAAAAGTAACATATTCAACTCAATAAAAAACCAAAGCACCCTCAACTTGTCAAAAAGTTCATTTTGATGTGTAGCTGTCTTCTTTGTAGTGATCAATGAGTGGCTCATCACAGGTGATGGGGTTTATATAGTGTGATATGGATCCCGATTCTGGATCCCAACTATGGCTACGGACCCCCAAAATCAATCAGTCTTGTCGTGATGGGTTGTGGATGTGGTCCCGACTTGTCTGTTTGTCTTTATGGCTTGTCTGCGATGCGGCTTGTCTGTTAGGGGTTTAGGGCTTGTGATACTACTTTTCCAACTGATCGTACAAAAAACGCCCCCAACCATACCCCTTGTCTGAATACTCTTTACGTCTTGTCTGGAATTCTTACCGACTATGGCTTTTTGTGCTTTTTCTACGTTTCTAGAGTTGTAGGGTCGGTTGCAGGGTCGACTTCAGTGGAACACCTGCATTAGTGACCTAAAACTGAATTCACTTGCAAATTTTAGGTCAAGTACTATTTCAGTATGATCTTCTAAGCAGGAAGGCAATACAAAATGACCAATAACTGAATACGGTGTAATGCACCAAATATACCACGTCAAATTTTAAACCACACAGAATGTGTGAGGCCTCAGAATCAACTGCAGGGTAAATTCTTGAGGTCTTCCAGAATCTTTGTTGGTGTAAACTGAATGTGAATTAAAGATCTTTCATGTTTATACCAGTAACAACATAACCGCCATCATGGAAGCTATAAGTCTAAAACACTGCTGTATTCTGCATGACTGTACATTTAAATATTTAAATCATAAACTAACAAAAACTTAGTTCCTGTGGAAAGTGCAACAACATGCAGACGAAAGATTAAAAAATTATTCTGCGGGGATGAATGACATGTACAATAACCAATACATTTGGACATACTAGTAGTGGCAGATGGACATACCGGCAGGTAGGATTTGTGCTACTGCCTCCTACCCCCCCCCCCCCCCCCCCCCCCCCCATCCCAACCTTAACACCCCAGTCTTAATGCTGCATGACATCACTGTTATTTGGTTAACAGTTTAGCAACAAACTGATACTTCCAATAAGGTAAGAGCTACAGAGACCCACAAAAAGCCAAGATGCAATGACAAACATAAAATCATTAAATTATTCTGGTTTCTGTCACTTATTTTCTATGCTTTCATCATATTGTGCCATTGTGTAAGTCTATTTGAACAAACACTTTAAGCTGGCCCTAAACAGACTACTTCTAGAGGAACATAATCTCCAAATATCCCATATGTGCCCTTCACTAGACAATATTTAGCAAACTGAATCAGCTATATATGGAGGGACAGTTATTTTACTGGAGACAAATTAACTGGTGCCATATATCTCTTGGTTAGATGGTCATCAAATGTTTCAAAAGAAATATATTGGGTCAAACTAACTGAACTTCAGCAATGCTGAGAAAACAGTCGACTGTTTGAAGTGTAGAGTCAAACCATAACACAAAAGTGGCATCGTGATATTACACAACTTTTCACAACAATACAGCTCTGTCATCATATCACACATATATCACAAAATATTTATGACTGCAAAGTGTTTTATTTAGTGTCCCTCAGACTGGAGAATGTACAGAAACCTTAAACGGTGTGACAAGATATGTAGAGATAGAAATAGAACTTGGCACACTTTATAACACTTTGAAATGTCTGTGTACTCAATCGATATAAATATTTACTAAATTACAAAATATTAAGTATACTCACAATATCAAACTTTAGAAATTACAATCATATGACAATATTGTAAAAGATATCACTGTTTGAGTAAGATATGATATTTGGCCAATCATTAAGGTCAAATATCAACTGTACAAAATACTTAACACTACTTACTTCATTGGTGTTTTTGGGTCAAACTTTCAACTGACAGATATTCTTGTTCCTATCAGTGCAGTAAAAGTTAGTTGATTTCATCCCAGTAATTTTTTCATCTTATGGAAAGTTCGTCTACTATTATATCCAGTCTATTCATGCTGTCAATGTCTGGATGTGTTGATTCTAAAGCAGAGGAGAAAACACTGTCATTAATTTCTGAAACATATTTTATTAATACATATCAAACAGTAAATGGTTATTACCATGAACACATGAGGTCTGATTTACTATTTTAAGTTTAATGTTGCAAATAAATTAAATTATTTCACTTCAAACCTCTGGCCAAAAAGGGTGTATTAAATAAAATATAAAACTATTCAGTACAGTTAAACTTAAGAGAATATTTACAATCATGAATAGAAGAATAAAACTACTTAAACTTAAATTAGAAAAAAAGTCAACTTATCAACCCAAATGAAGTTTATTGATATTTGCACAATTTTACAAATCAAAGAGATATTTCTTAACTTTTTTGTGAACAGTTTGAATTCAGATTGTTACAGTCCTTGATGTTGTTGGGTAACTTATCCCACTATGATGGGCCACTCACACTAAATGATCACAATACAAAGGTGTGTCCGGCCACTCACACTAAGTGATCACAATACAAAGGTCTGTCCGGCCACTCACATTAAGTGATCACAATACAAAGGTGTGTCCACCTGTTTATATATGAAAAGATCATTTAAGAAAGTAAAGGATCTCAGTGATTCTCTGAACACTGTTTAGAACCAGCAGGTTTTGTTAATATTCTGGAGCATTTCCTTGAAAGTGTACACAAGCACAATCATTTTGAATTCAATCCTGGCAGCGACTGGAAGCCAGTGAAGCAACTTTCTAGATTCAGTTGAGCTTTCATGTCTTGTTCTGTTACAGACTAACTTGGCAGCTATATTTTGAACTTCTTACAATTTCTTGATTGATTTTTTTTGGTAAACCAAACATTACACTATTGACAAATCAAGATGTGACATTACTAAGCCTAACACACGTGTATATGTTGTAAAAGCATGGATCTGATGTTGCTGATTCTGTGAATGCATACCATAGCTACTTTGCAGTTATTGGTAATGTGTTGTTTGAAGTTAAGCGGGCTACTGCTACCCTGCATAAGTTGGCCGCCCTCACCACACCTTCACAGGGCCTTAACATGAGTGGCCTACTACACTCTGAAATCATATATTATTGTTAAACTTATTATATGGAACAGTTTTTATTGGTGTACAATAACTTATTTGTTTTTCTGGAGCCTGTAGATGAGCCGTGGCCAACTTATGCCTGTGGCCAATTTATGCAGGGTAGCAGTACCTTAACAGACTCCTAGATACTTGGATGTCAACCCTTGAATTAACATCTTCACTATTGACTTTTAAAGTATCCTAAAAACAATGAGTGATATGTCGAGTTGGAATGGAACTCGATTACCATGGACCTAGCGAGTTTGTGTGATGTATCCAATGATTTACATAAATATAAAGACTTAAAACTGATTAATGTTATATTTTTTTTTGTAAAATCTGCAAACATACATGTAGAACTCCGAAAATGGTGCACACTAAAACTTGGTGGTATTGAATAACAACACCCACAGAAAAAAAATCACCCAACTGAATAACACTGGGAAATCAAAGACTATGTTCAAATGTCTGGCAAATACTTAACATTTGAATGATTTTAATGAGACAACCACAAAATTGAACATTATTTTGTGTAGAATGATTGTTTATAGATATTTCACCTGTAAACTTTGCAGAAGATATTTTAAAAAATGAGATATTAAACACACAACCACAGAAAAAAAACCTAGAAATTTGTCACTCACGGTGTATCCCCGAATATAGCAAACCTGTAGAAGCAATAATAAAAGAGATCGAGGCACTTGGGGGTTTACTAATGCTGTTTCACCTTCAAGGAGGAGTCCATGGTAAAATATGAGATCCTAAAAAGATCTACAGCCTATGATTTTATACAGGTTGGTTTTACAAATAAAACCTGCAGAAGCAAAAATAAGTGAGATAGAGGCACCTTAAAGTTTGATTACCATCATTTGACCTTGATGAATAGGTCAAAGGTCAACTGTGATTCCATTGATAGATGCGCAGCTAATGATTTCCTATAGGTTGGTATTACATAAGAAACCTCTCGATGAAGTAGTTTTACAGTTTCAAGTGATTTACTCAATAGTGCGTCAGTCAAATTAGCTATTAGTCAGCTACGCAACAACCTTCAGGCTTACAAATTCATTATTTGCATATGTAAATATTTGCTGATTAGAGGCCTTAGTCACATACAAACTTTGAACCCTGTGGGAGATTATAAGTGCACCCTAGGTTTCCTGTAAGGTATATGAACACCCCAAACCTCTACCAGCAAGAAAAGGAGGGGTCTTCTTCAAGGTCAAATCATGAAAAGTTATCTTCAAGGGTGTTTACCTCACTAATTATTGCTTGTGGAGGTTTAGCATGTAAACAACTTACAGGAAACCATGTGATGCGGTAAGATTTGACCTGTGATCCTTCCTTTAAGGTCAAATGATGAAACTAAGCTTTAACAAGAGGAGAGTGCCCGTGAACGGGCACTGTGTCAGCTGACTGAATGTTTTTGATTTGTGATGGTGATAATGAGAGGAAAGCATAATTATCAGGGAAAGGGCTGTACAGAAATACAGTAAATGGTAACTGAACAGCATGTTCGAAAGATATTCCGAAGCTGACAGAAGAAAAGGACAAAAAAGTTGTGCCCTGCAAATGGTATTATGAAATAAAGTAACAAGGTAATTGTTTACGTGTAAAAAGTAGGTTAAAAATATTTAAAGAAATACTATAAATGCAATATCCTCGTTCGACCATGAAGAAGGGGTCCAAAGGTCAAATCTGACCATACCAAAAGATTCCCAGCCAAAGAATTTAGGATGGTTTACCATCCCAAACCTCTCGGACCAATAATAAGTGAGTCATAGGCACTTTTTAAGTTTGGTTATCCTTGTTTGACCTTGAAGGAGGGGGTCCAAGGTCAAATCCGACCACACAAAAAAATTCCCAGCCCATGATTTCCTGTAGCTTGTTTACCATCCCAAACTTGTAGGACCAATAATAAGCGAGTTCTAAGCAATTGTAAGTTTGGCTATCCTCAATTGACCTTGAAGGAGGGGTCCCAGGTCAAATCTGACCACACCAAAAGAATCCCAGCCCATGATTTCCTATATGTTGGTTTACCATCCCAAACCTCCAAGACCAATAATATGCAAGTTATAAGCACTTTAAGTTTGGCTATCTTCGTTTGACCTGGAAGGAGGGGTCCAAGGTGAAATCCGACCACACCAAAAAATTCCCAGCTCATGATTTTCTATAGGTTAATTCTCATTCCAACCTCTAGGACCAATAATAAGCGAGTTATAAGCACTTTTATGTTTGGCTATCCTCATTTGACCTTTAAGGAGGGTTCCAAGGTCAAATCGGACCATATTAACAGATTCCCAGCCCATGATTTCCTACAGGTTGGATACAATGATTTACTCAACAGTGAGAACCTGAAAGAAGCTATTGCTCAGCTATGCCATGACATAGAGGTCTGCAATTTCACTATGTTATAGCTGACCAAAACGTCTGTGAATAACATATTTAACAAAATACTCTAAATGTAATAATTTTACAACTGATTTACTCAAGAGTGAGAACCTCAAAGTAACTATTACTCAGCTATGCAATGAGCTACATGTCTGAATTTTTGCTCTGTTATAGCTGACCTAAAAGTAGGTGAACAACATATTTAAGCAAAATACTGTAAATGCAATAGTTTTCAAGTTACAACTGATTTACTCAATAGTGAGAACCTGAAAATAGCTATTGCTCCGCTATGCCATGAGCTATAGGTCTGTAATTTTACTATGTTATAGCTAACCCAAAAGTAGGTGAACAATATATTTTAACAAAAATGAAAATACTCCAAATGCAATATTTTTCAAGTTATAGCTGATTTACTCAACAGTCAGTGCCTGAGAATAGCTATTACTCAGTTGTGCCATGAGCTACAGGTCTGTAATTTCACTATGTTATAGCTGACCCAAAAGAGGCTAAATAACATATTTGCACAAATTTCTGTAAAGACAATAGTTTTCCAATTACAACTGATTTACTCAACAGTGAGAACTTCAAAGTAGCTATTACTCAGCTATGCAATGAGCCACAGGTCTGGAACTTCACTATGTTATAGCTGACCCCAAAATAGGTGAATAACATATTGCAACAAAATACTCTAAATGCAATAGTTTTCAAGTTATAAGTGATTTACTCAACAGTGATAACCTAAAAGTAGATATTACTCAGCTATGCCATGAGCTACAGGTCTGAAATTTTACTATGTTATAGCTGACCCAAAAGTAGCTGAATAACATATTTATACTAAATTCTCTAAATGCAATAGTTTTCAAATTACAAGTGATTTACTCAACATTGAGAACTTCAAAGTAGCTATTACTCAGCTATGCAATGAGTCACAGGTCTGGAACTTCACTATGTTATAGCTGACCCCAAAATAGGTGAATAACATATTGAAACAAAATACTCTAAATGCAATAATTTCCAAGTTATAAGCGATTTACTCAACAGTGATAACCTAAAAGTAGCTATTACTCAGCTATGCCATGAGCTACAGGTCTGAAATTTTACTATGTTATAGCTGACCCAAAAGTAGGTGAACAACATATTTAAGCAAAATACTGTAAATGCAATAGTTTTCAAGTTACAACTGATTTACTCAATAGTGATGACCTAAAAGTAGCTATAACTCAGCTATGCCATGAGGTACAGGTCTGAAATTTTACTATGTTATAGCTGACCCAAAAGTAGCTGAATAACATATTTATACTAAATTCTCTAAATGCAATAGTTTTGCAATTACAACTGATTTACTCAATAGTGAGAACCTCAAAGTAGTTATTACTCAGCTATGCAATGAGCTACAGGTCTGAAATTTTACTATGTTATAGCTGACCCAAAAGTAGGTGAACAAGATATTTAAGCAAAATATTGTAAATGCAATAGTTTTCAAGTTACAACTGATTTACTCAATAGTGATGACCTAAAAGTAGCTATTACTCAGCTATGCCATGAACTACAGGTCTGAAATTTTACTATGTTATAGCTGACCCAAAAGTAGCTGAATAACATATTTATACGAAATTCTCTAAATGCAATAGTTTTCCAATTACAACTGATTTACTCAATAGTGAGAACTTCAAAGTAGCTATTACTCAGCTATGCAATGAGCCACAGATCTGAAACTTCACTATGTTATAGCTGATCCCAAAATAGGTGAATAACATATGAAACAAAATACTCTAAATGCAATAGTTTCCAAGTTATAAGCGATTTACTCAACAGTGATAACCTAAAAGTAGCTATTACTCAGCTATGCCATGAGCTACAGGTCTGAAATTTTACTATGTTATAGCCGACCAAAAAGTAGTTGAATAACATATTTATACGAAATTCTCTAAATGCAATAGTTTTGAAGTTACAAGTGATTCTACTCATGATGGAAGTTACTGAAAAGCCCAAAAGTAGCTATTACTCACTTAGCTATTGAGACAGGCACCCAACTTACTCACCATATTGTAGCTATGAAAAAAGTAGCTGAAGAACATATTTTAACAAAATGCTCTAGATGCAACAGTTTTCAAGTTATAAATGATTTTGTGCATGATTTCATGAATTTTAATGCATTAAAAATTATTAAAAAAATTTATTAAAAAAAAAGTAAGACAGATCCAGGTCTCATACTCACACAAGAGAATCTACCTCTGGCCTAGTACATATATGCAAGATATGAGAAAAATCCCTGTAATAGTGACTGAGAAAATTGTGATTAAGTGTTGAAATTTTCACACTTTTGGTGGGGGTACCCCCCTTGTAATGTCTCTAGCAAACAGACGAACAGACAGATTTGCATGCCTTGAACAATTTTTCATCCTCGATAGATAAGGTATCTTTTAAAAAAACAGCACGTCTCTAGGCCTTGTAGTTTTGGAGGAGAAGTTGTTCACGCGGACGCGTACGCCCACGCCGCAGAGTGACGACATAAAAATAGCCAGCCTCGGCAGGCAAGAACCCCAGCCCGCAGGTACAGGTAAATGGCCAATGACATTGAGATTTGGGAAAATCTTAGGAACAACATCCGTTGTAAGAAGTATAGAGGACCCACAAGATGTTCTACAAAAGATTCACAGGCCATGATTTTTTACAAGTAGTTTTCATATTTTGAAGCCCTAGAAACAATTATAAGGGAGATATAAGGCCTTTTGGACATGATCAACCTCCTATTTGGCATTAATGATGTGACATGGTGGCCATTTTGGTTCCAAAACAAGGGCACAATTACTCTGAGACAAGCTTTCCTGTCCATTTACATTTTGTGCAAATCTGATGAAGCTAACTGCAATATTTTAGGTTACAGAAAATAGTAAAGATTTTAGAACAAACTTTAAAACCCCAAAATTTTAAGTGTTGTCATGGAAACAGTTGTTGCCAGATACCCCCCAAAACCTAATCAGCTCTAGATTCTCTTGGGGTAAACCTATCCTGAAAATTTGGTGAAAATCCATGCAGGGGTTTAGGCTGTGGAACACCCACAAACTTTAAGACCCGAAAATCTTAAGTGTTGCCATGGCAACAGTGGTAGCCGGACACCCCCCAAAACCTAATCAGCTCTAGATCCTCTTGAGGTAAACATTCCCTGAAAATTTGGTGAAAATCTGTGCAGGGGTTTAGTCTGTGAAACACCAACAATTTTAAGACCTGAAAGATTTAAAAGTGTTGCCATGGCAACAGTTGTTACCGGATACCCCCCAAACCTAATCAGCTCTAGATCCTCTTGGGGTAAACATCCCCTAAAAATTTGGTGAAAATCCATGCAGGGGTTTAGTCTGTGGAACACCCGCAAACTTTAAGACCCGAAAATCTTAAGTGTTGCCATGGCAACAGTGGTAGCCAGACACCCCCCAAAACCTAATCATCTCTAGATCCTCTTGGGGTAAACATATCCTGAAAATTTGGTGAAAATCTACACAGGGGTTAAGGCTGTGGAACACCCACAAACTTTAAGACCTGAAAATTTTAAAGTGTTGCTATGGCAACAGTTGTTATCGGATACCCCAAAAACCTTGTCAGCTCTAGATCCTCTTGGGTTAAACATCCCCTGAAAATTTGGCGAAAATCCATGAAGGGGTTTAGGCTGTGGAACACCCAAAAAACTTTAAGACCCGAAAATCTTAAAAGTGTTGCCATGGCAACAGTTGTAACCGAATACCCCCCAAAACCTAATCAGCTCTAGATCCTCTTGGATAAACATTCCCTGAAAATTTGGTGAAAATACGTGCAGGGGTTTAGTCTGTGGAACACCCACAAACTTTAAGACCTGAAAATTTTAAAAGTGTTGCTATGGCAACAGTTGTTACCGGATACCCCCAAAAACCTAATCAGCTCTAGATCCTCTTTGGGTAAACATCCCCTGAAAATTTGGCGAAAATCCATGAAGGGGTTTAGGCTGTGGAACACCCAAAAATCTTTGAGACCCGAAAATCTTAAAAGTGTTGCCATGGCAACAGTTGTAACCGAATACCCCCCAAAACCTAATCAGCTCTAGATCCTCTTCGGTAAACATTCCCTGAAAATTTGGTGAAAATATATGCAGGGGTTTAGTCTGTGGAAGACCCACAAACTTCAAGACCTGAAAATTTTAAAAGTGTTGCCATGGCAACAGTTGTTACCGGATACCCCAAAAAACCTAATCAGCTCTAGATTCTCTTTGGGTAAACATTCCCTAAAAATTTGGTGAAAATCTGTACAGGGGTTTAGTCTGTGGAATACCCACAAACTTTTTTTATTATTTTATTATATATCAAAATCTTTTTTTTTTATTATTTTATTATATATCAAATCTTTTTCTTTTTTTCCCCCCATTTAAAAAACAAAGATTAAATGGGGTTTTGAAAAATCACTCATCAGGACCTTTACAAAAGGGGGCATCTCATCCATAGGGCACTCCTGTACTACCCTGTGGGTCAAAAATTCGCTGGAAACCGCTCTATCTCTTACGGTTTTCGAGATATTCACACTTTTTCATTTTCCGCTAAAACCCAAGATGGTCACCAAAAGTGGCGAAAATTGAAATTTGTCCCTTTTGTATAGGACACTCCTGTACTACCCTGTGGGTCAAAAATTCGCTCGAAATCGCTCTATCTCTTACGGTTTTCGAGATATTCACACTTTTTCATTTTCTGTAAAAATCCAAGATGGCTGCCAAAAGTGGCGAAAATTGAAATTTTTTCCCCTTTGCATACGACACTCTTGTACTACCCTATGGGTCAAAAATTAGCTCGAAATCACTCTATCTCTTATTGTTTTCGAGATATTCACACTTTTCATTTTCCGCTAAAATCCAAGATGGCTGCCAAAATTGGTGAAAATTGAAATTTTTCCCTTTTTCATAGGACATTCATGTACTACCCTGCGGGTCAAAAATTTGCTCGTAATCGCTCTATCTCTTATGGTTTTCGAGATATTCACACTTTTTCATTTTCCGCTAAAATCCAAGATGGCCGCCAAAAGTGGCGAAAATTGAAATTTTTCCCCTTTGCATACGACACTCTTGTACTACCCTGCGGGTCAAAAATTCGCTCGAAATCGCTCTATCTCTTATGGTTTTCGAGATATTCACACATTTTCATTTTCCGCTAAAATCCAAGATGGCCACCAAAAGTGGCGAAAATTGAAATTTTTCCCCTTTGCATACGACACTCTTGTACTACCCTGCGGGTCAAAAATTCGCTCAAAATTGAAATTTTTCCCTTTTCAGGGGACGGTACTCCATCAACACATCCTCTTACAGCAAAACCTATCAGTGGGGAGCGTTGCATAAAGGAACTGTCAGCACACACAGACTTTTTAGGACAGGCTCGGGACATACCGAATCTAGCTGAATTGAAAGAACAGCACAATAACACACAGCAGGATGACAATGATGGTTTCCAGTATCCATCACATGTTATCAGGAAAAAAAGAAAAGAAGTTGCACGAAAGACGAAGTTTGTGGTTGGACGCTCCAAGAGTAGTGATGTTAGGGGGGCTCCTGAACCCAGCAGAGACATTTTTGTGTATAGGGTTCACAAAGACACTTCTGACCAGGAGATGAAGGATTATATTGTGAGCCAAGGAATTGCTGTCAGTAATATCGAATGTACTTCTAAATGTGAGTCGAGTTTTAAATCTTTTAAAGTAACCTTGCCTGTATCCCATTTAGACAGAGCTTTTGATCCTGGTATTTGGCCCGAAGGAGTTAGGATGCGTCGCTTTTGGCCAAAGCGGTCGTATATTGAGAAACACCCTGATACACTGAACAATGGAGGTCCTACGAATAGTTAGTTACAACTGTCAAGGCCATGGTAGTGGCAGACTTGAATATATCCAGGAACTGATGAAAGATAATGACATTATTCTCATTCAGGAGCACTGGCTTCAACAAATAAAGATAGCATGGTTTGATGCAAACTTAAAAGGATTACAATCCTATGTTGTATCTGGGATGGATCCTGGAGTATTTATGACTGGAAGGCCTTTTGGTGGAACAGCCATATTGTGGCAAAAAGATCTGGCAATGAAGGTTGACATTTTACCAACACAGAGTAAAAGACTAACTGTTGTGAGACTTTCTCTAAATGATGTTTCTATTCTTTTATGTAATGTATATATGCCAACAGACATATCCAAGCATATTGACTTGTACTCTGAAACTTTAGCAGTAATATCTATGTTATGTAAAAGTACGACTGATGATTATTTTATTTTAGCCGGTGATTTCAATGTTGACTTCCTAAGACCGTCATCCAACTGTGACTTATTGAAATCATTCATAACAGATAATAATTTAAAGTTAGTTTCAAATTTTATTCCAAATTCAATAAAATTATTTTTTCGTTTGCCCCAACTGGATGACCTAAATGGTATGCATCTTTAGAAGAACATATATCTGAATCATTAAATGAGAGATTAGAAACTACATGATTATCTTTGGAACAAACTAATAATTGACTTTTGGCAGAGTTGAATTTTACATTATACTCTTTACTGAACTGAGTTACTACTTTTAACAAAAAAGTGTGAATATCTCGAAAACCATAAGAGATAGAGCGATTTCGAGCGAATTTTTGACCCGCAGGGTAGTACAAGAGTGTCGTATGCAAAGGGGAAAAATTTCAATTTTCGCCACTTTTGGCGGCCATCTTGGATTTTAGCGGAAATGAAAAAGTGTGAATATCTCGAAAACCGTAAGAGATAGAGCAATTTCGAGCGAATTTTTGACCCACAGGGTAGTACATGAGTGTCCTATTATTTTATTTATTTATTTGTTCATACACAAGGTATACAAGTAAGTTACAAACAGAAAAAAAAAAAAAAAAAAAATACAGGGAGAAAAAAGAACAGTAACTGTTGAATATTATATATATGTTCAAACTGATCTATTTACATGAACTAAAAAAGCAGTATCATCATAACTTCACGCAGAAATACTCTAGTAACACATTCAGATCACCAATAGTGAAAAATCTCTCTGATCTTGCACAAAAATCGTTACGCAGACTGTCTCTCATATCTATTAGACATTTTATGTTTTCAATATTTATCTGATCATCAGTATTTAGTTTCTGTATTACAATATCTCTAACTTTAGACATAAAAACACCAATAGGTACTGGTTCTATTTCATCTTTTCTTAATTGATACTTGCTCAATACATAGTTAATATTTCTGCTAACAACAGACCTACTTCCATTTAGTGCTAATTTAGTACAGCATTTAATGACCGAGTTCTCACTATCGAATAAAGAATTAACAAATTTTATAACTCTCCTATGGAGTTGACATTCAACTGGTATATCATTGACAATTTCAGGTAAGTATTTACCATGTGTCATTCTAGGCAAATTAAGTAGTTTTCTTATTCCCACTCTCCAGGTGGTGTAAAAAGTTTCTATACTTTTATCTGAGAGATCCCACAGGACACAACCATATAGGCTCATGCAAAATGTTTTAAGTAGGCTATACTTCACATCAGTACAACATGAACCAAAATTAGATATAATAAAGTTTAGCTTGCTTACAAAATCATTTTTACACTTTAGTAAGCACATACTTTTTTCTATTTGAAAATTTTTCCGCTAAAATCCAAGATGGCCGCCAAAAGTGGCGAAAATTGAAATTTTTCCCCTTTGCATACGACACTCTTGTACTACCCTGCGGGTCAAAAATTCGCTCGAAATCGCTCTATCTCTTATGGTTTTCGAGATATTCACACTTTTTCATTTTCCACTAAAATCCAAGATGGCTGCCAAAAGTGGCGAAAATTGAAATTTTTCCCTTTTTCATTGGACACTCATGTACTACCCTGTGGGTCAAAAATTCGCTCGAAATTGCTATATCTCTTACGGTTTTCGAGATATTCACACATTTTCATTTTCCGCTAAAATCCAAGATGGCCGCCAAAAGTGGCAAAAATTGAAATTTTTCCCCTTTGCATACGACACTCTTGTACTACCCTGCGGGTCAAAAATTCGCTCGAAATCGCTCTATCTCTTATGGTTTTCGAGATATTCACACTTTTTCATTTCCGCTAAAATCCAAGATGGCCGCCAAAAGTGGCGAAAATTGAAATTTTTCCCCTTTGCATACGACACTCTTGTACTACCCTGCGGGTCAAAAATTCGCTCGAAATTGCTCTATCTCTTATGGTTTTCGAGATATTCACACTTTTTCATTTTCCACTAAAACCCAAGATGGCTGCCAAAAGTGGCGAAAATTGAAATTTTTCCCTTTTTCATTGGACACTCATGTACTACCCTGTGGGTCAAAAATTCGCTCGAAATTGCTATATCTCTTACGGTTTTCGAGATATTCACACATTTTCATTTTCCGCTAAAATCCAAGATGGCCACCAAAAGTGGCAAAAATTGAAATTTTTCCCCTTTGCACACGACACTCTTGTACTACCCTGCGGGTCAAAAATTCGCTCAAAATTGAAATTTTTCCCTTTTCAATAGGACACTCATGTACTACCCTGTGGGTCAAAAATTTGCTCGAAATTGCTCTATCTCTTACGGTTTTCGAGATATTCACACTTTTTCATTTCCGCTAAAATCCAAGATGGCCGCCAAAAGTGGCGAAAATTGAAATTTTTCCCCTTTGCATACGACACTCTTGTACTACCCTGCGGGTCAAAAATTCGCTCGAAATTGCTCTATCTCTTACGGTTTTCGAGATATTCACACTTTTTCATTTCCGCTAAAATCCAAGATGGCCGCCAAAAGTGGCGAAAATTGAAATTTTTCCCCTTTGCATACGACACTCTTGTACTACCCTGCGGGTCAAAAATTCGCTCAAAATTGAAATTTTTCCCTTTTCAATAGGACACTCATGTACTACCCTGTGGGTCAAAAATTCGCTCGAAATTGCTCTATCTCTTACGGTTTTTGAGATATTCACACTTTTTCATTTCCGCTAAAATCCAAGATGGCCGCCAAAAGTGGCGAAAATTGAAATTTTTCCCCTTTGCATACGACACTCTTGTACTACCCTGCGGGTCAAAAATTCGCTCGAAATCGCTCTATCTCTTATGGTTTTCGAGATATTCACACTTTTTCATTTTCCACTAAAACCCAAGATGGCTGCCAAAAGTGGCGAAAATTGAAATTTTTCCCTTTTTCATTGGACACTCATGTACTACCCTGTGGGTCAAAAATTCGCTCGAAATTGCTCTATCTCTTACGGTTTTCGAGATATTCACACTTTTTCATTTTCCGCTAAAATCCAAGATGGCCACCAAAAGTGGCAAAAATTGAAATTTTTCCCCTTTGCATACGACACTCTTGTACTACCCTGCGGGTCAAAAATTCGCTCAAAATTGAAATTTTTCCCTTTTCAATAGGACACTCATGTACTACCCTGCGGGTCAAAAATTCGCTCGAAATTGCTCTATCTCTTACGGTTTTCGAGATATTCACACTTTTTCATTTTCCGCTAAAATCCAAGATGGCCGCCAAAAGTGGCGAAAATTGAAATTTTTCCCCTTTGCATACGACGCTCTTGTGCTACCCTGCGGGTCAAAAATTCGCTCGAAATCGCTCTATCTCTTATGGTTTTCGAGATATTCACACTTTTTCATTTTCCGCTAAAATCCAAGATGGCCACCAAAAGTGGCAAAAATTGAAATTTTTCCCCTTTGCATACGACACTCTTGTACTACCCTGCGGGTCAAAAATTCGCTCAAAATTGAAATTTTTCCCTTTTTCATTGGACACTCATGTACTACCCTGCGGGTCAAAAATTCGCTCGAAATTGCTCTATCTCTTACGGTTTTCGAGATATTCACACTTTTTCATTTTCCGCTAAAATCCAAGATGGCCGCCAAAAGTGGCGAAAACTGAAATTTTTCCCTTTTGCATATGACACTCATGTACTACCCTGCGGGTCAAAAATTCGCTTGAAATCGCTCTATCTCATACGGTTTTTGAGATATTCAAGTTTTGCCGTTAAAAGTGACTTACTGAAAGGAAAACAATCAAAGTAGCTATTACTCAATTAGCTATAGACTTACAGCTCTGAAACTTTGCCACGATACAGAACATTAAAAAGTAGGTAAACAACATATTTGACAAAAATCCTCTAAATGTAATAGTTTTGCAGTTAAAAATGATTTACTCAATGGAGAACCATCAAAGTAGCTATTACTCAGTTAGTTATGGACTTACAGCTCTCAAAATTTGCCATTACACAGTCCATAAAAAAGTAGCTAAACAACATGTTTGAGAAAAATCCTTTAAATTCAACAGTTTTGCTGTTATAAGTGATTTCCTCAATGGAGAACCATTAAAGTAGCTATTACTCGGTTAGCTATGGACCTATAGCTCTCAAAATTTGCCATTACACAGTACATCAAAAAGTAGGTGAAGAACATATTTGACAAAAATCCTTTAAATTCAACAGTTTTGCTGTTATAAATGATTTACTCAATGGAGAATCATCAAAGTAGCTATTACTCAGTTACCTATGGACCTACAGCTCTCAAAATTTGCCATTACACAGTACATCAAAAAGTACGTGAAGAACATACTTGACAAGAATCCTCTAAATTCAAAAGTTTTGCCGTTAAAAGTGACTTACTGAAAGGAAAACAATCAAAGTAGCTATTACTCAGTTAGCTATGGACTTACAGCTGTGAAACTTTGCCACGATACAGAACATTAAAAAGTAGGTGAACAACATATTTGTCAAAAGTCCTCTAAATGCAATAGTTTTGCAGTTATAAATGATTTACTCAATGGAGAACCTTCAAAATAGCTATTACTCAGTTACCTATGGACCTACAGGTCTCAAAATTTGCCATTACACAATACATCAAAAAGTAGGTGAACAACATATTTGACAAAAATCCTTTAAATTCAACAGTTTTGCTGTGATAAATGATTCACTCAATGGAAAACCGTGAAAGTAGCTTTTACTCAGTTAGCTATGGACCTACAGCTCTGAAAATTCACCACGACACAGAACATTAAAAAGTACGTGAACAACATATTTGACAAAAATCCTGTATATTCAATTAGTCTAGACTGAATTTCAGAAAATGTTAACCCTGGAGGCAAATCATGTTAATTTATGGCATACAACATATTTAGGGGTTTTCAGGTATGCTGAATCCAAATCTGCTGTATGCCAGGCTCAAAAATGGACGATAAGGTCTGTAATTGAACAAATTCAAGATGGCCGCCATAAAAGAAAAAAATTAATCTTTTTGCTATGTACTTTGAGCTTTACCTGTTTAAAACTTGCAAATTATACAGTAATTATCCCAAATGGCATGGTTGAGTATTTAGTGGCATGCTGTTTCAAAAACTACTGTATAAAAATAATAAAAATTGGATAAAACATAAAAATTAGAAAATGTCAAGATGGCTACTTTAGCCAAATATCAGTGATCGTTTGAGGACTTCCATGCTATGAAAATATAGTATTATCACTTTAAATAGTGGTAATATTCATTGATACAGTGTTAATATTAAGTTTTAGAGGACAATATGAAGTAAATATTTTATTTTACAGTAGAAAGCAGCATTTAGTGTACCAAAATAACACACCGGTGAAACTAATATCTCTACTCTCAGTGATGTATCTACAGGTATGTGCGGAACAAGCAACTATGTTACTCATTTTCATCAAATGTGTTGCGGCAGTAGTTGTTATTATTGTGAAATTTTTTGCAGGCACATGCCTCCACACACTGCATGTGATACTTTCTACCATAACAACGTTTGCTCAGGCATCCTTTTGTACAAGAACATGAAGTGATCTCCCGACAAGCTTTTGGTATCGGTGGAAGAGAAAGAAGCTGGGGTTGTAACTGTCCATCTTCCAAAATCCAGCCCATATCTGTCTATGGGGGAATGCTTGGGTAAGGTAGATGAGCTTGGTTCCATATTGTTGCCTGGTAGTGGGAACGCATGATGAGAAATTTTACAGCATCTGAAGTTGGTGGCAGACACTCTTGAGAACGGCCCTCGAAGAATAATTTTACTCTTGTTTTATCACATGTATCAACATGTGACACACTATATATTTTGCAGACAAACTCTTCTGCAGACTTGGCTACAGCTGCAGTCAAAGGACCTGTGCCAAGTCCATTGAGGTCTTTGCATATGTTGTTTGAAAGTTAGCCAAGCAGTTTTCTTGCTATGTCCACTGAACTGAGACACACTGTCACAACCAGTTATTGCATGGAAGCCAAGAAGCGTGTTTCTTTGTTCATCAGGTAACATTCTAGAAATCTCATGGCTGGGAATATATCTTGGTGCTTTTGATGTGCCTGATTTCATATAGAGGTGTACAATTCATCCTGTCAAAGTGTGCTAGAAGTAACAGCAGCACATCTGTGTCATTTGCTGCAACAACAACTATTTCAAAATGTGCATGAATCGAGTGCAGTACTAGGCGAGTGTCAGCTTCCTCATGGTCTGCCATGAGACAATTCACTGAGAGAGATGGATCAGAAGATTTCACCATGGTTGATTCAGTATATCCTTCAGAAACAATGATAGGTTTATCGGTTGGGCAGAGATCAATCAGATGGTTTGACAACAGAAGACACAGATCTGTTTTATTGTCTTCAAGTGAAATAAAACCTGCCCAATCTGATGGAATTGGCAGCATGTCGTTTTCAATTTTGCAACGCACTTTTCGATGGTTCCTGTTTTGATTGAATTGGTTTGATACCTGTCAAAAAGCAACATCAATTCTCTGATACTGTGCTCCCATTCTGAGCACTGTTTGCACAAACATGTTTGCATATTCACCAAATATTTTAACATCAGACGGTTTACCCAGTGCCATTACCAGAGCTTGGCCATCAATTATTAAGCAGCATGGATTGTCAAGTTCAATACTTGCCGGGCAATGCACATCTTGTGTCAGTACAGCTGAGAGTAGAGCCTTGTTTGTAGAATGTAAGTTGCCATTTGTCTTGGCCAGTGACAATGGAACAGTCATAAGCTCATGTTTCAAAACATCTTCCAGATTCACTTTGCGCCCAGCTTTAAATGCTGTAATGAGTCTTTGAAGAATGTTTCTGTCTACTTTGATTGTGTTTTGTTTACTTTTAAATGGTGGGACAACTTCATACAAGGTTGAGGATGTCATTCCTTTATTCTTCTGCATGGGTGATTGATGCTGATATGTTTTTCACTTCCCTGTGGGTTAAATAACCGTTGATTAATGAATACTTTCATTTGTTCCTTGCCAAGAGTTTCAGCATTAAGCAGTGATTCTTGAATTTCTGATGTGACCAAATCTTTCATGACAATATGCTTAAGTATGTCACCATTTTCACCAAACAAGGAAAGTCCATTTAATGAATCAAGAAGCCTGGCTTCATCTACATCATCTTTGACCATTCTGCTTTTAGTGCATTCACTGTGGATGTAGTCATCATTTTCACCTTCATGAGTTAATTTCATCATTTCTCTGGTCTGGGAGGCAATGATGGTCCGCACATTGTATGATAATGTCCATCTATTCAAAGCAGAGTCAATTCTAGTGATCCCCACTAAGCCACCATGTTTCTTGCCAATGGCATTCGGCCATTCAGTACTCTGATCTGCTGAATCTTGATTAAATTTTCTATCAGTTTTTTTACAACAAAGTTGCCTTGTTGGAACTCTTGCAATACTTCTGGTGGAAGAATAGACATTTCAGCCAGGTAAACAGAGCCCCATCTAGCGTAGTTAATATGGTCATATCTGAAGAAAAATGGCAGCATCTGTGAAAAAGCATACAGGTGTAGATCCCACAAACCATCACGGTGAGCTCTGGTGAAACATAGTAAGATAGTGACGATATTCATATATTGCCACCAGAATGCAACATTTGGGTCACCAGCTATCAGATCTGTAGCAAATTCTTTGACAGTGTGCTGAAATTTTTCTGATGATAGTTTTCTGACCAACAGAGCTATTTGCGCTGCATCTATTTTGGTCGATTCTAATTCTTCAAGTTCAGCCATCAATTCAAGGTCTACCTTTTCCAAGAAGCCATGCAATCTAGGGAGAAGTCGCCAAAGCACCTGTAAGGTAATTTTGTGTGCCCTGATCGCTCGTGCATAACCTTTCCCTGTGATGACTTGATGTGCAGCATTAGTACTGAGTAGGTCAGACTCCACCCATACTTCAACAAGCCCTGAATCATTCATATGGCGTCCAATGACTCCAAGAAAGTTCATGGCAACATGCAGACCTCTGAGGCATGGTATCAACACTTCATTATAATCTTCTACTGACCACTTCAACTCTGGATATAAAGCCTCATCAACTGTCAGAACCACATGCTTTTGATTTATGGACTTTGCCAAATGGAATACTCTTTTGACAACTGTGTTCAGAGTGTCTAGCTCAGATGCGGGAGCCTGTATGATAGGTAAATAGCCAACTGTAGTTTTTTCAGGATTTACTGTACTTGCCATTTTATTATACCATGTCCAAGTTGGCACTGGCTTTTGAGTAGACCTGCACAGGAAAAAGGCCATATCTTTGGCACTGGCATCAACTGCTGTATGACATTCTTCAGGTTGTTTCAGAGAAGTATCTGTTGAAAATGCACCATCAAATGGACGATCTGTGACTCCTTTTCTAGTTGGAGGTATGACATCATTCATCTCTCTGGGTATATTGAGGGGGTTTGATTTGCCATGAATCTCAACTCCACTAAGAAGATTTCCCTTGGGCGGTCCACGTTGCCAAGCAGCTACCTGAGTTGCATGAAATGTCCCTATTCCATCAAAAGTGTGCTCATTGATATCAACATTGTCTGCTAAAAATGTACAAATCGATCTTTGACCAGATTTTGGGGGGACCAATTTTAAGTTGAGTTTTGCTCCAATACTGTATGACTTAAATAAAGGTTTAATCTCTTTTTTTCTTTTCTGTACAAGAGCATTGCCTTTTCCATTTATGTAAGCTTGTATTTATTGTTTATAGTGCTTAATTGTACAATGAATAAATGTTTAAAACATCCTGACATATTTTTATCGTTGCAGTACAAATGTAATAGAAAGTAATAGAAGTAATAGATTACCTGTAATAGACCCCATCCCTGGTTGAAACTTATTCAAAGTGTAACACTGACATTGACATTGTACTTGTTCAGTTTATTTTTAATTTTCTAATAAGGGACTTAATATCTTAATATAGAAATAAATAAATGTTTCTTAGATGTTAAAATATTGAACTTTTAAAAACTTTTTATATTTTAAATATAAAACTGCATATATACATGTAAAATGTAACTCATGGTGAAAGGAAGAGTTTTGGTCACATTATTGGGTGTTTCTTTTCATTTAAAATCGGATTAATAAATAAAAAATAATATTATTATTTTATCAAACAATTCATAAAACATACCTTCATAGTAAACTTCTTAAAAGCCATGCTAAAGCATACTCATCTTGCCCCATTGTTTAACAGTAAAATTTTCCAGGTAAATATAAATGAGCATGATGACTCATGTCTGATATCACTGATGATGTCACAAAATATTGATTGTGACATCACAGTGTCATCAATGTGACTTTCAATACATTGTTATTTAATCTTTTTCTCTATGCTTTAAAATATTTTAGTATTACACATATATTTGTGTAAAAATAATAACAAGGAATGAAAATAAATCATTCTTATAGTAACACATGTAAAACATAAGGTAACTATAATAAACGATTATACTTTTTTTCCTCTTTCTTTTGGCTTAAGTGACCAAAATTATTACTTATGTTAGAAGTATAATGTTATTGAGACTTCTTTATTATGTAATGATGCAAAAAATAGTGAAACACAAATAAAAACCAAGCTATTCAATATTCCTGTGTAAAACTTTTAATGAAAAATATTCACAATTCGTGTTTTGGCGGCCATCTTTAATTTTTCCATTTTGTGACCTTATTGGTCATTTTTGAGATTGGCATACAGCAAAATTGGAATCGGCATACCCAAAAACCCTTAAAAAGACTGTTGAACATAAATTAACATGATTTGCCTCCATCACTTTAAATAGGCACATATTCTCAAATCTGGCCTAGACTAAATAGTTTTTGAGTTATAAGTGACTTGCTCAATGGTCAAATGTTAAACTTAGTGTAGCTATTACTCAGCTAGCTATGGTGCTACACCTTGGAAACCTCACCATGATATAGTACATGAAGGAGTTTTGGTCATTGTTAAAAACAGAAACTAGCTATTACTCACATAGCTATCAAGATAGACCCCTAAAAATGGTACCATCTTGTAGGCATGGAGAAAGTAGCTGAACAACGTATTTTACAGAAATGCTTTAAATGCAGTCGTTTTGGAGTTATGAGCACTTTAGTGCACTGGTAATATCCAGTGAAATTATAACTTAACAATTAAACAGATTGAGTAGATGGTTTGCAATAAATTTGGGCTGTTAAAGTACTCATTAAAGATTAGATTAGTAAATGATTTGAGTACAAAATGAACAAAAGAGTACTCTTTTACACTCATATAGTGGCCTTTTAAAAACCATTCTGATTCTTGATAAAAGTGACATAAACTGGGTAAATTTCTGTTAATTTTCAGGGGAAAATGGCACATTTTGTTGTATTTATCCCCCAAAAAGAGTACTCGTTTTAGAGTACAGTAATGGTGAGAGAGTACTTGCGTACAAAATTTGCTATTCGTGGCAGCCCTACAATAAACTAGACAAAGCACACATCTGTGGCCAGATGCAAGATGTATCCACCAGAAAAGGCCAACTAACATAGTTTAGAAGATAAACAGCATTTTTCAATAATAAGCAAGTTGAAAGCACTTTTAAGTGTGGCTACCCTCATTTGACCTTGAAGCAGGGGCCCAAGGTCAAATCTGACCAGATCAGAAGATTCGCAACCCATGAATTCCTATAGGTTGGTTTCACATTGCAAACCTCTAGGACCAATAATAAGCGAGTTATAAGCACTTCTAAGTTTGGCTATCCTCATTTGATCTTGAAGGAGGGGCCCAAGGTCAAATCTGACCACATCAATAGATTCACAGCCCATGATTTCCTATAAGTTGTTTTCATATTGCAAACCTCTAGGACCAATAATAAGCGAGTTATAAGCACTTTTAAGTTTGGCCTCGTTTGACCTTGAAGGAGAGAGGCCCAAGGTTAAATCTGACCACATCAGAAGATATCCAGCCCATGATTTCCCATAAGTTGGTTTCACATTGCAAACCTCTAGGACCCATAATAAGCGAGTTATAAGCACTTTTAAGTTTGGCTATCCTCGTTTGACCTTGAACGAGAGGCCCAAGGTCAAATCTAACCACACCAAAAGATTCCCAGCCCATGATTTGCTATGGGTTGGTTTACCATCCCAAACCTCTAGGATCGATAATAAGTGAGTTATAAGCACTTTTAAGTTTGGCTATCCTCATTTGACCTTGAAGGAGGGGCCTAAGGTCAAATCCGACCACACTACAAGATTCCCAGCCCATGATGTCCTGTATGTTGGTTTACCATACCAAACCTGTAGGACCATTAATAAGCGAGTTATAAGCACTTTTAAGTTTGGCTATTCTCGTTTGACCTTGAAGGAGGGCCCAAGGTCAAATCCGACCACACCATGAGATTCCCAGTCCATGATTTCCTATAGGTTGGTTTACCTTCCCAAATCTCTAGGCCCAATAATAAGCGAGTTTTAAGCGCTTTTAAGTTTGCCTATCCTCGTTTGACCTTGAAGGGGTGGCCCAAGGTCAAATCCGACCACACCAGAAGATTCGCAGCCTATGATTTCCTATAGGTTGGTTTACGATCCCAATTGTCTAGAACCAATAATAAGCGAGTTATAAGCACTTTTAAGTTTGGCTATCCTCGTTTGACCTTGAACGAGAGGCCCAAGGTCAAATCTGACTACACCAAAAGATTCTCGCCATGATTTCCTATAGGTTGGTTTACCATCCCAAACCTCTAGGACCAATAATAAGCAAGTTATAAGCACTTTTAAGTTTGGCTATCCTCGTTTGACCTTGAACGAGAGGCCCAAGGTCAAATCTGACTACACCAAAAGATTCTCACCATGATTTCCTATAGGTTGGTTTACCATCCCAAACCTCTAGGACCAATAATAAGCGAGTTATAAGCACTTTTAAGTTTGGCTATCCTCATTTGACCTTGAAGGAGGGGTCCAAGGTCAAATCCAACCACACCACAAGATTCCCAGCCCATGATGTCCTATATGTTGGTTTACCATCCCAAACCTGTAGGACCATTAATAAGCGAGTTATAAGCACTTTTAAGTTTGGCTATCCTCGTTTGACCTTGAAGGAGGGATCCAAGGTCAAATCTGACCACATCAGAAAACTCACAGCCCATGATTTCCTATAGGTTGGTTTACCATCCCAAACCTCTAGGATCAATAATAAGTGAGTTATAAGCACTTTTAAGTTTGCCTATCCTCGTTTGACCTTGAAGGGGCGGCCCAAGGTCAAATCCGACCACACCAGAAGATTCGCAGCCCATGATTTCCTATAGGTTGGTTTGACATTCCAAACCTCTAGGACCAATAATAAGGGAGATATAAGCACTTTTCATGACTGAACAGAAATGCCCGTGGCGGTCATCTTGTTTTTCAAAATGAGGCCAAAACTATTTTAAGTCAAGATTTTGTAATGATGAACATATCCTGCGAATTTGAGATATCTACCTATAATTCCCTTTGTTCTAGAGGGCCAACAAAACTCCTTGCTGAAAGTCGAAAAATGCCTGTGGCGGCCATCTTGTTTTTCAAAATGAGGCCAAAAATATTTCCAGGCAAGATTTTATGGCTATGAATATAACTGAAAATGTCTACCTCTAATACCCTGGCCTCTAGAGGGGTAACAAGAAAATCTCTACAAACTGCGGCGGCGTACTCATGCGTAATCCATAGTATCCACTGGATACACCCCCAAACCAATGTCCCTACCAAGTATCAACTTCCTACACCTAACGGTTTCTGAGATACAGCCTGGACAAACTTTTTTCCGCCGCCCGCCCACCCGGACACCATGGGTGAAAACAATACCCCGACAGCCCTTAAGGGCTGTGGGGTAAAAATGTGCCAACTTATGATGTAAAACTAGAAATAGGACGCCCTGTTGATAGTAGATGCGAATAGAAACAGGATAGCATAGAAGAACACACATTATCATGTGTAATGTCCACCCCATGAACCTTTTGCTAAAATTGTACAGTAGTCTTACAAGACCCTGTTTCATTTGTAAAATATATCAATGATGCTTAAATATTTATTAGTGTAGATGTAAATTATTTCAGCTTCATGCCTTTTTGCATTGGTTGGGTCAAAAATTTTGACGAAATCACTCTATCTTGCATGGTTAAGAAGATAGAAGCAAATTCCTGTTTTTCTATTTTTGGCAAAAATTCGAAAAATCAAAATGGCCGCCATTTTTGGGGAGGGGAAAATTTTTTGAAAATTGCAAAGAGTACATTCCTTAGATACCCTGTGGGTCGAAAATTTCGACGAAATCGCTCTATCTCGCACGGTTAAGGAGATAGAAGCACATTTGTGTTTTGCTATTTTTGGCAAAAATTCGAAAATTCAAAATGGCCGCCATTTTTAGGGAGGGGAAAATTTTTGGACAATTGCACAGAGTACATTCCTTAGATACCCTGTGGGTCGAAAATTTCGACGAAATCGCTCTATCTCGCACGTTTAAGGAGATAGAAGCAAATTTGTGTTTTGCCATTTTTGGCAAAAATTCGAAAATTCAAAATGGCCGCCATTTTTGGGGAGGGGAAAATTTTTTGAAAATTGCCAAGACTACAATGCTCAGATACCCTGTGGGCGAAAATTTCGACGAAATCGCTCTATCTCGCACGGTTAAGGAGATAGAAGCAATTTTGTGTTTTGCCACTTTTGGCAAAAATTCAAAATGGCCGCCATTTTTGGGGAGGGGAAATTTTTTTGAAAATTGCAGAGTACATTCCTTAGATACCCTGTGGGTCGAAAATTTCAACGAAATCGCTCTATCTGGCACGGTTAAGGAGATAGAAGCACATTTGTGTTTTGCCATTTTTGGCAAAAATTCGAAAATTCAAAATGGCCGCCATTTTTGGGGAGGGGAAAATTTTTTGAAAATTGTCAAGACTACAATGCTCAGATACCCTGTGGGCGAAAATTTTGACGAAATCGCTCTATCTCGCACGGTTAAGGAGATAGAAGCAAATTTGTGTTTTGCCATTTTTGGCAAAAATTCGAAAATTCAAAATGGCCGCCATTTTTGGGGAGGGGAAAATTTTTTGAAAATTGCAAAGAGTACATTCCTTAGATACCCTGTGGGTCAAAAATTTCGATGAAATCGCTCTATCTCGCACGGTTTAGGAGATATGAGCACATTTGCCTTTTTCAGTATTCAAAATAGCTAATTACTCATTTATTTAATTAATTACTCACTCATCTAAGAAGCAATTCCCCCCAAAAGCAATCCCATACAAGCTATTAACCCAATGAACCTCCATACCAAATTTCAGAAAGCTAGGCTTAATAGCATTCCTTAAAATGTCTGGAAACCAAAGAGCTACTCAAAAGTAGCAAAGTAGCTATTACTCAGTTAGCTATAGAGCTATCATCACCAAAAGCAATCCCATACAAGCTATTAACCCAATAAACCTGCATGCCAAATTTGGGTAAAGATAGGATAAGAACTGTTGCCTAAAATGTCTGGAAACCAAGTGGGACGCCAAAATAATATGTCCACCCCCCAGTGGGGTGGACATAATTATAATAAAATATCTCCTCAGTAAGATTTGGGTCCTCTGTTTTGTCCTATTATTACTATCATGCATGTCCTTTTATTATAAACCACTTCATATGCAGTCCACTTGAGGAGCAAATTTTACTCCATGGACCATACATTGCTCCATGGTAATTTAATTATATCACTCCTCCTCCAACCTGTATGGGACGGAGCATGGGGCCTTTTTATAGTTGATAAATAAGGCATGGCGAGGTTGGAGAAGGAGTGATATAATTACGATGGAGCATTGTGTGATCCATGGAGTACAATTTACTCCATGAAAGTAGTACTCCTACTCTGACTTAATTTCAGTTGGACTGCACTTATGAAGTGGTTATGATAAAATCACATGATATTATTAAAGACCATATCAAAATATGTTTAATAATCTTATTAACCAAGAACTAAATATTTTTAAGCACAGGGCTATTCAGAATCTAGCAATATTGCAGTTTCATCGAGGTCAGAGGAAATGAAGCAGATGTGTCATGAAGCAATCTTATCCCATGGATCACACAACTCCCTGTAAATATTGGTCCTCCTCCAACCTCCTGCTGCTATTTTAGTCTGTCATTTGCAATAACTGTTTACTACCCTATTCCCCTCAAAAATATTTATAATATATATTTACTTTGGGATTACTGTAGCACATATTTAGTAGGCCTAATCTTACGTCACAAAACAAAGTCAAAACATTTATAATGTCCTCTTAAATTATTGTAAACAAGAAGAGACTTTGAATTTTTTTGCAGCAACATATACAGTGTAATTAATTTAAAGATTTATTCCTACAGCAAATAATATTTCTTTAATTTGAAGACTTCATGGCAGATTGATATGCTGCTGTGACTTTAATTTCTCTGTAAAAGTTGTAGCTAGAATAATATTGATATTTATTAGAAGTCACGGTAACTACAATGTACATAGTTTTTTAAAAACTATTCTTGTTATAAATATTGGAAGAGGACATTGTGGTCAAGTTGAAGTAGGAGCAAATGAGGTCAGAGTAAATTACGTCCGAGCATGGAGGACGGAGCACGGAGTGTCATGGATGTTATAGGTGACTATTATTGCAATAATTGGTACTAGTAATATAGTGGCAAGGGTTTATACTGTAGCATGCCAATGGTAGTAATATGGATTCAGTATCAATGGTAATATTTAACTTATGGTTCAAATTATCAACATCAAGATCTGAACATAATGAACTGTCTATTCCTATACTTAGAATAATTCCGTTGAAAGGCCCAGTTCAACCCACATTATCTTATTTATTCTAAGTTCAACAATCTAACATAGTAACACACACTATGTACAAAAATGTACAACCCAGTATAACTGGGGCTGGCCAGTTCCCTCCTTTTAATTCCCTAAATCATGTCAAAAGAATGGGTTAACTTATACCCATCAATTTGCCAATCAATTTCTCCCCTTTAACTTCAACCCAAGTTTACAAATAAACCTCAACCTTCTTGTGCAGATCTGGCCAGCTTCTTGACAGTTTTGGGAGTTGGCAATGCTCTCAGATGTGTTGTCTCCTTAGAGAGAAGTGAACTAGGAAGCAACACCCCAAAGTTGGCACTTTTACAGAGAAAAACTGGACCAACAAATGTTTAGCAGTAAAATGCATTTCTGTGATTGGATTAAAATCCCAAAGATGGCTGACTTCATGTCTTCCCACTTCATAACTTTAACAACAATCTATGATTAAATGAAGAGATATAAGCAGATAAAAATATGTAAAAACATAATAAAGAAGCAAACATTGTTATAAATGTACTTTTAATGTGATTTGATGTGATTTAACGATGTAAATTAATAGCAGTTGCTATTAATACTCTGCATTGACGCCAATTGCCAATACACGATAACATGTCCCGGTAGGGGGGTGTCGAGAGGTTTCACGGACAAGAGGTTTCCCTGTATTGGTTGTTTCGCTGTTAATTTGGAAGATTAACAGGAGACCTTTCACGTGAATTTCTTAGATTCTAGGATGTATTATTTCATTTATTTATTACTTATTTTAATGCGGGCCCTATCTATCTAGCTAATATCCACAAAGTAATTGATTGACACAAAAACTGTAACTGCTTTGAAATGCAGTTATTAGAATTAATCCCTTACTGACTGTAAGTTACAGTGCATTAAGTAATTGCTACCACACAAGAGAACCTAATCCTAGCCAGTCAAAAGATTGCAATCAGTACATAAATGTGGAATTACAGTACTACATACTACTTACTCAGAAATTTAATAGCCTATCTCAATATAATTTAATATTAATATTATCACATACCATTAGATGCTCGATTAAAAACTGAAAACAATGGTGCCTCAATGATCAAAATCCATCCATAAATAAAGATTTTGTGTCATTCCAAACTTTACTGTACTGTACTATAAAAGTTTGCCGCGAAATACCCCAATCGTTACGTACTGTACAGTACTGTGTAGTAGGGGGTGGGGGATGTACAGTACTGCATCTGTCCAAACATTGTACTTTGGCCCACCTAACATGACAAACTTTTGAAAATGAAAACATATTGAAGTAACTCAACCAAATGTAAAAGCACTTGCAAATGCTCAAGATTCAAGATTCAAGATTTTATTCAGCTCAAGACATGTAAAATGTATGGAGCACATTACAAAGATTCTTAACTATTTGTGTCCACGTGGTACAGTTCAGTGAATATAACAGTTTAAGGATTTGAAGTAAATTATGACAACCTGAATCTAGTTACACCTTTAGTTTGCAATCTTTATACATACACATATGATAGCAGTACATGTTTATTTTAGCCATTTGTCATTTTAAAAATTTCTTTAAGAAACTTGCATAGTTTAACGAGTAATCTTTTGTTTGTACTGGACTGTTCAAACAGTTGAATGAATTTGTACATATTGCTATTACGCTGATAATACTTTGGTAAATGTTTACTTCTGAGATATTTGATCTGTTCATTTGTACATTCCAACAAAATATGGAACTCATCACCAAGTAAGTTTTCATCACAAAAATCGCAAAAACGTTGGTTTCTTGGTATGTTATTGTATCTTCCTCTTACAATGGGAAGCTTAAAGTTGCTTAGTCTGAATTTACAGAGTATCAAAGACATATTACCTGGGATTTGATGTAGATAACTTTCTTGCTCAAATTTCGTCTTTATTTCTCTATAAATAGTACCTGTGTTACTTTCATACATATCATTACACCAACTATTTATAAACAAATCTTCAAGTTTCTGTTTCACACTTGCTTTAAGCCAATTGGGATTGAAACTAATTTTATGGTGTTCCGCCCAAATATTGCCAAGGCCACAGTTAATAAGAATTTTATGTATGTACTTGAGCCAGGGTGATTTGTATGAGTTATCAATAAACTTCTGGTGTAGAACCTTGTACATTTTCACAACCAACTTGCTCTCACTACCATTGATAATACTCAACCAAAAATTTATCATTCTACACTGAATATGGTGAGTCACTGGTAGTTTACCACTCTCACCAAGCACCATAAAGTTTGGTGTTGATTTATTAACATGAAGAACGTACTTAACAAATTTAGTCTGTACTGTTTCAATGCCTTTAACATTCGAGTAACCCCATACTTCTGAACCATAAGTTAGGATTGGTAGAACCAATTTATCGAACAGGTCTAATTGAATGTCAGTAGGCAGATTCAATTTTTTACTGTTACTAAGGACAGTGAACATTGCTTTATTGGCTTGTTCACAGAGATATTTTTTGCACAATTCGAATTTGCCATTATAGTTAAAGATTATACCTAAATATTTGAAGAAATATACATTTTCTAGCTTTTGGTTGTTGAAGACAAAGTTATAGTCGTTCTTTATTTTACTGTTACCAAATACCACTACTTTTGTTTTACCTGGATTAACAGTGAGACGCCAGGATCTACAATACATTTCTAGATCATTTAACCCATTTTGCAGTTTTTCGGGACTGTCTGCAAAAATTACTGTGTCATCTGCATAAAGCAGCACAATTACTTTTAAGTACTCATTACACAAAGCATCATCAAAGTTTACAGTTTCATTGTGTTTTAGTAAGTATTCTTCCAAATCATTAATGAATAGAGAGAACAATATAGGAGATAGGTTCTCGCCTTGTCTTAGACCAATAAAGCTAACAAAATATTCGGATAGTACACCATTAACCATTACACATGATCTTATTTTACTGTACATACTTTTCAATAAGTTTATTATCTTACCAGAGATTCCTTCTTTCAAAAGTTTTGACCATAAAGCTTCTCTCCAGATCGAATCAAAAGCTTTTTGATAATCAACAAAAGCACAGAACAGTTTCTTCTTTCTAGAACACATTAAATTTATCAAGGAGCTTACCAGAAATATATTGTCGATAGTGGAATACCCTTTCCTAAAACCAGCTTGGTTTTCATTAAGTATTTTATTCTCTTCAATGAACTTGTTGAGACGATTGTTAATAACGGAGGTGAACAGCTTGCTTAGGCAGCTCAGCAAAGTAATACCTCTGTAACAATTTGGATCATTGGTCTCACCATTATTCTTGAAAATCGGAATAATGATCCCTGTACTCCATGATTCGGGGAATTCGCCATCATTAATAATTTTATTAAATAAATATGTATATAGTGGGAGTAGCATATGTTTAGTGTTAATAATATACTCATTGAGAATACTATCGCTACCGCATGATTTACCATTTTTAAGTCTACCAATAGCTTTGATAATTTCGTCACCTTCAATTGGATTATTTAAGCAATCTATATATTTATTCTCCATCTGACTTGATTCGCAAGTGTTTCCATCACATTTTGAATTATCTGTATGTCTGTTTTTGTTTTCGTTAAGATTCTTAAAATGCGATAAAAGATCTGAGATAGGAGCACCCACATTATTACTTTTCTTCGATTTGATTAGTTTCCAATATTCTTTGCTATTTGAGACCTTAAGATTTCTTATCTTATTGTGAAACATTTCATTTTGTTTAGTTTTCTCTTTTCTGGCCTCGATTTTAAGCGCTCTGCTTTTATTCTGCAAGTTAGTGTAATTACTATCAGTTTTGCATTTTCTATACGTTCTCCTTGCTTTATGATATTCACTCTTTGTATTGAGAAATGATGGCCCAGGTTTAAACGATTTTTGTTTAGTGTTCCCTTTACTATTTGACTCACGAGATTTTTGAAAGGTTTTTTTAGCACCGTTAATTAGTGTGGTTTCAATGGCAGAAATGCAGCTATTGATGCTTATATTCTCCCCATTATTTATTTTACACAATAATGCATCAATACAATCCATATTAATGTTTTCAACATAATCACTCTTTTTATTATCGTTCCACAAACTCTTTTTAACACTTTCACTATTAAAGGTATTATTCACATTTTTGTTTATGGTATTTCTGTCAGCACTTTTACGCTCATATATATTTATTTTACAGCTTAGACCACAATGAACATCGGATAACTCTTGGTCAAAATCTTCGACCTCAAGTGAACTAGTTTTACATAGTAATTCTGGCGAACCAATGAAATAATCTATAACTGTGTTAAATTTGGTTGTAGGCTTACCCACAGATTTATCAACACCAGCTCTGCCATTAAAAATGTAAACTGAGGCCTGTTTACATAGATTTATCAGTTTATACCCATAATTATCAACCCTGTGTGGGTCTAAGTTTGATCTTTCTGTGGGAATACCAAACAGTTTCATGTTGTTTATAGCATCGAAAGAGTTAAATATTTCATTGTCTAAACCCACTGAGTCATATATATGCTCATCGAGACTAAGAACATCATTTAAAATATTTGTATGTGCATTAAAGTCCCCACAGAGCAGAAATAAATTTTCATTAACATTCAGATCTATCATATCTTCCAGTAACATATCAATATCATTGGCATTAGCATACTCTGAGTTCTGGGGTGGAATATACACACAGCCCACATATATGTCTTTGCTAAATATACAGGAGTTCCCATTTATTTTAACCCACAGCACATGTTTACTCTCTGATGCAACAACTTTGACATGTTTTTCAAACTTATTTTTGTAGGCAATTGCTATGCCACCTGAATTATGTCTGCTGATATTCCATCTATTTTTTAGGACAATTTTAAAACCAAGTTTATTGAACTCATCTTGAATTGAGGCATTTTTGACATTGTCAGTTTTTGTTTCGGTTAGACAGATGAAGTCATAATCACAGATATGATCAGTAAACACTGGATTTTTCATTTTACTAATTAATCCGCATACATTTATATGATAAAACGAAATTTCCCTTTGATTATTATTATTATTATTATTATGGTAACAGTGATCATGTATAAAGCCCTCAACCAAATTATCGTCATAAGTAGCATTTAAGGTTTTGTTTGCCGGGCACAGGTCACAAGTATCAGAATATGGCCGAAAGTCATCGTAAATCAGTGTTGGTAGGTCATTCTGTGATTCATCAATACTCTGTGATTCATCATATAGTACAGTACTTTCAACGTCCTTGTGCTTAAATAGATCTAGCCTTAAATCCCAAGTGCATATATTATTATCAGAGTGATCTCTGAACATTTTTTCAGTAGTACTAGTTACTATCTTGGTCACATCGTTGATTACATCAGTTATTACATTGTTTTTCTCTAACTCTGCCTCTACATAATTGTTTATGCAATTATCACTTATAACTGTATCTGATTTGAAATTATTTTCTGTTCTACAACATACAATATGTGAATTTAAATACTGATCAGTATTGTGAAAATCAACACAACCATAATTATCAGCAGTATCATAATTGTTTACACTAACATTTACTGGGTTTACAGTTTCTTGGTCTAATATGTAGGAGCTGTTGTCATTTGGTGAACAGTTCGTATAGCCACAAGCCTTTATATTTAAGAACTGGGGTTTATCCTTACCACTAATATCATCACTCACATCACTCTTATTTCTTGGATTTACAATATTTTGGTCTACATAGTACCTCATAATACATTTCAGGGTATTGACAGGAACACAATCAATATTATAATTATATTCCTCTTTTGTTCGGCTTGCAATAGCAGAACCTGGTATATAACAGTCATTAACATTTGATAAGTAGTTCTGTTTTACAATGTCACTAATCTCCGTCTTTGAAGGTTGAGTTTTATTTTCATCAACACAACAGTCACAACAGTCATTTTTAGCAACACAATAGTCATCGGATTCATGGACGTCAGCACAGGGGTACAGGTGCTTCAATATCACTTCAAAATGGCTATGAGATATGTCATTTAATATGTTGAAAACTTCCTTAACAATGTTCTTAACAATGTCCTTAACAATGTCCTTAACAACGTCCAGAGTATGAGAGTAATATTTGTCGCCTGTGAAGTAGAAAAAAGCATGTGCTCCTTGCCTGGCCTATTCTACGCAAAATCCCAACTCCTTAAAAAGATTCTCATCAAAACCGAGACTGAAGAGGTCATCTGGAGAGTTGATGGTCACGGTTCTCTGATCGTTCTTACAGTGAATTTTGCCATCTCTTGAGTACACACTCTTGAATCTGCCAGATTCTTTCAGTTTTTTTAACATTTTCATTCTAGTTTGCGTGAGGTCCTCATAGATGAAAACATCTTTTCCCCTGTCACTGCTTCTCAGGTTTCTTTTGTTTCTCAGGATCTCAATTTTCTTTGATCTTCTAACGAGTTTGCAGATTATTTGCCTGGGTTTAGGGCCTGGAGCCCTACCACGACGACCAACACGATGACAGGTAGATATGTCATCTGCTGAAATTTGACATCCCACTTCAGATAGTATTGAGCAAATCTTAGAAACAAGATCCTCACCCTCTTCTTCTTTGAGACCTCCGATCCTCAGTGAATCTCTTCTTGTGTACTGCTCGAGCTCATCAATGCGATAGTTAAGAATGTTGAAGTCAGCATTGAATCTATCACGCACTTTCACCATCTCCGACTGGAGGACAGACTGAACAGTACTTGATATGGTAGCGGTCAGTACAGGCAGAACAGAGTCCCACATTTCTTTGAAGATATTCTTCACCATCATACTTAGATTGTTATTAGAGTTGTTGGTTAAATGGTCAGGTGGTTTCGTTTCAATGCACTCATTCCCTGATTTATTGGCTCCCCCTTGGTTGACACTTGAGCTACTCATACCTGCACCAGAAGTAGAGTTGGAGCCACCGGTGTCAGACTTGAATCTGGAATCACTATTACAATGGTTATTGACATTATTCTTGGTATTGGGAATTATACCACTGCTCAAATTCTCACCAACTTCCATCTTTTTCTCCATTTCTTTCAAGATATCACCTACAGATTCTGCGATGTGATCTTCCGTGGACAGCTGCACGTTGTCTTCTAGTTTGGCAAATTTGTTTTTTGTTTTTATTGGTGTGCTTGTAGTTACCTGACCTTCGTCAAACAGACTTGTGTTGTGTACTTTTCTCTTACTAGGTTTGTACATCTGGATTGGGTGTTTATAATTCGGACGGTTTATGATGATTTATGATAGTCCATACAATATTTCACACATATTTCAAATAAAATAATGGATGATTTACAATAATCCATACACTAGTCCATGTGATGATTCACGAGTGATTTACAATAATCCATACACTAGTCCATGTGATGATTCACGAGTGTTTTTACAATAGTCCATATAGTAATACTATAATAGTAATATAAACAATAGTCCATCCATATAAAACTATATCAAAAGTTCTTTTAATACAGATAAACCAGCTCATTCAAATCAGATGATTTATGATAGTCCGTAAGAAACTTCATATAAAATAGAAAAGACGCTACGTGGACACAAAACGGAAACGGAAAACTGAGCTCAGAGTAAACTGAGCTCCGTGAGGCTTTGGGGCTACACGTGCGTTTATTTATATTTACATCATATTAATATGCGACTACTAACCTCTAAATCTGTTGGGGTTTCCCAGTTTATTTAATTAGTCGTTGTCTTTATTTTAAATCTGTCATATAAACATGTATTGTTTGGTGAAAAAGAATCACAAATGTGAATATATTCTTATCATCTTGTAGGATACAGTGCAATGTTTAAGTGATAGTAAGAGGCTGTATTTATGAGATTTTCTCCCCATTGCTTAACTTGTGATTGTAAAATAGGATATATCCTTAAAAAGTTAAAATAGAAAATTTTGTTTACTTTCTAGAACTATTTATAATATTGGTACTGACACAGTCTGATGTTTTATTTTGTGTCCCCCTAAAACCATGCAATGATTTGAAATATTAATTCCTCTGTTTCCTTCTAAAATTCTACATTTCTATTGTGTTCAACAAACATATGCAAAATAGATTTGCCCTCTTGGTAATAACTACATTATGCAGTGTTCACTATGTTAACGTTCTTTAAATATTCTATAAATTAGTTTTAACTGAAACTACTACAGATTATTGTTATTAAAGCTGTTAAAACACAATTAAATATTGACATCCACTTTTTGTCATCAATACTATAGCTTATACTTGCAGCTCAAGATACCATATAAGCTTTATATTATGCTTATTATCTGTTTTTCTCAACAATGAAAACTAGTGAAAAAATTGATAGCACTTCAAACTGAATTTACTAAAAATGCTGTAAATTATTTTTTGTGATAAAATGACTGCTGAATGGTATGTTAAACTCTAACTTTGATTTTGACTACACATTAACCAATGTGTTTTTTTAAAGTTATATCAAATACTCGCCAACTTTTATTTTCAATCACACTAGAAAATTCTTTAGATATCTTAAGCAAAAATAATACAAACATGGGGCAATGTCCTATAAACATTTTACACACAAACATGCAGTATGGTAGTTGTTTTAATGTGTATATACCCTATATCTTTAAATTTTGGCCAATAGTTTCAATAAGTTAAAGTCGGTTTAATTGCATTTGTTGCATCACCTTTTAACTCAGGCTCAAAGGGAACATTTTGTAGTTGCAAAGTAAAAGACTAAAATTAGATTAAATTAGATTGATAAAGTCTATTCAGATTTTATGCTCAGTTGTATTCCATGTAAAACATTTAAAGTAACAAATGTTTTCAGTTTAATGAGAATTTGAGGATGAAAGACAGATAAATTCATAGGTCTATTATGGTAAAATCAAATGCCCATCAGGTAATAATTTTCAAGATATTTTGGTTCAACTTTGTGTGTAGAAATAAGGAGAATAAGCCAACCTTACTTGAGTATGTCCCAAAAAATTCGGTGTTTCCTTCATGCGGAACTGAAAAAAAAAACACAAAAAAACCCCCCAAAAAACAAGTAAAACAGTCACATTATTTTACATTTTGGCTTGTATACTTTCAAAGGTATGATTATGGGGTCATGGAAAATGAATTTGACCCAGTAAGTTACATATTTGTCATAGCATATAACTTGACCTTTTTCAAAACGGGCTTCTTCAGTGGGTACGTAGGGGGCCGTATTCACACGGGATACACGGGTGGTCACTAAGATAAACGGTCACGAAGATAAACGGTCTTCAAAGTTTTCAAATTTAAATAGTGTAAATAGCAAAATCGCAGAAACTAAACAACAAAATAGACTTAAACAATGCTTTTCATGATTTTGGTTTGTGTTATATTGTTGTTTAAACCTTTTAACTGTTTTTATGTGAGCATTTCTGAGGACCGTTTATCTCCGTGACCGTTTATCTTCGTGACCACCCGTGTACTGCTTCACGCCTTAACTTGGCACACCAAGGACACATAAAACTTACGATTAACAGAGTGTCTTCGGAACCGTCAAGGACGGGTCACAATTCTTTTAATTTCAGAACCGTCATGTTCATATTATAACTATTTGATGTGTGGCTGTTGAATTAAAGCATGCTGCCGATGAAAATAGATACATAAAACCAGGAAACCAGTCTACTTTTCATCTGCAAACGTGATTAATTTCACTAACCAATGAAATAATCTGTTACTGTTATTTGTTACAGTTTCACATTAGGTTTCCCAGCAATATTTTATACAGAGTGGAGGAAATATGAGGTCACGCTGAGTTTCTAGCCATATTTTACAAACAGAAGATCCAGGCAACCAGTCTACTTTTCGTCGGCAAACGTGATTAATTTAATTAACCATTTAATTGAAAACATTTATAAAATATATCAAGGGTAAAGACAGTTTTCTTTAAAACGGGTCTTAAAGCAAATGATTTGTGAGCCATTTCCATTGGCGGTTCTGAAAGGGATTGTTTTCCGATCCGTCAGTGACTGTTCTGAAGCCACGGCGTAAAACTTATTTTTGATTAGTTTGAGTTTAGTTTCGTGGATTTCTTTTAACGGCAAGGTTATGTCCCGGGACGTCCCGATATGTAACAGTGTTTTTCTGTGTCATGTGACCTTTCTTTTCTGTTCAAACTATACTATTGGTGACATATATCCTTCATTTAATGCATTTTATCTAAGGAAAAGTGCTGTTTTAATAATATAAAGTTTATTTCTTCTTAAATATACATATACATCAAAGCACAAGTAATAACATCGAGTTTTGAAATGGAAAACCTTGTTACCGCATATAAACTTCCCAAAGACTGCTTTAGTGAGGTGCTCTGTATAATTATACTTTATTTACGGCCATTTCAAATTTTGAAGTGGAGAAAAGTTTATGGCAACCATATTTAAGTCCTCTGCAAAATTTAAGCCCACTACCAACCAGTCTTAAAGTTGAGCCCTTGGCTAAGCCTAAGACCAGTCTTAAATTCTTTGTGAATACCACTAAGCCTAAAACAAAAGTCTTAGCAGTTTTTAGGCAGAAACTTGAGACAAAAGTCTCAACTTTAAGCCTAAGCCCTGGCTAAGACCTTTCATGAATCCGGGCCCTGAAATGCGTGAGTGTGGGCGATAAAGTACACCCATGTTGCGAACTCATGACACTTTTTGAACAAATAGTGTAAATACACAACAAAGAATAATAGAATGTCTGCCTATCCTTATCATATGAGAAGAGCAGTGACAGTCTAGCGTTCACAGTAAATTATCCTGTATAAAATGCCTCCTTGTCAACTAAACAACAATAAATATGTATTCCTGGAATTTTCATTCTATTTTTAAATCGGGACACTTTTAAAAGATATGTTACTTCCTTAAATCAAAGGTTAAAGCGATTTTTGTTATATTTTGTGTTTATTGATGTTTTGTACATATACTATGTCATATAAAACAAAACATTACACAAATTGACAAGGATATATGTTGTGCCTAATTTCAGCAACGTCACTGTATATCTACACTGGCTGGCATTTTAAAGTATCACTTTAATGTAAAAATTATTCAAAAATATATTATTTTGGTGGAGTTATGACATATACACATGTTGATACATTGGTGATGCGATTATTTTTATGAAGTTTTTATCCCTTTTGTGTTTGGGTGTTCTGAGTTAAAACCATAACACAGGTGTACAAGTGTTAATTTATATTTTAACTTCCGTTTTGTGCCAATTTAAGGTTTGTGCCATTATATGGCGCCAAGCAATACACCCCTGTCACTAATGTAGCTGGCAATAATATTATGTTAGACAGTGGTACAAAACATTTAGAGTATGTCTTATTTTACAGACAGTCAACAAAATTAGGTTCTGTCTATTTACTGACTGTATTAATAATAGATTTGATGTTTACAGACACAGTGGGGCCTATATTTGACTGTAACTCATGCATTGAGTGAACCGTTTATATAGAACATATTCCAGAACAGACCTGTACAGCTTGTTAAGACAATGAAAGGGTAGATATGCAAATGATTTTTAAGTTCTTTGATTTTCCCAGGTGAGCTACTATCTGTAGTGTATTTAGGTTTTGACTGAATATTTCAGTTTTTCTTTTGTGTATGATATATAGTGTTATTACTGACACTTTCCAATTTCTCTTGTAACATTTTCACAAAATCAAAGAAAATATGACTAGTCTGTCATTTGATTTACACCAATCAAGGAACCATTACCCTATAGGAAGAAAATAAAACGTATTACTAAAGTACATTATATTTACTGTAAAAAAATGATTATGCGAAACATCATTTTGATGAAAAATTGATCAACCCTATTTTAAATAATATGTAGTTAGTAAAGTAGCCTGTACCTTATTTTGTTGACCATCGGTAAAATAAGCCATGCTCTATTTTACCGACGACCACCGTCAGAATAGCCACTGTGATATAATAATGTCAGATTTATTTCTATTGTATAGTAAATTGATCTACCACTGCAAAACAGTAGCTACATTTCAAAACTTAAAGAATTGGTGTTGGAGAAATTGGGTTTCCATAGTTTTTGCTCTGACCATAATTGCTTGCCAGAAATCAGATTAAAGTTTACTGCTTGGCTTTGTATCATGACATAAACCTCAACATGTCGCAAAACAGAAGATGGAATATTTATTAACATTTAGTTGTGCACTTTTGCATAATAAGAAAGAAGTGATAATAGCAATATAAATTGAAGAACTTTGGTACTTTCCATATAAAACTTTTACAAAGTTGGGGCACTGATTTCTAGTAGAAATTGCCCATTAAAATTGTTCTGAAATGTTTATTGTTTTGATCACATGTCACTAAAATACTGCCGTGCCACCAATTACCGACAGGAATTAGTAGCAAGTATAGTAAATATAGTAAAACTATTTTTAAAGTTAATAGAACAAATACATAAGAAAAACTCAGTGGTTAAATCACAGGATGTCCCCATATGTAACTTTCTGGCTAAATGTCAGGAAATGATTTCATTGATTGATTTTTTATTGTTAGTTTCTATATTGTTAGAAAACCCCAAGGGAAATCTGTGACCTCACATCTTTTCATGAATATTGATGAGTTTGGTGTATTGGCTGTTTTCGAGTTTAAAGTATTTAGTCTTTATTGGGGCTTCCATTTTATAAAATATTGCTAGAAAACCCAAGGGAAATCCATGACCTCGTATCTTCTCAAGAATATTAATGAGTTGATACTGTGGCCGTGAGTTCTTGAGTTTAAAGCATTTGATCGAAAGATAATGAACCTAAAGCAAGGCTTCCCGGGATATAAAGCACTTCCCTAGATGCAGCACATCTCGGTTCTCGCGATTTAGCGCTTCCAGACATATAGCCAATATGTTGTATATCAGGACATCCAGGGACATAACCTTGCTGTAAGAAAAGGCTTTCAAGATATGTGGCCATTACTGAAATATGAAAGCTTTAATGTTTGATGGCGATAATTGATGCGTGGCGATAATTGGTAGCAAGGCAGTATGTATATTTTTATCTCCCACTTGCGGCCGAAGGCCGTGGTCGGGAGATTATAAAACGCCTTCCGTACGTGCGTCCGCCCATCCGTTCGTCACATTTTTGCATAAACCTTAATATCTCATTCATTTATAAAGATATCTTCACCAAATTTGTGTTTATGGCAATGAAAACCTGTCTCTGCAAAATTTTAGCCTCATTTTGATTAACAAAATGGCCGCCATAGCTAATTGTTTGAAAATCATAAAGATGCTCTAAATCTTGAAATATTCCAGCTAGCTTCATCCAATTTGCACAAAAGCTATGGCTAGAAAAGCTAGTCTGATAGTAATTATGTCCACCCCACTGGGGGTGGACATATTATTTTTGCTTTTTCCGGCGTCCGCCGTCCATCACGCTTGGTTTCCGGTCATTTCAAGGAAAAGTATTTATCCTATGTTTACCAAATTTGGTATGGGTGTTTATTGGGTTAATAGCTTGCATGGGATTGCTTTTGGTGAAGATAGCTCTATAGCTAACTGAGTAATAGCTACTTAGCTACTTTTGTATACTTCTTTTGATTCCGGGCATTTTAAAGAAAAACATTTGACATATTTTAATAAAACAATGTTTTCTATCTTCACAAAAATTTATGTGAAGGATAATTGTGTCAATAGTTTGGCCAGGATAGCTTTTGGTCGATGATACCTTTGGTGAAGATAGCTAACTGAATAATAGCTACTTAGCTACTTTTGTGTACTACTTTTGTTTTCGGGCATTTTAAGGAAAAGTATTTGATATATCTTTACCAAATTTGGTACGAGCAATAGTTAAGTCAATAGCTTGCTTGGGATTGCTTTTAGTTGTAATAGCTATATAACTGACTGAGTAATAGCTACTCAGCTACTTTGAGTAGCTTTTTTATTTTAAGCATTTTAAAGGAAAACAATGTTTTCTAGCTTTACAAAAATTTATATGAAGGATAATTGTGTCAATAGTTTGGCCAGGATAGCTTTTGGTCGATGATAGCTTTGTAGCTATAGCTAACTGAGTAATAGCTACTTTGCTACTTTTGTGTACTTCTTTCGTTTCCGGGCAATTTAAGGAAAAATATTTTACAGATCTATACCAAATTTGATATGAGCAATAGTTAGGTCAATAGCTTGCTTGGGATTGCTTTTAGTGATAATAGCTGTATAACTGACTGAGTAATAGCTACTTAGCTACTTTGAGTAGCTTTTTTATTTTAAGCATTTTGAAGGAAAAGTATTTCACCTATGTCACAAAATTTGGGATGGAGGATTGTTGGATCAGTAGCTTGCTTGGGATTGCTTTTGTTGATAATACCTTTATAGCTAACTGAGTAATAGCTACTGTGCTATATAGCTATTATGCTATATTGAGTTGACTTTTTCTGGACATTTAAATAAAACAATGTTTTCTATCTTCACAAAAATTTATGTGAAGGATAATTATGTCAATAGTTTGGCCAGGACAGCTTTTCATCGATGATAGCTTTGTAGCTATTTGAGTAATAGCTGAAAATTTTGGACCCGCAGGGTATCTGCAGAGTGTACTGGCGACATTTTGCAAAAATTACTTTCCCGCCATTTTTTGGTGGCTATCTTGAATTTATGCGTAAAATGCAAACCACATTAATCTGGCAAACCGTTCGAGATAGAGTGATTTGGACGAAATTTTTGACCTGCAGGTTATCTGCTGAGTCTACTGATGGCTTTTCACAAAAATCACTTTCCTTCCATTTTTGGCGTCCATCTTGAATTTCTGCGTAAAATGCAAAAACGCATTTATCTTGGGAACAAGATTTTGGCTGCCACCTTAAATTTTGGTGGAAATTGAAAATGTCATTTATCTCAAAAACCCTCGGAGATAAAGTGATTTCGAGCAATGTTTGGACCCTTTGGATACTAGAGACCTTAGATATAGTGCCTGTGAAAAAAGTTGAATTTCCAGAATTTTGCTGGCCATCTTGAATTTTGGTGGCAATTGAAAATGTCGTTTATCTCCAAAAACTGTAAGGGATAGAGCAATTTCAAGGTAATTTTTGAGCATTTGGATATTAAAGATCTTTGGTATATTGCCTCTGAATGTCAAATTTCTCCCACCATCTTCAATTTTATCGGAAATCAAAAATGTTGGTTATCTCAAAAACCTTTACAGACAGAGTGATTTTGAGCAAATTTTGAACCAATGCAAAAGGGCATGAAGCCGAAATAATTTACATGTATACTAATAAATATTTAAGGATCATTGATATATTTTACAAATGAAACAGGGTCTTGTAAGACTACTGTACAATTGTTGCAAAATGTGCATGGGGTGGACATTACAAATGATAATGTGTGTTCTTCTATGCTATCCTGTTTCTTTTCATATGTTGCAGCTACTGTTAACAGGGCGTCCTATTTCTAGTTTTGGCCTAGTAAAACAAAATGGCCGCCATATCACATGTTTAATGTCAAACAGGGTTATCCCATTAAAAAGGCCTTATATCTCCCCATATATTGCTCCTAGAGGTTCAGAATGTGAAAACAACTTGTAGGAAGTCATGGCCAGGGAATCTTTTGCAGGTGTTGAATTTGAACTTTGACCCCTGCTTCAAGGTTAAATGAGGTTGTCACACTAAAACGTCCTTATTTCTCCCTTATTATTGGTACTATGGCTTCAGAATATAAAGACAGACCATCAAAAGTCCTGACCTTCAAATGTTTTGCCTGAGAAAAATTTTGGCCTTATTTTGAAAAACAAAATTGCCGCCATAGCCAATTATTTAAAAATCATTAAGATGCTCTAAAACTTGAAATATTGCAGCTAGGTTCATCAAATATGCGCAAAATATATATGGCTAGGAAAGTTAGCCTGATAGTAATTTAGTCTAGTTTAAAAAAAAAATGGCCATCATATCACATGTTAAATGGGATTATCCTACTAAAAAGGCCTTATATCTTCCTTATTGCTACTAGGGGTTCCAAATGTGAAAACAACTTACTCGAAGTCAAGGCCTGAGACTATTTTTCAATTGCTGACTTTTACCTTTGACCCCTTCTTCAATGTCAGGTAGGGTTATCTTACAACAAAGGCCTTTTTTCTCCTTTAGTTCTCCATTATTACTGATTCTAAGGTGGGAGATAACCGCTGCGGCAGTGGCCTTGTTATAACCTGCACTTGTGCCAATTCATATTTTAATAAAAAGAAATCCATGAAACTATACTTCAAACAAGCAAAAATAAGGTTTTTGTGTCCATGTTTTGCTAAGTTACGGCGGGGAACAGTACAAAAATGTACATGGTTACCTCAGCTCTACTTTTAGTGTGTGTAGAGCTGTGGCTAGTGTTACGATGGAAAGTAAATATGGAAACCGGGTCCCGAAAACAAAAATTCGGCGGAAACCGGATTCGTTCGAATCAGTATATACCAAACTGTAGTCACATTGTAAAGTCTTCTGCACGTGTACATGAACAATTACTTAAACTAAAATGCAGTTTATTTTTTGATAAAATCTGACATTTTGGATATTATTTCACTGTATATTGGTAAAATATTACACAAGTAAATGTTTTTAAGCGTTTTTTTTGCAATATTTTATACGTTTGAGGTGTTAATATGTGACATTTCGGGAACCGGTTCTTGGACTTTGTCACCGGATTTCGTTTACGTTTATATGAATCGAATAGAAACAAACTATCCGGTTTGCTGTCTTTACCACTAGCTGTGGCACTACCAAACATAAAACTAGAGATTTCATTTGAAAGATAGATACCCCAAGTTCTGAAATGCAGTTGCAATATGCTATTCACCTACTTTTGGGTCAGCTATAACATAGAGAAATTGTAGACCTGTAGCTCATTACATAGCTGAGCAATAGCTACTTTCAGGTTCTCATTGTTGAGTAAATCAGTTGTAACTTGAAAACTATTGCATTTACGGTATTTTCTTTAAATATGTTTTTCACCTACTTTTCAGTCAGTTATAACATAATTAAATTGCATACCTGTAGCTTATAGCATTGATGAGCAATAGCTACTTTCAGGTTATTAGAACAAAGAAAAAAGCCTCACTTTTGGGTTAGCTGTGACATAGTAAAAATGTGAAACTGTAGCTCATTGCAGAGCTGAGCAATAGCTACTTTCTGGTTTTCTTTTTTGAGTAAATCAGTTGTAACTTGAAAACTACATGTATAGCATTTACAGTATTTTGTTTAAATACATTGTTCACCTACTTTTTCCTCAGCTATAATTAAGCGTCCCGCAAGGGACGCTTGTTTGTGTATGGGAGAGCTTCAGGCTCCGCCGGCTCCGCATTTTGTTTTCCTTATAACTCTGTAACCGTTAGGCGGATTCTTTTCAAATTTGGCAGGTTTAGGCAGTAGCCTTGGGGAATTTTTTTGAATATGCTGCAGTGACATTTCAACCAATCAGAGAGGTCACATGACCAAAAATGTCTTTTTTTCGATGGGGAAGCTTGTCCGGATGATAACTTGAAAGGAATTTTATCAATTCACCTGAAACTTGGCAAATACATTCATTCTATTAAAATCTGGAAATCATTAGATTTTGGCATTGATTGGTCAAGAAATGGCCGAGTAATTAATGATTAATTAATCATTACGAATTTTCCAAATAAGGAAAACACAAAAATGCTTATATCTCGAAAACCGTGCTAGATAGAGCGATTTCGACGAAATTTTTGACCCACAGGGTATCTCTGCGGAGTAGTTTTCCCAATTTTCAAAAAATTTTTGTCTTGCCCAAAATGGCGGCCATTTTGAATTTTCGAAATTTTCGCAAAAATTGCAAAACACAAAAATGCTTATATCTCAAAAACCGTGCTAGATAGAGCAATTTCGACAAAATTTTTGAGCCGCAGGATATCTCTGCGGAGTACTTTTCCCAATTTTCAAAAAATTTTTATCTCGCCAAAAATGGCGGCCATTTTGAATTTTCGAAATTTTCGCAAAAATTGCAAAACACAAAAATGCTTATATCTCGAAAACCGTGCTAGTTAGAGTGATTTCGACGAAATTTTTGACCCACAGGGTAACTCTCCAGAGTAGTTATCCCAATTTTCAAAAAATTTTGTCTCGCCAAAAATGGCAGCCATTTTGAATTTTCGAATTTTTCGCAAAAATTGCAAAACATAAAAATGCTTATATCCTGAAAACCCTGCTAGATAGAGCGATTTCGACGAAATTTTTGACCCACAGGGTATATCTGCAGAGTAGCCATGCCAATTTTCAAAAAAATTTTGTCTCGCCAAAAATGGCGGCCATTTTGAATTTTCAAATTTTTCGCAAAAATTGCAAAACATAAAAATACTTATATCTCGAAAACCCTGCTAGATAGAGCGATTTCGACGAAATATTTGACCCATAGGGTATCTCTGCAGAGTAGCCATGCCAATTTTCAAAAAAATTTTATCTTGCCAAAAATGGCGGCCATTTTGAATTTTCGAATTTTTGCGCAAAAATTGCAAAACACAAAAATGCTAATATTTCGAAAACCGTGCTACATAGAGCGATTTCGACGAAATTTTTTATCTTCAGGGTATCTCTGCAGAGCAGCTATCCCAAAGAGCTTTCACTTGGTGAAGTTTCAGACCCATAGCTAATTGCTCACCTACTCAAAAAGAGTAAATGCGAATTACCTCTAAAAGTATTGCAGATGGCCAATTTTTCTCAAATAACTCATTCACCTACTTTTGGAAGAGCTTTCACTTGGTGAAGTTTCAGACCCGTAGCTAATTACTCACCTACTCAAAATGAGTAAATGCGAATTATCTCAAAAACTATTGGGGATACCCAATTTTTATCAAATAACTCATTCATGTACTTTTGGGAGAGCTTTCACATGGTGAAGTTTCAGACCCGTAGATGATTACTCACCTACTCAAAATGAGTAAATGCGAATTATCTCTTAAAAGTATTGCAGATAGCCAATTTTTCTCAAATAACTTATTCACCTACTTTTGGAAGAGCTTTCACATGGTGAAGTTTCAGACCCATAGCCAATTATTCACCTGCTCAAAATGAGTAAATGCGAATTATCTCTAAAAGTATTGCAGATAGCCAATTTTTCTCTCAAATAACTCATTCACCTACTTTTGGGAGAGCTTTCACTCTGTGAAGTTTCAGACCCATAGCTAATTATTTACCTACTCAAAATGAGTAAATGCTAATTATCTGTAAAAGTATTGCGGATACCCAATTTTTATTAAATAACTCATTCATCTACTTGTGGGAGAGCTTTCACATGGTGAAGTTTCAGACCCATAGCTAATTACTCACCTACTCGAAATGAGTAAATGCGAATTATCTCTAAAAGTATTGCAGATAGCCAATTTTTCTCAAATAAATCATTCACCTACTTTTGGGAGAGCTTTCACTTGGTGAAGTTTCAGACCCATAGCTAATTACTCACCTACTGAAAATGAGTAAATGCGAATTATCTCTAAAAGTATTGCAGAGAGCCAATTTTTCTCAAATAACTCATTCACCTACTTTTGGGAGAGCTTTCACTTGGTGAAGTTTCAGACCCATAGCTAATTACTCACCTACTCAAAATGAGTAAATGCGAATTATCTCTAAAAGTATTGCAGATAGCCAATTTTTGTCAAATTAATCATTCACCTACTTTTGGGAGAGCTTTCACTTGGTGAAGTTTCAGACCCATAGCTAATTACTCACCTACTCAAAATGAGTAAATGCGAATTATCTCTAAAAGTATTGCAGATAGCCAATTTTTCTCAAATAACTCATTCACATACTTTTGGCAGAGCTTTCACTTGGTGAAGTTTCAGACCCATAGCTAATTATTCACCTACTCAAAATGAGTAAATGTGAATTATCTCTAAAAGTATTGCAGATAGCCAATTTTTCTCAAATAACTCATTCACCTACTTTTGGGAGAGCTTTCACTCTGTGAAGTTTCAGACCCATAGCTATTTATTCACCTACTCAAAATGAGTAAATGCTAATTATCTGTAAAAGTATTGCGGATACCCAATTTTTATCAAATGCTCATTCATCTACTTGTGGGAGAGCTTTCACATGGTGAAGTTTCAGACCCATAGCTAATTACTCACCTACTCAAAATGAGTAAATGCGAATTATCTCTAAAAGTATTGCAGATAGCCAATTTTTCTCAAATAACTCATTCACCTACTTTTGGCAGAGCTTTCACTTGGTGAAGTTTCAGACCCATAGCTAATTACTCACCTACTCAAAATGAGTAAATGTGAATTATCTCTAAAAGTATTGCAGATAGCCAATTTTTCTCAAATAACTCATTCACCTACTTTTGGCAGAGCTTTCACTTGGTGAAGTTTCAGACCCATAGCTAATTACTCACCTACTCAAAATGAGTAAATGCGAATTATCTCTAAAAGTATTGCAGATAGCCAATTTTTCTCAAATAACTCATTCACCTACTTTTGGGAGAGTTTTCACTCTGTGAAGTTTCAGACCCATAGCTAATTACTCACCTAAAATGAGTAAATGAGAAGTATCTCTAAAAGTATTGTAGATAGCCAATTTTTCTCAAATAACTCATTCACCTACTTTTGGCAGAGCTTTCACTTGGTGAAGTTTCAGACCCATAGCTAATTATTCACCTACTCAAAATGAGTAAATGCGAATTATCTCTAAAAGTATTGCAGATAGCCAATTTTTCTCAAATAACTCATTCACCTACTTTTGGGAGAGCTTTCACTTGGTGAAGTTTCAGACCCATAGCTAATTACTCGCCTACTCAAAATGAGTAAATGTGAATTATCTCTAAAAGTATTGCAGATAGCCAATTTTTCTCAAATAACTCATTCACCTACTTTTGGGAGAGCTTTCACTCTGTGAAGTTTCAGACCCATAGCTATTTATTCACCTACTCAAAATGAGTAAATGCTAATTATCTGTAAAAGTATTGCGGATACCCAATTTTTATCAAATGCTCATTCATCTACTTGTGGGAGAGCTTTCACATGGTGAAGTTTCAGACCCATAGCTAATTACTCACCTACTCAAAATGAGTAAATGCGAATTATCTGTAAAAGTATTGCAGATAGCCAATTTTTCTCAAATAACTCATTCACCTACTTTTGAGAGAGCTTTCACTTGGTGAAGTTTCAGACCCATAGATAATTATTCACCTACTCAAAATGAGTAAATGTGAATTATCTCTTAATAGTATTGCAGATAGCCAATTTTTCTCAAATAACTCATTCACCTACTTTTGGGCAGCTATTTCTTCTGCTTTAATGCTCGGCGGGAGATACACACCGCGGCAGTGGTCTTGACAAAAATTTTTGTCTCCCCAAAAATGGTGGCCATTTTGAATTTTCAAAGTTTTTGCAAAACACAAAAATGCTTATATCTCGAAAACCGTGCTATATGGAGCGAACTCAACAAAATTTTGGACCTGCTGGGTATCTCTGCAGAGTAGCCATGCCAATTTTCAAAATCTTTTTGTCTCGCCAAATATAGCGGACATTATTAATTTTTTTTATTTTTTGCAAAACACAAAAATGATTATATCTTGAAAACCGTGCTAGATAGAGCAGACTGCGCTGACTTTGGTTGCCACAACAGTATAAGGCTAGAAACGAAGCATTTTCTTAATACTTTAGCACTCACCTTTATATCCTTTTCGGGACGCTTTGTTTTTGCTATGCAAAAACATTATCTTTTTTTTTTGCGAGCGATCCTCTAGTTATTAATATAATAAATTGCAGTTGTAACTTGAAAACCTGCATTTACAGCATTTAATATCTCCCGCCAGACTTTAGCCCGGGAGGGAGATTATGAAATGATGCCTGTGTGTGCGTGCGTGCGTTAGTCACGCAGATTTCTCCAAAACTACTACAGTTACAGATTTTTTGTAAATTAATTGTCCCAATGATTTTTCACGCCCTTGAAAAATTTTTTGGTTTTATGGACTTAGGCCTAAAGAAAAGTGAGCAAATAGCAATTTTAGCTACTTTGAGTAGAGAACTCATAACTCAAAAACTATTGCAGTTAGAGTATTTTCCTAAAATATGTTGTTCAGCTACTTTGTCCTTAAATATAAGATGGCATATAGTTTGGGGTTCTATTGCATGCCATAAGTGAGTAATAGCTATTTTGTTATTTGTAGCAAAATAATGCCATAAGTAAATGTCAAATATCTTCAAAAGTATTAAAGTTAGGGAATTTCTTTCAAATATGTTATTCATCTAGTTTTTCATAAGCTATCACATAGTAAAGTTTCAGACCTGTTGCACATGGATAGCTGAGTAATAGCTACTTGAAATTCTGACTGTTGAGTAAATCCATTGTAACTCCAAAACTATTGCAGTTACAGTATTTTCCTAAAATATGTTGTTCAGCCACTTTGTACTTAACTATAAGATGGCATATAGTTTGGTGTTCTGTTGCATGCCATAAATGAGTAATAGCTATTTTCTTATTTGTAGCAAAATAATGACCGAATTAAATGTCAAATATCTTCAAATGTATTTGCAAAAACACGTTTATCTCGGAAACGGAGCGAGATAGAGCCATTTTGACGAAATTTTTGACCCACAGGGTACCTGCTGAGGCTACTAGCAGCTTTTTCCACAAATCGTTTTCCCGCCACTTTTGGCGGCCATCTTGAATTTCTGCGTAAAACGCAAAATAGTGTTTATCTCGGAAATGGAGCGAGATAGAGTGATTTCGACAAAATTTTTGACCCACAGGGTATCTGCTGAGGCTACTAGCAGCTTTTCCCACAAATCGTTTTCCCGCCACTTTGGCGGCCGCCTTGAATTTCTGCGTAAAACGCAAAAAAGTGTTTATCTCGGAAATGGAGCGAGATAGAGTGATTTTGACAAAATTTTTGACCCACAGGGTATCTGCAGTGTGTACTCATGACTTTTCCCAAAAATTGTTTTCCCGCCACTTTTGGCAGCCATCTTGAATTTCTGCGTAAAACGCAAAAAAAGCGTTTATCTCGGAAACGGAGCAAGATAGAGAGATTTCAACAAAATTTTTGACCCACATTGTATTTGAAGAGTCTACTGGCGACTTTTGTAAAACCGTTTTCCCGTCACTTTTGGCGACCATCTTGAATTTCTGCGTAAAACGCAAAAATGCGTCTCGGAAACGGAGCGAGATACAGTGATTTCGATGAAATTTTTGACCCACAGGTTATCTGCAGAGTCTACTTGTGACTTTTCCCAAAAATCGTTGTCCCGCCACTTTTGGCGGCCATCTTGAATTTGCGTAAAACAGAAAAAAAGCGTTTATCTCAGAAACGGAGCAAGGTAGAGAGATTTGGACGGAATTTTTGACCCGGAGGGTATCTGCAGAGTCTACTGGGGACTTTTTGCAAAAGAACGTTTTCCCGCCACTTTTAGCGACCATCTTGAATTTCTGCGTAAAACGTAGAATTGTGTTTGTCTTGGAAACGGAGTGTGATAGAGCGATTTTGACGAAATTTTGGACCCACAGGGTATCTGCAGAGTCTACTGACTACTCTTCCCAAAAATTGTTTTCCCGCCACTTTTGGCGACTTTTTCCAAAAATCTTTTTTTCCCCACTTTTGGTGGCCATCTTGAATTTCTGCGTTAAGCGCAAATACTGGTTTATCTCGGAAACAGAGCGAGATAGAGTGATTTCGACGAACTTTTTTACCCACAGGGTATCTGCAGAGTCTACTGGCGACTTTTCCCAAAAATCGTTTGGCGGCCATTTTGAATTTCTGTGTAAAACGCAAAAAACGTGTTTATCTAATCTATCTAATCTAATATGGACTTTTATAGCGCTTAATCTCCATCACCGATGGACTCTAAGGCGCATCTAAACATAAAGCAAGGCAGTTAGCGTTAATCAAGGGACATAGCCAGGTCGTACCAAGGAGACAGAGATGTGACGGGGGAGGCTATGGTGGGTAGGCTTTTGCAAACAGGTATGTTTTAAGCTTCTTTCTGAAGGAGGCAACTGATGTTGCACTGCGATCATCTTGAGGGAGGTCATTATCTCGGAAACGGAGTGAGATAGAGTGATTTCGACGAAATTTTTGAACCACAGGGTATCTGCAGAGTCTACTGGCAACTTTCCCCAAAAATCGTTTTCCCAGCTATGTGGAATTTTTGCATAAAATGGGGAAAAAATAATAATAATACTCATTGGGATTCAAACATTAAAGTGCCTCTTGCTTATTGTCACAAAGTAAAACATTTACTCACCACCTTATGCACTTCATTTGCAGTATTTTACGGCATATTTCATTTGGAATTGATGAAAGTCGAATGGAGAAACTCCAGGGAATTCCCCAAATAAATATAACCATGAGTAAACAATGTGCAGCGATATGCGGTAATTACGGGAATATCTACAAAAAACAGTTAAAATAGGTGAAAATGTTGAAATTTATGAAAATATGGCACAACTTACATATATTTTACTTAAGCAATTGTTTTAATACTGATAAACCAAAGAAAACGTATTGCAGTATACTGAAGGGAAAGAAGAAATCAATACTATTGCCGTCGACCCTGGGTCGACAGACATGGTACCTTGTAATACACATTAGTGTCGACTGCTAGTCGTCATAGATGGTAGCGAAAGGGTTAAACATCAAAAACATGTTTAACCAGTAAAAACATAGATTTAAACTATATTTGTCAAAAACCTTCCAACCCTGAAGTTATTACACTACCGCTGCACCCATCTCTTGCTTGTAGTTTAACCATAGGCTTATTTGCATATGTAGATTTAAACAGGGAAAGTTTGTGTTGTCACAAGTCAAAACGATGGTGTTATTCATATTTTAGCCCCTTGTCTACCCTTCGAATGCTTGTCACAGTCACCTAAGAGAGAATGCACTGGAAAACTTTAAATGCTGCATGTTTTGTATTTGACAGTAAAAGTAGCGTGCCCACTTGTTACACTAAAAGCAAGTTTATTTCATATGTTATCAAGACTTTTAGCATATGGACCTTCCAAATATTTCTTTTGTGTTCAGCTTTCTACCCCACAGCCCTTAAGGGCAGTCAGGGTATTGTTTTCACCCATGGTGTCCGGATGGGCGGGCAGTGGGAAAAAGTTTGTCTGGGCTGTATCTCATAAACTGTAAGGTGTTTCGGACTACCATAAGGTCTAGGAAGTTGATACTTGGTAGGGACATTGGTTCGGGGGTGTAGGTGAGCAACGTCATGGTGTGACCTTGATTTGACCTTTGACCTTGCCGCGGTTACCTTGAGTTTGAAAATCTTGTCCAGGCTATATCTGGCTACCATAATGCAGGTGTTCCACTGGAGCCGACAGGCCGGTAACTATGCATTTTTGGAGAGTCGGGACCAATGTTTACATGGTCGGTTAGGGTCGGTTGCAAGTTACCGGCCTGTTGGGGAGAGTCGGTGAATATCAAACATGTTTGATATTTCTATGATCGTTGCCGACCCTTGTATCCGACCCTAATTTCAGCCCCCTAGCAACCGGCCTGTCGGTTAACTTAATGGCCTGTTGGTTACACTTCCTGGCTTGTCAGTTAATGAAACAGGCCTGTCTGTAACAAGTATCCGGCTTGTCCCAAATATGGGCTTCCAGACTCTACATGATGACTCACCGACCGTGCGGGAACTGTTACAGTACAGTCGGTAACTTTAGCCGGCCTGTCTGTAAGTGTTCCCGACAGGCCTGTAAAGTTTACAGGGCAGTCGGTAACTTTAACCAACTGGGTCCTAGAGTCGGAAAAATTTGTAACCGACAGGTCCTAAACTGAAACCGACAAGCCGTAAACAATAACCGACAGGCCTGCAATATTTTTGCATCTTACGGCCTGTTGGTTTCCAAATCTGTGGGTATAAAAATGCAGGTCGGTAGACAATCTGCGTATATTTGGGCTTTGACTTGTCGAGAGACAACTGGTATGCAGCTTTAATTTTAGGATTTTTATTTTTTGGAAATTAGCTTAAGTTTTGAGCTAGGCTGGACTGGTTGGGAGTGAAATCTGTTCTGTGGGGTTTCACTTTTATTTTAAGTTTTTGTTTTTTAAAACAAGCTGTACAATTGATTGATTGATCAGCATGCTAAGGAGCAGAAGGAGAAAGATTGAAGTACCAACTGACACTCAACCACAGTTTGAGTTAGGAGATACAGCTGTGGATATAGAAAGAAGGAGGAGGGAGAGAGAGGAGAGGGATGAGAGAGAGAGGATTGAACAGGAGGAGAGGGACAGAGAGAGGATGGAGAGAGAGAGGGAAGAGAGCCCAGAAAGAGGAGAGAAGAGAGTGCGAACTGACACAGATACTGATGTAGAATCAACTCAATGTGGACAGAAGAAGGGCCAGATGAAGTCCATTTTCCTGAGTGATTCAGACGAAGAAGCCATCGTGGAGTTTGTTAAACAACACGAGGAACTGTATGACAAGACCTATGACAGTTTCAAAGACAAGCAGAAGAAAGAAAGACTTTGCGAGCAGCTAGCAGCTACCAGAAACTTGCCTGTCAAGACTGTGAAGAAGTGGTTTGATACTCAACGTACCAGATATGGCAAGCTCACTCAGACGAAGTCAGGACAACAGCTGAGAAGAGCACAGAACGACAGACCTGGCTGAAGGACAGTTTCAGTTTTCTACGAGGTCACATCAGAAAGAAGGGAGTTTCCAAGCCTTCTGCATTCAAGTCACCCCAGAGGCCTTCTGCAGCCGCAGCCTCAGCTTCAGTTCCAGATACAGTGTGTTCCAGATACATCCAAGGACGCAGAATCTGAGATGGAAATCAGCATTGCATCAGATGTTACTCATCAGCCTTCGAGCACCAGTCCCAAGCGACGACAGCCTCCAGTCGTGACTACCACCACGTCTGCAGATCCAGTCTTAGATCAGTTCCAGCAGATGAGGTCGATGATTTCCACATTTCTGGGTGCACGTCAGGACCCCACTCCAAGTCCAAGGCAGTCGTTCTGCAACTATCTCCACTCTGAGATTGAACACCTTTAAAAAAGGGACTTTTTAACCTTCAGGAATGAGACAGTGAAGCTTCTCGGCGAAATACAGTACAAGGCTGAAGAACGCAAGAGACAGGTCACAACAACTCAACAGGTCACCACATTTCAACTTCCAGAAGCATCACAGGCCACAGCAGGACGTGAATACATACCATACCGGAAACTCAACCAGTCTCCATTCCAGTTGTGCAGCCTACACAGAGAGCCACAGGAGAACCTGTTACAGTGATTGCCAAAGTACAGCAACCACCAAGGCCTTTATCAGTGTCAGCACAGCCAACTTCTTACGTAGTTGTGGATGACCAACAGCCTGGGACTTCCAGACATGCTTTTCAACCCACCTTCAGTTGCACCTTCACAACAGGAGGAAAGTCAGCACAACACCTCTGGATTATCCAGTCCCTTTGCAGCGATTCCCAGTGTGCTTATGTATCAACAGATGGACACACCACAGCCATTTTCACCCTCTCAACTTCAACCAACACCGTAGGCAGTGCCATCTTCCACTCATCATGAACAGTCAAGACCTTCCAGCCAGACCAGCCAGCAGAGTCAGAGTCAGCCCAAATCAGCGGATTAGCCCGCACAAGTCGCACCAAACCCGGCCCTTTTAAGGGCCACCCGAATCTTCCAAAAACAATTAACCTACACATCTATGCCCAAAAACAAAAAAGGCACACCGTCCAACACTTACACCTCCCCACAGTACACAAAAAAAAATTGTATGAATGAATGAGTGAATGTTAAACAAATATTAATGAAGTTCCACCACAAAAAAAAAAAAAAACAAAAAAAAAAAATTCGCTTAAGAAAAAAGAATCCCCTAAGAAATCAAAGTAAAACCAACCCCAACCCCCAAACAAAACCCAATTTAAAAAAAACACTCCCCACCCCCAAAAAACAAAATCCATACTCAAACCCACGTCCCCCAAAGTCAAGATACAGACTCTGTCACTCCCAAAGCCCAACCCGAAATAAAATGCCACATCCACACTCACAGACAAACAAACATGAGCCCTAACAAAATATACAAACATATCAGTGGCAATGGACTGACAAACAGAATAAAAAAACATATTAAACTGGGACTGCAAACCTGTATAATTTTGTCTTGCATATTTCCTAGCAACATAAAAAATAAAATAAATGCAATAAAAAACAAAATGACCCTCAAGTGATCTATCAGTTGCTCTTGATGTGTTCCTGTCATCTTTGAAGTGTGAAATGAATGGCACATCACAGGGGAGGGGGGTTTATATAGTGTGATATGGATCCTGATTCTGGATCCCGACTATAGATACCGACCCAAAAAAAACCAATCAGTCCTGTCGGGACGGTCGGGAACATGTTCCCGGCTTGTCTGCTTGTCTTTACGGCTTGTCTGTTTCTTATCCGGCTTGTCTGTTAGGGGTTTAGGGCTTGTCGTAGTACTTCTATGACTGGCCGTGCAAAAAAAGGTCCCCGACCCTACATCTTGTCGAGAAGGTCATTTTGGTCTGTAATTATACCGTCCTGTCGAGGCTTTCATAACCGACCCAGCATTTTCACACGCTTTTTCTCACGATTCTACGACTTTTGCAACCGACCCTAGAGTCGTAGGGTCGGTTACAGGGTCGGCTCCAGTGGAACACCTGCATAAGGTTTAGGAAGTTGATACTTGGTAGGGACATTAGCTAGGGGTTGTAGGTGTGCAATGTCATAGTGTGACCTTGATTTGACCTCTGATATTACCGTAGTGACCTTGCCCTATAAAATCTTGTCTGGGCTATATCTCGGAAACCGTAAGGTGTAGGAAGTTGATAGTAGGTAGGGACATTGGTTAGGGGGTGTAGGTGAGCAATGCCATGGTGTGACCTTGATTTGGCCTTTGACCTTGCTGTAGTGACCGTGACCTATAAAATCTTGTCCGGGCTATATTTCGGAAACCGTAAGGTGTAGGAAGTCAATACGTGGTAGGGACATTGGTTAGGGGGTGTAGGTGAGCAACATCATGGTGTGACCTTGATTTAACCTTTGACTTTGCCATAGTGACCTTGACCTGTAAAATCTTGTCTGGGCTACATCTAGGAAACCGTAAGGTGTAGGAAGTTGATACTTGGTAGGGACATTGGTTGGGGGTTGTAGGTTTGCAACTTTATGGTGTGACATTGATTTGACCTTTGACCTTGTCAAAGTGACTATGAGTTTTAAAATCTTGCAGGGTTATTTCTTTGATTCCATAAGGTGTAGAAGGGTGACAGTTGGTAGGGACATTGGTTAGGGGATGTAGGTGTGCACCATGGTGGGACCTTTAACTTTGGCTCTGCCAGAGTGTGTTCACCTCACCTGCCATATTTGAGAGATCCTTCTCCTATGACAAAGATATATGGATTGCTGCCACTGATTATTATATGCACTTTTACATAATTGTATCCCCAACGCGAAGCGGGGATACTGTGGATTCATCATCGTTGTCGTCCGCGCCCTCGTCCGCGTCCGCAGAGATTTCTTGTTAGCGACCTACAGTCCACATTTCTTTCCGGATTTCTTTCATATTTGGCAGGTGGCTTGATATGGTAGAGGACTCGCCACCCTATCTTTTTGGTAGGCTTTATGTCTAAATTAGGCCTGTGGTAGACAAAAATGTCTAAAATGTGGAATATTGCTTGTTAGCGACCTACAGTCCACATTTCTTTCCAGATTTCTTTCATATTTGGCAGGTGGCTTGGTATGCTAGAGGACTCGCCACCCTATCTTTTTGGTAGGCTTTATGACTAAATTAGGCCTGTGGTAGACAAAAATGTCTAAAATGCATTAAAATTCATGAAATCATGCACTAAATCACTTATAACTTGAAAAGTGTTGCATTTAGAGCATTTTGTTAAAATATGTTATTCAGATACTTTTTTCATAGCTACAACATGGTGAGTAACTTGGGTGTCTGTCTCAATAGCTAAGTGAGTAATAGCTACTTTTGGGCTTTTCAGTAACTTCCATCATGAGTAAAATCACTTGTAACTTGAAAACTATTGCATTTACACAATTTTGTATAAATATATTATTTAGCTACTTTTGGGTCAGCTATAACATAGTAAAATTTCAGACCTGTAGCTCATGGCATAGCTGAGTAATAGCTACTTTTAGGTTATCACTGTTGAGTAAATTATTTATAACTTCAAAAGTATTACATTTAGAGTATTTTGTTTCAATATGTTATTCACCTATTTCGGAGTCAGCTATAACATAGTGAAGTTCCAGACCTGTGGCTCATTGCATAGCTGAGTAATAGCTACTTTGAAGTTCACACTGTTGAGTAAATCAGTTGTAATTGGAAAACTATTGCACTCACAGAAATTTGTGTAAATATGTTATTCAGCTACTTTTGGGTCAGCTATAACATAGTGAAATTACAGACCTGTAGCTCATGGCACAACTGAGCAATAGCTATTTTCAGGTACTGACTGTTGAGTAAAGGACTTGTAACTTGAAAAATATTGCATTTGGAGTATTTTGTTAAAATATGTTGTTCACCTACTTTTGGGTCAGCTATAACATCGTGAAATTACAGACTTATAGCTCATGGCATAGCTGAGCAATAGCTATTTTCAGGTTCTCACTATTGAGTAAATCAGTTGTAACTTGAAAACTATTGCATTTACAGTATTTTGCTTAAATATGTTGTTCACCTAATTTTGGGTCAGCTATAACATAGAAAAAATTCAGACATGTAGCTCATTGCATAGCTGAGTAATACCTACTTTGAGGTTATCACTGTTGAGTAAATCAGTTATAACGTGAAAACTATTACATTTACAGTATTTTGTTTAAATATGTTATTCACATAATTTTTGGTCAGCTATAACAGAGTGAAATTGCAGACCTCTATGTCATGGCATAGCTTACCAATATCTACTTTCAGGTTCTCACTGTTGAGTAAATCATTGTATCCACTGGATAGCTGCAGTGTGTAGAGAGATTTCACCATTACCGCTCTAACAAAAAAAAAATTATAGCTAGCCTTCTCAAGTTTGCAAGGTATATTAGAGGGTGCACCACAGTATTCTATTGGTAGGCTTTATGTCTAAATTAGCCCTGTGACTAAATTACTTGCCTACTAAAGATGAGTAATTCTGCATTTTCTCTAAAAGTATTGCAGATAGCAAATTTTTCTTAAATAACTCATTCACCTACTTTTGGGACAGCTTTCACATGCTGACTTTCCAGACCTGTAGGTAATTACTCACCTACTCAAAATGAGTAAATGCGAATTATCTCTAAAAGTATTGCAGATAGCCAATTTTTCTCGAATAACTCATTCACCTACTTTTGGGAGAGCTTTCACTTGGTGAAGTTTCAGACCCGTAGGTAATTACTCACCTACTCAAAATGAGTAAATGCAAATTATCTCTAAAAGTATTCCAGATAACCAATTTTTGTCAAATAACTCCTTCACCTACTTTTGGGAGACCTTTCACTTGGTGAAGTTTCAGACCTGTAGGTAATTACTCACCTACTGAAAATGAGTAAATGCAAATTATCTCTAAAAGTATTCCAGATAGCCAATTTTTGTCAAATAACTCCTTCACCTACTTTTGGGAGACCTTTCACTTGGTGAAGTTTCACACCTGTAGCTAATTATTCACCTACTCAAAATGAGTAAATGCTAATTATCTCTAAAAGTATTGCAGATATCCAATTCTTATCAAATAACTCATTCATCTACTTTTGGGAGAGCTTTTACATGGTGAAGTTCCAAACCCGTAGGTAATTACTCACCTACTGAAAATGAGTAAATTCCAATTATCTCTAAAAGTATTGTAGTCTTTGTAGATAGCCAATTTTTCTCAAATAACTCATTCGCCTACTTTTGAGAGAGCTTTCACTTGGTGAAGTTTCAGACCCGTAGCTAATTATTCACCTACTCAAAATGAGTAAATGCGAATTATCTCTAGAAGTATTGCAGATAGCCAGTATTTCTCAAATAACTCATTAATATGAAAACAACTTATAGGAAGTCATGGGCTGCAAATCTTTTCATGTGGTCAGATTTGACCTTGGGCCCCTCCTGCTTATTATTGGTCCTAGAGGTTTGCAATGTGAAAACGACTTATAGGAAATCATGGGCTGCGAATCTTTTGATGTGGTCAGACTTCACCTTGGGCCCCTGCTACAGGGTCAAATAAGGGTAGCTAAACTTAAAAGTGCTTTCAGCTTGTTTATTAACGAAAAATGCTGTTTATCTTCTAAACTATGTTAGTTGGCCTTTGTCGGTGGATACATCCAGCATCTGGCCACAGATGCGTCCTTAGTCTAGTTGTGCTTTTTCCATTGACAGCTATTCTCAAATTAATGAATTTTACAGCTTCATAATTTTTAGTTTACTGATTAATGCTGCCATCTTGCCATTGAATTGTCTTGTTTTAGTACTTTATCTTTACATACATTTTCTTTCTCTTAGATGTTATTTTCTCTACTTAAACATTATTTGGAGCTTAATATAACTGACATTGCACGGAAAGTATCCAGATCTTTGTACTGTTTTACTACTTCTATATCTCATGGTGTTGAAAATTATTTCCCCAGGCTGTGGGGTACAGGCATCTCTGGTGCTATCTTTCAATCTGGTGGAGTTCCGGGCAATCCATTAAGATTGATCTTTGCAAAAAAAACTAAATTTGTTTAACATAAAATTAGTTACAGACACTTGTTTTTATTGTAGATAAACCTTTGTGTGTTTTTGGATTGCACCTTCACAAGTTCAGTGAATGTACCTGTGACACCAAGTACCACTTGTGCCGAGGTTGTTGCCCATTGCTGTGTTGGAAGGCAATCTCACTGCAACCTGGTGGAATCCTGGGGAGGCTGTGGTGAGTGCACAAATTGTGTGGCCTGGTGGTGAGACAGTTCTGTATGTGCTTCAGTAATTAAGCAGGCTCCGCTGGCTCCGCGTTTCGTTTTCCTTATAACTCTGTGACCGTTGGGCGGATTCTTTTCAAATTTGGCAGGTGTATGCAGTAGCCTTGGGGAATTTTTTTGAATATGCTGCAGTGACATTTTGACCAATCAGAGAGGTCACATAACCAAAAATGTCTTTTTTCGATGGGTAAGCTTGTCCGGATGGTAATTTGAAACGGATTTTATCAATTCACCTGAAACTTGGCAAATTCATGTACATTCATTCTGTTAAAATCTGGAAATCATTATATTTTGGCATTGATTGGTTAAGAAATGGCCGAGTAATTAATGATTAATTAAGCATTATGAATTTTCCAAATAAGGAAAACGCAAAAAATGCTTATATCTCGAAAACCGTGCTAGATAGAGTGATTTCGACAAAATTTTTGACCCACAGGGTATCTCTGCAGAGTAGCCATCCCAATTTTCAAAAACTTTTTGTCTCACCGAAAATGGCGGCCATTTTGAATTTCCGAATTTTTCGCAAAAATTGCAAAACACAAAAATACTTATATCTCGAAAACCATGCTAGATAGAGCGATTTCGATGAAATTTTTGACCCACAGGGTGTCGCTGCAGTAGCCATCCCAATTTTCAAAAAATTTTTGTCTTACCCAAAATGGCGGCCATTTTGAATTTCCGAATTTTTTGCAAAAATTACAATACACAAAAATCCTTATATCTCGAAACTGTGCTAGATAGAGCGATTTCGACGAAATTTTTGACCCACAGGGTATCTCTTCAGAGTAGCCATCCCAATTTTCAAAAACTTTTTGTCTCACCGAAAATGGCGGCCATTTTGAATTTCCGAATTTTTCGCAAAAATTGCAAAACACAAAAATACTTATATCTCGAAAACCATGCTAGATAGAGCGATTTCGATGAAATTTTTGACCCACAGGGTATCGCTGCAGTAGCCATCCCAATTTTCAAAAAATTTTTGTCTTACCCAAAATGGCGGCCATTTTAAATTTTTCGCAAAAATTGCAAAACACAAAAATGCTTATATCTCGAAAACCGTGCTCGAGTGATTTTGACGAAAGTTTTGACCCACAGGGTATCTCTGCAGAGTAGCCATTCCAATTTTCAAAAAAATTTTGTCTCGCCAAAAATGGCGGCCATTTTGAATTTTAGAATTTTTCGCAAAAAATGCAAAACACAAAAATGCTTATATCTCAAAAACTGTGCTAGATAGAGCAGACTACGCAGACTTTGGTTGCTACAACAGTATAAGGCTAAAAGCAGAGCATTTTCTTAATACTTTAGCACTCACTTTTATATCCTTTTCGGGGTGCTTTGTTTTTGCACATTATCTTTTTTTTTTGCAAGCGATCCTCTAGTTCTTGTTAATAGTATAGCATCACAGTTGATCATTGAGAAGTTTTAATAATCAATTATTTTACAGCAACCTTACAATATTAAATTCTTATTTTATGACTCAAAAATAAAGTTGTTTATATCAGGCAGATAGAATGGAGCTTTTGTGACATATTAGTTCATTTTAGGCTCTAGCTTTGTACTCATTCAAGCTATGGTACTGTGGACATGTGCTCTTTAAGCAAAGAAGCTTCAAATTTGAATCTTAGCATTCAGATCACAGGATAAAAGTTGAAAAGTCATAAGTGAAAAATAGTACTTCAAAAATAATCTAAATGCAATCAAGTGTCTTGATATGGCTTCATATAGCATCAGGGAGATTCTGTGATTTACCTCAAGGCAATAATCAGAAAGCATGAAGGGATAGATGACTGCATTTACATCATGACAATTGATAGTATTTAAAAAAAGTCTCATCAGCATAATCAGCTGTGGTTTTCTATAGTATCAATTATATTTTGTGATTTACTTCAAGCATCCTAACAAGTTACGTGATCTTATTAAATCAGAGATGGGGAGATATTTTATTGCCTCCAAATGGAGAGAGATAAAATGTAAATACAATGCAATACAGACAAAAATTCTAGCATTATATGTAAGACAAATATATAAGATTAAACAGATTAACATAAGATAAAATCAGAATGGAGATAAGAAGTTATTCAACAGTATTCTTGATCTATCACAGTCAGATTGTAATAAAAACAACACAGTGTCCTTTAGTCCCTTGTTTTCAGTATTATGAATTTCTTGCAGTATCTGTCTCTCGCATTTTTTAAAATAGGTAGTATCACATATGTATTCATTGAAATTTATATAATATTTGTGACTAGTTAACAGCACTCTATGTAAAATGTTTTTTGAGCTTAAAACTTCCCCGTTTACTATTTTTGAGAGCAGAAATGAGTAAAATTTATTGGAACAGGAGTTTGATAAAAGCAATGATCTAAAAAGAGAAAGTTCCTGGATACACACAGATGTCTGAAGTGTTTTCATGTCTAAAGCTTGTAGCAAGGGTGAGCTCTTGCAGGAAGTTTTTAAACCCAGCGATGCTTTCAATAATTTTGTTTGAGCAGACTGGGCAAGGTGCAGTGCAGATGTTGATTGGAAAACACATTCCATGCCATATGTTAACACTGGCTGGACTGCAGCTTTGAAAATGTGAGAGATAGTGGCAGGATTAGATCCATGTTGACACAATTCTGATCCTTGCAGAGCATAGAAGGCCTTACGCATTGCCTGAGTACGTGATTTAGCATGACTGTTGTGGTCACTTGCAAGCACTATGCCCAAGTGAATTATTTCTTGCTCTTCCACAAGCATTTCACCATTGAGGAACCACTGTCTTCCCTCGAACTTGGTCTTTCCAAAAGTCATACACTTGGTTTTTGAAGGACTAAATTTTAGCCCATGCATTGTTATGTAGTCTGTAGCTTCATCAATTAGAGTTTGCAAACCTGGTATGCTAAGACTACTCAGTAAAAGATCATCTGCATAACAACATACATTGTAACTTACTCCATCAATATTTATTCCACAGGGCTTTGAGGATAACGTTTTAACAAGGTCTTGATAGAAGATGTTGAATATAAAGGGAGAGGATAGCCCTCCTTGTCGGGTCCCTATGGAGACTGATATTGGATTACTTATAGCATTTCCCCATTTGATAATCACTGTTAGCCGACTGTACCAGTAAACAAGGATTCTCCAGAGAAGTGGAGGCACAACTTTCAAGGCCTTTTGGAACATAACTGCATGAGGGATGCCATCAAATGCAGATTCAGAAATTTCAAGCCCCTCTCTCAGCCTCACCACACACAGCTATTACATGGTACACTTATCATCAGAAAGTATGTTTACAGTTTAGTCATATGATTCATGTTATATAATTTCTAATTTTATCTCTGCACTGAATGTATGGTACACTGATGAAATAAGAGTTAACATATCTGGACCATTTATTGATGTTATTTGAACATATTCAGATCATTTGACTGTATACAAGTATATTTTCAATGTAAAATAAAAGTTTTTTGAGCACATTTTCATTTACAGGAGATGGATTCCTGGCGGGGGTGGGGGAGGGATCATTTCCTGAAAAATTCTCTTCCCCCCCCCCTCCCCCCCTCCATACTCTCGAAAATAGTCTGACGCTAGGAAGTACTGTGAAAAAAAGGAATTAGACCACAAGAATATTTATTAGTTCTCATAAGTATAAGTTATAACATGACCAGACATTATGTAAACATTCAACAGACAACAAAACAGTAACAGTGTTACAACAACAGGAAACCCTCTGTAATCCAACCTTGTGTTGGGTATGAAACTGTACGGTTTTATGAACACATTTTTACATCAGACTTTTACTTACTTGCCATTTTGTATGAAAAGACTTCTTCTATATTATGTACGGTCTATTTATCTTTGTTTCTTAGTGTGAATGGATAATAAAGGTTCTGTTATTACAATGATAAATCTTCCCAGATAACACACACAAAAAAATAATATCATGACTTAAGGACGATCATAATGTACAAGTGCGTAACACGAGTATTATATCAGTAATCGTCATGAGTGATATATTTTGCATGTGTCCAATGAAGTATATTGTACTTTTATTATCCACCATTTATATAAATAATAAGTAAAATTAGTCCATATTTAAACAAAAGGTGCAAAAAGACTTTGATATATATATAGGGCGCCCAGTGAATTAAAAAATTTTAATTCTTAACTTCAGTTTTCTCGGCCGTTTTTTGTATAGATTATAATGCCACAAATCAATCAGAAACTCTCAAAACTATCTTTCTAATGGTGAGTACGATGTATTTGTTGGTTACCGAGTTCCAGAAATATGAATGAAAAAGTGGCACCTGTCGACAAAATAGCACTGGATAATACATCAAAATATGTATATATGCCCTGGTTTGTTTGTATCACAGAGTCAGAGGTCCTCCAAATGTCTTCTATATACACATGATGTGGTGTGTGAACTAGATGTTGTATTGTACACGTGAAACCATCCTAAAGGCCTCTGTCAACCACCGATGACACGACACAGTCGGATACAACACTAGTATAAAGTTTGGATGCATTAAAATGATTTTAAAAACTGTAAAACATGGTGATACAAAGTGAACTATAACTAGTTCTTCTGTTTCTTCCATTTGTGCCTGAAATGTCTTGTTTGTCATCAGAGTGAAACATTGTGTTGCTGTATATCTTGACAGAAAAGATTCAAAAATTTCTTCTATATGTTGATATACATGGCAGAAAGGTGTTACATCAGTTTGAGAAATGACATACGTTGGGTAGCAACCTCCCACTGGTTTATCACTTCTCGATTTTGTTAATTTCACAACTTTGAGGACTGCCATTTAAATTTTTCACTATATAATATGTTAAGAATAATATAAGTAATCAAGTAGTAAACAAAGTGACCAGGATTCCTTTTTCCCTCAGCAGATTAGGTTGGACAACGCGCAAAGTAAGGGAAGTTTGGTCACAACGCAAAGAACAAGTGAACAGGAGTCAAAACCACGTCGTCATGAGTGAAATGTTAACCATATCATGTGGCCCATATGTCAACAACATAATATAAACAACACCATCATCAGTGAAATATTAGCCATATTATGTGGCCCATATGTCAGCAACATAATAAAAACAACACCATCATCAGTGAAATATTAGCCATATTATATGGCCCATATGTCAGCAAAATAATAGAAAACAAACTATAACTTTTGATAGTAACATCTAAGCAAAATGAAATACACATCTTGACTTAACCAGGTAATAGAGTTATGTTTCAATAGAATAAAAACATATATTAGCTTTAGTTGAATGCGGGAGATAGTTTCACCCCAATGAATTACAATCATAAAACATTGGGTGGACTGCTCAGAAAGTTGGATCTTGACAAAGTAAACAAACTAGATAAATGTAATAACTACTTACTTACATGGGGGGTCAATAAACTAAAAATAGGGGGTTTAATTAACTGCTTAGAGAGATACATCTCATCAAAATAAATACATTAACTGTAGCTTCAATTCAATTTTGGTAACGTTTCAACAAACTAAAAACAAAACATTGGTAATAAATTCACTACTAATAAAACTTCTTAGATAGCCACATTCAACAAAAGTGGAACATAAACCTTAACATAATCTGATGCCTCATATAGTAACACGCCAGTAAAAAAATAAACACACAAAAAAACAAAAAACATGAACATTTGCTTGAGTTACTTAGTTATGCCTCAGCCATTTCTGTTTACATTCTTGAGGAATGAGTTGAATCCCCTGTTTAGTGTAATAAAGTCATTTCTCCACTTTCTCCAAATGTTACCCTTGAACCGTTTCACACTGAATTGCCTCTTTCTTTTTCTGTACCTTTTGTTATATAAACGACATAACATGTTTAGTCAATAATAATTCCATTGTACTAATTTTTATGGAAAAAAATTGCAAGCCTATAGTGTGGTCATGTAGCAATATGTCATTCACATTGTGTTACAGAGCGAGTTTTGTTTCCTGGGGACAAAGTACTTGACATCTTAGACCACTGGGAAGCAGACAGGGACCAGGTGAAGTTCTACCTCAGGCAGGGTGGTATGCCAGTACCCCAAGGGGACGGAGGTGAGTAGTTGACTGGGTTGGGTGATTTACAGGGTGGGGGATTTGCCTTTACCTCAAGGAGTCAGGGGCGAGTACTGCTTCTTGTCATGTGCCCCATGTTGTCATGTACATCGCAACTAATAATAGCTTAGAAACTTCCCTTCAACTCAACACATTGAAAGTGTCACACTTGGATTCATTAGGAATGAGACAATCCTAAGGTATTTAGAATGTGGGTTCCAGAAGTAAAGTCCATCTTGAACTCAGGTGCCCATGTTTCAGTAATAACCAAACTAAGGCAGTGTTTGGCGATGGGCATACAATATATGGCATACCCAGAACCCTCTCACAGTGAAATGTTTAACATAAAGGTCAATAGTCTGAATCCTTCAAAGAAATTTGAAATATAGTTTCTCCCTGTATCAAGGGATGGGCTGTTTTACCTTTGAAATACAACTTGGGAGTAAAGATGCTTGGAAGCCTCAGTCTCCCTGTAGAGATACCAGTAAGGCAGATATTGTGGCAGATATAAACAACTTTGTGGAAAATAGAATGTCAGTAAAAAGTAAGCAAACTACTGAAAAATATGAAACCTAGTCGGACAAATATGCCTAACACTCGGGTTTCACCTAGGTTTGTGGTTTGCTAGTAAAAGCTCACTCTGCACAGTCTCCCTGTTTTTGAGTCTGCAGTAACCCCGTCACAGCGCTGGTATGAATGCTGTGTATACATGTGAATCACATCTTGGCAAAGGCATAACAGTTCATCTGCTAGTGTCTCAGTCTTGCAGTCCTTGCCCTGTGTATATTAATAACACTATTGTCAGTCCCGGCTATACTCGTCTATCTCCTCGGGTTGTGTGGAGATCGCCCCGAAGCCCTGCCCGTCCTGTGTTCTGGCTGCAGGCACGAAGCTTGTGGTCTCGGACAGCGGAGTATTGGATCCAGGAGTGTAAGTCTTGGGCACGACAGAATCCTCATCCATCGAGTCGTAACCTAGGTCCTTCTTGTCCAGATACTTCATAAACCTGCGGAACCATGATCAGAGGGAGTTAGAATGTACAAAGTTATCAAAGTTATTTTCATACATCTGCAGAGTATTGATCAGAGGGAGTTAGAATGTACAAAGTTATGAAAGTTATTTTCGTACACCTGCAGTGTATTGATCTGAGGTGGGTGAAGTATACAAAGTTATCACAGTTATTTCCATAAACCTGCAGGGTATTGATCAGAGGGAGTTAGAATGTACAAAGTTATGAAAGTTATTTTCATAAACATGTATCTGAGTATCAGATCTCAGTAGATCAGTCAGGTTCTTTAATCTGTAAAGAGATTAAACTTTAAAAATACCATTTATTATGGACTTTTATACCAGAAAGAAACTTAAAACATTTAAAGTACAGGCTATACAACTTTTTCAAGTTTTCAGGATATAGAGACCAAGTGTGTTGTGTAACTAATGGTCAGATCAGAAGGAGTGTGAAATGTTGTGAAATATTTCATAAAGCTGAAGGAAAAATGGGGTTTATTGCTGAATATTTTTTGTTAATAATTCAGTTTAAAAAACGTAGGAGAGTATATCACCACCTGGAAAGAAGGCGCCTTGGGCCGAGTATTGAGTAGCCTTACAATGGGAAGGAGCCAAAGGCTGAGTAGCAAGTACAGTAACAAGGAGCTTTAGGCTGACTAGCGAGTACTTCTAGTAACTATAAATACAATGAGCTTTAGGCTGACTAGCAAGTACTTCTAGTAACTGTAAATACAAGGAGCTTTAGGCTGACTAGCAAGTACTTCTAGTAACTATAAATACAAGGAGTTTTAGGCTGACTAGCGAGTACTTCTAGTAACTATAAATACAAGGAGCTTTAGGCTGACTAGCAAGTACTTCTAGTAACTATAAATACAAGGAGTTTTAGGCTGACTAGCAAGTACTTCTAGTAACTATAAATACAAGGAGCTTTAGGCTGACTAGCAAGTACTTCTAGTAACTATAAATACAAGGAGCTTAAGGCTGACTAGCAAGTACTTCTAGTAACTATAAATACAAGGAGTTTTAGGCTGACTAGTGAGTACTTCTAGTAACTATAAATACAAGGAGCTTTAGGCTGACTAGCAAGTACTTCTAGTAACTATAAATACAAGGAGCTTAAGGCTGACTAGCGAGTACTTCTAGTAACTATAAATACAAGGAGTTTTAGGCTGACCAGCGAGTACTTCTAGTAACTATAAATACAAGGAGCTTAAGGCTGAGTAGAAATTACTCGTTGTTCCAGGACACCTGATGGTTTTTTTATATACTTACAGTAGCAACAATCTTTAGACTGACTAGTGGTAGTGACATAGAGCCTTTGAGTGAATTGAAAGTACCCATAGTAACATTCTTCCTAAGGTTAATGTTTAATACTCACAGTAACAAGGAAACAGGAATCGCCAGCAGAGGTCCCGACACAAGGAACACAAAGCCACTCATCCAGCGTAATGTGACGGCAAACACAGCATTGTGGACCAGCGGCCCAAAGAATGAAACCACTGCCTGGGCACTGTGGATCAGGGCGTACACAGAACCTAGGAAAGCACACAGAAAATTATATACAGAAAATGGATACATACGGGCAGATATTTACAGAATAAAACACTTCTTTCTGGGCAATATCGTAATTTATGAAGCCCGAGGGCAAGTGATATTGCCCGAGGGTTGATAGGCCCAAGGGCAATATCACTTGGCCCAGGGCTTCATAAATCACAATATTGCCCAGAAAGACGTGTTCTATTCTGTTTATTATACCGAAAGTATTTACTTCCATCTGTTTATTTAGGAGTAATCACATACAAAAGTGCAAGAGTCTACCTTTTCAAAGATTAGATCAAAGATTTATCTTGCGTTAATGTTTTTGTTAAACATACAATGAAATGTGATGTCACAAACCAATTTTGTTTACGTCACGTTATCCACTACCCAGTTTTTCTTGTGAGAGACTGAAGAAAATCAATACCTCCACCCACCCACCCCCCCACCCCCACCCCCCCAGCATTTTTATATGATTTCTATGACTAACTCTCTAAATGTATACATGTAGCTGCATGAAACTTCAGTTTTGTGTGCTTGTTGATCGTTTATTGACCTTGTTCAAGTACGTCATAATGTGACGTGACAATGACGTACCTGGTAAACACCATTATATACTTTTACATTCTAAGCGCATGCGTATTTAAGGAATAACATACGACAAGTGTGGGTTTATGCAGCGTTTTACAACGAATAGCGATATTAGTAACACAAAGGTAAAGCCAGAGTGTTTCTAATGAGCTATGAGTTGTAAAACTATGAGTAACCCCACGCTAGGAGTGTGTTATTCTGATTCTAACATGAAATTTTATATTTGATGAAGATTTGAATAACATTTGTAGTGCATATTCTTTGTAATTTGACTTTTAAAAAGTGAAGTGGGATTATCGCTCACATATGACCGTGAGGTTATGCTTGGTTTTACAATGGCGATTGACCGATCAGAATCACGGACACAGGCGTGTCATGTTAGAATGACAATTTCGAGACAAAAAGGGCATCGGAGTGATATTTTTTGTCCAAAACAGGCAATATCACGTCATATTGCCCACAAATACTGCAGTCTGATTGGCTAAAACTCACTTCAGGTATAATAAACACTGATAAGCCACTGGTATGTCAGAAAATATATGAGAGTATGGATAAAGACAGAGAGATATAGAGGAAGAATGGATTAAATCATACTTGTGAATAAGTATACAGGTAAAAATGTATAGAGGGATGGATAGATAGAGAAAGCCGGATTAATGGGAACAAACATGGGTGAATAGGTACAGACAGATGTATTCACATAGATAGGTATGTACTGGTATAGATAAATGGGCACAGAAAGATTGATAGCTATAGTGTGATAGATTAACAGATCAGTGATCTTAAGTTGTCAATATAATTGTGTAAAAATACTAAAAATACCTTGAAAGTGAAGACATGTGACATTATAAAGACCGCAAGTGCGCAGACTACACAAAACAATGCACTGCGCATATTTTTGCGTACAATTATCTGAGGCAATAACTGGATGATCGCCGATAATAGAGAACCAAACGATACAGACAAAATATAGTGCGACAACTAGGTGTGTTTAGAAACATATTTACAATAATATTTATGGATTAATAAATGAAGCCGGTCTTTATAATAGAAATAAAGTCCTCAGCTTTGTGATTTATAACCCCCGATAATTCACAAATTTCCGGTGAATAACGGACGAGTCTGGGGTTATAAATCACAAAACCTCAGACTTTATTTCTACATTCTTGAGATGCAAAGCTGCAGAGGGATTATATCAGAACAGTGTTAAATAGTTTGAATTAGACCTGTAATTAGTGGGCCAGCACTCTGTAAAACTTTGCCAGGTTTTCAACATCAACTGACCAATGAGGAGATGGCTAATACTGAAATCATTTATATTGTAATTACCTTGTTCGTCGTCTCCAACTTGTAATGAGGCCACCGATCTGGCAACAGCAAAGGGGACCAAGTGCATCATCTGGACAACACTCGCTAAAATACAGATACAATAGAGACTTCATAAAGCAACTTTAATGGAAGTGGGAGATTACACATTGATATTTCATCGTTGATTCATATGGCTCCCTTAATTTGAATTATCCGACCTCAAACCCATTCCAAAGTCAATTTAAACCTGTTACTTTAGGCTTTCTATGATCTGACTTTTCTGTTATCTGACCTATTTGTTACTCCCCCAAGAGGTTCGGTTAATAGAGGTTCTACTATACTACATGTACATAAGGATGTTACAGGAGACTGAAAACAAATTCGCAATGTAGGAATGATGCTGCTATTTGTCCAAGGTATTTGGTGAAAATTTGAATAATGAGATCAGTTTTAAAGTTTATATAACTCAGCTCAAATTATCCCCAGTGAAACTACCTATATATTATCATAAAGAAACAAGGCCACTGCCACAGCGGTTATCTCCCACCTTAGAATCAGTAATAATGGAGAACTAAAGGAGATATAAGGCCTTTGTAGTAAGATAACCCCACTTGACATTGAAGAAGGGGTCAAAGGTAAAAGTCAGCAATTGGAAAAGGGTCTCAGGCCTTTACTTCCTTCAAGTTGTTTTCACATTTGGAACCCCTAGTATCAATGATAAGGGAGATATAAGGCCTTTTTAATAGGATAATCCCATTTAACATGTGATAAGACGGCCATTTTGTTTTCGAAACTAGGCCAAATTACTATCAACCTAACTTTCCTAGCCATATATATTTTGTGCATATTTGATGAACCTAGCTGCAATATTTCAAGTTTTAGAGCATCTTGATGATTTTTAAATAATTGGCTATGGCGGCCATTTTGTTTTTCAAAATAAGGCCAAAGTTTTTCTCAGGCAAAACATTTGAAGGCCAGGACTTTTGATGGTCTGTCTTTTTTTTTCTGAAGCCATAGTACCAATAATAAGGGAGAAATAAGGACATTTTAGTGTGATGACCCCATTTAACCTTGAAGCAGGGGTCAAAGGACACATTCAACACCTGGAAAAGATTCCCAGGCCATGACTTCCTACAAGTTGTTTTCATATTCTAAACCTCTAAGAGCAATATTAGGGGAGATATAAGGCCTTTTTAATAGAATAACCCCGTTTGACATTAAACATGTGATATGGCGGCCATTTTCCTTTTAGAACTAGGTCAAAATTACTATCAGGCTAGCTTTTCTAACCATATATCTTTTGTGCAAATTTGATGAAGCTAGCTGGAATATTTCGAGATTTAGAACAACTTTATGATTTTTAAACAATTGGCTATGGCGGCCATTTTGTTTTTCAAAATGAGGCCAAAATTTTGCAGAGAGGTTTTTGTAGCCATAAACATTCCCTGCAAATTTGATGAAGATATCTTTGTAATTGAATGAGATGTTAAGGTTTATGTTAAAACCTGACAAACGGACGCACGGATGGATACACAGACACATGTACATACAGACCTACAATCTCTCGACCATGGCCTTTGCTTTTCATGGTCTGTCTTTACAATCTGAAGCCATAGCACCACTAATAAAGGAGAAATAAGGACATTTTAGTGTGACGACCTCATTCAACCTTGAAGCAGGGGTCAAAGGTCAAATTCAATACCTGGAAAAGATTCCCTGGCCATAACTTCCTACAAGTTGTTTTCACATTCCGAACCTCTAAGAGCAATATTTGGGGAGATATAAGGCCTTTTTAATAGGATAACCCCATTTGACATTAAACATGTGATATGGCGGCCATTTTGTTTTTTGAACTAGGCCAAAATTACTATCAGGCTAGCTTTTCTAGCCATATAGCTTTTGTGCAAATTTGATGAATCAAGCTGGAATATTTCAAGATTTAGAGCACCTTTACGATTTTCAAACAATTACTTGTTTTTCAAAATGAGGCTAAAATTTTGCAGAGACAAGTTTTCATAGCCATAAACATTCCCTGAAAATTTGGTGAAGATAAATGAATGAGATATTAAGGTTTATGCAAAAACGTGACGAACGGACGCACTCACGGACGCACGTACGGAAGGCATTTTATAATCTCCCGACCACGGCCTTTGGCCTAAGGCGGGAGATAAAAAACATGTTGTATTTTAATATGTATGTGAAAAGTCACCTCCGGTTCAACATGCAATGGATATTCTAGTCTTAAAAATTACAAATGAAAAATAGTGGTTCATAAGAAATGGCTCAAATTTTGTATTTTTATGTAAAAGTTGAAAAAATGAAGGGCACAACAGAGTTATACAGGAATAGATCGGTGACACATTGTTACTTGTCTGCTAATAGTTTTGTGTACCTTAAATGTATGGGTTTTGTAGGCAATTAAAAAAAATAAATCATTTGATCAAGTCCTTTGATATGTACACTGTAATCGATATAGATTAATTACATGTACAGTATTATGAATTGGATAACCATTGATATTGTACTCCACATTAACTTTTTGAGTAAAAATAACATCAAAAGGACAGTTGATGTCAAAAAGTATTGTTTGTAATAAAAAAGCACACATTTGCTCTGTAAATGAGGAGTAAAAAAGAAAATAAAATTTAATTCACAAAAAAAAAATCCATGTCTATAGCAATATAGACCAGAATTTTCTGAATCTTTATTGAATAAGTTAGAAAAAGAAAATTTGGGACAGCTTTGTATGTGAATGATGTCCTAATGACATACTATGGAATGTTAAAAAATATTACACTTTGAGCTTGCAAAATCAAATCTGAAGTGATCGGACAAATTCTTTCAAATGATTGTCTTCTCTACTAAGTAGACAGTGATGTCAATTCTGATACATTGGCAGCTATTTCCATTAAAGGGATCAGCAAACTCATCAGAGAAAACTTAGTTCAAATATGTAGCTTTCTGTGTGTAAAGTGTAGTTAAGCCTTTTAACTCCGCTTTTGCTGATGTTCTTGTTTGCATAGGGCCCTGAATTATTCAAGTTATACATTCCATTCACCAGCTATACTGGCTGCATCTGACTGGGAGAGTGAGGAATTGTTCTTACAATAGAAGCTTTATAACTTAAAAGATGTATTTTAGTATAAAATATTAGGAAGTAGTAAATTTGTGTTCCTAAAAATGAATGTTCAGAGAAAAGCAGTGTGGTCACTAGAAGTCCCGCAGCAGGATTACGGTGAAAGATGTGACAGCCTCAGACAGGGTTCATGGGTGCATGAAAACAGAACAACTATGTTCAGAAACGGCTGTCTGTTTCAGAATTTTCCATATAATAATGTATACATGTACATATATTTATATTTAGTGAAAGTATAATTTTTGAATATATTTCTCTGCTCTAAGTTTTTGTTTTTGCATAATTTTCCTCATTTTTGACATTAGCTGCTATATTTACTCGAGTGGACTTGGAATCCACACTGAGATGTCACTACCCAGACAAGGGTCTGTTCTTACAATATGTCAGTTTCTACTGTTTTCTTTAACTCACCCAAGTAGACGGTGAAGTCCTCGGTAGCGAAGGCCATGAGAAAGGACCCCATCACCTTGGATACCATGCCTAGGATACATATGGTGACATCATCCACACATCTTTGGAGTAACGGGACTCCTGGCCAGGAGGCAAGACCCGCGAGGACATATGTCACGAAAAAGAAGGTTCCCATCTGCACAGCATGGTAGTAGAGGGGTGGATTCTGCAGGAAGAGCACATAGGTTCGCTCCTGGCCCTGCTGCACAAACACATAGACGATGAAGGCCAAGAAGACAGACCAGAGCTTCTTGTGGGGCACGCTGCTGAAACCAAACAGGTGTTTGATGCCTTTAAAGTTCTCCAGTGAGGCCGACACCCGGCCCAGGTCTGCAGCGATCTCGCCCGTGGGCTCTCTCAGCAAGAACATAATGATGACTAGAGTGATGATGGAACAGATGAACAGGAACCACAGTGGCTGCTCGTAATGGTCTGTGGCCTTGATCCAGAATCCATACGCAAAGTTTGCAATGCCAAAGGTCAGGCCAATATTGAGTTCCACAATAGCTAGGCGTAGGGTTCGTCGACGTGGTGTGTCGGTGTCTGAAATGTAGCTGGCATTTCCTGCCAGGAAGGTGGGCACGTTGCCACAGAGCCCCGAGAGGATGGCCGCCACAACGAACAGAGCCTTGGTGGCTGGGTGGTCTATGTCCCCCTGGCAGATATACAGCGGCAGCACAAAACCCAGGACATAGAAGGCATTACCCAGGCATGGCAGCCACATGAGGAACTTCCTTCGACCAATCATGTCACTGTAGGCCCCAAGAATCAGCACCACAATGGCCGATGGTAGCAGCTCGGCTATATTGAGGTAGAGGATGATAAGACTACTCTCCTCATTACATTTATGTCCCAGGTACTGCAAATCTGTGATGTCTTCTCTTGCACTTGAGTTGGCTCCGCTATGCACTGCATTGTACACCTTCTCCAGTCCTCCATCCAATATGGCATTTTTTTGTGCCGTGAAATTGTACTTCCTGTCCACCAGCCAGTAGACATACTGCTGTACCAGAGGTATACAGGAGTTCTTTACGATGAAGTAGAGAATTGTCACAAACTCCAGCAGAAAACGCTGTGTCTTGCCCAACAGCTGTGAGTGTTCTTGTTCCTGGAACATGGCGGCCTAACCTACCTTAATGTGTCCTCTCTCTAGTGTAAGTGTGTGTGTGTAAGCCAGAGTCACTTCTTCCCTCACCTCATTACATATTCATGAGCTGACCTGTTTCTTTGGCTCTCACTCTCATTGCCTGTGCCAGAAAGTGCTTCTTACATGTTCATGGCAATATCTCTGTATTTGCTTTTTCCTGCATAAGAAAAGAAGAAAAAAATACTCAGTTAATGGGTATTTTCTGTTGCCCCAAATCTCTTCTATTAACCCCAGTTTTCTCGGCACCATAGTTTTATCAACAGATCCATGTTTACAGGCACTCTCCCCCAAGTCTCATACACTGGTAATTTATATTCTCTTGTTTCATGTATATTCCTTTTGCCCACTTATATCCTGTATTAGTAAACAGTGTATTGAATTTCCTGGAAAATTGAGCCAGACTGAAACCTATTGAGTGGCTCTCCTTGGCAAAGTAGCAGTGTGTGTGGTGTTGTGGGGTTTATATGAGAAATCCAGCTGCCTGTCACTGTGAACAGTCTCCCTCAGTGCAGCTGTTAATTACTGCTAGCTTTACACTCAGAGACCAGCCCTGTCTTGGCTGGTTACCAGTCTTCTTTACATATGGCCACCAGTCAGTGGATATTGATTTTTTCCTGGTACCCAGTTCCTGGCTCTGCCTTTGTTACAACCACACACATATTCACAGTCTTTAGACATTACCCCTCTCCCCACATTTCTAGACAGACACCTTAATGAAATGTCAAATCAGCAACAGTAATAAACAATTAAGGATGGCAGATCTTTCTCATACCTAGCAGGAAATTGTCACAAGTGAATGTATTTGTATTACTCTAGTGGCAACACAAAACTGACAGTGGTATATTAATGAATGTACAACACCAAGCTGTAATTGGCAACATTTGAATACCAAATCCTGATTTGTGCATATTTTATATGTCATATATTTAAAATAATGAAATATATAATCAAACATAAGCCAGTTATATATAGTCTTTACCAGAAAGAAGACCAGTTCATTGATCTTTTAATATGTGACATTTTTGAATGGGTTCAATTACTTCAAACAATTTCTATGTGAAATCCCCCCAAATTGGCACCTGTCCAATCGGGTGTACGGAAAAATGGCCTCCTAGAAAAATGGCCTCCTCGAAAAATGGCCTCCTTGAAAAATGGCCTGCTAGAAAAATGGCCTCCTAGAAAAATGGCCTCCTTTTATGGGGGGTGGAAATTTGGCCTCCTAAAATTGTTTTTGAGAATGTTGCACAAAATTAATGAGAAGATATAGTATAAAAAGATTTATTGAAAATTAGCACAGTCAATGTAGACAACAAATACCACATAATAGCAATTACAAGACATAGTATACAATAATGGCACAGTTGGTGTATATAACAAGTCACGGCCCGAATCATGAATAAGGAACTGCTGGTCTCCGGTGGTCTGGGCCCATTCCCCTTCAATTTCTAAGTCATGGAGCGTTGATACTTCTTTGGGTAGAACTCCACGCTGTGTGTTGCGAATGTTACGCTTGACATTCTCTTTCTTTCCAATTTCAGCACGGACATCATCAGAGGTATTGGCAATGGCTGAGGCAAATATCTGGGCTGGTGTCTCTCAGGATACCTTAGCCTTCTCTTTCATTGTTGCTTTAACTTTAGCAACATGTACAGCAGTGTCATCTCTCTCATGGCTATGTGGTTTGGTCAGTCGTGGGTTCTCCTTCTGAAACAGATAGCAAAATTTTGTTTATATGTTTACATTAATAATGAAATCATGATAATTAATCATTAGCCCAATGTACTATTTAAGTCAATATCAAGTTCCAATTGTTAATCATTAGATCAATTATACACAGTCAATGATGAAAAAATGAATTAACTCTTTATGATACTTACATTTAATCCAGTATACAGGGCTGCTTTACACAGAAATTTCCTTCTGTTGGCACACTGCCACTGAATTAAATTCTTCTTCTCAGACTTTGTATAAAGAAAGCCTTCATAACAGATTTTAATTCCTCCTCTGTTGCTAGAAATCTCCTCCATTATTGATTGCAAGAGTAATAGATGTACCAAAGCTTTCACAGTGAATGATTACATACCTCAATTGGGCAGCTTATATAGACACAAGAGATTAATTTCATTGCAATTAACTACTAAGCTGTTAATTCTGAATTTATGTTTAACCAGCCCCCTGAGTAGTTATCTAAGAGAAATGTTTCTCTGTTGTTGCAATCCCGAGTAGGTCCTGATAAGTCATCTAAGAAAGCAATGTCTTTGGTGTTCCATTCCTGAGTAGTTATGTAACAGATTTTTGTCTTTGTTGTTAGAAGTACAATTGCTATCCTGAACAGTCATGTAAAGAAAGCCAAGCTTTGTTCTTGATCCTAAACAGTCATGTAAAGAAAGCCAAGCTTTGTTCTTGTAGCACTAAGTAGGTATTTTAAGGCCACATAATTAGAGTCATTGATAAAATCTTTCTTAGTAATATTGTTGTAACATTAAACCACCCCCAAAATTTAATAATCATCTTAAGTAAATTCTAATGAAATAAATTGATAAATCTTAAAGTGTTTTGTAAAAAAATTTAGCAATAAAAACTTTAGGAGGCCAATTTTCCACCCACTCAGTAATCAAGGAGGCCATTTTTCTAGGAGGCCATTTTTCAAGGAGGCCATTTTTCTAGGAGGCCATTTTTCTAGGAGGCCATTTTTCCCGGATTCGTCCAATCGTTCTACAGCTTAAGAAGCTGTAGTTCAGTATAAGTGATCCTGATTAGCTGGATGTTGAATCTGTTGTTTACATTATTTTTGTGCCAAATCGTGACTAGTGCCAAGTTACTGAGTCAGGCTGTAATCGAGTTACCAGTGTTAGATTAGTCCCCTGGTTTTAATATATGTTTTAGATTGAATTGATGTTTTTCTTGCTTCAAATTTACAGACACAGTATTTTTACCACATTTGTAAAAATCAAGACACCTGGTGAGCGAACATAAGAGGAGAAGAGAGGGGATATATTGATCTATATTTTCAATTTTTTAAACTTTCTAATATTAAGATAATTACACATGAATAATTGATTACTAGTTGTGTTATCTGTGAGTTTTGTGTTGGTATTTCATTGGATATTGAATTCATGGATGAGCTGTGGTTACAGATCTATGAACAGTTGAATAGACTGCCAATGTGCCATCCTGTTGTTCCAGAACCACTTAATTATATTCAAACTGCAGATATTAATTAATTTGAATATACATGTATCTTATACTACATACAAAAATGATAAAATAATATTATTTGTGACCAGATGGTTATTTGAATTAGGCAAAATTTTGGAACTTTTTTTTGGAATCACTGTCCCCAGTCAGATATGATGCTAAAATAAACATGTACATGGGAAGTGTCCAATAATTCACATAAACATCACAGAGGCATTGAGGATTGTAACACAATAAAATAATCCGAAGTGATCCTGTACAATATTCTCAGACATAAGCCTGTTTAAACTGGACAAAATGTTGACAGAAATGTCAAAATAGCTCTGCAAGTAAGGGCTGTCATGGTCATGTTAGATAATGCATTTCCTTGTATACACTGATGTTGCATACCAATCTAATAAAAAAAGTGGGAGAAATCTCCATCGCTTATTAATGAGCATTTCACAGGTTATGTCATCCGAGTTCCAGCTTTACTATCAATTGTATTGGCCAGTTATTTACTGCTAGAAAGTAGCAATTTATGGATTTATAGGGGATTTTACTGTCAAACAGATGATCTAAATATCTCAACAGCTAGTAGGGTTTACTGATTTGTGTTCAGTAAATGGAAACATTCATAAAATAGCAAACTATGTAATACTAAATGACAATATAACAAAACTTTTACTATTTTGTGAGTAATAGAAGCATTGTTTGAGCATTTGTTATACTGTCTGCAGTCATTAAGAATTCTCTGCAGTTCATAAATGTTAATTGAAACGAAATCGCTGGGCTACCATCATTGACTGATTTATACCAGTGTTGTTAACGGTTTTCCGGTTGGCGGTATTTTGTTTCGTTTTGGTAGAAAAAAATGAAATCCGCAAAGAATATTTGAGAACCGGTTTTTGAAAACATTATTATTTTAGGCTTTCTAATGGCTGATATTTCATCAAAACGACAAAAAATATACATATTACGTTAAATTTGTCACATTTTTACTTTATATTGAGCAAAAGTCATTTTTATGTACTTAATAATATCTCTCAAAAGCCATTTCAATTTGCAAGTTATCGCTTATGTATGCCTGCGAATAATTTTCAATGCACAGAACAAGCATACAAAATACCAGATTTTGTATTGTGTCAAAGACCCAGTAACCGGTTTTGAGTTTTGTAAACTCAATTTACACTAATTTATACCTATATGTCTGGATTTCCGGCAACAATAATTGTCACTAATTTTTTTTGAAATACGCCAATCTTTTCCAATATTGTAATGATATTTATGTTGTATGGTGGTTCAATGTCATTTTAATGCATTCAAAATTACAACACGAGTATATTTTGGCATAAAAATGGACGTTAATTCTGTCAGTTTACTGTCACTAAATTGATACAACTGACAGTTTATTCTGTAGATGATAATTGACGCGTATATTGTTATAAATTTGTCAAAATAACATAAAAACAAGGCCGCTGTGGCAGCGGTTATCTCCCACCTTAGGATCAGTAATAATGGAGAACTAAAGGAGATATAAGGCATTTGTAGTAAGATAACCCCACTTGACATTAAAGAAGGGGTCAAAGGTAAAAGTCACCAATTGGAAAAGAGTCTCAGGCCATGACTTCTTGTACATTGTTTTCACATTTGAAACTCCAAGTAGCAGGGAGGATAAGGGAGATGTGAGGCCTTTTCAATAAGATAATCCCATTTAACATTAAACATGTGATATGACAGCCATTTTGTTTTCAAAACTAGGCCAAATTACTATCAGGCTAACTTTCCAAGCCGTATATCTTTTGTGCAAATTTGATGAACCTAGCTGTAATGTTTCAAGTGTTAGAGCATCTTAATGATTTTGAAATAATTGGCTATGGTGGCCATTTTGTTTTCAAAGTAAGGCCAAAATTTTTCTCAGGCAAAACATTTGCAGGCCAGGACTTTTGATGGTCTGTCTTTATATTCTGAAGTCATAGCACCAATAATAAGGGAGAAATAAGGACGTTTTAGTGTGATGACCCCATTTAACCTTGAAGCAGATGTCAAAGGTCAAATTCAACACCTGGAAAAGATTCCCAGGGCATGACTTCCTACAAGTTGTTTTCATATTCTGAACCTCTAGGAGCAATATTAGGGGAGATAGGCCTTTGTAATAGGATAACCCCATTTGACATTAAACATGGGGTATGGCGGCCATTTTGTTTTTAGAACTAGGCCAAAATTACTATCAGGCAAGCTTTTCTAGCCATTTAGCTTTTGTGCAAATATGATGAAGCTAGCTGGAATATTTCAAGACTTGGAACACCTTTATGATTTTGAAATAATTGGCTATGGCCAGTGAAGCCTGTTAAAAAGGCCTTATATCTCCCTTATCATTGCTACTAGGGGTTTGGAATGTTTGGAACTCAAAAAAGTTGTCTGCCCTTCACAAAAGTTATCCGCCCAAATATTTTTACCTTTTTTGCAACTTTTAGAATTGTTCTCATGAAAATGTATTATTATGATAGAGCTTGTAACATTTTGGAATTGTTTTAGTTTTGTAATTATAAAAAGAAGTTTTTTACATTCTTTATTAACTGCTTAAAATGTAACACTCTTGAAACTGTGTCTTTTCATGAAACATATAGCATACAAATCAGTCATCCACTCTGTAAATGACCAATAAACATACTTACTAAACTATCTTTCAGAAAGTTATAATGTGAAGATGAGTTAAAAATTCGACAAAAAAGCACTGAGATCTCGCGAGAATACCCTATTCTCATGAGAGTTACTGTTAGCTGGGTGCATCAAATAAAATAAATTCAATTTCGTGTCTTTTTCATCTATTTCTATGAGGAAATATATGTACGTCGTTGCTTCCGATAGTAGACAAATTTCTTTGGTCAGTGGTTGTTTTTACTGTTCCGACTGGCTACCAAAAAAAGAAGCAGGACTCCCGGTCCGAGTGGAGACGAATTTTCCCGACCGGACCATATATTTGTTGGCCTCGGGCCGCCGGTCCGCTGCGAAGGTCACACACCTGGTGTTATGTTCACAATACTGGGTGACCATGGTTTACTTCTTCCCTAATGCATGAATTGGGCGTATTGTGTTGCAGAACAAATGAAATTCTTGTCCAATCTAATGACACTCGGTAGCACTTAACCTTTATGCTAGCAGATTCAAAGGCACAGTGACTAGAATCACCATTCGTTAACCACAGTGAGTACACAACAAGAAAAACACTGGGGAAGAACATAGTGATAAAGCCTTTGTCTGAAACAGATCAGTGGGAACAAGAGTATCAAGAAATAAAGCTAAGCAATATCAAATGTTTGGAACATGATATGAGAAGCTGTGATCGAAATATACATATTTTTTGATAAATGAAATGATGCTACAAAAGTTAAAACCACTAAAAAGAGAGGAATGATTTTGTTCAGAAGTGTTGGGTTGATATACATGATTATTGGGGTTACTCTTTCTTAGCTCTTTCAAAACTTGATATGTCAGCCAGCAGTTGACACTCAAAGCCCTGTTATTATATTTAATTTCCTTTAGCACTGTGTAATTAAAACTCTCTGGTATATTGGAATTATGTCCACCATACCATGGAGTGGACAAATGATTTTTGTTCATTGTTCAGAGTAAAATACATGAGGACATTATAGAAGTCAAAAGGAAACTTGTGGTGCAAGTTTTAGTGAGTAAAAGGGTAGAGGGGGGACACAATAATCACAGACCCTTCATTGACATTGTCACCAAAAATGAAAGCCTTTTCATTGTGATGATATCTATGTGATTGGTGAGATTTGGTCATATCACTATTGTATGATAATATCACTTCTCTGTCACTGTAAAGGTCATACAATTATAAACAGCAGCAAACAATGAACAGGAGTATACATATTTTAAGGCCCATAATATATTGAGTATAGCAATACACTGTGAGACATATTTTGTGTTAGAGGCTTAGTATTGGCACGCAGGTTATGTAAGTATTTGTACATGTGTTACGGAAATGAACAGTAAATTTAATTCACCCTACTTCCTTTGTGTGTTTTGTTTTATGAAGTTTGACTGGTCCACCAGACATGAAGATCTTTTATTCTAAAATGTTAGGCAACGTAGTGACCTTTTTTTCTTTTGCAGAATTCTTGAATTTCAAATAGAGAACTGGAAATAAAGTAATGCTGTTGAATTGTATTTACTTTGTCCCTTGGCATACAAATAGAAACAAACAAGTCCTGGTAAAATAAAATGTTTTCTAATCATGTGGTATATGTCTCATACAATAACAATAAATGTAAAAGGCCACTCTGTCCAGTCAAACTTACCCAACTGCTTCCTTTTTTTTAGTACTTTTTTTAGTTGACCTCCCATTTTCAAAAAATTCCATTTTCGGAACTCGTTTCTGTTTTGTTCAAAAGTACATCGTTTTTGAACAGATATTCTATAATCTAAACAAAATCTTAAAGTACGAGTATATGTGGATATCCTGTTTCTTTTAATCACACTTTTAAGGTTTTATATCAGACTATATGTACATGAATAAGTTCAATAAGAAAAACTGAAACCTTCTGTTCACAAGGTGAATTATATAACATAACACCAATTATATAACATAACACCATTGTTTTTCTTTTCAAAATAGCATACTATATACTAGTAATATCCAAATACTGATTCATTTGTACAAGTACATAGAGATGAATGGAGTTAAAATTTGAAATTTGTGTATATCAGTACCACAGAGCTGTTGAACACAAGCCTTAAGGTGATCAGTTAAGAACCCTGAATTGCCTCACTGTGTTTGATTGGAAACTAGCTATAAATCCACTTTAGAACATCAGTTATATTTATGTGATCACTGAGCAGTCAGTTTCTGGGGATAACTGGATTTTGACCAACCTAGAATTATGCTTCAACATTACTATAAGAAGTCATGTTTGGTATCATTTCTTGAAATACCATTGCAATAAATTATTGTGAATTTGTACTTATATTTGGGAAACGGTATATTGAAGTTAGATGCATAGGTGAAAGACTTTAAAAAATAATTTTCCCCTGTTCCAAGTAGGTTTCCCCTGTTCCAAGTAGGTTATGTTTTTGGATATGTTCGTTTGTGTGTGTATCTGTTGTGATTACTCCAAAACTAGTGAACACATCTTTATAAAATGTTCAGGTGGGTCATGCCTTACCAGTGGAGAAGAAATTTGGAAAAGACCAGGACTCAACTCTTGATACCAAAAAACCCTGAATTTTTACCAGTTTAAGTGACTCTGCTGCCTTGGCAGAGGTCAGTGGTCTGGGAGTGCTTTTTCATTCTACTTTCACAATGACCTAGTGTCTCATTCCCACAACCTAGTGTCTCATTCCCACAACTTAGTGTCTCATTCCCACAACTTAGTGTCTCATTCCCACAACTTAGTGGCTCATTTCCACAACTTAGTGTTTTATTTCCACAACTTAGTCTCATTCCCACAACGGAGTGTCTTATTCCCACAACAGAGTGTCTCATTCCCTCAACAGAGTGTCTCATTCCCACAACTTAGTGTTTTATTTGGACAACTCAGTGTTTTATTCCTACAGCTTAGTATCTCATTTCCGTAACTTAGTGTCTCATTCCTACAACTTAGTGTCTCATTCCCACAACTCTCCCGGGCTATGTAACAAGTTGTGCATACTTGATCATTGCTTAAGTATAAAGTTATCATGTCAGTATGTTGGTCATTATTTGTGTCCTCGTTCTTTTTATTTGTTAGTTTAAAGAATCTTTTTATTGCACTATTAAATGTATAAAAAATTAAAATATTGAAAAGTGCTTTTGCTTTGATACATGTTAAGCAAGAAAAGCCATGGAGCTGATGTTAATATTTCATTATTAGAATAAAAATGATTTTGATATTGGAAATTATACAGGTATGATAATAGATCGCCTTAGTTATTTAATCAAAAAAAAAAATAGTCACAGCAGACTCCAAGAATGAAACGTGTCATAGACTCAGAGGATATGTTTTGGAATTTATAGACACAAACATTGGACAGTAGACACATGCATGCAAGACAGGTTTAGCACAACAGTTATTTCACAGCCATTGTACTTGTACATGTACTTGCCATTAAATTGCTTATGCATAAAAATGTAAGAAAACAGAGTTGGTAAAATTAAGTTTTTTTTAATGTTTCCGTTTTGAAATTGTATATGAAATATGGTCGTTGTAGTTTTTTAAAAGGGAAATTTACACTTAGAAAATCTGTATATGTTACATCCAATCAGCAGTCAAGCTTGACTGTTTAGTAATGCACTCATACATGTTTCACCTTAATGTGTACATAATGTACCTGCTTAGACACCCAGCTGAGTCCTCCTGTTATAGTGTTATGTAGAGAGTTAGAGTGCCTTTCATAAATCATGTGAGCCCCACATCTCTCCAGTCCTGGGTTTGATTTCAGGCCCAACTTGAAGTGGGAAAGTTGGTTGTTGTTTGCTATAAGCTGAAAGACAGAATAGAATATCAACTCCCAGCATCCCAGTGTGTGGAACAAGATATTCATGTAAAGTTAAAAACTAGTATATAATACATATATCATGTTAATTAATCCAATGAAATAATTAAAACAATACAGCTTACAGTTATAGCTAGTTAATTGGTTGACTTAACAGAGCGAGTTTTGGTTATGTCCACAAGTATCTGGCCCATAAGAAACTCTAGCTCCATTGACAAGGAGTTGATATTTAGCCGAGCCTTGTAAGCTCAATCCATTTCTGGAGCATAAGGATATACAAGTTGTGACTGAATTTCCATGAAAATTTTTAATGAAAAAGAAATTTTATATATAAAAAAAAAAAAAAAATTACTTGTAGAATCAAATGTGATATATTCGGATGAAATGGTATATTAGTTGTCTCAGCACAATAACATTTAAATTTAAAACATTTTTAGTATTTACTTCCTGGAAAAACTAATTCCAAGAAGATGATCTTAATTTGTTCAGCTTGTTTTCTGAAACAGTTTTGTTAGATCACTTCATGCACAAAACTGAGTTACTAATATATTCTTGTTACATATTAAAAAATGAAATTGTTCGTTATGTGGTTGCTTGTGTGATCCATAGATACTTTATATGTAGCACTAATACTGTATTATGATCTTTTCCCAGTCAATAAATATTAAAACAAACCCTCTTTAAGTTTTGGCGTATCTTGCTGATCTCCATATGCTGTGTTATTTTGGAGGAAGATTTGCCGCTGTCAGTCATGAATAAGAAGGTATTTATCAAGGCAGAACCAAAAGTTTGTTCAGGGACTTATAATGATAATAAATGACGGGGGTTCGTCGATCTCTGGGCAGGTTTTCTCGGGATTTGCCTAATTTTCATATCAAACAAAAGCCAGTAATTAATTGCAGCCAGAAGTGGCAGCCGCTTTGCTGCCACTTGCATATAGTTAGGCAGGGGATCCCGAGTAGTTACTTTCTGGACGGGCTGAACGTTGATTAATACACCAATAATCTGGCGGCGGGCGTTCTGATGAAGTGCATCATAAATCCAGCGAGGTGTGTAATTCTCTTGTGATGGAATCCATAACTTCATATCCCATGCATGGAATTGCCATAAAACCTCCCGGGGATTGAATCACTGTGCCGGATTATAATCCATTTAATCCCCGTTGCATTTATTTGCAATTTCTAATGAAAAAAGAAATAATTGCTTGCCACTCTGGAAGATAAAATGGCGATCATCTTTTGGGTCTGCGTGCATTCAATGTTCTGCTTTTCTTACTGTTAAATGGGTTCCCTCCCTACCCCCCCACTCAATTCTTCAGCATGGTTGTCCCTTTTAAAGATAACAGTAAACAGATTGGCTCAGTGAAATCGCTGAACTACAAACAAAGACAGTTAACATGGGGTCAGGCACATGTGATTGTGTTGTTACTTCCACAGATAATGCCTTGTTGATTAATAATGTTTGATTGTGTGAAAACCCTGTTAACCTTCATTTGTGTTTGATGTTAATTGAATTAAATCAGAAAAGGCTTTCAGATGACTGGGTGTTCTGTTTATAGTTAAAACCTTTTTAAGTGGAACTCTAAACAGATGTGTAGTAATTCTGTTGAAGTAAAAGCAGAGATCATGTTCATGCGGGGCATTGTTAACTGAATTTACCCCGTTTCTGCAAGTCCTTGCTCGTTAAAATTCTCTTATTTTACATTCCACTTGATAAGGTTCAGCTGTTTATGATTCAGTTTCTTATAATTCATCATTGTTAAATTCCATATTGTCTTACAATGTTTTCCTTTTTGTACACATATTAAGTTATATTTATTAGAAAGCATTTATTTATCAATGGCGTTAGAAACATACTATCAAGTACAAAATTTATGAAACTTGTATCTGAAAATTTTCTTTACTCCACGTTTTATTTTAAGCAAAATTGTGGAATTTGTTTCTGTAAATTTAATGAAATTTTGATGATTTATCATTTATCTAAACTGACTGGCAAAATTCAGTTTTCCCCATTCTTACCTGATGATTACGATATCTAACATGTTTATTGTGCGCCCTTTAGAATCTCTCAGAACAGAAATTAAGTACTGTCAACCTCTAATTAAATAAGATTAGAATCATAGGGTCATCTTTCAGAACTTTGTCATTTTACAAGAGTCAAAGATTTTTACAGTCTGTTAATACAGTAACAACTAGACCAAGGATGCATCTGTGGTCAGATGCCAAGATGTATCCACTGTAAAGGGACAACTAACATGGTTTGGAGGTAAACAGCATTTTTCAGTAATAAGTGAGTTATAAGCACTTTTAAGTTTGGCTACCCTCGTTTGACCTTAAAGAAGGGGCCAAAGGTAAAATCTGACCACATAAGAAGATTCCTAGCCCATGATTTCCTATAGGTTGGTTTCACATTGTAAACCTCTAGGACCAAGAATAAGCAAGTTATAGGCACTTTAAAACTTGCCTATCCTTGTTTGACCTAGAAGGAGGGGCCCAAGGTTAAATCTGACCACATCAAAAGATTTCTAGCCATTGATTTCCTGTAGGTTGGTTTCACAGTGCAAACCTCTGGGACCAATAATAAGTGAGTTATAAGCACTTCTGAATTTGGCTGTCCTCGTTTGACCTTGAAGGAGGTACCCAAAGTCAAATCTGACCACATCAGAAGATTCCCAGCCCATGATTTCATATTGGATGGCTTCACATACCAAACCTCTAGGAGACTAGGACCATTGATAAGGGAGATATAAGCACTTTTCATGACTGACAAAGAAATGCTTTTGGGGTCATCTTGTTTTTCAAAATGAAGCAAAAAAATATTCCCAGTCAAGATTTTGTAATGGCGAACAAATCCTGTGAATTTGAGATCTCTACTTGTAATACCCTTTACTCTAGAAGGCCAACAAAGTCCTTTCTGAAAGTTGGAAAATGCCTGTGGCGGCCATCTTGTTTTTCAAAATGAGGCCAAAATATTCCAAAATTTTATGGTTATGAATGTATCCTGCAAATTTGAGAAGTCTAGCTCTAATATTTTCTTCATTAGAGCGGTAACTGTGAAATCTCTCAACACACTGCGGCGGCATAACAAATCAAAATCCATAGTATCCACCGGATAGCATCCTGTGGATACAATTACTGTGCAATTCCAATGACATCAGGTTGTTTTTGACGGTCTTTCTCAAGTTTTCCATTTTACAAGAGTCACTTCAGTTTCATGCCATGGTCCTTATAATCTTTTACTCCAGAGATTAAGCACTATATGACTCTTTCAGTGTTTAAATATGAGTGGTAATATTATATTTACGAATACCAATCACAATGGAACTGGCATGCCATGCATACTCTGTACACACCAATCATTATGATACTATAGTATAAGAAAACAAATAAGGTTTGTTTTGAAGGATCGGCCATCTTTTATCAGATGGTTATTACTTATCATCCAATGCTGGATTTTCTTTACCATTTTCTTGAGTATTTAGAGGACTTGTATCTAGCATTACTTGTGTACCTGCCTTTAGGAGATTAGTTTTCCTCGGCCAAGTCTTTTCACCTGATGAGGATCAATGTTTGTTATTATGCTTCTGAAAATCCTCCCAATGTGAAGAAGATTAAGCTCTGTACAGCTCTCATTAGATCATGTCTTCCTCAGCCAGGGTTCTCAGATTAATTCACTTTTCCTCACCAGGCAGTTGATGTATTGTTGGTGTTGTTTGAGCGTGCGGACTGTTTATTTACCACTTGGCTGCACAGTGACCCGTTGTTTGGAGATGGGAGCTGTAAACAGGTGACAGAGGGTTCCTAACTAGCTGGCTGTGATGTCACTATTGAGAGGGATGGGTGGAGGGGGGGGGGGGATATCTGCCTGTAAATAAGAAGGGGGAAAAAGCACGAGTCACCACAGAGGGACACATAGTCTGAGGCGACAAATTGCTTTGAATTGCTGCCTAGATAACAAAAAGTTTGAACAAAGTAACTGAAAGTGCTAATCTAATGGAAATGGTTTACATTTTGACTAAAGATTTCTTACTAAATACAAATAAGTTTGCTGTTAAAAGTTGCTGAAAGTTGCAACCTAATGGAAATTATAGCTTTATATTGAGGATTTGTGACTGACTGAACAAAATACATGTCACTGAAATGTTATGTTAGTGTTTTAATTTCTACTGATATAAAGTTACAGGAAGAAAGAGAAATTAGTTTAAAAGATGTCATCATTTTAAAAAGGACTACAGTTGATGAGGCTGTTGAACACATTGTACTTTTGATTAATTTTAAAAATGTACTTTTCTTAAGCTTGGCTGATTGATGGTGTTGGGATTAAAAGTAAAATAAACATTGCCTGAGGAATATATTTTGAATTCTCTCAACTGTTATTGGAAAAAAGACGCTATGTTAAAACAAGTAGGATGAAGATACAGTTTATGTTGCAACGTCACTCTTGTATGATCAGTTCTGAGCTCGTACATTTGGATTCATCAAAAAGAACAGTTACCGAGTGATTAGTGATTCAGTGTCAAACTGGTTTCATTTAAACTGCTGTGTTTTTTGGGGGGGGAATTTGAAGGTGACCAGTAAAGCCTTTCATTTTTCACAATAACAGTTACTTGTGATTCAATGCTAAGATCAGGGATTTAGAGTGAAGACTGTAGAATATTACAATTTTATACTGTTTGTGATCTTTACGATATGATTCACCTGTATTCTAATTGTGACATTATTGGTTGAGACTGATAACTGTTGATTTTAGAAGGCTACAATTACAAACTGTGTTTTCTGATCCTTAACCTGAGTAACGTAAGGTCCGTGGGTTAGATTTAATGTTAGTTTGATTTTATAAGGTTACAGTTATTTACTCAAATCTCATCTGTCACAGTATTGAACACCCACATTCTCCATCTGAGATCACCGGGCCAGACTAAGACAACATTGATTTGAAAGGGTCACAGTTGTGTGGTTTCTGATCTTTACAACAACAGTCTGTTAGTTATATGTCATACTAGAGTCACCAGAAGTATTTTCACTATGAGTTCAGTGACCTCCCCATCAGGCAGTCCTCACCGTATCACCACAGTCCTCTTGCAGGAAGTGCCCATTGTGTGCTTATGGATTGATGGTTGTGAGCGACTCTGTCTTGCCCAGATCTCCAACACCTTGCTCAAAGACTTCAGTTACAATGAGATCCACAACCGGAGAGTTGCCCTGGGTATCACCTGTGTCCAGTGTACCCCTGTCCAGCTTGAGATCCTCCGCCGTTCCGGTGCGATGCCAGTGTCATCGCGCCGATGTGGCATGATCACAAAACATGAAGCTGAGAGACTTGTCAAGTCATTTCTAGAAGATATCAAACCGCCAAAACTCCCTGAAGGATTTGCGTTTAATGTAAAACATGACTGTGGCTGGGGATGTAAGGGATTGTTCTTTCCCTCCCGCTACAACAGCTCGCGAGCCAAGTGTGTGAAGTGCAAATTGTGTAGCCTCTTCTTCTCTGCCAACAAGTTCATCTTCCACTTCCACCGTGGGCCTGAGTCCACCTACCGCCACCCTGATGCAGCTAACTTCAACTCGTGGCGGCGCCACCTGTCTCTCGACATGGAGGGCCCACCAGAACACCTGCTATATGCCTGGGAGGATGTTAAGGCCATGTTTAACGGGGGTGGTAGAAAAAGGATCATGGCACCGGATGTGAAGAGACGGGCAATCTTCCCGAAAGTCCACATGACCGGCGGGGGCAGCATGAGTGACATCAAGAACGAACTGGACATGAAGGGAATAAAGAGACTGCATAGGTCAAACCAGGGGGTGAGTCCTCTCTTTGGTAACAGTAACACATCACCTCCGTATAGTAATCCATCACATGGGAGGTCACATGATCTCCCTTTGCAGTTGTCGAATAGAAGCATCTTCCCAGAAGTACATGGGTTCCTTCCTACCTCACCTCAACTGTCTCTACCTGGTAATGACTCCAGTGCTCATCTCTTTAATCCACTACTCTGGGCAGGCCGCACACTGGGACTGGGTTTTAGCTCTGTAGCCAAGTATGGTAATGTGTACAGCCAACAGGACATCATGCACAACAATCAGGTCACTACAGGGTCTTCTTTATGTCAAGATGATAAGACCAGAGTTGTTGCTAGCCAAGTGAATGGACTTGTTTTTAATCAACAGGAGGTAGGGAATGGTACCCAGGTCATCTCACTGAGTCAAGATATCACTTCAGTTGAGTCCAGTCGATGTAGTGGAGTCGAGGTTGCTCAGGTGACCGAAGAGGAAGAAGGAGAGGGGAGGTCAGGAGAGAAGAAAGATATTTTCAGACCCTATGCTCTTGAGGGGAGAAAGCCTGTGTGTAGTACAGGGAATGGGGTATAAGTGAGATACAGGAGCGCAAAAATCTCAATATAATATGTTCCTGGCATGTTGATGAAAATGAGGTAGGGTTTGGAGGGGGGGCATATTCAGTGCAAGTGTCTTTGTCTCCTTGACAGCATTTGTAAATATACAGTCACATATAACATGGCAATGTGTTCCTCAACTATAGAGCAGTTGCCCTAATGACAGAGACATTGGACATAATAACTGAATGAAGTAAAAAATGTTAATGAATGGCATTTCATTGCCACACCATTGCCAACCATTGTTGAGGTCATTATTGTATAATAAAATATAGCGGTACAAATGATAGCATTTTGTAAAGCAACAAGACACTTTATGAAGGATTTTTCTTCACAGAAATCTGCCACCCAGTGGGAGAAATAAATCACAAATTTGGGAAAATAGAAGTCATGGTATCTGATGACTGAACACACTGAATATTAACATTATTCTGAAATCTTATAGTTACTGAAGAATAATCTTGTGAAGCTGACAGAAAGAACAGTTGAGATTTAAAGCAGTATTATTAACGCTCGACGATAGGAGAGGGTTATTGTAATCAGTTTGTTTGTGTCTGTCTGTGCACCGTTTTGCCCTTATAACTCAAAAGCCATAACATCAATCGAGCTCAAATTTGGTGGGTAGATATTTCATGGGGTACAGACGGAACCTTCCAAATTTGGTGTAATCTGTTTGAAAATTAAAGTCAGGAGACAGGTTTTTAAATTTTTAATTGGGCATATACAGTGAAACCTACTTGTCTTCAAAAATCAATATCATGATAGGATTTCCTCCTCATGAATTCTTGCCTCATCAAGTATCCTCTGTGGCTGTGAGTGTAATGTGTAGAACTTGTAATCTCATGCTTGGGGTTCAATACCAGTCAATTCTAAATTTTTTTTAAAAATTTTTTTAAAATTTTTTTTTTAGGTTTTTTCAGCAATTTTTTTAAAGGTCTTTTAAAAAGAAAAGAAAAAAAACCACAGCATCTAAAATTTTGCTGTTCAAAAAAAAAAACTTTAACCAAGATAAAGTGTTCAACTTGATGGACAATAATTTTCAATTGGGCATATACAGAGAAATCTGATTTTCTTTATTGCATAAGTAAAAAAAATCAATATTTTGCTGTCTGATGATGTCATTACTTAATGATGTCACAATGCAATTGTCATTGTGAGGTCACAAAACCTAGCTTGTGATACTTGTGATATATTTCTTCTCATTAAATTTATGTCTTGAAATTGACATAAATACAATTGAGAGGGAAGTGGTGTATTTGTCATGTTTATTTATTTCAGTTTTTTGTTTTTTTGTTGTTTTTTTTGTTTGTTTGTTTAAATTTCTTGACAGTCCATCACAAAAATTTACCCTGAGTAATTTTGACCAAGAAGTGGCTTGCAACCAATATTTTTACCTCTACCAGGAATTTATGTTTGTTGTGTGCTTTTTTGTCTATTTGTCTGCCTGTTTTTGGTGTTTAGATTACTCCAGAACTAATGAACAGATCTTTTTAAAAAATTTGTGAGTAGGACCTGGTGAAAGGAAGAAATTACTAATTTTTGGGAAAGACGTGGATCATATTTTGGATACAAAAAAAATCATGAATTTTCATAGGTCCCATTTCAATATATTTTAATGATTTTAGCTTTCTACTTCATATTTCTTCAAAAGTAATTGATAAATTTTGATATCAAATTTGAAGTAGGAAGGGACTAGCCATGGGAAGGAGTGATTACAGTTTAGGAAAGATCCAATTAATATTTTGGATACCAAGAAGCCTCCAGAATTTCTGGAAATGCCACCATGGTGGATGTGTGTTATACTTTATAACACTTGTGAGACTGGTCACATCGAGTCGAGCATTTTGCTCTCTCTGAGTGCATCTTGTTTGTATATGTATTATTAGTTACATATCTTTGACATTACATGTATTTACTTATTTGTTTTTATTATGCTGTTTTATTTTCTCTGCAGAAATAATTGGTAACAGTTGTTTTGTAAAAAGAATTTAAAAAATGTGAATGTGGTGAATTGATATTAAAGCCATTCCATTTTTAGCTGAAGCATTAAATTCTCAGTTTTATCCATGGAAAATAACACAAAGTAAAAGGCATTTATATTTTGTTATATTTCTAATCAACTTTAATGTTTTAGTTAATTTTTATAATTCAGTGAATTCAAGAGACACATATTATTTAAAAGACTTTGAGCAATTAAGAACATGTTTGGACTGATTGTAAATATGAATTTTTCCATTACTCCACCATTTAATGTGGGTTCACTTATCCCTGCTTAGTTACAATTGGGGATACAATAGGAAAATGTCCCGAATGACATATACAGAAAAAATATATCACGAATGAAGATAACAATATTATACGAGTGCGTAGCACGAGTATCATATTGTTAATCTTCATGAGTGATATATATTTTTTCTGTATATGTCTGATGAGGGATGTTTTACTTTTATTATCCACCATTTTGTGCGATTTATGGGTCAAATAATATGAATATTTAATGAGAAAACGTGAAACAGACTGTCAAAAAGAATGAGCAACACTGAATATAAAACTTCAGTCTTTACCTTGCAATATCTCAGTCATTTCTGCATGGATATTTATGCAACATACATGAGCAGAAGCGCTAGAATAACACCTTTCTAATGATATATTATACATATTTTTAAGTTACATACTTTCTGAGGTATTGTTGAAAAACCGGAAGTTAATCACACTCAATATCCATAGTACCGGGGCGCCGGTGTATACAAAAAAAATACATCCCGGTCTGTATTTCCCCGTATTTAGGGCAAATACGTCGCGTGGTGGATAATAAAATTTTGTACACAAAAATGTTATATTTACAAAACTGGAGTGAGTTTCAGTTTTTGTATATGATTACTCTGTACCAGTACTTCCCCGTTTAATAATTACCCAGTACTCTTTTTAATTTGAAACTAACCAGAAAATCAGAGATTTGCTTTTAAAAGTCTCACAAGATTACACGCATGAGATCAAGTCTATAATAATACTTTGCAGTACTGTTGAGTACATTTTATCTCACAGTCTTTAAGGGCTGTGCAGGTTTTAACCCTTGGTGTCCGGATGGGTGGGTGTACAGCACTGCTACTGTGTGTAGAGAAATTTTTGTTGCTAAGACACTCAGCAGAAAACTAGACCAGCAGGATATCTTCATTGGGAGCTTCTCTGCCACTGAAATGAGCCTCATTCTGAAAAACAAGATAGCCGCCCCCTGGGCATTTCTTTGAAAATGATCTACCTTTTTCTTCTGGCTGGTTTTCATAACTAGAAGGTTGAATCTCTTCGTAGGTGATATGTATAATATATGTCTTCTATAAGCATGCAGACATTTGACCGTGATGCCCTTCATTCAAGGTCATCCATTGAGTGCTAAAGTACCCCACATAGTGGACTTTAAAAGTGCCTATATCTCCCTTATAATTGGTCCTAGAGGTTTGGCATGTGAAGCCAACCTATAGGAAATCATTAGCTAGGAATCTTCTTATCTGGTCAGATTTGACCTTGGGCCCCTCCTTCCAGGTCAAACGAGGATAGCCTAACTTGAAGGTGTGTATAAGTTGCTTATTATTACTCCTAGAGGTTTGGGATGTGAAATTAACCTATTGGAAATCATGGACGAGGAATCTTCTGATGTGGTCAGGTTTGACTTGGGCCCACTCCATTCAAGGTCAAATGAGGATAGCCAAACTTAAAAGTGCTTATAACTCACTTAATATTGCTCCTAGAGGTTTAAGACATGAAACCAACCAGTAGGAATCATTGGCTAGGAATCTTCTGATGTTGTCACATTTGACCTTGGGCCCTTCCCTCAAGGTCAAGCAAGGATAGCCAAACTTAAAAGTGCTTATAACTTGCTTATTATTGGTCCTAGATGTTTGGAATGTAAAACCAACCAAAAGGAATCATGGGCTGGGAATCTTCTGATGTGGTCAGATTTGGCTTTGAGTCCCTCCTTCATGGTCAAACAATGGTTCACTGGCTTCAGTGAGTTGTCTTCTGGTGGATACAGTTTATTTTCCACCACAGAATCATTATCATTAACCTATATATCTGAAATATTCCAATTTATATGCCAATTTCATGCTGTATGCTAGTCACATGTTGTCATAAGAGCGGATTTAGCGGGAGGCTACGACAATTACATGTAGTCCTATTGTGAAAATTGGCAGGACAACTGGCAAACTATGTGGTCTGTCTCGAGCGAAAAGATAAATGTTATGACAAAACGGATCAGCCTTACAACCAGATCCAGCCTGTTCCGACTCAAACAGTAATTATAACAGTCCGTGCTCTTTTGCAGGACTCGTGGAAACAAGTTTAAACAACACTATTTTATCTTAAATCAAGAAATAGATCAGTGATCATCAGTCAGCTCCCTTTTTACAGAAGGGTGGGCAAGACTTCTCATATCCCCATAAAGGTACGTTGCAACTTATAACTTTAGTCATAGCTACTCGGGACAGAAATGCATACCGGCAAGGGTTTTTAAGCATGTTTGAAAATTGAGAGGCATTCTGTCGCTACATATCATTCCAGTCTCTATCTCTTAATTTGAATACAGGCAGTATTTATGAGATTTACCGTAGACATTTGAAATTTTACAGACACAGAATGTATATCCTCAAATGTATTACAAATTGACAAGAGGACTTCATTCAGTGACATCCCTTTGGCTTCTGCACACAAAGTTCTCATGTTTTGGGGCGAGGTGTATGCCTGGCACACATATAGTTCAAAGCACCATCTCTGTACCCTGTGTACTTAGGGGAGAAAGTGTGTAAAATTTGTTATTCTAGCCACCCATTAAAATTAAAAGTATCACAAAGTGAAATTCATGGAAATTTGGTACCAGATTCTGTAATTAGTGTCAAAGCAATCAGAAATTTTACAAGAATATCCCATATTGGACAATAAAATAAAGAGGCGGGAGGGCCAACATGAATGGGGTGGGTATGTTTCTTTACTCAGTGGTGAATTCAACATTTTGAGGCACATTTTCTCACTCTGTATCTGCACCGTTTGAATAGCACCGACTTGCTCCATATTCAGATGTACACAACATCATTCAAACCACATGCAACCCAAAACAGTTCAAACCAGGAAAACCGGCCTTGTTTATAAATGTTATTTTCTGTAGCAGTCCTCTGTGCTTGATTGGCAGGATTTATAAACCAAACACTACATTTGAAGGATACTAAATCTATCCACATTAAAATTTGAAACAATAGTTTTACATCCATGTTTCTGGCTGCTTAATGTATGGATATAAGATAAAGAAAAAAAATGACTGCAAGTTTTGAATAAAGTTCTTCATTGACCATTTGAGTTTAAAGACATTGTTATTTAAAACATTTGGGAAATCGTAGCTGTAGATCTGTTATGTATTCGGTAATGGAGGGTAAGTGACAGATTGTACTTTGTATGCGTTTATTGGATAATCTCTCCTCAGAAAGGACTATAAATTAGTCTGCTAATGCTTAGTTGACACCTTTCCTTATGGCTGTTTGTGTACAGATTTACTTTCCGGCTGACAACCTCGTCTTTATGCCCCAGAGGCTTAATATTTAGGTCTTACATGTCGAACAGTGCACTGCCTTGGATATCCATCCCCATCACCCTCCAGAGTGTCTGAAATGCAAATCGTTTGCTGATTTGCGTTAATTTGGACACAACCAACCGATATGTGAATGGCATTTAGTGCATCCTGCCCAAATACGAGGCGGACTGAACTACAGCTGACGATAGACAAGCCCGTTCGGTTCAGTCGGTTGTACCTTGTGACCCCAGCATGGCAAGGTGTGACCTTGGTATAAGGTGTGGATACAGAGATAGCATGGTGTGACCTTGGAATAAGATACCATCTCGGAAAAGGTATTTCTTCCCCTTTAATGCCCTTTAATGCTCGGCGGGAGATACACACCGCGGCAGTGGTCTTGTTATTTTATACTAAACTACCTCTTCTGCTATCCAATCAGAATCATGGTCTCCAAACATGGCTGGAAAATGCAGGCTCTAGTGTATGTCCATACAGAAACAACTGTTTTGATTGAGAATGCAAACTTGACAAAGTTTAGAAGTGGACTGTTTCACAAACAAGAAAGTTATGGTAACACACTGGTCTCCCACCATAGGATGGAATCTTAGGTGTTGGTTGCATCAATACTACTTAGTTTCTATTACAGTTTAGAATCTCAACCAAAACATGTTAATACCCTATCTTCATTTAAGGCATTGTTGGTTAAAAGAAACATTTCTGTTGCTACTAAGCAGTTAAAGTTAAGAAAAAAGTTGTTTTGTATTGGTGATAGATATTGGAACGTGATACACTCAAAAATGCGAATGAGCTGTAGTCCTCTTAAAGAACATCTTGCACATAATTTACATGTTATAGAAAATTCAACTTGTGACTGTGGCCTTTCGGTAGAAAACAATTCTCATTTTCTTTTAGAATGCAGACTATATACTCAACATAGGCAGTCCATGCTTAACAAGTTACAAGTTTTACTGACAATAACCACTGATTTTCTTTTATATGGAGATTATAACTTGACTTTTGAACAAAACAAGGTAGTTTTTGAAGCAGTACAAGAATTTTTAAAGGAATCTGGGCAGTTTTCATAGTTTTATATTAGCCACATGTCCACACCTTCATCATCATTATCATCTATTCATATTCTTTTGTAAATAGTTCTTCCTGCGAGAAGGCTTATTATAATCTTTGTTGATTTTGCTTGATTGCTTCAATAAAATATTGTTTATGAAAAAATCTCAACCAACCAGTGATCGCTGTTTTTCTACACCTTTATAGTTCTCTGGGTCTTAAAAAAATCTACAGGACATCACAAAGTCATTGCAAATGACACTTTGAAAATGAGAAGGAAACTGTGATTTCAATCAAATGTTAAAGCTGACTTTAAATTTTCTTTTTTATGTATTATGTTAAGAGTGAAATACTAGTGGACTAATACACTAAAAGATTTTTGCCCGTCTCTGTTGAGTAGTGGACCCAGCTTGGACTCCTCAATTCAATTCTTCATCAATTACCTGGTCATCGGTTAATCAGGACATTTTCCCTTTATACATCAACTAACGAAATTCCTCTGTTGCTTCATCCAACAGCTTACCCAAGAACCTATCAGAAGCTTATCAGACAAGGTGTTAAATTGTACTAATGGCATAGAAAATGCAGTCAAATAGCTTAAAATACTCCCACAGAATATTCTTTCAGTTTGAACAGCTAATATATTAAGAGCAGAAATGTTGTGAATGCTTGTAGTGATGAGTGATAAAAGCTAGCAACATGAGATGAAATCTGCACAGAAAAGATGAGTTTTTATTTTGTCTGGGGATATATTGGATTCAGGTCCGTCGCGCCGCCGCCGCCGCAGAAATTTCCTTGTGGACGCGATAACTCAAAAACAAATTAATATTTTTTTTCAAACTTGGTACACATGTTAAGGGTGCCCAAAGGAAGATCCCTATTTTAAGGTGACCTTAAACTCCCAGTAAAAAAGAACTTATGGCCACCTTAAGGTCAGAAATTGGACTTTTGGCCACTTAGAGCCCTGTAGGTCACAAACTATGATGCTCAGCTGGCTGAAATTTTACCTGACAACATATTAATATGTTCTTAGTACATGTGCCGAAAATCACGACTTTAAGTTGGGGAGAAAATTGTGTTTGAGGCCCATAAATACCCCCACTTAGGGATTTTTTGCTATACTTTTCACATATTTTGCCCTATAATTTGGAAGTGGTAATTCTGATGAGTCTCAAACTGTGCTAGGTATAACTTTGATATGTAATCCTTGTCTGTAGAAAATTTTAGGGCTGTAGGTTTACCCAAAGGGGTCGACTTAAGGTCTCAAAAGTGCCCACAGAGACCCAATTTGTGCACTTTTTGCCACTTTCAAGCACTGTAGCTTTCAAACTATGTCTCTCATCTAAGTTAAATATCATCTGGGAATATATCTATGTGTTTTCTTATATGTGCCCCAACATTTAGGCCTTTAATAGACAGTTAACCTGTGTATCGGGACCATAAACACCCACCCGAGTGACCCTTATAAGACATTTTTCACATCTTTTTCCCTGTAACTTGGAAATGGTAAGTCTGAGAAGTTTCAAACTGTATTAGATATATATTCTGTGTGTAATCTTAGTATGTAACAGATTTTAAGTCTGAAGCTTTAATTTTGAAGGTCAAATTGAGGTCTCTAAAAGGCTCCCAAAGACCCAATATTTGGACTTTTTGCTACTTTTAAGCCCTGTGACTGTCAAACTATGTGACTGATAGAGCTCGAATCCTATCTGGGAAGATATTAGTATGTTATTTATATATGTGCCAAAAATTAAGGCTTTAAGAAGACATTTAACCTGTGTATGAGGACCATAAATCCCCACCCGAGTGACCATTTATAGACATTTTTCACATATTTTTCCCTGTAACTTGGAAATGGTAAGTCTAAGAAGTTTCAAACTGTATTAGATGCATATTCTATGTGTAATCTTAGTATGTGACAAATTTTAAGTCTGAAGCTTTAATTTGAAGGCCACATTTAGGTCTCTAGAAGGCCCCATAAAGACCCAGTATTTGGACTTTTTGCCAATTTTAAGGCCTGTGACTGTTAAACTATGTGACTGATAGAGCTGAAATCTCATCTGGGAATACATTATTATGTTCTTTTTACATGTGCCAAAAATCAAGGCTTCAAGTAGACATTTAACCTGTGTATGAGGACCTTAAACACCCATCTGAGTGACCCTTTTAAGACATTTTTCACATATTTTGCTCTGTAACTTGGAAATGGTAAGTCTGAGAAGTTTCAAACTTTATTAGATACATATTCTATGTGTAATCTTAGTATGTAACAAATTTTAAGTCTGAAGCTTTAATTTGAAAGCCACATCGAGATCTCTAAAAGGCCCACAGAGACCCAATATTTGGACTTTTTACCACCTTTAAGCCCTGTGACTGTTAAACTATGTAATTGATGGAGCTGAAATCCCATCTGGGAATGCATTATTATGTCCTTTTTACATATGCCGAAAATCAAGGTTTTTAGTAGACATTTAACCTGTGTATGAGGGCCATAGACACTCGCCCAAGTGCCTTTTTTGACATTTTTTCCGTATTTTGCCCTGTTATTTGGAAATGCTTAGTGTGACAAGTCTTAAACTGTATTATATATAATTTTTGTTTGTTATGTATGTCCCCCAAAAAGTTTCAGATCTGTAGTTTAATTGCTAAGGTCTCTTTAACAATTGTAAAATGCCCACAGAAACCCTATTTATGGACATTATGCCACTTTAAAGCCCAGTAACTGTCAAACTATGTGGGTTATAGAGCTGAAATCTTTGAATTTTTAAAAGGAAATGCCTGTCTATTTAAATTTTGAATATTAATAATGTTATGGCTATCTTAGTCTTTTAAGAACTTATTTTTGTGTGTTATACCTCTGCTTGCTGAGTTTTTAACTTTTTAAAATGAAACTGGTTAAACATATTGAAGTAGACAAAATGGACACTTTAAGTGAGCTTTAAGTCCCAATATTAATGAAATTATATCCTTATGTAGTAAAACTAGGGGATTTTTAACCCTCAACTAGCCCAGTTTTATTCAACTTGCCTCAGTTAATTTTGACACAGCTCCTACAGTTATGAACTCATTTCAGTTGATAATCACATACTTAAAATTCTCAATTCTTTTTGTATTTGAGTACCCCTTTTATATAGATTGTTTGTTTACCATTTATGCATCCCCCACCCGGATTCCCCCCACCCACCTCTGGGACCTCCAGCTATATTGAGTGACACTAAATAAACAAAGGTATTTAATGATATCAGATGAGAAACAAAGAACTCAATGGGGTTGCAGATCTTGTGTAATAGTGGGAGAGGTGTGGAGAAGGGGAGAGGGGTGGGGGTGGGAGGTGGTGGGCTTCATTACATATAACACAAAGGGGAGTCAGAACTGAGATTGTGTCACATATTTAGGTTGCATATATATGGACCACATATATAGGTATAGAGGAAATGAATAACTGAAAACAATTTGCAAATTCTAAAAATAATATAATAAAATAATAATATAAATAATTTTTTTTAAATAATATTTTATTTGTGAACATATATAGAAACAGATATGCGCTTTTGGGATTATGAATTTTAGAATGGACATTGAAACATCAATCATTTAAATACTTTGAAGGAAGATTGAAAAGTATGATGAGTTGAGTTAAAAATAATATTTTATTTGTCAACAAATATAGAAACAGATATGCTCTTTTGGGATTATTATTTTAGAATGGACATTCAATCATCAATCATTTAAATACTTTGAAAATAGGTTTAGAGTTATCATTGCAGGAAGATTGAAAATATAATTTGAGTTATGTATTCGGCGTCTGGGGATACACCATCTTCCTTGGGAAGATATAAACAGAGTAGATTGATGTGCTGAAGTTCATATAATAATGGGTAATTATGTTTTAAAAAATTCCCGATCAAAACCTGTGGCGTGAGTGATGACCTGTCTGGGGATATGTTGGCGCCGAGTTGGCCCAATCTAGTTTTCTTTAAAATTAAAGAATTCTATGTGTTGTAATTTATGTTATTTTACTGGCCACCTGGGCCTAGATGGCCTCAAAGATGTAGGCCCATCACAGAACTTGATGGCCTACGGCTGCTGGGCCAGTGGCTGTTTCGAAAAATGTCCTTCAGCAGAGTTACTCAAATGTCTTATAAAACAAAGTATTATGAGCATTGAGTGTTGGTTTTGAGTTTGTTACACAATGTATTTACTGTGCACTGACACCATTCACCCAACCCACCATCTGTTCTAATGCAACCCGTTCTCTTACTCTAAAGGGGAAACAGTTGGGTATTTGAGTGTTTTATTTACTTTGCTGAGAAAGAAATGACTGGAGAGTATCATTAGGTAGACACCAATGGATGAATGCTCCTAATGGATAATCTACACTTACATTATTTTGTGCTTTTTTATGCAGTTATGTAAAAAAGAAAGAAAGAATGGATAAATGCTTTGGATTAATGCTTTGACATTTTCATGTTCACATATATAAAATAGTGCAGTTTCAGAGTTGGTGTGTACATTATTTATAGACATTTTATTGGTTCAAATCAACACTGCTCAGTGTCTGAATAGATAGCAAAAAACTGCCAGTCTTCTCAGTTATCAATACTTTAATACTTTGAGAAGCCTTCTTGACAAGCACGCCCCAATCATGAAGAAAAATATACCGAGACATGCCGAGACTGGTTTCATGAATTGTGACATCCTCAAAGCAAAACGACTCAAGAGGAAATATGAGCGGGCATGGCGTCGTGAAAACTCAGCCAGTAATCGTAGCCGATACCGGGCTGCAATCAACCACTATAATTTCCTGCTTGAGAAGTCCAAATGCAATCATTATTCCAACATTGTGGCTGAAAACCAAGGAAATCCCAAGGCTCTGTGGAACTGTTTCAAAAAGATCTTACACAGGACCTTGCGAACACTTTCTGTAAGTTCTTCTATGACAAAATCCTCAAGATAAGATCCACACTGCAGTCATCAATACTATCTTCAGTTACTAGACCCAACCCCACTAAAAATACTCTGTCCTCTTTCACACCTGTGTCAGAGGAAGAACTACTCAAAATTCTAAAGTCCTCACCATCCAAATCATGTGACCTTGACCCGATTCCGACGTCACTGGTCAAGGAGTGTGCTGATATTCTCATCACCCCCATCACTAAATTTGTAAATTATTCAATCACAGAAGGTAGTTTCCCCAACTGTTTTAAGATGGCATATGTCACCCCCCTTCAAAAGAAGCCGAGCCTTGACAGAAATATCCTCAAAAACTACAGGCCGGTGTCAAACCTCAGCTTTATATCTAAACTTATTGAGAAGGTGGTGGCAAAGCAGCTAAATGAATTTATTTCGCACGAGGGGCTCTTAAATGTCAACCAGTCTGCTTATAAGAGTTCCCACTCCACTGAAACCGCATTGTTGAAGATTCAAAATGATATAGCTCTCTCAGTGGACTCAGGAAGGGCAGTGGCCCTAATATTATTAGACCTATTGGCGGTGTTTGATACGATTGATCATTCTTTTATATGACTGCTTGCATGACTGGTTTGGTCTAGATGGTACTGTTTTGTCATGGATCAAATCATATCTTTCAAACCGTAAACAAAAAATTAAAATAGGTGATAGTTTCTCTGAGGCCGTAATTCTCCCTTTCGGAGTCCCCCAAGGCTCTGTACTGGGTCCTCTCCTTTTCACCCTCTACACTAGTCCCCTCAGTCAAGTTATTTCAAAATTCAATGTTACTCATCACCTGTATGCCGATGACACCCAGATCTACCTAGCAGTTGACTCCAGGAATTTTGACTCTAGCATGGAAGAGCTGACTGAGTGTCTCAAGTCTGTACAGGAGTGGATGGACGGTGTCAAACTGAAACTAAACCCAGAAAAAAACGAATTTATCATAATAGGTCAAAAAGCCATCAGAGAGTCGCTTGCACCAAATTTCCCTGTTCCACTCCTTCAAAACAATATCTCTCCGTCGGTGGAAGTAAAAAATCTGGGTGTTATTTTCGACTCAGACAACTCCTTTGACAATCATGTTGCCAAGGTTTGCAGAGCATGTTACTATCATCCTTTTGATTTGCGACGATTCGCAAATTCCTTGGAGTTGAGACAGCAATACTTCTGGCAAATGCTATGGTCAGTAGTCATCTAGACTACTGGAACTCTTTACTCTATGGTGTAAGCAAGTCCAACATAGCCAAACTACAGAGAGTTCAGAATGCTCTTTGCCACATCATCTTCAGACTTGACAAAATGAGTCATGTTACACCCTTTTTGAAAAAACTCCACTGGCTCCCAATTCAACATCGTATCCTCTTTAAGTATAATCTTTTGGTATTCAAGGCTATTAATCTTTCACAGCCCCCGTATCTCTCAGCTTTAATAAGATCGAGCAGTCTCACTCGCGGCAACAGGCTATCTATCTCCTCAACCCGCCCTAAGAAGCACATAGGCAGGCGTGGCTTTGCAGTAGCTGCACCAGCTGAATGGAACAAGCTGCCACAGACTGTCAGATCTCAGCAAACAATAGATGGTTTCAGAAGCCAGCTAAAGACCTACTTGTGTAGGCTGGCATACCCCCCACCTTAGTCATACCCTGGCGGGCGCTTTTTAGATGTCGACCCATGCCTGTCCCTGGACTCTCCCTTCTTGGTCTCAAGCGCATTAGAGGATTTGTATCAATTTTGCGCTATATAAATCCTACTATTATTATTATAGCAAGTTTGACATGTCACCACATTCCTCTCACCTCGGTAGTCTTGGGTTTGAATCTAGTCCATTGAAAACATTCAGAGTGAACTGAGGGCCGGGCCGATTTCACGAAAGGACTTAAACTAAGTCCCTTTATTGGCCAAGTCTTGGACTTAAATCTAAGACTTTGGTCTTAGGTAGGTCTGGGACTTAAAATGGATTTCACAAAGGTGACTTAGCGAAGTCCAAGCTTATCAAATAACCACAGTGGTTTTCTGTGTCATGTGACCTTTTATATCTATTCAAAATATAATATTGGTGCCATACATCCTTCATTTGATGTATTTTATCTAAGGATAAGGGCTGTTTTGAAATGGAAAACCTTGTTGCCACATATAAACTTTCCATAGAGTACTTTAGTGAGGTGTTCTGTGTAATTATACTTTATTTACAGCCATTTCAAATTTTGAAGTGGACAAAACTTTATGGCGGCCATATTTAAGTCCTCTTTACAAAATTTAAAGTTAAGTCCACTGACTTAGCAGTTTCATGGACTTAGCTGCTTTGTGAAATCCGCTAAGGCTAAGACCACAGACTTAACATAAATTTAAGACCAAAGTCTTAAATTTAAGTCTAAATCTGGACTTAAGTCCCTTTGTGAAATCGGCCCCGGGTTTAGGGGTTTGAATCCAGGTCATGGTACCGTTTTAAGCAAAAACTGACAGCCTGTCCCAGTATGATTGTAGCTGGTAACAAATATCATTAAACCATCTTTGACAGTAAAAACCCCATTGGTAAGATTGGCATCTGACACAGAAGTATGTTTTAATAGAAATAGGAAGTCTTTCTGAAACATGATCATTAAAATACTTGAGTTATTGTGAGAAAGAAAGTGGAAAATACCATCTCATGCAACAGATTTTCTCACCCCTTTGGAGCAAATTTCTCCTTTTATGAGGAGACATGCTTCTCAATAAGCTGAGTTCTCCCCGGTCCCGCCTTTCATGGTGTAAATGTGTGAGTGATGAGGTATTAATGGAGTGTGTGTGTACACTTGTCGCCCTGCCATTGTATTGATTCACACACTGAGGTAACAGGTGTCACCGCATGTACACCAACACATGTAGACCTATCAGGGGACTTCAATGCACAGAGCCATTTTTAAAAATTTGAAAATTCTGATGCACTGACAAAAATGTATTTCATATTTTAATAACAGTGTCTTACGTGTAATCTAATTACAAAGTGTATGAAATTTAACTGATTTGTGTGTTGTGAATAAACTTTTTGTCAATAACTTACAACAATGAAATATTGATTATGTGGAATATAAAACAATTCAATTGACAACTGTTTATTGTGGATATTTCAAAACAAAAGACCCTTGAAATTCCATGCTGTAATTATGAATTCATGTAACATGAAATAGCTGAGAATTATCATGCCTGACATTTTGGGGGGAGCATTTCATTTGAATGTAATCTTCAGTTTCACAGTTTATTTGTAAGCAGTCTTTAAGAAGGACAGACTTAATTAGTTAATTACCTGAAGAAACCAGTTTTAACTTATTCACTCAATTTGTCTGGGGGAAAGATCTGTGTCAGTTGTACACACTACCTCTGTGTGACATCACATTCTCCAGTATTGAGCTATTCAAAGCTGGGTGTCTTTAAATCAGATCAGCTGACAAGGCAGCAATTTGGGTCAGGGAGCCCTGTTACAATGGACTAGTTCTGTCTATTGTGTCCCATGCTCAATGCTCCTGTCACATCTGTGTGTTTTTGGAGAGGTGTAAATCTGAGCAATGCACAAAGAGATTGCCTGACTTGAACTGAGAGTCAAACCCCTGGGTTTGTAGTTTACTGAGTGGAACCCCTGCTGGTAATCTACAAAAATCTTCACACTCCTGCTGGTAATCTGCTCTCACAATCTGAGTTGAGTATTGTGGACCAGTACAGACTGAGTTCTGTGTGTCATGGTGGCAGGGGATGGTAACATCTTGTTGACTGACATGCACTGAGCATTCATACTTATATAAAGAGCATTTGTTTTACACAAGCTGTGGCACAACTTGCCTCATAACTGACCTGCCTGCAAGTCCTCTCTGAGTGTGTGACTGAATTCAGAACATAGTTTGAAAGGTTCACCATGTACATCTGCATTTCAGCACTCTGGACACTTGGGACAGTTGTAATGCATTAAAGCTTGTAAATTACTCCTTGTAGATGAACTGTCTTTAACTCTATCAAGTTTGGATATTTGAAAAAGATAGGATGCTTTTGATTTACATCATATTGACATAGATAATATAAATTGGATAATAAACTAGTTAAATATCTACAAGTATACATAATATACCTTCATTTGGTGAGATGGTGTTAAAAGGTTTGATCTGTGGCTCTGGAACCTGTGCAGCTTCAAGAAGAGGCGGTTGCCTTGACAACAGCTTTGCCAGCTCCTATTTTGATCATCTCCAAAATCTGAAGAGTCTGGATGTGAGGGAAGGTTATGTGACCACCAGGGAGGTCAGGGAGAATAAACTCCTAGATGCCTTACTACTTGACAACAACAACCAGACCAAAGTACAGCCAGCTGATAACCAGGCTTTTGTGGGAGATGGGTACACATTGTATGGTAGTAAGCTGAATGATAAAACTTCCTCAGAAAGGCTTTTCATTGGGGAGTTGATGTGTGGACAGAAAACGAAGGAGGGCTTCCAGGGTGACGAGGATGGCAGAGATTCAACCGCAGAGGAGGGTACCTATGTGCGGGACCGTCTGACGGGTGAAATGAGGCCAAAGTACAGCATGTGCTCGGGGACTAGTGATTTGAGAGAAGAGTTGTGTGGATATGAGAGGCATGTAACAAGAGTGACAGAGCAGGTGTCAGGTGGTGACAATATGAGACTGACAGAATGCAGGAATGCAGCCAGAGCATCACATACACTGGAGAAAGTGAAAGCGGACTCATCACAAGCAATCTCAACATATGCAAATACTTGCACATGTGAGTTTACAAACTCTGACAGGTGGGAGGGAGTGACTGGTAAGAAACCCAGACTTACTCTACAGGAGCCACTGAGAGGTAGCTCTCAGTCATCAACGTCACTGGCATATGATGCTGTAAAGTCCGAACAAAAGGAGAGAGGGACTGGTAAAAAGCCCAGACTTGCTACACATGGAACTGTGAGGGTTGCTTCTCAGTCAGAACTTAGTGTGTGCACATGTGAATCCAAGAAAAGGGAATACAATTCATGTATCTCTGGGGATAAACCTTTGGGCCTCCAGGTAGTGTCAGAGGCAGTAAGCTCCAGTACTGGTAAATTGGATAAATCTGGTTTGGGGAATCCTCCTGTGGGTGGGAGGACAAGCCTTAGGGTTGAGGAAATGGGAGAGCATTATGCAAACTGCTATGGACTCTGTATGCCGGGTGCAAATGTACATCTTTCCAGGGGTAAATGTCGCTGTGATGCTCTAGATGGGGGCAAAGCATCAAGGAAAAGTAAGTGTAGTTAAAGACATGGTTTTAAAAGAAAGGAGTTCATTACAACATACAGTTGAAAAATGTTTATCTAGCTAACTAAAATCCAGGAATGTTGTCAGGATAAGACTGGATATAACCTACACAGTAGAACCTCTGTTATCCATCCAGAGAGGGAGAACAGTAAAACCTAATAATGAAAGAGTCATCAGATAGAAGAGATAGTTAAATACAAAACATCAGGGAAATACTGATTTATTGCAATGATGGAATTACTTAATGTTGACAATACAGACAGTGGAAGGTTGGATAATAGAGGTTCTGCAATATATATAGTGACTTTGTATGTTTCAACTATCTGCAGAGTAACTCCTCACATAAGTAACCATCTTCCATTAGTTTTGATGAGTGGTTTTGTGTATTTGTAGGTCGACGGCCAAAGCGGGGACTTAACGGTGTGCGTGAGGAGGAGGTGGAAGCCATGGTGAGTCTTACCCATCTTACATTCCATAACTTTTTATCCAGAATAGTTGTGTTAGTCTTAAATTCACAATCCAATATACAGAAAGACAAGAGGCATCAGTGTTAAGACACATTGTCATTCACTTCATTGGTCATGGGTTCAGATCTACCTGAGTGCTACATGTAAGATTCATGGCAGGGTTATCTTCTTATGAATGGAGCCATTGAAAGGCAAGTAAAGCCCTGACTTTCACCAGTCACAGTATGACTGGATTTACCACTTAGAATCATGACATTTTGTTTGAACATGGAAGCTGGGAACAAGAAAAAAAATCAAATTGTATTCCGCATCCCTGTAGTAAGTTTAGGAAATAAAAGACGTATGTTCAGATTTCTGGCTAAGTTCATCTTCACCCATTAAGGTCAGTGTATGGTAAATGACTGGAAAGATTTTATGGTTGTTAGTAACTTGTTACACAGATACACGGCAACAAAGGATGTTTTAACCAAAAGTGTAATCCTTGATTAAGAGCAATTCTGACTTATAAGAGTGCATTGTGGTGTGGCCACAAAGGCTGTTGCTGCAGATTTAGAAACACAACCTCGCAGTAGCTGATAAAACATTCAATATAAAAGACTTGTGTAGTGTGATAACACAACTCCTGTAAATTTGAAGTCCCTGCTTTCTGTCAAGAGGCAAGAAATACAAGTATTAGGTCCACAAAGGATCCTCTCAGTTAAGTTACCTGGGTCATCATCTCGAATGTAGACTTGCTCCAAGTCTTTGTATTTCTCAATCCAGCAAATCTGACATACATGAAATCATTATGAACCCACTTGATGAGTGAAAAAAAAGCTTCTCTCTAGAGAAATACAAAGTGATTGTGGGTCAGTTGGACATCTGCAGTGTTTGAGGCAAGACTGATTGAAAAATATGTTTCATAGAAAAAAATTCAGCTCAGATCTTCCTAGACTCAAACATGTATATTTACTGGAAAAAAAAAATGTAAAAACTTTTGCAAAACTTGTGTCCAGTTGTATTGTGTATTATGAACTGAAAACAGATTGAGGGAATTGAGATTGTGGTTGGTTCTTGATATGGTTGTAACTGATATATTCACAGTGTTTGGTAGGTGTGTGTGTATTGGTGGATATTTACAGCTGTTTTCATAGTATTTACTGTACATGTATGTGTGTGTGTTCATCTTGAAGCAGCTGGATTTTGTGATAAGGGGAAAAGTTTATCAGTACATGTGTAGATGGAATGAAAGTGTGGAATGTGCCAGTACACACATACACTCAGCCATACATTCAGTAGTCCATGCTTGCAGCACCACTTTTACTGTAGAAAGCATACATATAAACAAGAGGAAATCTGTACAAAGAACTATGTTGTGAGTCTGGCATGAACTGAGTCCTTGAGTTCTGTGTATTTGTATTGTTTTAGGAAGTTTTGGCAGAGTTTCTCCATCACTTTGTGTTGAATACTTGTCACCAAGCCATTACAATACATGTGTAGTCTTGTTATCAAACAAGAGAAGACTAACCACTCAGTTGTTTATCTGGAGTGAATTTGGTAGATATCTGTAGGATAGTAAATAGACTACTATGTAGGAGCTTGTGTTCACACATTGTGTGGGGATTTGGATACTAACAGTCTGGAGAAGTTTGTGTAGGGTAAACAAAAGCAAAGTACTTGGGATACAGGAGTATGTACTGAGAATACTGAGTTTATTTATCTACTGGAGTTTTAAGTATCAGTACTAAAATTTGGATAGACCCAGTCACCATGCCCAGGATTCAAACAGTAAGTAATCATATTGTGTACAGTGGCCACTCACTTTCCTACTACATCTCAATTTGTGGGTTTGAGTCTCAGTGAGATTGACTTGTCTTCGTTTAAGTTAATAGCTAGGTAGAATCATATGGATGTTTTAGACTGGGGACACAGTGGGACAGTCGGTAACATATTAATCTCTCACCTCAGAGATCATCGGTTTAAATCTCATAAACAAACCTGGTCTGGATTAAAACTGAGAGTATTCGATGTTCTGTGGGAGTTGTGGCATTGTGGTGGTAAAACACTAGCCTCCTACATCAGAGGTCACAGGTTTGAGTCTGGTCCATTGTCTACAGTGGGAAAGTTGACAGTTTCTTGTCACAATCCCCTATGTGGTGAGACAACAAAGGTTTTACTATAATAAGTTTTATGTACACTGACACTACACAATGGATTCTATACATCAGATTACTTGACAGCTTCCTGTATAATCTCACTCTGTGGCCCCTGATACATCAAGTCCCCTGTTTTTGTATTTGTGACAGGCCTCTATTGTATCATCTGTTAAACCTGACACCAATAATATCAGATGTATCTCAGAAATAGAAACCATTTCTCCTGCAAAGTGTGGGTGTAAATACTTGGGTAATTTTAATGTCTTTCAAGTAATAATAATAATAATTTACTTTCATAGTCACAAAGGACATTCCAGAGTACTGTCTTCCAGATATGACACAAAAACTCTAGATTCCGCAAAAAATGCACAATGAAGTTTGTGGGAGAAGATTCTAAAATAGGTATTTGTCATCCCAAAAGACCGCATTAATTCACATTTGTAAAATTTAGATGTATTTATACCTTTTGGCTCAATTATAGGCATTTCTAGGTATTTGTACCAATGTTATTCATTGTACAGTGAATAAAAATTAGTTTTGCATTATTTCAGATTAAAAGCTATAAATTACAGATCAGGGCTTCAGTGGTGTATTGGTCAACAAATTAAACCATTAAATGACTTGACCGTCACATCTCTGGCCATGGGTTCAATTCCAGTTTATGGCAACATGTGACATTCACTGTGGGTTTGTTTTGGTGTGGACTTTGCTGATGAAATTGACAAAAAACACCAAACTTGTAAAATATAGGTCCATAAGAGATCTTGTGCACTTTACTGTAGACATATTTTAAATCTTGAAAAGGTAATATAAACTGGTTGAATGGCAAAAGTTTGCACAATATAAAACGGAGCCACTTAAATGTAACCTAATCTCTTCTGTTACTTTTATACCTGGTCGGTTTTTTTAACCCCAGCTTGTCTGTGTGGAGATCTATTCACTTTCTTCATTTCAATGGAAAGTATAATTGTGCCATCCATTCTGCCCGGTTTGGCCCCAACTTTATGCTTTCAATGAGTAATAATTCCGCTTCATGATGTTCGACAAGAGAGAAGCTACTTGGGTGGAAATGAAGGGCCTATCTTCACAGGATTGTATCTATTGTGTACACTGTGTATTGTAGCTGTATCTATTGTGTACACTGTGCATTGTAGCTGTTTATATGTAGAAATGAAAATTGTTCAGATAAGGGTCACAAGACACTTCTGTCTCACAATGTACAGTTTTCAGTTTTATGCAAGAGTGACTGTGTTGGATATTTTTAAAGAGGTTTAATAGACTTTTATTCTGAAAAAAACCCCAGAAAGGATTGAGTGCCAAAGTGTTTTATTGGTGAATAGTAATCTTACAGGATAGAACAAATATACCACGTTACATGAGAGTCTACTGGATTTGCAATCAAAAACTAAATGTAAGTATTTAATCATAAAAAAAGAGATGGTCACATGACTCTTTTATACTTCACATGTCTTCAGTATATCAGAACAACAGTAGTTTAATTGTGTAAAATATAAACTGAAACTGTAACTGTATAAGTTCTCATTGTGTACTTGTTGGTACTATACTTCAACATAATATGATGAGCTGAAAGTCTTCTTTTAATTGGATTACATTTTTTATTGATGGAAAAAATACCCATCCACTGTCAAATGATATTGAAGAGAAGTAAAGCCTTTCACATTGATTGTTCATTGTAAGCCAGTTATTTATCTATTAGAAATAAGGCTCCTGTATATTGTTATAGTCTGATGTCATTTATAATCTCATGGTCTGCCTCTACATAATTTACTGTGACATCTGTTGGGACAATCAGCTTGATGGATTTGTGTATTTCATTATATCAGTCACAACTCCTCAGGGAGAAGAAACTGTCTCACAGATTAACTGGATACATATAAATGCATTGTATTCAGACAGATTGTAAGATTGTTTGCCCTAGGACCTAACAGGTCTGATTTACTAGAGTTTTCCTTCATCATTAAACTACTCTTCAACAAAACTTGTTTTCATTTTGCTGTGATGAAAGCAACAAAAAATTTGTGCATTTTTTTCTTTGAATGTTACAAAAATTGACCTTGATAATAAAACACAGTGTATTTGTTTTATGTGTAAAATCCCAGCTTTGACCTTTTTAAAAAAAATTAGTCTTGAGAAAGGCTGGGTCCTTCTTTTGGACCCATTGGTCAGTGATTAAATTGTCCACCATCAAAGGGACTTTTGTGCCAGTTTCGCAGGTAGTAAATTGTTATGAATGTAAACACTTGGCAGGTTTGTGAAAACTTGTATAGATCTCTTTGTTTGATCGGAATCTATTAGTGTACATATCTGAAGTATGAAAACATGCAGAAGATATGATTTTTAATATAACCAGAGTTTCCTTTCACTGACATTCTAATATTTGTGAGAAATAATGCCAGAGGACAATTTTATAGTGTCCTTTCAAATATGAGCGTTTGATTGGTTGGACCATTCTCGCTTAAAATACGTACAGAAACCATTAAATTTAAAATTTGGTGTGCAAATTGTTTAAATAACCTTGAATATGTACATTGTATGGGAAATAGAATAAAACAGAAGTGTGGATTTAATTCTTTTGAATTTACTGGTTTACAATATAAGTTTTGAGAAAAATTAGACTTGAAAGGTTCAGCTTTTACAAATATCTGGAACGCCTGGGAATATGTTGTGATAATTGAAATATGGCTTTGAATCCTTCAGTGCAAAAGGTGCAACAGCCAGTTGAAATAACCATAATATGGAAGCCAAAATGTGATCTTTTTTCAAACCAAACATTTCAAAGCAGAAGTTAATGCAAGTGTTTGTACTTTTGACTGTTATTTATCCGAGTGATGTCGGTGCTCAAAATCCATTGCATAATTCATGAGTTTAGGCCTATGTTTTCATGTGTGCAGATGTTACGATTTGTGACCTGTGAGTTTTTCTCTCCTCCCGAAGTCTGATGCTGGTTTGGATTGCAGTTGGTAACATTTCTCCAGGGAGGTCTGAGTGTTTAACCAATTTGGATTTAATGGCTTTACCCTCACCTCTGTGGTTCTGGGTTTGTATCCAGCCTCTGGTAACCCTGTGATATACTGAGCACCTGTCCTAACATGGTGTTAGCTACTGGAAAGATACTAAGTCCCCCAGTTTGACCTTAGATTGAAAAAAATTTGGTTTGTGCACATAAAATTTATTCCAAATTAAGTCAATATTTGTTTTAACAGTGATTCTTTGTATATTAATTAAAAAATTAAAATTTATGGTGAAAATTTGTGTTCAAAGATACGCAGTGTCACAAACATCCACAATTGTGGTGATTGCCTACATGGAAACAGAGGTATACAGACTTTAACCTATGCATTTTTTTATTCAAGTAATATAACCCCCCCCCCCCCCCCCCCCCCCCCCCCCCCCCCCCAAAAAGTTTTTAGTTATAAGCCCAGGAGAGACCTGTTGTGAGCATGAATTAATCAGATTCATCAGTTGCTGTTTGCTGGCATGTGGATCCCTGGATCACTAGGATCTTTAATGGACAAATCAAGCAGTAATATATTGCTACAAAAAGGTAGAAAAACTTGAGATCTTTAAGTGCTGGAGCAGTTTGTGGTCCCCAGAGTTTAGATGTGTAACACTGAGATACTTTGTGAATCATTGGATTTCAACAAGACTGATTTAAAATTGTGCGAGTATGGATGGTGGATTTGTTGAGAGTTTTCGGTATTTATTAATAACTCATCTTTGTTCAGTGACTCTACCATTCTGGATAAATGACTACTTTATGCACCCTGGTGTCTGTTGTTACAGAGATTAACTTCTATGAAAGTGTGATAGGTTTACATTAGATTTGTGGTTTGATATTTATACACCACTGTAATATACAGTTAGCCTTGTAGGAGACGCGAATATATGTATAATATGTATAATTACGGATAACTTGTTCAACACTTGTTTGGGGTTAAAATCTGCATAAAACACCAGAATATAGTGCTAAGTAAGAATATGCTTGCACAAAAAATGGTCTAAAAGTATGAAGAGATATCTTTTTATTTAAATAACACAAGAAAGAACTGGTATGTTTTTTCTTCAACTAAAAATGGTTTTGTATTATATTTTTATAAACAAACTGTGTATGTCAGCTCCAGCTTTACTTTTGTCTTGTGTCATGTCGTCATTATGTGAACAGGCCTTTACCTAACATTTAGTTATTGTGTAGTGTCATATCGTGATTATGTGAACCGGCCTTTACCTAGCGTCTAGTAAAGGCTAGTGTATGATTGGGTATATGTGTCATAAGATCAGGCTAATCCCAGTATGTGTAAAATATTGTAAAAACACCACATGTCTGTCCTGGAGACAATGACAGTCCAATTAAAGCTCTACTAATAAACACTGGATTACTGGGATTAACTGTGTGTTTGGCTGCATGGCATTGTGTAAATCAGCTGGACTCAATAGACAAGTTTCAGAGATCTGGTATGATTAGTGTCCCACTGTCTTGCTCTAAAAACCACCTGGTCAGAGTGAGTTACAGAAATGGTTCTACAGTTGATTGGATGTGGCAGACAGGATGCAGTCAGTTTGGAGATTACTTTTGAAAAAAAATTGTAAAATATGGAAAGTCATAGTTTCCAGTATCAGTAATTGTTTATACAAGATTCTGTGACAAAATGTGAGATCCCGGGGAATTGATTTATAAAAATGGATTGTACGAAGGATCAGTGTTCAGTTGCTTATATCTGGAAGCTACACAGAGTAGTCTATGTGCATTAAAAGTAGAGATAAATGTGTAACATTAAATGTTTAGATAATAGCATGTTGGATTATGGAGGTTACAGATAGAAGAGTGAGTGTCTGTTTGATATTCATGTAACAAGTCATAACGACAGCCCCAAAATAACAGTAACACTCTCTTGGTACTGATCAAATGCCTCTTTTATGTCCATCAACTTGGAAATTTCTTGGAAATGTTTAATTGAATCCTGGATTTGATGTCATATTGATGTCTCTCACTGAACAAGGTGTGAATTCTGAAATCGAGTCAAGTTGGCCTGTATATACAGCAGACTGTGTAAAGTCAAACAAGTTGACTTTCCATGTAACTAAAACTATTTTGTTGCTCAAACCTCCAAAAAATGCTGTATGTTTTTTGCAGTAACAATTATACAAGTCTGTCATTAGAAAAAAACATAAAGTCTGGATATAGTGAAGGTTTGAATTGAGACAGAATCTACTTATTCTAATTTCTGAAACTGGATAGCATTTCATACAGGTCTAAACCTTACAACCAGGTGCGACACGTGTATACAGGAGTTAACCGTCACTTGGTAAGTAAGTGGACATCTGTGTACAACGACACATGCAGTTGATTGGTGAGATTAACTTTAATGATAGTTTGAGTAGACTACATCATGCAAGCTTTCTGTACTCAGTAACAAACTCTTGGATACATATACATATCCAAATTTTATGGATCAACAATTTATACAGCAAAGTGGAGTTGTAACAACTCAGATACCAAGAAAACCATTAAAACTATTTAAATTGGATTTACTCAGATATCAAGAAAACCACTGAAACTGACAACTGTTTGGACGATGACACATTTTTGAACAATGGAAGTGACATAAGTTTACTTCCAGTTTGAGGAATGAATGTTTCTAGCCAAATATAACAAGGAGTATTTAAGACACTCTGAAGCCTTATCTGCATCCACAAAACATGTCAAGACTCAGTGTGTCTTGTCAAATCAAGGATAAGCTGCATGAAACCCTGAAGGGATTAATCAAAGTGGATTCATCTGAGTTGGTCCTAAGAATAAGCATGGCAACTGCCGTGATGAAATCAGGGATTTACAAAGTCTGATCCTGTTGCTTCCCTGCAGACCCTGAGACTTTGTTTTGGTACATTTTTGGGGGATTTCCAGGAGGAACTCTTTAATATTTTATTATTGAAAACATCTAAACAGGGAAACGTCTTTGACTGTATTGCTAAAAATATATCCCACCAAGTGTGACATTTCAGTTTACTAAATGTATTTCACTCTATAAGTTTTAAATGCATGATTTATCACAACACAGAGGGTATTACCAAGTGGATTGAGATTTCTGCTGCTTTAAATTCTAGGCATTTACAGGACAAATTAAAACAGGATCAATGTACAGAGGAAGTGATTTGTCAAAGTCCACAGCACAAAGACGGTCTCCTTGGTATTTGAAAACACAAACAGCAGAAACTATTGGATACAGAGCTTTTTTCATCAGGAGCCGTTCTGTCAGTGAAGGAAGTAACGTCAGAGTTTCACTACATGAAAGCAATATGTATCATTATATGGGTTTTTCTGACTTGTGATTCTGTATGATTTCATTGGCAAAGTTTTGTGTTGATCATGGAGTGTTTTCATGATTAATATAATGATGTCATAATTTCAAAGTGCAGTCCAATGGGGTAAAATCTGGAATATCTTGGGACAGCACAAGTGAACTAGAACCTTTGGTTTACTGACTTTATGTCCGAGTGACACTGTTTAATAAGCTGAGTATTATTACTAATCAGAAAGAAACGTAAAGGAAGGAGAGTGAAATGGGTTTTTAGATCAAATATTTGGACTGTGGTAGAAAGGATGATACATGTTCTGCTTAGGTAGGAACTCTAGCTACAGTCACAGAGATTGCCGTGAAAGCTTTTATTGTGGATGAGAAAAATGTATGTCTACTAAAAACGTCAAGGAAACGGGGAATTCAGCTGGACAGAATTCTCTTTGTATGGCTGTCATTGTATTAATTTACTAAGAGTATATCATGTCCCGAGCATATAGGAAGTCACGTCGAACATTGCCTAGGGTCGGTGGCTACTGCTCTGATTCAGAAGGTCAGGTGGTGACCCCTGGACAAGTGCGACTGAGACGTTGGGATGTTGGCAGTGAGAGTGACAGTTCAGCTTGTTTTGGCTTGTACCGGTGCCTGAGTGATGATGAGAGTTTGCATACTGCTAGGGGGGTTAGGGAGGGCTGTGACAGATGTAGGTGTAAGGATAATGCTAACTGTGTACATAGCAGTGTAAAGAAAAGAGCTCGTAGATCTAGGGATACTGAGAGGGAACTGCAGATGGCTATGCAGAAGACGGTAGAGTGTGTGGACTCACTAAAACACCAGAGATACAGAGAGAGAGGCGAGAAAAAAGGACAGTCATACCATGAGAAATGTGTGGATTGTTTGAGAGAGCAGCGGTACAAGTTGAAAGAGGGACAAAGTGTGCTTTCACACCATTATCAGGGGTACATGGACAAGGTAGGTCAAGAAAGACTGTCACAGCAGGAGGAATACTTGGATTCTGTGAAAGGGCAGGAACATAGTCAGAAAGGAAGCCAAAGACAGCTGTCATACCATACAGAGTTCACAGAGTCTCTGAGAAAGCAGGGGTGTATGGGTTTAGCAGGGAAAAGAGTACTATCACACCAAGGACAACACAACAAGCTGGAAAGTGTGAAAACAGGTGTCACTTTGGGAGATAACTGGACAGAGACACACACAGGGACACATTTTGCAGAAAGGGTTGATAATAACATTCAAGGTCCAAGTCAGGAAAAACTACTCACCATTATTTATACTGATAGCAGTGGAGGTCATTACAGTTATGAAAACCATAGCCACATGAAAAAACCCAACTCAGCCTCTGTGGATAGGAAGGCTTTGAACCAGTGTAAAGGTGAAGTTGTAGCATCCAGGCAAGGCTGTAATGGCTATATACAGGAGAGGAGTGTCCCTCCCTACGATTCCACTCAGCGCAAGACCAGGCCATGGTCCACAGGTCATCTTCAGGAAGGACAACTGCAATCTGGTCATGCTGGACTCGCCAGACCAAGGGTGTACTCCGATGGTCACCATCCTCGCAAAGATACGGCCGCAAAGCAGTTTGTCGATGCACGTATGTCAGATTACTCAGCTCAAGGCAAGATGCTAATAAAAGACAACATTGACAAAAAGTATCCCAGTTTTAGTAATAAAGAACAATATTGTTTTCCTTCTTCACAAGATTTACCAGGAACTTTCCCAAAGGCAGTTGTTGGAATCCCTGTTGAACATACTGTCTGCCAAAATCCTAAAACACAAGCAGCAGTAGTGTTGGATGAGAAGACAAGTCCACTCTGTGATAATGAAACAGGGTCACAGACTGAGAGGGTGAAATCCCCACACCTCAGTATCAGTTACAGCCGTGCAAATAGTTCCAGTAACAAGGAGTCACCTGGGCCCACAGACCCAGGATACAATTCATTGTCAAGTGTGTCATCGGCAGAACATGATCATGTGACTTGTGATGGTGAACATACTGCTACTGAAAATCATGTGACTAAGGATAATTATGTGACCATGAATAATCATGTGACCAAGGAAAGTCCTGTGACACGGGAAGATTACATAACCATGGATAGTCATGTGACCAAGGATTATCCTGTGACACAGGGAGATCATGTGACCAAGGAGGGTCATGTGACCAGGGATCAGGGTTTGGGAGAGTCGTTTGGACGGGTGTTTGACATGAGGATGTATGGCAATCCTCTCTTCAGTGAGTTGGATGTGGAAACTCTGGAGTGCATCAACTTACGGCTGCAGATGTACCTGGCCACGGTAAGATGGGACGTCAGGGTGTTGGAGGGATAGATGGTTTGTAAAATAACTGATTAGCAGTAGTGTTTGAGTCGTGCAGGTCAGAGACTGGTTGTTTAGTACAACAGTTTATGGCTATGCAGAGGTGCCTGTTGAATGCAAGGGTTTCACAGGTGTGGCTGATATTATGGTACTGGTCATTCTTTGTTAGATTAATACATGTACTTCATTAGCACACATGATTGTGTCATGTTTTATGTCATAAGTCTGTGTAATATACATACGGTACCATAGTATTGTAGGTTTTGTTATCCACCACGTATCACACCAAATTGTAGTGTACATAATTTTGAGTAAATAAGAGACAATTTTTTTTAAATGTCTCAGAAACTGTGTAGCCAATGAATATTTGTATATATCCTTAAAACGGTATGTTTATAGAGCTTCTGCTGGTTTTGGGGCATTAAATCTAGAATTAAAAATTGAAGTTTTTTTTAATTCCTTGATATACCCTGGCTGAGTGTATGTTCACGGCTAATTTTTTGGTGAACATGTGTAGTGAAAGTACTTATTCAATCAAATAACCCTTGTGAAGGAAAAATTTGAATTTTATCTCATGATAAATGATGAAATGATAAGATTTAAAATAATACAATTTAAAAATATTTGTTGCTCAGGAAATTTGTCTGTTGTAGTTTTCTGTACTTGTAATCTTTGTCCCCAGTATGTGTCCTTAAAGGGTTAAGACCTAACTAACGTAAATGTTCTACTGTTTGTGAACATGTCTCACTAATTATGACACATGTCAGAGACTGTGTTGTCATTTCTTTATTCTCACACTGTGACCCGATTAATGATGGTGCAGACTAATGACACCAGGGAAATCGGTTCGAGTTTGGCACTTCGAGTTGAGTACTGGCTGCTCAACGGGAAATATGTAAAGTTCAGCATTGTCCCTCATCAGCACTTCTGAAACATGTGGACACCAGAAATGCCAGTGACTTTATTAGAGTTAAAATTTCAACTTTTACAGTAGTGATATGTGTAAACACAAACAGCATATGATTTTGATGGGTAAACAGAAAAGGCAGTAATTCTAATGTTGCTGTAATGTATACATGTCATGGTACACTGACAACAAGTTAGCAGTGATAATGCCTGAGTCTAATCTTGCAGTTTTTGGGGATCTTTGAGTGTTTTAGTCATGCAGAACATGGTATGGAAGTTTGTTGTTTGACCAGAAAGGAATTTGTTTACAAAGGAGGTTGTCTCATGTTTGTCAATACAAGTGTATGATTTGAATGTAAATAATCTGGATTTCCATTATTTGGCATAAAAGAAAAACAAACTCACAGTTTGGTCTTTTTGATATAAATGTGTTGATAAAAGGCTTAATATTACAAAGATAAATAACAGTGAAAATATGTTTTAAATTGTAAAAAAGGACAAATGTGTGTCAATTTAGACACTGTATAATTTATAAAAATATTTGCTGAATTCAGGAATTTGTGGCATCAGAAAAGGTATTGATATTGATATAAGTGGACGTAAGATATAGCTAGAATTGAATCCTGTCTACAGTGGAGGTTCTAGTTGTAGATAATCTAGTGTGTTGACAAGGTATTAACCTTTCCGAGAACTGGTCAAGTATATTATCTTTCCACAGAAAGTTGTTGAGACATGTTAAATTCAGTAATTTGGTCTATTGAGTCAGTTTAGACTACAGGTAAATCTTGAGGTTTATACATCAGCAGCTCAGGTCATATCAGTACAGTCCGTGGGTTCAAACCCGTACCCACAAAGGTGAGGGTCAAGCGGTGAAATGCCAAACTCCAAGTGTATGAAAATCACTGATGTTGGTCATCTTCAATAGGGGTTTATTTTGATCAATAGATTCAGGCCAGTGAGGGTTGCGTTCAGATCAGTTCATGAAGGCTCTATACGAGAGCTTCCGTACAAGGCTAGGCACATTGTGGCTTTCTCTGTAAAATATAGGTTTGAGTTATTATACAAGATTGGACGGATCTTTTTATAAGAAAGGAAGGTCCCTAATAATAAAAATAGCCAGAAGTCATTCAGAGCTTGAAAAAAACATTGGTTAAAGAGGCAGAGAAATAGTGCACACTGTGCTGTAAATCTAAAGCCTTGCTTATGCCTTAACTACATTAAGTACTGTATTTATAGTCTTAGCTTGTCAGTAAAAGTGTACGTTCTTCTCTCTGTTTCAAAAAGAAGACTACTTCTAATTTGAAAGTTTCTGCACACTGTTTCTTCTCATAAAATACATAACAGCATAAATACATATTTTTACAAACCTATGCACAAATATTTAGGTGATGTAGCGTTACAATTATTTAGAATATTTAGAATATATATGGGTCAAATATAATTCTACAAGTATTTATGGGTCAAAGACTGAAGTTTCATCCTCAGATGTAAATCCTATGAAAGTTCACTTTTGGTGAATGAGGAGGTGTTCCAACAACCCACCTGGCTGCAGATGTATTGTACATCAGCTGTGCGACAGTGGCACCCTGTGTAAACCCCTGCTATGCTCACAGCAATGTGACCGCTTTCTTATGTACATTAGTAATATGGCATGCTCTTGTAAGGATATTTGGTGTAGGATCACATTTGTCAGAGAAATGAATGATTCCAAATGTCCTTTGACTCTTCAACTTTGGGCTTTAAGCAAGGCTACTGTAAATATGCCAAGTTGGGTGTTTTTCTAATGAATTCATATACTTTGTAGGATTAAAGAAGTATAAAGAAGCCTGTTTTGGTATGTGTGTGTACATAATCTTACAGGGCATTATACTAAGTAAACAAGTGCATTTCTTCCACATTCCACGCTCCTCAAGTAATTTGTATGTTTCAAAGAGTTGGTGGCTCCAAATTCCACAAGAGTGTTCAACTGTTACATAAACAGCCACAATAGGAGTGTTATTTGTGTTGTATATTTGTAATTGAAATTTAATGTTGGGTTTAAAAACACGGAGAAGTATATACAGTGGATACACACAGTATACACAGTGGATAGATTTTGTGTACACACAGATAGATGACATCATCATTGGAGAAAGTGTTTCTGTGTGTGGCCCTTTGGATATATCTATAAGTGTCTTTTCATGTTTATAGGTTTTTGCTGTCAGCAAACCTCCTGTCTATAAATAGCTGTAAGGTGAATGCTTTAACTTACTGATGTAAGCACATAATGTGTAGAATGGCAGGACTTGAAGGATAGTGACACATTCAATACTTTGGAACTGGATACTGTCTAGTTGAAAAATTCTGACTGGTATTCACTCAGGATAAAATAAAACTAAAAGGAGTCCGTCAGTCAGTCATTTTACCTGTTCAAGTGGTACTGTCTAGGAAATGATGGTAAATAGAAGGTTTCTTATATGTCAAGGTGTCTTGAGGTGATCTTTTGTGTAGAATGATTCATGTATAGCTTCAGTCAGAGAGAGAGGGAGTCTAATTCAGTACTTGTATGAAGTGTATGCACTTGTAAGGTAACTTGAAGTAAGGATATACCAGCCTTACACATTGCTGAAGTAGTATCTTGGATTGTTTCTGCTTGTACAAAAAACTTTTTAACTATAAAAAGGTTTAAACAACCTCTTCAAAATAAGGTTGCTTTGTTTTTTATAACTAGGCCTTCAGTTTGAATTCACGTCTAGGAAGCGGCTGCTAGTGGTAGTGGAATATTTCAAACCTCAGAGCAATTTGATTGGTTGGGAAAAATTGAAACTATATATTGCATTATGATTTTATTGAAAACATCCTTGAACCTTGATTGTTCACAAGTTTTAACTATTTTAAGGACTTACTTTACTTCCAAATATTCTATTTTGCAATAATTTTAAGCTGTTTGATAGAACTGCAAATATCAAAGCATCATTTTTATCTTTTCAAAAGAAAAATTGATGATCTAATCTGTAAGAAAAATGGGTGATATACAAGTGTGAGGTTGTGGGTCTGAGTCTTGGCCCTGACGTTATCTTGGGATCGTTGGTAGCTGTTGCCAAAGGTTTGCATTAGGAAATCTTAGTATAATTTATGCCATGTGTATTAGAGCTGCCCTGTTTAGTAGTGTTTACTGTATATTTTTCTAGTTAGGCTGACTCGTATTTCCTTGCTTTTATTCCAGCTGCTGAATGGAGATGACCTGAGTTTACTGATTCCAGCTACCCAGTGGGCTTGACCTGTGTATCTTCTGTATATTATTTCACACATTTGTTTTATTTTCCCTGTATTCTAGCTACCCAGTGGGCTTGACCTGTGTATCTTCTGTATATTATTTTACATATTTGTTTTATTTTCCCTGTATTCTAGCTACCCAGTGGGGTTGACCTGTGTATCTTCTGTATATTATTTCACACATTTGTTTTATTTTCCCTGTATTCTAGCTACCCAGTGGGGTTGACCTGTGTATCTTCTGTATATTATTTTACATATTTGTTTTATTTTCCCTGTATTCTAGCTACCCAGTGGGGTTGACCTGTGTATCTTCTGTATATTATTTTACACATTTGTTTTATTTTCCCTGTATTCTAGCTACCCAGTGGGGTTGACCTGACCCTCACAGAGCTGCAGGAGATGGCCACGAGGCAGCAGAGACAGATAGAGGAGCAGCAGCAGATGCTGGTGGCCAAAGAACAGCGCCTAAAGTTCCTCAAGCAGCAGGAACTGCGACACCAGCAGATTGCCAGCGAGAATGAGCGACTTCGCAAACTGCGGGAAAAGGTAGAGGCACAGGAACTCAAACTCAAGAAGCTGCGTGCACTGAGGGGACAGGTGAACGAACAGAAGACCACCAACAATTCACTGAGTGAGTAGGAGGGGGCGAGGAGAGTTAAATAGAACTAGCATAGAAATTAATGAAGTATTTATAGAGTAAGGAAACAATTTCATTTGTTGGTTAATATTAGTCATTTTGCACATATTCAACCAGTTATGGTGAAATTCTATTCTTACTTACTATTACCATTAATGTAAATTGAAGAATAGGCCATGTCTTACTTTGAACAGGAGTACAGGGAAAAGTATATTCTCTTTTCTGTCACAAGCAGATTTGGCTCTCATGCAAGGAGGAAAAGTCTGTGTTACAAGTATAACCTATTAACATGTTTACTCTATTTCAGATTGGTCCTCAAACACTAACCAAGTTTCTGATTAGTCCTTGCTTTGTATCCCCATTTTTTATTGGCTCTGTCAATGTATCACTGTTTCTGATTGGTCCTGTAATTATGTCACTGTTTTGGATTGGTTCCTTTAATTGTATCACAGTTTGCGATTGGCCCTTTGGTTTCAATGCTGTTTGATTGGTGTAGGTTCAGAGCTGGAGGCCATCAAGTCACTCTTCAATGAGAAGGAGAAGGAGCTGAGTGTGGCAGTGTCGCGGGTGGAAGACCTCAGTCACCAGCTGGAGTCACTACGCCAGGGTCGCATCAACGGTCTCCAGCACGGAGAGGCCAACAACAACCACCCGGCCCTGCAAGAACTCAACAGACTCAGGAAGGAAGTTGTGGTAAGTATTCAAATCTGGTCAGTAGTGGGTACATTGTTTATCAATATTAGCAATATTTATTGTTTTGGGATTGAGTTGCTAATATAGATGTCAAAAGATGTGTTTCAACATTGCAATTCTGAGAAAAAAATGTAAGCTTACACTGCAAATTTTATAAATAAAGCCTAACTCTGAAGAAATTATACACTTTTATCTTGTTCTTTTGTAGTTTTCACTGCGTTTTTTATTGGTTTGTGTTAGCGGTTTGATATGCTAGAACAAAAACATTTTCGATATCCCGTATCCAACCTGTTTGGTAGACGATATTATTATCCCTGATTTTGGCCGATATTGAAATATTTTTACATCCAGCATCGATATCCACACAGCCGATTTACCCACTAGTGGTTAGTAGACAGCCTACAGCATTGGAGGAACTCCATTTAGTATAAGTAGCCAAAAGGTAGCCAATAGCAAGCAAACAGCATTGAAGGCACTTGGTTCTTGTAATACCCTGTCCTGTGGCAGCCTTAATTTCAATGATTGGTATCAAATTTGGAGTAAATCAGTATTGGAATACCAGTCCATGGTTCCCTTCCTACAGGTGTACATTTAAAAATAGTCACATAGAAGTAGCAGGCTGTCCTTTTTATGTCGTCACTCTGCGGCGTGGGCGTACGTGTCCGTGAACAACTTCTCCTCCTAAACTACAAGACCCAGAGAAATGCTGGTTTTTTTAAAAGATACCTTAACTATCGAGGATGAAAATTTGTTCAAGGCATCCAGATCTGTTTGTTCGTCTGTTCCCCAGAGCCATTACAAGTCCGGTAACCCCACCCAAAGTGTGAAAATTTCAACAATTTATCACAATTTTCTCATTCACTATTGCAGGGATTTTTCTCGTATCTTGCATATATGTACTAGGCCACTAGTAGATTACCTTGTGTGAGTATTATACCTGGATCTGTCTTAAATTTTTTTTATTAATTTTTTAAATAATTTTAAATGCATTAAAATTCATGAAATCATGCTCTAAATCACTTATTTTCTCATAAACTATTGCAGGGATTTTTTTCTTATATTGCATATATGTACTAGGCCACTAATAGATAACCTTGTGTGAGTATCAGGCCTGGATCTTTCTTAATTTTTTTTTATATGAATTCTTAAAATAATTTTTAGTGCATTAAAATTCATGAAATCATGCACTAAATCACTTAAAACTTGAAAAGTATCACATTTAGAGCATTTTGTCAAAATATGTTATTCAGCTATTTTTCCCATAGCTACAACATGGTGAGTAAATTGAGTGTCTATCCCAATAGCTAAGTGAGTAATAGCTACTTTCTAACTTTTCAGTACCTCCCATAATGAGTAAAATCACATATAACTTGAAAACTATTGCATATACAGAATTTTGTGTAAATATGTTATTCAGCTACTTTTGGGTCAGCTACAACATAGTAAAATTTCAGACCTGTAGCTCATTGCATAGCTAAGTAATAGCTACTTTGACGTTATCACTGTTGAGTAAATCAGTTGTAGCTTGATAACTATTGCATTTACAGTATTTTCTTTAAATGTGTTATTAACCTACTTTTGAGTCAGCCCTACCCCACTAAAATTACAGCCCTTTAACTCATTGCATAGCTGAGCAAAGGCTACTTTGACGTTATCACTGTTGAGTAAATCAGTTGTAGCTTGATAACTATTGCATTTACAGTATTTTCTTTAAATGTGTTATTAACCTACTTTTGAGTCAGCCCTACCCCACTAAAATTACAGCCCTTTAACTCATTGCATAGCTGAGCAAAGGCTACTTTGAGATTATCTCTGTTGAGTAAATCAGTTGTAACTCGAAAACTTCTTTCACTTCTACTCTGAAACTCAAAACACACAGTCAGCTGACACAGAGCCCGTTCACGGGTACTGATAGCTTGTTTTCAGTATTAAGTAACCCAAATTCAAATTTTAACTCCATACCTGATCAAGAAACATATTGGTGGGTCCAGATTTTGAGTCAGGATTGTTGAGTATCTTTGGTGATCATGTGTCCGAATAGCAAAGTATATGACACTTGTACATGTTTTTTGGCAGATCCGCAACAAACTGAATGATCAGCAGAACTCCAAGCTTTCCGCCCAAAGGGAGATCTTACACCATCGCAAGCAGGAGATGATCAACATGGATGCACGCATTGCCGAACTACAGCTTCGTCTCCGCTCCAAGAAGCAAGTACAAGCCGAGAACCAGAAGCAGGCCAACCGTAACCATAGCAACAATATCCTGAGTAGCCAGGGTGTCAACAAACCGGGCTGGAGTGGTAATGTTGCAGCTGTGGAGCCATACAGGGTGAGCAAGCCAGAAGCCAACCCGATCCATCCCAGTATGAGCAAACAAGATCCAAAGTACCAAAGCCTGCCATATAATGTGAAATTCCCCGATCCCAATAAGGAGAACCGAGCTACTGCAAGCCCCCTCGGTAATACTAAGTCAATTGTTAAGCCTGCAACAGGCTTTCTCCCCGGCTCTCAGAACTCTACGCCTGTACACCCTACCACTGCCACCCAGGCCTCACCTTCAATACTCTACGCTTCAGGCGAGTCACCTGGCAGTCCCAAAACCTCCACTCCGATGGCGGGAGTCCAAGGTGAGGGCAGCCGGCCAAGTAACCGAGAAATCTTCATCACAGAAGCTCCGGCAGCCGACAAAAGTGTCGTTCATTCACACCAGCGTGCAGGATCCTACTCAGAACCTGAACGGGTAGCTGAGTTGAAGACAGGAGCCTTACAGGTAAACCAGCGACTGTCTCCCAATATATTAAGTGTTCCTCAGCATCAGAAGCAAGGCTCCAGTGACAGCACCACTCAGAGACGCTCACCCGACTACATGACCCACCAGGCACTGGGTCAGCACCACAAACAAGGTTCTGGTGACTATACAAATCACACAGCATCAAACCAGCACCATCAACAAGGGTTTAATGAGTACACGAGCCATTCAGGAGTGGCACAGCATACAAGACAGGGATCTAATGACTATGTAAGTCACAAGGGTCTCACACAGCCTGGTAAACAAAGCTCAGAGGACTATGTAAGCCACAAGGCAGTCATAAGACATACAAAGCAGGAATCTGATGATTACACTAGCCATAAATCCGCCTTGCAGGCCAGATCTGAAAGTGCTGGTATTCTACCGGGCACTGCAAGGGAGCAAGCATTGCCACGGCAAGCACAGAGCGACTCTAACCTCACGGGAAACCAGTCTAGTTCACAACCTAGCAGTAAGCCATACAGGTATGCCAGCCATGATGTCATAGCAAGTACCTACATGGGCAAGAAACACCCCAGTGCTATAGACCAGTTTAAGAAAAATGTGAGTCAGTATTACAAGGAGTTTCAGGAGGAGACTGTTCAGAAGGAAGACAGGGTTACTGGGGATACAGAGCCTGTCAATCAAACTGGTGAGGAGGGCGGAGCTCCTGGTCAGATACTGGAGGGTGGCCAGCCTGTCTATAACATAGATCCAGAACTGTCGCGTTATGGTGGCAAGCCCAATGCTCCCCGACCCCTGAGACGGAGGTTATCTAGTGGAGGAGACTCACCAGAGGCACACCCACCAAAACAAAAAATCTTTCATGAAGAAGCAACTCCAAAGCCCGTACATACCCAAGTACCCGTGACCACAGCATCTGGCAACTCCGACGCCCCAAGCAAGCCTGTCTCCACTGAACCGGATCTGGTGCGTGTGGACGATATCCAGAAAGAGGCCTCGGAATGCGAGGATGAGGACAGGCCTGTGTTCACTGAGGAGGACATCAAAGTTGGCTTGCAGGAGGAGGGGAAAATCCCTTTTGCTGATGATCAGAGTGCCAGTCCTCTCAAAGAAAGTCTGCCTGTGGCCTTGAGGCGGAAGAAAGGCAACCTGAAGACCAAGGACTCCACCAGCCGCTCACGGCGTGTTAGTTTCGACCCCCTGGCTTTGTTGTTGGATGCAGCACTGGAGGGAGAGCTGGACCTAGTGATGAAGAGTGCACACGAGGTGAGTGGAAAGTGATTGAGTAGGAGAGGTGTGGGGTGCTCTGTCAGTTGATACAAGAAGTGAATGTTGACAAGAAGTCAATAGAAGTGTATACCAGGATTTAGAATGAGTGTTTACTGAATATGAGTGCTTACAAGTACTGATTATAAGTGCATAAGTGCACGAGTGTTTACAAGTAATGAAAATGAGTGTATACAAGTACCAGTACATGGTGTAAGTTGTTGGGATGAGTACATGTGACTAGTGGAGAGGAATGTATACAGAATGTGCCCCATACACTGGATAACAGTAAAAATGTTACCAGATATACTGTTGATGAATTAGGTGATAAAAAATGATTTTTTAATAATAGTTGTTGATTTATTGACAATTATAAAAATTTAATTCGATGTCCATATATTGTACAAGTTTCCAAGGGAACAGGGTTCCAGAAAAGACTTTATATTTGCTTCCACTTAAAACGCTAAAAGAGAATTCTCTCATTATATAAAGTCAATTGGTTGAACTATTTATACATATTTCAATGTATCTCAATCACTCATGTCTGCTGTCCAGGTATCGGATCCATCCTGTCCTAATGACGAGGGCATCACAGCACTACATAACGCTATCTGTGCGGGCCACTATGACATCGTCAAGTTCCTTGTGGAGTATGGCTGTGATGTGAACTCACCCGACAGTGACGGCTGGTAAGTGTTGCCAGGACTTTAGGATTATTGAGGATATAGGGTATTAAAAGTCTACGTAAAGGATGAGTGAACAATCACCATTTCATATTTTATAAAGATAAAGGCATGCAACAATAATTAAATGGGAAAATCCAGATTATTTTTTTGTATCCAGACAGTGATCCAGATCACTCTCAAAATATAACAGGATTTAAGTTGGACCAAGACCCAACTTCTGACTTTTTTCAGGAAGTTCCAACCATTAGTATATGTGTAATACTGCTAACAAACAAACAATTAAATGGAGAGTCATGTAAATAATACCTCCTTGGCAGCGGTAATAAACTAAGTTTGACTCGTTAGCCAGCTAAAGGGAAATCCCTAAATTCGAATGTTTTTGTCTTTTGTGTAATATGTGGGTACTGCATGACTTTTGGAGAAACAGCCAGATCTGACAAAAGTATGTTTGATTGAAACCATTACCCCTCACCCTTACTCCAGAATGCTTGTGCTATAATGACCTCCTGTAAGTCTCCATTTTAAACTTTAACTGTTCAGACAAATGATGGATACAAAGTTCAGTAAATCTAGGTAATCCGTGGAAGTCCATCATGTGACGCATTACAGACTGTACTTTACCTTGTGCCCAGAGCCTGGATTCTGCATGTTTAAAACTTCCTATTGTATTCTTGCATAGTTGTAACCACATTTCAGACACACTCGACTATAATCCCATAATCTGGATTCCATATATTTTTAAAGTTTATTCTTACATGCTTCATAGTGACTTGACTTTGTGTATCAGAACTTTATTCTTGCCTGTTTCAGGACACCATTGCACTGTGCAGCCTCCTGTAACAACCTGCCCATGGTGGAGATGCTGGTGCAGCACGGAGCTTGTATCCTAGCAACCACCATCAGCGACCAGGAGACAGCTGCGGAAAAATGTGAGGAAGATGAGGACGGATATCAGGGATGTAGCCAGTACTTGTACAGTGAGTGTTATCTCTGTTATCTAAGCTTATCAACACCATATAAACTCATCATTGTTGTTTACACTTGTCTGGGTTATCTTAACTAGTTTCAGTTGCGATGTACCGATGCCACTCATTTTTCAGAATTGTAAAAATGGTGAGATGTGATGCCTGGTTACTTGTAGTGGAGAGCCATAAAGGCAAGAGAAAATACTGTGTTAAAAATACTGAAATGACTTTGCTGAAGTCGGGGGGAAAACTGCATTGTTTTTGATTTTCTGGTCCACAACAGGGTGTAGTGGATGTTTTATTGCATCAGCCAATTACAATTGGGGGAAAAACTCGGTTGTCTGTCAAAGGACTGTAAAAACCTCTGCTAGGAATTCGAGTTAACATGGAATATTTTAGTGGAAATGGGCCGATAGGGAGTTCTTCCTACCAAATGCATCTGACTGTACACTGTGATGACAAAATCTGTAGCACAAGTTTCAGTATCTCATCTAGTGTGCTGCTCTGCAGGTGCAATAAAGGATCCTACAATAATAACAGTAGATTTCGGGGTCAGTAAGTGCAGCACAGTGTAGGAGGAATTACTTAATTACCATGGAACATATATCATCAAATTTAGTTTGTAAATAGTGCCAAGTATCGGCTGACAAAATGTCTGTCAAGTGTCATTAGATTCCTTTTAAACGACTTGCTATTGTATTCTAGGAGAATTTAGTTGACACAATAACCAATCAATTTATACATTGTAGATAACAAACACCTGGTTATTTTGATCAAGGATCTGTTCTACTTTTTTCATAACAAACTATCCTTACTCTATTCTGACTAGCCTTATGATATTCCAGCGATAGCTATTTGTTGGAGCCATCCAACTCAGCGGCCAATGCAGACAGGAGCATTTACAATTTTACAACAATTTAAAACTAGACTAATAAGTTTCCGTAATTAGTCCTCCGGTCAGGACTGGAAATGTATCTTTGATGTCATCCAGTGGAGTTTTGTATTTTTACAGATGTACAAGAGAAGCTGGGTATTGCTAACAAGGGCCTGGTATACGCAGTGTTTGACTTTGAGGGTGAGAACAAGGACGAGCTGACCTTTCAGAACGGGGACGCCCTGACGGTGGTGAGAAAAGGCGACGAGAAGGAGAGAGAGTGGTGGTGGGCAAAACATGGAAGTAAACCGGGTTACATACCCAGAAACCTGATGGGGGTGAGTGGATGAATGGACTAATAGTATCATAACAGTAAACAGGGTTACATACCCAGAAACCTGATGGGGGTGAGTGGATGAATGGACTAATAGTATCATAACAGTAAACAGGGTTACATACCCAGAAACCTGATGGGGGTGAGTGGATGAATGGACTAATAGTGTCATAACAGTAAACAGGGTTATATACCCAGAAACCTGATGGGGGTGAGTGGATGAATGGACTAATAGTGTCATAACAGTAAACAGGGTTATATACCCAGAAACCTGATGGGGGTGAGTGGATGAATGGACTAATAGTATCATAACAGTAAACAGGGTTACATACCCAGAAACCTGATGGGGGTGAGTGGATGAATGGACTAATAGTGTCATAACAGTAAACAGGGTTACATACCCAGAAACCTGATGGGGGTGTGTGGATGAATGGACTAATAGTATCATAACATTAAACAGGGGTACATACCCAGAAACCTGATGGGGGTGAGTGGATGAATGGACTAATAGTGTCATAACAGTAAACAGGGTTACATACCCAGAAACCTGATGGGTGTGAGTGGATGAATGGACTAATAGTGTCATAACAGTAAACAGGGTTATATACCCAGAAATCTGATGGGGGTGAGTGGATGAATGGACTAATAGTATCATAACAGTAAACAGGGTTATATACCCAGAAATCTGATGGGGGTGAGTGGATGAATGGACTAATAGTGTCATAACAGTAAACAGGGTTACATACCCAGAAACCTGATGGGGGTGAGTGGATGAATGGACTAATAGTATCATAACAGTAAACAGGGGTACATACCCAGAAACCTGATGGGGGTGAGTGGATGAATGGACTAATAGTGTCATAACAGTAAACAGGGGTACATACCCAGAAACCTGATGGGGGTGAGTGGATGAATGGACTAATAGTATCATAACAGTAAACAGGGGTACATACCCAGAAACCTGATGGGAGTGAGTGGATGAATGGACTAATAGTGTCATAACAGTAAACAGGGGTACATACCCAGAAACCTGATGGGGGTGAGTGGATGAATGGACTAATAGTATCATAACAGTAAACAGGGGTACATACCCAGAAACCTGATGGGGGTGAGTGGATGAATGGACTAATAGTGTCATAACAGTAAAGAGGGTTACATACCCAGAAACCTGATGGGTGTGAGTGGATGAATGGACTAATAGTGTCATAACAGTAAACAGGGTTATATACCCAGAAACCTGATGGGGGTGAGTGGATGAATGGACTAATAGTGTCATAACAGTAAACAGGGGTACATACCCAGAAACCTGATGGGGGTGAGTGGATGAATGGACTAATAGTATCATAACAGTAAACAGGGTTATATACCCAGAAACCTGATGGGGGTGAGTGGATGAATGGACTAATAGTATCATAACAGTAAACAGGGGTACATACCCAGAAACCTGATGGGGGTGAGTGGATGAATGGACTAATAGTATCATAACAGTAAACAGGGTTATATACCCAGAAACCTGATGGGTGTGAGTGGATGAATGGACTAATAGTGTCATAACAGTAAACAGGGTTATATACCCAGAAACCTGATGGGGGTGAGTGGATGAATGGACTAATAGTATCATAACAGTAAACAGGGTTATATACCCAGAAACCTGATTGGTGTGAGTGGATGAATGGACTAATAGTGTCATAACAGTAAACAGGGTTATATACCCAGAAACCTGATGGGGGTGAGTGGATGAATGGACTAATAGTGTCATAACAGTAAACAGGGTTATATACCCAGAAACCTGATGGGGGTGAGTGGATGAATGGACTAATAGTGTCATAACAGTAAACAGGGTTATATACCCAGAAACCTGATGGGGGTGAGTGGATGAATGGACTAATAGTATCATAACAGTAAACAGGGTTATATACCCAGAAACCTGATGGGGGTGAGTGGATGAATGGACTAATAGTATCATAACAGTAAACAGGGTTACATACCCAGAAACCTGATGGGGGTGAGTGGATGAATGGACTAATAGTGTCATAACAGTAAACAGGGTTACATACCCAGAAACCTGATGGGGGTGAGTGGATGAATGGACTAATAGTGTCATAACAGTAAACAGGGTTATATACCCAGAAACCTGATGGGGGTGAGTGGATGAATGGACTAATAGTATAATAACAGCAATAGTATTAAAAATAATAATATTTTTAAAACGTAAAGTCTTGGCAAAACATGACAGGAAGTAAAGTCTTTGATATGTCTGGATTAAGCACCCTCTGCTTGTCCACTCTTTTGTCTAATTACATATTCAAAATATTTCTGTAGTTTGCTTTCAGAGCACACAGTGATCTGTTTAAAGTATTATAACACGGTTTTAAATGTTTACGTGCAATATGTGTTATGTGAATATTAAGTTGATTATTTTTTTGTGTTTTAGATGTATCCCCGAGTCAAACCAAAGTGGCTGTCAAAAGATAAACAGTCGTAGAAATATGGAGGTTTTGCTTTTCATGGATTAAAAGCTCCGTATTTTTCCTACTGTGTGACCAGGGTGCTAGGTCATCTATGTGGTGTTGGACTGGAACACAAGATAATAAATTATGGAATGAATTGCTGTAAACTTGGACACTGTTGCTGAAGGGAAGGTTCCTGAATTTCCAAACCTTCTGAAACTTGTCAGAATTACTTGTCACACACAGTCATTGCCTACTTAAGACGTGAATACTGGCTTGAGATTTGGAATATCCCATGTTAAAGTTTTATATGTATGGATGGAAGTTAAAGCTGAAGTTTCTTGTTAGTTTACAATGGTATTTCTGACCTCTCTGGGTTGTTCCAGATTTACAAACACTTAGTATGGGTGCATTATGAATGCTAAAATTGTACATAGGCGTTCTGTAAGAGGACATTGTTGAAGTGTTTCTGCCTGTAAATGAGGGTGAGTGTACAGTCAGAATCCACTTGAATGAGCTAGCCTGCGAGGTTGCAATTCCTTTTCAAATGGAAGTGACTATTGAAGAGAGCCTGTTTAAGTTCAGCTTGTTTCATGGCGCCTTTGGTTCCATTCTGGTTCACAGATTTTTTTAAATCCAGATTCTTATCGTACTTTCACAATCACTTTACATTTGAGGTCTGCTTGTGAAAAAAATGATGTGAAAGCCCAACCTTGTCTCAAAAATAGTTTTTAATAGAAGCAACTGTGGCTGAACAAAAAAGCTTTAGAATTTACTTGATTGATGATTTGCTAGACCATGTTAAACTCTATATATCTCGAACTAGGTGCATGAAATTGTTTATATTTAGATTATGTGTTTGTGTGAATTTGTCCTTACAGAGCCTGTGGATGTGTAACAATAGTAGAAGCATTTTAATTGTTAATTATGTAAGTATATCAAGATGTGCAATACTGAACGTCTGTGTTTTAATCGTTTGTAAATAGTTACAAGACATATATTGCTATAGTTTGACAGTATGGAATACCCAGAGGGTGATTTGTGCTACAGATCCAATAAGGTGCAGTGATAGTATTAAACATGGTAAAAAATAAACTCACTTAATATACAACAATTGCTGTTTGATTTTGTTGAAAATGAGATTTTTTTGATAATGTCATCAGGGTAAAGACTGATCACTTTCTATATACATCAGGGCAGAACAGCACATGAAATTAGACTTTTGTGTCAGAATCACACGCCCTCTACAATGCAGATTCTGTCACAAATGAAATCGAACCCACAACCTCTCACTGTAGCAGATGGCCTTTTGGTTGGCCGAGCCAGTTGGGAGGAAGTTTTTCACTTCTGGGACCCCCTAAAACACCCACCCCCCCACCCCCCCCCCCCCCCACCCCCACCCAACATCTAAGTGTCTGGCCCTCTGTGTACTTCCACCACCTTCCCCTCACCTGGCCTTTTCATTCACTAAATATATTTCAACTTCTTGTAAAAAAATTGTGCAGCATGTCAGTGTCAGTTCTACCAGTGTCAAATACACCGTTGAACTGGGACAAACGTCTTGCTTGCTCCCCATGTTGTGACCTGTTACAGTTTAAATCAGTGTGCGGTGGGAAGGCATGGGTGAAAGTTTGGATTTTCAGTTATTCTGAAAGAAGTCATGCTCGGACTCTAGGCTGGAACTCTTGAGAGAAAGACACAGGCATTACAAGTGGGTGACACAGTTTTGTCTGGCCACTGGTTTGTGTGGAGGATCACCCCGTCAGTGGTACTCTGCCTCTGTAATCTGATGAGTGAAAGTGCTCTCAACGGACACAACTTTTTCTAAAAATGCATTTAAAAAAAAAAAATAATAGCATCGAAGAGGCCTGTACCCCACAGCCCAGGGAAAAAGTTTTCAACACCATGAGATATAGAAGTAGTGAAACAGTACAAAGATCTGAATACTTTCAGGGTAGTGTCCGTTTTTTAAACATCCAAATAATGTTTAAGCAGAGAAAATAACATCTAAGAGAAAGAAAATGTATTAAAAGATAAAGTATTAAAACAAGAAAATTCAATAGCAAGATGACACCATCAATTAGTAAACTAAAAATTATTAAGCTACAAAATTTATTAATCAGAGAACAGCTGTCAATGGAAATAGCACAATTATGTCATAAGAGAGAGGTCTCAAATTTGGCAATGTCCTTACCAAGTATCAACTTCCTACACCTTACGGTTTATGAGATATAGCCCGGAGAAGATTTTATAGGTCAAGGTCAGTACGGTAAGGTGAAAAGTCAAATTAAGGTCAGACTATAACATTGCACGCCTACACCCTCCTAACAATGTCCCTACCAAGTATTAACTTTCTATACCTTACGGTTTCTGAGATACAGTCTGGACAAACTTTTTGCCGATGCCCGCCACACCCGGACACCATAGGTGAAAACAATACCCCAACAGCCCTCAAGGGCTGTATGGTAAAAATTAAACCATGAGGTTTGATTTCCAGCCATTGCTCAAACGATATGAAAGATTTCTAACAGCACTAATTGGCGTGAGCATCATCCAAGGAACCGACTGTACAAGGACAGCTCGTACTGGAAGTCGGTGTACACCAGTGTGCTGTGGGAAGGCAAGGCTGAAAAAATGGATTCTGAAAGAAGTCCTGCACCAACTGTAGGCTGGAACTCTAAACAAAAACACGGGCATCACAAGTCCAGATCACCTTTATTAGAGATCAAAAATAACACAAAAATAACTCACAAGTAGGTGCAGCCTGCATGTGAACTCTGGGTAAGCTGTCAGAGGTTAGAGGCATATAGCATGAAAAAGTGTGCATCTATGTAAAATTTTAAGACGGATTAATAGAACTGAAGCACGCTTTTGAATGCTATATACATATTCTGACATGACCAGGAATTGCCTTTATTTATTAAATAACACATTTTTGACAGTACACCAAAATTGTTTGTGAAGGGATAAACCAGTATATAATTTATTTTGGTGTATGATAAAAGACCGTGCGATGTATGCAGAATATTTTGGACAGCTTATTGACCAATCGTAATTGAGGACACAACCACATCATGTTTGAATTTTGGACATATCACTGGTTGGTTGAAAAATGCCCCAAAGCATGCTTGCCAAGCAAGGTGTTTTCTCTTTATAAATCAGCGAAAACCCTTGCATTTCTGTTCATTGGAAGTAAATACTTGGTTCTTTTTGTAATTAACATATAAATCTGATGCAGTCAGAACATTTAAAATAAAAATCAAGTAGAAGTCCATATTGGGTTCTTCCTGTCACACTGTGAACCGGAATTTCCAGTAAGGTACAGCTGTAGCTTTACTCGCCATCGAAATTCCATTCAACGGCGTGCAACTGTTCAATACGGGGTGAGGAGGGATCTACACGTTTTATTGTCCACCACAAGCTGTATTTAGTCTAACTAGCAGGACATCAGACGGGGGAACACAGTATTCTCCACCAGCACCTGGGCACCGTTACAAATCTGTCACCAAGTGCCCAGGGGCCGTATTCACGAAAGGTCTTAGCCAAGTCTCAGGCTTAAGTTGGCTGTATTTTTGTACAAAAGTTAAGCCTAAGATTTGGCTAAAACCTTTCGTGAATACAGCCCCTGGATTTTAATGTTTCTGAAGCTATGTAAGCACGAAAATATGTCGGAGGGCATCGTTAAAAATGTATTTTTGTTCACTGAAATCCATGCAGAAATGGCAGAGAAATCTCTCGTTAAATATTGCAGTTTTGTATATTTATGTATATTTGATAGTCTTTTTATGCCTTCATATTTGTTCGTACAAAATGGTGGATAATAAAAGTAAAACATCCCTCATTAGACTTCTATGGAAAAAATATATCACTTATGCAGATGTACAAAAGCACTTGTATAAGATTGTCATTCTCATTCATGATATATTTTTTTGCATATGCCAGTCGGAAAGTTTTCCTGTTATGTACACGTCGTCGCAATGTTCAACATGAACTACAAATACTTCTTTTTCACCAAAGAGAAATACCCACATATTTACAGAGACGTACAAAATACAAGAAACTCTCACACCCAAAGTCTATTTTACAGTTACCCGGTATGTCTACAACGTCATCATGCATTAGGGGTTGTATGTATCTGTAAATACACTAATTACTCTTAAATTTGTAATTTTCCATGGTACTAATTGCCAAAATTCCATTTTTGTTTTACAAGTTTCAAACTTTTCATGAGGTTTGAATCGGGACAAACTGAGAAACTTGCAAATTTAATAAGTAAATTAAATTTTTATAAGTTAATACCCTATCCAATGGACAATTGCTTTACCGGTCGGCGCGACCGGTCCCGCCAAACGCCAGAAAAAGACGTCCTGTATAGAATACCGGCGGGACCGGTCAGGAGAGTGCATTTGCCAGGTGGCGCATCGTACTTCCTCTTCCTGTCTAGACATCGTGACGTCCTAGCATCTTTTTCGTGTCTAGTCCTAGTAAGACCCCTAGTAAGCTGATAGCGGGGCCGGTTGGGTGGGCCTTGCCTGTCCATTGGATAGGGTATTAACTTATAAAAATTTAATTTACTTATTAAATTTGCAATTTTATTGCGTTAATACATCCTATCCAATGGACAATTGCTGAATAACTACCGCTTGGTAAGCGGGTAAGCAGCTAGGGACTTCTGTGAACTCATAACAAAACAAAAAAGTACAGGCCCATTTGACCTAGGGTTAGAGAACCCTGACAGGTCAAGGTCGGCCACCAACTCACCGGTTAACCGGGAGTCTACCGACGTTGCCCCCCCCTTTTTCTTTCCTTCCAGAGTTGGATTGAGAAGGGAAAGATAGAGAGAGAGGGGCTGAGTTCAGTCCCAGAAGAATAAACTTCCCAAGGGAAGCAAGTCACAGTTTTTTTTTAGTTTTTTTTTTATATATAATATGTACATTCAACATATTTACATTATGTACATATTTAACATATTTACAATATGTACATATTTATATATATACAATATCTCCTCACTTCTGGTCCTGGTGGTGCACCTGTTGGGCAGCCACTACAGGTCCCAGGTGGAAAAGCTCTGAGTCTGCCCAGGCAACATCCTTCAAATAAAATTGGGTGAAGGTGTTGTGAGATTTCCAGTGGCAGGCTGACAAGATCTGATCTAAGGAGATCCCTGATTGGAAAGCCTTAGAGGCAGCAAAGGCCCTAACATCATGGGCTTTAACCTGATGTAAAGTGAGGGCCTCCTGGTCAGAGAGCTTATAGCACAGAATCACCGTCTGTTTGATCCATGAGGAGATGGTGGCAGGTGAGATGTCTTTGTCAAACCTCTTTTTGAAGGAGACAAAGACTAACTCCTTATTCTGCCTGAGATCTGCAGTCCTGTCCAAGTAGTAGCGCAGGGCTCTAACTGGACATAGGGACCTGTCACCATTGAGTGACCTATCCAGAGATGGTGCCAGGGCTGGAATGACCACTGGAGCCACACTATCTGGACCTTCCTTGGCCAGCTGGTTCTTGGATAGGAAGCTGGGTGAAGGGTACAAAGACACCTTAGACCAGTCTGACTGGTGTCTGATGTTCTTATGTAACCAAGCATGGATCTCACTCCTGCGTTTACCTGAGCCTAAGGCCAGCAAGAAAACAGTCTTGAAAGTTATATGTTTCAAGGAGGCCTCTTTTAGGGGTTCAAAGGGAGCCTTTGTCAGCTGGTGTAGAACCAGGGAAAGATTCCAGGAGGGGATGCCCCTCCTGCCCCTAGGCCTGTCTCTATGGAAACTATCCAGGAGACGAGTGAGATTCTCATCTTTGCTGACATTAATGGTGGAATTGCCCAGTTTGTCAGCAATGGCTGATCTGTAGCCATCAATAGTGCCTGGTTGTAACTTCTTGTCCTGAAACAAGTGCAGGAGGAAGTCAGCAATGGCTTTCAGAGGTGGTGCCCTGAAGTCCACCTGATTACTGAGGCACCACTTTGTAAAAATGGTCTGCCTCATAGACAGATCTGGTTGATCTTCTTTGAGGAGCCTCAATTCGTGCTGCCACTGCCTCAGAGAAGCCTTGCTCCTTGATTGCTGAGGCTCTAGGAGCCAGGCATGTAGGTTCAGATTCGCCAGGTTCCTGTGAAGGACCTGGTTGAATGGCTGAGACACTAGATTGGGTATGCTGGGCAGGCACAGTGGGATCTGGCTTGACATTGCTACCAGGTCCCAAAACCAGGGCATGTTGGGCCACCCTGGAGCAATCAGAATTATTCTGTTGCAGGGGTAGTCCTGGAGCTTCTCCACCACTTTGCCCAAGATGGCTGCCGGTGGGAAGGCGTATGGGTCCAGGTCCCAAAAGTGTGACCAGGATTTGGGTCTGCTGGAGACAAGTGTCGTGGGTAGAGGCTCTCACCAGCCAGTCGTCTAGGTACTGGTGGGTCCTTATACCCTTCTGAAGTGCCACGAGTTTGACCTCTTTGGCCACCACTGTGAACTCCATGGGGGCTGTGGAAAGACCAAAGGGTAGGGCTTTGAACTGGTAAGACCGGCCCTGGAGATGAAAACGCATGTACTTCCTGGACTGACTGTGAATTGGTATGTGGAAGTATGCGTCTTTGAAATCTATGGATGTGACCCACTCCCCTGCCTGTAGGGAGGTTCTTATTGTCTCTGGGGTCTCCATCTTGAACGACTCTGTGTTCAAAAAGGTGTTCAAGATGCTCAGGTCCAGGATGGGTCTCCACCGGTTGTTGGGTTTGGGTACCAAAAATAGCCGGTTGTAAAACCCCAGTGAATTTTGGTTTTCCACCGGTTCGACTGCATTTTTGTTTATCAGCTGATGCAGTGCCTCCACAAGGAAGGACTGTTTGCTTGGATTGTGGTAGCTGCTTATTACAGTAGGTGACCTTGTCAAGTTGGGTCTGAACCGGAAGGGGAGGGTGTAGCCCTCCCTCAGTGTGGTGACTACTTTTGGACTCGAACCCAGAGCTTCCCATATCTCCCCAAACTGGTGTAACCTTGCCCCTACAGGGGGATCTATAACAGCATGTGGGACATTGGTGACAAGATTTACAGAACTCAAGTGACCTACACAAGAAACATTTTTCACATATTTTATTTCTGTGTACATTTGACAAAAGGTGGGATTTACACCTTTCCTTTGTGGCAACCCGGTGACAATATGAGCATTTGCAACATGTGAGTCTACATTGAAATTTAAAGTCATTTTGTTGTTCTTGGACACCACTGGTGCTGGGTTCAAGTCTCCCTGACCGGTGACATGTACAGAGTTCTTCTGACCGGTCACAGAATTTACACAGTGATTGTCATTTATGAGACTTGAACCCCTTGGCAGGCTTCTGGGAGAACGTTGAGGCCTTGCCACGACCTCTCCCGGCTTGTTGCTTGTCTTTAATCTGCTTCCAAGCCGGAAGGGTAGGTTTCCTGTCGTGGTGAGTCGTAGATCTATCACTTGCAGGATAAGGCCGGAAGCGATTTTGCTGTCGGTGTGATGTACCCGACGAACGCCTCTCTTCATTCCTACTGATTTCCTCTTCAGCCTTGGTGATCAGCTGATCCGGAAACAGTGCGTTTTATTGCGTTAATACATCCTATCCAATGGACAATTGCTTATCCGGTCGGCGCGGACCGGCCCGCCAAACGTCAGAAAAAGACGTCCTGTGTCTCCACCGGCTAGGCAGGCCCAGTACTGTGCACTCGCCAGATGGCGTGTCGTACTTCCTTCCTGTCTAGACAGAGTGACGTCATAGCATCTTTTTCGTTTGGCGCGTGGCTGTGCACAAGGAAATTTTTATTCTGCCAGATAATTTGATTTGTATAGCGGACATTTTATTTTAGTGATATTCTTTCTACATAATTATTTTGTATCAACATCATGGCTTCTCCTGGCCAGCGTAGAGGGAAATGTGGGCACGCCATGGCCCTTTTTGACACACATACACATTGTGCACGATGCAGAGAGAAGGGTAAGGGACAAGATTTCTGTGTTGAAAACCCCACTTCTGCGGATAAGTGTCCTATTTGCATCACTTTCACATCTGATCAACGCCTTCAACTTGCAACTCCTGCTTATAAAATCAAGAAGGAAAAACGCGAAGCTAAAGCAGCTGATTCTACTCCGTCTAAAGATGAAGAGCTTGTGGATCCGGCCAGTGTGGCCGTTATTGGGGCTGTAGATAATCAAGGAACTGTTAAGACTTCTGTTTCCGCCCCTCCACCAGATAAAAAGCCTAAAAAAGAAAGCAAGAAGGACACTAAGAAGGTGAAATCTCCCTCTAGTACGGCTTCTACCAGTCAACCGACCACTGATGATCGTTTTAATGATCTAGACAACAAATGGTCTGAACGCTTTAGTCGTTTAGAAGCCCTCATTTTGGCCAAGAGTTTTGAACCCTCTTTTACTTCAGATGTCAAAGTGGCTCCGTCCCACTCACCTCCACAGACACAGAATATCACTGAACCTTTCATCAGACCTTCAACCTCGCTTCCTGGATCTGGCTTCTCTGCTGAAAAGCATCAGCCGACCAGTAAAGCAATCACCAGCTCACAGACATCTTCAAATCAGTTTACTGGTACGGGCTTCTCTGCTACCAAGCATCAGCCGGCCAGTCAAACTAAGAGCAGCCGACCGGCTTCCACTGTTAAGTTTACTGGACAGGGCTCCTCTGCGACCTCGCATCAGCTTGCCAGTCAAACTAAATCCCACCGACCTAGCACTGTGGATTATGGTACCGACCCTCAAGTCACTCACCGACCTCTTGCTACCGACCGGTCACTGTCCTCTGATCTGGCTGACACAGGTTCACCGGCTCTACATCAGACCAGACGGGATAGTATATCTAGCCTGTCCTCAGAGGCTGCTAGCTTGTCAGACCAACCCCCTCTTGACTTGTACGCCGAAGAAGAAGGGGAACTCTCTGAGGACCCGGATCAGTCTGTCACCGACCAAGATCAGCCAGTGTCGGAGGAACAAAACTACAGACACCATGCAGGGCATACGTTCCTTTATGGCTTGGTCCAACATCCCTGAAATGGACAACCCTACCAGTACCTCTGATGATAACCCTTTCGCAGGGCCAAAGACTGCTCCTCCAGGCAAAGTATCAGTAAAAATGCCCACGGAAGATTGGTTGTGCCGCAAACTGGCCAAGTTAAACCTCACACTAGTGGAGGGCTACCCTACCCGTGGATCTGAGCCCGGTGGCTTAGCCAAAGATGTCTTCCTCAGGCTGGCTAAGTCGCAATCTAGATGGTACGGGCTACACACAGAACCTACAACCAACCCGTCTCAGTTTCACACTGGTCTACCGACGCTTCAAAGCTAAACAGCAGCTATGGCCGGATAGCGAAGTACACAGGACTTTCTTCTATCCCACCAGCTTCTCGTAGAATCTCACAGGAGACCTTACGTAGGTGGGAGAGGTCAGCTAGGGAGGCATCCGTCATATGCAACCAGACTGCAAGTTTTAATAGGTGCTTGTTTAAAGTACAACAGCAGATGAAAGATCAGTTAAAGGTTGTTAGATCAGAAAATAAAGGCAAGGGTTCCGCTAACTTCACTGCAGCAGCTGATGAACTGAATTATCTCATAGACTTTAATTCCAGCATATCTCAGGCTGCAGCAAAAGCCATGGAGCACTTATCAGACTTCGTCTTTGTGTCCATGGGAAACCTTACCCTTGTACGCAGGGATGCGTACCTCAGCCATCTCAGGACCGGAATCAAACCGGACACTTTGACAGCCTTGAGATCCGCACCTCTACACATTGCCACCCTCTTTCCTGAAGCTGTGGTCAAGCGGGCTGAAGAAGACATAGCCCAGTTTGAGTCTAAGGGCCACTCAACCTCTTCTCACAACAAGGGTCGGTACCATCCGTATGAAAGGCATGACAAGAAAGCAAGCTATAAAGATTCCAGGTCGGATAAACCAGCATGGAAGACAATTGGCAAGAGAAACTCCAAGAGAGGCAGAGGCCGTGCTTCCACCTACTCATCCCGACCGGCCAAGGGCCAGCAGTCATATAAATGACAATTACTCTGTAACACAAGCCAATGTAAGACTGCTGGCCCGGAGCCCACAGACACTAGAAACTTTAAATGTAAAACAGCCTGTTGTTTCTCATGTTCCTTCTGCGTCCGGGCACTCGCAAAAGAAAGAGTTAAGTCCCAGACAGGCAGAGTGTTACCCAAAGAATTGGTTATTAAAATCTGTGAAAAGTGTTTCTTGTGTCACTCAATTGTCTTGTGTCCAACTTGTAGAAAGTGTCAAAAATGCTGCCTTAAATCTTCCTGTAGGGGCAAGACTTCAAAACTTCTGGACAATGTGGTCACAAATGGGTGCCGGTCCCAAGGTAGTTCAAATCCTGAAACAGGGCTACACCCTTCCCTTCCAAAACCGGCCAAAACTGTCAAGGTTTCCCACAGTCGTAAGCAGCTATGCCAATCTTCACAGGAACAGCTACCTGTTAGAAGCATTGCAGCAGCTTATCGACAAAAATGCTGTAGAACGGGTCCACAATCAAACATCTCTAGGGTTTTTCAACCGGCTCTTTCTGGTTCCCAAACCGAACAACAAATGGAGGCCCATTTTAGACCTAAGCCAACTGAATCTCTTTCTCAAGACGGAGAAATTCAGAATGGAAACACCGGAAACCATCCGGACATCCCTCCAGCGGGGGGAGTGGGTAACATCTGTAGACTTCAAGGATGCCTACTTCCACATTCCCATACAGGAACAGTCCAGGAAATACCTCAGGTTCCATGTCCAAGGTCAGACATACCAATTCAAGGCTCTTCCCTTTGGCCTGTCCACAGCTCCCATGGAGTTCACAGTGGTAGCCAAGGAGGTGAAGTTGATGGCCGGTCACAAGGGTATAAGGATCCACCAGTACCTAGACGACTGGTTGGTAAGGGCCAAATCCCACTCAATTTGCTTGCAAAACACACAAACTCTAGTCAGAATATGTCAAAAACTAGGTTGGTTAGTGAACTTGGAAAAGTCGGAACTGGAGCCAAAACAAGTCTTCAACTTTGTAGGTTACCAGTTTGACCTCAGATCCGGCCGGGTCAGACCGACCCCGGACCGGTGGCAAAGCCTTCAGGACAAAATAAAATCACTACTGAGTCTACCGGCCTGTCCGGTCCGGCAGTTCATGTCCTTAATAGGTCTACTAACGGCCACAGAGAAACAGGTTCATCTAGGCCGTCTACACATGAGACCCATACAGTGGCATCTCAAAAACAATTGGAGAGTACCGGAATCCTTGGAGAAGATCATCCCTCTGCCCAGATCCCTGCACCCGCACTTACAGTGGTGGCTAAACGAAAGCAATGTGCTTCAAGGCCAACCATTACACCCCATAAAGCATGCTCTGCAAATGTTTACAGACGCATCAAAAGAAGGTTGGGGCGCTCATTTAAACGAGCTCACTGCAAGGGGTTCCTGGTCGGTTCCGGAAAGCAAACTACACATAAATTACTTGGAACTGAAAGCAGTCTTTTTGGCTTTAAAAGAGTTCCAAGATCTCTGCACCGACAAAATAGTCCTAGTGGCCACAGACAATACAACAGTGGTGGCCTACATAAACAAAGAAGGAGGCATGAGGTCGGGCCCACTGTGTGCCCTTCTATGGAGAATCTTGACTTGGTGTTCCCAAAGACAAGTGACTCTAAAAGCCCGACATATCCCAGGCCACCTAAATGTGATAGCAGACCAGCTATCCAGGCTGGGTCAGACCATCCAAACAGAGTGGTCCCTCCTTCCGGAAGTTTTTCAAGAATTATGCAATCAATGGCACCGGCCTCAAATAGACCTATTTGCCACGAGATTCAACCACAAACTACCTCAGTTTGTCTCTCCAGTACCGGACTCCCTGGCAGTAGCAGTGGATGCACTGACCCTGCCATGGGACGATCTGGATGCATACGCCTTCCCACCGACGGCCATATTGGGCAAAGTGGTGGAGAAGCTACTGGACTCCCCGTGCAAGAGACTCATTCTGATTGCCCCGGGTTGGCCCAACATGCCTTGGTTTTGGGACTTAGTGACCATGTCCAGTCAGGTCCCTCTCAGCCTGCCCAACCTGCCCAGACTGCTAACACAGCCCTTCAATCAGATCCCTCACAGAAATCTGACAAACCTAAATCTCCATGCCTGGCTCCTAGAGCCTCAAAAATCAAAGAACAGGGCTTCTCTGAGGCAGTGGCAGCAAGAATTGAGGCTCCTCAAAGAGGATCAACTAGATCAGTCTATGAGGCAAAGTGGACCATTTTTACAAAGTGGTGCGACGCTAATCAGGTGGACTTCAGGTCACCACCTGTAAATTCGGTGGCTGACTTCCTAATGCACCTCTTTGAGGACAAGAAGTTACAGCCCAGCACCATTGATGGATACAGGTCTGCCATTGCTGATAAACTGGGAAGCACAACAGTCAATATCAGCAAAGATGAAAATCTCACTCGTCTCTTGGAAAGTTTCCATCGAGATAGACCCAAAGGGCGGAGAGGGATTCCTTCCTGGAACCTTTCCTTGGTATTACACCAACTGACAAAGGCCCCTTTTGAGCCTCTCAGGGAAGCATCTTTGAAGCACCTTACCTTCAAAACTGTCTTCCTTTTAGCCCTAGGCTCGGGCAAAAGAAGGAGTGAGATCCATGCATGGCAGCACAAGAACATCAGACACCAGTCCGACTGGACTAAGGTGTCTTTGTTTCCATCCCCCAGCTTTCTTTCCAAGAACCAGCTGGCCAAAGAGGGTCCGGAGAGTGTAGCCCCAGTGGTCATACCAGCACTGGCTCCTACTTTGGATAAATCCCTCAAGTCTGACAGATCCCTTTGTCCGGTCAGAGCCTTGCGCTACTATTTGGACAGGACTTCAGACCTCAGGCAGCACAAAGAGTTAGTTTTTGTCTCCTTCAAGAAAGGTTTCGACAAAGACATCTCCCCTGCCACTATCTCCTCATGGATCAAGCAAACTGTGATCCTATGCTATGAGCTCTCTGATCAGCAGGCCCACACCCTACATCAAGTCAAAGCTCATGATGTGAGGGCCTTTGCTGCCTCTAAGGCCTTCCAGTCTGGAGTCTCCTTAGAGCAGATCTTATCAGCCTGCCACTGGAAATCTCATAACACCTTCACCCAATTTTATCTGAAGGATGTGGCTTGGGCAGACTCAGAGCTCTATCACCTTGGTCCTGTGGTGGCTGCCCAGCAGATCCACCAACAGGCGAGGAATTAGAGGAGACCTGTATATATGTAAATAGTACTACATCTCTGTATATATTGCACTAATTATATTCAAGCAAAAAAAAAAAAAAAAAAAAAATTCTGGACGGATTACCTCTATGGGACTGAACTCATCCCTCTCTTCCCCTACCTCAGAGCAGGTCTGCTTAAAAAAGGGGGGGGGCAAGGTCGACTGACGGTTCAACCTCTTGTAACCGGGTGATGATATTCGACCATAGCCTAAAGGGTTACCGACCACAAGGTCTTCCCAGGCTTAAAAGAAATTGTTCATTATTCAACATGAGTTAACCTAGTCCCTAGTAACTTACCCGCCTACCAAGCGGTAGTTATTCAGCAATTGTCCATTGGATAGGATGTATTAACGCAATAAAATTGCAAATTTAAGAAGTAAATTAAATTTTTATAAGTTAATACCCTATCCAATGGACACACAAGACCCTCCCACCGACCCCGCTATCAGCTTACTAGGGGTCTAATAGGTTTAGACAACAAAAAAGATGCTATGACGTCACTCTGTCTAGACAGGAAGGAAGTACGACACGCCATCTGGCGAGTGCACAGTACTGGGCCGGCCTAGCCGGTGGAGACACAGGACGTCTTTTTCTGACGTTTGGCGGGCCGGTCCGCGCCGACCGGATAAGCAATTGTCCATTGGATAGGGTATTAACTTATAAAAATTTAATTTACTTCTTAAATTTGCAATTTAGATGTACTGGAGACGTTCTTAAGGCGTGCACAGTATCTTGTTTCACTCCCGCGTGTAGATAGTCCAGGTAACTATCCCTGCGAGCTAGGGTGAAGTTGGCCATATTGATAAAAATACCCTCGGATAGATCTTGCATGGTTCTGGCCATGGCCTGTGAGATTGACCGGTTAAACCGGTCAGATACTCCAGTTCACTGACAGCTTGCTTCATCTTCTTTGATGACTTACTGTCGAGATGTAGAGTTTTGAGTTGAGTGGCCATAGAGTCTTGAACTCTAGTCAAACACCTTGACAAACCAGCAGCCTGGTTACACATAATTGTCTGTTCTCTTGCTGCTTTCTCCCACCTCCTGAGTAACTCTTGACTGAAGGCTCGGGAGGGTGGGGCAGTAGGTAAGTTTCTTCTAGCCACCCTGCTGAATGAATGGTTGAGTTTGGCAGGATCCAGTGACCAGGTGCATACGATTGTGCTTTCAGAGTCCTTCTCAGCATGCATCCCGTACCACCTTGAAGATCTGGGAGTTTTGATGAACTGATCTCTGAGGAGACCGGAATTGTCCGTATTTCTAGTGGGGTAGCCCTCTGTGAGTGTGAGGTTAAGACTGGACATCTTACGACACAACCAGTCGTCCACCGGAAGCTTCACCGACACTTTACCGGTTGGTCTAACACGTGCACCGGCAAAGGGGTTGTTATCAGCAGTGGAGGACACAGTTTCGAACTCAGGAACCTTGTGCCAGTTCATGAAACTTCTCACACCCCTCATGGTCTCCCTGTAGTTTGCCTCCTCAGTAGGTTCACTTTCAGGATCATCTCTGGAGACATCCCTGTCTGCTGACCGGTCCCGGTGGATCTCATCATCCAGGGAACCGGTAACACTGAGCTGGTCAGCTTCACTATCAGAAGCTGCACTCACATCTCCCTCACCGGTTGGCTGAACTTCAGGGAACGAACCGGGGGCCTGAACAGGCTGGGTTGCTATCCCTGCACCGGGAGCCCCAAGGGGCTGGGTGGCAGTCTCCATCTCCTCAACAGCCTCACCGGTGACCTGATCAAGGCCGGGACCGGATTTCTCTGCAGCCAGCTAGCTGGTGGTGGCACCAGGATCAAAAAATGGCTTCTGGCTGGGAGTCACATCTGAAGCTGGTTTCACAACCAGTTCAACCGGTACTGTGAAAGTCTTGGCCAATAACATTGCCTCAAGACGGGAGAATCGTTCTGCCCACTTCTCATCCAGTTGTTTCAAATCTTCAGCTGATGGTTTACTGCTGGAAGATTTCTTCTTATTGGAAGAAGGCTTGGGAGATTCACTACGCTTCGTCTTCTTGGGGGTAGGGGTAGAATTAACAGCCTTGACCTTCTCCACTTTACCCAGCACACTAACGTGTGCAGGGTCCACGAGAGTGGGAGTGGAGGAGGACGCAGTCACCTTCTTGTCTTTCCTGTCTTTATAAGTAGGGGTAGACAATTGCTGGATCTGTTCAGGGTTAAACCCTCTACAGATAACACATTCCTTCTTCTGGACGCAGGGGTCGTCGCCTAGCCCTTTGTCCCTACAACGTGCACACTTGGAGTGGGTGTCAAACCCAGCCATAGCGTGTCCGCAGGAACCTCGTCTTTGTCCTGGAGATGACATAGTTGTAGATAATACTTCTAAATAACTTTAAAAGTAAAATAAAATGGTAGCGTTCGGTGTAGAACAAAAAATTCGCTTGTCGAGAAAACACGTCTTCACTCTCCACGCGCCAAATGAAAAAGATGCTTTGATGTCACGATGTCTAGACAGGAAGAGGAAGTACGATGCGCCACCTGGCGAATGCACTCTCCTGACCGGTCCTGCCGGTATTCTATACAGGACATCTTTTTCTGGCGTTTGGCTGGACCGGTCGCGCCGACCGGTAAAGCAATTGTCCATTGGATAGGATGTATTAACGCAATAAAAAGAAACGTTCTACACGAGCACATTATGGGGCTGTCGACTATAATAATTTCTGAGATTTTTTCTTGCCATCACTAAGACTCCCAGCAGCTCTATGAATATGCCCGGTGATGGCAAACTTCTTTATATTATTCTCTAATCGAATACAAAGGATAATGTACAGTGGTTTCAATGGACGTCGTCACTGGGGTTTCTTTACAACAATCCCCTTTAACACAATGGGATGAACTTTTGGTTTAAATGAAGGCCTACAGCTGAATTCAGGAAAAAGTCTCAATTCTCGGCCACTTCACCGCATGTTGAGATGATTTTCTCACCTCCGTCAAACTGTCAACACACACCAAAACTCTCACCACACATCAATGTATAAAAATATTCACTCACTACACACTGTAACAATAAGTTATAAATAACTGTACATGTTTACACACAAGCAATAATAAGTTACGGTAAAAATAGTGTTAAAATGGCAAAGCTTTATACTGATAACATGTGCACAGAAGTAATATCTCAGTTTACCATTGAAATATGTTCAAGAGTAATTTACACATGAAATTAGACTTATGTGACAGAATGTAAACTTACTCAACAGATTCTGTCACAATTGAACTCTTACCCACAACCTCTCACTCTAGCAGGTAGGCTGCTTTTACTTGGCCGAGCCAGTCGGGGTGATTCTGTTCTTAAAGCCAAGTAATAATAACAGCTCACTCAGTACTTAAAACAGAAGTAGTATAATTTGATTGATTCTGAAAAAAAAATGGAAAACATCCAAGCGAGTCACTTCTTTCCCTGGAGAAAAAGGTCAGCTGATAATATATTCCCAAACAATAAGATGAAATCTCTTTCAAATCCTAAAATCAAATGCTGATATCTTTATATAACTGAGTACAAAGATTTTGATATTTTTGGGTTCTGAGCTTGGCATATTAATTCAGCGGACGGATTCACTGAAGGACATAACTTCATTTGTGGGTTTTAGTGTAAGACAAGAAGGGTTAAGCCTGTTTTTACTAATGTTTTGGCTTAACGTTAAGCCTGACATAAAAATGGCAATTCAGCCTTTCAAAAGATTAAGTGTGCATGAGATCTCTTTCATTATTAAGTTCACATTGTCATAAATATGCCTTCAGTGTACACCACAATCTCTGTTTTCCAGGATTTATTTAATATTAATACAAAGTAAACAGAGGCTGACAGGAAGAAATCCCTCAGTGAAATATTGCCAAATGATATCTTCTCCATTTCTGATTTTTCAAACAGTTTTTCACTTCCGTGCAGAAATATAATCTTTGGTTATTTTGACTACATTTACATGAACTGTAAGTATTAGTTATGTGGGACAGAGGTCAGTTTGGGCTGTGTAAGGACAAAATCCTTCTAACTTAGGCAGAGCTCAACACAATAGCCCTCACTTAAGGTTGTCACAGTTTCAAGGCAAACTAATTATCTCAGCTTCTTTTCTCTAATTTAGTGTTAGACAGACTATATGCCAGAGTCACATGACCCGATCACATGACCAACCACAGCATATTTTGGCAGGTACTTTTCCATGTAGAATTGTACAACCAGAAATACACAGCATAGATAATACTGCCACAATACATAGAGTGTGGTTGTTTTCAAAGCTGAGGCTACAAACATGAACCTTGCATTGTCCTGCACAGATAGAACACCAGTTTGCATTGATGAAGACACCTCCATACACTACGATCCATCAATGGTAAACCTATACAAAACATCTTTAATATTCAATCAGAATGTAGAATATTCAAGGTCACTGTTGCTAAAACATCATTTGTTCACATCATACTTTTGTCCAAGATCCCACTCAACATTAATCATCACAACTGAATTTATACATGACCTTGAGTGGATAGATCTTTATGTAAAAATAAACTACATATGTGTGGACTTTATCAGCGATTCAATCACAAAAATAGCCTCAGATTCAATCACAAAAATAGCCTCAAATAAAGGACAAAGGCTGAACGTCTGAGTCCTTTATTTAGAGGATATTTTTGTAATTGAATTGCCGGTAAAGTCCATGCATATGTAGTTTATTTATATTATGAAACATCTGTTAGGTCTTTTCACAAAGCTTTCTGTTTATTGGTTATTTTAACCTTTTAAAAATTTATTTTCAAAATTATATTCTACAACCATGTTTGTATATTGGAACATTGCAAAGACGCATATTCGTCGACTGCGCAGGTGTCTGTTTTATAATTAAATAACAACATCCCTATATGTTGAAAAGCGACCTGGAGAATATCTTGTTAACATTGTCAGACAATAAGGTCATCCAGTGCCACTGACCTGTTCAAAGTCACATTTAAAGGTCATTCTGGAGCTATATCAGATGCTACATGTCCTTACGATCCTGTGTAAGTTCATACTTGGAGTCACCCTTATGTTACACACAGCACATCTTGAGCTGAAGGTCACTGTTAAAGGTGACTCCCAACAACACACACACCACTCCTTGTTTTCAAGATCCCCTGTCAAGGTCATCCCAATATCACAATTGAAGGTCATATACGTCCCTTCTTGTTGCAGGTTACATTTGAAGGTCACCCTGCTGTTGGGGTCAGACCTGGGTGTCCCGCTGTATGTTGAGCGTGTCCATCTGGTCGAGGATAAATGAGATGGTGTGCTGGCGTATCAGTCCGATCTGTCGGTGCAAGCTGCCGATCTGCATGTTCTGCTTCTCAACCCGCTCAACTAGCGCCTCTTTCTCACGCTGTAATGACTCCCGCACCTGCAAGCACTGAGCACAGGTTAAAGAGGTATTAACACGGTGTGAGCACAGATTAACAGGGCATTAACACAGTGTGATCACAGGGTACTAGGGAATTAACACACACAGCATGGGTTAAAGAGGTATAAATGTGGTGTGAGCACAGATTAACAGGGCATTAACGCAGTTTGATCACAGGGTAATAGGGAATTAACACACACAGCATGGGATAAAGAGGTACAAATGCAGTGTGAGCACAGATTAACAGGGCATTAACGCAGTGTGATCACAGGGTAATAGGGAATTAACACACACAGCATGGGTTAAAGAGGTATAAATGCAGTGTGAGCTCAGATTTACAGGGCATTAACGCAGTGTGATCACAGGGTAATAGGGAATTAACACACACAGCATGGGTTAAAGAGGTATAAATGCGGTGTGAGCACAGATTAACAGGGCATTAACAGTGTAATCACAGGGTAATATGGAATTAACACACAGAGAGCACGGGATAAAGAGGCATTAACGCGGTGTGACACAGGTTAACAGTTCATTATCAGTTTGACCACAGGTTAACAGAGAATTAATACAGAGAGATCAGAGATTAAAGCAGTATTAACAATGCATTGCAGTATTAAGTAACAGGTTATCAACACTGGTGACTTACATTCAACTGAATCTACCTGAAGTGGCAGCTGCAAAATATCCAACAACAGTATGGGGAGCAATTTTACTTTACCGGTACGAGATCTGCCATATTGGAAATAAAAGTTTCGGGGTAAATTTTATTCAACATTTTCTGGAGAAATTACCCAAAAAATTATAGATAAATTTTATGAATAAAAAAAAATATTTCTTGGTATCTTTGGGGGGGAGACCCCCCCCCCCCCCCCCCCCCAACGCCGAAAAATATTTAAAATATTTTCAATATGACCTAAATATTGATGAAATACTTTCTTTAATCAAAAAGATCTGCACTGAGATCTAGTTCTTCTAATGGCTCAATATTTTCCTTGTTGTATGATGATTTTTGTGTGTATACTCTTTTGATGAGAGACAAAAATTCAATAAATTTGTCAGTGCTACTATTTAAATATTTCTTTCTGATAACATACTCCCAAAAATACCCTTCATAAAGCTGTTTTTGAGAACCAGACTTGGGTAGGTGAGACTTCAAAGCGTGCCATGTTGATTCTATTGTTTGGGTATGGGCACCAGTTTCTGAATTTACAAATTCCTCAGAATGGTTAACTGTGAAGTCTAAGTAACCTTCCTTTTCTAGTGAAGAATATGATTTCCAACAATCAGAATGTACAATGGATCCTTTTTTAACGTACTTTTTATCAAAGGTATTAAAGTTTCAGCTGATCTATCTTCAACAATTTCCAAAAAAAAACACTTTTTACCAACTCTTTCTATTCCTCCAAACACCCAGAAACCATCAACTTTTCTTCCCCGATTATATTTTCTTTTACCAAATTTGCTTTTGTCAATTTCAACAATTCCTGGTCCACCAATTTTTCACTATCTAAAATTGCAATTTGCAAACAAACTTCCCTTCCAAAATTGTACCAATCCACTAAGGTTGAACAACTGCCTGCACAACATTCTGTGGGATTTTATAAACCCAGTAATATGTCAAATTTAAAATTTGTTTAAAAGAAAGATGGGAACCAGAAAACCAACTGCAATGACGAGTAGATTTCTTATGGTTACACCTCCTGTTGGTGCACCTGTATACTACCTTGTCACTTGGGTATGAATTATCCTTTACTAAATGAAAATATCCCTCACAACATCTATCACACAAAATATCCTGATAGTCAATTAACAATTCCTTATTTATTGAATTATTTATTTATTTAATTTATCATTATCTCTACAAGTTTCATATACATCATCATATATTAATCTCGACATTTTCAACTGGCAGTTTAAAAGAATAGGACGAGGTTTAGAAATCACCATAGCAACAATGGCAGCCTGCAGAAAAACTTTGCGACAGAAAAAATTTAATGATTGGGCAAAATTATTATTGGGATATTGAAGATATACCTAGGGTTAATATAGGTCATACCGCAGGTATGACCAATTTATTGTGAAATATAGCATAAAAATAACAGGAAGAATTAAAACGTCAATAATCGGATTATCGCTCAATGAAATCTCGTACAAGTAGAATAAAATCTAGCCCAGTATGGCTGTTTTGATGTGCCTTAGAATCCGCAGACTAAGCACCATAAAGGTATGGATGTATGTCCTGTTATTTGTGTAAATGATCTAACTACATTTCATGACAACTTTGTGTGTGGTGGTGGTGGTGGGGGGGAGTTACATCCTGTTCATTAGCTAGGGTCGCATCACAGGAGCCTGTCAGTGCATCCCACAATCAATAAGTAGGGTCATGTGAGGACAGATCTGACAGAGTACCGAGTTACTGGGCTTCAATATCTGAACACAAGTGTGGTATACATTTATGTTGTACCCACCTCCTCCGCTTTAACCAGTCTCTCGTACAGTGTGCTCTGTTCCTCGTAGAAGTCTGTAGGCCCGTTGCTGGCCACCTGACTGCTGTGTGTACTTCCTTGAGACGTACTCGCACTATCTGTACTCCTCGATAGACGCGGACTGTCGCTACTCGTATTGGCAGTGGCCCCTGATTCACCATGGTAACCAGAGAGCCTGGGACTGTTTGTGGCACTCATGCTGCCTGACTCGTCGGTCTGAGTAGATGCTGCCTGTCGACTACGTTTGTGGCGGGCTGACATCTTACGCTTCCTGGCAAGGGTGACATCGTGAGAGCCTGAAACACAAAGGAAGGGAATAAAAGGTAAAATCACTGAACACAGCAGGTTGTGGAATAAAGGCAACTGTAAAGACACTGTGATAAACATACGACAGTCTGAAATGGAGAAGAGGATAAACAGTGAAATACTACAAACACTGTGATAAACAGTGAAATACTACAAACACTGATGAACAGTGAAATACTGCAAACAGTGTGAAAAACACAGTGAAATACTACAAAACACTGTGACAAATGGTGAAACACTACAAACACTGTGATTAACTTGTGAAATACTGCAAAACATTGTGATAAACAGAGAAATACTGCAAAACACTGTGGCAAACGGTGAAATACTGCAAACACTGTGATAAAAGGTGAGATATTAGAAATACTGTGATGAAGAGTGAAACAATGAAAACACTGTGATTCACAGTGAAATAGTTAAAAACACTGTCAGAAGTAGTCAAATACTGTAAAGAAAATACATCACACTCTATGCTACCAAATAAGGGCAAGCTGACCAAGGATTAGCTAAAACTAGAGGTCGTATTCATGAAAGGTCTGAGCCAAATCTTTAGGTTTAAGTTGGCTATATTTATATACAAAAGTTAAACCGAAAACTTGGCTAAGACTTTTCATGAATACAGCCCAATTTCTTTTTACAATTTAAGAGATTTAAATGGCAACTAGAAAAATGTTTTTGCTAACAAAAACTAAGCGTCCCAAAAAGGTTCAATGCAATATAATATATAGTAGAAAAAGGTTTTTAAAAATAAAAACATGCAGCACTGAGATAAGAAGCGAAAGTCAAGCAGACAGTGTGGAAGTTCATGCATTAACATGAAAGAAAAATTTAAGCTTTATTTTGTTTTCTATGGTCATAAAGTGCGAAAAGTTAATTGAATAAATGCTCAGGCTCAGAATGCACAAAGCATCAATACTTATAATAGGTTGAAAGTTACATCATAAAACTACTTAATTAAAGAGTAACAGTGCTTTATAAATGTCATATATTATCTATTTAGATTTTAGAAAAAGGAATAGTAAAATTTGAGCCTTTAGAAAGGTAAGACGTTTATGACAAAATGCTTTGAACACATCTATCTCAATGAGTAAATAAATGGTCAATGTTCCCACAAGCCTATTTATATCTTTGATGAGTCCCCAGAGAATTAGTCAACTGGGTATATGCTGATAAGGAATAAAATCAAGTTAATGTGTGTCTCCCCAACATTCCCCCTCCAGTAAAGAATCCAGTAAAGAATATGTTTGCATTGCTGAGTTATTAGTCTACTGCAGAAGAATGGAAGTCAGAAGAAGTGATAATGAGCTGAAAATGGGAATTTATAAATGTGTCATTATCAAACTGCTGCACTGAAATAAGTTTGTAAATATTTGGAACCAGTTTTTTACAATAAAACAAGCACAATTTGATGCATATCATAATTTTAGATGATGACAACAAAATAGGAATGTATTTTGCCTGCTTTAATAGTATGTATAAGTCGTGAGTGCAATTTCGAAAAGTTACACCCTTTGCACGAAGATATGAAAATAACATTAAGATAATGACATCATTAACGTTGAAATATTAAAGTAGAAATTGCATTCTATGACCCCACTGTGACCAGCTCTTAAGATTCTCCATATATGGTTTCCCACTACCTCTTGAAACTTGTAAAGCTGTAAAACCAATAATAAAAAAGATATGAGGCAAAAACAGAAAATTAAATTGATATTTTATGACCCCAGTGTTTTTGCAATTAAACACAAGTTTAATTCTAATTCTTTAATTCAGATATTAACATGTACATAGGTATTATAATTTATAAAAACACAAGTTGTTGCATGAAGGTCTCAGTGAAGTGTGTGGGAATCTTTTCATATTTTAATCTCCCAGGTATATTATAACAACATACAGGATATCTGGTCACTGACACTTTAAGATAATGAGAGGGATCTGGAAACCCTTACTAGCCTGGGTAATGACTCTAAAACATTTAACATCCACAACATCCTCCCTTTTTTACAAAAGAATATAAAAACTGTGAATCAGTAAGAATAAAATGTCAGCTATATATAATTTTAAAACAATTTAAAAACTTCCAAATTGGTAAAGGTAAGGGTAGACTACCTTCCTTTACAAAAGCTTGTAACTGTGTATTATTCTGACACTTGTAGTTACAATGCCAATTTTGACCTATTTTATTTATTTATTTAGCCAATTGTCTAATTGAAACCAGCTTGGTAATGTTCAGTGCTCTTCTTGTTTCTCCCACTTCTTCTTATTTCTGTTGTTTTACTGGGTGAGCTTGTTGGTACACTTGCTATCTCTGATCTGCTGTCATACTGTGTGTCTTCTGTTGTAACAACACTTTGATTGTCAGTGGTCTGAGGATTGACATCTTCTTTCACCTCCTTTTCTCTCTCTCGTAGGTGGAACCTATTTCTTCTGTAAGATTTATCATCAACCGTCACAGTATAAGATCTAGGTGAGAGTTTGTCAGTGCACACTCCTTTCTTCCATGGGCCAGTTGAGTTTGGTAATGGCTTAACATAGACTGGTTGCCCAATTTCTAGTTCTGGTAGGTGTCGAGCATGTTTGTCATGGAACAGTTTGGCTTTTTGGCGTTTCAGTTTGATCTTTTCTGGAACATTTTCCACAACCTGGGGTCGTAACAGATTTTCTGAGGTTGGTAGGAATGTTCTAGTCCTACGTGATATTAAGCGTTGAACAGGGCTACTCTGCATTTCACTGGTAGGTGTGTTGCGCCAATCTAGTTGTGCTTTAAAGAAATCATCTCCAGCTCTTTGGGTTTTCTTTATTAAGGTCTTTACTATCTTTACTGCTGATTCAGCTTTTCCATTGGATTGGCTGTGATACGGTGAGCTGGTGATGTGGCAAAAATTCCATTCCTTGGCAAACTTTGCAAACTCGTCACTAACAAACTGGGGCCCATTATCAGTGACAATTTCATTTGGAATTCCCCATCTTGCAAAATGTGGCTTCAGCTTCTTGATGACAGCTGCAGTTGAAGTAGAATGGAGAGCATCTACCTCCCAGTAATCGGAATAGTAGTCTACAGTAACAAGATAATTTTTGTCCTGCAGAGAGAACAGGTCCAGTGCAAGCTTACTCCAAGCTCTGTCTGGTACTTCATGTGTCATAAGAGGTTCTTTTCTTCTGTTCTCTTCCACTTCCACACATGTTTCACACTTTGAAATCAGCTCTTTTATGTCAGTTGCCATGTGTGGCCAATACAGGACATCTTTGGCCTTTCTTGTGCATGCGGCCATGCCTAAGTGGCTAGAATGAATCCTGGAAAGCATTTCTGGGATCATTGCCTTTGGAATCAAAATCTGGTTTCCCTTGAACAAAATTCCATTTTGAATACTAAGTTCTTCCCTGTATGGCCAATACTCTCTCAGGCATGCAGGTATTTCATTCTTCTCATTTGGCCATCCAGCCAGGATTGTGCTTTTAAGAGATTGTAGTGTACTATCTTGCAATGTTGACATTTGAATCTGATCAAGCCTTGTGTCAGATACTTTCAAATGTTCTGTATAACTTATCTGTTCCAGTTCTGTGCAAAATACTTCAAAATCACTAGTTGAAGGCACAGCTGCTGAGATTGATGCACGAGATAACAGATCTGCAATGTACATTTCACTGCCTCGTTTGTACTTCACCTGCAAGTTGTACTTCTGCAACCTCAGGAGCATTCTTTGGAGTCTCTTGGGTGCTGATAGAAGTGATTTCTTGAATATTACTTCTAGAGGTTTATGATCACTCTCAACTTGTATGGAATCTCTTCCCAGCAAGTACTGTTTGAAGCGTTCGCACCCAAACACTATAGCGAGACACTCTTTCTCAATTTGAGCGTATGACTGCTCTGTTTTCGACAAGGATCTGGAGGCAAATGCGATGGGTTGGCCATTTTGCAATAATGTGGCACCTAACCCTTTTTGGCTGGCATCACTCTGCAGTGTGACAGGCTCAGATAGGCTGTAATATTTCAAAACAGGCTGTACTGTCACAATCTCTTTCACTTGCCGGAAAGCTTCCTCTTGCTGTGTTTGCCAGACCCAAACAGCGTCCTTGTCGGCGAGACGTCGGAGAGGTTCAGACACATCTGAGAGATGTGGTGCAAATTTGGCGAGATAGTTTACAAATCCAAGAAAACACTGAGTTTCTTTCACATTTGATGGTCGCTTCATCTCAGTCACGGCTTTTATCTTCTCTGGGTCTGGTTTAAGCCCTGTAGATGTGAGGAGATGACCCATGTAGGACACTTCTGTCATCTTCAGCTTTAGCTTCTTTTTGTTTAGCTTTAAGTTGACCTTCTGTGCTCGCTTCAACAGCTCAATCAGATTTGTATCGTGGTCTTTTACAGCTTCTTCCTGTGTTTTGCCACAACCGTATACCAAGATGTCATCTGCAATGACTTCCACTCCATGCAGGCCCTCTAAGACTTCATGCTGTTTACACTGAAACACTTCAGGGGCTGAGGTCAAGCCAAACGGTAGACGCAACCATCGGTATCTCCCGAATGGAGTCCAAAACGTTGTGAGCATGCTACTTTCTTCGTCTAATTTGATGTGACAGAATCCATCCTTCGCGTCTAGGACAGAGAACACTTTAGCATTTTCTAGATTTGGCAGGATTTCCTCAATCGTTGGCATCTGATATTTTGGACGTTTGACCGCTTTGTTCAGGTCAACTGGGTCAATGCAGAGTCGTAGCTTCCCTGGCTTTTTAACTACAACCATGCTGTTAATCCATGGTGTTGGCTCTACCACTTTCTTGAGGATTCTTTGTGCCACCATTGAGTCGATTTTCTCCTTAAGTTCTGCTCTAAGGGCAACAGGAACTCTTCTTGGTTGATGCTGCACTGGCGTGATCGTCTCATCAAGCTCAATGTGATGTTCACCTGGAAACTGCCCTAATCCCTGGAACACATCTGAAAAACTGCCAAGTATATCCTCTTTAGACAGTCCTGTAGTGACTTCCTGTGACATGTGGACAACTTCATCTGAATTGATTGAAAGCAAATTCAATCGCTGGCATGTGTTTGCTGATAACAAGGGTTTTTGTGCGACCCTGGTGTTTACAATCTGGAAGCCAAGCTTAAAGTTCTTGCCATTGATTCTAGTGTAAAGAGTAGCATATCCCAGTGGCTTCATCCATGAGCCATCATAGAAATTCAAACGAACTGAGCTTTCTTTCAGATTTGAATCCGATTCACCAGTTACTGCCTTGTAATCTTCAATGTTCAGAACATTGCAGGTGGCGCCTGTATCCAGTTGACACACTAGGCCTTTTGACCTGTTATTTGACACAGAATCCTTGGTCTTCCAAAACTTCAGAGGTATTGTAAGCTGCTTACCTCTTGTTTTTACTGCTCCCACAAATTGATTTGTGTGGAAAATTGATTCGCTTGATGAATCTTCAGAATCCTGGTCAATCCTGTGTACTGCTTTCTCTACACGATGTTTCTGCTTGCATACTGTAGCAAAATGATTTCTTTTGCCACAGGCTTTGCACAATTTCCCAAAGGCAGGACACTTCGACTTGTCATATGTATGGCTCTGTCCACAATACTTGCATCTCTTGTGCTGAGATGGCTGTTGAGACCATCTTTGCTGTTTTCGTGACTGTTGCTTGTGTTGCTTTGTGAAATTGACTTCTTCTTGCTTACTACCAATCTGCTGTAGTTGATGCTGTGAGATTTCTGCGATCCTACACATATCTATTGCTCTGGCTAATGTTAGATCAGTTTCTCTGAACATGCGGGCTCTTGCAGCACTGTCTTTTGTGCCCAAGATTAACCTGTCGCGCAGCATGTCATCTGTCAGATTGCCATAATCACAACTAGAGGCTAGCTGCCTCAGCCTTGTCATATACTGATCTATCCCTTCTGCCGGTTCCTGTGTACATGTGTTAAAAACATATCTGTCATAAATCACATTCTTTGTAGGTTTGAAGTGTGACTCTAAGGCATCAAGTGATTTCTTCACATCTTGCTTGTCTTCTGTTGATATATCCAAGTGATGGTAAATCCTGAGACAGTCTTTCCCCATCACAGATCTCAGTGTCGCAATCCTTATAGTAGCAAATTTCTTGTTCAACTCAGTTGCAGTCTCAAAGTCCTCCCATTGTGACCTGAAAAATTTCCAGTTTTCAGCCTGATCCCCTTTGTAGTCCATTGGTGATGGAACTGGGAAGTTTGATGGGACACACACTACCTGTGACACTGTTTCTGTTTCAGACATATTGCACTATATATCCAAGTATAAGCAAACGAAAGTTTCTGCAAGATAAATCACTATCCACACTTTCAATAGGTTCTTTTGCAGGATATTAGAGGCTTTTTCTTACTCCAATTGTCTCTGTCAGAAATTAGAGGCTTTTTTTTACTCTAATAATCTCAGTCAGAAATAAGTGGCTTTTTTTTACTCTAATAATCCCAGTCAGAAATTAGAGGCTTTTTTTTTACTCTAATAATCCCACATCTGACACCATGTTTTTGCAATTAAACACAAGTTTAATTCTAATTCTTTAATTCAGATATTAACATGTACATAGGTATTATAATTTATAAAAACACAAGTTGTTGCATGAAGGTCTCAGTGAAGTGTGTGGGAATCTTTTCATATTTTAATCTCCCAGGTATATTATAACAACATACAGGATATCTGGTCACTGACACTTTAAGATAATGAGAGGGATCTGGAAACCCTTACTAGCCTGGGTAATGACTCTAAAACATTTAACATCCACAACACCCAGTTTGACTCATAAGAGGGGTTCAGAGAGCTAATTTGACCAGCTACCTAGACTCTCCACGAATTCCAACTACCTGTTAATACATTCTAAAGCTGTAGAAGCAAAAAAGCAAAGGACATATGAGGCAAAAACACAAAATCGGCTATTTTATGACCCCAGTTTGACCCATAAGGTGGGGGGTCAGGAGGTAAACGTGGCCGGCTATCTAGCCTCTTCACAGAAGGTTTCCCAATACCTCTTAATACATTGTAAAGCTCTAAAAGCAAGAATAAAGTAGATATAAGGCAAAAACACAAAATCGGCTATTTTATTACTGCAGTTTGACCCATGGGGGGGAGGGGGGGGGGGATCAGGGGGTAAATCCGTCCGGCTATCTTGACTCTTCACATATGGTGTGTCCCAATACCTCCGAATACTTTCTAAAGCTTTAAAAGCAAGAATAAAGGCAATTTAAGGCAAAAACACAAAATCGGCTATTTTATGACCCCAGTTTGACCCATGGGGGGGGGGGGGGGGGGGGGGTAAATCTGACCGGATATCTTGACTCTTCACATACAGTTTCCCAATACCTCTTACTACATTCTAAAGCTCTAAAACCAAGAATAAAAAAAGATATAAGGCAAAAACACAAAATCGGCTGTTTCATTACCCCATTTTGACCCATAACGAGGGGTCAGGGGGTAAATCTGACCGGCTATATAGACTCTTCACATATGGTTTCCAATACCTGTTAATGTATTCTAAAGCTCTAAAAGCAAGAATAAAGGAGATATAAGGCAAAAACACAAAATCGGCTATTTTATGACCCCAGTTTAACCCATAAGGGGGGGGGGGGGGTCGGGTCAGGGGGTAAATCTGACCAGCTATATAGACTCTTCACATATGGTGTCCCAATACCTAATAACACATTCTAAAGCTCTACAACCAATAATAAAGGAGATATAAGGAAAAATGTCAAAATTGGCTATTTTACGACCCCAGTTTGACCCCTAAAGGGGGGTCGGGGGGGAAATTTGACTTGCTTTCTAGACTCTCCACATATGGTTTCCTACTACCTCCCAATAGATTTTATGGCTCTAAATGCAATACTTATGAAGATAATAGGGGGTTCACATGAATTTTAAGCTTTCTGGTTGGTAGGTGTGAGAAAATCGCTCATAAATCAGTCATTTTTCATCCGATCGCTCCCAAAATCTAATCAGCTCACGTTTTTGATAGTATGAACATGTGTGTATAATTACAAGCCTCTGCGGTCAATAGATTTTGCTGAGCGGCGATGACGGGCGGGTGTACCCAAAAAAACTATTTTTTTGATCATGTGACCTTGATAAAGATCAAAGGTCAAATTTAAGCATGTGGAAAAATGTTCCCACGCCTAAGGTATATAACTACCAAATATGGTTAAAAAGCTTCCAATAATAAGGGAGATATTCAAGGGAGACCATAATGCAGTGGCGGCGAGGAAACTGACGCGAAACCAAATAAGCGCACTTTTCAGGGACGCGGGACGCTTAATTATTGTATGTGTATTTAATACATATTTGGAAATATTTCTTGAATGATGGCATTTTACTCAGGACATAAATTTGAGTAAATTTTATGGTATTTAATAAGCTACAGTAACTGTGATCCTGACACATGATATCAATAGTGTTTTTCCTCCAATCAATGTAACTCACTAATATGGGAGGAGCTGGTGTGCTCTAAATGCATAAACCAATAAAGCGTTCCATTTTTTCACACTGCAAACAAAACAACTTGCGTCATCTGCCACAATATTAAGACATCCATGAACAAAATTACAATAAAAAAAAAATAAAATGGGGAGGGAAATCTGCGTTTTTTACTCAATACAGTGAAAACAAACAAGCCTGTGTGTTTTGCTAACCTCTGATGTCATCACTATTGATCTAGAAATAATATTAGTATTATACAGGCTTTTAAAAGTATTGATGTTTTATTAAAAGTCACTTTTTTACACAGTATAAACATTTATCATTTTGGTGCGATTATTACAGATTCACACTTTCTTGGTCTGTTGTCTCTGATCTTGATCTGACACAGTGTACACTATTTAGATCATACTACCTCTGTCAGGAGGTTATGTTTGTGGGTGCTTTCGTTTGTCCGTCTGTTGTTCTGTGTTCATGATTACTTCCAAGTAATGAGCAGATCTTCATGAAATGTTTTCATTGGTTAGAACCTGGCCAGAGGAAGATGTGATTACATATTGGGAATGATCCAGATCACATTCTGGACACATAAAAATCCTCAGTTTTCAGAAATACCCCCTGGTAAAGGTCTGCACTCTATGAGTGCTTTTTGTGGTGTAGTTATACATGTATTTGCATTTTCAATTAACTGTTAGGAAGCCACAGCCACATTTTTTCACTGTTCCATATTTTTTACGGATGTTTTGACATTTCAATGAAGTTGTTTACATTATCCGCCATATATGCCTTACTGGTACCTCAAGTTGGTTATTGCTAACATGCATGTTCCGGATTCAGTCAGGGTTTTGCATTTCATGCCCGCAGTCCTAGTATCCTAAGTCCATCCATTCCCTATTTTTTTAACTGACTTCCATATAATAGCTCTCAACATTTAGTCAACCTTTCTTATGAATCCAAAAAATGGGCAAGTCATGTGACTTGTGGCCTAACACTTTATCAGACTGAGTGTTATCTGGAGCGTGTGAATGATGGTTTACAGGTATATTTTCATTGTCTATTTACTTATAAGACACTCCTTGAAATAAAAATTACAGATTTTTTTAACCCTTGGGAAAAATAGCTTTTATGATATATATACTATAAAAATTACAGAAAAAAAAACAATTTCTTTCTGCATTTCTCCAGTGGAAGCTCCATTATCTAACAATACTGAGGGACTGATATTTTGCTTAGAAGATAAAAAATAGAATATTTTGAATACTTTAGTGTGATAAACAATTCAGATGAAATAGTAGACCTATTTTTAATATTTTAGTGTAGAAAAATGTAGCAAATGGCTTCACAAATACAAGTAATGGTAAGGCATCTCTGAAGTATTAGAATCCAGAAACTTGACCATCAGTGGTCTAGAAACAGCGGAAAAAAACTGCTGCAATTTGCAGGATATAATCTGTCTTTCCTTTAAAACCCAAAGAATACTTTTGAAAATGTCGTACACATTTATCAGTACATATTTAACATTGCCAACAAATACCATTTTCTCATCTTTGATTCCCTGAAAATTCAAATTTTTAAAAATTATTTGCAGTCTCAGATTTGTATTTGTCATAATATAGCATCAGAGATGCCCGTACCCCACAGCCTAGGGAAATATTTTTAACACCATGAGATATAGAAGTATAGTGTATCAGTACAAAGTTCAGGATACTTTCAGAGCACTGTCAGTTATATAAAGGTCCAAACAATGTTTAAATAGAGAAAATAATGTCTAAGAGAAAGATAATGCATGTAAAGATGAAGTATTAAAACAAGACAATTCAATAACAAGATGACAGCATGAATCAGTAACCTAAACATTACAACACTCTTTATCTATATCTGGCATGGCCGAATTATGGTTTGGATGTTTTGAATATTACCATGCATACAGAAGTGGCAATACATTCAATGAATGCTTATGTGTGGTGTTGGAGCAAAATCTGTGGCTCACTTGATGAAATTCCATCTGTTACAATGGGAAGTTGGAAAAGTAAAATTCTTAATGAATTCTAATATCACTTTAACAGTGCTTAATCTGCATCAAAAGACAGACCCAAAGGTGCAACAAGATTTTAAAGGTCAAGGTCACTACGGCAAGGTCAAATGTCAAATTAAGGTCACACCATGCCATTGAACACCTACAATCCCCCTCCAATGTCCCTACCAAGCATCAACTTCCTGCACCTTACAGTTCTGAGATATGGCCTGGACAAGATTGTATAGGTCAAGGTCACTACCGCAAGGCCAAAGGTCAAATCAAGTTCACACCATGACATTGCACACCTACACCTCCTAACCAATGTCCCTACCATGTATCAACTTCCTACACCTTACGATTTCTGAGATATAGCCCAGACAAGATTTTATAGGTCAAGGTCACTACAGCAAGGTCAAATCAAGGTCACACCGTGATGCACACCTACACCCCCTAAGCAATGTCCCTACCAAGTATCAACTTCCTACACCTTACGGTTTTCGATTTATAGCCCGGACAAGATTTTATAGGTCAAGTACACTACGATAAGGTCAAAGGTCAAATCAATGTCAGACCATGACGTTGCACACCTACACCCCCTAAGCAATGTCCCTACCAAGTATCAACTTCCTACCCCTTACGGTTTCCGAGATATAGCCTGGACAAGATTTTAAAGGTCAAGGTCACTACGGCAAGGTCAAAGGTAAGATCAAGGTCACATCATGACGTTGCACAGCTACACCCCCTAATCAATGTCCCTACCAAGTATCAACGTCCTAAACCTTACGGTTTCTGAGATATAGCCCGGACAAGATTTTCAAACTCAAGGTCACTACGGCAAAGTCAAAGGTCAAATCAAGGTCGGACCATGACATTGCACACCTACACCCCCTAACCAATGTCCCTACCAAGTATCAACTTCCTACACCTTACGGTTTCCGAGATATAGCCCGGACAAACTTTTTTCCCCGCCGCCCGCCCGCCCATCCGGACACCATGGGTGAAAATAATACCCCTGTGGGGTAAAAATGACATTCTGTTGCACCACAATTTATCTTGTTCATATAAGAGACTTGTACTGTTGAAGCTTTAAAAGTTGTCAGCAACAATCCTGAAATATATATGATTAGCCTTCCGTTGACGTAATTCAAACCTCACAATCATTTTTGCAATAGTTTTCAGATATTTTTCCTCGTCATATTTCAAACTATTTCTGCAGCAAATTTTGAAACAAAAGAGAAAAAAAAGACGAAAAAAAAGTAATGTAGAGAGAATAGTGGAATAAACAGCTCAATAGAGAGTTGTGTATTGACTGATGGGTGGGGGGGATGGAAAGAAAATGTCTCATTTGTCTAATGCAGTAACACAAACCAATAACCACTGCAATAGTTTGTAGGGAGGGACATTTATATCGCGACTAATTGCTTTATACCACAAACAGAAATATCAGTACACTTGTCAGACATAATCCCAGTAGTAAATAATCCCTCTACACATGTTCCTTATGAGTATCAGTCCCAAAACAGTCCTTATGCCCAGGTCACACTGCAGAGGGTGCTACGATCACCTTGGAGCGTATAGGAATATACAGGCGATTTCAGAATCGCCAGAATTCACCGACAGGATGCAGGAATGCGTGTACAATGTCGTATGACGTTTTTTAAACTGTGCTGAGATTTGCCTCAACAAAGTAAGATTATACGGAGAATACCCAATGAACTGGTGAAGATATCCACCGATTTTCCCACAATTAGCCCAAGAATAAGATACAGATAGGCAAGAATTATTGCGATCTGTGAAAAACTTTTCTGCCACAAAAAAGAAGTTGAGAACAAGGAAGAACATTCAGTAAATTTACTGAGACAAAGGAATTACAATGTAGTACAACTCATTGGCAACTGCCCCAAGGCAGAGCTATGACACAGAAGAATATGTCACCTACAGTGACAAGTTGTCATGGCAAACTTCAACGGCAGTGAATACTGGTAACAATTTTGAACATTAGGTTGCTTTCCATTGCATGTCATTCAGGTTTTTGGAATTAAGTTTCCTGTTTAAGTAGACATGTGGCTGAATTGTATTCGAAAGGATGGGTCAGCAGCCTCATATTAATTATCCCAGTAGAGCAGAACTATTCAGATTCCATAATCCCGCAATGTTGCTTACTACTATCGCCTAAGTAGAATAGACCCAAAAACAGGAAGTGATGTTCTAAAAAATATAACATGCTCAAAATAGAAGCTAAAAGTCTGCGACAAATAAGGGAAAAAATGTCGTAATTTATTATTTTAAGTTATTTAAAAATTTTATGAGCTCATATTCAAACCATGCGGCTGTGGCGGGGTGGGGGTTGGGGGGTTGGGGGGGGGGGGGGGGGGGGGGGTGGGTGGGTTGGGGGGTGGGGGTGGGGGGTTGTAAGAGTTGCACATTCTAGTTCAAATGGAGACTTTTTCAGAAACATTGATGACTGACGGGGTTAGACTAAATGTGAAAAGAAAATGTTCGTAAAAATGTGCACATAGTTAACTCATTTTGCAAATAACAAAAAAATGTGATTCAGACAAGTTATATTGTAAAGAAAGAAGCGTGAAGTGAGCCCTGGAACTAAAAAACTCAAACAGACAATGATTGGCTAATAATCTGTACTGAAATAGGTAAAACTAATTCCATCAATCAGTGCTACAACATGTGAAACAAATTGTTATTTGCTGTCAGTTAATGAGTACTAGAACATGAGAACATGCAAAACAGAATCTTATTGGCTGTCCATCAATCAATGCCAGAACATGTAAAACATACTCTTATTAGTTGTTTATGAATCATTGCTAGAATATGATAAACAAATCTCTATCGGCTATTAAAGAATGGATTCTGCAAAAAATAAAACGGACTTTAATAGACACGACGTGTTAGTACCATGTTTATCCATATAAACGCCCCAGGGGTGATGCATTTTTCAGGGGGAGGGGCGGGGGGGGGGGGGGGGCAACTATTACAAATAAAAAGTCAACTATACAGTCCAGTGGCAATGGGCGATAATGAACACATACAGCCTTGATCTCGCTTGCCAGCATGTATAAGGGCGGGAGAGCTTAAAATATTAGAAAAAAAACCTTAAATCCAAAGAAATTATAAACTTTTATCTCTTATTTTTGCAGATTTTAATGTTTTGTTTTGACTTTCTTTGTGAACCATTCCACGGTGTCAGTCAAAATATCAAAATACCACAAATAGGCAAAGATCGTTTACTACAACGGCAACAACCAGTAAAATCACAGCATTCCTTAGGTCAAGGACAGGTGCCATTTTGGAACAGAAAAATGTGACAATTTTTGGTTAAATATTTGTAAATATTATTGTACTCATACTAGACAGTAACTAGTAGACACAACCTTATTGGGTATAAAAAATCAATAATCAATCCTCACTATTTTAAAATATTGGGTATCAATGTAAATCTCTAAAATAGCATCAGAGATGCCCTTACCCCACAGCCTAGGGAAATATTTTCAACACCATGAGATATAGAAGTACTGTATCAGTACAAAGTTCAGGATACTTTCAGAGCACTGTCAGTTATATAAAGGTCCAAACAATGTTTAAACAGAGAAAATAATGTCTAAGAGAAAGATAATGCATGTAAAGATGAAGTATTAAAACAAGACAATTCAATAACAAGATGATAGCATTAATCAGAAAACTAAACATTACGACACTCATTATCTACATCTGGCATGGCCGAATTATGGTTTGGATGTTTTGAATATTACCATGCATACAGAAGTGGTAAAACATTCAATGAATGCTTATGTGTGGTGTTGGAGCAAAATCTGTGGCTCACTTGATGAAATTCCATCTGTTACAATGGAAAATTGTAAAAGTAAAATTCTTAATGTATTCTAATGTGACTTTAATAGTGCTTAACCTGCATCAAAAGATAGACCCAAAGGTGCAAAAAGATTTTATAGGTCAAGGTCACTACGACACAGTAAAAGGTCAAATCAAGGTCAGACCATGATGCTGCACACCTACAACCCCTAACCAATGTCCCTACCAAGCATCAACTTCCTACACCTTACGTTTTCCAAGATATAGCCAGGACAAGATTTTATAGGTCAAGGTCACAACGGCAAGGTCAAAGGTAAGATCAAGGTCAGACCATGACGTTGCATACCTACACATCCTAACCAATGTCCCTACAAAGTATCAACTTCCTACACCTTACGGTTTCTGAGATATAGCCCGGACAAACTTTTTCCCGCCGCCCGCCCGCCGGGTGAAAACAATACCCCGACAGCCCTTAAGGACTGTGGGGTAAAAATTGGTCAAGATATCTGATATTTTTCCGAAACCAGGAAGTTTTTCTCAATAAAGAAAATGATTTTAAAAATGTTTTATAATATTTGTCACAGTTATGCACGTACATTTCTATTATAATATATTATTTCTGCAACATATCCCACCCTTTATAACAATTATTAACTGTTCATAATGTCTTTTTTCTCAAGTTTTACATTTTATTTCCCGCCATTTTTTCCATTTGTTTGTTAGACGGTGACAACTAAAGTACCGAAATAGCAAGTGGGCGGGGCCTATGGAACGGTCCATTTCTCGTAAGTGGTATTCAATTGGGGAAGTACTAAAACACATCTTTTTTCGGAATCCTGGAATCGCAAAGGTGCTGGCTGTTGAGAGGGAGGTTAACCCCCGAAATATGAACTTTAGAAAAGTTCAGAAGAAGGGGGGGGGGGGGGGGAGATTAATAGGGAGTTTGGGAGTTTGTTGGGATAAATATGGTACATGCAACTAGATTTTACTGGCTGTTAATAAATCAGTGCTGGAGTGGTTTGCTTTGTGAGGACACGTTTCAGGGGACATGAACTTGTGCTCTTCACCAGGGGCCGTATTCACGAAAGGTCTTAGACAGGTTTTAGGCTTAACTTTTGTATAAAACTATAGTCAATTTAAGACTAAGATTTGGCTAAGACCTTTTGTGAATACGGCCCCTGGTGTTCCATCAAACTTCAGTGTGTTCAGATCAAACGACGTGGGCACTTTATATATTTGTGGCTCTATACCAGACAGAGAATAGTGGTTTATAATGTTCATCAGCACCTGCAGTTTTACTAAGATTCCCTTTGTCTTATACTTTGTTCAAGTGCTACAAATGTGTGACGGGACTATGATAGAATTTTTGCATGATTTTCACCCTCTACAGTGACTGGACAGGGTCAGTCTTCCACTCTAGTCCACTGGTTTTGAGGCACAATATATAGCCACACAACAAGGGGGAACTTGGTGCAGTAAACCAACAAATGAAAAGCTAAAATGATAGTTGAGGAACATGCTAGGTCAATGATTCAGGGCTGTGGGTGTGAACTACAATACTAGGGGGGACCAGGTGGGGACTAGGTGGTGAAGAGCGTTTACCCTAAGGTGTATACCTTGTGATGTTACTGAGAGACTGGTGGTAAAATGAAGGGGAAGAGAGTTCCATAAAGTGGGCGTAATGGCTGCAAAACTCAGAGTAAATGTTTGTGTAATTTATGAACTTTACAGTTGAAACAGGGACCTGATGGAATTTTAATTTTGGAAAGTAAAATTGAAAAACTGGAAGCTCATGTTCACTGATTTCTGAGAAGTTGAAGTGCGATACCCTGTGCTAAAGTGTGACCAGTTTGTTCATGCATTTCTTGACGTGAGTTGATCTATATCGGTGCATGTGGGAGTGAGTAAATTGGTCACAAAACACCTACTTTTTTAGTGTCCACTGGATTCACCACCTACCAAAAAGGTAATTCTGATTTAATAAGTATTTAAAATAGTTCTTCCTGACCACGTCGTAAAAATACTTCATATCTGCCTGACTAGGTAGTACATATACTTCATATCTTCCTGATCAGGTCGTAAAAATACTTCATATCTGCCTGACTGGGCAGTACATATACTTCACATCTGCCTGACTGGGCAGTACAAATACTTCATATCTGCCTGACTGGGCAGTACAAATACTTCATATCTGCCTGACTGGGCAGTACATATACTTCATATCTGCCTGACTGGGCAGTACAAATACTTCATATCTGCCTGACTGGGCAGTACAAATACTTCATATCTGCCTGACTGGGCAGTACAAATACTTCATATCTGCCTGACTGGGCAGTACAAATACTTCATATCTGCCTGACTGGGCAGTACAAATACTTCATATCTGCCTGACTGGGCAGTACAAATACTTCATATCTGCCTGACTGGGCAGTACAAATACTTCATATCTGCCTGACTGGGCAGTACAAATACTTCATATCTGCCTGACTGGGCAGTACAAATACTTCATATCTGCCTGACTGGGCAGTACATATACTTCACATCTGACTTGTAGTAAAAATAGTTGCTATCTTCCTGACCAGGTACTAAAATACTTCATATTTGCCTTAATGGATAACAATATAATATTATCTGACTTGAGGGGTCATAACAGTATTTGATGTCTCACCGAACAGGTTATAAAATTTCTTCAAATCAGACTAAATGAAAAGTAAAAATTTTTCATGAGGATGAATGGGAAGTAAAAACAGTTTTAATTCAGGCAACAACAACACTTCCGTTCCGACAGAATGGGTAGGAATAATGCTTGATATCAGAATTGTGAATGACATTTACTCATGAATGAGAAAAGTGTAAAAGAAAATAGTTCACATCTGAATAAATGTAAAATACTGGCATTCTCATCTCCCTAAAAACAGGTCGCAGTACTTTATCTCTTATTCTACAATGGTAGGCTGCACAGTGAACGTGGACACGTCTTTTGCGCAATGCTGGAATCATGAATATAGAACGGTAAATAAAACAACGCTGTTGAATTCTGTGTGCATCGTTCCTTCGCATACAGATGTAAACAAACAACTCCCGGTAGAATAAATGGTTAAAATATTCATAAAATTGTCATTTCTTGCTTGATTTTAGCAAATAACATATCGTTTTAAAGCTTACAACAAAATGAAAGCATCTACAATGACAATCTGTCAATATTTTATGACCATTTCTGTGAAAATAGAGTAACACAAAATACTTGTTTTTTACCCTAGATATCACTATGTATGTTGCATTGATGGAACAGCCAAGATGGCGTTGGATTTGTTTTGATTTTTGCGTAAGATTTACCCCTTATTTTGACTAAAATATTTTGTAACCATTCGGGCTTTGTGGCTTTAATACAGCCGATCGATAGTTTAAAACCATCATAAGGCACTCGAATATGTCTTTTATTCCTATAAGAAACAACTGACAAAAAAGCCCATTTAAAGAGAGTTTTCTCACTGCCAAGTTTCACATTTCTCATTCTAAACATCTGTACTGTACTTAAACTGCATTAAAAGTCATCTTGCTGAGAGACAAACAGACAAACTCTAGAAAACACAACCTTCTGTGATGTAAACTGCATAAAAATCTATTGAGTCATCCCACAAACAAACATACAAACTGCCCTAACTGATTGAGATGGGTTTACAGCCAGTTCAAACACACTGTATTCCAGGCTAGGGCAAGACTATTCACTGAAAACCATGACACCAGCGGGTAACTACAAACTTTCAAACCTCAGGTCATGCTGGCAAACAAACCCAGGCCCTAACACCTGGCAGGTGGGTGTATTACCTACTGCCTCAACACGAAAAAAAAAATTGAATTCTATTGAGAAATCTTACCAACAGATAAACAAACTCTGGAAAACATAAGCTGACCTTGGTGTGTTAGCATACAAGGTCCCCCACTTTGCACTCACCCGATGCCCCAGTATACGTCGCCGGCACCGAGTTACTGCGACCATGTACAGCAGCGTGAGCTTTACTGCGACACTCCATCACAACCAGATCCTTACAGTGCTTGTGTGCATTGATACCACAGTCTGAAATAACAGAGATAATACTCAGTGTATTCATAGCTCAATCTGAGATAACAGAGATAATACTCAGTGTATTCATAGCTCAATCTGAGATAACAGAGATAATACTCAGTGTATTGATAGCTCAATCTGAGATAACAGAGATAATACTCAGTGTATTGATAGCTCAATCTGAGGTAACAGAGATAATACTCAGTGTATTGATAGCTCAATCTGAAATAACAGAGATTGTATTAGATGTACTGATAAAATTGTCTGAAATAACTAAAAGTAACTGATAAAACTCACTGTCTGTATAGCTCAGTTGAGATAACAGAGATAATACTCAGTGTATTGATAACTCAGTCTGAAATAACAGAGATAATACTCAGTGTATTGATAGCTCAATCTGGGATAACAGAGATAACAAAAAGTACATTGAGAGAAGGTTAATGATATAACAGAGCTTTTTTTGTGAGTGGAACTGTGTTCATAAAATTGAATGTTGAGACATTTGGAAAAGAGGGATTCTACTGATGGAAGGTCGATATTAGGGGTGTTGCGGTAGTACCGGTATTGTATTACGGTAAATAAATTATTGCAAACTGCCATAACGGTCAGCGATAATAGGGAGCTGCAAGGTTATGCTGTATTTTACCCCTGAAGTATTTTGTCATTTAACCAATCAAATTTATGGACACATCTGTGTCATGTTAGAATTCATGTTTTACAGTATGGAAAACCGTTTGCTTCTCATGTTTTGTTAAATAAGAAACGGTTAACCAGTAACCAACTGGAAAGTAGGAGAAGTGAAACTGGAAGGAAACTAGATTGGGCCAACTCGGCGCCAACATATCCCCAGACAGGTCATCACTCACGCCACAGGTTTTGATCGGGAATTTTTTAAAACATAATTACCCATTATTATATGAACTTCAGCACATCAATCTACTCTGTTTATATCTTCCCAAGGAAGATGGTGTATCTCCAGACGCCGAATACATAACTCAAATTATATTTTCAATCTTCCTGCAATGATAACTCTAAACCTATTTTCAAAGTATTTAAATGATTGATGATTGAATGTCCATTCTAAAATAATAATCCCAAAAGAGCATATCTGTTTCTATATTTGTTGACAAATAAAATATTATTTTTAACTCAACTCATCATACTTTTCAATCTTCCTTCAAAGTATTTAAATGATTGATGATTCAATGTCCATTCTAAAATTCATAATCCCAAAAGCGCATATCTGTTTCTATATTTGTTCACAAATAAAATATTATTTAAAAAAAAATTATTTATATTATTATTTTATTATATTATTTTTAGAATTTGCAAATTGTTTTCAGTTATTCATTTCCTCTATACCTATATATGTGGTCCATATATATGCAACCTAAATATGTGACACAATCTCAGTTCTGACTCCCCTTTGTGTTATATGTAATGAAGCCCACCACCTCCCACCCCCACCCCTCTCCCCTTCTCCACACCTCTCTCACTATTACACAAGATCTGCAACCCCATTGAGTTCTTTGTTTCTCATCTGATATCATTAAATACCTTTGTTTATTTAGTGTCACTCAATATAGCTGGAGGTCCCAGAGGTGGGTGGGGGGAATCCGGGTGGGGGATGTGGGTTGGGACTACAAAGAGATGGAGTGCTACAGCATAAATGGTAAACAAACAATCTATATAAAAGGGGTACTCAAATACAAAAAGAATTGAGAATTTTAAGTATGTGATTATCAACTGAAATGAGTTCATAACTGTAGGAGCTGTGTCAAAATTAACTGAGGCAAGTTGAATAAAACTGGGCTAGTTGAGGGTTAAAAATCCCCTAGTTTTACTACATACGGATATAATTTCATTAATATTGGGACTTAAAGCTCAGTGTCCATTTTGTCTACTTGAATATGTTTAACCGGCATTTAACCAGTTTCATTTTAAAAAGTTAAAAACTCAGCAAGCAGAGGTATAACACACAAAAATAAGTTCTTAAAAGACTAAGATAGCCATAACATTATTAATATTCAAAATTTAAATAGACAGGCATTTCCTTTTAAAAATTCAAAGATTTCAGCTCTATAACCCACATAGTTTGACAGTTACTGGGCTTTAAAGTGGCATAATGTCCATAAATTGGGTTTCTGTGGGCATTTTACAATTGTTAAAGAGACCTTAGCAATTAAACTACAGATCTGAAACTTTTTTGGGGGACATACATAACAAACAAAAATTATATATAATACAGTTTAAGACTTGTCACACTAAGCATTTCCAAATAACAGGGCAAAATACGGAAAAAATGTCCAAAAAGGCACTTGGGCGAGTGTCTATGGAACTCATACACAGGTTAAATGTCTACTAAAAACCTTAATTTTTGGCACATATATAAATAACATACTAATATCTTCCCAGATAGGATTTGAGCTCTATCAGTCACATAGTTTGACAGTCACAGGGCTTAAAAGTAGCAAAAAGTCCAAATATTGGGTCTTTGGGAGCCTTTTAGAGACCTCAATTTGACCTTCAAAATTAAAGCTTCAGACTTAAAATTTGTTACATACTAAGATTACACATAGAATATGTATCTAATAAAGTTTGAAACTTCTCAGACTTACCATTTCCAAGTTACAGAGCAAAATATGTGAAAAATGTCTTAAAAGGGTCACTCAGGTGGGTGTTTAAGGTCCTCATACACAGGTTAAATGTCTACTTGAAGCCTTGATTTTTGGCACATGTAAAAAGAACATAATAATGTATTCCCAGATGAGATTTCAGCTCTATCAGTCACATAGTTTAACAGTCACAGGCCTTAAAATTGGCAAAAAGTCCAAATACTGGGTCTTTATGGGGCCTTCTAGAGACCTAAATGTGGCCTTCAAATTAAAGCTTCAGACTTAAAATTTGTCACATACTAAAATTACACATAGAATATGCATCTAATACAGTTTGAAACTTCTTAGACTTACCATTTCCAAGTTACAGGGCAAAATATGTGAAAAATGTCTAAAAATGGTCACTCGGGTGGGGATTTATGGTCCTCATACACAGGTTAAATGTCTTCTTAAAGCCTTAATTTTTGGCACATATATAAATAACATACTAATATCTTCCCAGATAGGATTTGAGCTCTATCAGTCCCATAGTTTGACAGTCACAGGGCTTAAAGTAGCAAAAAGTCCAAATATTGGGTCTTTGGGAGCCTTTTAGAGACCTCAATTTGACCTTCAAAATTAAAGCTTCAGACTTAAAATCTGTTACATACTAAGATTACACACAGAATATATATCTAATACAGTTTGAAACTTCTCAGACTTACCATTTCCAAGTTACAGGGAAAAAGATGTGAAAAATGTCTTATAAGGGTCACTCGGGTGGGTGTTTATGGTCCTGATACACAGGTTAACTGTCTATTAAAGGCCTAAATGTTGGGGCACATATAAGAAAACACATAGATATATTCCCAGATGATATTTAACTTAGATGAGAGACATAGTTTGAAAGCTACAGTGCTTGAAAGTGGCAAAAAGTGCATAAATTGGGTCTCTGTGGGCACTTTTGAGACCTTAAGTCGACCCCTTTGGGTAAACCTACAGCCCTAAAATTTTCTACAGACAAGGATTACATATCAAAGTTATACCTAGCGCAGTTTGAGACTCATCAGAATTACCACTTCCAAATTATAGGGCAAAATATGTGAAAAGTATAGCAAAAAATCCCCCTAAGTGGGGGTATTTATGGGCCTCAAACACAATTTTCTCCTCAACTTAAAATCGTGATTTTCGGCACATGTACTAAGAACATATTAATGTGTTGTCAGGTAAAATTTCAGCCAGCTGAGCATCATAGTTTGTGACCTACAGGGCTCTAAGTGGCCAAAAGTCCAATTTCTGACCTTAAGGTGGCCATAAGTTCTTTTTTACTGGGAGTTTAAGGTCACCTTAAAATAGGGATCTTCCTTTGGGCATCCTTAACATGTGTACCAAGTTTTAAGAAAAAATATTAATTTGTTTTTGAGTTATCGCGTCCACAAGGAAATTTCTACGGCGGCGGCGGCGCGACGGACCTGAATCCAATATATCCCCGACTTTCGTCTGGAGATATAAATATTGCTACCGTAACACCCCTAGTCGATATGCAGGGTGGATTATCACATTAATAACAATAACTAGAGACTGTATCTTATTACAGACTATATTGGACCAGTTGGTGCAATATCCACAGGTTTCTAGAAAAGCCTTTCCTAAAACAGTTTCAAAAGTGCTGCGTAAAAGGGAATGTCTCTCAGCTATATCTGATCTATATACTGGGATACGGCCAAAAGGAACAGAGGATTAAATTTTGACAAAAACACAGGATATGCTTTGTGAATAAGTCAGACTGTTTTGTCAGAAAAAAATAGAGAATAATCAATGATGATGTATCAATCTTTTTAAACTGATGAAGTAAATGCCACACTAAACACTTTTTTGGTAACGATTCCAATTGTAATATTGGAGACTACAACCTCACTCTGTCAAACACCTGTTCACGTTGTTATAATTACACAGTACAAGTCAACTCACAGAGCATTGACCTTCCAGGGGTTTGGTAACTTCCAACTATAATATTACTCAGAAAGGCCTGTAACCTAAGTATCAGAAGCAAGTTATCACGTCAAAACCTGCCTATTTTTTTGTAATACATGAGTTGACTAACCTTTGCATTTCCAACCTTGTTTGATCAGGCCCCAGAGCTGAAAAACAAAGGCAGAATAGACTGTCTGGGAACAGAAAGTAAAACCATTTAACTTTTCACACTCTATATGTAGGATGTCTGTTTTAAACTCATACATTTACTATACCATGCAACATGTATTTTTGGGGCTCTAGCAACATAATCGTTCTTGTTAGCCACCGGATATACTGGTAGTTGTCGTCACGTGATAACTTCTGACCAATCGCCCTACTTTCTTGTTGAAATTTTTTAAACCTACCCCTCAGCTGTAAACAGCGGGGAGGCAGGGTGGGACTCTCCTAAGTCCCACATGGTAAGCTTGTAGCTTATAAAAGCTACATTTAAGTAATTAAAATTTTCAATTTTATTACGCTACAATAGCTTACCATGTGGGACTTAATGCTGAATTCAACCGCCCGGTGGCGGGATTACAGCTGAGACTGGAAGATATGTAATTTTTTTCTAAGATTTTGAATTAAAAGTATAGAATAGTGCCAGAAATACCAGTCTGAGTCCCATTTGCAGTGCCCCGATCCCGAAAGCCGGGCCGGTAACGAGCCAAAAACCTAAGTAAATGAGAGACAGTGCTAAAAACTGTCTAGATGTTTGATTGTAGGACGGAAGTGCAGCGGTGCTCACTTCGAGGTCTAAGGGTCCCTATTAGACCTTCACGTGTGACTGACCAACCCAGTGGTTGGGCATCTCATGAAATTTTTAACCTGAAATATGAGATTAACGACAACTGACTAAGTCCTTAATAGAAATTACCTGATAATTAAAAAATAAAATGACCTTACCCGTAACATCTTGAAGGTAAGGAATACCTAGATCCTGGGAGAGACTCCTGAAGACTTGGTTGTAGCGGATGTGCCCCCCCCCCCCCCCCCCCCCCCCCCCCCCTTTTTTCTTTCCGAGGACAACTGGTCTGAGGGGAAGGATCTAGGACTTGTTGTGCCGCCACCACGGGTCCCAGATACATATTGTTGTCGGTGTCTGACCAAGTAAGGTCTTTTAGCTAAAAATTTGTAAATGTGTTGTGAGCTTTCCAGTGACAGGCTTGCATGATTTGGTCCACCGATACCCCACCGTAAAAGGCCTTAGAGGCCGCGAAGGCACGGATGTCATGCGCTTTGACTTGGACCAAGTCCAAGGCTTGCTGATCTGCTTGTTTGTAACAAAGTAGGATGGTTTGTTTCAACCATGAAGAGAGTGTAGCGGGTCTGATGTCTGAGGTATGTCCTTTCTTAAAGGAGATGAAAAGGAGAGAACGAGACCCTCTCAGGTCTTTAGTTCGGTCCAAATAAAACCTCAGGGCCCGCACGGGACACAGGGTCCTGTCTTCTTTAAACTGTCTATCTACAATGGTACTCAAAGCAGGGATAGTCACTGGTGACACACTTTGAGAACCTTCTCTTGCTAGTTGGTTTTTGGCTATGAAATCAGAAGAAGGGAACAAGGCAACCTTTTCCCATTGGCCTAGATTAGATACTTTGTTTGCGACCCAGGCATGGATTTCGCTGCGGCACTTGCCGGAGGCCAAGGCTAGCAAGAAAGCAGTTTTGAGAGTAAGATGTTTGAGGTCTGTGTCTTTCATGGGCTCAAATGGTGCTTTGGTGAGCTCGTTAAGGACAACAGAAAGGTTCCACTTGGGTAAATTTCTGGAACTTTTAGGACGATCCCTGTGAAAACTGGAGAGTAACCTATGAAGGTCTGCATTGTGTGCAATATGTTGGGCCGTTGGGCCCAAAGTGTCAACGATTGCAGTCCTGTAACCATCAATGGTCGAGGGGCGCCTGTTTAAGTCTTGGTACAGGTACATGAAAAAATCTGAGATTTGTTTCACAGATGGAGTGGAGAAATCCACCGAATTTTCTCTGCACCATTTTTCAAATAGGGCCCACTTTGACTTGTAGATGGTCCTTGTTGATGACCGCTGAGGGGCAGCAATTCTTTCTGCCACCTCCATAGAGAAGCCTTGTTCTTGGAGTTGTCCGCTCCTAGACACCAGGCGTGGAGGTTCAGGTGCTGGGGGTTGTTGTGGAACACCAACTTGTGGGACTGTTTGAGTAGGGTCATTGACACTGGGAGTTGCAGTGGGATCTCTGTTGAGAGCTGCACTAGGTCCCAAAACCAGGGCATCCCTGGTCAGCCTGGGGCTATTACGATGATCAGGCAATGACATTGCCTGATCTTTTGGATCACCTTGTGAAGGAGGGCCGTAGGAGGTTACGCATAGGCCGTGAGGTTGGTCCAGTTTATGTTCAGAGCATCTATGTCCCAGGCCCTTGGGTCTGGGATAGGAGACACGTATAGTGGGAGTTTGTGGTTCAGGTGAGTGGCAAATAAGTCTACATGAGGTGTGAACCACTTCTGGCAGATCTGTTTGAACACCTGTGGGTGCAGAGACCATTCTGTTGACTGCACTTGGTTGGACCTGGATAGTAGGTCGGCCATCACATTCAGGCACCCTGGAATGTGCCTGGCTTTCAATGTTATGTGGTAGTGATGGCACCAGGTCATGATCTTCCACAGGAGAGCGCACATTTCTGCTGAGTGTGTTCCTCCTTGTTTGTTGATGTAGGTACCACTGTTGAGTTGTCCGTCGCAACCAACACTGTTTGATTCTGGCACTGGTCCTTGAAGTCTCGAAGGGCCAGGGAGACCGCCTTCAATTCTAGGACATTTATGTGTAGCCGTTTTTCCCGATCTGACCACAGACCCTTTGTAGAATTTTGGTCTAAGTGAGCGCCCCAACCTTCGTTTGAGGCGTCGGTAAAGAGTTGGATACTGTGGTCTTTGGGATGAAGGTCTGCACCTTTCATCACATTGGAGGGATTTTGCCACCAATCTAGGTGGGCTGCAATGGCTTCTGTCCAGGGAAGGAGGTTGTCCAGCGACTGAGGATATCTCCAGTGCTCCTTGAGGTGAAACTGAAAGGGCCTCATGTGAAGGCGTCCCTCCGGGACCATTTTCTCCGTTGAGGCTAGCAACCCAATTAGAGACATCAAACATCTTGCAGTCAAAACACGTTTTGACTTGAGTCGTAGATCAAATCCTGAAGTTTGAGCCATCTCTCTTGAGTGGGTTTTACAAGGGCTGAATCTAGGTGGTATTCGTAGCCCACGAACGAAAACACCTGAGTAGGTTTCAGTTCTGATTTTTCCTGATTTATTATCCACCCCAAGGACTGAGTTAGGTCTACCACTGCCTGAGTGTTCACTTGGGCTTCCTCCTGAGACTGGGACCTGATCAGCCAGTCGTCCAGGTATTGGTGAATTCTGAGTCCTCTTGAGAGGGCCATTAGTTTCACTTCCTTTACGATCATTGTAAAGACCTGGGGGGCTGTGGCCAGCCCGAACGGGAGGGAGGTGAACTGGAACACCTGAGCCTTGTAGCAAAACCTTAGGTATTTCCTTGAGCTTGGGTGGATGGGGATGTGCAGGTAAGCGTCCGACAGATCTATCGACGATACCCACTCCTCTGGAATCAGGGAGGTCCTGATGGACTCTGGAGTTTCCATTTTGAACTTTTCTACGTGTAGAAAAGTGTTGAGCCTGCTTAAGTCTATGACTGGCCTCCACCTTTGGTGAGGCTTGGGTACTAGGAACAGGCGACTGTAAAACCCGAGAGATTTTACATTTTCTACCGTTTCGATGGCGTTCTTTGACAGGAGAGACTGGATACAAGTGGCCAAGGCTTGGTCTTTTTGTTGGGCCTTGTACTCTGATAGAATCAGAGGAAATCTGATCAAGTTTGGCTTTGAACGGAATGGCAGAACGTAGCCATTGGTGATAATGTTTAACACGTTTTGAGAACATTTGTTTGTTAGCCAGTCTCTCCTGAAAGAACGGAGGCGACCTCCTACTGGTGGACTGAGTGAGGCTTTGGAGGAGTCATTGGGAAGGGGGGTTTCCACGCCCCCTTCCCCTATTGTGGGGTCGAAAACCTGGAGCCTCTGAAGTTGGGTTTTCCTCTTCCCGAGGGAAAGGACTGGTTACTGCTTTGAGAGGTATTGCCCCCATAGGGGCGTTTTCTGTAGGAGCCTCTTTTCTTGTGGGGACCACGAAAGGGCTTATTCTGGTAGGGTGCAAAACCCTGAGAATCTTTTGAGGTGCCTTTTTTGAGAAGGAAGTCCTCACCTTCCTTTACTAGTTGAGACTCGAACAAGGAAGGGCCCCAAAAGGACGAGTTCCTGAGTTCTTGACGTCTCGTTTCTCCTAATTGTGGATGTAATAGAGTCATCTCGGCTTCGCGCCTGAGCAAGCCGGTATTAGCCATAGAGTATAATTCCCTCTGCAAAATATGGGCTAGAGATTTGCTGAGACAAGTGAGGGCCCTGTGTTGGACAAGTACTGTCTTGTTCCAAAAATCTAAGTAGTCAGCTACTTCCTCATATCCGCACTTTGCCGCTTTCTCAGGATTGGCACCTTTCTGAATCTGAGATTTAATCTTCTTGACCGTAGACTTAATGCTATGTTGGCATTTTTCCAATGAAGCATTGCAAGAAGAGGAGGTTTTGGCAAATGCAGCGGTGAAGTTGAGGGTCGAGATACTTTGTCTAGCCTGAAGTTCCAGATCCTTGAGAACTGGCAGGGGAACTCTGGCTACTGGGGCCCCAGAAGGTCTAGGAGTAATACAGATCTTAGCAAAGTCCGTATTCAACTCCTGAATTTTGTCCTGAAAAGTTGGTTGTCCCACCTTGTACCACTTGGAAGTGGAAGGAGGAGGCTTGACATATTTTCCCTCAGATAAATTGGCAGCCTTAAAATCATGTTGGAATTTATCAAAGGCGTCCTTGATAACTGAGCTAAGTGGAAGGATAGAGGAAGGACCTCTAGGTCTGAGCTCTTGACGGCCTTTTTCATCATCCAGACCTAATACCGAAGTGGACGACCTGGGCAAAGATTCCCTGGGGTCAGGGAGAGAGAGAATACGCCTGAAGGTGTCTACTTCTTCAGAGTATTGTGAGGGCATGTCAGACAAAGCTACTTCCCTATAATAAGGGGGGTCTGGATCATGTTGTGGGAGGTCTTGATCAGAAGCTACTCCTCAGGGCTGAGCCCTAGAGGGCTTAGAAGACCTGTGTCTGGCTACAGGGGACTGATCTTCCTCTGAAGAGAATGACACATATCTAGATCTTGATTTATGTTTGCTCTTGTCAGTGTTTTTTGGATCTAGAAGAAGGGATCCAAGGTTCGTCGGAATCCTCATTTAGTTGGTCCGAGGCAGAGCTCGGGTCAACTGGCTGCCTATGGCTTTGCTTTTTGTGAGAGTACGAGACCTCTTCGGGATGACCTTCAGAGGGGGCAACGTGCTGTTCCGAGGAATCTTGAGTGGGTACTAGACGAGGAGGGAGTGCTGGACCGTAGTCCACATCCATAGCCTCGCTTGGAAGGTTAGTACCAGATCTCGGAGGGGGTAAATCCAGAGGGGCAGCATTGTTACTGGACGAGCCAGGTTTGGAAGGAAGAAGCGAGGACTCTACCTCGACTTTCTTTTGTGTAGCCAACTCCTCTCAGAGTGACTGAAAAACTTCCAACATGGATGCCTGGAAGGAACCCATTTGCTGCTGTATATGCAGGGACAGGGAGCTGAAGGCAAGAGGTTGAGGACGGGGGGGTGAGGTGAAAAGGTTATCAGCAGCACACTCGAGGTCTGCATTGGATCCAGTGAAGGAATCCCCGTCGCCTTCACCCAAAAGATCTAGTTCATCATCTTTGGAACTAGTTGCCGCTTTTTGCTTTTTTAAATAACATTTCCTGTTCTGAATTTTCTGTAACCGCTCATCTGAAAAAGACGTGCAGATTTGACAGGGTGTTTCAAAGGTGACACAGGGGTCGTCTCCCTTGCCAGCCTCCCTACAGGTAGGGCAGTAGTTATGTATATCAAAACTGAAGCAAAAGTGGCGGCATTTCTGAGCTCTCGGTTTGTCTTTATTTGCTTGGTGAATCGACATTTTATACGCAATAAAAAGACGTACAATATAATTGCCTGAACCGAGGAAAACTCAAAACACGCGAAAATCAAAGAAATACTTATACTGTGAAAATTAAAATTTTACAGAATGATCTATGGCATATATATAAAGAAATATGCAAATATGAGCCTCCAACAATAAGTAACAAGAGGAGAGTGCCCGTGAACGGGCACTGTGTCAGCTGACTGAGTGTTTTTGATTTGTGAAGGTAATAATGAGAGGAAAGCATAATTATCAGGGAAAGTGCTGTACAGAAGTACAGTAAATGGTAATTGAACAGCATGTTCAAAAGAAATTCTGAACCTGACAGAAGAAAAGGACAAAAAAGTTGTTCCCTGCAAATGGTATTATGAAGGAAAGTAACAAGGTAACTGTTTAAGTGTAAAGAGTAAGTTAAAACATATTTAAAGAAATACTGCAAATGCAGTATCCTCGTACGACCTTGAAGAACGGGTCCACGGTCAAATCCAACCACACCAAAAGATTCCCAGCCCATGATTTCCTATAGGATGGTTTACCATCCCAAACCTCTAGAACCAATAATAAGCGATTTATAGGCACTTTTAAGTTTTGCTATCTTTGTTTGACCTTGAAGGAGGGGTCCAAGGTCAAATCCGACCACACCAAATGATTCCCAGCCCATGATTTCCTGTAGGTTGGTTTACCATCCCAAACCTGTAGGACCAATAACAAGCGAGTTATAAGCAATTTTAAGTTTGACTATCCTCAACTGACCTTGAAGGAGGGGTCCAAGGTCAAATCTGACCACACCAAAAGAATCCCAGCCCATGATTTCCTATATGTTGTTTTACCATCCCAAACCTCTAAGACCAATAATAAGCAAGTTATAAGCACTTTTAAGTTTGGCTATCCTCGTTTGACCTTGAAGAAGAGGTCCAAGGTCAAATCGGACCACATCAACAGATTCCCAGCCCATGACTTCCTATATGTCTGTTTACCATTCCAAACCTCTAGGACCAATAATAAGTGAGTTATAAGCAAAGTAGCTATTACTCAGCTATGCAATGAGCTACATGTCTGAATTTTTACTATATTATAGCTGACCCAAAAGTAGGTGAACAACATATTTAAGCAAAATACTGTAAATGCAATAGTTTTCAAGTTACAACTGATTTACTCAATAGTGAGAACCTGAAAATAGCTATTGCTCAGCTATGCCATGAGCTGTAGGTCTGTAATTTCACTATGTTATAGCTGACCCAAAAGTAGGTGAACAACATATTTTAACAAAATACTCCAAATGCAATATTTTTCAAGTTACCATTGATTTACTCAACAGTCAGTACCTGAAAATAGCTATTGCTCAGTTGTGCCATGAGCTACAGGTCTGTAATTTCACTATGTTATAGCTGACCCAAAAGTAGCTGAATAACATACTTACACAAATTTCTGTAAATGCAATAGTTTTCAAGTTATAAATGATTTACTCAACAGTGACAACCTCAAATTAGCTATTACTCAGCTATGCCATGAGCTAGAGGTCTGAAATTTTACTATGTTATAGCTGACCCAAAAGTAGCTGAATAACGTATTTACACAAATTTCTGTCAATGCAATAGTTTTCAAGTTATAAGTGATTTACTCAACAGTGATGACCTAAAAGTAGCTATTACTCAGCTATGCCATGAGCTACAGGTCTGAAATTTTATTATATTATAGCTGACCCCAAAATAGGTGAATAACATATTGAAACAAAATACTCTAAATGCAATAGTTTTCAAGTTATAAGTGATTTACTCAACAGTGATAACCTAAAAGTAGCTATTACTCAGCTATGCCATGAGCTACAGGTCTGAAATTTGACTATGTTATAGCTGACCCAAAAGTAGCTGAATAACATATTTATACGAAATTCTCTAAATGCAATAGTTTTCAAGTTACAAGTGATTTTACTCAAGATGGTAGTTACTGAAAAGCCCAAAAGTAGCTATTACTCACTTAGCTATTGAGACAGACACCCAAGTTACTCACCATGTTGTAGCTATGAAAAAAGTAGTTGAATAACATATTTTAACAAAATGCTCTAAATGCAACACTTTTCAAGTTATAAGTGATTTAGTGCATGATTTCATGAATTTTAATGCATTAAAAATTATTAAAAAAATTTATTAAAAAAAAACTAAGACAGATCCAGGTCTCATACTCACACAAGAGAATCTATCTCTGGCCTAGTACATACATGCAAGATATGAGAGAAATCCCTGCAATAGTCACTGAGAAAATTGTGATAAAGTGTTGAAATTTTCACACTTTTGGTGGGGGTACCTCCCTTGTAATGTCTCTAGCAAACAGACGAACAGACAGATTTGCATGCCTTGAACACTTTTTCATCCTCGATAGATAAGGTATCTTTTAAAAAAAACAGCATGTCTCTAGGCCTTGTAGTTTTGGAGAAGAAGTTGTTCACGCGGACGCGGACGCGTATGCCCACGCTGCAGAGTGACGACATAATGTCAGCTGACTGACAAGTCAGCTGACATAAAAACTGAGAAATAAATGAAAATGTCTGTATATTTATAAACTGCTACCAGTCAATCGTGGCCAACGAGAAAGTAGGGCGATTGGTCAGAAGTTATCACGTGACGACAACTACCAGTATATCCGGTGGCTAACAAGAACGATCTTTTTTTCTAAGACGTTGGCCCCGGGTGTGGCAACCCGAGAACAGCATTAAGTCCCACATGGTAAGCTATTGTAGCGTAATAAAATTGAAAATTTTAATTACTTAAATGTAGCTTTTATAAGCTACAAGCTTACCATGTGGGACTTAATGCTGATCTCGGGTTGCCACACCCGGGGCCAATGTCTTAGAAAAAAAGACAGTTCTTGTTAGCCACCGGATACACTGCTAGTTGTCGTCACGTGATAACCTCTGACCTCTCGCCCTACTTTCTCGTTGAAATTTTCTAAAACCTACCCCTCAGCTGTAAACAGCGGGGAGGCAGGGTGGGACTCTTCTAAGTCCCACATGGTAAGCTTGTAGCTTATAAAAGCTACATTCAAGTAATTAAAATTTTCAATTTTATTACGCTACAATAGCTTACCATGTGGGACTTAATGCTGAATTCAACCGCCCGGTGGCGGGATTACAGCTGAGACTGGAAGATATGTCATTTTTTCTAAGATTTTGAATTAATATGTATAGAATAGTGCCAGAAATACCAGTCTGAGTCCCATTTACAGTGCCCCGATCCCGAAGACCGGGCCTGTAACGAGCCAAAAACCTAAATAAAATGAGACAGTGCTGAAACTGTCTAGATGTTTGATTGTAGGACGGAAGTGCAGCAGTGCTCACTTCGAGGTCTAAGGGTCCCTGAGGGCCCTTCACTAGTGACTGACCAACCCGTGGTTGGACATCTCATAAATTTTTGCAACCTGAATATGAGATTAATGACAACTAAATAAGTCCTTAATAGAAGTTACTTGATAACTGAAAAACAAAAATGACCTTACCCGTAACATCTTGAAGGTAAAGGAATACCTAGATCCTGGGAGAGACTCCTGAAGACTTGTAGCGGATGTGCCCCCCCCCTTTTTTTTCTTTCCGAGGACAACTGGTCTGAGGGGAAGGATCTAGGACTTGTTGTGCCGCCACTACGGGTCCCAGATACATATTGTTGTCGGTGTCCGACCAAGTAAGGTCTTTTAGGTAAAAAATTTGTAAATGTGTTGTGAGCTTTCCAGTGACAGGCTTGCATGATTTGGTCCACCGATACCCCACCTTAGAGGCCGCGAAGGCCCGGATGTCATGCGCTTTGACTTGGACCAAGTCCAAGGCTTGTTGATCTGCTTGTTTGTAACAAAGTAGGATGGTTTGTTTCAACCATGAAGAGAGAGTAGCGGGTCTGATGTCTGAGGTATGTCCTTTCTTAAAGGAGATGAAAAGGAGAGAACGAGACCCTCTCAGGTCTTTTGTTCGGTCCAAATAAAACCTCAGGGCCCGCACGGGACACAGGGTCTTGTGTTCTTTAAATTGTCTATCTACAATGGTAGTCAAAGTAGGAATAGTCACCGGAGATACACTTTGAGAACCTTCTCTTGCTAGCTGGTTTTTGGCTATGAAATCAGAAGAAGGGAACAAGGCAACCTTTTCCCATTGGCCTAGATTAGATACTTTGTTTGCGACCCAGGCATGGATTTCGCTGCGGCGCTTGCCGGAGGCCAAAGCTAGCAAGAAAGCAGTTTTAGAGTAAGATGTTTGAGGTCTGTGTCTTTCATGGGCTCAAATGGTGCTTTGGTAAGCTCGTTGAGGACAACAGAAAGGTTCCACTTGGGTAAATTTCTGGAACTTTTGGGACGATCCCTGTGAAAACTGGAGAGTAACCTATGAAGGTCTGCATTGTGTGCAACCTGTTGGGCCATTGGGCCCAAAGTGTCAACGATTGCAGTCCTGTAACCATCAAATGTCGAAGGGCGCCTGTTTAGGTCTTGGTACAGGTACATGAAAAAATCCGAGATATATTTCACAGATGGAGTGGAGAAATCTCTGCACCATTTTTCAAATAGGGCCCACTTTGACTTGTAGATGGTCCTTGTTGAAGGCCGCTGAGGGGCAGCAATTCTCTCTGCCACCTCCACAGAGGAGCCTTGTTCTTGGAGTTGTCCGCTCCTAGACACCAGGCGTGGAGGTTCAGGTGCTGGGGGTTGTTGTGGAACACATACCTGTGGGACTGTTTGAGTAGGGTCGTTGACACTGGGAGTTGTAGTGGGATCTCTGTTGAGAGCTGCACTAGGTCCCAAAACCAGGGCATCCCTGGCCAGCCTGGGGCTATTACGATGATCAGGTAATAACATTGCCTGATCTTTTGGATCACCTTGTGAAGGAGCCGTAGGAGGGTACGCATAGGCCGTGAGGTTGGTCCAGTTTATGTTTAGAGCATCTATGTCCCAGGCCCTTGGGTCTGGGATAGGAGACACGTACAGTGGGAGCTTGTGGTTCAGGTGAGTGGCATATAAGTCTACATGAGGTGTGAACCACTTCTGGCAGAACTGTTTGAACACCTGTGGGTGCCGAGACCATTCTGTTGACTGCACTTGGTTGGACCTGGACAGTAGGTCGGCCATCACATTCAGGCACCCTAGAACGTGCCTGGCTTTCAATGTTATGAGGTAGTGATGGCCCCAGGTCATGATCTTCCACAGGAGAGCGCACATCTCTGCTGAGTGTGTTCCTCCTTGTTTGTTGATGTAGGCTACCACTGTTGAGTTGTCCGTCGCAACTAACACTGTTTGATTCTGGCACTGGTCCTTGAAGTCTCGAAGGGCCAGGGAGACTGCCTTCAATTCTAGGACATATATGTGTAGCCTTTTTTCCCGATCTGACCACAGACCCTTTGTGGAATTTTGGTCTATGTGAGCGCCCCAACCTTCGTTTGAGGCGTCGGTAAAGAGTTGGATACTGTGGTCTTTGGGATGAAGTTCTGCACCTTTCATCACGTTGGAGGGATTTTGCCACCAATCTAGGTGGGCTGCAATGGCTTCTGTCCAAGGAAGGAGGTTGTCCAGCGACTGAGGATATCTCCAGTGCTCCTTGAGATGAAACTGAAAGGGCCTCATGTGAAGGCGTCCCTCCGGGACCATTTTCTCCGTTGAGGCTAGCAACCCAATTAGAGACATCAAACATCTTGCAGTCAAAACACGTTTTGACTTGAGTAGTAGGATCAAATCCTGAAGTTTGAGCCATCTCTCTTGAGTGGGTTTTACAAGGGCTGAATCTAGATGGTATTCGTAGCCCATGAACGAAAAACACCTGAGTAGGTTTCAGTTCTGATTTTTTCTGATTTATTATCCACCCCAAGGACTGAGTTAGGTCTACCACTGCCTGTGTGTTCACTTGGGCTTCCTCCTGAGACTGGGACCTGATCAGCCAGTCGTCCAGGTATTGGTGAATTTTGAGTCCTCTTGAGAGGGCCATTAGTTTCACTTCCTTTACGATCATTGTAAAGACCTGGGGGGCTGTGGTTAGTCCGAATGGGAGGGAGGTGAATTGGAACACCTGTGTCTTGTAGCAAAACCTTAGGTATTTCCTTGAGTTGGATGGATGGGGATGTGTAGGTAAGTGTCCGACAGATCTATCGACGATACCCACTCCCCTGGAATCAGGGAGGTCCTGATGGACTCTGGAGTTTCCATTTTGAACTTTTCTACGTGTAGAAAAGTGTTGAGCCTGTTTAGGTCTATGACTGGCCTCCACCTTAGGTGAGGCTTGGTACTAGGAACAGGCGACTTATTAGAAAACACATAAACGAGTCGCTTGCTTTACAACGTGAAACCGGAAGTGGACTTCAGTTGTAAAATATAGTAAAGATACTTATCTGAACTATGAAAAGACATCGAATTGTGATTCTATGTAATAAAATAAAGAAACTGATGAAGTTTCCATATCCAACAACATGTATATCCTTGTAAAAATGAAATAATATTCCTTGTAAGATAAGGTATTGCTATATTCGAGTGGCCAACGAGAAAGTGGGGCGAGAGGTCAGAGGTTATCACGTGACGACAACTAGCAGTGTATCCGGTGGCTAACATGAACTGTCTTTTTTTCTAAGACGTTGGCCCCGGGTGTGGCAACCCGAGATCAGCACTAAGTCCCACATGGTAAGCTATTGTAGCGTAATAAAATCTTACCCTTACAGGTCCCTTACAATGTATTCAATACTCACAAGACCCCTTACAATACATTCAACACTCACAGAACTCCCCACAATGTCTTCAATACTCAAAATGCCCTTCACAGTACATTTTAATACTCACCAGACTCCCTACAATGCATTCAATGCTCACAAGGCCCCTTCAATACTTACAGGCCCCTAACAATGTATTCCACACTCACAAAACTATTCACAATGTCTTCAACACTCAAACTGCCCCTTACAATGCATTCAATACTCACAAGGCCCCTTACAATGCATTCAACACTCACAAGGCCCCTTACAATGCATTCAACACTCAAACTGCCCCTTACAATGCATCCAATACTCACAGAACCCTTACAATGTATTCAACAGTCACAAGGCCCCTTACAATGCATTCAACACTCACAAGGCCCCTTACAATGCATTCAATATTCACAGAACCCTTGCAGGCCACGGTGGCAGAGTGGTAACACTCTTGCCTCCCACCTCTGCGGCCGGGGTTCGATCCCCGTCATGGCCGTAAGTGGGAAAGCTGGTAGTGGCTTGCCGTTGGTCGGCAGATAACAGTACAGAAACCTAGCGAACTATATGTACTGGTTTCCTCTGCCCTTCCAACTACCCGTCGTGATATGACCTGTACAGTGTTGAAAGCGACGTAAAAAACCCCAAATAAATAAACAGAACCCTTGCAATGTATTTAACAGTCACAAGGCCCCTTACAATGCATTCAACAGTCACAAGGCCCCTTACAATGCATTCAACAGTCACAAGGCCCCTTACAATGCATCCAATACTCACAGGACCCTTACAATGTATTCAACAGTCACAAGGCCCCTTACAATGCATTCAACAGTCACAAGGCCCCTTACAATGCATTCAACAGTCACAAGGCCCCTTACAATACATTCAACACTCACAAGGCCCCATACAATGCATTTCACTACTCACCAGACCAGTGCAGTGAATACAGAAGGTAGGCTTGAAGTAGGTGGTTTCGTGGAAGTTGTGTTTGAAGCACTTTCTGAGGGCGTGACAGTTGGCTCTGTTGAAGTAGGTCTTCATCTCAGCCTTGCTGATCATCCCATCCCTGCAAGTAATGGAAACCAGCTTTCAGAATTATCTCCACAAGTAGAAGGAAAGGGCAATTATTTTGTTTGGTCAAAACACATGAACTCTGGCAGCTAAAATTTTTAACAAAGAATTCTTCATCGCACCAACATAAATATGAGGTCCTTTCAAAGCCCTTTTCATTGAAATCATACATAAGAGGTTTATTGAATTTTTTCAGCATAAAGAATGATGTGGTTTGGTCTTTCATTACCAGATGGCATATCTAATTGAGTAAAGTTTGACATTGTTGGGACAGTAATACTATATTCAGATGAAATTAAAATCATTTCAACTTAAAGATTCAGATATAAATGGTGGGGTGCTATTGTTCTGTAGTAACACCATTTGAAAACAGAGACTTACTGTTCTAGAGCCGTTTCAAGGCACATCTTTGAACAGAAGGCATTTTGTTTTATGTATTTTTATTTTTCCTTTGATTAAATTATGCATTGACCCATGTCCAAGTTAAAAATGCATTTTATAAATGCATGATGTATAATCCAAATAACAAACCTTTAACAGTGCTTTTTAATGGGTTTTAATATAATTTCTACGGAAATCAGTGTCTGAGCTAGCTTGGTACAATTGGCATACTGATATTCCCGAATGTATTATTTTATTTCTGTTGTTACTTTGACTTCCTTGTTGGTACTTGGAAGGGTACGGCTTTTAGGGATGACAATCAAATGTTAATAAAAACTCTGTCTTCAAGTTTGTGCAAAATTAAGGCACATACCAAGATATGATGCGAATCAGTAATACACAGATGTTCAAATAGTTTACCTAGATATAGAAAGCTTGAAAAATTTAATTTCATTAAAATTTAAAAAAATCTGGATCCAGTGCCGGCAGTGTAGAGCCAGACGAGTTCATGCAAAGTGTCTGACAACAGGCCAACTTTAAAAGGGGACTATTACACACGAGTGAGCAATTGACAAAAAAACTAAGGATTTCACAATAAACATTAGAAGAAATAAATAACAATACAGCCATTTTATACATCAATATACAGTTTAAATGCGACTGATGTATTTTGAAGGGTTTTCTTCTGTTGGAGTTTAATTCACCATGTGTTACAACAACAGTGAATGTTTTTGAAGCTATAAGGTATGAATTACAGACCAATAAATGTTATTATCTTCTGTATAACAGGTGGTTTCCATATGAAATGAACCAGAACATTTTATGGGAAATATTTGTGTAAAAAATATACTACTAGGATTTTTTTAGGGTCTATTAGCAGTATACTAATTATACCAATTATTCAGCCACTATATATTGTAAATTGGTCTATTCATGTGACTAAATGTGTACAAGTGTCCATGTGTACAAGTGTCCATGTGTACAAGTGTCCATGTGTACAAGTGTCCATGTGTACAAGTGTCCATGTGTACAAGTGCCCATGTGTACAAGTGCCCATGTGTACAAGTGTCCATGTGTACAAGTGTCCATGTGTACAAGTGTCCATGTGTACAAGTGTCCATGTGTACAAGTGTCCATGTGTACAAGTGCCCATGTGTACAAGTGTCCATGTGTACAAGTGTCCATGTGTACAAGTGTCCATGTGTACAAGTGTCCATGTGTACAAGTGTCCATGTGTACAAGTGCCCATGTGTACAAGTGTCCATGTGTACAAGTGTCCATGTGTACAAGTGCCCATGTGTACAAGTGCCCATGTGTACAAGTGCCCATGTGTACAAGTGCCCATGAAACAGTTGCCATAAACTGTATTTGGTTTCACTACAATACACAGAACAAGTATAAATAACTGTACTGTTGAATTTTTAACAAAAAAAGGTCTCTGTGACCTCAGTGTGACAAAAGGCAGATTGGGATGCCACAGACTCGTCTTGCCAGATTAATCTGCTTTCTGATAAAAAAACTGGGATGACTCTGTGTGAAAGTCCATAATGCAGACATCACAAGAGCGTGATAATATTTCAGCGACTGTCCACGGACTCAAAAAAAAACCCTTTTTTCATTTTATACTGGCAAAATCCATGGATATGGAATGATATATATGTAAATTTCCCAAATTACTGTCTTTTTAAAAAAAACCTGAAGATTCCTTTTGGGTTTGTGTGAATACTAGGCGTATTTGACAAGCATAATCCGTCTAATCTAGATTCTTCAGATCAACAGATTCACTTGTGATGTGACTTGAATCTTAATCCGGATTATTAATTCGTTGATCTACCTGGCGAGGTGGATCAACAGATTCAGATTCATTGGATTACCCATAAGTCTTTGTAAAATGTGGCAGCAAATTTTAAGATTTGGGAAAAAAATTATAATATTTATGTTGATTTATTTTATTTTGTTTATGTTGGATTTAGGTCTACAGAAAATTGTATTTCACAAATCTAGCTAATCCAAAGAATCCAAATCTGAATTTGGATTACAAAGATTATGCAGATTTCTGTTTGTGAAGTATACCTAGTGACATCTAAGAACTGATAAGATCTTCATTGCAAAAAAAAGTCACTTCTGCTCAAATACCCACTAAATTACTCTTTAGAAAAAGAGGGAATCTCAATCAAGGTCATTACCATGACAACAGCCCCCCAGTAACCAATCAAAACCCTCCAATCAAATGAATAACTTTTGTCTCTTTTCTAGGTCATAAACTTGTCTTTTATAACTGAGTGTGGAGCTTTAATTAGGGGGAAAATGTTACAAAACACACAGTATATGTGAGGAAAGTTTTCACTCGGTAGTAATTTTAGCTGTTTAATGTGTTTGAACAGTGAAAATAATTCCTGATGAAATATTAAATATGTATATGTCTCTTTTGTAAAAATGTATCGGTAGTGAAAACTAAGTTATAAAACTGATTAAAACTTAAAAACAAAATTTTCCTTCATTTAAAATGTTCACATATATATACGGTACATGGCATTTGATATATGTGATTAGACTAAGAAAACATCTTATTTTCACAATGAGATAATGGCAGGCCATTATAAGGAATGACAAGATTCATTTCCCAGTCTTACCTCTTACCGGACAATGCAGGAGTTGCAATAGAATTCATTTCAGTAGAAAACAATGGGGACAGTAGTTATTTTGGAGTGGTTTGATTAACTCCTTTAGTTTTATCAGGTCACTTTTGGCATTTGGTTCATATCACAATGCTGAGCTGAGGAATGCAGAAAAGCACACTAGTTGGTCAAGATTCTGCACTGGAACTAGTCAGCACTAGCAAGTACCTGACAAGTAACTGGCAAGAGTCAAGTCAGAAATTGAACCCAGAACCTAGCTGGAGAGGTGAGTGTGTTACCCTCTATGCCCCCCCCCCCCCCCCATCCCCCTCAGGACAGTAAACAAATGAGTTCACTGCATATATCTTACGAGAGGGGACATGTACGACAACCAACACTGGCACAACCAACAATTTACAACAGAAGTTAAACTACTGAAATGTTTCAATATTAGTCCTCTCTCTCTCTCTCTCTCTCTCCATTGTTTCTGGACCTTCTTCCAGTAGGTTGAATTGGTAACAAGGCTGACAACATTAATACAAAGTATTTTGTGTGAAGCCAAAATCAAAATCTGCACAAACATTAAGTAAGGGATAATGTTGAGCTCCAACTCGTGATCGGGAACATCTCGAGACTGTCCTTGCACAAACTTGTGATCTGGAGTTGAGGCAATCATCTTGAGGTGGGACTCCCATCTTGAGTTTTGGCTGCACAAAATCGAGATATTTACCCAGAGTTGTAGTCTGCTATTTAACTGAGGTCAACTAATGGCTGATTGGCTGATTTAAATGTCTGGGCTCATATGTTGTCTACTTACTTTATTTAGTGGCTTCCAGATAGGTGAAAGATATATTGCTGTATTTGTATGATGAGTTTACATCTGACAGAAAAAACTGTCAAATTTCCCAGTCTTTGACTGTGGGTGTCACTATTGTGTCTGCTTACACTTCTGACCCTTGGTTATCAAGAATGGTTATTGATTGTTTTGGGGCATTATAAGGAAAACTACAGTGTTCTACATGTGACACTCAATTCTCTGCTTTTCATAACTGCCATCTATTCATCACTTTTAAGAATTGTTTTGCCTTGTTTTAAATACACCAGAGAATTCTGATAGTGACCCCCCCCCCCCCCCCCAACACACACACACACACATAAGGTAACTTTCCCTGACAACTGTTGCCATGGTAATTGATCTACTTACTTGTCTGCATCCAGCACGCAGAAAGAGTCGATGAAGGGGAAATTGCCAGCAATCGCCTCAAATTCCTCGTGGGATATAAACCCGTCACGATCGTGGTCATAATTCTTGAAAACAGCCTGAAAAGTACGCCAAGGAAACATTGCAGTATTTAACACTTACATCATGTTAAAATCTATGGGTTTCACTTCTGCTAAGAAGGTTATGCAATTGGTGGCTTGAGTTTGATTTTTTTGTCCGAATGTAATGTATAGATTTTGCAGAAATTTTCAGAAAATGTTGACAATGGCATAAAGAACAGAAGATTACATTTTAGTGGTGATCTGTAATGCTGCGGTAACTTTTTCAAGGATTTATTATGATTGAACTCACAAGCAATATTACAGGTGCTGGGCATTGGTAGTAGTACACACTCTCTAAGTGAAACATCATGCATGATTTCTTTTTTTTTCAATAAATTTGTTTATTTTTGTATATTTCAGCTCAGAGTACATATCTCTCATATTAATTGAGTAATAAATCAATGGATTAAAAATTTACATGCTACTGCTTGTCTACCATGTGACCTTGACCTTTTTTTTTGAAACATCAGCCAGCCAATCTTATTGCAATACCGGGTGAGAGCTCATGATAGTTACAAACAGTAAGAGACTTAAGTTTATACTCATGGGTCAAAAATGGAACACACAGAAAAATAAAAAAAAAACCTCGAGTGAAACATCAGTAGCTTTAGCAATCGCCAGCTACGCAAGTCACCCAGACATAATTGCTGTAATTAGAGAAGTTGACGTCAAGCTGGAGGCTTTTGATTGGCCACTGCAGTTTTCCCTGCAGTCGACTAAATATAACCACCCCATGCGTTGACTGGCTTTTGTCCCCTAGACAACCCCTGGCTCAGAATGGCTGGTTAGTGTTTTTGTTGTTTCAAATTATACATTAGTATTTTATTATCTGTCTGTAACAGCAGGGCATGCAATAAAGATTTATTGCAGATAAATATCTGTAGTTCAGGCCTATGAATAAAAACACTGCAGCTGTTTTTGCTGACATACAGAATAGCGATATGCCTAGGTCACCCATCAAAATACATATTGCAGTTTATTCCAAAGTATCAGCCATACCGGGCCAAATCCTGACCCAAGTGCCAATATCATACGTTCAATATTCCCAACTCATTTTTGTACAAACCAAATTATAGACCCTGATAGCTGAAAAAGTACTGGGAGTATGTGCTACTCAATCCCTCACTATTATCAATATGAAGTGGTTCATCCATTAAATATGTACAAACTGAGATTTTGTACAAGTTGCAGATTATACAAAGAGCCTGTACAACTTGTGAGATGCCAACCAAGCCTTGTATGCCTGTACTCTGTAAACTTCTGACTAAGTATGTACATTTTAACGTAATTATCCTGCATCAATGTATACAGATTATTGATTCAAACAAACAGTTGAATTTACAAATCTTTTTCTTCAGGGTTGTCATAGTAGTCTAGTCCAGAATAGTCTGGTCTGGACCCATGCACAAGTCCACGTAATATCAAATCTAATGTTATACACAATTGACCTGAAAAACAAGTCATGTATATATTTCAACCCTGTATAAACTGGACCAGTACTTCCATGGTAAAAAGGGGGGGGGGGAGGTATGTCAGGGGTTCCGAAGTGGGAGGCATGCTGGGGAAGTGGGTAACATCTCAGAGAAAGTGGGTAACATGTCAAGGAACAAGGTAGTAGTGTTGGGACTCGTCTGCAACCTTCATGGTCAAATTATTTGTCCATTTTTCCACCTGATAATTGAGCCATAATCGCTTATTTTACTCTATTGTTGGTCATTATTTCATGAAACCTCTCTGGGATGAAGTATTGGTCAATCTGGTAAGAATAATGGTGATATTTATTAGCTACCAAAAATATCCACTTCCTGTAAATATGATGGCACACATAAACAAGCTCAAATGTCATGACAAATCTCTCAATTTATAAAATAAAAATGCCTGAAATATATAAGCATGGCTATTGAGATACATTAGGAAAATTAAGATTTAAGCTCTATTATTAGACGATTAATTGAGCAGATGTCTAATCGTCCTCACCACTAGTGGGTAGCATGTCAGGTTAGTGGGTAGGTTGTAGGGAAGCAGGTAGCATGTCAGGGAAGTGTGTAACAGGGGATAACATGTCAGGAACATGTCAGGGAACCGGACAACATGTCAGGGAAGTGGAAAACATATCACAGAAGTAGGTAACAAGTCAGGAAAGAGGGAACATGTCAGGGAAGCGGGAAACCCCTCAGGGAAGTGGGTAGCATGTCACAGAAGCAAATAACATGTCACAGAAGGGGATAACATGTCAGGAAAGAGTGTAACATGTCAGGGAAGTGGGCAACATGTCAGGGAAGAGGGTAACATGTTAGGAAAGTGGGCAACATGTCAGGGAAGTGGGTAGCATGTCAGGGGAGCAGGTAGCGTGTCAGGAAATGGGTAACATGTCAGGGAGTGGATTACATTTCAGAAAAGTGGGTAGCATGTCAGGGAAGTAGGTGACATGTCAAGGCAGTGAATAACATGTAAAAGAAGTGGGTAACAAGGAAGGAAATTATATCACATGTCAGGGAAGCAGGCAGCATGTCGGGGAAGAAGGTAACATGCCAGGGGAGTGAATCACATGTCAGGGAAGTGGGTAACGTCGAGAAATTGGGCAACATGTCAGGGAATTGGGTAGCAAGTCAGGGAAATGGGTAAAATGTCAGGGATATGGGCAGCATGTCAGGGATTTGGATAACAAGTCAGGGAAATGGGTAACATGTCAGGGAAATGGGTAGTACACTTGCCTCCTACTTCACCAGTCTTGAGTTTAATTTCCTGCCTAACTTGACGTGGGAAGGTTGGTAGTTGCTTGCCAGTGAACGGTGGTTTTTAGTGCAGAATGTTGACCAATTAGTATGCACTGTGTTCCTCCATCCCCCAACTACCCACAATAATATCACCTGTACAATGTTTTGCACCTAAAACTATCCACCTATCCATGCTTTAAGATGTACATACATGTATTTTGGATCTTGGTACAATGATTTTAAGCTTACTTCAGATACATCGATCAAGCTCAATAACGACATAAATTTGATAAGATTGGACGATGTAGAACTTACCTCAACCATGTCGTGCACGTGTTTATTGATGGTTTCGGGATCTGGGGGACTGACACCAGCGATCCAATCAGCAAACACCACAGGTTTTGTGGGTGTGGAGGGCTAAAATGTACAAGACAGAACAGCTATTACATCACAGATAAAAAAAATTGTGTCTCAGAATTTCACTGTTTTATTGTCACTGTTTACCCAGCTCTAAGTAGTGTAAAAGGCAGAAACCAAAAATATTATTAATAAAAAAATTTCCACAGTCAATTTCTAGAACTAAGCAAATTGCTTTGTAATTTGAAGCCTTCTGAATTACCATCCCTGTTTTAATATACAGTTGATACCATTTCAAATAGTGGAACTTGAAGTATGTCACACCTTTAAAACAATACCACTGCTAATACACTACTAATAAAGAACTTCACTGATAAACTCATGTGGAAACAAAATAACGTAAGTAAGTCACTGTAATACCTGGGTCATGCTGACATCAGCCAGGCAACACTTATCTGCCACTTTGACGTGATTATTCAGATAATTTTCCAACTGAGGAAAATGGTGTGACATCAAGAATGCAAACGTTTCAGAAAATAGGTCAATTGCAATAAGACAGTGTGTTATAGAGATAATACCTGAGTGTGGTGCCTCCATTATGTAAACATAATGTGCCAAAGAGGTCACACAATGCAAAGAGTTTTAGTCAGAGCCTTGTGTCGCCATACATTTGAACCCAGGTAAATATGTGCTTCCATATCACTGAATGGTGAAGCCTAATAGCCGGTTTAATCCCTTCCACTAACTTTACTTCAAAGGTCAAAGTTGGGGTTTTACGTCCCGTTCAACAGCCAGGGTCATATTGGAACAGGTCCTCAGAATTGTCACTTGTGGGACTCGAACCCACAGAGGTGACAGCCTATGATTAGATGCCAAACTTGCTAACCACTAGGCCACCGAGGACCTCTAACTTTACTTCAAGTCTTTGCTTAAATGTTCACCAGCACTGACCCCCAAAAAAACTAGATTGGGCCAACTCGGCACCAACATATCCCCAGACAGGTCATCACTCACGCCACAGGTTTTGATCAGGAATTTTTTAAAACATAATTACCCATTATTATATGAACTTCAGCACATCAATCTACTCTGTTTATATCTTCCCAAGGAAGATGGTGTATCCCCAGACGCCGAATACATAACTCAAACTAGATTGGGCCAACTCGGCGCCAACATATCCCCAGACAGGTCATCACTCACGCCACAGGTTTTGATCGGGAATTTTTTAAAACATAATTACCCATTATTATATGAACTTCAGCACATCAATCTACTCTGTTTATATCTTCCCAAGGAAGATGGTGTATCCCCAGACACCGAATACATAACTCAAATTATATTTTCAATCTTCCTGCAATGATAACTCTAAACCTATTTTCAAAGTATTTAAATGATTGATGATTGAATGTCCATTCTAAAATAATAATCCCAAAAGAGCATATCTGTTTCTATATTTGTTGACAAATAAAATATTATTTTAACTCAACTCATCATACTTTTCAATCTTCCTTCAAAGTATTTAAATGATTGATGATTCAATGTCCATTCTAAAATTCATAATCCCAAAAGCGCATATCTGTTTCTATATTTGTTCACAAATAAAATATTATTTAAAAAAAAATTATTTATATTATTATTTTATTATATTATTTTTAGAATTTGCAAATTGTTTTCAGTTATTCATTTCCTCTATACCTATATATGTGGTCCATATATATGCAACCTAAATATGTGACACAATCTCAGTTCTGACTCCCCTTTGTGTTATATGTAATGAAGCCCACTACCTCCCACCCCCACCCCTCTCCCCTTCTCCACACCTCTCTCACTATTACACAAGATCTGCAACCCCATTGAGTTCTTTGTTTCTCATCTGATATCATTAAATACCTTTGTTTATTTAGTGTCACTCAATATAGCTGGAGGTCCCAGAGGTGGGGATAAATGGTAAACAAACAATCTATATAAAAGGGGTACTCAAATACAAAAAGAATTGAGAATTTTAAGTATGTGATTATCAACTGAAATGAGTTCATAACTGTAGGAGCTGTGTCAAAATTAACTGAGGCAAGTTGAATAAAACTGGGCTAGTTGAGGGTTAAAAATCCCCTAGTTTTACTACATAAGGATATAATTTCATTAATATTGGGACTTAAAGCTCACTTAAAGTGTCCATTTTGTCTACTTGAATATGTTTAACCAGTTTCATTTTAAAAAGTTAAAAACTCAGCAAGCAGAGGTATAACACACAAAAATAAGTTCTTAAAAGACTAAGATAGCCATAACATTATTAATAATCAAAATTTAAATAGACAGGCATTTCCTTTGAAAAATTCAAAGATTTCAGCTCTATAACCCACATAGTTTGACAGTTACTGGGCTTTAAAGTGGCATAATGTCCATAAATTGGGTTTCTGTGGGCATTTTACAATTGTTAAAGAGACCTTAGCAATTAAACTACAGATCTGAAACTTTTTGGGGGACATACATAACAAACAAAAATTATATATAATACAGTTTAAGACTTGTCACACTAAGCATTTCCAAATAACAGGGCAAAATACGGAAAAAATGTCAAAAAAGGCACTTGGGCGAGTGTCTATGGCCCTCATACACAGGTTAAATGTCTACTAAAAACCTTGATTTTCGGCACATGTAAAAAGGACATAATAATGTATTCCCAGATGGGATTTCAGCTCCATCAATCACATAGTTTAACAGTCACAGGGCTTAAAGGTGGTAAAAAGTCCAAAGTCGATGTGGCTTTCAAATAGAATATGTATCTAATAAAGTTTGAAACTTCTCAGACTTACCATTTCCAAGTTACAGAGCAAAATATGTGAAAAATGTCTTAAAAGTGTCACTCAGGTGGGTGTTTAAGGTCCTCATACACAGGTTAAATGTCTACTTGAAGCCTTGATTTTTGGCACATGTAAAAAGAACATAATAATGTATTCCCAGATGAGATTTCAGCTCTATCAGTCACATAGTTTAACAGTCACAGGCCTTAAAATTGGCAAAAAGTCCAAATACTGGGTCTTTATGGGGCCTTCTAGAGACCTAAATGTGGCCTTTAAATTAAAGCTTCAGACTTAAAATTTGTCACATACTAAGATTACACATAGAATATACATCTAATACAGTTTGAAACTTCTTAGACTTACCATTTCCAAGTTACAGGGAAAAATATGTGAAAAATGTCTAAAAATGGTCACTCGGGTGGGGATTTATGGTCTCATACACAGGTTAAATGTCTTCTTAAAGCCTTAATTTTTGGCACATATAAAAATAACATACTAATATCTTCCCAGATAGGATTTGAGCTCTATCAGTCACATAGTTTGACAGTCACAGGGCTTAAAAGTAGCAAAAAGTCCAAATATTGGGTCTTTGGGAGCCTTTTAGAGACCTCAATTTGACCTTCAAAATTAAAGCTTCAGACTTAAAATCTGTTACATACTAAGATTACACACAGAATATATATCTAATACAGTTTGAAACTTCTCAGACTTACCATTTCCAAGTTACAGGGAAAAAGATGTGAAAAATGTCTTATAAGGGTCACTCGGGTGGGTGTTTATGGTCCTGATACACAGGTTAACTGTCTATTAAAGGCCTAAATGTTGGGGCACATATAAGAAAACACATAGATATATTCCCAGATTATATTTAACTTAGATGAGAGACATAGTTTGAAAGCTACAGTGCTTGAAAGTGGCAAAAAGTGCATAAATTGGGTCTCTGTGGGCACTTTTGAGACCTTAAGTCGACCCCTTTGGGTAAACCTACAGCCCTAAAATTTTCTACAGACAAGGATTACATATCAAAGTTATACCTAGCGCAGTTTGAGACTCATCAGAATTACCACTTCCAAATTATAGGGCAAAATATATGAAAAGTATAGCAAAAAATCCCTAAGTGGGGGTATTTATGGGCCTCAAACACAATTTTCTCCTCAACTTAAAGTCGTGATTTTCGGCACATGTACTAAGAACATATTAATGTGTTGTCAGGTAAAATTTCAGCCAGCTGAGCATCATAGTTTGTGACCTACAAGGCTCTAAGTGGCCAAAAGTCCAATTTCTGACCTTAAGGTGGCCATAAGTTCTTTTTTACTGGGAGTTTAAGGTCACCTTAAAATAGGGATCTTCCTTTTGGCACCCTTAACATGTGTACCAAGTTTGAAAAAAAAATATTAATTTGTTTTTGAGTTATCGCGTCCACAAGGAAATTTCTACGGCGGCGGCGGCGGCGGCGGCGGCGGCGGCGGCGGCGGCGCGACGGACCTGAATCCAATATATCCCCGACTTTCGTCTGGGGATATAATTATATTTTCAATCTTCCTGCAATGATAACTCTAAACCTATTTTCAAAGTATTTAAATGGTTGATGATTGAATGTCCATTCTAAAATAATAATCCCAAAAGAGCATATCTGTTTCTATATTTGTTGACAAATAAAATATTATTTTTAACTCAACTCATCATACTTTTCAATCTTCCTTCAAAGTATTTAAATGATTGATGATTCAATGTCCATTCTAAAATTCATAATCCCAAAAGCGCATATCTGTTTCTATATTTGTTCACACCTAAAATATTATTTAAAAAAAAATTATTTATATGATTATTTTATTATATTATTTTTAGAATTTGCAAATTGTTTTCAGTTATTCATTTCCTCTATACCTATATATGTGGTCCATATATATGCAACCTAAATATGTGATACAATCTCAGTTCCGACTCCCCTTTGTGTTATATGTAATGAAGCCCACCACCTCCCACCCCCACCCCTCTCCCCTTCTCCACACCTCTCTCACTATTACACAAGATCTGCAACCCCATTGAGTTCTTTGTTTCTCATCTGATATCATTAAATACCTTTGTTTATTTAGTGTCACTCAATATAGCTGGAGGTCCCAGAGGTGGGTGGGGGGAATCTGGGTGGGGGATGTGGGTTGGGACTACAAAGAGATGGAGTGCTACAGCATAAATGGTAAACAAACAATCTATATAAAAGGGGTACTCAAATACAAAAAGAATTGAGAATTTTAAGTATGTGATTATCAACTGAAATGAGTTCATAACTGTAGGAGCTGTGTCAAAATTAACTGAGGCAAGTTGAATAAAACTGGGCTAGTTGAGGGTTAAAAATCCCCTAGTTTTACTACATAAGGATATAATTTCATTAATATTGGGACTTAAAGCTCACTTAAAGTGTCCATTTTGTCTACTTGAATATGTTTAACCAGTTTCATTTTAAAAAGTTAAAAACTCAGCAAGCAGAGGTATAACACACAAAAATAAGTTCTTAAAAGACTAAGATAGCCATAACATTATTAATATTCAAAATTTAAATAGACAGGCATTTCCTTTTAAAAATTCAAAGATTTCAGCTCTATAACCCACATAGTTTGACAGTTACTGGGCTTTAAAGTGGCATAATGTCCATAAATTGGGTTTCTGTGGGCATTTTACAATTGTTAAAGAGACCTTAGCAATTAAACTACAGCTCTGAAACTTTTTGGGGGACATACATAACAAACAAAAATTATATATAATACAGTTTAAGACTTGTCACACTAAGCATTTCCAAATAACAGGGCAAAATACGGAAAAAATGTCAAAAAAGGCACTTGGGCGAGTGTCTATGGCCCTCATACACAGGTTAAATGTCTACTAAAAACCTTGATTTTCGGCATATGTAAAAAGGACATAATAATGCATTCCCAGATGGGATTTCAGCTCCATCAATCACATAGTTTAACAGTCACAGGGCTTAAAGGTGGTAAAAAGTCCAAATATTGGGTCTCTGTGGGCCTTTTAGAGATCTCGATGTGGCTTTGAAATTAAAGCTTCTGACTTAAAATTTGTTACATACTAAGATTACACATAGAATATGTATCTAATAAAGTTTGAAACTTCTCAGACTTACCATTTCCAAGTTACAGAGCAAAATATGTGAAAAATGTCTTAAAAGGGTCACTCAGGTGGGTGTTTAAGGTCCTCATACACAGGTTAAATGTCTACTTGAAGCCTTGATTTTTGGCACATGTAAAAAGAACATAATAATGTATTCCCAGATGAGATTTCAGCTCTATCAGTCACATAGTTTAACAGTCACAGGCCTTAAAATTGGCAAAAAGTCCAAATACTGGGTCTTTATGGGGCCTTTTAGAGACCTAAATGTGGCCTTCAAATTAAAGCTTCAGACTTAAAATTTGTCACATACTAAGATTACACATAGAATATGCATCTAATACAGTTTGAAACTTCTTAGACTTACCATTTCCAAGTTACAGGGAAAAATATGTGAAAAATGTCTAAAAATGGTCCTCATACACAGGTTAAATGTCTTCTTAAAGCCTTAATTTTTGGCACATATAAAAATAACATACTAATATCTTCCCAGATAGGATTTGAGCTCTATCAGTCACATAGTTTGACAGTCACAGGGCTTAAAAGTAGCAAAAAGTCCAAATATTGGGTCTTTGGGAGCCTTTTAGAGACCTCAATTTGACCTTCAAAATTAAAGCTTCAGACTTAAAATCTGTTACATACTAAGATTACACACAGAATATATATCTAATACAGTTTGAAACTTCTCAGACTTACCATTTCCAAGTTACAGGGAAAAAGATGTGAAAAATGTCTTATAAGGGTCACTCGGGTGGGTGTTTATGGTCCTGATACACAGGTTAACTGTCTATTAAAGGCCTAAATGTTGGGGCACATATAAGACAAGAGTCCAGTGGTTGGCCTTCACCCAACCACAGAGTCGAATCTTAGGACAGGACTGAGTGTTGAAATCTGTAAACACTGTATTATCGCCCGCATTTGGAAACCGCTTTCACGGAAGTTTTCAGATTTGTGTCGCGAGATGGGTATTTGTTTACAAATATAAAAGGTCTGTAGATGCACAGTTTTACAAAGCTGGTTTAAGATGAAAACCACCAGCATATTTCCTGTCCACGGACTTGCCTCATTAATATTAATGAGCAAACATGTGCACTCACGGCAGTTCTTTGAGGGGGTTTTCCGATAATATTTTACAATGCTGGTTTAAGATGAAAACTACCAGCATATTTCCTGTTCACGGACTTGCCTCATTAATATTAATGAGCAAACATGCGCAGTCACGGCAGTTTTTTGTGGGGGTTTCCCGACAATATATTTTACAAGGCTGGTTTAAGATGAAAACTACCAGCATATTTCCTGTTCACGGACTTATAGTTTGAAATTTGATTTTGAAATGAGAAGACATATTTCAATTTTGAAGCGTGGATATATAGTACTGTATATGGATATTTTACAGAAGCAAATTGTAAGTATTTCAACTGAAAATATATTCGTGTGTTGTTTCTACAATGAGTGAAAATAGGGAGAAACAGATAATGCTGTATTTTACCGATGACAATTACGTTTTACAAGGCTGGTTTAAAATGAAAACTACCAGCATATTTCCTGTTCACGGACTTGCCTCATTAATATAAATGAGCAAATATGCGCACGGCCGTTCTATGTCTTCCAAATTGTTTTATATTTACAAAATAAACCAGTTCGTCAGTAAAAGATGAATGAGCGAAAATAGGGAGCCGCAGAAATGGATTGACAGAAAAATGAAAACACGTGAAAACTTCTAGGACATGCAAAAGCGCCTCCGAGTGGTTGAATGTAGAACTACGGAGTTTGAATATTTTCATTGTCTCTGCCAGAGGTGTCCTCGATTTTCATTGGCTAAACGAAAAATGTATAGTACTACCGTGACGTCACTTCATTCATTAATTTCTTTGCGGTTTATTTGTTTGACAAATGGGTAGATGCGCAGACAACAATGTTACATTAATAGTGACTGCGTGATAAACCAGCAGACAAATAAATTAATTGGGGTTTCCACGTCTAGAAACCAGCAGACGAAACCGTTAAAAAAGACTCGTTCGAGTAGACCATCACAATAGCAAACACAATAGTTTCTAGGACATACAGGTTCTTTGAGAAAGCCAGACGAAGTGCCAGACAAGCTTTTTACTTTATAAAATATAACTGAATAAAAGCATTAAAAATCTTCAAAATGGCAGAGTGTATAATATACACATTTATGTACAGATATGTGAAGAAAATATTATGCAGAATTGATATTTAAGGGTTTAAACGGCGAATTTAAAATCGTGACCGCAACTCAGTACATAACTCAAATCAAAGATTCGACTAAAAACACATAGATATATTCCCAGATGATATTTAACTTAGATGAGAGACATAGTTTGAAAGCTACAGTGCTTGAAAGTGGCAAAAAGTGCATAAATTGGGTCTCTGTGGGCACTTTTGAGACCTTAAGTCGACCCCTTTGGGTAAACCTACAGCCCTAAAATTTTCTACAGACAAGGATTACATATCAAAGTTATACCTAGCGCAGTTTGAGACTCATCAGAATTACCACTTCCAAATTATAGGGCAAAATATGTGAAAAGTATAGCAAAAAATCCCTAAGTGGGGGTATTTATGGGCCTCAAACACAATTTTCTCCTCAACTTAAAGTCATGATTTTTGGCACATGTACTAAGAACATATTAATGTGTTGTCAGGTAAAGTTTCAGCCAGCTGAGCATCATAGTTTGTGACCTACAGGGCTCTAAGTGGCCAAAAGTCCAATTTCTGACCTTAAGGTGGCCATAAGTTCTTTTTTACTGGGAGTTTAAGGTCACCTTAAAATAGGGATCTTCCTTTGGGCACCCTTAACATGTGTACCAAGTTTGAAAAAAAAATATTAATTTGTTTTTGAGTTATCGCGTCCACCAGGAAATTTCTACGGCGGCGGTGCGACGGACCTGAATCCAATATATCCCCGACTTTCGTCTGGGGATATAATTAGCTAAAATCGGCAGTTGGGCAATGAAAAATAGTAAAATAAGTCTGCATTAAAAAAAAGCATATTTGGTACGCTATTCTTTACCTTGTCATACTGAAGACGTTACTACAGAAATTATACACAAATATATCAGAGTTGGTATTCACAAAATGGATCAAGCTCAAGTTGAACTAAAAATCAGCTCAAGTTTACAGCTGTTTATACCAAACTTAAGCTGATTTTTGGCTCAACTTGTGCTTGATCCCTTTTGTGAATACGGCCCCAGGAATGTGGAAATACTTATCCCAGTGATCAGCAATGGGCAACAGGGCATTAGTGATCAATGTGTAAGAAAGAAAGCCCAGCACTCCTGTCCAACTGTTGCATGTATACCCAGGAACATACTCTTACTAGTTGTACAACTTATCTTTGTACTAAAGAGGGTCTTTCCATATAAAATAAACATATTCAACCTTGTATTTGGATGGGGTGTATTTGGTCGAATTTGGTGGGATTTGTATTTGGGCAGGACATATCTGTGGCAATATAACATCATCTGGAATGGGATTTGTATTAAGGTTGGACACGTCTGGGCCAATATGACATCATATGGAAAAGGAGCTGTGTTTGGGGTGGCTTTTCGAATGTTTGAAAAAGCCAGTATGTCCTGTCACAAGCTATATTGGACTCTACACACTAAAGAGGTTGGGGGGGGGGGGGGGGGGGGGGGGGATGCTACACACAGGGGTGGTTCAAAAGGGTCTGGTTATATAACTCAAAAATAAATGTACTGATTACATGATAAAACAATGCTTGGGTTTCAGTATTTTGTGTACTTACTTACATAAAACAATGCTTGGGTTTCAGTATTTTGTGTACTTACTTACATAAAACAATGCTTGGGTTTCAGTATTTTGTGTACTTTGAATGTGTCTTGTACATCAGAAGCTCTGATTCTGTTATTATCTAAACATGTCACTTTAACATAATAATTAATTTTGTAAAATTGTATTTATCTATTGTTTATATGATCACCCCTCTTCTATTTTATGAACCTTCTATAATGCGAACAAAATCATAATACTGACCCCTCACCGTTCCAACATATGTGAGGATAGTTGAGGACCCACTGTATATCTACATATCTACTGCTAGTAGTGGGTTTTCCTATTTTTCTAACAAAATACAAAACCTAAAGGGTCTCAAGAGTAGAAACATTTACTCAGGTCGGGAGTAAACAAAACACTGATTCAAATCATTCTAAAAACCCGCTTAGATAAAAGCCTTTACACCAATTCCATCCGCCTTTGGTTTTTAATGCTTTGCCCATGTTTCCTTAAGGCTGACTGTAGATCCATGATCAACAACACATATGCTAGTGTTTCCATACAGCAGACATAAGATGGCATATCTTTATTGAGTGTTTTAATCACCCTACCTCGTAAGTTCTAATGAACTGGCCATTTTGACGACTGACGGTCGAGCCAGAATTGAGTATTCACTTTATTTTGCATTTTGTAGGTACACATCGATCCAGTAATACGTACCCTTTCACACTACAGGCAGTATCACTCACGGTGACCTGCATGTGGTGAAACATCCCTTGGATCTCCACCTGACGTCCGTTTGCAAACTTGCAAATCAGTGGTGAACCATCCATTACCTTACACATCCTACTGAAGTGTTAAAATGTTTATAATTTCCGCCTCTGAATTTGTTACCGTGAGCATACAAAGATGAATGTGAGCATGCCCAGATGAATTTATTGCTATGGTAACTGAAGGTGTAGACCACAGTGTATATAGGGTTGTGACTCAGACGTCTTTCGAAGTAATACAGCGACCTAAGACAAGTGGAAGTAATACAGCGACCTAAGACAAGTGGAAGTAATACAGCGACCTAAGACAAGTGGAAGTAATACAGCGACCTAAGACAAGTGGAAGTAATACAGCGACCTAAGACAAGTGGAAGTAATACAGTGACCTAAGACCAGTGGAAGTACGTGGATGTTTCGCCACTGTGACACAAGGTCGCATACACATCTCCAAGTTGAAGGACAGGTGCGCCACATGCCTAGACCGCGAATGAGACTGCCTGTAGTGTAAACAACTTGGATGAAATGGGGCGACCTGGGAGGTGGTTCCACCACCGAGGAACAGTCCTATAACTGTGGGACATAAAGCCTGTAGTGTGAAAGGAGCATAAGGACTTTTTGACATGTTGTATTTAGTAAAAAATGTTTGTATCACTTCATTCAAAATCAATACCAATTGGCCGATTCCACAAAAATGGTGTGAAATATGATCAAAACCCCCCAAAAGCACATGAATCAATTTAAAATTGTCAATTACTGATTGTGATACTTGCACTAATGTATTTGTGAGTAAATTTGCGTCAGCAGTTCACTGCTATTAGACATGACGGCCTATATTAGGGCTAGCAGTCTGCAACTGTACACTGAAACATTTCACCACTAATCTTTATATAAAGATGCTGACATAATGGTATATAACTCTATTTAATATTTGTGTCTTATTTACTTCCCGACCGCCTTCACTGTGTGGAGTGAACACTAGGATTGGTGGCCTGTGACAAGCAATATGATAGGCATACAGAAAAGGAGAGTAATGGTCCAGTTCAGGTCATTGCTGATCGGTTCTGTGGGAACATCTGTTTACTTGTTACCTAAAAGCTTCAACATCTTAATTGCTACAATAACGGAAATGCTTCTCCACTATTTTTTGGCCAAATTTGCCATGGCTTGAAAAAATAACAAGAAAAACAAAAAACACAGGATTTAGGAGCCAAGCTTTGTTTACAGTAAACTGTATTTTCATCCAAAATATGGCATCAGGCTTTCTAATTGTTTTCAATGTCCATGAAAACCAGGATTTAATTCCATCCTGGTGAAAGTTTGAAATACATTAACACCTCTCGTATCCGACCTTTCATTATCACAATAGTCAATTTTATAAAGTCAGGTCTATACTCTCATATCATATGAATTTTCCTCTGGTTTGACACCAAATTGCTTCTTCTATTTTATTTCCAAGCTTTCTGTTATCTGAACTAGACTTTACTTTCCCATCCTGTTTGGAAAATAGATTTTCCACTATACAAGAGTAACTTGTTATAAGATCTTTCATTCTGCCAGTTAAAACATTAAGTTCAATGTATGCATGGTTAAGTAATATTTGACTCTTTAGTGCTGGCATACTAGTGAATCTTTCCATATTTTAATTGGCAGCTCTAGTTTTGAGTAATGATTGGATATGTATTTTTCTCCATTCTGCATTAGAATGATGATATGGTCTCCAAGTGTCATGGTATTTAGTGTTATAGTTCCTAAAGATTACAGCTTCTACTCAAACTAACTGTTCTCATGGGTTCAGCCATTTTGTTAATTCACTCAGGAACCGTTCAAAAGTGTCAGCTATCAAGTGGTGATCATTTATTATTTCAAAGTATTTCTCTGCTCTCTTTTATCATTTTAAAGGGAACAAATGGTCGATACATGTCAGTAATTGGTCAGTAAAAGTGGGGAATATTCAATGCAAATTCATATAACAGATTGTCCATATAAATTTCAATTCAAGCATTTATGTCATCTGCGAGTTAGCTTAAATGTCTGGGCAATATTTTGTATTATTATTGTAATGATACTTTGATTCTCAACTTCATACTCACCGTTAGTGAGGTGCTGAAAGTAAGGTTACTTATCATTGTAATTCAAACTCTAATCTTTTTACATAATATGCGATTAAAGGAGTAGCTGTTTGATTGTTATCTGGAGATATACAGCATACTCTGTAGAACTAGAACCTGCATCAGTGCAATTTAATGATATAACCTGCGGCAGTTTAAGCCTTACTCTACAAACGTAGAGTATTGAAGATACTCTGGAGAATTATTCAGTAATCAATACTCACCGCAGAGAGGGAACTGCGTGGCTCCCTGGCAAGAGATAACTCGTAGATATCGTCCTCTGTGTAGTGCAGGTCCAGAGACAACTGAAAAAGAAGATGGAAAATGCTCTGGTTACTGGCGGGCGGAAAGTATGTATAAAGAAGAATTATAGGTCTGCTCAACTCAAGTGTCCTGTAAATTAGGGTATTGCCAGTTTTATTTAATGTCAGTAGTTATGCTATTAAAACAATATTACTAGTTTGGCATTTATAGGTTGATCAAAAACCACTTCTAACCACTGAAAAACAGAATATTTTTACATGGAATACTCAGGCTGTAAACACTGAGTTAAAGGTGCAACTGTACAAAACATAAGGCTTAATGTGGAAGTAAAAATATTTACTCTTATATCTAATGTACTGTATAGTTTTATGGCTTAAAATATAAGTAATGCATTAGTTAACAATCTAAAATATAAGTACACCTTAAATTCCTCCTTGGAAAATCTATATATGAAGATATTTCTCATTTTCAACTGAGATCTGACTCAGCAGCTCTTTGCTATTGCATAAACAAATTCCAATTGTCTGTAGAAGTTGCTGTATAAGCCCGTCCTGTTTTCACATAATGCTAAATCACCTCAATATATGCTGCCTCAGCATCAGCCAAGCAGAGCTTGGCTACCCTGGCCAGATATCAAGTAAACCTCTGTCTGATCTGTTACCATCTTGAAATGGAAAGATATGACAACCTTCAAACCTCCACATTTGGATGCACAAATACCAGCCACCAAGCCATGCCACAGAGACATTGTGTCTCAGTTAAAATATGAAATGTTCAAACGCCTCGCCCAAAAGGTCCATTTCTGTCGCAGTGAAAAAATATGAAATGTTCAAATGTCTCACCCCAAAGGTTCATTTCTGTCGCAGTACATGTGATAACAACATCACTCTGTACAAAGCAATACACTGGATGGGTCAGTGTATTACAAGCACTGCACACATATCATTTGATATTTGAACTTCAGAAAAATGTGGTTAAAATTGCAATAACACTAGTGTGCAACACAGTCTGTATTTATAAAAGCTTTTTCATCTTTACTAAAACTCAACAAACTTTTTCTTCAAATCGAGTGAGAAATGAACTTAAATCATACCTCTCAAATGTCTGAGTCAAACTTTTCCATTCAAAGAGCGAGTGACCAGGCTGTGGCTGAACCTATCGCATACTCAAGTGTTGTCACATGACGGTCATATGTCCAAACAAGTATCAATAAATGGACAAGAACTCAAATATAATGAATATGTCCTGTACTTCCTAACAAATAAACTACTGAGGTGCAGATTGCCATGACTGTAGACTGTGCTGGTCGATGTTAACGAGTACATGTCATAAAGTCCACTAGAGTACATGCGAGAGACCTCTACAGAATTCGCCCCCTTCTAGACCTTAATACATCAGTGCTCTTAGCGAATGCTTTGGTGAGAAGCAGGTTGTATTATTGCAATTCACTCTTCTTATCGCTCACTGAATTTGAGTTAAGGAGATTGCAGCTAGTCCAAAACTCACTCTGCAGGGTTGTAACCCGTTCCTCTAAATTCTCTCACATTACCCCTCAACTAAAAAAACTCCAATGGCTACCAGTCAGATACAGGGTACAATTTAAAATTGGCCTTATTACATACAAAATTCTCAACCAAGGTCAACCGGTTTACCTAAGAGGATTAATCCACCCCTACACCTCTTCTAGAAACACAAGGCGAAGTACCCCCAAACTCAAGTTTCTTCAAACCCCCACTTTTGATCATAGAGTTCACAAATCAATCAAACACTTTTCTAATTCCTTTAGTCACTATGCTCCAGTCCTTTGGAACTCTTTCCCCTTTCATGTAAGAAACAGTCCTTATGTTGCATCTGTTAGGAACCACCTCAAAACCCACCTCTTCAACTCTAGTTTCCCAACTTAGTTTTCCTTTCCTCCCGGTCACACCCACAAACCCTTGATTACTGACCTTGAACGCCCTCGACTCTCCCTATGATAATGATTTTGTTTAATTAGCGCACTAAGTTCCTCTCTGTGGGGAAGATATTGCGCTTGCAAAGCAGTAGATTAGATTACTAGCACATGCCATGCTATGAATTCATGTGAAAAGAACTGATCCATTTGGAGGCAGAGGCTTTAGTTTAAAAATACTGCAAAGGAGAAGAGGAATGCGACTGTGCAATGCACCCACCTTTGATAAAAGAGTCAGGTTTAAAAGTGTGTTGTCTTGGAGCCAGATGTTAGTAAGCAGGCAATATTTTAGACAGTTACTGCAATTCCCGCAAGCAGCAGGTATTACTAGCTTCCCCCAAGCATAACTTGACCTATTTCTTGGAGGACACTTACAGAGTAATCACAGAGATATTATATAGTTTTAAAATCACTTTTTTCACCTTTTGTGCCACTAAAATGATATATTTTTTGTCACGCAATAATCCCTTCATGCAGTTGGACGGGAAAGAATTCTTTTTCCAGAAAACTAAAATTCTTGAAAAGGAAACTTCTTGGCAAATAACTGTCATTTTTGGCTGCTGTGATGTTGTTTTTGTGCCGCGTATTGATCTGTTTTTGCCCGTCTTGTCTCTGACAATCCTGGCAAGTTAGACAGTATTTTCTCCCTGAAAATCCACCCCACCACACGTAAACCCCCTTGTCATTTTCACATGCAAAAAGTCTTTGATTCATTTTTGATTTTTTATATACATTTCTATTATAATACCAGTATTACACCAAAGTAAATATTTTTTTATGTATTATGACAAGGATATGTGTTACTTTTCTTACACCACACTGTTGTGGATTGAATTCCAAGGAAAACAGATCCCACAAGGGAGAGAGGGTAAATTCAATTTCTTTTATAAATGGTGGCTTTTTTATGGCGGCAATAGTTGAAACACATTTTTACCTCAAGTCAAGGAGGTATTATTTTCATGACTGTCTGTTTGTTAGCAGGATTACGCAAATACTATTGGTTGGCTCTTCCTAAAAATACAGAAGATGAGGCTAACTGGTCCAACTGATAGATCCCATTAAGTATTGATCGTAATCTGGATCACCATCTGGATACAAAAAGAATCCAGATTTTCCCATTTACTTATTATATATGTGCTCTCTGAATGCTTTGTTAAAAACTATTATCACAAGAGTGACCAATGTTTCTTAGAAGCCTTTATTTTAATTTGCTCTATACAGACTAGATCAGTCCAGATATATATCTTATTTAGTTAAACTTATCACTGGTAATGTCTATTCAGCAAAAACATCTGATTTTCTTGCTCAGTTTTGGAAAATGTAAAAGGAATAGTAAATACAGCCAGCTTTGTACTACAGTACTTTTTTTACAAATTTTCTCTGTTTTAACAAGTACTCTTTAAACTCAATTACTTTTTTTTTTACAATTTCTCCATGTTTTAACAAGTACTCTTTATACTCGAATACTTTTTTACAATTACTCCATGTTTTTACAAGTACTCTTTCATTGGCAACAAAATAACCAGAATTTGTATATTTTGTTTAAAACTTAGAGAATGTGACATTTTTAAGGTCAGGTTTAAGAGAATATTTACAAACCAAATAAGAAAATATCTTGCCAGAGTTGTACTAATACCTCTTGTCCACTGTTGTAATTTTGCTCAAATTCCAACAGCTTTACAGCCGGGAGCAAGCTTGTGTCAGTCATGAAACCTATCTATTAATCTGAGAATTGTGTGAGTCATGAAACCTATCTATTAATCTGAGAATTGTGTGAGTCATGAAACCTATCTATTAATCTGAGAATTGTGTGAGTCATGAAACCTATCTATTAATCAGAGAATTGTGTGAGTCATGAAACCTATCTATTAATCTAAGAATATCGGTCGCACAAACACAACTATCGTAGGCCTCTGCTCTATTTTAGAAGCGTGTATAAAAACCTTAGCGTGTGAGCACTTTCCCTCCCGACTCCTGGGGTCAAATCTCATCAGCGATAACAGCCTTACAACCAATCTTTTTTTCTGATACATGCTACTTTTGGTCTATTTTGTTTACTCTTTTCCTGACCCAAATAGTCTTTGTGCAAAGATTTTTCCTGCAATTTATGCCAGGATTGGTTGTAGCAGGGATCAAAATTCAACGTCGGCTTGGTCTCCTGATAACTAGTGAATGTGGAACAGCAGCATATTCTGGGCCATGGAATGGGCTGATTAATGTACTTAAATAAGTTCAAAGGAACATCTCCCTGCGTTCTAAGACCTTTAGCTTTCAAAGAACTTGTGCTTAATGACATCCATTCATCAAGAACCTGATGCTTCCTCCATCGACACCAACAATCGTGTTAATTAATGACTTTCAGACTGACAACTCATTCAGTTCAGTGCACCTACTGTTATTATTATTTTTCAAAAATACACTATTGATAAAGAAAATATGCAAAGTTTCAAACTATCCACCACTTATTTTTACATGATGTGACTTTTATTAAAATACCATCCATTTTTCAAATCTGTAAATTACTATACTGTTCTTTAATAGCAATTTTGGGGCACGGTCACGTAGTGGGTTACACACTTGTTTCCAACCTGGTAGGTACTGGGTTTAATTCTTAACATTCCAAGTTGGCAGTTACATGCAGGAACCAGACAGTTTTCAGTTCAGAATGTTAACAACTTGTATGTACTGCTCTCCTCCATCAGCACAACAACCCATCATGGTCTGACTTCAACAATGTGTTGACAGTGACGTGATAAATCCAAATTAACCTTTTTGTGCTAATTTCTACTGAGATTATCTATTAACATTTATATCTAAATTTATAACTTTATTAAAAATTATGACAAAGGTCTTTACCAGTAATAGTATTTATACACTAAACTTGTCACTGCATGTACAGAACAGAATGCAGATTCTAGCAAGTTTTCTTGGTATTTTTAATATACATTAGTATCATATAATAATATCTCAATATCAATCAATAGTGATACAGTTTTAATATCCATATTAAAAGTGTGAATTACAATATTATTTCCAAGAAGTTAGTGACCCATTGTCTGAACATAGTTCTGTAGCTTATACTTACTAAACATTAAAATCATGAGTGAATAACTTGTGAGATTTGTTTAGAGATGTAAGAGACGTGACAACACTTTACTGGAACCATTAGTGTCTGCATTTCTACTGTACTGATATTCAGGAATTCATGTCCACTCTCCACAAAGGACATCTTGTTACTTTCTTAACACTAAAATTATTATTGATGAATATTCACTTCTCCGAGGAAAAGCTTTATCTCCAAATCTGGTTGGATAATAGAGATTCAGGGACTGGAAAAAAGCTCTCAAGTCACAAGTTTCAGGTTTTTCTCCATAAAAATAAGATTTGTCGGAGATTTGACATGTTTTTCCTCGCCTGTAATTCAATGAAAGTCTCTGAGTTTTTGGCTTTAAATTTGTCTTAAATGTAAGACAGCTAGGAGGGTGACCTACATGTCTTACCTTATCACAGTGGTTTTATAAAACCTTACAACAGTTTACTAACAGCTTTGACAGTTCCTCCTTTCCATTCCTCTACGAGTCAGTCAAACCCTTTGGCCAGAGTTTTGTTTTTAATCAGAGTCTGTCAACTGATGGAGATTAAGCACTATAAAAGTCCACATTAGATTAGACAGGTGAAAATGTCAGCAAGGTAGTTTTGTCACAGGTAACGTAGCAAAAACTCAGCTGACAAAGGGAAAAACTGAAATGTGAGACAAAGCAGAAAGCTGGACTTTGGCTCAGACTTGAGACACACCTCTTGACGCCACCCCCTCCCCACTTGCTGTGAGTATCTTCAAAACAAAAATCTGTTTTGCAACTTCATACAATGCAGGTATGTTGTTGTCATTAAATGTCCTTCATTTGGAGGAACCACCACAAATTTCAAGGCAAACAACATGCGCATATAAATATATGTAATAGAATGTCATTTCTGGTTGCAGAAAAAGCAGCTTTCAATGCGTGTTTTCATGCAAGGGATTTTGTATCCATGCCTCGCAGTAACAGACATTGTTTCCTGTTATACAAATATGATTCACAAATTCTTCTTGTTCAACCAGAGGTAAATTTTTTCTCTGTACTTCATTATGACGGATGTGATTGACTGACTGACTGGCTGGCTGACTGACTGACTGACTGGGGCTTAAATTCTTATAAACACTGGTTGTTGACAGGAGAAAGTAGTGGATACTAGTTGGTCAACATTCTGCACTGAAAAAAACATCGGGCACGAGAAACCTACTTCAACCTCCCTGTCTTTGGGTCAGTAATCAAAGCCGGTAGCTTAGAGATTGGAGGTGGACTGTGTGTTATAAACTGTGCCACAGAGCCAACCACTCTCCTTCTCTCCATAGAATAAACTGAATTGTGAACCAGGTACCGAGGAGAAAAAAATATCAAAATATTGTTTATACCCATAAATACTACAGGTGATTAATGATGCTCGGGTTTGTCCAACTAACTTCCATTTGTATCAATTGCTACTTATTTGCACAGATATTTGACATTTAATATTCATGAAATTTTCTTGCATAAAATAACAAAATTTGTTTTTCTGGTGCTTGCAGTTACTGTAAAGATGTTTACGTTAGAGAAGGGTCAGTACCATTTAGCATTTATCATTATAAAGTCATACCTCTGCATATTAGATAGGGCAGTACTGTTTAATACTGTAGTGACCAAATCAATGTTTTACATCCCTCTAAACAGCGAAGACCTTCATAAGATGGATTTGAACTCACAACCTCAGAGAAGTGACACAGGAGTGATTATGTCAACCACTTGTCCTCTCGGGCTCTATTTTAACGCTGTAACAATCCCACTGATAAATTTATATACACAGAAACACAAAATAGCAAACCGTACCACAAAACCCCTGATTGTACACAGGGAAACAGAGACTATGAGTTCACCACAAGGCTCTGGTGGCGATATACAGCAGACTCCAATCATGATTGAACATTTGAAAAACTACAAAAAGTGCCATCATAGAAAGCCAGCCAGACTGTTTGTTGTATCTTTCGGGACAGACATTCAGGGTCCAGATAGTACAGTTGATTCCTCTAAGACTGACATGTCACATTCTTAGCAGATTCACAAAAACATGAGACCAGGAAAAAAACTGTAATTTAGCACATTTTGTGTAATAAAAGCACCCTGGGCTTGACACATATACATGTGGCATTAAAACCTGTTCACTCAAATGTCAAGGTATTAGCAAATAATTCTACCAGAGATTGATTTCACAAAAGGACTTGGCCCAGACTTAGAATTTAAGTTAAAGCTTTTGTCTTAAACTCAGGCTTAGTCTGTGGTGTTACACTTGGTGGGTTTCTTAAAAAGGGTCATTCTAGGCATTGGCTGTGTCTTTGGCTTAGATTTAAGTTAACCCTAGAGTGGGCTTAACTTTTGCAAACCACCACAATCATTCCAAATGTGTTTATTCTTTATTTCCAGGCATTTTGAAGGGAGAACACTTAGCTCAGACAGAAAACTCAGCTTTAAGTCCATGATTTAGCCTAAGTCCAGGTTAAGTCTAAGACCTGGCCCCTGGACTTCCAGCAGGAGAACAGCAACAGAGGAGGACCCCTTGGTTCCAGAATTTGTACTCTATTAAAATGGAATGTAACTTATGAAGAGTACTAAGTATAAAAAAAAGACCCAATATTTGCTTATTCTTAAAGTGACTTCAACTTAGCAGATCTCTACTTAAAGCTCAAACCGCAATAGAGATCATGCAGCCTCTCAGACCTGACAGTACAGGAGCTATACGAGAATATCTGGTAGTGTTGATGACAATCCTAGCTAAGCTGTTTTGGACACTTTGGAGCTTCCTAACATTAAATTCTGAAAGACCTCTGAACAAGGAATTAAGATAGTCAAGCCAACTTAAAATGTTATGTTCCCCCAATGTTTGAAAAATTTACAAAGTTACTGGAAGTATATATACTTTGGGTTATTGCATGATGTCAAATGTTCATGTGCACAAGTACTATTTCCTGCTTTGTGTACTCGATATATGGTCTGTAACCACATTAAGTACTCGTAAGTACCCAGGCTAAACTGTCCCGACGCTGGCCTGACCTGTGAGAATAAAAATATGCTCAGGTAAATTACTAAACATCGAAGCAAAGCTCTTATTTCAACAGCAGCATTTAAAGTGGGCAATATGGCATGAGATTATGTCAATGAACACTGTTTACAGCCACTGCAGAGTTATTTTTTAATATCTGTCAAAAACAAGTCCCTTCCATTGTGTCAATCTCGGTGAAATATCATTGATTGTGTAAATGCCAGGGACGTTCAACAAACTCTGTTACAGAAATAAATAGAATAAATGCAGAAACGTGTTTTGCAATATTTAGATGAAATCCGCATTTTGGCCTTTGGCTGTATGACAAATATCAGACATTAGTTATCCACAAGCAGGACTATTCAAATATCTGGAGTTTATGTAATTAATAAAACAGCACATTTTATTGATGAATTGTAACGTTAATTTGCATAACAGGTGGTAGCCGGCTAATTTCCCTGTCTGAAAGTCTCCCTATTTAGGTCAAACATGACTTGTAGAGGATAATAAATGATCAAGTTTTAAAAACTTCTCCTGTATGACTTAGTGTCTGGCCTTTAAGCATTTATATTAAAATGAAAATTTTGCATACAGAAAAATGTCTGTACTAATAATTCTCAGACCATCAATTGCAGATATATGTAAAAACTTAGCTCTCTAAACTTATACCTCTCATTCATGAAGGTATGAAAATGTATGTTACATTATATGTTTTTTGATATATAAATTTTCTGTTGTATGCAAGTAACAAAAGGTAATCAGGTTTTACTTTGAAAAAACACAAAAATTATTTACAGATATTTGCAAAATACCCCAACCAAAAAGAGAGTTGGCTTTTTGTTTTATTTTGGCCACTATCAGAACTATATATTTCAAGCAATCTTTGTACGACTGATTACATGCAGGAACCTCCATTATCCAGTCATCTATTGTCCAGTTTATTTCGTTTTTTAAAACTTATTTCCTCTCAAAAAATTTACACTTCCTTCGTGTTTAATGTCAAAATACCTCTTCTGTTTTATGAACAAAAATCAACAGTCTCTCACTCAGTTCAGATAACAGATTGTACAGTATTACCAGGCACATCTGATACTGGGTGGTTGTTACATGTATCGCACTGATGATCCCGGTAAGTGGACTTATTAATAATGTCCTCACAGTGTCAGGAGCCTCCTGATGATGATAAAACGACATAAAATGAAGACAACAAGCTCCTGTTTAACCAGGATTTTGAGATAAAAAGGTACATTTAATTGAAAGCTGATGTCGCCTTCTACTGCATGATGAATTCTCATTAGCAGAGTTTTGCTACAGCGGCAAAACTCTCAAAGTATGACTTCAAAGGCGATTAAAAACCAATAAATTGATAATTCACACTTAACATTTCTGATATCTTTGTGACAATCAAGAAATCTATACAAATTCTTTGAAGCAATCCATAATGCAATCATTTCAATGCACGAATCTATTCTTTCGCCTACAGGTTATGTCTAGAACAGTGTATTCTTTTAAAATGTGATTCTCCCTATGTTCAATGCCAGCTAAAAAGACCTCCACATCTTTTCAGCTTTTGAAGTTATTTTACAAACAAACAAACAAACAAAAAGACAAACATATACAGCCAAAAACATATTCCTCTTGAGGGAGATAATAATACACCTGAACTGTGTGCCAGTCTCTTGCATACCATTACCTTTTATTACAATTTACATTTATTGTGTAATATATTAAGGGACTTGTCTAATAGTTGATAAGCTTGAGCCTCGCTAGAGCTCGCGCTTCTACAGATCACTTTCTTTTTTTTCTTTTTTTTTTTTGGTCTCCGGATTTTGATTAAATTGACAACACTTGTGCATTCTGAATTTGCCTCTCTTGCTCTCCAATAGCTAAAAGGACACATACATACATACATATGTCCTTCTTGCATTGGACTTTCATGAATTGTGGCACAGAGTGATGACTTTCTCTGCTCACTGAAGTTAAGCGGCAATGGGCTATGTTAGTATTTGTATGGGTGACTGTCTCAGTTCGGGACCAGCTGTGGGATGTATCTAAGTTGGAATTTCTTTGTGTCACGAGACTTTTGTAAATTCTAGTGCACTACTCATGTCTCTGATGGCTTTGCACTCGCGCTAGGGGACCAAAACATCTTTTGGCCTTGTATAAGATGGACCTTATATCTCCAGTGTGTGCCACACAGTAGCGTCACCCAGTGAGAACTTTGTGTCAAACTGCTCACAGACACGAAAATAGCCCATTCAGTGTATGACTGACAACATTGAACAGCTGCTCATCAAATCATTTATGTCTCAAACCACAACCAACGGCCAAGGGGCGAGTACTTTCATCATAACTTCAGACAGCAGCGGGAAATCTCACCACATGACTGGTAGTATGTATAAAATACTGGAAAGCAGGTGCTTTGTTTTTAACATCGGTAAAACTCAAAAAGGGTGTGATACTGAATATCTATAGAGAACTACTGTGGCCTAGCAGGTAACACACTTGTCTAGGAACTCAGAGGACGTGGGTTCAATCCCAGGTACAGGCAGATACATAGTGGCTCGGATGACCACTTAAAATGGCGGTCCTCTGTCATTGGGTCCTATCCCCAGTGGCAGGTTAAAGAACCTCAAGGACGTTGATAAATGGTCATCCTTGAGCCTCTATCTTCCAGTTAGGGGAATGTCAGTTACTTGTGAGTTGGGGCTGTACCTGTACAGTCGGATTGGTAAATAGCGCTTTGAGTCCTGTAGTATATGGAGATATTGCGCTGAGTATAAATACATAATAATAATAATAATAATAATAATAACTAGAAAATAGTTTTTGCTGAAGGTGTATAGTGGCAATAACAACGGCAGTGCAGTGGTGCCACCTGTAAGTACACCTGTGATACAAATCCAGGAGACGTCACTGAAATCCATCATGTAGTTTTCAAATATTAGCAATTAGATCTGTAAACTTAGCACAATATAGAGATTTCCTTGGGACCTCAGGTTCCCATAAAGTGGACGGCTAGGAATCCTGGGCTGGGGCCAAACTACACCCTCATACTGCCTTACCACTGAACACTTACGTCTCACAACCAGGGATTCCCATCTTGTGACTGGCATAGTAAGTCTTATGACACACACTCGAGTCTATAACTCCTAACACCAAGTCATTATTAGTTTTGGAAACAGGAAAGATTCATTGATACTTGAGACTTCTCTCCTCGTGAGAACAGATAATTTGCCTTAAGTCCTAAAGGGAAGTCTTAATGCAGTCTTGATGAAGACAAGTAGTCAAGAAGACACGTTTTTAAATGATTTTTGAAACATAGGACAGAGGTCTACCTTCACACGATCATAATCCAGATTTTCCAGATTAATAAAACTAGTTGTATGGCTGACTACTGTACTCCTCTGACCACATAATCTGGGCCATCAGGCGGCAAACATACTACAGTGGTACAGATGTATCAGGATTATTAATTCAGAAATGATACAGTGAACACAGCACAGACTTACACAGAGTACGGTCTCCTCTATTAGAACGTTTACAATTCTTTTATTGGAATGTATTACTTATATTTTAACTCAACGCAATATCTCCTTCATGGCAAAACTCAAACCTTTATTTAAACCCATCCCGACTGAACAACCACAAACCCAAGCTCTCTAGTGACTGACATTCCCAGGGATGCCTATTTATCAAAATCCCTGGGATTCTTTTGCCTGCCACTGGAAATAGGATCCCACGACAGGGGAACACTTGTATGTATCTGCCTGTGCCAGGGTGAAACCCAGGTCCTATCTGTTCCTAAGTGAGAGTCTTACCCATCAGCCCACAGTAGTCAATATGACATCGCTGAAATATAACTTCTACAAACTTGGGGCTGCTACAGAATACTTCTGAGTACTTGTAATAAAGTAGTGAGTACTGGACTATTTGGTGTACAGAATTGAGAAACAAGTACTTTTTTCCACTTGGTCATTGGCTATTTTGAAAATATTTACACAGAAAAGTAACAAAATTAGATATTTTCTGCTACTTTACAATGAATACTATCTTTGTCTACACAAACTCAAGCACTGTTCAACGGCCCAAGCTTAAATGTTAACGTTTCTTACCTTGATCATGTTGACGAGGTCCATGTTCCCTTCCACAGGCACGCTGGACTGCTGCACCATCATGAGCTCGCGGAAGATGTTGGAGAGCTGCGCCATCTTGCGGAAGTTGATGAGGTTCGGGTGCAGTTTGTCAGGCAAAGCAGTGTTCAGCAGAATCAGGTCCTTCAGGTGTACTCCTCTGGTAAAAACAGGTGAAACTACATTAATAACAGAATCAGGTCCTTCAGGTGTACTCCTCTGGTAAAAACAGGTGAAACTACAGTAATAACAGAATCAGGTCCTTCAGGTGTACTCCTCTGGTAAAAACAGGTGAAACTACATTAATAACAGAATCAGGTCCTTCAGGTGTACTGCTCTGGTAAAAACAGGTGAAAATACAGTAATAAGAGAATCAGGTGTTTCAAGTGTATTTCCCTGGCCAGTATGGTAAAAACAGGTGAAAATACTGTAATAACAGAATCAGGTCCTACAGATGTACTCCCCTGGTAAAAACAGGTAAAAATACAGTAATAAGAGAATCAGGTCCTTCAGGTGTACTTCCCTGGTAAAAACAGGCGAAAATACAGTAATAAGAGAATCAGGTCCTTCAGGTGTACTCCTCTGGTAAAAACAGGTGAAACTACATTAATAACAGAATCAGGTCCTTCAGGTGTACTCCTCTGGTAAAAACAGGTGAAACTACAGTAATAACAGAATCAGGTCCTTCAGGTGTACTCCTCTGGTAAAAACAGGTGAAACTACATTAATAACAGAATCAGGTCCTTCAGGTGTACTGCTCTGGTAAAAACAGGTGAAAATACAGTAATAAGAGAATCAGGTGTTTCAAGTGTATTTCCCTGGCCAGTATGGTAAAAACAGGTGAAAATACTGTAATAACAGAATCAGGTCCTACAGATGTACTCCCCTGGTAAAAACAGGTAAAAATACAGTAATAAGAGAATCAGGTCCTTCAGGTGTACTTCCCTGGTAAAAACAGGCGAAAATACAGTAATAAGAGAATCAGGTCCTTCAGGTGTACTGCCCTAGTGAAAACAGGTGAAAATGCTGTAATAACAAAATTAGGGCCTTTAGGTGTGCTCCCTGGTAAAAACAGGCGAAAACAATGCAATAACAGAGTGAAAACAGTGTTATTACATGTGTTCTACAGATGGGTTGATTGATTATTGTTTCACATCTCTTTTCACACATTGTTTAGGGTTAATGGTTACAGGCTACCAACCTCCCACTTCAGGGTGGTACCTGGGGGTCTGACCCAGAACTGACAGAAGGGACACAAGTGTGTGTCACTTACTACATCACATTGTACCCAGGTGTTCAATTATAATCACATCCTTCAGATATACTCCTCGGGTGAAAACGGGTAAAAATGACCTAATTCCAGGAAAAACTAATGTCATAACAGGTGGCATTTTGTTATTTATGGTGAGAATGATACCGTTAGTGATGAAAACAAAGTTATTACAAAGATGTCAAATGCCTAAGACAATCAGTCTTTCAGAATAACGTGCCATTAAGCCACCACATATACTTTCTGAAGAGAACTGGCATATGGCTTTGATCATGTGACCTATTCAAAAGAAGAAATTGCCACAGTTTTGATGCCAAACCCCATACTTATTAATTTGGATTATATTTGCAAACAGCATGTGACTGTCATACATACGCATACATGTATTTGTTTCAATCGTCCTCCTGACCCAAACAACTATAATGTTGTAACCTAGATGTTGGACACACATGTTAAACACAATACAGGCTGCCAGACCCGCGTAACCAGAACAATGGGTCTACTCAGTTTTTATGGCTGTACTGAACACCTGTTGGATTGATTTTTGACTGGGTTGACATAACCTGCACTTTCAAATGGAAAGTAATAAAACATTGTATTTTTTTTTTCAGTTTTATGTTTCAAAGAGTATTTCCATGAAACAAAAACTTCTCACCTGAAACATTTTATGTGATTTGAGTTCATGTATGTGACATACTTATGCATCACTGTGGTTGGTTCAGAATGGCAGTAGTGTGGAGTCTGATGTTACACGTTGTTGTTTACCTTCCATTCACCCCTGACACATATCTACTTTGATACTCATTTGTGCATTAGGTAGATTTGTTTTTTGAAAATAAACCATCACAATAACACAGAGAACTTCTGGGGTTGTATTCATGATTGGTTGAGCCCATGGCCTCAGACTTAATGGATTTCATGTATGGTCTCAGTCTCAGCATTGGCTGGGTCACTGGCTTAAATGCTGAGACAGGTAGGTAGTGGGCTTAAGTTTTGTAAACAAAGGCTCAAATATGGCCGCCATAATGGTTTCTTCACGTCAAAGTTTGAAATGGCTGAAAATGAAGTACAAGTATATAATAAAACAACCCCTTAAAGTGGCCTTTGGAAGTTTTTATGTGTTTACAAGGTTTCCCATTGCAAACAGCAAAATGTGTCAAACAAGGCATATAGAGTCACCAGTGGATTGTTTTGACTGGAGTCACATGACACAGAAAACTCCTATGGTTATTTGACAACTTTGTTCTGAGCTGAGACCCCTTCTGTGAAAACCATTTGAGACGAAAACTTAGCTGAGCCAAAAGGCTCAGATTTGAGCCAGTGGCTCAGCCTGAGACTGGGCTAAGTCTGAGACCTTTCATGAAATCAGTCCCTGTGTATTAATTTGATCATATTGTATTCTTAACCAGTGTATAGACAAAAACAACAACAAACAGAATGACAGATAAATCACAGAAGCTTTTGTATTCTGAATCAGCTCACACAGCCGGAAGTCATTGCTGTCAAATGCTTTGTTTCCATCTTGTGCTTAAATTATTTCAGTCACTCTGCATATTTATACAGAACAAAACATGGCTATTGTCTGCCGTACAAAGCAACTCACAATAGCTTTTGTAAATTTTCTGGAAATTATCTTACTAAAATGAGAATTATATTACAAATGAATATTCAGGCCAGGCATTGATACAAGATGTAATAGGGTCATTATTTATTTTATTACTACTAGTGTAAATATTGATGTTATATGCGTCTCTCAATTTTTTTGTTCACCAATCAAACTTCACTTCAGATTAGAAGATGAGTATAGAAACAGAAAACATTAAATAAACAAGAATTTAGCTTTCTTCTGTGGTAATTAATGTGAAGGTCTGGCCTTTTTTAGAGAGAGTTCACTGTACAGTCAAAACACATTACCTATCACTGACATTGGTTGAGCTTACCCTCAGATGTGATTTAATTTGACTGACTTCACATTTCATGTCTGTTCACCTCTCTGTGCAGATCATATCATGACAAGTGATCATAAAGTGGAGGAGATCAGTGCATACTGGTCTGAGGTATCAGGGTTTTCATTCAAATCGACGACAGAGGTGGACAGAGGTGGAGGGTGAATAATGTAATAGTTTAAATCAAAGTCAAGTTTTGATATTGCCTGTTTGGAAAAACCTTAAGCTTACACGTGTTACTGTTGTTAGTGTATCACTGGTTAAACACAACAAGAATAATTTTAAAAAGAGTTTTTTATTTGAAAAACCAGTTTATTCAGGCTTTCTCAACAATCCAGTCGTCACACTGTTACAGTGCTTGATATATGCAGAGACCTGCAGATACTAAGATTAAGATACATAATCACAGTTCAAATTTATCAAGGAAAAATGAAACATAAAAAAACCCTGACGGGGGGGGGGGGGCTACACCCCTCCTCCTCCACTTTGCTTCTTCCACTAGATTCACACACCATATGGCTAGGATTTTACTTTATTTTTTAGCTTTATATCATTGACAGATTTTTTTCCACATAAATTTGGAACACATTGACACAACATGTGACTTTGTATCTTCCATATGTGTGACGGACAGTATGGAATTGTGACATCTATAAAGGTTTTTGACAAAAATATATATCTAAAGTATACTCATTTAAATATTTCTATATTTTTCCCAACTGAAAAAAACCCAACACATAGATATTTACAGATGCATATAAGAAATGAATTTCCATGTGTTTCAACTATAATATGAAATTCTATTTTCACTGATAAACAGTTTACCAACATAACAGGGCCAAAGAGTGACAGAAGTCTGACTTTCCACTGACAGGTCTGGTGACCAGACTGTTTTATCACTTCAATGTTTTTATTAGCCATCTAGTGAAGTTGTCTACTGCAATATTACAACTCAACTGTTTTTTGCAGAATTCATTTTTTTTTTATTGAAGTGGCATTTTTAAAGAAGATATTTAAATCTGACTCTGTTGTATATTACTCTCAAACGCCATTCAATCTAGGGTCACTTTGAATATAACATTATTGGAAATATGAAAATTTGTTCCCGAACACTGCAATCAAACCAATGTGCTCACACAAGGATTCTTAATTTTATAAACCAGGCAATATTTCAAAAGTTAAGGGGACCACACTTAGATTTGTATGAATTTCTCAAAGCAGAAAAATATGTTGTTTTTTTCCAGGAGAAAACACAAAAACATAAATATTAGAGGAAAACTAGATGAATGCTTTTGCTAACAAAAGCGAAGCGTCCCTGAGAGTTTAAACTGCCTTGTGGTTTTAATAAGCATGCTGTAAAGCTAAGAATGCACAAAGCTGTACCGTACTGTTACATAAAGCAACCCCCTAAGTGATATCATGACAGGGAAAATCCTACAAAGGTCTTCTTTAATTAACATAAACAAGCATTGTAGACATAGACAAGCTGGAGAAAGTGTTGTACATTGGATGTACAACATTGGATGTAACTTTAGTAAATTTTGTGTAAATGCTACAAAGCATTTCAGTAACGAGTATTGATAACTTCATATAATCATATAATATAATCATATAATCATGTGTGCAAGTATGTATTGCTATTTAGATTGTCCACAGGGTTTTGCAATAGGTTTTAACACATTGTGAAAGCATAAAAGCAACAATAAAGGCAAAAGCTATTTCATGACCCCAGTTTGACTCATACATGGGGGTCAGGAGGTAAAACTAACCGGCTATTTAGACTGTCCACATATGGTTTCCCAATACCTCTTAATACATTCCGAAGCTATAATAGCAACAATGAAGGAGATATCAGGTTAAAAACTCAAAATCAGCTATTTTACGACCCCAGTTTGACCCATAAGGGGGGGCCGTGGGGTAAAACTGACCGGCTATTTAGACTCTCAACATATGGTTTCCTATTACCTCCCAATACATTTTATGGCTCTAAATGCAATACTTAAGAAAATAATAGGGGGGTTGACCTAAATTTAAGGCTCTCAGATTGGAAGGTGTGAGGAAATCACCCATAAATGAGACATTTTTCAAGGGATTGCTCCCAAAATCTAATCAGCTCACGTTTTCGATAGTATGAACAGGTGTGTCAAAGCATAAGGCTGTGTAGCAAGTAGTTTTTCCTGAACTGTGATGATGGGGGGGGGGGGGGGGGGGGGGGGGGGTGTACTTAAAAAAATTGTTTTTGATCATGTGACCTTCATAAAGGTCAAAGGTCAAATTTAAGCATGTAGAAAAATTTTCCTACGCCTAAGGTATATAAGTGCCAAATATGGTTTGAATCCTTCTAATAATAAGGGAGATATTCAAGGGAGACCATAATGCGGCGGCGGCGGCGAGGAAACTGAGGTGAAAACAAATAAGCGCCCCTTTCAGGGATGCTTAATTATTACAAGAACATCTCTGACAACAGTGGGAGTCCATATATAGATGAACAAGGACTTGTATTAACTGCAGTAAAATACCAAGCTCTTCCATAAACGTGTGAGTGGAAAATGTGATATGGTCACATCCCAATACTTGGGTTCTGGGTTCAAATCTTCAGGATGGTGGGTGTTTGCTGGTGGCCGGGTGGTGAATGCTGACCAGTATGCAATGCTTTGCTCCACTCCCTCACCTCCCCGTCATGATAAAACCCACACAATGGGCTGAAATTGATGTGACTGACAAGCTGAATCTCAAAGAAATTGAAAACTAACTACAGTTGATTTCACTGAAAATAAATCTCTCTGAGAAGCTGATTACTCTACTTAATTCTGAACTTCTACTTATCAGGGTATTCAACTGAAAAGAGGGGTTTGACTGTAACCATAGCAACTCACAGTATAGGTATGCGGAAGCCCTCAGTGTGCTGCAGGGCGCGTCTGTAGTTGCTGAAGTTGTTACTGGATGAGAGTAATTCTGTCATCTCCATCAGCACCTGGAGGAATGCAAAAATGTTCATCTGTACATCAATACATGTGCTACAAGTAACTTATAATAAGATGATTTATCAAATATAAAGCTCCTACAGTAGATTACCTTACGGTACACCTAGAAACATACACTAATCAATAAAGGTGGTATAAATTCAGTTAGACAGAAGTTAACAGCAACATAGGTGCTTACGATCCCCCTCTACTCCTGGTTAAAACAGGTGTGTGTAACTCACCTTGTGATACTGCTATTTAATACAGGTGTGTTTTTGTGAAATGTCCAGTAAATTCTGTCTCACTGCTCTATGATCAGTACGTACATGACTTGAGTTGTATCATTGACAGGCATGCTCCTCTTGTGTCCAGTTTGAAGATGAAACAGCGTGCTGACTGGTTGTCAGAGACCTATCGCCTTGCAAAGTCACTCAGACCTCAATTTGAACATGCTTGACGTAAAGATAAGTCAATACAACAGGAGTCATCTTCGACGTCAAATTGCCTATTGTAATCGTCTTGTGAACAGGGACAAGACTGTCTATTACAGGAAACTTATCTCCGACAACAGCCATGATTCTAAGAAACTATGGCAGGAGTTACACAAAGTCCTACATAGATCCCATAGCACTACTCTGCCCACTTATGAATCCTCAAAGTCATTAACTTGAAAATTTTAATTACTTAAATGTAGCTTTTATAAGCTACAAGCTTACCATGTGGGACTTAATGCTGTTCTCGGGTTGCCACACCCGGGGCCAACGTCTTAGAAAAAAAGATCGTTCTTGTTAGCCACCGGATATACTGGTAGTTGTCGTCACGTGATATCTTCTGACCAATCGCCCTACTTTCTCGTTGAAATTTTTTATTAAACCTACCCCTCAGCTGTAAACAGCGGGGAGGCAGGGTAAGCTTGTAGCTTATAAAAGCTACATTTAAGTAATTAAAATTTTCAATTTTATTACGCTACAATAGCTTACCATGTGGGACTTAATGCTGAATTCAACCGCCCGGTGGCGGGATTACAGCTGAGACTGGAAGATATGTAATTTTTTTTTCTAAGATTTGAATTAATATATATACAGAATAGTGCCAGAAATGCCAGTCTGAGTCCCTTTTACAGAGCCCCGATCCCGAAGATCGGGCCTGTAACGAGCCAAAAACCTGAGTAAAAAAGGGACAGTGCTAAAACTGTCCAGATGTTTGGTAGTAGGACGGAAGTGCAGCGGTGCTCACTTCGAGGTCTAAGGGTCCCTATTAGACCTTCACGTGTGACTGACCAACCCAGTGGTTGGGCATCTCATGAAATTTTTAACCTGAAATATGAGATTAACGACAACTGACTAAGTCCTTAATAGAAATTACCTGATAATTAAAAAATAAAATGACCTTACCCGTAACATCTTGAAGGTAAGGAATACCTAGATCCTGGGAGAGACTCCTGAAGACTTGGTTGTAGCGGATGTGCCCCCCCCCCCCCCCCTTTTTTCTTTCCGAGGACAACTGGTCTGAGGGGAAGGATCTAGGACTTGTTGTGCCGCCACCACGGGTCCCAGATACATATTGTTGTCGGTGTCCGACCAAGTAAGGTCTTTTAGGTAAAAATTTGTGAATGTGTTGTGAGCTTTCCAGTGACAGGCTTGCATGATTTGGTCCACCGATACTCCACCGTAAAAGGCCTTAGAGGCCGCGAAGGCCCGGATGTCATACGCTTTGACTTGGACCAAGTCCAAGGCTTGTTGATCTGCTTGTTTGTAACAAAGTAGAATGGTTTGTTTCAACCATGAGGAGAGTGTAGCGGGTCTGATGTCTGAGGTATGTCCTTTCTTAAAGGAGATGAAAAGGAGAGATCGAGACCCTCTCAGGTCTTTAGTTCAGTCCAAATAGAACCTCAGGGCCCGCACGGGACACAGGGTCCTGTCTTCCTTAAACTGTCTATCTACAATGGTAGTCAAAGCAGGGATAGTCACTGGTGACACACTTTGAGAACAAGGCTACCTTTTCCCATTGGCCTAAATTAGCTACTTTGTTAGCGACCCAGGCATGGATGTCGCTGCGGCGCTTGCCGGAGGCTAAGGCTAGCAAGAAAGCAGTTTTAAGAGTAAGATGTTTGAGGTCTGAGTCTTTCATGGGCTCAAATGGTGCTTTGGTGAGCTCGTTAAGGACAACAGAAAGGTTCCACTTGGGTAAATTTCTGGAACTTTTAGGACGATCCCTGTGAAAACTGGAGAGTAACCTATGAAGGTCTGCATTGTGCGCAATGTGTTGGGCCGTTGGGCCCAAAGTGTCAACGATAGCAGTCCTGTAACCATCAATGGTCAAGGGGCGCCTATTTAGGTCTTGGTACAGGTACATGAAAAAATCTGAGATTTGTTTCACAGATGGAGTGGAGAAATCCACCAAATTTTCTCTGCACCATTTTTCAAATAGGGCCCACTTTGACCTGTAGATGGTCCTTGTTGATGACCGCTGAGGGGCAGCAATTCTCTCTGCCACCTCCACAGAGAAGCCTTGTTCTTGGAGTTGTCCGCTCCTAGACACCAGGCGTGGAGGTTCAGCTGTTGTGGATTGTTGTGGAACACATAGTTGTGGGACTGTTTGAGTAGGGTCGTTGACACTGGGAGTTGTAGTGGGATCTCTGTTGAGAGCTGCACTAGGTCCCAAAACCAGGGCATCCCTGGCCAGCCTGGGGCTATCACGATGATCAGGCAATGGCATTGCTTGATCTTTTGGATCACCTTGTGAAGGAGAGCCGTAGGAGGGTAGGCGTAGGCCGTGAGGTTGGTCTAGTTTATGTTCAGAGCATCTATGTTCCAGGCCCTTGGGTCTGGGATAGGAGACACATATAGAGGGAGTTTGTGATTCAGGTGAGTGGCGAATAAGTCTACATGAGGGGTGAACCACTTTCAGCAGATTTGCTTGAAGACCTGAGGGTGCAGAGACCATTCTGTTGACTGCACTTGGTTGGACCTGGATAGGAGGTCGGCCATCACATTCAGACACCCTGGAATGTGCCTGGCTTTCAATGTTATATGGTAGTGATGGCACCAGGTCATGATTTTCCACAGGAGAGCGCACATCTCTGCTGAGTGAGTTCCCCCTTGCTTGTTGATGTAGGCTACCACTGTTGAGTTGTCCGTCGCAACTAACACTGTTTGATTCTGGCACTGGTCCTTGAAGTCTCGAAGGGCCAGGGAGACCGCCTTCAATTCTAGGACATTTATGTGTAGCCTTTTTTCCCGCTCTGACCACAGCCCTTTTGTAGAATTTTGATCTAAGTGAGCGCCCCAACCTTCGTTTGAGGCGTCGGTAAAGAGTTGGATACTGTGGTCCTTGGGATGAAGGTCTGCGCCTTTCATCACATTTGAGGGGTTTTGCCACCAATCTAGGTGGGCTACAATGGCTTCTGTCCAAGGAAGGAGGTTGTCCAGCGACTGAGGATATCTCCAGTGCTCCTTGAGATGAAACTGAAAGGGCCTCATGTGAAGGTGTCCCTCCGGGACCATTTTCTCCGTTTAGGCTAGCAACCCAATTAGAGACATCAAACATCTTGCAGTCAAAACACGTTTTGACTTGAGTCGTAGGATCAAATCCTGAAGTTTGAGCCATCTCTCGTGAGTGGGTCTTACAAGGGCTGAATCTAGGTGGTATTCGTAGCCCACGAACGAAAACACCTGAGTAGGTTTCAGTTCTGATTTTTCCTGGTTGATTATCCAACCCAAGGATTGGGTTAGGTCTACCACTGCCTGTGTGTCCCTTTGAGATTCCTCCTGGGACTGGGACCTGATCAGCCAGTCGTCCAGGTATTGGTGAATTCTGAGTCCTCTTGAGAGGGCCATTAGTTTCACTTCCTTTACGATCATCGTAAAGACCTGGGGGGCTGTGGCCAGTCCGAAAGGTAGGGAGGTGAACTGGAACACCTGGGCCTTGTAGCAAAACCTTAGGTACTTCCTTGAGTTTGGATGGATGGGGATGTGAAGGTATGCGTCCGACAGGTCTATCGACGATACCCACTCCCCTGGGACCAGGGAAGTCCTGATGGACTCCGGGGTTTCCATTTTGAACTTTTCTACATGTAGAAAAGTGTTGAGCCTGCTTAAGTCTATGACTGGCCTCCACCTTTGGTGAGGCTTGGGTACTAGGAACAGGCGACTGTAAAACCCGAGAGATTTTACGTTTTCCACCCTTTCGATGGCGTTCTTTGACAAGAGAGACTGGATACAAGTGGCCAAGGCTTGGTCTTTTTGTTGGGCCTTGTACTCTGATAGAATCAGAGGAAATCTGATCAAGTTTGGGTTTGAACGGAATGGCAGAACGTAGCCATTGGTGATAATGTTTAACACGTTTTGAGAACATTTGTTTGTTAGCCAGTCTCTCGTGAAAGAACGGAGGCGACTTCCTACTGGTGGACTGAATGAGGCTTTGGAGGAGTCATTGTGAAGAGGGGTTTCCACGCCCCCTTCCCCTATTGTGGGGTCGAAAACGACCCCTGGAGCCTCTGAAGTTGGATTTTCCTCTTCCCGAGGGAAAGGATTGGTTACTGCTTTGAGAGGAATTGCCCCCATAGGGGCGTTTCCTGTAGGAGCCTCTTTTCTTGTGGGGGCCACGAAAGGGCTTATTCTGGTAGGGTGCAAAACCCTGAGAATCTTTTGAGGTGCCTTTTTTGAGAAGGAAGTCCTCACCTTCCTTAACAAGTTGAGACTCGAACAAGGAGGAGTCCCAGAAGGACGAGTTCCTAAGTTCTTGGCATCTCGTTTCCCCTAGCTGGGGATGCAATAGAGTCATTTCGGCTTCGCGCCTAAGCAAGCCGGTATTAGCCATAGAATATAATTCCCTCTGGAGAATATGGGCTAGCGATTTGCTGAGACAGGTAAGAGCTCTATGTTGGACAAGAACCGTCTTGTTCCAAAAATCCAAGTACTCAGCAACTTCCTCATATCCGCGCTTTGCTGCTTTCTCAGGATTGGCACCTTTCTGGATCTGAGACTTTATCTTCTTGACAGTTGACTTGATGCTATGTTGGCACTTTTCCAAAGAAGCATTGCAAGAAGAAGAGGTTTTGGCAAAGGCAGCGGTGAAATTGAGGGTTGAGATATTTTGTCTAGCCTGATGTTCCAGCTCCTTAAGGACTGGCATAGGGACTTTGGCTACTGGTGCCCCAGGAGGTCTAGGAGTAATACAGATCTTGGCAAAGTCCGTATTCAACTCCTGGATTTTGTCTTGAAAAGTGGGCTGTCCAACCTTATACCACTTAGAAGTGGATGGAGGAGGCTTGACATATTTTCCCTCAGATAAATTGGCAGCTTTGAAATCATGTTGAAATTTATCAAAGGCGTCCTTGATAACTGAGCTAAGTGGTAAGATAGAGGAAGGACCTCTAGGTCTGAGCTCCTGACGGCCTTTTTCGTCATCCAGACCCAACACTGAAGTTGACGACCTAGGCATAGAGTCCCTGGGGTCAGGGAGAGAAAGAATGCGCCTGAAGGTGTCTACCTCTTCAGAGTATTGGGAGGGAATGTCAGACAGGGCTACTTCCCTATAATAAGGGGGGTCTGGATCATGTTGTGGGAGGTCTTGATCAGAAGCTGCGCCTGAGGGCTGAGCCCTAGAGGGCTTAGAAGACCTGTGTCTGGCCACAGGGGAGTGATCTTCCTCTGAAGATGACACATATCTGGACCTAGATTTATGCTTGCTCTTGTCAGAGTGTTTCTTAGGTCTAGGATGGATCCGAGGTTCGTCGGAATCCTCATCCAGTTGATCCGAGGCAGAGCTCGGTGCTACTGTTTGCCTGTGGCTTTGTTTTTTGTGTGAGTACGAGGAATCCTTCGGTATAGCTTCAGAAGGGGCAACGTACTGATCCGAGGAAGTTTGGTTAAGTACTAGTCGAGGAGGGAGTGCTGGACCAACGTCCACATCCATTGCCTCGGACTGTGCATTAGTACTTGACCTCGGAGGGGGTAGGTCCAGATTAGCAGCAGACTTGCTGGATGGACCAGCTTTTGAAGCATGAGGCGAGGGATCAACCTCGGCAGGCTTTTTAACTGCCAACTCCTCTCGGAGTGATTGAAATGCTTCTAACATGGATGCCTGGAAGGAACCCATTTGCTGCTGGATATGTATATTTAAGGAATCACCCAGGGATTTCTCTAGATTTCTTTGAATTTTGTTTTGTAAAACAGTACCTGGGGTGGGTGGAACAGCTTTTGCTGGGGTCTTTAGTGATAAAGAACCGAAGGCGAGAGGTTGAGGACGGGGGGGTGAGGTAAAGAGGTTATCGGCAGCACTCTCAAGGTCTGCATTAGAACCAGTAAAAGAGTCCCCATCGCCTTCACCCAAGAGATCTAGTTCATCTTTGGAACTAGTTTCCGCTTTTTGCTTTTTTAAGTACCGCTTCCTGTTTTGAATTTTTTGCAATTGTTCATCAGTGAGAGACGTGCAAATATGGCAGGGTGTTTCAAAAGTGACACAGGGGTCATCTCCCTTGCCAGCCTCCCTACAGGTAGGGCAGAAATTATGAGTATCAAAACTGAAGCAAAAATGGCGGCATTTCTGAGCTCTCGGTTTGTCTTTGTTTGCTTGATGGAGAGACATTTTAACGCAATAAAAAGACGTACAATTGAAATTGCCTGAACCGAGAAAACTAAAAACACGCGGATTGAAGGGAAAATACTTAAGTTGTGAAATTAAAAATTTTACAGTATAATCTATGAAATATATTTAAGGAAATGTCCAAATATTAGCCTCCAACAATACGTGAATACTGAGAAATAAATGAAAATGTCTGTATATTTACAAACTGCTACCAGTCATCGTGGCCAACGAGAAAGTAGGGCGATTGGTCAGAAGATATCACGTGACGACAACTACCAGTATATCCGGTGGCTAACAAGAACGATCTTTTTTTCTAAGACGTTGGCCCCGGGTGTGGCAACCCGAGAACAGCATTAAGTCCCACATGGTAAGCTATTGTAGCGTAATAAAATTATCGTTTTGCTACATTCTTCTCAAAATAAATTCATGAAAAATTGTGACAGTTTCTCCTCATCTGAGTCCTGTAACGTGATACATCCCCTCTTTGACCTTCCTAAATTAACAGTCTTTACTCAAGTCACTCAAGATGAAATTGGTAAAATAATCAGCAAATCACCCACCAAATCATGCCTGTTGGACCCATTGCCCACATTCCTTATTAAGGAATGTATTGACATCCTTCTACCATCTATAACCAAATTGGTTAATTGTTCACTCTGTGAGGGACTCGTTCCAGATGGTTTCAAAAAAACTGTTGTCACTCCACTTATTAAGAAGACCTCTCTTCCTGTTGAGGATTTGAAAAACTACCGCCCAGTATCTGGACTTAGCTTCATTTCTAAACTGGTGGAACGTGTAGTTGCTAAAAAGCTGGTTGATCATATTCATTGACATGGCTTGGATAACACATATCAGTCAGCGTATAAGTCAGGTCACTCAACGGAGACGGCTCTGCTTTCCATCAAAATGATATTCATTTGTCACTATCTCGGAGTGAAGCTACTGCCTTGGTACTTCTGGATCTCTCTGCTGCCTTTGATACTATTGATCATTCCACTCTTCTCTGAGCTATCTTCTGGATTGGTTTGGTGTTGGTGGCTCTCTTCTTATTTGACAGAACGCTTTCAGTCTGTTAAGATTGGTTCTACTTTGTCGGATTTACAAAAACTGCTGTTCGGCGTGCCTCAGGGTTCTGTTTTGGGTCCTTGGCTATTATCTCTGTACACATCTCCCCTTAGTACACTGGTTGGTAAACACAAAGGCGTAAACTTCCATTTCTATGTCGACGATACACAACTTTATGTCCATCTGTGACACAGGAATGCCTCAGCTGCTTTTGATAAGTTGAACAGATGCCTTCAAGATGTCAAAGAATGGATGTCGGTTAGCAAACTTAAACTTAATCCTGATAAAACTGAGTTCATACTTTTTGGCTCCAAGAAACAGAGAGAAAGGTTAAATGCATGTTTCCCAATCGACATCTTGGGCAACCCCCTTCACCCCACCGAGTCAGTCAGGAACCTGGGTGTATGGTTTGACTCTGAGTTTTCCTTCTCTAAACACGTCCAGAGTCTTTGTAAAGGCTGCTTTATTCAACTGAGGGATTTTAGAAATATTAGGCAGTTCTTGACTCAGGATGCAGCTGTTTCGGTTGCCAATGCTTTTGTTAGTAATCGGTTGGACTACTGTAACTCAATTTTCAGGAGTCTCTCCAAGTTCAATCTTCATAGATTACAGTCTATCCATAATAGTGCAGCTAGAATTGTTACAAATTCAGTTAAATACACTCGGATAACTCCGGTGCTCTGGAAACTCCATTGGCTCCCTATTCAGTTTCGCTCAGAGTTCAAACTGGCTACCCTGGTGTACAAGTTTATTCATACTGGTTTCCCTAAATATTTTGCTCCATATCTATCCACATACCGCACTACTTACAATACTAGATGCAGTCAGAGTGTTGCCAATTTCCTCAATGTACCAAAATTTCAACCTACAATTCACAAGTCCACTAAGCAGTTTGGCTTCAGTTTTGCCTTTGATGCTCCCACTGTTTGGAATTCACTTCCTGAAGACATTCGTACATCACCCTCTATTGTCTCTTTTAGAAAGAAGCTCAAAACCTATCTCTACGCAAAGGCATATCCTCCTTAGCTCATTTCTCTTATGGCTTCTCCGTGGTGCTGACCTATTTCTGTCCCTGGACTTTGAATTTCCATATTGCTATTGTCTTGTTGCGCCTTCGAGTCCACTACTCAGTGGAGATTAAGCACCATAAAAGTCGAATTAGAACTAGAAGAATGTTTTTGCTGACAAAAACGAAGCAGCCCTGATGAAAAAGAAGTCACCCATAAAAGATGTCAACATATGCATCATAAGCAATAGAAACTGTGAACTTTATTGCATTGTGTATGTTACTTGTCCCTATCTTCATGTTTAATAAGTGTGCACAGTTAAAGTGAGGTCAGCTGAACAATGCAATAGCTGTAGATTAAAAACTCCATAACATCACTGCAAGGTGGCCATAACTTCATTCATATTGGGACTTTAACATGACCATAAAATACGAATGTCCCTTTTCTCATCCTTTATAAGTGCATACAGTTTAGCTCATGTCAGTTGAACAATAAGATAGCTGAAGGCTGAAACTTCTGTTTTCACTGTAAGGTGACCATAACTTCATTCATATTGTGACTTTAAGGTGACCATAATATGAGAATGTCCCTTCAATATCAATATATGTTAGATATGGAAAAAGAAAAGAGCCAGACGGCTTTATTCAAATGTTATGACTTTAGGGGGGGCCAAAATTATATTAACAGTTTAAGGTCACCTTGAAGTCAGGATAACCCTTTGGTTTGCCATCCTTTATAGGTGTGCAAAGTTTAACTGAGGTCAGTCGAACAATAAGATACTTGGAGGCTGAAAACCCCCTTATTTCACTTTAAGGTGGCTACAACTCCATTCATACTGAGACTTTAAGGTGACCATAAGTATTATTTTTATCTACTTTAATACCAGTGATAATTTCAATATAAAACAAGAGGAGAGTGCCCGTGAACGGGCACTGTGTCAGCTGACTGAGTGTTTTTGATTTGTGAAGGTGATTAGAGGACAGAATAATTATCAGGAAAAGGGCTGTACAGAAATACAGTAAATGGTAACTGAACAGCAAGTTCGAAAGAAATTCCGAAGCTGACAGAAGAAAAGGATAAAAAAGTTGTGCCCTGTAAATGGTATTATGAAGGAAAATAACAAGGTAATTGTTTAAGTGTAAAAAATAGGTTAAAACATATTTAAAGAAATACTACAAATGCAATATCCTCATTCGACCTTGAAGAAGGGGTCCAAGGTCAAATCTAACCACACAAATACATTCCCAGCCCATGATTTCCTATGGTTTACCATTCCAAACCTCTAGGACCAATTATAAATGAGTTATAAGCACTTTTAAGTTTGGCTGTCCTCATTTGACCTTGAAGGAGGGGTCCAAAGGTCAAATCTGACCATACCAAAAGATTCCGAGCCAATGATTTCCTATGGGATGGTTTACCATCCCAAATCTCTGTCACCAATAATAAGCGAGTTGTAGGCACTTTCAATTTTCGCTATCCTCATTTGACCTTGAAGGAGGGTTCCAAGGTCAAATCGGACCATATCAACAGATTCACAGTCCATGATTTCCTGTCTGTTTACCATCCCAAACCTCTGGGACCAATAATAAGCGAGTTATAAGCACTTTTAAGTTTGGTATCCTTGTTTGACCTTGAAGGAGGGGTCATTGAAGGTCAAATCTGACCACACCAAAAGATTCCCACCCCATGATTTCCTACAGGTTGGTTTATCATCCCAAACCTCTAGGATCAATAATAAGGGAGATATAAGCACTTTTCATGACTGACAAAAAACACCTGTGACGGCCATCTTGTTTCTCAAAATGAGGCCAAAAATATTCCCAGACAACATTTTATGGTTATTAATATATACTGCAAACTTAAGAAAGCTAGCTATAATATTTTTTTTTATCAGAGCAGTAATGGTGATATCTCTCTCTACACACCGCGGCTATCCAGTGGATACAATGATTTACTCAACAGTGAGAACCTGAAAGTAGCTATTGCTCAGCTATGCCATGACATAGAGGTCTGCAATTTCACTATGTTATAGCTGACCAAAAATTCTGTGAATAACATATTTAACAAATTACTCTAAATGTAATAGTTTTCAAGTTACAACTGATTTACTCAACAGTGAGAACCTCAAAGGAATTATTACTCAGCTATGCATATGAGCTACATGTCTGTAATTTCACTATGTTATAGCTAACCCAAAAGTAGGTGAACAACATATTTAAGCAAACTACTGTAAATGCAATAGTTTTCAAGCTACAACTGATTTACTCAATAGTGAGAACCTGAAAATAGCTATTGCTCCGCTATGCCATGAGCTATAGGTCTGTAATTTCACTATGTTATAGCTGACCCAAAAGTAGGTGAACAATATATTTTAACAAAATACTCCAAATGCAATATTTTTCAAGTTATAGCTGATTTACTCAACAGTCAGTACCTGAGAATAGCTATTGCTCAGTTGTGCCATGAGCTATAGGTCTATAATTTCACTATGTTATAGCTGACCCAAAAGTAGCTGAATAACATATTTGCACAAATTTCTGTAAATTATACGAAATTCTCTAAATACAATAGTTTTCAAGTTATAAGCGATTTACTCAACAGTGATAACGTAAAAGTAGCTATTACTCAGCTATGCCATGAGCTACAGGTCTGAAATTTCACTATGTTATAGCTGGCCCAAAAGTAGCTGAATAACATATTTATACGAAATTCTCTAAATGCAATAGTTTTTAAGTTACAAGTGATTTTACTCATAATGGAAGTTACTGAAAAGCCCAAAAGTAGCTATTACTCACTTAGCTATTGAGACAGACACCCAACTTACTCACCATATTGTAGCTATGAAAAAAGTAGCTGAACAACATATTTTCACAAAATGCTGTAAATGCAACACTTTTGAAGTTATAAGTGATTTAGTGCATGATTTCATGAATTTTAATGCATTAAAAATTATTAAAAAAATTTATTAAAAAAAAAGTAAGACAGATCCAGGTCTCATACTCACACAAGAGAATCTACCTCTGGCCTAGTACATATATGCAAGATATGAGAGAAATCCCTGCAATAGTCACTGAGAAAATTGTGATAAAAAGTTGAAATTTTCACACTTTTGGTGGGGGTACCCCCCTTGTAATGTCTCTAGCAAACAGACGAACAGACAGATTTGCATGCCTTGAACAATTTTTCATCCTCGATAGATAAGGTATCTTTTAAAAAAAACAGCATGTCTCTAGGCCTTGTAGTTTTGGAGAAGAAGTTGTTCACGCGGACGCGGACGCGGACGCCGAAGCCGCAGAGTGATGACATAATGTCAGCTGACTGACAAGTCAGCTGACATAAAAATTTACAAAAATAAAATGCCTCCCATTCAGGTATCTATGGTGCGATTGATGAGAAAATCCTTTTCGACCTTGGAAATTTGGTCTAGAATGTACCAGATAAATTTTATAGCACAGGTGTGTGTGGTTTTTTCCGAAACGCAATGACGGGGTGTTTTGGAGTTATGCTTAAGGTTACCTTAAGTAAAGCTTAAGGTCTGCGCAAAGTATCCCAAAAAATTTTTCCCGCCCCTATAGTTTTAAAGAAACATAAGAAGGAAAGAAAAATTTGAAAGGCTAAGAAGTTATTCAAGGGAGACCATAATCCGGCGGCGGCGGTGATCAGTCGAACTTCGGTGAAAACAAATAAGCATCCCTGACGGGCCGCTTAATTAGCTTACCTTGTGATACTGCTATTTGATACAGGTGTGTTTAACTCACCTTGTGATACTCTAGTTTGTTTATCTCAGCTTTTCACACTACTTTTTAATACAGGTGTGTTTAACTCATCTCATGATACCCCTTGTTAATACACGTCTGTTAGTCACCTTGTGATACTCTATTCAGTACAGGTGTGTTTAACTCACCTTGTGATACTCATGGTTGATACAGATGTGTTTTGTTACCTTGTGATACTCCTGGCTGATACAGGTGTGTTTAGTCACCTTGTGATACTGCTGGTTAATACAGGTATGTTTAACTCACCTTGTGATACTCCTGGTTGATACAGGTGTGTTTAACTCACCTTGTAATACTCCTGGTTGATACAGGTGTATTATCTCACCTTGTGATACCCCTGGTTGATGCAGGTGTGTTATCTCACCTTGTGATACCCCTGGTTGATACAGGTGTGTTTAACTCACCTTGTGATACTCCTGGTTGATACAGGTGTGTTATCTCACCTTGTGATACCCCTGGTTGATACAGGTGTGTTTAACTCACCTTGTGATACTCCTGGTTAATACAGGTGTATTTAGTCACTTTGTGATACTGTTATTCAGTACAGGTGTGTTTAACTCACCTTGTGATACTCCTGGTTGATACAGGTGTGTGTTTTGGTGAGTCTTGCCAGTGAGCTGTGTGTCAGTCCTCCCACCACTGCCATTAGCGTGTTGAAGTTCTGAAGTTCTCGTAAACGCTGTCAAGTACAAATACATAAACGTATAAAAAATGAATATATAAAATTACAAAACAGATTTGTAGCCTATGTAGCCTATATGGCAGACCCATATTGTCAAATTGCACCGTCGATATTCTCAAAATACAAACAAAATCACACTCAATTTTTAGAATTCTTACTGAAGTAAACTGTCACACAATTTCCTGTTTCATTATATATGATTAAACTCTCAGCTTATTTCTTACCCTTTTCTCAGGTGGACAAATCTTAGTATGACATAAATTCGCTGCTGTCATATTGTTTTTCCAACTGAGATTCACGTCTTCTCACTCACTGATTTTCTGGCAATAACCTGTCTGTTTATTGCTTACTTACCTTCCAACGCATTGATGAATTTAAGTATGACAATAGCCCACTACTGTGATGTTGTTTTATATACTTGGAGTCACCTATCTGCTTACTGTTTACCTTTACCACATTAATGCATTTGATTTTGATGTTAGCCCACTGCCGTGACATTGTTTTACATACTGGGATGAACCTCTGTTGATCTCTTACCTTTGCCACACTGATGACCCTGAGGATGACATTAGGCCACTTCTGTGATGTTGTTTTGCATACTGGAATTTTACTTCTCTGTTTATTGCTTACTTTTGCCCTATTGATCAATTTCAGGATGATATTAGCCCCCTGTTGTGGCCTGGTTTTACACACTGACAAATCTCTCTGTTTATTGCCTACCTTTGCCACATTGATGAACTTGAGGATGATGTTGGCCCGCTGCTGCGGCGTGGTTTTACACAGTACCATGCACTGCACCCACTGAGACAGGCCATTGAACAAACTGATGGAGCGCTCCAGTTTGGGGTTATCTTTCAGGGATGCAGACACTGCATAGTTCTTCAGGTCCACAAACTGTGAGAAAAAACAGTGAGTAATAATAGTCTGTGAAGCATGTAACACAACAGTTTACAATCAAAATATACAATACAAATTATGTTAATGCCTTAGGTTAAATATAATCAAAATCAGCACTGTCATATATCGTGTTAAATTTTAGGTAAACCTCTAACAACAATCAAAAACTTACCAAAACATTTGGTACAACATTATGTACGTGGTGAAAACAGAGGAGTTTGGTGTCAAACACAGCAGGTCAAACAAAACATGTCTTGACCTACTTCTACCACTGCTACAATTTTGAAAATGTCATTCAAACAAAAGAAGATTTGGCAGTGGAGAAAACTAGATGGTTAATAGTTTGCACTCTGAACCACTAGATACTGATAACAAGCCAGAGCCAACTATCACACCATAGGCACCATTTCACATTCACTATATAAAAGCTATCCTCAGAAATTATACAGAAAACCTTGAAATCATTGAAGGTGAGGTACAGAGTAGGCAGACTAAGAGTAAATCAAAATAACTCACAGTAATTCGGCGGAAGGCCTTGAACTCGAGGAAGGTGAGCTGCTCCGCCAGCTCGGCAGGTTTGATGTTGTTGAAGACCAGGTTGACCTTCTTGGACGTGGAATGTACTTTGTTTGGGTTGCGGACCGAGATGTTCCGCATCCACTCATAGGAGGGCCTGAGATATGTAAATATGATATGGTTTACTTACATATCCAATATGACTTGCATAGACCATTGACTGACACATCAGGACCCATCAGGACCCATCATGCATCCATGCATATTTAATAACTTTCTTTTTCTTTTCTTTTCTTTTTTTTTCACTTTGTGTATGTGTAATGTGTTGTGTATGTCTTGTATTTGTATATACATAGTGTATCGTACCTGTAGATTGTGTACTGTATATGCTTTCTTGTTACAATAAAATAATGAAAAAAAATTTAATAACTATAGCCACTATATTTCATGATTCTTCCTACATTTGATGCTTGGTCAGATTTACTCCTACATTGGCAAAAGATTAACTTGCATTTAATATGGTTTAATCCAATATTTCACATGTTTTGAAAGGATTTATGTCACAATTTCATATGTATTAATAAGAATTACTCCAAAATTTCACATGTGTGATAAGATTTCCTCTGATAATTCACAACTTACCCTCACATACAGACTGTGGTGTTTCATTTGAATGAATGCCTACAACATGATTTACCAAAAACTTTAATATGTTTCTGAAACGATTTTTTCATTCATATGTTAATGTGCGCAATCTTTTGAAACACTTAATGTTCTTATATTCGTAAAACATTCGATGTACTTACACTTTTGATATGTCTATAAGAGAGGCGAGGTCTGACTGGGGGTCTTCCTGCCAAATGAGTTCCTGTAGCCGATGGACTGACTGACTGAGACGCCGACTGCAGTCAAAGTGCATGGGAAAGGTCTGGATCCAGTACCTGTAAATACAAGGAAGCCAGAATAGAAAAAGTCAGAATAAAAGTAAGCCAGAACAGAAAGAGCCAACACAAAGTAAGCCAGAACAGAAAGAGTCAACACAAAGTAAGTCAGAATAGAAAGAGCCAACACAAAAGTAAGCCAGAGCAGAAAGAGACAAAATGAAAGTAAGTCAGAACAGAAAGAGCCAACACAAAGTAAGCCAGAATAGAAAAAGTCAGAACAAAAGTAAGCCAGAAGAGAAAGAGCCAACACAAAGTAAGCCAGAACAGAAAGAGTCAACACAAAGTAAGCCAGAACAGAAAGAGTCAGAACAAAAGTAAGCCAGAATAGAAAGAGTCAGAACAAAAGTAAGTCAGAATAGAGTGCGCCAGAATAATAGTAAGCCAGAACAGAAACAGACAGAACAAAGTAAGCCAGAATAGGAACAGCCAGAACAAAAGTGAGATAGAATGGAAAGAGCCAGAACAGAAGTAAGCCAGAATAGAAATAAGCTGCAATAGATTGAAGCCAGAATAAAATTAAAAGTTTTTTATTTGATTTGATTTATACCTAAACCAATATTATTAAATCAATGTACATATCTTGTACCAGGTATTAAGTTCTATTACTGCTGGTCTATTCTCTTGTCAAATGCCATGGACTTATCATCGTATCGTAATGAATACTTTATGGCATTAAAACTATATCAAAGTTACATAACAGTCATCATATTTGGATATTTACATTTTTTGACATGCATGTTGTGACAATACATTTCATGATCCACCACACACCATATTTTTCCTCAAAAGGGGGACCTATATACTGGGATACATTTTTTTTGTATTTACAAGCACCACCTTCTGCACAATATTTGAGTTACAAATTTGTCCACAAGTGCCAATTTTCTGATAATATTACTGAAACTATGGAACCTACAACTATCTTTATGCATCATTAGAAAGGTCTTTTTCCAGAGCTAAATCTGCTCATTTTTGTTGCATTAAAATCCACACAAAAATGGCAAGTTTAAAATTGATTTTTTTTATATTTAAGGATGTCTCTACATCTGTCATATATGAAAGCCGTTTTTTTCGCATTGGTTTTTCTAAATATGGATTTTTTTAACCTATTAATCATACAAAATGATAATAAAAGTGAAACTTCCCTCATTATTACTCATGAAGTTTAACAATATCAATGTGTCACACACTGATATAATACTGTCATCTTCCTTCGTAATATATATATTTTTTGTTTAAAGTCATTTGGGAAGTTTTCTTATTGTGTAACGATAAACTGAGATAGTGGCAGTTAGAAAATAATGGTCATATTGTCACGTAGTAACATACAATCATGTAGTCACAGAAATACTGGCACAAATACACACAGGTGTGGGACAAAGAGAAAATCCAGGGCACCGTTTCACATCAATGTTCAACATAAAAATTCTCATTCATTCTTAGAATTGTTCTTAAAAACCAAGTATTTTCTACGCAAGATTCATAGAATAAGAAGAATTGTATAAAAATAAGAAGTTTTAATTCCCAAGAATTCATAGAATTTTGATAAAACTAATTTCTAAATTTGTAAATTAACTAAACTTTTACAGTGCTTAAGCTCCGTCAACTGCGGTAGTACATATTCGTAGCACAGAAAACAGCTCTTTTACAGCAATTTTGAAAATCTCTAAGGATGAAAAATTTTTCTCATTAAAACCACTATGTTTAAGAAAAATTTTAAATTAAAGAAGAGTCCTGGGGCCGTATTCATGAAAGGTCTCAGCCAAGTCTCAGCTAAGTCTTAGGCTTAACTTACACAAATATAGCCAACTATATACACAAGATTTGGGCAAGATATCTCATGAATACAGCCCCGAGTGTCAAGTCGGAGATTTGGATTTTTGTTTTTGCTCCCTTTCCCACTTTTTGAATAAGGAGCTGTTTCTATTACAAAACTTAAAAAGACTATTCAAGGTAATAGGAAATCCACTCCAAGATTTCATCTGTCTTCAGATGAGCGGATCTAATATTAGAACGTCTCTGTTTAACCAGGGCACACCAAACTGCTACTGTATAGTGACAGGTGATCCAACATGAGGCTTCTGTAGAGTGTACAAAACTGTTCACATTATCCGACCTTTTGGCTGATCCTGAGCTGATCCCTGTGAATACTGTCTAGGGGTCGTATACACAAAAGGGATCGAGCTGTAATATCCTCACTTATATCAGTTCTATTAATACATGTTGAGCCAAAAATCAGCTCAAGTTTAGTATAAACATCAGTAAACTTGATATGATTTTTCGCTCAGCTTGAGCTTCATCCCATTTGTGAATGCCAACCCTGAGCAATAAAGAAGCTGGACATATGGTTAATTTGGGTGAATTTGTCTGTAGTCTTTTTTTACATTGTGATGTCCCAATGAAAACAGAGATAGTTAAAATCTGATAGAATGAAGCTGTAAACTGTTGAATGGAAGTATTGTAACAGTAACAAAGCCATAAAGATCCAGGAAGCATATGAAAAATGTAATACTCGCTAGATCAGAAATTCTAATTCTAATGCAACTTTTATAGCGATTAATCTCAACTGAGAAGTGGACTCTAAGGCGCAACAAGACAATAGCAATATGCAAATTCAAAGTCCAGGGACAGAAATAGGTCAGCACCACGGAGAAGCCATAAGAGAAAATGAGCTAAGGAGGATATGCCTTTGCGTAGAGATAGGTTTTGAGCTTTTGAGAAACCACCTCATTTGAAAGCTGCTTTATCTTCTTCAATTTGTAGCAGCCATTCTGACTTCCAAACTTGGAGATGATCAGGATCAGACTTATACACACTATACTCTAGTTATGGGCAGATTCACCTTGCTTGCTTTCATCATACAATTCAACATCGAAAAATGGTGGGGGGGGAGGGTGGATGAGGGTGAGGGTGTGTGTGTGTGTGGGGGGGCGTTATTGGTAAAAAGACACATTTGTTCTATATATACATTTTATTGCATTTTGTGTCCACATGATAGGATCATCAAGAAATGGCTTGCATACGTCTATATGACTGAAATGTGATGACAAGGTCTGCAAATTATTGCACGTTATTGACCAATTAACGGAGACGGTTTGCATTTTTACAGCCTACATTTCAATGTTTTATATCAGACAAAAATTAAAATGATCTGCATGTGCCGACAGAAGTCTTCGTTGTGTGAGACATGGTGTCCCTAATGATGGACAGTGTCCTCAATAAAAGTCAGTGTCCTCATTACAGGACAACTGTCACATGAGTTGAAACCCTTCTTTCCGCCAGTACCCTGTGATATAAACCCTGACACTGAGAAACCTCATGAATATTAATGTTTTTTGAATGCAGTAAAACTGAGGATAGGCCTCATGAAATAACTCAAAAGTTTTTGTTCTCAAATCTAAGATTTGTCTGACATTTATTTGAGGGGAATTGAGTGAGAATCACCAAGGAACCTCCACAGAACCAGCAAGAAACTACCATTTACCTTCTCACTTGAGGTTTGACTGGGTAGAGAACCCAGAATATGAGGTGGGGGCGAGTTACCTACCTAGGATCTTCTGTTATCCAACACGTGATATTGTGTCAAAATTACAGATACCTTCCACCAGGGAAGTGTGAACCCGGTCTTAAGTACAGTGGAACCTCTGTTACATGAATAGGTTGGAAGAGTAAGACTTGGTTTGGTTCATACAACAGAAGTGGTATTTCTGCATGAAACAACAAGGAGCTATAAATCTGGGAGAAGGAAAAGAGGTTTGTAAAACAGAATATTTGATTAACAGAAGGTCAGACAGAACAGGTTCTACTGTAATACATTCTGCTATGGTGCTCAAAGGGGAAACATTATGACATCGCTGTTCAGTAGGTAAAAGGTAGATGATATTTAAAACAGAACTAGAGTCATAAATCTCAGGCATTGCATGTCTCAATATGAAGCTATTTTTAAACATTTAGTCCCTGAATTAGAACCCAATACAGCAAGTCTGAGTCAAGAAATGACCTGATTACAGGAACAATAACAATTAATGTTCATAGCTAGCTATTTGCAATGCACACACACTCAAAAGGAGTACCCGATTAAGTAAGAAGTGCAAAAATTTGCCACCCTCTTAAATCAAATATTAGTAGGCAAAATTCTGCAAAAATATTAGATGAATGGTTAAAATGGTTCCCAAAATTCGCAAATTTTATATGAAGATGGCACAATTCAAAGTAATATCAGAGTTTTTTACTTTGTGGCGAATTTCACACGGCGCAGCCAATTTTCTATTCCTTACTGTAGCTACTGACTGGCAGTCCATGTTAAGAGAAGAGACTGCACATTTGATTTCAATGAGCCTGAAGCACAAAACCAAATAAATCAATGCAACTTCTGCTTAGCTTGTGTCAGCACACCACGGCTTTCTTTCACTAGACAACAAGATGTCCAAAGAACCAGGCATCAGCTTGTAAAGTACACACCCCTGGATAATCCCCCCCCCCCCCCCCCCCCCCCAACACTCTCTCTCATAGAATAAAAGAAATAACATGACCATATGTAGACTGGCAAAGCTGCTTCAGGGGACCATATTAACGAGGCAAGGTAAGAGAGAAAAAGAGCATTAAGCTTCAAGATATGCTGTCTTGTGTGACCTACTCTCGTCTATTTTCTGGTGTAGTGTTTATCAGTTTTGTGGAAAGAACTATCTGTATGTTAAAAATAGAAATAATCTTAAAAATACTCAACATGAATACACGACAAGGGCAAAAAAAGAGATACTCAAGATTTGACAGTGCCTTGAGTGTTCCTTACTGTGTAGATGTAACTTGAAACTATGACCGTGACACCCCAGTGACCCCACATACCAACCCCGTTCAGTAGAGTTCTCTTTTGCAGAATTCCTTTTAAGCAGACGTCAATATCAGAGGCTACATTAAAAAAACTAATCAATGAAAGTCACAAATCAGGGTCATGTCACCATCTCTGTTCTTAAAATAACTATTCTGCCCAGGGCTGGCAGCCTGAGTAAAATATTAAAACTTCCCAAATTATATCATTCACTTTCATGAGTGATATAATTTTTTCACAAGTGTCTTATGACAGATGTTTTACTCTTCTGATCCACCATTAAGTAAACATAAGTCGATATTTAAAGAAAGAATGCAAAAAAAGGCCGTGATATATATAGTAGCACCATTGAATATAAAAACTAGTGTCAGCAATTGGTGACATTCTTAAGGAACACAACCACTTCACTGTACTTTTAGATCAATTTTATTGCTTTTCATCTCACAAGAGATTTGTACTTGAGCAGCCATTTTCCAAAATGAAAATGTGATGTAAAAACTTGCTATGTCATCACACTCTCAGTTTGTATCACACACTTCTCTTCTCATTCAAACTCGTAAATAACAAGGATGTAAATATTTACAAGAGAGTGTGCACTGAATGATTAGTTTGGATTGAAAGTCACTTTTATCACATTGTTTTGAGTCATATCACAATCAGCAGTTAAAGGGATGGAGGAGAGCAGTGCACACTAGTTGGTTAACATTGCCACTTCTGGCCATGCAGGAAATTTAACCCAGGACCTGAGAGGTGAGAGGAAAGTGTTTAACCAGCTACACCACCGTGCCCACAAACACTACCCCACCGCACCCATAAACACTACCCCACCGCACCCACAAACACTACCCCACTGTGCCCACAAACACTACACCACCATGCCTACAAACACTACCCCACCGTGCCCACAAACACTACCCCACCGTGCCCACAAACACTATCCCACCGTGCAGACAAACACTACACCAGCATGCTCACAAACACTACACCACTGCGCCCACAAACACTACTTCACTGCACCCTAAAACACTACACCATGCCCACAAACACTACACCACCATGCCTACAAACACTACCCCACCGTGCCCACAAACACTACCCCACCGTGCAGACAAACACTACACCAGCATGCCCACAAACACTACACCACTGCGCCCACAAACACTACTTCACTGCACCCTAAATCACTACACCACGCCCACAAACACTACCCCACCATGCCCACAAACACTACCCCACCGTGCCTACAAACACTACCCCACCGTGCCCACAAACACTATCCCACCGTGCAGACAAACACTACACCACTGCGCCCACAAACACTACTTCACTGCACCCTAAATCACTACACCACGCCCACAAACACTACTCCACCACGCCCACAAACACTACTCCACCACGCCCACAAACACTACTCCACCGCACCACAATCTCCACCGTGCCCACAAACACTACTCCACCTTGCCCACAATCACTACCCCACTGTGCCCAGAAACACTACTACACCTTACCCACAAACACTACCCCACCATGCCTACAAACACTATCCCACCGTGCAGACAAACACTACACCAGCATGCTCACAAACAGTACACCACCACGCCCACAAACACTACTCCACCACACCACAAACTCCACCGTGCCCACAAACACTACTCCACCTTGCCCACAATCACTACCCCACTGTGCCCAGAAACACTACTACACCTTACCCACAAACACTACCCCACCATGCCTACAAACACTACCCCACCGTGCCCACAAACACTATCCCACCGTGCAGACAAACACTACACCAGCATGCTCACAAACACTACACCACTGCGCCCACAAACACTACTTCACTGCACCCTAAAACACTACACCATGCCCACAAACACTACTCCACCATGCCCACAAACACTACTCCACCATGCCCACAAACACTACTCCACCGCACCACAAACTCCACCGTGCCCACAAACACTACTACACCTTGCCCACAATCACTACCCCACTGTGCCCACAAACACTACTCCACCACGCCCACAAACACTATGCCACTGTGCCCACAAACACCACACCACCGTGCCCACAAACACTACACCACTGAACCCACAAACACTACAATGTGCCCACAAACACTAATCCACCGCGCCCACAAACACTACGCCACAGTGCCCACAAACACTACTCCACAATCCCCACAAACACTACCCCACTGTGCCCACAAACACTACTCCACCGCGCCCACAAATGCTACTCCAAAGTGCCCACAAACACTACTCCACCGCGCCCACAAATGCTACTCCAAAGTGCCCACAAACACTACTCCACCATGCCCACAAACACTACACCACTGTGCCAACAAACATTAACCCACTGTGCCCACAAATACTACTCTACCGTGCCTACAAACACTACTCCAAAGTGCCCACAAACACTACTCCACCGTGCCCACAGACACTCTGCCACTGGGCCCACAAACACTACGCTATCTCATCAATAAACACTATGCCACTGTGTCCCCATACCCACCATGTCACCTTGCCCCAGTTAGAGTGTACATTTTCAAATGAATATATATTCTTGTGTTTATTCACACAATGTTTTAACTTCAGAACTACAATCTACAACACAGGTAAAGGGCCAATTTATAATATTCTTGCAATATCACTGGTTGTAACAGGCTTCTCAATCAGCATGCCCCTCCAAGTTTGCAGAGCACATTTGCAAAGTAGCTGACAGATTGACAAGCAAGGAGATTTGTCTGCTTAGACCCTAGATCCAACACATATCCAGGGTCCTTGGTAAAGGGGGCAAGCTATGGAAGGGTTCTCTCAGACAAAAACCCTTCCTGTCTGTGTACTCAGCTGCTGCAAGGTGTATTGAAAGCTGGCTGGACTGTGCCTCAAGTCTATTTACATGTTGATATTTGTAGCCAAGAGGGTTACAAAGGCTTCTTTTATATAAATATTTTGGGAAGATCAAAGTACTACATTTTGCAAACAGATTTACAGAAGTGCCATTTACTATTTAATTTGAAAACATAAAAGGAAATCTGAATACAAGAGGGGTTAAACCTAAGCTTGCGTGAAAAGTTGCAGATATATTTTTTTTTGCAGAAATCAAAGATGCAATATTTACAGTGAAATATATTTCTTTGTTTTTAGTAAAAAAGAAAGCAACAGTGGTACTAAAAATAGCTGCTAGTCCAAAGCACAACAGGATCTACATCAATAACACCAAAACCCCTTGAGTAGAGTTCTGACAGAATAGGCTTTTCAGTGAAGATATAAATTGGGCCCTTTGAGGGCCTTTTCTACTGAAGTTACCCTGTTATTTGAACTCCTAGTTCAGTAGATACAATTTCCTGTTTCCCTCAGACATCCACCTTACCAAGGTGCAGATGTAGATGTTAATTTCTTGTCAAAACTATTCTAATTTCTAACATGCATGGCGTTTAATATATAATCTTGCAAATGAAAAACTTACACAAAACAAAAACATAAAGGTACATATTTTTTCGGTTCTGCCTTAATTATACGCCTTAATAAAACAACACATACAGACATTTGGCTATACACTGCATTCCACCATTCTCCATCTGTTGACATTTGAGGGTAAGACAGTCCTGCAATGTGTCACATAAATCTACACAAGCTGTGTCAGAGCTTTTGTCTCTGTGCAGGGTCTGGAACTCCTGTGTCACATGAACCAGTGACAACCCTGGCTCTGTCCTTGATAAAACCCTGCCATTTTCATCACTCATGAGGGATATCAGTAATACCAGCCAAGTACTAACATTTGAGCAGTTTGGCCTTGAGCTCAGTGTTTGTATGTATTTTCTGCAGAGCACATGAGCAGGGGTTATATCCAGGCACCTGTTTGTGTCCAGGGGCCTCACTTTTTAATTATTCATCAAGTGCCCAGTTCCTCCAGGACACTGGGATGGGGAGGTAATGTGACACAGGGACAATGTCACAGTGTGCCAGCTACACTCACTGACAAAAAGACTGGCAATACTAGCATTCAACAAGCTGGGGACTCAGATTTACCTACACTCACCCACAAAAAGACTGGCAATACTAGCATTCAACAAGCTGGGGACTCAGATTTACCTACACTCACCCACAAAAAGACTGGCAACACTAGCATTCAACAAGCTGGGGACTCAGATTTACCTACACTCACCCACAAAAAGACTGGCAACACTAGCATTCAACAAGCTGGGGACTCAGATTTACCTACACTCACTGACAAAAAGACTGGCAACACTAGCATTCAACAAGCTGGGAACCCAGATATACCTACACTCACCCACAAAAAGACTGGTACTACTCAGAGTCTGAGTGTCAAAGTTATTGTTTCAAGTTACATTCAATGACTGGAGTCTCGTTGAAAAGCCTCTCACCTGACTGCACCCAGCATTACATGCTTTGTACACTCAGTGACAAAAAGACACTCAGAGATCGACATTCACCCACAAAATATTTACCAACTCCACAAAACTGAGATGTCAAGATATAGTGTGTTGTGTACACTCAGTGACAAAAATACTAGCAAATCCAACCTTCAACACTCCAAAGACATACATAGTATATAATGTTACACCCCCCAACCAATGTCCCTACCAAGTTCAACTTCATACACCTTCCTATTCTATCTCAGAGCCCTTAAAGGCTGTGGGGTAAAAATGTAGAAAAAATGTTAAAGTAGGGTTTTTATAGGGCCTCAAGCACAATATTAACCTCACCATAAAATCTTGATTTTTGTCATATGTAAGAAGACTATATTAATATATTCAATTAATTTGAGCCAGATGAACCACATAGTTTTTGACCTAGAGGGTATTAAGTGGCCAAATGTCAAATTTCTGACAAAGTGGCCATAAGTTCTTTATTATTGGAAGGTTAAGGTCACCTTAAAATAGGGTTCCTCTCCTGGCCCAAATACATGTTTCTGCCAAGTTTGAATAAAAATCTGTGAAAGTGTATTTGAGTTATCATGCATACAAGTCAAAATATGCAGCAGCAGTGGCAGTGGCATGACATTACGTGAAACCAGCATATCCCTGACTTTCATCTGGGGATACAATAAATTTGGTTAGAGTTGCAGTTGCTTTTTCGAAAACCACTTGTTTTTTTTCCCCAGAAGCCTGGGGCGGATTTCACGAAGGGTCTTAGCCCAGTCTCAGGCTAAAACTTGAGACTTTTGTCTCAACTTATTGGAACATTTGTCTTGAGCCCATGGGCTCAGCCTTTATGGATTTCCCAAAAGGTCTCAGTCTCAGCTTTGGCTGAGCCACTGGCTCAAATGTTGAGACTGGTAGGTTGACAAAGCTATGTTTAAGCTTAGTAAATATATATTTTTTTAACGTGGCTAGGGGCATACACCAAGTCTAGGATCACTCCTGTATGTTCAGGCCCTAGTCAAATTGTGAAAACAGCCACTGAAGCAACTGACATCTGATAAAAATCTATTTTCTAGGAAACATCTTCCCAAACCTACAAATGCATTGCATCTGAGGCTTTGTAATAGTTTTTGCTACCAAAAGATAAGCACTGTTGTGACAATATATCCTGTTTCATGAAACAGCTTACATCTCATAATGACCTTCCATTATACTTCATGGAAATCTTGAAGAAAACTCTAACACGGAAAACAACAACCTCCCACAAGTGGCAAAGACTGTGGGAATTTCCCAATATGAAACTGCTTGCTGAACAGGGTGTTTACCCCTAACCTTGACTTTGAAAGTTATCACTGGTTTTAAATGTTTATAACTAGTTGTTTTTATGCCAGAACCTTCCAATTACCAGTTTTCCATTTACAATTTTAGCTAATTTGAAAGTTAGTGAAAATTATCAATGATTACTGTTTGGGAAAGCAATTTTAGAAAGAGTATCCAGTGGATGTAGTGGCAGTACTTTTCCACAGTTTCCACAAGATGTTACTATTCTTATTAGTTAGACATTTGTGTATATGTTTGTCAAATTTCACTTTAGTAAGACTCATGCCATCCAATAAATGACTTGTATATTAGCCCTGCAACAGGCTGCAGAATATTCAATTCCAATTAAGTCACCTTAAATAAGCCTGCTTTAATGAGTTAACTTAAATGAATAGTTCTATATCTTGAATGAAAAGAGGAACAGAATCAGTGTGTCACGCTATAACATATAACACGTCAGATAACTACCTAAATCCGTTCTAATACTAGAGTATAAGATGTGATTCATTTGCTACCAACACGTCAGATAACTACATGTACCTAAATCCGTTCTAATACTAGAGTATAAGATGTGATTCATTTGCTACCAACACGTCAGATAACTACCTAAATCCGTTCTAATACTAGAGTATAAGATGTGATTCATTTGCTACCAACACGTCAGATAACTGGTACAGAGTTGATGCTTTTAAGGGCCAACAAAATATGGTGACAAGGGATTGTACATCATTCATAACAGCCAATGTCATCTTGAAATAAACTATCAGTATTTCTTGCTGGATTGAAATCCAACACTACAGAGGTGACAAGCCAACCTTTATGTCACTTACATATCACTGCAACAAATTTGGAAATTTTAATTACTTAAATGTAGCTTTTATAAGCTACAAGCTTACCATGTGGGACTTAATGCTGTTCTCGGGTTGCCACACCCGGGGCCAACGTCTTAGAAAAAAAGACAGTTCTTGTTAGCCACCGGATATACTGGTAGTTGTCGTCACGTGATAACTTCTGACCAATCGTCCTACTTTCTCGTTGAAATTTTTTAAACCTACCCCTCAGCTGTAAACAGCGGGGAGGCAGGGTGGGACTCTTCTAAGTCCCACATGGTAAGCTTGTAGCTTATAAAAGCTACATTTAAGTAATTAAAATTTCCAATTTTATTACGCTACAATAGCTTACCATGTGGGACTTAATGCTGAATTCAACCGCCCGGTGGCGGGATTACAGCTGAGACTGGAAGGTATGTCATTTTTTCTAAGATTTTGAATTAATATGTATAGAATAGTGCCAGAAATACCAGTCTGAGTCCCATTTACAGTGCCCCGATCCCGAAGGCCGGGCCTGTAACGAGCCAAAAACCTAAGTAAATGAGAGACAGTGCTAAAACTGTCTAGATGTTTTATTGTAGGATGGAAGTGCAGCAGTGCTCACTCCGAGGTCTAAGGGTCCAAAAAGGGCCCTTCACGTATGACTGACCAACCCAGTGGTTGGGCATCTCATAAAATTTTTACAACCTGAATATGAGATTAATGACAACTAAATAAGTCCTTAATAGAAATTACTTGATAATTAAAGGATAAAATGACCTTACCCGTAACATCTTGAAGGTAAAGGAATACCTAGATCCTGGGAAAGACTCCTGAAGACTTGGTTGTAGCGGATGTGCCCCCCCCCCCTTTTTTCTTTCCGAGGACAACTGGTCTGAGGGGAAGGATCTAGGACTTGTTGTGCAGCCACTACGGGTCCCAGGTACAAATTGTTGTCGGTGTCCGACCAAGTAAGGTCTTTTAGGTAAAAATTTGTAAATGTGTTGTGAGCTTTCCAGTGACAGGCTTGCATGATTTGGTCCACCGATACCCCACCGTAAAAGGCCTTAGAGGCCGCGAAGGCCCGGATGTCATGCGCTTTGACTTGGACCAAGTCCAAGGCTTGTTGATCTGCTTGTTTGTAACAAAGTAAAATGGTTTGTTTCAACCATGAAGAGAGTGTAGCGGGTCTGATGTCTGAGGTATGTCCTTTCTTAAAGGAGATGAAAAGGAGAGAACGAGACCCTCTCAGGTCTTTAGTTCGGTCCAAATAAAACCTCAGGGCCCGCACGGGACACAGGGTCCTGTCTTCTTTAAACTGTCTATCTACAATGGTAGTCAGAGCAGGGATAGTCACCGGAGACACACTTTGAGAACCTTCTCTTGCTAGTTGGTTTTTGGCTATGAAATCAGAAGAAGGGAACAAGGCAACCTTTTCCCATTGGCCTAAATTAGATACTTTGTTAGCGACCCAGGCATGGATTTCGCTGCGGCGCTTGCCGGAGGCCAAGGCTAGCAAGAAAGCAGTTTTTAAAGTGAGATGTTTGAGGTCTGAGTCTTTCATGGGCTCAAAAGGTGCTTTGGTGAGCTCGTTAAGGACAACAGAAAGGTTCCACTTGGGTAAGTTTCTGGAACTTTTAGGACGATCCCTGTGAAAACTGGAGAGTAACCTATGAAGGTCTGCATTGTGTGCAATATGTTGGGCCGTTGGGCCCAAAGTGTCAACGATTGCAGTCCTGTAACCATCAATGGTCGAGGGGCGCCTGTTTAGGTCTTGGTACAGGTACATGAAGAAATCTGAGATTTGTGTCACAGATGGAGTGGAGAAATCCACCGAATTTTCTCTGCACCATTTTTCAAATAGGGCCCACTTTGACTTGTAGATGGTCCTTGTTGATGACCGCTGAGGGGCAGCAATTCTCTCTGCCACCTCCACAGAGAAGCCTTGTTCTTGGAGTTGTCCGCTCCTAGACACCAGGCGTGGAGGTTCAGGTGCTGGGGGTTGTTGTGGAACACCAGCTTGTGGGACTGTTTGAGTAGGGTTGTTGACACTGGGAGTTGTAGTGGGATCTCTGTTGAGAGCTGCACTAGGTCCCAAAACCAGGGCATCCCTGGCCAGCCTGGGGCTATTACGATGATCAGGCACTGGCATTGCCTGATCTTTTGGATCACCTTGTGAAGGAGAGCCGTAGGAGGGTACGCATATGCTGTGAGGTTGGTCCAGTTTATGTTCAGAGCATCTATGTCCCAGGCCTTTGGGTCTGGGATAGGAGACACGTATAGAGGGAGCTTGTGGTTCAGGTGAGTGGCAAACAAGTCTACATGAGGGGTGAACCACTTCTGGCAGATCTGTTTGAAGACCTGTGGGTGCAGAGACCATTCGGTTGACTGCACTTGGTTGGACCTGGATAGCAGGTCGGCCATCACATTCAGGCACCCTGGAATGTGCCTGGCTTTCAATGTTATATGATAGTGATGGCACCAGGTCATGATCTTCCACAGGAGAGCACACATCTCTGCCGAGTGTGTTCCTCCTTGTTTGTTGATGTAGGCTACCACTGTTGAGTTGTCCGTCGCAACCAACACTGTTTGATTCTGGCACTGGTCCTTGAAGTCTCGAAGGGCCAGGGAGACCGCCTTCAATTCTAGGACATTTATGTGAAGCCTTTTTTCCCGATCTGACCACAGACCCTTGGTAAAATTTTGGTCTAAGTGAGCGCCCCAACCTTCGTTTGAGGCGTCGGTAAAGAGTTGGATACTGTGGTCTTTGGGATGAAGGTCTGCACCTTTCATCACCTTGGAGGGATTTTGCCACCAATCTAGGTGGGCTGCAATGGCTTCTGTCCAGGGAAGGAGGTTGTCCAGCGACTGAGGATATCTCCAGTGCTCCTTGAGATGAAACTGAAAGGGCCTCATGTGAAGGCGTCCCTCCGGGACCATTTTCTCCGTTGAGGCTAGCAACCCAATTAGAGACATCAAACATCTTGCAGTCAAAACACGTTTTGACTTGAGTCGTAGGATCAAATCCTGAAGTTTGAGCCATCTCTCTTGAGTGGGTTTTACAAGGGCTGAATCTAGGTGGTATTCGTAGCCCACGAACGAAAACACCTGTGTAGGTTTCAGTTCTGATTTTTCCTGATTTATTAACCACTTGTTCACTTGGGCTTCCTCCTGAGACTGGTACCTGATCAGTCAGTCGTCCAGGTATTGGTGAATTCTGAGTCCTCTTGAGAGGGCCATTAGTTTCACTTCCTTTACGATCATTGTAAAGACCTGGGGGGCTGTGGCTAGTCCGAACGGGAGGGAGGTGAATTGGAACACCTGAGCCTTGTAGCAAAACCTTAGGTATTTCCTTGAGCTTGGGTGGATGGGGATATGCAGGTAGGCGTCCGACAGATCTATCGACGATACCCACTCCCCTGGAATCAGGGAGGTCCTGATGGACTCTGGAGTTTCCATTTTGAACTTTTCTACGTGTAGAAAAGTATTGAGCCTGCTTAAGTCTATGACTGGCCTCCACCTTTGGTGAGGCTTGGGTACTAGGAACAGGCGACTGTAAAACCCGAGAGATTTTACATTGTCTACCCTTTCGATAGCGTTCTTTGACAGGAGAGACTGGATACAAGTAGCCAAGGCTTGGTCTTTTTGTTGGGCCTTGTACTCTGACAGAATCAGAGGAAATCTGATCAAGTTTGGCTTTGAATGGAATGGCAGAACGTAGCCATTGGTGATAATGTTTAACACGTTTTGAGAACATTTGTTTGTGAGCCAGTCTCTCCTGAAAGAACGGAGGCGACCTCCTACTGGTGGACTGAGTGAGGCTTTGGAGGAGTCATTGGGGAGGGGGGTTTCCACGCCCCCTTCCTCTATTGTGGGGTCGAAAACGACCCCTGGAGCCTCTGAAGTTGGATTTTCCTCTTCCCAAAGGAAAGGACTGGTTACTGCTTTGAGAGGTATTGCCCCCATAGGGGCGTTTCCTGTAGGAGCCTCTTTTCTTGTGGGGACCACGAAAGGGCTTATTCTGGTAGGGTGCAAAACCCTGAGAATCTTTTGAGGTGCCTTTTTTGAGAAGGAAGTCCTCACCTTCCTTCACTAATTGAGACTCGAACAAGGAAGGGTCCCAAAAGGACGAGTTCCTGAGTTCTTGACGTCTCGTTTCTCCTAATTGTGGATGTAATAGAGTCATCTCGGCTTCGCGCCTGAGCAAGCCGGTATTAGCCATAGAGTATAATTCCCTCTGCAAAATATGGGCTAGAGATTTGCTGAGACAAGTGAGGGCCCTGTGTTGAACAAGTACTGTCTTGTTCCAAAAATCTAAGTAGTCAGCTACTTCCTCATATCCGCGCTTTGCCGCTTTCTCAGGATTGGCACCTTTTTGAATCTGAGATTTTATCTTCTTGACCGTAGACTTGATGCTATGTTGGCATTTTTCCAATGAAGCATTGCAAGAAGAGGAGGTTTTGGCAAAAGCAGCGGTGAAGTTGAGGGTAGAGATGTTTTGTCTAGCCTGAAGTTCCAGCTCCTTGAGAACTGGCAGGGGAACTCTGGCTACTGGAGACCCAGAAGGTCTAGGAGTAATACAGATCTTAGCAAAGTCCGTATTCAACTCCTGAATTTTGTCCTGAAAAGTTGGTTGTCCCACCTTGTACCACTTTGAAGTTGAGGGAGGAGGCTTGACATATTTTCCCTCAGATAAGTTGGCAGCCTTAAAGTCATGTTGGAATTTATCAAAGGCGTCCTTGATGACTGAGCTAAGTGGAAGAATAGAGGAGGGACCTCTAGGTCTGAGCTCTTGACGGCCTTTTTCATCATCCAGACCCAACACTGAGGTGGAAGACCTGGGCATAGATTCCCTGGGGTCAGGGAGAGACAAAATACGCCTGAAGGTATCCACTTCTTCAGAGTATTGTGAGGGCATGTCAGACAAAGCTACTGCCCTATAATAAGGGGGGTCTGGATCATGTTGTGGGAGGTCTTGATCAGAAGCTACTCCTGAGGGCTGAGCCCTAGAGGGCTTAGAAGACCTGTGTCTGGCTACAGGGGAGTGATCCTCCTCTGAGGTAAATGACACGTATCTAGATCTTGATTTATGTTTGCTCTTGTCAGAGTGTTTTTTGGATCTAGAAGAAGGGATCCGAGGTTCATCGGAATCCTCATTTAGTTGGTCCGAGGCAGAGCTCGGGTCAACTGGCTGCCTATGGCTTTGCTTTTTGTGAGAGTACGAAACCTCTTCGGGATGACCTTCAGAGGGGGCAACGTACTGATCCGAGGAAGGTTGAGTAGATACTAGACGAGGAGGAAGAGCTGGACCGTAGTCCACATCCATATCCTCGCTTGGAATGTTAGTACCAGATCTCGGAGGGGGCAAATCCAGAGGGGCAGCAGAATTACTGGACAAGCCAGGTTTTGAAGCAAGAATCGAGGACTGTACCTCGACTTTCTGTTTTACAGCCAACTCCTCTCGGAGTGACTGAAAAGCTTCCAACATGGATGCCTGGAAGGAACCCATTTGCTGCTGTAAATGTATATTTAAGGAATCACCGAGTGATTTCTCTATATTTTGCTGGATTTTATTTTGCAAAGCTGTACCAGGGGTGGGTGGAATCGTTTTGGCTGGCGTTTTCAAGGACAGGGAACTGAAGGCAAGAGGTTGTGGACGGGGGGGTGAGGTAAAAAGGCTATCAGCAGCACACTCGAGATCTGCATTGGATCCAGTGAAGGAATCCCCGTCGCCTTCACCCAAAAGATCTAGTTCATCTTTGGAACTAGTTGTAGCTTTTTGCTTTTTCAGATACCGCTTCCGGTTTTGAATTTTCTGTAATTGCTCATCTGTGAAAGACGTGCAAATTTCACAAGGGGTTTCAAAGGTGACACAGGGGTCATCTCCCTTGCCAGCCTCCCTACAGGTAGGGCAAAAATTATGTGTATCAAAACTAAAGCAGAAATGGCGGCATTTCTGCGCTCTCGGTTTGTCTTTATTTGCTTGATGTGTCGACATTTTATACGCAATAAAAGACGTACAATGTACTAGCCTGAACCGAGGAAAACTCAAAACACGCGGCAGCAATAAAAATACTTATCCTGTGAAAATTAAACTTTTACAGAATGATCTATGATATATATTACAAGAAATATGCAAATATTAGCCTCCAACAATAAGTAAAGTCTGAGAAGTAAATGAAAATGTCTGTATATTTACAAACTGCTACCAGTCAATCGTGGCCAACGAGAAAGTAGGACGATTGGTCAGAAGTTATCACGTGACGACAACTACCAGTATATCCGGTGGCTAACAAGAACTGTCTTTTTTTCTAAGACGTTGGCCCCGGGTGTGGCAACCCGAGAACAGCATTAAGTCCCACATGGTAAGCTATTGTAGCGTAATAAAAGGGACTGATTATCACAATCATATACCCTTCTACAGACACAGAGTCAAGTTTTTAAGAAAATGTCAAAATGTAACTGAAATTTTGCAACCTGGATAAGCACTGGGCCAGGTGACATCCAATCATAGGTTCAGAGCTAGACAGGCTATTTCCATAAAAAAGACAGGAATCTCATTCAAAGGACGGGACCACACCAAAACAAAAACAAATTTGTGAAACTGGAAACCAGTCCAGGCATTGTGGAGTAGGCTGGTAATCAAATTGGAAAGATGCCATCTTGGATAAAACTACAAAACCTTGCGGGCTCTTCCAGGCTTTGACTTATTAGAAATGAGATGTTAAAAAAGCAGTGTCTTACGTCAGAAGTAGAGAGTTCAGCGTCATACCTTTGACATTTAAAACTACAGTAAGACAGCAGAGTGTGGCAGAAAACGGAAACTGTGCAAAGGAAGAAAGCCTTCTAATTGGTTCAATGTTTAGGAATTGTTGTGTTTTGATGACATTACTTGCAGTCTGATAAGTGGAAGTTATCGTTAAGTAGTAGCAAATGATATGTGGGATATTCTCCATTCATTCACCGGCAGTACTATTCAAATATCATTTCACAAAAATAACAATTTACCCAATTAATTTATACACCTGAGGTGTCTTTTGCTAGAGTTTTTTATAAAAGGGCACATTTTGAATTTACAAAAAATTCTTCGGTGGCAACATTCCTTCCTTTAAGTTTTCAGACTAAGCTATCAGCTGCAGGTAGAACTGAATCTGAGCTCTCATTCATATAGATATCAAACGTATTTCAAATTTCATATTTTGTGATGAATACCCTTGAATCTGTGAGAACTACTGAGTAGTTGAAACAAATATGTGCTTTTGAAGAGGAAATCAGGTGAGCTGCATAAACTTTGAAACATGTACCGCAAATTGGAATATTCACTAGAGAGTCTTTTCCACTGAAAATCATGAAATCCTGGTTAACCTGAAGTATTTCCCCTATCTTATAAACAAAATTCAACAAAGTTACTCATTTCAATTTTGACCATACTGTGTGTCAGTTTCACAGATTTCATATGATTTTCAAGCAGTGGTCATACTGAGATTTTGGGCAATATTTTCCAGTTATGGCTTTCTATCCGACTCAGCAGAAAGAAAAAATGGGAGAAGGGGCTGATGGGGGGGATTTCTCCCTACTGAGAAAGCCTCTTATAAACAGTGTATCTGATTGACTTGAGCAGAAAAATGTGACGCTTTGAGTGCCTCCCCATCACCCCCCCTGTCTGTGTAGGGTACAGTACAGGGGCAATAGGCAGGGTGGAAGTATCAAAACAGCCTCATCTACCCGTTCACAGAATGAGAGAGCATGTGACAGACACAAAACCTAAACACAGTCACTGTTAAATCAAAAGAAATCCAGGACTCCACAGACATAAGCATCTTTCTTAGGAATACTTTGATGCTTGGATTTTTTATAAGAATAAGATCGATTCCAAAGAAGAAGAATCCCTTAAATTTTCATAAATCCTGAAAGAACTAGATTGGGCCAACTCGGCGCCAACATATCCCCAGACAGGTCATCACTCACGCCACAGGTTTTGATCGGGAATTTTTTAAAACATAATTACCCATTATTATATGAACTTCAGCACATCAATCTACTCTGTTTATATCTCCCCAAGGAAGATGGTGTATCCCCAGACGCCGAATACATAACTCAAATTATATTTTCAATCTTCCTGCAATGATAACTCTAAACCTATTTTCAAAGTATTTAAATGATTGATGATTGAATGTCCATTCTAAAATAATAATCCCAAAAGAGCATATCTGTTTCTATATTTGTTGACAAATAAAATATTATTTTTAACTCAACTCATCATATTTTTCAATCTTCCTTCAAAGTATTTAAATGATTGATGATTCAATGTCCATTCTAAAATTCATAATCCCAAAAGCGCATATCTGTTTCTATATTTGTTCACAAATAAAATATTACTTAAAAAAAAATTATTTATATTATTATTTTATTATATTATTTTTAGAATTTGCAAATTGTTTTCAGTTATTCATTTCCTCTATACCTCTATGTGGTCCATATATATGCAACCTAAATATGTGACACAATCTCAGTTCTGACTCCCCTTTGTGTTATATGTAATGAAGCCCACCACCTCCCACCCCCACCCCTCTCCCCTTCTCCACACCTCTCTCACTATTACACAAGATCTGCAACCCCATTGAGTTCTTTGTTTCTCATCTGATATCATTAAATACCTTTGTTTATTTAGTGTCACTCAATATAGCTGGAGGTCCCAGAGGTGGGTGGGGGGAATCCGGGTGGGGGATGTGGGTTGAGCATAAATGGTAAACAAACAATCTATATAAAAGGGGTACTCAAATACAAAAAGAATTGAGAATTTTAAGTATGTGATTATCAACTGAAATGAGTTCATAACTGTAGGAGCTGTGCCAAAATTAACTGAGGCAAGTTGAATAAAACTGGGCTAGTTGAGGGTTAAAAATCCCCTAGTTTTACTACATAAGGATATAATTTCATTAATATTAGGACTTAAAGCTCACTTAAAGTGTCCATTTTGTCTACTTGAATATGTTTAACCAGTTTCATTTTAAAAAGTTAAAAACTCAGCAAGCAGAGGTATAACACACAAAAATAAGTTCTTAAAAGACTAAGATAGCCATAACATTATTAATATTCAAAATTTAAATAGACAGGCATTTCCTTTTAAAAATTCAAAGATTTCAGCTCTATAACCCACATAGTTTGACAGTTACTGGGCTTTAAAGTGGCATAATGTCCATAAATTGGGTTTCTGTGGGCATTTTACAATTGTTAAAGAGACCTTAGCAATTAAACTACAGATCTGAAACTTTTTGGGGGACATACATAACAAACAAAAATTATATATAATACAGTTTAAGACTTGTCACACTAAGCATTTCCAAATAACAGGGCAAAATACGGAAAAAATGTCAAAAAAGGCACTTGGGCGAGTGTCTATGGCCCTCATACACAGGTTAAATGTCTACTAAAAACCTTGATTTTCGGCATATGTAAAAAGGACATAATAATGCATTCCCAGATGGGATTTCAGCTCCATCAATGACATAGTTTAACAGTCACAGGGCTTAAAGGTGGTAAAAAGTCCAAATATTGGGTCTCTGTGGGCCTTTTAGAGATCTCGATGTGGCTTTCAAATTAAAGCTTCAGACTTAAAATTTGTTACATACTAAGATTACACATAGAACATGTATCTAATAAAGTTTGAAACTTCTCAGACTTACCATTTCCAAGTTACAGAGCAAAATATGTGAAAAATGTCTTAAAAGGGTCACTCAGGTGGGTGTTTAAGGTTCTCATACACAGGTTAAATGTCTACTTGAAGCCTTGATTTTTGGCACATGTAAAAAGAACATAATAATGTATTCCCAGATGAGATTTCAGCTCTATCAGTCACATAGTTTAACAGTCACAGGCCTTAAAATTGGCAAAAAGTCCAAATACTGGGTCTTTATGGGGCCTTCTAGAGACCTAAATGTGGCCTTCAAATTAAAGCTTCAGACTTAAAATTTGTCACATACTAAGATTACACATAGAATATGCATCTAATACAGTTTGAAACTTCTTAGACTTACCATTTCCAAGTTGCAGGGAAAAATATGTGAAAAATGTCTAAAAATGGTCACTCGGGTGGGGATTTATGGTCCTCATACACAGGTTAAATGTCTTCTTAAAGCCTTAATTTTTGGCACATATAAAAATAACATACTAATATCTTCTCAGATAGGATTTGAGCTCTATCAGTCACATAGTTTGACAGTCACAGGGCTTAAAAGTAGCAAAAAGTCCAAATATTGGGTCTTTGGGAGCCTTTTAGAGACCTCAATTTGACCTTCAAAATTAAAGCTTCAGACTTAAAATCTGTTACATACTAAGATTACACACAGAATATATATCTAATACAGTTTGAAACTTCTCAGACTTACCATTTCCAAGTTACAGGGAAAAAGATGTGAAAAATGTCTTATAAGGGTCACTCGGGTGGGTGTTTATGGTCCTGATACACAGGTTAACTGTCTATTAAAGGCCTAAATGTTGGGGCACATATAAGAAAACACATAGATATATTCCCAGATGATATTTAACTTAGATGAGAGACATAGTTTGAAAGCTACAGTGCTTGAAAGTGGCAAAAAGTGCATAAATTGGGTCTCTGTGGGCACTTTTGAGACCTTAAGTCGACCCCTTTGGGTAAACCTACAGCCCTAAAATTTTCTACAGACAAGGATTACATATCAAAGTTATACCTAGCGCAGTTTGAGACTCATCAGAATTATCACTTCCAAATTATAGGGCAAAATATGTGAAAAGTATAGCAAAAAATCCCTAAGTGGGGGTATTTATGGGCCTCAAACACAATTTTCTCCTCAACTTAAAGTCATGATTTTCGGCACATGTACTAAGAACATATTAATGTGTTGTCAGGTAAAATTTCAGCCAGCTGAGCATCATAGTTTGTGACCTACAGGGCTCTAAGTGGCCAAAAGTGCAATTTCTGATCTTAAGGTGGCCATAAGTTCTTTTTTACTGGGAGTTTAAGGTCACCTTAAAATAGGGATCTTCCTTTGGGCACCCTTAACATGTGTACCAAGTTTGAAAAAAAAATATTAATTTGTTTTTGAGTTATCGCGTCCACAAGGAAATTTCTACGGCGGCGGCGGCGGCGCGGCGCGACGGACCTGAATCCAATATATCCCCGACTTTCGTCTGGGGATATAATTATGATGGAGTATTTGTAGTATTTGACCTTTTGATCAGCATGGAGGTATTACTTGTTGAAAGACTACACTGAAAATACGCTGGTATAGCAATTTATAAACAGTCCTGAAAATACACTAGTATAGCAATTTATAAACAGTCCTGAAAATACACTAGTATAGCAATTTATAAACAGTCCTAAAATATGCTAGTATAGCAATTTATAAACAGTCCTGAAAATATGCCTGTGTAGGAAGTTATGTCTGTCATAACCTAATGCTACAGTAAAGTGGTTCACACCGGGCACAGTTCCATTCACTTGGTATACACATGGCATATTTCCCCTCACACCTGTTTCACACATTGCATACTTCCACTCACATCTGTTTCACACATTGCATACTTCCACTCACACCTGTTTCACACATGGCATACTTCCACTCACACCTGGTTCACACATTGCATACTTCCACTGACACCTGTTTCACACATTGCATACTTCCACTCACACCTGGTTCAGTATATTTCCACGCATGTAAACCTGTTGATTGTTTGTACACCTATGCACAAAAAGGCGACACCTGACTTATTTTTGCTCCCACCTGTTTTTCACACTTTTATGCACAAAACAAACCTATTTCACAGGTCTGTCACACACAAGGCACACCTATTTGATAGCTGTGTCACCTATATAACATAAAACACACCTATATGAAAGCTGTTTTCACTCACCTGACACTATAGCAGATCCGCGCCTTGTACTGGCGCTTGGCACAGTCTGTACAGGAGAGGTGGTGTGTACACAAGGCCACAGCACAACAGATCTGGTTATCACAGCTTTTGTAGCTGACACACTGGTCAAGGAAAATGTCTCTATTACAGCAGTATTTTTATTATAAAGAATTCTCTCAGTGTTATCACATCCGCAAGTATCATCAGTATTAAACCAGAGAACACTAGTTAGACACACCAGAATTTACTTACTGATGGTCTGGTTTTGAAAATCTATTGATCCTTTGAAAAATGTAGTGATAATATAGTAATCTTGTAAGATAATTCAAAGTGAATTAATAGGTTGTTTTTTTTAATTGCCAAATATCATAAGATGGTTGCCAAAAGGAACATGTATTTCAAGGTTTGTGTTTAAAACACAATTTCTAATATTTTCACACAATATTATATCTACCTACATTGTAAGCTGTTTTAACTTATAAAAGTGGACTTGTGAGTTTGAAAGTACTTAATCAAGATTACCATTGTCTTGGAAAATCACCCCTTTACAAAAGTTAAAACCTGCATTTTACAAACATTAACACAGTGATATGTTCTGAAAACAAAACAATAGTTCATATTCCATAAAATAAACAGAAACATTTGTGAATGAAAGTAGTCAAATCTTAAAATCTTTTTCCTAACCACCACTTTTTAAGGACTGTTCTTGTTTTTATCACTCTTCATGCACCCTGTCTTCTATTAATTTAATCCCCACAGGGCTATTTTTTCTGTCACCACCAACCCCTCCAAAACTTCCCAATGATACTATTACTGCAATTAGTGCCCCCTGTTTGCATCAACTAAATCACAGGACTGTCCAGCCCAGCTATAGCTAGCAGAGCACTCAATTCTCAGTATAAAACCCTTTTCACACTTCTCTGATAAGACGTCCCCATCTACCTATACCTAGTCTTGTTTTTCTATAAAATGTTTGATCAGCAGAAAACAAAAGTCAGCCCAAATATTAACATTATTCAAAACTATTTCGGAGTTAACACTGCTTTTAGATGTTTTTCTTGAACTGCTTCGACATCTATGGTTGGCTGACGTTAAACAGGAAAAAACTCCCAACTGACTTACACAAAAAAAATATATCACAAATTTTTTTTTTTTTTTTTTATGCACTATTTATTTACCCTTTTTTAACAATGTGCAACAGGAACTGGGTAGGCGAGGGTAGCAAACCAACCATCAGTTCTTCTTTACAGTGTTATTCATACAAGTGTACAAACTTATATTTTCAAATAAATACAAATATCAACATAACTTTTCACAAAACATTAAAATTATTAAAAAGCTGACTGAGTGACCATATAAACTCCCATCTGCAGGGGGGACAGCCTCAGATGTAAGAGAAGGCCACCCAGCCAGTATAATACATGGTATTAGTGATGAGACAATATTTCAGGTGTTAGGTTATTCATAAATGTTCAAACATTTTCAGAACTTTTTACAAAAATATATTTGATAATATCTAGATTCTATATTACAGATTTGCTGATAAATTAATTAATAACAGTACCTTACTGACAAACTGACAATTAAGCATAAACAACATATTATCAGAGTTGTCATTACACATATTTCTGTTACATTTTCACTTATTTAGGCAAAATATTATTGATTCAATTATATATTTTAAATGTTCTTTTTCCACAGTATTGCGTATATCTGTGGATCGATACACCTCAAAGTAAAAAGTTAAATAGGAAATTACTGAATGTTTTAAGTTTATATCACCGTAATTTATGTTTTCAAAAGAACATTTACACCAAGTTGCATAAATGCTATAGGAAACAACTACAATACAAAGGTGTCGGTTCAATTCTACATAATGTGGATCTGTTATTCCTAGTATGATATGTTTCAGCTGAATAAGCATTCTAAGACAGTGACCAATTATTTTCCATATTTCTTTAACACGTTTACATTCATATAAAATATGTATTATACTCTCTTTGTCCTTGCAGAATGCACAGCAATCTGATACATTTCTATTCCATTTGTGTATTTTTTCTCCGCAAGGCAAAATATTTAACAAAACTTTATATTTAAATTCAGCAAATTTTTTATACTCTAGCGCCTTCATATTGTATATGTATATTGCACTCCAATCTGCTCTTAAGAGTTTTAGACCTAGCATACGTTCCCACATTTTTTCACTGTAAGGTCTTTCAAATTTTCTAGCTTTAAGTATGTTATACATTTCTTTTGGCTTTATACTCATTGGATCAATTATGTTATCTTTTATAGTAAATGTCAATTTTTCTAGCAACGGTTTCTGTATGTAGAGTACAATTTTGGTGTCATGCTTTTTGCTGACTTTACCAATAACTTTTTTCAAAGTCATGTATTCTACAATCCAGTTACTGGTATTTTGTAATGAATTTAATACCTCAATTTCTTCCAACCAATGTCCATTATCTTGGAATAAGTCTTTAACTAATATAAATCCACTTTTTATCCAGTTTTTGAAATAATGAGTTTTGTGTTTTTGTTTAAAGTATTCATTCCCCCATATTGTCTGTGTCATGAAATCATGCGATTTTATTTCATCAACAGGTTTTATAATTTTACAGTTATTGTAGTAAATAAATATGTCTTGGTAAAACTGTGGTAAATATTTTATAATCTCAAAACTTTTAGCACTCTTGAAATTCATTTTAAGCAGAGTTTTTAAGTCTAAGCCCAGGTCAGACAAATAAGATTGCAAGATTTTTGATATGCTATTATTTGCTAACAATTTTGGTATCCAGCTTGTTTTGATAGCATAAATTTTGGATTCTAAATCTGTAATTTTTAAACCCCCTTTATCATAGCTTCCTATTATGGTGGTTTTTCTAATTTTGTGATTTTTCCCCCATAAATAGCCAAATATTTATTTGTTTAGTTCTTTAATTACAGTGGTTGGTACCGTAAGTATAGAGCAGTTATAAATTAGCTTTGGAATTATTAATGAATTTATCACAGTTGCTTTACCATAAAGTGTTAGTTTTCTATTGCTCCACTTTAGCAGAAGTTCTTCGACTTCTGTAATTTTCTTATCCCAGTTTTTTGTTGTACATTTTTCAGCTTCAGTACCTATATAAATTCCAAGGCATTTTATTGGTTCTTTTGTAAAATTTATTTGTTGAAAGACATTTTCACTTCCTTTTAATTGTCCAAGCCATATGCCTTGGCACTTTTTAGTATTTAATTTTAATCCAGAAATTGTGGAGAAATTTTCAAGAATCTTGATACATTCTATTATAGAATATTCTATTATAGATACTTTGTTCTTTAAGGTTAAAGTTGAATCATCTGCATATTGCAAAATACAATATTCATTGGTACCTATTTTTATGCCTGAAATCATCTTGTTTTTCTTTATTTCACAGGCTAACATTTCAATAGCTATATCACAAATGAACATGACTGTACTACAGGAGTGCATGGCATGAGTATTATATTAAAAATTTTAGCAGTGAAAATTTCATTACATGTCAAAAAGAAATTTGGTGGAATTAGTTTTCAGTGAGGGTTTATTGTATTTAAGGATGAACACAGATTTAAAATTTCATTAGGAATTAATTTTCACCGTCCAATCTGATTGGCTTAAATACCTAAAACTCGTGCCCAGTGAAAATCCGTATGTGCAGAGTATTTACTAGAATAATCCATAAATTTTCCTCAAGCATTTTTTTTTTACACAATCACCTCCAGCCAACTTCCTACCTGCCCCATTAAAATATGTCCGAATTTCATCAGAGGCATTACATCGGGGAAGTGTGAACCTGGAGAAAGCTCATTAGCTGGCAGAGAAATCAATTTACCAGGACTCAGTAGCCGAAAGGGCCAACCTGTACTAAGTAGGTCATCTGTAGAAGTGGTAAATAAAATACTGCACACAGGACTCAGTTGTGAGTAAGCCGAATCCCTCGAATCCTTCCAGTGTTTGTACAGTCGTGAAGAGTTAGCAACAGCCGAGATCAGGAGGTTTTTAGTAAAACAGTAGAGAGTTTGCGAACAGCGTTTTATTGAAACGTAGCACAAAAACTCAACATAAATTAAAACAAGATCCCGGCGGAGATCAACATGGCAAGGCTCTTTTTAATGTGAAATACGTAGCGGCTGGTATTTTCAACATTGTGAAATGACGTTCAACACAGAAATCACAGACGTGTAACGTAGCGGAAAACAGATACGGGCTTCAAAAACATTGTTCGCAAACTCTCTAATTTTTAGGAGTTTTTAACTATTGGCTTAAATAAATAACATTGTAAATTTTTTCTCAGTTGGTGACGGTAGTTACATGGCAGTTGGTGATGGTAGTTATATGTCAGTTGATGATGGTAGTTACATGCCAGTTGATGACGGTAGTTATATGCCAGTTGGTGACGGTAGTTATATGTCAGTTGGTGATGGTAGTTACATGTCAGTTGGTGATGGTAGTTATATGCCAGTTGGTGATGGTAGTTACATGCCAGTTGGTGACGGTAGTTACATGCCAGTTGGTGATGGTAGTTACATGCCAGTTGGTGATGGTAGTTACATGCCAGTTGATGACGCTAGTTATATGTCAGTTGGTGATGGTAGTTACATGCCAGTTGATGACGGTAGTTACATGCCAGTTGATGATGGTAGTTATATGCCAGTTGGTGACGGTAGTTACATGCCAGTTGGTGACGGTAGTTACATGTCAGTTGGTGACGGTAGTTATATGCCAGTTGGTGATGGTAGTTATATGCCAGTTGGTGATGGTAGTTACATGCCAGTTGGTGACGGTAATTACATGCCAGTTGGTGATGGTCGTTACATGCCAGTTGGTGACGGTAGTTACATGCCAGTTGGTGACGGTAGTTATATGCCAGTTGGCGACGGTAGTTACATGCCAGTTGGTGACGGTAGTTACAAAAAGACCTTGCAAGGTTTTAATTAACAAATGAAACAGCAGCCCTGTGTATTGGTATTAGCTAAGATTTCTTTTGTGACATGAGAGTTTCAGATCAATTTGGCCACAGTTGCTATATCTTTGAAGAAAACCCCATAGTTTTCAGGACTAAAGTCCTATTAAATTTCACTTTTGGCATATCTATAGGTGTTATCTGCAAGAATCAACAGTAAACTCCATACGGTCATTACTGAATATTGGTCAGTAGAGTGTTAACATTTAAATCATTAAGTTATACTTTGGACCTTATAAGGTTACAATAAAGTGGACATCTTTCTGAGACCTAACTCGATTTCTCCAAGCCAATTTGTGATGAAGGTGGTAGTATATAACCAGTGTTCTTGATACTGGTGAGTGTGGTGGTACGCAGATACATTTGAGTGGAGCCATTGCTGTACCGAGGGTATGGTTGTGAACTAAAAAGAACAACCTATGACACGGGACATTCTTTCATAAGCGATCTTCCAATGAAAATTAAAGTTAAGTTAGTCCACTGGATCCAAAATGGAGTACTGATTACCTTACCATAAAGTCGTGGAAGACAAGTTAGATTGAACAAATGCTTCTGAAAAATCCTGGCATTTGTGTGCTGTTGTTGAGACATCTATTGATGTGTTTTTACAATGAGAAACCCCAAAACAGACCTCGCATAAGGTAGAAAAGTGAAGAAGGCAAACCCTTTCCATACCAAATTGAATGGATGAGAAGGTTTAACTTAGGTAGTTCTTCTTGATCTCAAGTGGCTTCCGTCGTAGTCAGAGTTGTTACTTGTTTTCAATTGAAGTTGTATCACCATGAGCCTCTTCCTCCCCAACCGTGGATATCCTAAGAGAGAGAAGATAGAGAATGCTGGCTTTTCAGTGATGTTCTAGCCTCTGAAAACTATTAACCCTGTATGGTAGTCCTTCTATAAGAAAACCTTCATTTACAGCATGGGCGTCTTCTTCTGTTGATGTAAATAACTGACCAATGAAATTTAATTTGCTTCACCAGAGGAAGACCTGCCATTTGTTTTCAGATGAACTTCTGTCACCTGTAGCTCTGAAACTATCTGATGAGAAGAACTTCTGTTCCTGGATCATTCTTCTGTGACAGGGGTTGCCTCTGCCATATTTACTCACTAGATGAGGCAGAGGTACTTCCCTTACATAAGATGAGAATGTTAATATAGCCACTCTTTTGCCTCAAGGAAGATATCTGTGGTTGAACTCTGATAGATCTAGAAGAAGTGCAGCCTCTGCCGTCTTTACCTCTGGAGTTGCAAAACACTGAAGCAGAAGACCTATCTATCAGGTTCTTCTGTCCAGCTATCAAACATTGAATCAACCTTGCATAGTTTCTAGATGTGCTAGTATAAGCTGCAGAGGGTCAGAAGATGAAATGGAGGTAGTGGAACGCCAGGAAGATTAAATATTTCTTTAAATGTCGAGAAAATCTTCTGGTTTATTGGCAAACAGAACCTTACATAATTATAACTATGTAAAAGGTCTGTAAGAGCCGTCAGTCCACTCTAAATGCATACATCAGGTTGAAGAAAGCTGGCAAATATCAACAGCACGAATAAAACCTTCCAATTCTTATGAAAAAGCATTAATTCTTCTCAAAAATGTCCTCTTTCTTGCCTGCCATGTCGAAATCCTTCGCAAACAAAAACTGTGTCAAACGATACTTACTCCCTCGCGATCAAACTTAAAGTGAGGCGTAATGGGGTTTTTCAGGTGCAGGTGCATGTGCAGTCATGCGTACATAATGGTACAAACAAGAATATTTATTTTTAAAATATTCTCATTTGGTCGTCCATGTTTGCTCCTGCCAACACGTAAGCATTACTGACGATAAGGTAAGGGTATTAACGCAATAAAAACCCCAATAACATAATCTCCAGGCAAATTTTAGTAGTCTTACTGTAAATATATGCTCATGCTCATTGATGAAGTTATGTATACTGACAGTCTGACATTAAGACAAGTGCTATTGAGGTGAGGGGGGGAGGAAGTGTACATACTCTGGATTCCTTCTACATTTTCCACAGGCAGACTATCTATCTTTGTTTCTCAGACTCTCGAGTAAAAATATATCATCTGCCGGAGTAAAAAGAAACCGTTATCTGAGTAGAGAGTGACGCTGAACTGGGCCAGTCGCTCTGCTGACGTCATTCTCAGCCGATTACCCGAGTGTTTTATGTGGCATAACACACAGACTTGAGTACACAAGTTATACAGCTGTGTACACCTGTTGAAAACAGCGGGTGAAAAATGACAGAGAATGCAGGGTCCCAGAACACAGAACCTAGTGTGTCTAATAAGACCACTTACAGTAAGACATAACGGCTTGGCCAGCATATAGTAGAATGCATTCAAGTGGAAATATGACAAGTAGCAATCCCTGATAAGTGGAACTTAATGGCAGATCCTTGATGAAAAGAAGCCTTTTCCCGTTGAAATTTACCCTGGTGTTTGGAAACCTGGTGTTCTGTTGGCAGCAATACTCAGGCAGTCGTATGACTTTCATTTTCACTCATAAAGGTCTACAGCCCATGTGTGACGGTTGTGACCAACCGTTGAAAAGATTCCAGCTTAATTTCAGGTTGTAGACCCCAAAAGGTGGGTTGCACAATGAGTATCATGGATGGGCTATGGCAGCAAATTTCAAGTTTATTATTTGTTGCTAAAAAGCAATCGTATCCTGTGGTGTAGTTGGACCATTCTATGAAGTTTGAAATTGATAGGCGGATGTGTCTTCAAGTTAGAGCCCATAATAGAATTTCAAGATGCTGGCCATGTCAGCAATCTTGTTTTTCAAATGGTACCAATTTCGAAAGCAACCTAGCCTAGGTGGTGTCCTACCATGCTGTTAAGTTTAAATCGATCGGCAGAAGCGTCTTTGAGTTAGAGTCTGGAAACGGAATTTCAAGATGATGGCCATGCTGCCCTACAACCCTGTTAAGTTTCAAATCAGTCATATAAAGCGTATTCAAGTAAGAATCAGAAAGCAAAAATGTTGATGGACAGAAGGACAGACGGATGAACAGACGTCTGACACATCAATCTAATGGGGGGGTTGGTCACATGCAACCTGCCCAAAACGGGATCCAGCTTCATATATTTATAGAGATTGAGATTTAAATCAAGGCTGTGTGAATCCACCTTTAGTAGACTCTAAATGTCTCTGTACCATATTCCCAGGCTCTCAAACAATCTTCTGGGGGATCAAGAAGTCATTTGACCTTTGTGTCTATCACTCTTGGAAATTATAGGCTATGCTTAATTTTTAGGAGCAGTTTCATAAAGTGGCTGTTCTAGTAATGTTCCTACATGTATTCCTGAATTGTTCCGGAGGTTTGTAGTATATTCATTCACTGATTTTTTTCTATCTCTTTGATATTGTAAGGAGTGCCTTAGTTTTCCTTACCAACTATGTTGTCCTTCAACCAAACTATGATTCCCTTACTATCAATGCTACTCCCCGACTGTTAGAAATGGTTCCAATGACACCCGAAGATTATTTTGAGAGCATTTCTTGTGTCCTCCTTGCCAAAGCAGATCTAGATGGGTTCACACATCAAGCATTCATTACCTGTGTGAGCATTCACTGGCACCGGGGGCGTTTATGACGACTTAAGAGGAATTGGCTCCATATTTTAGCACTTATACTTAGTGTTGAAGATGGTAAACCGGAAACCTATTTGCCAACTGAAAGACACCCATCCGATTACATTCCGTTTTCTTCTGAAAATCAAAACTGGTTTCCTCACATATTCATTATTTTAGCCTAAGTTTACATAAATATTCAACAGCAACAAATATTTCAAAGTATTTGTAAATATTCTATTAATATATCAGACGTTTTGTCCTCAAAAGTCTTCAAAAACCACATCACAGTTCCTATTTAGATGTGAGTTACAGCTCATGTACACATTTGAAAGATTATGTCTTGGCATTCACTAAATCAAATGCATCTGGTTTGTCACCAAATTTTCACTTTCGGTAACCGGTTCTAAAATTTGCATTCAACCACAACACTACTTACAATCAAAAATGGCCAAGAATGAAAAAGGTCCTATATTTATGGAGGTTCCTGGACATTTTGTACCAATGGAAAAGCCTCTTTTACAGAGCTCATACAGTAGCATTATATCCAGCACTTGTAAGCTTACCACTTGATTTAGCATATGACTGCTTTCACAGGCAACTCCAGTCTAATTATCCCTGGTCAGTGTTCTATTGATCACTGATTATCTGTGCTGCCCTGGATATTGCCAGGAAATACAAACTCTCAGCATTCACAGAGCAAATCTATTGATCTTGTGTGTTGTAAGGCTCACTTAGTTTTTCACATCTCAATGAAAAGTAAAGCATTTATTTAACAAAACTGCTCAATTCACTGAAAACTCATCTTTGCAAGCATATACTTATATTTTCTTTAACATCTTCAATTATGTTTCATTTAATTTTGAGATTCCATTTATATACAAACAAGTGCTAAGCAACACTCCAAGGATTGTGGTTGACAGTGAAAAAATATTGTATATTCGCTGTGATTTTTGTGGCAATTTGGGGACTTTTACTGAATTCACCACAGAATTCCTGTGAAGTAAAGCTACTATTTTCATATTTTAAGACTTTGCCCAAATAACATATCTTGGCATGTCAGGACAAATTTCATATTCCCTACAAACATTATACATTAATTAAAAAAGAGGTTACAGAGGATCACACCTGAAATTCATTACAGTATATGAAATTCACCAGTGGTAAAACAAATGCACCATCTAGATCCAAGTCCATACAACTGAAGCATTTGCACAACTGAATAACAAATGAGCCTTCAATACCAAAATGAGGTATCCTCTGACCAGACATTTATAGAGTAAATTTGATGCAAAAATGTTGTGATCATTGCTTTTACTGAGAAGGGTGCACGTATTCCAAAGACTCTACAAACCAGAAGTTTCTCTTTGCTGCTCAATGTTTAAATGGTGATGAAGGTCCTGGGACTCTGTATGTTTTAAACCTGATCACTTTTATATTTGAAACTTGAAATACAAGGGTTGTCACAAAGGATACAGATCAAGGAATTTGTCGGCGAGGAACTCCGACGTGCAGAACCACTGGTGCATGAGAAACAGGACTCGGATAAACGGCTCCTTCTCACTGAGTTCCCCGTCTGCATCTGTAACCACACACACAGGCAAACAAAGAGATAAAGCGGGTATATAAACAGGTAAAACATTAAAACAGGTAAAACAGCCACAAAAAACTCGTAAACTATAAAACAAGGAAATAAGACAGTCACACAAACAGGTTAAAGATAGTAAAATACATTGTACAAGTAGCAGGTAAACATGTAAACAAACAGATAAAACAGGTACATAGACAGGTATTACAGGTACACAAACAGGCAAAATGGGTACATGAACAGGTGAAATATTTACATGAACAGGTATAATATGTAGACAAACAGGTAAAACAGATGGCTCTCTACAAATAAGCTTAAGCTAAATCCTGATAAGACCGAATTCATTGTGTTTGGCTCTAAGTCTCAGCGTGAAAAACTTAATCACTCCTTCCCAGTCAACATACTCGGTAATCTTATATCACCAGTAGATACAGTTAGGAATCTTGATGTCTGGTTTGATTCAGATTTCTCATTCTCTTGCCATGTTATGAAAGTCTGCAAGGCTTATTTTGCTAGTGTCCGGGATCTTAAGCGACTCCGAGGACATCTGACACATGAAGCTGCCCTCATAGCTGCCAATGCTCTGGTCGGAAGTCGTCTTGATTACTGTAACTCTCTGTTCAGAGGTCTCTCAGCTCTGGATCTGCGCAAACTTCAATGTGTTCAGAACAGTCTTGCCAGAATTGTTGCCAACACCACCAAGTATTCACACATCACTCCAGTTAGAAAAGCACTACATTGGTTGCCGATTAAGTACCGTTCTATCTTTAAGACTGCCGTGCTTGTTTATAAGTTCCTACACAGTGGTAACCCCAAATACTTTGAACCCTTTCTCATACCCAGACAACAGTGCATATAACACTCGTCGAAGTCAATCTGATGGCATGTTTCTTGAGGTTCCCCACTTTGCTTCAGTTTTCAAGTCTTGAAAGCATTTTGGACTCAGTTTTGCGTATGACGCACCTATGATTTGGAATGACCTTCCTGACGAGGTCCGTTCTGCAAACTCACTTGCCTCCTTCAGATCAAAGTTGAAGTCATACCTCTTTGGAAAAGCATACCCACCCTAAATTTCCAATTTCCTCCTGCTTTCTCCGCGGTGCTGACCCCTGTAATGTCTCTGGTTTATGAATATTGAACAATGTTTTTGTGTGATGTGCCTTTGAGTCTGTCTTTTTGACAGAGATTAAGTGCTATAAAATTCCAATTAGAATTAGAATTAAAACATGACAAAAACAGGTAACAAACTGGTACAGGAGAAACTGAACACAAACATTTCCCTCTCAGAGTGTTCTCTTTGAATATGATAACAGATGAAACAGGCAAAAGGTCTAATGTGCAAGTAAAACCACACAACTACACATGAGAAAGTTGGTAGTTGCCTGACAGACGCTTACAGATAATTGATTATCAATTAACCAATCACTCATTTGATCAATCAGTCAAGTACTCATTCAATCAATAAACCATTCAGTCAGCCTCACCTACACAATCCACGGCCAGGGCGGCCAGTTTGTCCACCGATGCACCGCGTACATGCACGCCGACCACGTACTGCTTCTCCTCCTCCACGTAGCCGAGCTTGTTGAGCATGAGGGAAACCTCCTTCTCACCCGGTGAGTTCTGACTGAACAGTGGCGAGCCACACACCGGCGAACTACTGCCCTCATTCTCTGAAACGTATAGAATCAGTTGAAGGGTTTATTAAAGTCAATAGGAGACACAAACTGGTCAGCCACTATCCTCATTCTCTGAAACGTATAGAATCAGTTGTATGAAGGGTTTATTGAACTCAATAGGAGACACAAACTGGTCAGCCACTGAGTTCACTGCTTGAAATGTATAGAATCAGTTGTATGAAGAGATTTTTCAATTCAATAGGAGACACAAACCAGTCAGCCATTGCCTTTATTCCCTGAAATGTATAGATGTTATTACATGAAGAGTTTATTTTATTCAACAGGAGAGACCCAACTGGTCAGCTACTCCCCTCATTCTCTGAAAAGTACAACTGAAGGTCAAAGTTAGGCTTGTAACCGCTACGGCCATATTGGGAAAGGTCACTAGTGCCTTGTCATGATCTGGATACAAACCCATGACCACAGGAATGAGAGCCAATCTTTATAACCACTGACCACTTGAGGCCTCTCTGAAATGCACAGAACCTCAGTGATGAGAACACAGACTTGGAAATATGGATGGCTTCAGCAGTGGAGTGGTGAAGCAGTTTGGTATTTAATCATGTGCCTCTTAACTCTGTGGTCATAGGTTCAAACCCTGTGATGGTAATATACTGAATTCACTGAGGTGTGTGTCCTGATAGAACTGTTCAAAGGGATGTTAAAGACCAAATTTACATGGTGTTTAATTTTAAGAAATACACAGCCTCACTTATGTGAACAAGTGCATTAGTTTGGTTAACTAATGTGTCAAGAGCACACAGCAAATTAAACTTCTGCCCTTGGTTAGAGTAATAGTGATAGTTTGTGTCAAAAGACTAATTCTAACCATTGAACAAAACTTTTCTTGGTATTCGCCCTGACATCTGGTCAGGTGGCAGGACACAAAATAACTGTTGACTTTTGCGTATATCAACAGAATTGCTTTTTGTTTTTAATTTCCTTGTAGTTTTTCAGACCTTAATTACTCATCACTTAGTACTTGTGTTTAATCACAGATAATTATAATTCATTGCTCTTCATTTAATTCTTCTGAACTTCCAGTATGCAAAAAATTACAGAATTTTCTGAAAACATTTCCTTGGTAAGACTGTGAAGGATAACTTGTGGGTACTTTCAGTGAAAAGAGTGTCAAATGGTTCAGTGTAAAATTCGGCAAAGAGTGGCTTTCTTCGTGTTTAATATCAGTTTTTCACAAGTATTGTTGCAAAATTCACTTCAACTTCAATATTTTCTGGAACTTTTTTGGAAAATCAAGAACAATCGTGCTGTTTGTACATCATAAAAATACTCACTAAAAATGTTTGCTTCAATGAGCAGCACATTGTATGCTCGAGTACTTTCACCATTTCTCTACTGTTTCACATGAGTACTTATTTTAACGTAAAAACACCCACTTGCAACAAGCCTTTTGTTAATTCAAAATTATTTTTTTTTTTTGCAAACAGACAAAATGTACCAAAATCATAACATGACAGGAGTACCATTTACTTATTTTTAATTAACAGACAGGCCAGATTTTGTAATAATAAAGCAGACAGAGAATTCTTGGAATTGTCAGGTCGTAATACACGGGCAGAACAAAAATTGCAAAGAAAAACTAGGACAAACAATGTGTAGCATATTGAGAGAAGATGAATGATAAGTCCAATCATACAATACTGGACAATAAAACTAGGACAAACAATGTGTAGGATATTGAGAGAAGATGAATGATAAGTCCAATGATACAATACTGGACAATAAAACTAGGACAAACAATGTGTAGGATATTGAGAGAAGATGAATGATAAGTCCAATGATACAATACTGGACAATAAAACTAGGACAAACAATGTGTAGGATATTGAGAGAAGATGAATGATAAGTCCAATGATACAATACTGGACAATAAAACTAGGACAAACAATGTGTAGGATATTGAGAGAAGATGAATGATAAGTCCAATGATACAATACTGGACAATAAAACTAGGACAAACAATGTGTAGGATATTGAGAGAAGATGAATGATAAGTCCAATCATACAATACTGGACAATAAAACTAGGACAAACAATGTGTAGGATATTGAGAGAAGATGAACGATAAGTCCAATCATACAATACTGGACAATAAAACTAGGACAAACAATGTGTAGGATATTGAGAGAAGATGAATGATAAGTCCAATCATACAATACTGGACAATAAAATATTTAAAAATAATAATTCTCAGAACAGTGATCTGTAAAAACTGATGCTTTCACTGATGATGCACATGGAGGCCTTTCTTTCAACAGAACAACATTTCTATAATTTTTTTGAAAAAAAAAGAATGCAAGAAGTTTGCACACAGTACAGTAAACCTCCATCAGCTGATAATGTTGGGTGACTAGGATAATGACTGAACAATAGAAGGTTCATAAAACAGAAGAAGTACAAAAGATCATGGAAATAGAAACATGGCAGACCACAACACGAGTTCATATAATTGAAAAGTCAGATAACAGGATGTCAGATAATGGAACTTCTATTGTATTGGAATGAGAAACTCACCACAGTTGATATCATTTTAATTTTTATTTTGAACACTACAACATGGTGATCCAGTTTCTGAATTTCTGTCACAATCTAATTCATTCATCATATACAGGCAGCATTGCTGTCAATTTGTCTCTTTCTTACTCAACTTTAACCTTGCTTTAAAAGAGATCACATAAAAACCCAGTCTTATATCAAGTGCCAAAACTTTGGTACTCATGTGAACAATGTATTTTACTCGACCATGACATTTCATAAATCCTTCAGTCGTTATGCCCCAGCCCTCAGGAACCCCATTCCTTTTTACACAAGAAATAGCCCCTCTAGACATCTTTGAGGAAACATCTTAACACTCACTTTTAACTCCAAGCTTCCCCACTTAGTGCTCTTCACTCCAGTCACACCCACAAGTCTGAATAACTGACCTAGATCGTCAGATGACTGTGCCCTGACTATCTCTTTGATTACTAATTTGGTTAACTTAGCGCACTGAGTTCCCCACTGTGGGGAAGATTTTGTGCCTACAAAGCAGGAGATTACATAAGGCATGCTTGGCCTTAGTATCTAGACCATGTGTGAAGCAGATTTGAATAAGTCTGAGTTTTAAATAAATAAACTGTTACCAGTCACCACATCATTTAATGGCACGCATTTATTCCCACACACATATTATGACTTCTAATTTATGAAAATTGCTAGCCTCGGCAGACAGGATAATCCCAGCCCGCAGATACAACTAAATGGGTAACAACATTGAGATTTGCAAAAATCTAAGGAACATCTTCAAATGTAAGAAATATACTAGCTTAAAGCTGTATACTAGGAAAGACAGAATGGAAAAGTGTGAATCTTGTATGAGCAGGCCTATATACACTGATTCTGTTCAAATTCTCATTGGCTGATAACATACTTTCAATAAGAGATAGTCTAGTTTCCCCCAAAAAAACTACACCATGTAATGAGTTGTTTGAAAGTATTTGATAATTATCTCCTGAAGGATTAATAATATGGAAATAAAAATATTAGTATTACAGGAACAAAAATATAAAGTGTTTTTCCACCAAAGATTTCATAATATTATTAAAAATATTGTGGCTTTAAAAAGTCCCGTTTGCAATACATGTATTTTCCCTGTTTGAGTTAAATATCTCTCAAAAACGGAGCATTTTATCTTACGGTAAATATTCCCTAGCCCAGTTGGGCCATGTTTATATGCATTATCACTCAAGCTGGTTTAATTTTTTTCTCATTTGAAAAGATACTCAACCGAAAAAGGAATGCAAGTTTTTATAAAGAATATATTATAATATATTGAGTTTCCTTTTCTTTTTTTTTTTTTGTAAAGTATAAATAACACTTTCTCTATTTTTACCCTTTTCTTAAGTTATGAAAGCCACCATTTTCAATCAGAAAAATTTAATGACTTCCTCTTGAATATTTTAGACAATTATTTTTTTTTCTATTCGGCAACCAAAAAATTAACAGTCATATTATTGGGCATAAAAGCTAAATCATCAGAATTTAACATTATATAAAACTTGTCATTTAATTTAACTATTCACTTAAAACTCCCTAAATCATCAGGATTTAACTTTATAAAAAATCTGTTATAAACTATTCAGTTAAAACTTCTTTAATCTATTCACAACAGCCAGTTTTTCATTTAGATAAATTGTGTAATAATCCAGTTTATAGGGTCAAGAGAAACTAGAGGATCGCTCGCAAAAAAAAAAGATAATGTTTTTGCATAGCAAAAACAAAGCGTCCCGAAAAGGATATAAAGGTGAGTGATATAAAGTATTAAGAAAATGCTTCGTTTCTAGCCTTATACTGTTGTGGCAACCAAAGTCAGCGCAGTCTGCTCTATCTAGCACGGTTTTCAAGATATAAGCATTTTTGTGTTTTGCAAAAAATAAAAAAATTTAAAATGTCCGCTATATTTGGCGAGACAAAAATATTTTGAAAATTGGCATGGCTACTCTGCAGAGATACCCAGCAGGTCCAAAATTTTGTTGAGTTCGCTCCATATAGCACGGTTTTCGAGATATAAGCATTTTTGTGTTTTGCAAAAACTTTGAAAATTCAAAATGACCACCATTTTTGGGGAGACAAAAATTTTTGTCAAGACCACTGCCACGGTGTGTATCTCCCGCCGAGCATCAAAGCAGAAGAAATAGCTTTTCCGAGATATTCACAATTTTTCATTTTCGTGTGTGAAAGCTCTTCCAAAAGTAGGTGAATGAGTTATTTGAGAAAAATTGGCTATCTGCAATACTTTTAGAGATAATTCACATTTACTCATTTTGAGTAGGTGAATAATTAGCTAGGGTCTGAAACTTCACCACGTGAAAGCTCTGCCAAAAGTAGGTGAATGAGTTATTTGAGAAAAATTGGCTATCTGCAATACTTTTAGAGATAATTCGCATTTACTCATTTTGAGTAGGTGAGTAATTAGCTATGGGTCTGAAACTTCACCAAGTGAAAGCTCTCCCAAAAGTAGGTGAATGAATTATTTGAGAAAAATTGGCTATCTGCAATACTTTTACAGATAATTCGCATTTACTCATTTTGAGTAGGTGAGTAATTAGCTATGGGTCTGAAACTTCACTAAGTGAAAGCTCTCCCAAAAGTAGGTGAATGATTAATTTGAGAAAAATTGGCTATCTGCAATACTTTTACAGATAATTCGCATTTACTCATTTTGAGTAGGTGAGTAATTAGCTATGGGTCTGAAACTTCACAGAGTGAAAGCTCTCCCAAAAGTAGGTGAATGAGTTATTTGAGAAAAATTGGCTATCTGCAATACATTTAGAGATAATTCGCATTTACTCATTTTGAGTAGGTGAGTAATTAGCTATGGGTCTGAAACTTCACCAAGTGAAAGCTCTCCCAAAAGTAGGTGAATGATTAATTTGACAAAAATTGGCTATCTGCAATACTTTTAGAGATAATTCGCATTTACTCATTTTGAGTAGGTGAGTAATTAGCTATGGGTCTGAAACTTCACCAAGTGAAAGCTCTCCCAAAAGTAGGTGAATGAGTTATTTGAGAAAAATTGGCTATCTGCAATACTTTTAGAGATAATTCGCATTTACTCATTTTGAGTAGGTGAGTAATTAGCTATGGGTCTGAAACTTCACCAAGTGAAAGCTCTCCCAAAAGTAGGTGAATTATTTATTTGAGAAAAATTGGCTATCTGCAATACTTTTAGAGATAATTCGCATTTACTCATTTTGAGTAGGTGAGTAATTAGCTATGGGTCTGAAAATTCGAAAATTCAAAATGGCCGCCATTTTTTGCGAGAAATTTTTTGTTTGAAAATTGGCATGGCTACTCTGCAGAGATACCCTGCAGGTCAAAAATTTCGTCGAAATCGCTCTATCTAGCAGGGTTTTCGAGATATAAGCATTTTTATGTTTTGCAATTTTTGCGAAAAATTTGAAAATTCAAAATGGCCGCCATTTTTGGCGAGAAAAAAATATTTTCAAAATTGGGATAACTACTCTGCAGAGATACCCTGCGGGTCAAATATTTCGTCGAAATCGCTCTATCTAGCACGGTTTTCGAGATATAAGCATTTTTGTGTTTTGCAATTTTTGCGAAAATTTCGAAAATTCAAAATGGCCGCCATTTTGGGCGAGACAAAAATTTTTTGAAAATTGGGTAAACTACTCCGCAGAGATACCCTGTGGGTCAAAAATTTCGTCGAAATCGCTCTATCTAGCACGGTTTTCGAGATATAAGCATTTTTGTGTTTTCCTTATTTGGAAAATTCGTAATGATTAATTAATCATTAATTACTCGGCCATTTCTTGACCAATCAATGCCAAAATCTAATGATTTCCAGATTTTAATAGAATGAATGTATTTGCCAAGTTTCAGGTGAATTGATAAAATTCCTTTCAAGTTATCATCCGGACAAGCTTCCCCATCGAAAAAAGACATTTTTGGTCATGTGACCTCTCTGATTGGTTGAAATGTCACTGCAGTATATTCAAAAAAATTCGCCAAGGCTACTGCCTAAACCTGCCAAATTTGAAAAGAATCCGCCTAACGGTTACAGAGTTATAAGGAAAACAAAATGTGGAGCCGGCGGAGCCTGAAGCTCTCCCATACACAAACAAGCATCCCTTGCGGGACGCTTAATTAACTGCTTTTGACATCATTTATTAGGAATTTTAATTTTACAGATCAAAAGTAAAACTGTGAGGAACTTGAAAATTTTGAAAAGAAATAAAAAATCTTAAAAAATCACGAAAATATAGAAAAAAGTGTAAGCATGTGACTCTTGGTGCTTATTTCAGAACTGTAATTAATTATCTCCAGCGTAGTTACGAGTGTAAAAAACTGTTCCAGATTCTGATCTGATTATTTACTTTGTCTACAAGGACATTGGTCAAAATGTGAGAAAAAATAAGTATCTGAAAAACAATAAAACATTTAAAAAAAACATCCTTTTTTCAGAATTTTATGTCAGCAGTCACAGTCTTGTGATGATCACTCTGGACAAATAAATACATGAAAAAAAATACAAATATATCGGATAATAGAAGGCCGGATAATCGAGGTTCTACTGTATATATAGACACGCCCAGCAGCTGCTTTACAAAAGTTCCTCTCAATGTCACATTGGTGACGTATTTTTTCTCTCATATCAAGTGGAATTAACGTCATTATAGAGACGTATTACTTCATTTTTCTCCAAATGATAATTTATTTTTCCCATATAGAGGACAGACTTTCATTTGGATTTTAGTTCATGAATACATAGCTGTTTAATGTACACTTGGGATCCTTTACCATTGACAGTAATTATACATGTATATGTTGTAGTTCAGTATTTAACTCGGGGATCAGAGCCACACAGAATTGCTATGGAGCACGGGGGTCTGGGGATAAAATGACTAGACGAATACTACAACATTAGGCAATGATCTTTAGTGAACCTTCACAAACTAGGTATTTGTTATAACATAAATTACAGCTCAGCCTCATTTCTACCACAAATTGATGTTTTAGTCTAAAAACTGAAAATGACGAATGAGGGTACCCAGGAAATTTTTATACAAAGTTTGCATTTTAATATAAAAATTTATAAAAAATACTAAAAGAAGTACACTTTGAAATATGAGTTAAGATTACCCAAATATGTGTTGTTGTCACATGATGTTCAAATAGCACTGCTAGCAAGGGGATAATGAATATCTAGTAGTTTGTGTTAGCCATTGCTAAAAGTATCAATGTTTTTTCCCAAACAGCATTCCTGAATAAATTTCCAACACCTCGAGCAGAGGTTGACAAATCGATGGTTTTCACACACATGCACACAGAGGCTGTCCCCAAGTTTTAGTATATCTTCACACTTCATTGCTCTGTTCACCAATCCCTGGTTACAGGCAACCACTTCAAGCGATGCTAGGCTCAGACAAGGCTGATACAAATTGACATCAATTTACGACTGTAAATTGCTCATCTATCAGTCAAAACACATCCAGTACACAACTTCATATTCCCACCATATACTCCCGGGACAGAGAAATTTCAAGGGTTTTGATTAGCTGAGCATGAATGTGGCAGGTACAATGCATTTGATTGGGTGTCTGCAGGTGGGCCGTACATTTATTTTATAATGACAAATACTGGGATTTCTGACATGGATTGTTGAATTAAATACACCATGTTGTCATATTGTGACATATGCTGTTTAATCTATTTATATGTGATAACTTTTATCACATTTACAGGTGTTAATAGGTTTGATGACATTCAGATATATTCCCATCCTCGCATGATTGCCCATCCCCAACTTTTCCGGTCTTTCCACCAAAAAGGCCCATATGGGCACTACGGCGGACATTTCAGTAAATAAGTTTTCCCAAAATATGGCCCAGACCACTACTGGTCCCTGCCACAGCTTGACACGGTCTGGTTCCCGGACCGCTTTTCTCTGCAAAAAAGGAACCAGTATCACCCACCATTTTGAACAATTAGTATTGGCAGTTACACTTAGCAATAATACAGAATATAATATATTGTTGCTCCACTGATATGGTGCCATTTTGATTAGTTTGATATTATGTTCCTTTTTTACTGTATAATGTTCTTGTATAACCATTTAACAAAAATTGTGGGCATCAGTTTAAGTGTTGTAAATCTATTATCGCTCAAAAGTATGTTTTTGCTTTTAAATAAATTGTCAAGCCAAATATGATTTCATTTCATTAGCAATATATCATTACATAAGTCCCATCATATATTTTAAACTTATTTGAATACATTTAAAATTGATATAACTAATTAAATTGCTGAGTTTCCTGATTCATGATGGATCAATAGACCGAACTGGTAGTCACAGTAGGCAGTCCATTTGACTGGTTTAAAGTGAACTGGTGTCCCTGTCTAAGCTTGACAATTATTAACTGGAACACAAAATCTTTGTGTGTGCTTGTTCACTGTATTATAAAGTGAATATCTTAAGATTAAAATATACACTGACATTATTGCAAGTTATAACTGTTCTTAACCCAAAAAATTCAAACAAACTAACAGTGGTTTTATAAAGGTGATACTTAAACAATTCTGTTCATGAAATCATCACCCCAACTTGGCATATGACTCGGGAATAGCACTTGGAAATTCTTGAATATATTTTAATTTATTTTTATAGTCATTTATGCCACCACTGCCTTATATATGTGGGGTGCGTGGACAATTGGCCGGGGGACAATTGGCAGGTGGACATTTGGCCGGCGACTTTTGTGAGGGATAGGACAATTGGCCGGTGACTTTTTAGATGTTGTTTAATACTGTGCCAAATTGTATTAAATATTATGTTCATAAAAGAACCAAAAGCCCTTTGATTCCTACTCAGGATTTCTAATTTAACTGCTCAGGATTGCTACATTTAATGCAAAAGGCTTTAGAATTAACATGTTCATAAAAGAACTAAAGGCCCTTTGATTCCTACTCAGAATTTCTAATTTATGGTAAGTTTAATCTTTGATAACTGCTCAGGATCGCTACATTTAATGCAAAAGGCTCTTTGCTCAGTTGCAATTTATATTGGGACACTGTGTATATAAGTAGGGGTCAAATTCTTTACTATCAGAATAATATATGTGACAAAGATAAAAATATTAAAAGAGTACTGTTTGTCAAAAATCATGGAATTGTTTCCAACCACCAGAGGATATAAAAAAGTAAGAATACAATTAGTTGGCAGTATGCTAGGAAACATGATCTAGACTGCAAATGATCTCTGCAGACAAGCATAGATGTAAGTATCTTGTCAATTTTCTGTTCCTTATTTGCAAGATGTAGGTAAATTGTTTAGAAAACATATATGTTTTGAAACATTTTACAGAGTATTACAATTAGAATGGGATGAAAAACACAAATATCCAGCATAAAAATATTACATTATATTTAATACAATTTGGCACAATATTAAAACAACATCTAAAAAGTCACCGGCCAATTGTCCTACCCCTCACAAAAGTCACCGGCCAAATGTCCACTGGCCAATTGTCCGCCGGCCAATTGTCCACTGGCCAATTGTCTGCCGGCCAGTTGTCCCGGATTCATATGTGGTACTGTACATCACTGGAAATGTGTGTATGTTACCAATGACATCTACCGGTCAAATAATTTATATATCCATTTTTATAAGCAGACTAGTATATGAGATGTTACTCCAAATCAATAAGTCTCACTAGAAAATACAAATTGCTGATAAAACTACAACTAAGGTTCTGTGCAAGGCATTTACTTGAATATGAGGTAAGTGAAGATATTTCATAAACCTCACATGTGTTGTGTTTTTGATCTAACTAATCCACTACATTTCTACATTTCTGTCCCTCACTACTCATGAATACTCAAGGTATTCATGGTTTCAAATGTCAACCTTTCTGTTTGAAATAGGACTCATTGTATGTGTCTTGAAGTCAATGAATTTGTCCTCCTCCTTCATTTTATGGCTTTGCAACAAACTAGAAAACACTTGTTTATTTGGAAAAAACAGTCTATTATCTCCAAAATGAAAACGAGTTTAAAAACAGCTAAGTATTTCAGTTTTCATGTTTTCTACCAAGTATAACACTGCTAAAATCGATAGTAAACTCATGTTTACAGAGTGACCAAGTGGGCCTTCAGAAAGGCTGGCATACAGATCAGATAGCTGCACACAGCAGCAGCTGTGACATCACTACATGCCCTTGATTACCCACAATTCCAAAGAACATTTCTAAATGGGGGAAAGCACTTCAATAATTAACAAAAGACAGGCCATTGTGTGGAAATGAAGTGCGGCGAACAATACCAGGTGAAATGCGTTATTATCAAACACGGATGGCCATACTGTAAAAGTCGATCAAATCCCCCATTGTTTGTAGTCGTCCAACTGTCCAACGCCTGTACAAAAAACTACACAGATTTTCTCCGATTGTAGTTGTGTAGAGATGCTTACAGGCAGAGAACTCTGGATTAATTTTAACACGAGTATGTATTGTCTCACGGTGGATTAGTTCCCTGCTATGCAAAAAACACAAAAGGAACATCATCCCTGGTATTAATAGTGAGAGAGTGTGTGTCATTCACCCCTGTCAATAAAATGCTACATTATTCAGAATATCGGCTGTTTTTCTTCCAGCAATCTACTCGTCCAGGTATTTCTGGCTGCCAACCACTGCAATAAACAGGCTCATTGTGTCCCTAGTCCACAGAGAACTGTCTAAACATATCCAGGCCTCTGCTACTCTATTCTTTAGAGGTTAAGTAATTGCTTCAGCTATTAATCAACTCAAGTGCATCTGATTTAAAATGAGTAAAAGGAAAGAAGCGGAGAGAGAGAATGCACAAACCTTCAGGTCGTGCTAAAAAAAACAAACAAAAAAATAATAATAAATATTTCCAGAAGAATAAGGAAAAGAACTCTGGAGACTAGATCCAGATCTCAGTCCTCTTTGAGGCGGACAGAGTAAGAGGGTAGATGCAACACAGTTGGGAAAATCCGGCCCAGATCCCATGTACAGTTTCTGTGGAATGCAGACACCCAGACAAATGGACCCGATTACAGTACCCCTCGCCCCTCCTCTTCAAATACTTCCACCTGGCTGGGATTTCCTCATAACTGAATGTCAATACAAAAGCCTGAGATTCACTTCTACTCAAAAGGGAGGCCTTGTCACAGAGACTCCACTGGTTAGACTGAATTCTATTTATTTCTGTGACTTTACTCATGCATTATGAGTAATCCAATCAATGTGATATTGTCTTTAATGCAATTGCTAATTTGTTTTGTAAACAATATACTTGTGTATAAAATGCATAGTCTCCGGCACCACAAAAATGAAGTGCTGCAAAGCACACACGAGAAAAATAATTAAAAGGTTGTGCAACAAGAGGATAAAACACATATTTTTTGTGCAAAGGGAGAATATGGAGGTGAAATGAAAGCAGGACTGCGAATCTGATGTCAATATATTTCTGTATTTCAATAGTCAGCTTCACTATGCCTTAGTTACAGCTGTGAGCTTTATTACTGTAAACCATAGAGATTTTGCCATTTATTACTGTAAACCATGGAGATTTTGCCACAGTGCAAGGTAAATTGTAAAAATGCCTATTAAAAAGGAAACAGACTCAATAGGTGTCTTCATATCAATCTGGGTTTTTACTTTTCACATGCCTATGACTTGTCTGCGACTGAGAATTATTTTGTCTCAGTTGGTATTTATGAAAGGTCTGAAGTTAAGTTTTGATTGAAGGTTTTGATTGAGCTTAGGAGAGTTGGGATAATAACTTAATGTTTCTTTTTTTCCACTTTGTCTGCTCAGTTATGAATTGAAATTTTCACCAAATTTTGACTGATAGGTAAAATTTAAGTCAAGCTTTCTCTGGTATCAGTTTAGATTCAGATTGGGAGTCTTAAGCAAATATTGTGGATTCAGTCCTTAATAATCTGGCAACACATGGCCATAAAATAGAGTGTCCCATTAACATCATACAAGTCTTCATAACAACACCTGGCATAGAATTATGTCTGTTTATGTTGTTTTGAATCCAGATAAAATGCAATTTATTATTGTCATTTTTTACATTACATCACATCTGTTACTATTCAATTTAAAAGTAAACTTTTGCAATAAGTTGATATCTGTTGTCAGTTACATCTTTATATATTATAACAAAAGCTGTTTTATAACAAATGATTATCTTAATCAATTTTCTAATCACATTATTATTAGTCCGTGAACAGACTTCAGTTATAAACATGTAGCAATCCACACCAGAGGCAAAGGTGAATTATGGTGGATATGCAACCTGAAAAAGGTGTGCCTCGAATTCATTTCTAAAGGCTGAAAATGTGAAAGCCAGTCTTATGGAAGGTTCTCTTAAAGTCTCAGACTGACTTGCGAAACAGCTAGTGAACTGAACCTTGGACTTATGGACACGAGAATTACGTGATGAAACCACAAGATCGTGATATCAATTGGTACTCAATTGGTGATCTACCTATGTTTGGAGTGACGTATAGTACTCTTCAAAATGAGGTATCACTTGTCACTTGTGTCAACAAATATTCCAATCAAAACAAATTTACCTGATTAAGGCCTGCCTGGAAGTCTAACCAGTATAGTCATATGGCCAAGGTTGACATATACAATGTCAATTCAGTACTATTGTATGGACGTGAATGCTGCAGAACCACTAAATCTGACATGGGTAACTTAGCTTGTTTTCACAACAAATGCTTAAGGAAGATTTGTTAGATTTTTGGGCCCAACAAGATCAGCAACATGGACCTACTGAAACTAACCAACACCACTGGCATTACCTGAGAGATCCAACAGAAGTGTATGGGATGGTTAGGTCATGTTCTGTATAAGCCACCCAACGACACCCCCAAGATTGGTCTGAGGTGGACAGCAATGGGGAAGTGACTAGTCCACAGGCCTAAGATAACACAGAGCAGGAGGAGGTGAATAAAATGGGAGAAGGGAGAAGCAGAAAAAGTAGCCAAAACAGAAAGGCATGGTGTGATCTTGTGTTGACCTTTGACCTTATGTTCCACATGGAATGAAGAGAAGTAACTAAGAACTGCAAACGATAAATCTGTGTTCAAATTATGCTGAATCATCAAGTAATATGTACAGTAGATTCTCCGTCGTCTGAGCTTCTATTATATGAACATTCAATTCAACAAACCAACTTCCATTCTCTCAGATGTCCATTCTATTTTATACTAAATACAGGTCTCAGTGGCTTAGTCTGTTGCTGCGTTTGGCATCTAAACACAGACAATCACCTCTGTGTGGGTTTGACACCCACAAGTGGCAATGCTTAGGACATGTCCCAACAGAACCTTACCTATTGCACGGGACGTAAAACCCCCACCTTTGAACTTCATAGTAAATTATCTCTTCCATTTCATGGATTTTCTATTATCAGAACAAAATCTTAGTATCCAAACATGGTTAAAAATAACGGAGATTTTACTGCAGTTTCTGATCCTGCAGTTATTCTGCAGAAAAGAATGCCGACCACTACTGCCAGTGAATTGATTGATCATGTGACATGTCGACCTTTCATATATTATTGATGATATAAATTTATCGGGATCCAAGTTTGTAATGATCTGTTCCACCTCTATACACCATACTACAAACTCTGATATCCAATCATGCTGGGGGAGTGAGGCTGTGGTTGGATAACAGAATGTTCTTACAGACATAGTGGATCTGACAAGGCCTTTCTTAATCCATTCTGGCTTCAAACCTTCAATTTTCATGTCAAAAAACCATTAGCACAACAGCTTTTCCTGCAATGCTCCTTATCTCTGAAATGAACTGTAAGATCTTGCAGGCAAAGACTTGAAGCCTACATATTTTTAGGTATTTGGTAGGGTTGCTCGTTGTTTCTCCAAGTCACTCTGGTTTAAGACCTGTGTACTGCCAATGGTGGGATGAATTCTGACCTACGATTCTGTACCTTATGATCTGTTACTACACAAATTAAGCCCCATAAAAGTATACTTACATCAGATTAATGTTACAGAATGTAAAACTAGTAAAAACACACTTCCCAGTTGCACATTCTATAACAGTAGCATGAAACAATAGGGAAATACACATCTGGGAGGTACAAAGACACGTTCATAAAATCAAATGTTCCAATAACTATTTAAGGTCAGACAATTGGGGCTTTACTGCAGATGTAACAAGTTCAAGCAAGTTTTGGTCATTTAAACCGGAAATCCATGGTATAGGCCGACAATACCTCACAATATGATTAACATTAGAGAACTCTCCAAAATAAAACTGCTTCGTATCAGATTGAAATCTATCATTTCTTCTGTATAGAGACATGAGAGACAACACCAGTTCCCACTCTATGATTGGACCTGCTCATTGTGTATTATTGTGAGTAAGGACTGCAAGTAACAAGACTTTTCCAGCATACTGATGAATACTAATACTCTCTGTGTCTTCACACAGTCACACAGGTCAATGTTTTTTCAGACTTTACTGTAACTACAAGTCTTATTGATTGTGCAGTAGTTCTTCAGTCTGGGGATTTTTTTCACTAGTAACAAGACACAGGAGACGTTGAGTGGGACAGAATTATTAACAAGACAAATCTGCTACAAGTCACATGGACACGATTTCCTCGTCTGCTACAGAGAAGAATCAAATCAGTTTCAGTTCAAAGAGTCATATACTGTTCCTAGCTTGAATATCTCAGTATTCTATAGACTATTAATGGAAAACAACCTGTGTGATCTACATTTTAAACATTTTATTAGAAGATAAAATAACATTTGAGTCTGTTGAATAATTAAGAAAACTATACTTCACACAAGGGTTATTTCACCTTTATTGCCCAACACTTTGTTTATTTAATAAATAAAATAAATCCATTTTTACCCAAAGATTACAACAAATCAGCCATGAAGGGTTTCTATAATTCTATGGGGTAACAGTGAATATAAACACTTCAATGTCCAACTCAGCATTGCTCTGCTACTTCTGCATCAACTTTAATGTAAGAAATATGAACCGAAGCTCTGCACAAATACATTCCTGATGAGAATTATAACAGGTTTTACAATTTTAGAACTTTTACGACACTTGGCAAAATAATGATTAATATTGAGGGATGGCGGGGAATAAATGATCTTTGTTTCCTAGTATTTGTATGGATTACTTTAAACCACAAAAGGTGTTATGGGACTGACACTTTCCGACCACTTATAATTTTTGAATTAATCAATATAATTTATTCATCATATTAATCAATAAACCAGGCATTATATCTATGTAATGTTATCAACCAATCATCAGAAAGCTTGCATTTATATACAAAAACATGGTATTTTTCATCCATGTTACATGCCAGCTTGATGTGCCAGCTGATGACCATTCCTAAACTATATGGTATTCTTTTTGACCACCCATTCAGCAGTCATGTCAACCATGAACTGTCACTAAAACAAGTTGAAGTATATCTACTATAGCACCTTTTTGCACATACCACAGAAACTACTGCTTGTTATTTGTTTAACCTTGCTTTCAACAAAATTGTAAAGGTCATACCTGGAAAGGTAATTATAGGATGGAAGAAAACAACAGTAATTCTGCACTACAAACCGCAGTACAAGTAACTAACAGCTTTTCCTCTCCAGGTTGTTGGGAATTGAACCCAGGAACCCAAGTAGTGGGAGGCTGGGAGCTCAATGGAAGAGGTTCACAAAGGACCCACTACAGATAGACCCTGTTAACTAAAAAGCTTCAAAGACTGGAAGGCTACCACTTTACCAGAAAGTACAGATTACTGGGTAAATCCTTCTGGGTACCTCATCTGAACTTTAACTTACCAGAAATTCTATTTTCCAGTGCTTAAAGGGGTCATATTGTGTTCAATTCCACTTACATGTGAATCATACACAAAAGAAAGGGGTCATACTGTGTTTGATTCCACTTACATGCAAATCGTGCACAAAAGAAAGGGATCTTACTGTGTTAGTTTCCACTTACAGGTGAATCATACACAAAAGAGTTCTACTTAAGAGGTTATGTCTGTGTCTGGGAGGTTTTGGTGACCAAACAGTACACTAACTGGGTTCTCATATCTGTGGTTTGGGTTTGAATCCAAATTATGGAAATTCATATCTCACCCAATATAACTCTACAGATATAAAACGGACTTTTAAAAACCTAACAGTTACTTATCTATAGTGGATTTGGTGTAACTAGAACTGCCATAATCAGAAAGTAAAATTAATTTTAAAGTCCAAACAACTACAAGTGCAAAATACAAGGTTAACTAGAAGTTCCACTTACAGAAAGTGGCCATTAGTAGAAGCTAATTTGATGCACAAAGTGTAACTTTTCACTCATAACAACAAGGCGAAAGTAGAATCTAAAGTCCTTGTGTGTCTAGAAATGTTCAAATCCTTGAAAGGTGTAACAGTATCATCACTGTGTTACTCTGTACCTGATTCCTCATTTGACAATATCTTGTTTAAACACTACTGTGTTACTATGTCTGAACACCAAATAAACAGATAACCAAGTAGAACGAAGTACTGCAACAGAGTTAAATTGCATGAGATCTTGATCTTGATCATATTTTTCAAAGTGGGTACAACTAGAAGTTGCCTTAAGTAGAAATACATGGCTAAGATTTTTTTGTAACTTTGACTTAGACCAAATCCGCTGTACGTCATGTACTGTATCTCTGCATCTGAGGGACAACTCCCTCAAACTCATCATTTCCACAAGCTTGTGAATATTCAAATGAGCAGCTGGTTCCAATAAAAGCCTTCTACCAATGACCGTAATTATTGTGAATTTCAGCAGTATTTTTTTATATTTCAAAATGACCATTCAGTTCAATTGAACACCTGTTCTACTGGTGTTTCAAAACAATTGATATACCTGCACCAGGTTTTGTATTCATACAACTGTAATGCAATGTAAACATCCAAATTGTACCTCTGATAAAGTTTTTATTTGATTCAATGTGCCACACCTTTGCACACCAGGCTTTTAGAAGTGATAAAATGTGAATATATTACACAATTAATCTAACACCAGAGGTGGTAGAGTTGCTTTGAATTACGCCAATCAAATGTCTTACTCTCAGAGGAGCAGAAATATAGAATTACAGGTCATTAGTTTTTCTGTTTTATTCCATGCAGCCAGATCTGTGCATTTGTGCCACCTGGGTAAAAGCTTCTGGCAACAATTACACTACAATCTGTGTTGACAAGGATTGAGGGTTGAAGCAGACTGAAGCAGATTCTTCTCAGTCCGAGTTGAGTGTCCACACTACAGAGTTTAATCTGGATTGAGAAGTATCAAAAACTGATTACAGTAAAACCTCCAAATTTACATTGTTTAGATGAATTCATGTAAAATTGTTTAAATGGCATTTTTTTCAATATGGATAAAAATGATAAAATTAATAAAATATACAAAATCCCTACATTATGTTATATATCATACAGCAAAATAGCTTAATAACATTTTATTATTAAAACAGAAAGTTTATACATTTTATGTCAAATTGCAATAATCTAGAAATCACACAACAATCAATTTTGGGGGCCTTTATGTCAATTATGTACTCCAGAGCTTACAAAGGATTAAGATATATTAAGTTAAGCATTTGTTTCAAGGCAATAAGTCAATTGGTTACAGCAACAATTCACTCAACCCTTGTCAACCCGGACTGAGAGTGTTCACAGTGAACCAATCTGCTTCAATTCACCTCTTGAGTGGGGTTGAGATTTATCCTTGTCAGCCAGGATCATGAGCGTTCAGACTTGTCACCAATCTGGTTCAATCTGTGTCAACCCGGGCTGAATCACTAGTCTGAACGCCCAGAATATACACCTCTCAAGTATATTTACCTATGCCACTAGTTCCTTAACATTTTTCTGACTACACATAACAGAAAACTTTATACTTGTAGTGGCTACACATCAGGTGCTTGTGGAATCTTGTGGCCACATTAACTGGTTGACAAGAAGTGCACCTATTAATCCCTGGCCGGGAGATATAGCTTACCTTGGGCATGTTTACTTTTGTGCATATTTCCCCTTTGGCTTCCTTTCTTCCTCACCCTTCTATTTTTTATGCATATGTTTGATCATATTTTTCAAACCAATTCTTTGCATATTTCATACATGGACAATTGGGCATATTTCCCTATTGGTACATCTAAGCCACAGTGGACATACTTTAAACTGGGCATCCTTCCCTAGTCACATCTTGCAACTCACATATTTTTACCTGTAGACATTTTCCTGTGGGCTTTCTTCCTCCACACATTACCTAAAACTGGTCTTATTTTGAGTGCACATATCTTCTCATGTGCACACTTGAGCATACTTCCCTATGGCCACTTGTGAGTATATTCCCCCGGGCGTTTGCCATAACCTACCTCGTGAGGAGGCCTTCTTTCCACTGTGCGTCATCTTCACCTTCATCTTGAAGGAGTCTCGCAGTCGCCGGAGCCGGGAGCCCACCAGTTCCACTTGTTCCATTCAGGCCGAGGTGCCCATACCCACATACCCGCCCACGCCCGCCCACTGCAGCTCTACACAACACGCCCGCCCACGCCCACCCACTGCAGCTCTACACAACACGCCCACACCACGGGAAAGGGATATGACCCTGCTGCAGGGGATACTTTGATCTATATCCTGGCAGAACGACCAACGAGGTTTCCTCTAATCCACGGGTAAAAAGAAAGGACTATAGAGCTTTGGGAATGGATGACAATATATCCTCCACGGATGTAACCATACACAACAAGATTGCTCAGTGCATATTATAAAGATTTATAGAAGGACATTTTGATATATTTCAATATACATCCACAAAGAATGTTGGCATAACCAATATGCTTTGTCCAGTCCAGGGACTGAAGCAATATGCACCTCTAGGAATGGTTACTGCAATATATATATCCACGAAGATTAGAGTCACAGCCAAAGATATACCCCTTGTGCCTGGGTGTATCACAAGAAAACAAATAATGTTCTGCACCAGAGAGGGTTCTTCAAAATCTATCTCAAGATTTTGTTGTTAAATATTTATACAAAAGTTTTGGTGCCAGGGAAGAGGATTCCTTCAGTGGAAGTCACCACCAAACAGAAACTATAGATGATTTGTTTAGATCCCTCTGATCCAGACTGATGAATGGATAAGTAAAACTCAAACAACTGATATCCAAAATGTATCCACACAAAATCATCACACACTTAATGCTTGAGGTATACACTATCAATAGCCACTGCAGGATTTTGCAAAATTAATCCTTTCTTTTGTTTTTTTTCCAAATTCTCACATGTATCTTCAATGATGAATTACTAATGGCTACAAAAACATATGATGAATTACTAATGACTGCAAAAACATATGATGAATTTTTTTTTCAAAGAAACTGGGTCACATTTTGCCTCTCATCTTTCAAAGAATGACAAAAACCAACACTTATTTGATACAATAAAGTCAATTAACTATTGATAGCACAGAATATGTAACCAATTTCTGCACAAATGCACACATGGAAATCACTGGAACAAACAACTGTAGCTTTCTGTGAATGTGAGTGATATTAGGTAACATTCCATCCAACTTAATTAGCACCTCCAGCAGCGCAGTTCAATTATGCCTGGCTCAGTCTAATACTATTATTTACATAATACATCCAGCACATTAGATTCCACACATTCAGAGTGAAAAGTCAACACTGAAACTTCCCTGAATTCATCCTCAGAAACAACATCGCAAATATTCCAGTGATGTTAGATGCAAAATGATAATAAAACTTACAAAGAATGCAGCAATTGAATAATTGTGTTAAAGTGAACCATTTTTACTCCAGTAGTCCCGTGTAGTGTGTGTATGA